>OY660868.1:21000000-23400000 GCA_962446985.1 Xyrichtys novacula | reverse complement strand
CTCACTATCCGGCCCGTATAAACAAGTCAGCATTGTGGACATCTGCCTCTGCGTATATAATGGATGATCTAGCTGAAGGCCCTGAAAGACAGAGAGGCTGGGTGCCAGGAAGAGATAATGAACCTCCTTTCAGTGGTGGGAAATGTGGGGAGGCTTTAGACACAAGTATGTCTAATTTGAGTAAATCAGACACCAACTTACAACCAGTGCAGGACCTCGCTGGAGGCCTGATGTAGACACAGGAAGACCTGTGATCCGCTTTAATATCTCTGTTGATAGGAGCTGTGGCAGGAGGAGCAGCAGTCTCCTTTTTATCCTCCTTTTTATCACACGCACATAAAAAAAACACACTTCTCCTTTTCTTTTCCTTCACCTCCTGCTGAGGGAATAAAGTAAACGGCTGAATCTGCACATGTTGCAGCTCCGTGCAGAAGATGACGATGGGCCTGCACCCTGCATGCCGAGCTCCACGTCTCCTGAGGCGTAGCCCGATCTGTCTCACTGCTCGACATCTGCCATGGCTGCCCACTCTCCAGAGCGGCATGTCAGTGCTCCTCACTGCCCAGATGTGGCTCCATAAACAGCAGTTGACATGCGAGACACGCAAGGCTGACCGTGTCGGTTGAAGCTCCTTGTCATAGTGTTTTTAGGTCACTGTATGTACATGTATATAAAATCCTCGCTTTCGCTGTTTTGACACGCACAAAACGTTAAACTGTTTCCACTATCTGGTCAGTTTTGTTGATCTACCATACCACTTCTCCTCTGCTGTGCATATGCAACCAAACTATGTTCACTTGCCAAAGTCATCTCTTCTACCAGCAGAGGACAGGGTGATTATTTCTTACCCGATCTGCAGATGTATCACAGCCAGTGGAGCTGGCGAGCAGAGAGGGGTGGTTACAGAGCCTGAATAACCTGCATAGAGAGAGAATTGAATCAGATTTGCGGTGTTGACTGGCAGCACATCTGATAGCCCCTGGAGCAGGCCCACAGATAAGCACAGTGTCTTTATTAAAAACAGGCCGGTTACCTCTGCATGGCAGCTACAATAAACAGGGCTGGCTGACTGCTGCGTCTGTCTCTGTGCTCCTTCACCTAAAAAAAAAATCTGCACATACGCTAACGCCTAGATATGCTTTAACGTGACCTTGCCCCAATTTTTTTTATCCATCAAGTAAAAACCTCACAAATCAGCTTTTCGTAGCTCTGTAGCTCCTCATTTCAGCAAAAAGATCTGCAAGAATCTGCAGTGCCAAGTACTTATCCACGACATAAGCTGCAATGTTAAATACAGATGAAGCAACACGATGTTCCCAAGTCTGCTTCCCAGAACTGCCTCAGCTCATATTTAGATATATAGGTTAAGTTGTGTCATGTCAGGGTCCTCAGAGAGATGCACAAAATGGTGTTCTTTGTGAGAGGGGGGCTTCTGAGCGATGTGCCAATGGCTGTATTTATGGGATTCATGTTTTTTGTTTGCTTTCACATCTCAGGAATAGATAAAAATCTCAGTGAAGGTGCCAGGAGATATTTCAAGTGGTACTAAAAATACAAGTGTAAATGTTTAAAATGTCACCAAGGTGCAAGGTTGGACTCTGTGACACACACACACAAACACAAGCACACACACTGACACATTAACTGATGAGGCCTTGTGAGTATTAATAGGCCTGTGAGTGTGAATAATCTGCAGCAGAGATTTCTCTCTGTTGTCTGCAGGAACATTTAGGGCTCTGTAGCCGCGAGTCAGTCATCGAGATGTTTGTGTGTCTGTTTTGTGTCTCCAGGTGAACATGACGTCAGATCTGGAGGGGAGCGACATGCTGGCAGAGAAAGCCGACAGGAGGGAGTTCATCGACTTGTTAACAAAGATGCTGACCATCGACGCAGACAAGAGGATCACCCCCATCGAAACGCTCAACCACCCCTTTGTGACCATGTCGCACCTCCTCGATTTCCCGCACAGCACACAGTACGAAGCTAAACACAGTTGCTTTTTTTATTTGATTTATGTGTATTAATAAGGCAAATCAGAGCTGATTCTGATGTTCATATTAACAATGTAGCTGATGCCTGATGGTGATATCAAGGATTTTTTAATTGATTGTTGTTCCTCATTTTATTTTTGTTGTCGTTAATTCCCCGTCTGGGCTTGGGACCAAAATTTATACTCATTAAAAGAAACGTTATGAAAGTCATTCACCTTTTAGAAAGTACAAATTCAATCATTAAAATGAACAACCATGGCTTTTACTTTCCCTCACTTAAAAAGAGTCTTTTTTTGGCAAAATAGCTGATTCCAAATCCTCTTAAGCTGTTTAACAAGCACAACCTGAACAAGAGGACTTTTTCATTTCTCGCAGACCAATAAAAAAAACTCCTTTTTGTAAAAAAAAATCAATGCTGTTATTTTTCTGTTTAATTTCACAAATTGTTGGAAAAACAGAAAAAAAGTCTAAGATGCTGTTTTTAATGACTGATTACAAATAGACAGGATTAAATTTACGGTGCAATTTGGCTAATTGTTAGAAATTCTGGTCCAAACCGTAATTGTGCACACTCTATTTAGCACTTGTTTTGGCGTGTTAAAGCCACTTTGTGTATTACTGTCTCACAGATGCACCACCGACATGTTCCCCAGCCTGTTTGACATTTCAGTAGTCTCCTTCAACAGCTAACACAAAGGGTATCAAAATCATGCAGCTATAGGGTGGGTCATTATGCTCTATATAGGTGGGTCATTGTTCTTACTCAAGTTGTCTTTGATCCATCTTACCATGTAAGAACAGAATTTGAATTCTTCATCCTACTCAGGTAAACAACCTCATTATTTATACTTCTAGTGATGGGAATGACCACCCCTTTTTGTTACCCAGATCATTGGGCTCAGTCGCCTCGGCTTCTATTGACCCTCAAATGTTTCTTCACCCTCACATACTGTTCAAATCCTGTACCCTCACAGTATGTTCCGGGTAAAAATTGCCCCTTCAAAGAGTTCAAAGAGCAGCTTTCTGTCACAGAAGGTTCTCTTGACAAGTTAGGTCATTTCGACCTCTGTCTAGGTGTGTCTGTGTGACTGTATGTCTGTTTGTGTGTGTGTGTGTGTTTCTGTCAAGGTAATGATAGTTTCATAATGATTTGAATATATCTTTTTGAACAACAAACCTTATATTGAACACGGTTGTTACTGTTTGTCACTTGTCCCACACTGCTAGATCTAAAATCCATCTAAATATAGATACGGGTCAAATTTGACCCATAACAGCCTTAGAGGGGAAAAATTTGTATAAAATAAACAAAAATACACATGAATATTTTTAAATTAATTTCATGTATTTTGGGCAACTTCAGGAAAAGTCATCAAGTTTCAGGCTTAAAGAATGACGTTTAGGGTATTTTTATTGTTGTTAAAAGTCAAAATGGGTCAAATTTGACCCGAACAGTATGTGAGGGTTAAAATGACAACCATATTAAAAATCGATTTAAATGTAAAACTTATAATCAACAAGTTGTGTGTGACAAACACAATGTCCGAATCATCGATTACAGTTTCCATGAGAACGGATTGAAGCTGTCAGGACACACACAGGTTAGACTGTTAGGACTCCTCTTAAAAAAAGAGTGAAAAAGTAGACAAGGGTCTAGCCATCTAAGGGTGTCCCATATGTGGAAGCTTTAGTTCTTGTTGCACTAGTTGCTGGTTTGAGTCCAAATCACAACTCTTTGCTGCATGTCTCTTTTGCTCTCAGCTCCTTACGCTCAGCGGTATTGCAACAGTTTTGAGACAGTTTTATTCTTGTGATATTATAGAATTTGCGATAACGTTACATCCCTACCTGTGGGTGATACACTGACTACTCCTAGTTAACCTCGTGCAAACTCACTTCAAAACAAAAAGCAGAAGAATCTATGCCAACAGGACACTTGCAAAACCCTGAAATAACATCTATGCTCACTGTTTCTCTGTCCGTCTGTTTGTGCAGCGTAAAGTCCTGCTTCCAAAACATGGAGATCTGTAAGCGCCGTGTCAACATGTACGACACCGTCAACCAGAGCAAGACGCCCTTTATCACCCACGTGGCCCCCAGCACCTCCACCAACCTCACCATGACCTTCAACAACCAGCTGAACACTGTGCACAGCCAGGTGAGTCCAAAAACAACCACAGCCTCAGATGGTCCATGAACTGCTGCCTAACCAGTATGTAAATCAGTTAAAGTTGGTTTTCAGCATTTACACACTGGGTTACAAGAGAATTTTGAATGACAAACCTGCATAAAAAATGCTGCTGGAAGAAGATAAGAGCGCGGATAAAAGTCCTCATGGCTTCTCAAATGAAGCACTTTTGCAAAAAGATGTTTATCCATATTTGGAGAATGTTTTCTCATGTATAAAAAATATGTGTACATAAATTTAAATGCCTCATAGCCAATGATTAAAGCTGAGCTGAAATCCTCAACATGACAGATGAATCTTCCTAACATCCCCTCTCGTGCTGTCTGTAGCAAATAATTGCATTTTGAACACCAAACAGTCTGATGTAGCAGAGCTTAGCAGAGCGTGAGCTGCTGTTTGTCTCTTTGTTCTATTTTTTTCTCTTCCTGTCTGTCTGCATGTTTCCATGCTAACCGGCCTGCCTTTCTGCCGTGCTGCATGTATATCTGTCTGCCTGCGTTTCTGTCTGTGCCTCAGGTCCTTTGGGATTGTCACAGAGTGCTGATTACACACATGACAAGCCTCACTTCCTGCTTGCCTTGCATTCTGGGGCTTTCAGGCCTTAAGAATCCCTTCAGCAGGCTTCCTCCTCTCCTCCTCTCCTGCTCCTGTCCTCTTCTGTCTCTCCCCCGTCTTTCCTCTCCCTTCCTCGGGTTGAGCCCGTGGTGCTTTTCCACCTTGTTCCCGCACCTTCTGTGAATCCAAACTGCTGACTTTTGGCTTACGCCGGAATCACCGAGCTTGGGGTTGCAAGGGTTTCCAAATTGTGCTTAGCTACAACTCCTGCTCCCTCCTCCTCCTCCTCCTCCACCCTTCCTCTTCAGCAAACAGAGTTCTTTATCACTAACTATATCGAGCCTGCACAAAGGGTGTAGCATGCGACAAAAACCCCATCTTGCTGTGATTTAAATGGATTAACACTATTCCTCCGCTTGTCTTCTCTGCGCAGCGCTCTCAGGGCATATAGACAGACTTAAGTTAGTGATTTATTCAACTCCATTCATTTGCAAGGCTGGAATGCATCTCTGGCTTGTATTTTGCAGCTCCCGTGCTTGTGTATGATGAATGCCACAGTGCCTTATTGATTGTGTTCCCTCCCCTGGTGTTTATCGAACACGCTAAAGAGAGCAAATGAAAAATGAAAGCGCTGTCTCTGTATTTCCCTCCACCCCTCTGTACGCTTAATGAAAGGGCTAAAATTAGACAGTGGAGCAAAGCCGAGCAAACTGTAGCTCCTCAAAGCATTTGTTTGCATCTATGATATTTAAAGGCAGTCTTGGACTTCACGCTCTGTTTTAATGGTCAGACACACCAGAGGTACCTCCGCTTACATAATTATAGAACGGCTGTTTGCTGGGAAATAATATTCCTGTCAGGCGTATTGATCCGCAGGCCCGATAGTGAAGCTGTGACATGAAATGTCAAATTTTGCTGCAGCTCATTATAATTGCTCATATTGATCCGGCAGCATCTACTTTTAAACAGACTCATAATTTGACTTCAACACTCCTGATTTAGGAGGGATAATGCGTGTGATTTCTCTGCTGCTCCTGTGCTAAATTACGTGATGAGACAAAGAGTGCTCCAATAATTCATTTCCAGTTTATTGTTACTGCATCAAGTCGACAATTTCCCTGCAGCACATTATTCTGCTCAAAGGACGTGAGGTTTGCTCTCAGATAAACACAAGCGATGGTAGAAGTTTAGACACTCTTTTTCAAAATAAGACTTAAGATTGGAATGAAAAAAGGTAAAAGTCTCAACATTACTTAAGCTTTTATGAAGAAAATGTGCTATTTCTTAGAAGTATTCATATTGAAACAGTAAAAATGGAAGCCCAAATTAGCTTTTTACCTTTATGCCACCATCTGTCTTATCTGGTCTGCACTGATGGAAAATCAAAAACCATGTTTCTTAAGTCTGAAGCTCTAATTGCACAGGATCTGTATTACCTGGAGACCTCTGATCATTTGTAAATAACTCCCTGATGCCAATGTTTGAAGTGGCCCATTTGCCACTAAGAAAATAAATCAAAGTCTATAATTTAGTAAATTTACTGATTGAAAACACAGAAGTGGTGCACAACAACCACCTTGTCTTAAAGACATTTGAGACAAAACGTACAAGGTTTGTAACTTGAAAGTATAAAGTTGAAAGCTACCCTTATATGTAGCTTACAGTAAATACAATCTGCAACTTTTCTCCTCTGTATCAGTAGTTATAGATATTGATTTAAAAGTGCCAAGCTACAATAAATAAAGAAATGTGCTTTTTTTTTTTTGATTCTGTACAAAAAGACAATGTTGGACACCTCCTCATATTTTGCTGTTGGCTTTGCCTTAAAGTACAACCCACCGCACAGCGAAGGCAATCCATCCCACTACTCTTCAACATCTGGATTCTAGAGTTTTGCACTTCCTGTTTCTTCAGAAGTGAAATGATCAGGCTGAAATTGCACTCAAAAGTACAGTCCAAATCTTTGTTTACAGTGTCCAAAGCATCCTCTGTCATCTTAACTAGGAAAAGCTGCAGATATATTGATGCAAGACTGGATTCATACTATCCAAGAACCTCTGTTTGTCCCTAAATGTAGGAAATGATTTGCTCTTGAGTTTTTCAAATTTTGGACATAATTGATTTACAGAGGCCCCCACAGCATTTTCAAGGTTATCAGAAGTCCTCAGGTGTTTTAAGTTCTGTGTAAAAAAGGGAGTATTCTTAAAATCATATCAGAAAGATCTGTCTGGGTGTGCCAATGCGCTCATAAATTTTAAACAGATTTCAAAGCCTCAGTCTCAATGTGATTTAGTGGCAGTTTTTCTTATTGATGGTTGATTATTCTTTGAATTGTAGCATTGATTGGATCCCTGCACACAGTTTCTCTCTGCCTTTAATTAATCAAATCAACTCGCTGCATATTTTAAGACACGCTCAAACCAGTCCTCAGATTTCTTTATTCTTCAATCAGCTTTCATTAATGATGGACGCCCTGCCATCCGTCTCCTCTTGTTCCTGACGCTGTTTTGCATCTTTATGTGTGTATTACTTTGTTTGTATTTTATCTTTCTGTTTGAACCATGCATGCTGTTTACCCCTCCTCCCTTGGAGCGCTTTCACTTCCCTGTCATTCCCATCAGAACCTCCACGTTCATGATTTTATTTTGGTCCCATCATTCCTTTAGGCCACCAACCTGGCTCCCTCCTCCACCAACAATGCCACCCTTTCCTTTGCAAGTCCTGATGTCTCCATACTAAACTACCAATCTGCACTCTACCAGCCCTCCGCTGCCTCCATGGCAGCCGTGGCCCAGAGGAGCATGCCCCTGCAGCCGGGGGCTCCTCAGCTCTGCGCCGCCCGGCCCGACCCCTTCCAGCAGGCGCTCATCGTTTGTCCACCTGGCTTCCAAGGTAAAGAGGTCTCATCAAATACTATGCGTTAATGTGAGCCAATTTCTTGTTATACTTCTGGACAAATATTAGAAAAGCCATTCAAGCTATGTTTTTCAAAACGATGCTAAATCGAAGTACAGACAATCAAAATATTGAATTAAAGCTCCTGTGAGGAACTTTTTCTTTGTGTCATTTTGGCACCCCCTGCAGATTTGCTTATTTTGTCTTATTCATCTCAAGTAGTGTCCTCTGACAAAAAAAAGTCTCATCCTGATGACTCAAAATCTTTCTTTTTGTGCGTAGAAACTGTAAAAACAGATCTGTTTCTCCAGCTGCTTAGCTGACACCTATCCCCTTGCACCAGTTTTAGGCATTAAAAATGACAAAATAATAGTCATAAATCTTGTCACCGGTGGTCTTGTTTGTTTTCTCACATTATAAAAGACATCAGTATGAATTTAAGTCTAATAAATGTCAAAAAGTTCCTCACAGGAGCCAGGAGTCTGTGCCAAAAATTAGGCCTCAAGCATGAACACCCGTTCCTGAACAAGCCATAATAAGAGGGAAAAAGCCTCTTTCAACAACATTTATTCTGCGTTATAAAGCAGCACTGAGTTTGTTTTTTTTTACTCTGTCTTAATTCACAGACAGTCGCCCCTTTATGGCAGCTTTTTGTAGTATTTTGTGCGTGCCACAGGCAGTGTCAATCGCATACAAGCTGTGATTCAATGATAACTTAATGAGGCAATTAATCATTTGAAAGGATATTTATATCTTTGTGCAACGCTTACTCATTCCCCTTTTGTCTCCTCTGTGTTTGCTCTGGGAGGGCAGAAAAGCTCTGAGGCATATTCGAGTTGTTATTTATTCTTTCTGTGGGACTGCTGATAAAAAGCATTTCCATTATTAGAAACCTTTTTTTATACTATTGCTATGACTACTGTTTTTGTTTTCCCGGGTTGTGTTCCTATGTTTGAAGACAGCAGAAGGGTTTTGACATCTGTTGAATGCAGATTAATCAGTATGCGTATAGAACATGTTATCTCCTCTGTCACTCTTAATTTTACAGACGGCATGTTGTTGGTTTTAAATGACAGATGGGAGGATATTGTTGTGTGTGTTTGTTTACATCTTCTGTTCGTGTGCAGGGCTGCAGGCATCCCCCTCCAAGCACACCAGTTACTCTGTGCGGATGGAGAATGCTGTTCCCATAGTGACCCAGGCCCCTGGAGCTCAGCCTCTTCAGATCCAACCTGGCCTTCTTACACAGGTAGGATGAAATTCAGGTATCTCAAAAAGGACCTCAGAGTTTGTTGGGTCTTTGCAATTTCCCTGCCTGTTAGACTGGGATCAGTCTGCATTGAAACAAAGCTCCCTGCATCCCTTTTTTCATAAGCCTCCACTAAGAATAGTATCTGTCGATGGAGGCTGGAAATCACTCAATGTTCGTGACCCTGCCCCTGCTGGCAGCTGTTTTTTTCCCGAGTGCATTTAGGCCAAGCTCTCCTGTGCAATGCTTCCTCCCTCTCTCTCTCTCTCTCTCTCGCTGTCTTTCTCTTTCTCTTTCTCTCTTTCTCTCCCTGCTGCCCCTCGCTCCTGGAGGCTGAGGCTGCCACGGTCTGATGCACACAGAGGCAGGAGCCTTTCACACAGAGTAGGCCATCACCAGGGCCTGCACAGTGCAGAGCTTCAGCTGCAGCCTTCCTGTTGTTTGACTTAACTTTGCATGACTCTGTCTCCACATTCTGGAGCTATGGCACTATACCGATGTTTACGACAACCAGCCTTTTTAAAATGATGAAATATTGATACTGTGCTCTAAATAAGGGTATTGTTATACCATATAAGAATTTGAGTCATAGTAGGGAAGAGTAGTGATTCTATATGCTGGTTTCGAACCACCATAAAACAGAGGATGAAGAAGAAGTAGCAGCTGCTCGCAGGCTAGCTGTAGCAGCCCTCCAAAAGATAGTTCAACACACATTCACACATTAAGCATTAGCAGCATTTGTCATTAATACTTCCTTATTGTCCTATTTCATTTCATTTTGCAACTTACAACTTTTTGCCAGTAGCATACACTCCATTTCAAAATAAAAGCATGTTTTCACAATATAAAAATTAAAGCAATCTAAACCTAAAAGTGTAAAAATGCCAAAATAAGAGCGTAACACACAATAAGTTCATATTAAAGGCAACTGGAAGAGATTCATCAAACATCAATTCATTCAAGATCTTCCGTTGACACATAAGTAAGGAAGGATATTTTACAAATAGACAAGGAGACATAAAAATAGTTGAAACATTTTTTATATCTAAAGGGTGGACAAGAAAAATTATCTTGAGGAAATTATTTTTTGATTTCCTTAAGATAACCTTTAAGGTTTTTCTATTTTTATTTATTTTTATTTATTTTTTTTTTTTTTTAACTTTTATTTTTTGCATTTAAGCGAATGTGTGGTATGGTATATTTGTTAGTTTGCTTGAAAGAAATGGAGAGAAAAAACTGCCCACGAGCTTAGGTGGTGGTTGGGTTAATAAAAAAAAATAAAAAAAGTTATGAGGCAACAACTTTAAATCATTGGACATGAAAGATGCCATGCAAGCAAGTCAGTTTTGTTCCTTATACTAGTTAAGTTTATTTATTAACTCATTCTATTCCCTTTGTTCATTTTACACAAATTCAAAACAAGCAAAAAGGATCAAAGATAGATTAACATACAGTGCAAGAAAAAAACAGAAAAGATTTGACAAGAACAAAACCAAAAGCTGAAGGATTGAATAAGAGGTTCACACCTGAACGTGAGTTGATGACTCCGCCCATATCTCACCTTTCCTCAGTGTGACTGATAATGTTGTTGTTGTTGTTGTTTTAATCCAGTTTCATTTTAACTCTTGCGATAATATAGATGTCGTCATGAATGTTTGTGCGATGATAATCAGGAGGTGAAAATGTGATATTGTGGCTGCCCTAACACACACACACATGCACTCACTGCAGACCCTCACCATCACCACACCACCTCTTTCCCTGTGGAAATTTCCATGGAGGCTTTAAATATCCCTGTGAATCCTGGGAGTTTGAAGCGCTCCCTTATCTCCAGTTAATCATGCAGTAGGCAGGCAGGGAGGCAGCAGCACTCTGTGTGTAAGTATGTGTGCACGCCTGTGTTTCTATGGTGGGTTAATCTGTTAGATACCAAATGGTGATTAGCTCCAGGGCTGCTTCCAAGTCAGGTGCTCCAAATTACAGGCCTCAGAGGATCCTGAGAGGTCAGGGGGGAGCTTGAATGAGTCTCTGCATGACCAGAGGATTCACAACAGCACCAGATACATGGATCTGATGAATCCGTGGAAATCAAACCTCAAGCTCAGTGAGAGAAGTAGAGAATTGTTTGAAATGGTAGTGTGAGGCCTGCAGGTATGCACCTCTGTCTGCACTTAAGCAAAGACAGGCAATAGTTAATACAAGCAGATGGTTTATATAGGCCAGCAGGCAGCACACCTAATAACTGGGTGTGTTACGTGTGTGTTTATTCCTTTTCTGTGGGAGGTCTTGCAGGCTTGGCAGAGTCCTTGTTTTCCTCTTGGTTGCATGCTCCCCACCTGTGCCTACACCCACCCACAGCTCACTGTTACCCATGCACCCTTTGCCCACACTGAACTCATGTAAGTTTGGCCTTGGGCTCCCTGGGTTTTGCAGAGTGAAGGAGACTCCATGCAGGGAGGCCGGGGAACCAGCAGGACCTTTATCTGGAGCAGGAATGCAGAAAATGTGGAAACAATTGGGGTATGAGAGCGGGGGGCTCTCAATGCCTCGAGGTGACAAAGAGCTTTCACCCGGGGAGTGTAGGTCGAGGTGGGAGGCGGCGGGCCACTGATAGTGATGGTGGGCTCTGAGAAGAAAGAAAACGGCTTCTTAACTGGGTTACCATTTCAGGGCAGACAGGCCGGTTACACAATGCAGACACTGAGTGAGGGAGGCATGTAGAGTGCCAGGAAGGGAGATAGAGCAAGCAGGAGGCGGAGGAGCAGGAGATGGATGGATGTATTAGAGTGTCTTAATGGCATGTTGATAAAAGGCCTTGGATGTGGTCTTGGATGTAAAGACCACCGCCTGCTCCAGAATGTTCCATTAGAGATGTCAGTCATCAGTGCACAGACGAGGCAGCTCTGCTGGCCTTCAGATGCCCCCCTACAGCACTCAGACCACAGGCGGGTGGGTATGGACTGGGGCTGTCGCAATATGGACCATTCTGGCAAGCAATTTGCGTGTCGCCATCTTGTGTAGCGGCCATTATTGCGGTGGAAACTCAATGTCCGCTGGTGCCTACTGACTGTGACAGCAGTATAGCTGGATTACAAATGTTTGATAGCTGCAGATGAAAGAAAAACATTCAGAACAACAACAGAATTAAGAGTTATTATAGGAGACATTAATTTCAACACGAAAGAAAACAGAAAATAACTGACCAAATAAACCATAAAACAAAACATCATCTACCACTGACTGCTGCACCCAATCATTAAAGACCAGTTACATCATAACAAATGCATTTTTTGAATGATAGTACGTTTTTTTTCCATTATTTATGTATTTTTTGCTATCGTAATTAAACCTCCAGCGTATGAATCCCCTCGCCAGCTGGCTGAGGAATGTTATTGACACCATTGGTCCATTAATTTCCACACAATATACCACAAAAGCCCATAAACATCACTCAGAAAGGAGCAAAATGACTCAGTATTACACTACCACTATCCTCCTTCGAAGAAGTACAAAGCTGTTTACAAAGTTTTTTTGTTTTTTGAGAGTTTTTGTTTGTTTGTTTTGCCCATATTGTTATCTAAATCTAAAGTCACAATGAAGTCAAGATTAAAGTTGGAAATTGATCACTTCTTAGAGAAGCTTGTGCAGTGAGTGTGAACTCTCAATTTTTGTAGGAATAAACAGACACAAACATTCACTTTTGGCACCAACTTTCTGTTTAATCAGGTACTAACAGGTAAAAATTTAAGTTTCTCACTGCTACTTCTGTTTTAAAAGATCTCCAGCAAATAATCAAACACAGACAGAACAAACTAATCCACCAGTCCTGGTTAGCTGGCTACACCACAGAGATGACTGATGTGTTAACAAGGAAATGTAGAAACTTAGTGAGATAAAAATACTTACAAACAAAGCAAGAAAATCTCAAAGTGAAAGTGTTTGAAATGACCCAAACATACAAAATAACTAAACTGCACTTTTAATGAGGAAAAACAAGCATATTTTTATGTGTTTTAGCTAAGCTGAATAGTTTCTACCTTCCATTAGAAAGCTAAGAAGACCACATAACACATAGTATTTACACAAGTATAATGTGATAGAACAGTGGAAAATTTATACTTTGTGCCTTATCTGTCATGTTGGGGGGCAGTAGTGGTTTTTTTTGCTGGTTACCATTCACCTTAAATTTAAGGAAGACCAAAAAGGGCCTGTGTACTTTTAGCTGATTTCATTTAGCTCTGTAACTTGCAGCCTAACAAAAGCAACATAGATGTTGTTTCAAAATAAAAGCATGTTTTCACCATACTGGAACTAATGTAACCTTGATGTAAGACAGTAAACATATAAAAGTAAAAGTATCACAATTAGCCGTTTCATGATCCACTCTCTTCTACAAAGGTCAACACAAGCTTAATTTAGCCTTTATCAGAGGTTGTTGATACACCTGCAGGGCACATGAGAGGTGACGGATGAGAGTGAAGGACTCTTAACTGCTCCTAAAACAAGTTTAGGATTCTGTGGGGTTTTGCAAAGCAGAGATGTGGTGTTTAAGGAACAAGTGTAACACAGAATCGAAGAAGAAAAGGCGGGTTTGTTTTAACGTAATAAGAGGTTTCTGCCAAAAGGCTGGAGATGTGGATAAAATATAACTTTAAACATCATAAAAAATGGATAATGATACGTTGACTGATTGTGATTTTTTAATGTCTGCTAATATTCTTGTTTTGACTTTTCTTGGCCCTGATAATTGCGAGGTAAAAATCTGACATTGAGTAAAAACTGTCATAGTTTGGACCCAATAGGCCTCAGACAAAAACAATTCAACTTCTACAATCAGAGCACAGAATAAAGAGACACTTTGAGTCAGAATATAATAAAAACAGACAGAGCAAAGCCAGCACATGAATACGAAGATGGAGGTTAGGAGGAAGTTACAGTTAAAAGATAAAGGTAAAAATAAAGCTACCGTAGTGTATGCACAGATTATCTGCTTTGCATTTAGAATACTGCCTCTCTCTCTCTCTCTCTCTCTCTGTTCATGTCTTCCTCTCTCTCTCTCTCTCTGTTTAAACCCACATGTTCTGCAGCACATACTGATGCCATTGTAAATAGATGTGCAAATGGTATTAAAGGAACAATTCATTAGCCTTGACATTAAAGTGCTAATCAATAGAGCTGCATTAAACTATTATGGTTACACACACAGGAACGAACAAACACACTCAGGCATACATGCACACACTCATCTGGGCTCGTCTTTGGGCGTATTATGTCTGATTCTCCTCCTGTTGTGCAGCAGAAATACAAAGTAGCCTCTTTCACAGCGGCTTGAATGGAACCACAGATTTAATTAGAACATGCGTTGATTTGACACAAGTCAAACACGTAATCGCACACAAACACACACACGCGGTTACTCACACAGAGACGAAGAGGAGTTGCTGTACATCTTTATTAAGTCCTGGTCTTATCTCTTTTGTTGATGGATGTCTCCTTGAAGCTGGTGGAGTTCATTTTGCATGCCCAGGAGCTGGTTTAAAGCAGCTGTTCTTCACTTTTGAAAACATATTGAGATTTATCACAACACCCTCAAACTCATCAGCCAAGTTCAACGAGTTCCTTTTGTTCATGCATTAATAATGTTTAAATTCAATCAAGCTAAATTAATGAGTCCAGTTAATCATGGGTGACTTTGGAGCCGCATGACAGCCTTTACTGCAAAAATCAATGTATGCTGGAATTAGGGAGTGCCGCCTTGAAGGGGGGAAAAAAATGAAGTTTGGGAATAAACTCATAAATATACAAAATTAAAGTTGTAAATTTATGAGAATTAAGTCATAAATTTATAAGTAAGAACCTTATAATTTTAGTCTGTTGTTGGCAAGGGGAAGAAACAAGCCCCCTAACTATTATTATCAAAACTCTCGACAGATAATGATTGTAATCTTGTAAATTTATGACTTGATTACTGTAAATGTGCCACTTGTGGATTTAATTAGTAATTTTCCCTTTTTGTCTCATAAATTCATTTAATCTTAAAATCATAAATAGGCCTTGTTTAAAAATGTCCTCAAAAAACATCACAATGAAAGATACATTTAAACCGCCAAAAGACTCTTTTTTCGCAAAAGTTACTAATCAGGCATGTTCAGAACAAGAAAAGCAAAGGCTGGTGCAAAAGTTGACACAAACCAAATGTTCCTTACAGGACCTTTAATTCTATTTATTTATTTTTTTGTAATCAATTTCTTGATGCGGCCCTATTTCTTGGTCATGGCAGATGACTTTTTTTTCTATCTGTCTTTTAATCTCCACTCTCTCTTTTTTCTCCCCCTCCCTCCCCGTCTGTCTTCTCCCCCTTCAGCAGGCCTGGCCCAGCGGCACCCAGCAGATCCTGCTGCCTCCGGCCTGGCAGCAACTCACCCACACCTCAGTCCAGCACGCCACTGTCATCCCCGACTCTATGAGCAGCACACAGCCTCTCGCCAACTGGAGGTGAACAGCAGTTTTCTTTCATTAAAGCGCTCCAAGCGTGTCTTAACCTTTTCTGATTTGTGGATCTGGAGGGCATTCATTGATGTCTGAATATCACGGCCTACAGTTTTTATTCCACCTTTTTTTTTCTGCAGAGGGATTTGCTGGCTAAATAAATCCGATAGGTTGACATGTCATTTTAGAGCTCTAAAAACAAAGCACTTTGTAAAATCGGGGTTTATACGCAGGACATGAGGCGGGCGTCAGTGGTACAGGTCAGATAAATTGATTTCAAAGGCCCGCAGGGGTTTAATGGCTTTTATAGGTCAAAGTGTGCCATAGGAAGATGGTTCTGTATGAGACTGATTGACCGAGGAGCCTGTACCTTTATGACAGCCTGTCCTCTGTCTTCAGTGAATCACAGCCCCCATGTGAACAGTGCTGCTTGTATAAGAGCAGATTTACCTCAGGGAGATGGGATATAGGTACACGAAGAGGCATCATGTTGAGTACAGCCTGTCACAGCGATGACTCGATAGATGCTTGGATAGATGGGTGAAGGCAATCTGCAGGGAGATAAGGAGGATGCAGGTATATAATGTGCATGAGTGTCTGTCAAGGCCGTCCACACTCAGAAACAACCAGAGCTGTCCATCTGTGACCAGACACTCCGTCTCCTCCCCTCCTGTCCAGTGGCAGCTCTGCTGTCCTCTGAGAGACAATCGGGAAAGTGTCGCACTTCCTCTGCAGAGCTATCGCTCCACAGCTGCTGGTGTCAGCTCCTCTGCCCTCCCTCTCTGCTCTCTCCCTCACTCACTCTCTCCACTCGTTTCGCCTGCTGTAAAAAGTTAGCTGCTGCCACCTGCTGGATTCTGCAGGAAATACATGACTACATCTTTTAGCCTGCAGTGCTTTTTGCTTTGCAGGTTTCTCATTGTTTTAGTGACATGCAACTGTGTGTGTTTCAGGAATTCTCATCCTCATGGCAGCCATTACAATCCCATCATGCAGCAGCCTGCTCTATTAGCGGGCCACGTCACACTCCCATCAAATCAGACACTCAATGTTGGAGTGGCACACGTCATGAGGCAGCCTCCATCCAACAACAACTCCTCTTCCAAGAAGAACAAACAGCACCAGATGTCTGCTCGGTACGTTCAGATGACTTTCTGTAAATCATCACCCAGACAAAGAGATCCTAACGTCCCATCACCTTTGATTTGAAGCTGTTTGATCCTCAGCAGCTGTGTAATTTTCTCTCTTTTCTCTGTCTATCTATCAGGAACATGTCATCCTATGAGGTGTCATCCTCTCAGGCAGTGCTGTCCCCGCAGCGCTCCAAGCGGGTGAAGGAGAACACGCCTCCACGCTGCGCCGTGCTGCAGAACGGCTCCACCTCCAACTGCCCGCCCCAGCAGGGGTGCGGGGGCGGCGGGTGGGGGGCTAACGAAGCAGAGCAAGCCTCAAGCACCACAAGAGACCACCAGCACCAGCACCAAGTCCCCAGACAGACCATCATCATCCCCGACACGCCCAGCCCTGCAGTCAGCATCATCACCATCAGCAGCGACACAGACGAGGAAGACGATAACAAGCAAAACAACAGGTCAGCTCTGAGCTTCAGGAGTTTGATGTTTTAGGGGGTTTTGTGCCTCGACTTCTATATTCTAGTGGTCATAATATTCCTCTACATGACTGCTGAAGCAAATGTTTGACAGGCTCGTCACGGCCACAAGAAACTCAATACAAATTGCTGTAAGAAACTCAAAGGCTTCCAGTCTTAGATCAAGAAGTAAACTGAGACGATTCTTTCAAACACAATTTACGTTTAACCACTGCCTTTTGACACTGTGGCAAAAGCCTTCATTCATTTTAGTATTTCAAGCTGGTCCTAAGAGAGGGGAATTAATGATAGTTAGGGATAGAGCTGGGCGATATGGCCTCAAATCAATATCACGATATATTTAGCAGTTCACCTTAATAACGATAAATGGACGATAACTACTCCACAAGCTGCTCACCCCCTCCCAAATTAACTTCATCTAGTTCAGCCGCCGCTCCAATCACTACAACTTTTGAACCGTCCCCCATCTCCTCACCTGTCTTAACCTCTTTGTTACCGACTAAATGGGGGGGAATCTCGTCTCCGATGTAGGACAGCGTCTTTATTCTTTATTCTTTATTGGGATCCCCATTAGCTTTCACAAAGTGGTCTCTAGTCTTCCTGGGGTCCAGAAGAAAAGGGATGTCTTAAAGGGACATGAGACCATAGCCTACCTACACACATCCAATATCAACTTTTATTTATTTATTTATTTGACACCGAATATACAGATACGGACAAAATGACATCGGTTATTGTCGTGAATTTTTGGTTTATCACCCAGCCCTAGTTAGGGAGATTTGATCCTCATTTGCAGCTAGTGTTCTGCAGAAACAAATTCTCTCTGCATCCCTGCATCATTTTCATTACGATCAACTGCCTCCTTATTTTGGCTTGTACTGACAATCTCTACTGCACAGCCAGATATGAGATGAGTGTGCGGGGACCATCAACACTGACAAAAGATGCTGCAAAAATATTCAATAACTTCTTCTTTGATAGGTGCAGAGTCTCCAGGCAGTCATATATCTGTGATCTGCGCAGTGGTATGGTATCAAAGGAATCCCCTTGAAAGATTGATACAGTGTGAACACCAGAGCGGTGGATGGATTATAAAGTGGGTGGTTGGGCAGTGCTTATTGCTTTATCTTCACCGCAAAAATAGGAAATCCAGTAGATTGTAGCACTTCAGATATCCTGAGGGACAGACGTTCATGTCATAATAAATGCCAACAGGTGTGGTATTTTTCAACTGATATTCTTGAATCTGCTCAGGTCACTTATCAGTTTCCTCTCTGATCTCCTCTTTCCTCCAGATCGTCTTCGAAGCAGCGTAAGAATGTCATTAGTTGTGTGACAGTCCACGATTCACCCGACTCTGACTGTTCCAGCAACAATAGCCCCTACACTGTGGAGTCCAGACCCCCCAACAACAACAGCTACGACACAAAGACCACCATCCTGGACAACTACAACAACGGAAATCCCCGCACCATCATCATTCCCCCGCTAAAAACCCAGAACAGCGAGGCCCCCAACGAGTGTGAGAGGCTAATGCCAGGTAGAGGGCTGTCACAGATTCAGTCCTACATAGTCTAACTCTGGTTTATATGGGGTGGTCTTTGAGCTGCTCTAAAAGTTTCTTCTCTCCTGTGCAGATGCAATGAACCATCTGAATTCGGCCTACAAGTTCAAGTCCTCCAACGGAGTGGTGTCTGGCAATAATCACATACCAGGAGGCATGGCTGGAGGCGGGTCCTACAGACAGCAGCGCTCAGGGCCACACCCCCTCCAGCAGCAGCCTCTTAATCTCAGCCAGGTGAGCCAAAACATTATTAAAATTTGTATATAAATCTGTAGGTATGAGAGCTCATGTATTTGGACACTTTCAGATGAGGTTTTGAGGAATAACCTCATGAAAGAGTTGAGTTGCTCTTCTGTAGCCTGCTGCTAGAACCAAGGACCTTGTTTTAGAAACTTTGTGTGATTAGTCAGCAGGATTTGGGTCGAGGCATTGTATATTGGTCATCATTCAACCTGCTCTCTTATAGGTATCATTTGTTGAAAACCTGATAACAGTCAACTGCCAGCTTTAAGGTGATTGAGCTACACTGTGGGAAAAAAGTCCAGAGCAAGTAAAAAAATCTCAGTTATATTAATGAAGAAGTTACAGAGCTCAGGAGGTGACACAAACATTTATTTTTTTTAACCTGGTGTGCAATTTAGTGTCTTGCACTTTGGATTTAGTATCCGGCACATGCGATTTAGTATCTTGAACATGCATTTTATTTGTATCTTGTGCATCCGTTTTTGCAAATAATCCTCTCGGCGCCTTATTTGTGAGAGAAGAATTACAGTGTCATGGACAGAGAGCAAACTATCAACATTTTCTTTCATTTAGGTATGACTCACATACATCACTACTCACTACTACTACTCACATACTCACATTATAGCTTAGCCACATTTGGTATTGTTTTGAGTAGGAGACACCTCATCAGGATCCTTACAGCACAGCGACTTTGCCGTCGGCGATATTCTGACTTGCAGGAAGTGGTTTTGCTTATTAATGAACAGTTAAATCACACCTGCCAATTAGAAAAAAAAAAAGTTAATGTCACCTCCGGGGCTCCGTAAGAAGTCCTTCATCTAAATACAGATCACAGACAGACACACAGGTGGGAGGAGGAGAGGTTGTGGATCATATCCCACTTAAGCGAATATGAAAGTATGAATTATGACTCTATTTCATGTGCTATTTTTCCGCACGCTTTCAAGAGTTAAAATATTTTCGGGTGATCATCAGTTATATGTTTTTATTTTTATTTTATTTTATTTTTATACGTTTTTACCTTTTTCTTCATGAGAAACTATTTAAATTTGATTTCCTTTTCATTCCATTTTATAAAACCAAAAATGTTCAGTTTATCTTGCTAGAAAGACACTTTAAGGATGCAGTCATCACATTCAATTCATAAAGAGACATTTTATTAACTCTAGATCATTGTTTACTTGATTTATTTGATTTGTGATTTTTGTTAGATGTTGCTCTCTGGTGTTTCATTTTTTTTTTTTCATAGAAAGTGTGTTTTTAATCCTTTTTTTCGTCTCATTTGAAGAAAAGTGAGGTCTCTTGTTTAAACCTTTTGGCATCTTGACCTCTGCTGAAACACCTTTTATACTCATATAACAGATTTTATGCAATCATGTATGTGTGCAAAGAATTGAAGCACCAATTAGGATGTTTTTTGTGTTTTTGAATGAGACGGAAGATTATATGTAAGCTTTTTTTTAAAGACCACCAGAAAAAGAATTGACAGTGTTAATGCTCTAAGTCAGTGGTTCTCAAGTCCAGTCCTCGAGGCCCACTGTCCTGCATGTTTTGGATGTTTCCCTGCTCCAACACACCTGATTCAAATGATTAGCTCGTTTTTAAGCCATTGCAGAGCTTGATAACGAGCTGATCATTTGAATCAGGTGTGTTGGAGCAGGGAAACATCCAAAACATGCAGGACAGTGGGCCTCGAGGACTGGACTTGAGGACCACTGCTCTAAGGTGACAGCCGAGTAGCTGAAGAAACAGCTCTTTTTTTACAGTTCCCAAATTTAATATTTGCAGTAGGTCATACAATCAACTGTGAATTTTTTAACCAGTGCATGTTGAGAACATCTTAAGAAGAGACCGCACTGTTCACAGGGGGTGCAAAATTAACCAAAGGGAAAGTTCCTCAAAGGAGCTTTATGAAAATGACTGCAGTCAGCTCAAGTCCGAGTCACAGCTAGATTTGAGTCCAAGTCCAGGACCAGAGAGTAGAATATGACAGTTCAGATATAATTAAACCAACTTTCAGTCTTTCGTTTATCTCTTTTCTCAGGCCCAGCAGCACATGGTAGCCGAGCGAAACGGAGGTCATCGGCGCCAGCAAGCCTACATCACCCCCACCATCGCCGCTCAAGCCCCCTACTCCTTCCATCACAACAGCCCCTCGCACACAGGCAATGTCCACCCTCATCTGGCCGCCACACACCTGCCCAGCCAGCCCCATCTCTACACCTACACGGCCCCCGCTGCTTTGGGCTCCACGGGCACTGTGGCCCACCTGGTGGCATCGCAGGGCTCGGCACGGCACGCTGTCCAGCACGGGAGTTACCCACCCAGCATCGTCCACCAGGTCCCCGTCAGCATGGGCCACCGTGTCCTTCCCTCCCCCACCCTGCACCACAGCCAGTACCAGGCCCAGTTCGCCCATCAGGCTTACATCAGCGCCTCGCCCGCCTCCACTGTCTACACTGGATACCCGCTGAGCCCCACCAAGGTGAACCAGTACCCTTACCTCTAGAGAAGACTGACACTGGAGAGCCTGACCCAGCTCTGCTGCTTCCCCTGAGTCCACCGCCCCGAGCCCTGTCTGCCCTTAAACCTCCTCTCCTCGACCTCAGACACAAACAGAGACAGAGGAACATGCAATCCTCATGAAACTGTCACGTATAACTTGAAGATATAACGACAGAGAGAAAAAGAGTAAAAAGCTTCAAGCCTCTCCAGAAGGGAAAGATGGGGTTGGATTTCAGAGGGGTACTGTTCAGTTATTCTTTCTTTTTTCCCTTGAAAGGGCCAGTTTTGTTTTTATTTCTTCGTTTCTTTGCTTTATTTCATGAGGAAATTCATGTCTCATTAATTTTCCAGGGAAGTTTGAAACAGGCCTTTTGGGACATTGGAGGATTTCTGTTTTTCTTTTCTTTTGTTTTCCCCTCTTAAATTGGACTAGAAGTGATTGCTGAACAGGGGTTACTGACTGGAAGTCGAGATTCCCAAGAGATTTGGGAGAAGGTGAAATACGGAAACCTGCTGCTCTTCAAAGAAAAAAAATATTGATGGCCTTGAACTGTCTTAATATTTCCAAATCATTCATGGTGTGGGGAGAAAAGAGAGGAAAAACTCCTCCCACTCCACCTTCTCCTGCCGAGGAGGCTTCTGGAAATATAACCAACAGAAGACAACAAACTTTTTAGTGTATTTATAGATATTTTACCTTTATGTTTTACCTTTATGACGATACTTCAGTTTTAGCTAGGTGTCTTAGCTGGGCCCCGTTCTTAGAATGTAGCAGTCTGCACCTGTTTGTTTAAGAGGATTTTTTTTCCCTTATACCAATAGATCTTTTGTTCCTCTTTTTCAATGTGATTGCACAAAGTGGTTATAATAACATAGGCATGTACAACGTGATTGTCTGTGTGTGCTACTGTCAGCCATGCGTGTGTAGTCCACCTCCTCAGAATCCTTTCCAGTCTTTAGGTTTTGACATTGTTCCCTCGTAGTGCCTTACAGATATAACGACACAGTTTACTCGGCTTGGATCCTGAAAGCCACAAGAGACTCTAGCTAAACATAGAGAGACGTGTTTCCCTGGTTTGACATCCCAGTCGGGGCAGTTGTAGCTCTCTTCCAGGTGTAGGCTCAGCCCTTGCTGTCTCTTGCCCTCAATGACAGCGTATGATAGGTGATGAAGAGTCATGTCAGAGTTGATAACCACGCTGAGTTTTTTTTATTATGTGTGCATGGGGGTACTTACCAAAGTCATAGACAAATTCTTCTTACATTAATGTAAATATCAAATGTACAGTATAGGTGTAGCTGTAAACCTCTCATCACAGTGGCACCCAAAATATGGCTTTAGTTTGGACTATATTTGTTTTAATTGTCATAAACTTCACAGGGGAATTCATGCAACGTGATAACAGAGCAGAGATTTACAGCCTCAGATCCATCAGAGCTGGGACGCTGCGTGAAAATGTTCATGAGACAGGATTTGATGGTATATTTGATTGGAAATAGTGCAAAGACAACATATCAGATGCTGCAATTGAAACATTTTTTGTTTTTAGGAGAAATATGTGCTCGTTTTAAACTTGATGCCGGTGACAGAGACATGTTTCCCACATCCCACAGCACTCTGCAGATGTTTGGGAACTGAGAGGACTGGGTTTGAAAATGGAAATGTTGTCCCTTTTTTTTTCTTTCTTCCCAATACAATCACATTTTTCAGTGTGTTGTCTTTGCACTATTTTGATTGATTCACAAACCACCACATTCTGGTTTTATCAGCATGTTACACAACATCCCAGCTCGTATGGCATCGGGGCTGCGGCTTCATGCAAAGGAAATGAGTTACAGTACAATGTTTGAGACACAGTAGAGGTCGCTTTGTTAAGGCTAAAAAAGCTAGTCCGAGAAAAGGGCCTGACAGAAAGTGATTGTTGCCACTGGTGATTGGTGATGCTGCGAGGCTAGAGATAGCCAGAACGCAGCAACGAGACAGAGTATCGAGGGTTGTTTGAGAGAGATACTGTGTAGGCACGAGTGAGGGGGCTGGTTGAAAGCGTAGGGTCAGTTTAGGTAGAGAGGCTGTGGGCGGCAGAAGGGGACTCTCTACCTTAAATGGGACTAAAATGGTAGCAAGTTGGCACTGAGCAGGTTGATAGTAACACTGAGCCTGGGTGGTCACTCTAGGTAGGAGCTGCAGGGGCACGACTTTACCCGAATGCACACTCAATGAATCCTTTTGTTGTCGTCATTTCTTATATTTCTGCGAAGATAATTGTTTTTTTTTTTGTTGCGTTGAGGTTTGAGTAGCAGCTGCAGGGACAGAGCAGAAGGGAAAGGCCGCAGCGTACACCTGGAAGGGCACCTTGTGGACGATTAGTTGTCACTGTCCATTTGTCTTCGAACCAGGTACACCGCAGACATCGCCACGCCAGCTGAACGGGATACCTGAACACTTAGAGAACCAATAGGGCTGTCGCTTTGTGTGTTTGCTGCTTGATTTAACAGACATCTTTTTATGTAGCCAATGATTCAAATAATCTCTGTTCATTCACCCCCTTGAACTCGGGCACATCACAACTGCTGATGTTTAGTGAAAGCCTCCCTCCTCCCTTCATGGTATGCCATAGTACTTGCATTTGAAGTGATTTTTTTCTTCTTTTTTTTAACTTAACATGATCTTGGACATTTTGACATGGCTGTAGTACATGTTGTGTTTATTTTTAGAGATTGTTGCAATAATTCTTGTGGATGTTTTATCAGAGTGTGTGCGTGTGTGTGTGTGTTTTATTCTATGTCAGGCTCATTTTGTTTTTGTAACCTGGGGGTTGATGTACAGTAATATTTAGTGTTCCTCGGAGATGGGTGCACCTGTGTAAAGTGTTGCGAAACACTGCTGACGATAGTAAGTTTGATGATAATCCGATGGGGCCTGTATAGATAGACGCTCTGAGTAGAGGGTGCAACATCCGGAGTTTGAATCCAATAATCTCCCCCCCTGAGAGGTTTGTCATCCTGGTACTTGTTTCCCCAAAACTCTCCACTCCCTGTCAGGTCCAGCATGCAAGCCTCGGGTGCGGGCAGTCAAAGATGTGATTACAAAGTACGTTGCTGGTTACATCATTCTTTTCTTTTTGTTTTTGTGTTTTTATGTCATTGTATGTACTTAATTTTCCTCCAGGCCTTTGGAGCCGAAGCACACAGGCATAAGGGAGATGATTTTTTTTCCATTTAAAACCTTTTAGGTCTTCTGGTATGAGACAGACTACTGAAACATTCCACTGTTTGAGGGAATTTGGTGTTACCCATGCTACACTGCTGTCCTGCCCCCTCTCTGGTCAACATGGGGGCAGCATCAACATCACTCCAGGACTTTATTTTTGCTCCTCCCCACCAAAGAAGTCAACAGATTGATCATGTACAGCACAACACAGAACAGTGCAAGTAATCCTCCACAGCAGACAGGCAATAACTTCTGGTGTCATCTATAAATGCTGTACAAGTGTTTTTGAGGATGTTTTGTTTAACCCTACTGCAAATGCATGTGTGCATACTAGGGCTGTCTGCAAATGATCGAACATTTATAGTTGCTGACTCTTATTTTAACTGTTTTTTTTTAATCAGTTCCCTAACTTACAATCTATCAGAAGTAGCGTGTACTTCATGTCAAAATAAAAGCGTATTTTTACAATTTAGGAAATTAGACAACCTCAAAATGCTTGCTTTGGGAGTTTGCCTCTTCTCTTGGAAACATCTTACTGTGACTTACTGTTACCTGCAAAATCCCTCAAAATATAAAAGATATTCCCTTTTGTCAATATCCTTTGGCCCTATGAAGTTGTGAATTCTTCCAGCTATAGTAACCCTAAAAGTGAAATTATGATATTGTGACAGCCCTAGTGCAAACGATGCATAAGTACATGGGGGATTTACACATCTGAAGCATACAGCACAGGTTTTAATTTAAATCTGGGCAGAGCTGCAGTCTGTTTTAAAGCTTTTTCTGCTGTTTTACTGTCATTGCTCCTCACACTCGGCCCCTGTCGACATTGAATGATCAATACTTATCTAACCTCTCTCCAAATTATTAAGCCAGTTCTTTGTTATTTACTTGTCGTATTGTAGCTTTATTGGTGTTGTATGAAAATGAATTTGTATAAAGAAAAAAACCCTTTTGTTTTACATTAGCGTGCCATTGAATAGAATGACCTGTAAAAATTATTAATCAAAAATGTACCAACTTTACCTTTAAAATATGGTCACCTGCACAAAATGAATGTAATATGTGACCTGTGACATCTGAAATGGCTTTAGATATTTCTCAGTGGGTGACCATTTAATTTCTACACCATTTGTGGCCGTGCATGACGCAATAATTAAACACTTGATCTCCAGCAGAATACCATGTGAAAGACCCAATGTAAAATTACCACTGTCCCCACAACATGGGATATGAAATCATACTATTTTCTCAAATGAAACACCCAGTTAAGAGAAGCCCTGTTTGTGCAACATTGTGGGAAATGACTTGATGTGTATGATACCTTTGTGTATTACTCTGTTTCACATAACCAATGTTTTGTGTTTTATAAGACAGGGGAATCAGAAATGTGAGCATAAACGTAGATCGAGTGACCTTACAATTACCAAAATGTGCTTAAGTAGAGTGTGAAAATGTTTTGTGTTGTTGAGGTGAGTATAGCCTTTCCAGCTGGCGATTTTACTGTTAGAGTACTGCCTTCCAAATAACCATCATACCTCCAAAGTAAAAGGTGACATTTGAATTAGAGAGGAGTAAAAAAGGCAGTATCACAGTCTGTATGGAGCCAGGCGTTCTCTGATAAATACACTCAAACTTCCAGTTTAGCTCATGGTGTTTTCGTACAAACTTCTCCTGCAGGAGTTTTGGGGAACACTGAAAAACATTCCTGAGAGCATGATGGGGCACTGTGATGGTTTATTCTTCTTCAGACAACTTGTAACACCGACCTGCACACTTGTACCGTCTAAGTCCTTTGGTAAAGTCGCAGCTGCTTCCCAAAGTACAATAGGGTTAGGAACAGGTGTTAGGAGGATTAATCAGGAGCTGACGTACTCTTTGTCGCTGGGAATTTCATAATCCTGCTTCACAAGCATTCTTAAAGCCCTTCTGAATGAGAGTGTATGTTATTCTTCTTTAATTTAACCTTGTTTGAGGAGATCTGCTCCTTTTGCTGGCTACTCCTTGGGGGAATTCAGGGTGAGGAGGTCAAGGTTTGATGCCTGTGATTATTAAGTATGAATTTTATAACCAAAAACTGTGAGAAAAAATATGAGGGTTCTCTTTATTTATTCTAGAAATGTAAATGTGGCCACCACTTCAAATCCCCAATTTGCTCCAATGTTTGAGATATTTAATTCTGCTTCACAAAATCGCTTTTCAAATCATACTTTCTGGCAAAAAATTCTGGTACATGATTGTTGTTCATGTGGTGTTAGTCAAATTCTCCTAGGACTTGTAGACCAAAGCTAAATTAAGAGACAGATTTGGCTTTTTATGCTGCAGAAATATTCATCTGAAGCTACATGAGCCCCTTTGCAGTAAATTTCTGCAGGTCAAAGTGTAAAACAGCAATTGCATGTCTAAATTCATGCCAGTGCAGGTTCATCTTCCTGTAAAGACCTAAGAGGGCATCAAACCCTGACCTCCTGTTGTGTCCATTGCTGTATGGTGTAAAATCTCATTCTTTATAGATGAAGCTAACGTGTGCTGCAGTATTTCTAGTATACTCCTCTGTTTTTTTTCTCGTCTTTTCTTATTTACTTTTGTTTATCGGGGTGTGCCGTCTCATTATTTCAATCTGTTGATGTAGCGTTCGATGTAAACCCTGTCCCTTAGCTTAATATTATTGAGTATGTTATGAGAATGGATATTTTACAGGCTTTATAGAATGTTTAAATAAATATAATAACAACAATAAGAAGAAGGATTAATTAAACCTCCTAACAAGTTGAGTACCTGCTACTAAAGCGCTTGTGTTACCATTATGATGTTGTGTGCTTCTCTTAATCATTTTCGTTGTAGAAAAATGGAGTGAATTTATATTAGGCTTCGAAAAAACTAATGATAGCATTGTAAATTTTACGGGAGGATTTTAACAGACAAGCAGCTTCGTCAAATAGAAGAATAGAGTTATCATTTTAATTGTCCTCTTTACTAACTGTAGGGTGAGAAGGGGCTCGCGTTGTGGTGAACTATGTTATAGCTTGTTATTCACTGTTACTTTTGATCATTTTTTCGGTCTCCGAGGTGAATCGAGTTATTAATGAGAATTTGTATGCTCACATATGCATATTGTATATGTGTAGAAATGTAATCACACTTTGTCTTGGATTTACATTAAACTGTTAAGTCACGGCCACAGTCTCCTATTTCCTACTGTTTGTGTGTGCGTTGTTGTGTTTGACATGCAGTGCGAGAGGGCTTGCAGATTAGCCCAATTTTTTTTTCAACTAAAAATCTTGAAAACAAAGTTAAATTGTGCATCTTGACACATAAAAATAACAAGAAATGTTGGTTTTCCTCTACAATTAACTCCAATAGCATATTTATTATTATACTCTGTGCTCATTTCAAGCAAGATTTAATCTTTCAAATCGTTCATTGATTGAATTTTAATGAATATGGACTAAAGCTTTTTAAAATCAGAAATCTAAATCAACAGAAGTTTTCCTAAAACCATCACAAATTGTGGAGACTTCCCACTGGACTTTGAACACCCTGGATTCTGTGCTTCTCCACTTTTCCACTGAGACCTTGTTTTAAGCATGAATGAGTCTGGTGGAAGATAGCACAGAGCTAGACATGACACCTTTTGTCTGCACCAACAGGAACTCCATCTGAATTTGGATCCGCCTTACTGACTTTGTGGAAACCAAAATTACTTTGTGTATTTATTGCAGGTTATTAGGGAGTACATGTGTGATGACAGATACCCACAAAAGGGCGTTTAAATCTGACCACCTGGTTCCTTCAGGTCAGAAATGAAGCTAGAAAGATCCACTGAATCAAGTTGAGGTTGACGCCACTTTCACACTTAAGTCACATGATGTTAGGTCTGCCTGTGTTACAGGTGCTTGAAGGAGCCACAAACACTTTTTCTTTCATGGGCAAGTAGATAAGTACACAGCTTAGTCAGGACAGCTTCGTGGCCCCCAGCATGTTAGTTTCTTCTCCTTCTATAACTTGGGAAGAACAAGTCCCTTAAAGCTTTACCCAAGATTTGGTGGTTGTTGTCACAGTATTTCCTTTCATTCAAACAGACTTGAAGACGCTCAGACGTGAAAGAATAGTAAATGCAATTAATGTGTGAGAAAAACTTGGAATGAGACTCCGCATACAAACCTTTTTTTTTCACTTAGCTGTCAAATGAATCCTATGGTTTATTATAATTGAGTGGGCTAGAAATGAACTTGCATGAACCTTTAATACTCTAATGCAGAAGTGCCTAAAAACTTATATATATATATATATATAAAGAAATATTCTTTGTTACTGTCCTCTAAACTATACTATATTAGAATTATGTAGGTATTTTTTATAGAGACACTCCACCGTTTATTCTCTTTGTTACAGTTGCACACACTGCAGTGCAGCATAATATGTGCAAAAACGCTGAGTGGGTGTCCACAAAGACCAGACTGAAGTAGTCATGCTACAAAGTGCCACTTGATGGCGCTGTGCACCAAAATGTTGATGCATGAAAATCTGTCCTTACTCATGTTGTTTGTCTTGATTATGTATTTGCTATTTCTACCACTGCAGCTTGTTGAACAGCATTTTAATACATACAGTGTGCACCAGGAAGGAATTCATTCGGTTTAAATTGATAGAAAACCTGCAGAAGCACAGAAACAACACATGCATCCTTGCTGTGCTGTACTGGATGTTAAGCTGTGTTTATATCAAGCCTGATAAATGTATGGGTTTGCAAATGATAAAGCTATAACCACAACAACCAGAAGGGATGCATCTGCAGAAAAAAACAGACTGTGGATCCTAATATATATTGTAGGATTTATCTAAGGGTTACAGGTAGAATGAAGTGACTCTATCTAAGAAATGAATGGCTGACAGTGATGTTTTTATTATTAAAAAAACACAAAGGTAGTGTAGAAAGAGTATACTAAGAAGGAGATAAGAAAAAGCATTAAGCTCAGCTCATATGTTTAGGGTTTTTCAGTCATTTTTAATCAGATTTTTGACATAGGTAAAATTTCCTTTGATATCTCTTAAAACAAAAACGTTTTCCATTATTAAATATGCATTTGTGCATTAAAAAATAGCCAATAGCTTTAATAACTGCACAAGAAAGCAATAGTTATCTTGTTTCTGCAAAAACAAAATACAACAATCCCCCCAAAAGCCTCTGAAAACATGCTCTCTGACTGGGCTGACAGTAACATGTCCACCCGTGTATATACCTTACAAGTACATCATCCTATGAGTCAACGTTGCCGTGGAAGCCGCAGACGCCAGTCGAAGCAAACCAACCTAATTTTTAAACCCCCACTTGGACAGAAAAGAGCTGCAGCCAATGAGAGCGCGCTATGATAAATTAGAAACTAATCAGATCAGCCAGGGGGCGGGACTAACCCAATCCTCAGGACGAGAGAAGGTAGCTGCCACCAAAAGAGTGTCAGAGGAAAAGCAGCGACTAGCTCTGCCAAGTCCGTGTCCACTCAAATAACTCCAAAGGCAGACAGGTGGAGGCTCTATGGAGGCTAAAGAGGAAGCTCTGCGCAGCTTTTGATTTCTCTGAAGGATATTTCCAGACAAAGGAGCTGACAGAGTTGGAGCTCCCTGTTTTTTTGGTAAGTGTGAATGCGCAGCTCTGAGCAGCAGGCTGACAGGAATGGCTAGGGGGGAAAGAGGAGGAAATATCGTGTTGTTTTTGCAGTTAAAGCCAGCTTTCTGGTAGATTTTCTAACTGTGCATGCTAGCCTTGCTTTAGCATTGAGCTGTAACGTTAAATAAAGGATGTAACACGCTTTGTGGCGCTGTATGGAGAGACACATGACCGTCAAACTTGCAAGTAACGGGACGGGATGTAGGACAAGAGACTGCACTGTGTCATGATGAGACCGGGAGGCAGACACATGAAGTCTGTGTGCGCTGCCTTTGTGTGTTTAGTGCTAAAATGAGAGTATTTTGTTATGTAAAGGAATAAGAAACCCCTAAATGTGTTTATCTGATCTATGCTACGGCTGCTGTGCGGTAAGAGTCTGGGGTTTCCATGTGTGCGAACGTGTGTGAGGTTTCTGCATATCAGACCAACTGTGTGCACGCCCCACGTTTTGATTTATGGTCAACTATCGAGTCAGATATTTTATTTTTATCTGATATATTCTTCTAAAGTCTTGGGGATACTGCCAATATGTGTTCTTTGAAGAAAATATGGTGAAATTCACATGAAGCAATACTCATAAAACTAGACTTTTGGAGAATTATTACTATATTTACTTAGGAAATTTAGTGTTCAAGTGCACAGACAGGTAACTCATATTACATTTGACTTTTTTTTTTAAATTGACGGTAAAAATCGAATATATTAAAGCTCCTGTGAGGAACTTTTGGTTTGGTTTTGGAGCCCCATGTGGAAAAAGTCATACCTGTTGTTTCTTTGCTAGTCAGGGTGTTGTATTTTTAGTGAAAAATCCTACTCTCTTCTATTTTTACTTCTATTTCTACCTCCATTTTCTATGACCCACTGACAAATTTTGCCATTAAAAAACTTGAAGATGCTTGTATGCATTCAATCATCAAGACTGGCACCTATGCCCCACCAGTGATTTCAGACATGAAAGCTCCAGTGAGGGGTTTTCTGACAATCTTATTGGCTGAAATTCTTACTGATGCCTTTTTATGACAAACAAAAGACCACCAGCAACAAGACTGACTAGTTTTATACAGTAATATATTAAAGGAGGGTCTTTCAGTGGTTCTCAAGTCCAGTCCTCGAGGCCCACTGTCCTGCATGTTTTGGATGTTTCCCTGCTCCAACACACCTGAGTCAAATGATCAGCTAGTTATTAAGCCATTACAGAGCTTGATAACGAGCTGATCATTTGAATCAGGTGTGTTGGAGCAGGGAAACATCCAAAACATGCAGGACAGTGGACTTGAGGACCACTGCTCTAGATGAACATGTTATTTAAAGTCATCACAGTTGTCACAGTTTGTGCTACTGTTCGATGCTTTTGTACCTCTGCTCATGTTTCTTGTAGCCGTGTGTGTTTCCATTTAATAGAGCCACCATAAAGTAGTGTGAGTGAACATTGTTGCTTCGTTTTGAGCCTCACACTGGCACTCTTTTGTTTCCACAGCCATCAGGAGCTTTTCATGGATCAACTCTTTGACTGAAGAAGCAAACAGCCTGAAATAATTCACACGACCCTCTCTTTGGAATAAATCTTCATAACAAGGTGAAATGCCGTGACCTTGCCCCCCGCCCCTCCACACCATGCCAGGTTTAGTCTCCTCTGTGGGTTTGCTGGTGATGCTTGAGGCTCTCATGCACGCTCACTGTCAGCGTGCTCTGTTTCTGGGGATGACGGTGTTGGTATCAGTGATCACAGCTGACTCACCTGTTGCAGGTAAGAGAACACTTCTTGCTGACTCAGACATAATCCACTAACTGTACAGTGTGTTACAGCACCATCACCTGTCAGGTTACTTTGTGAAAGAGCTCTTACATGTCGCAGACACTGAGCTCATTTGTAGTTTCACTTACCAGAGTAGAAACGCAAAACAAATGACGTGAAGATCAGTTTGCAGGGAATGAGATACCTGTAAGTGCCTGCTCTGTTAAAGCATTGATTTCTTTGTTATCATTTCTCATCCAGAGGATTGTGTCGGATAGAAATTACTTACTTGTTATCCTTCCTGAACGGACTCTTGGAAAAATCACCTTAAAATGGAATCCTTCCTCATTTTTCGACTTTTACCGTCTCAGAGTAGACATGCTGAGCACAAGTGCTCATTTTCTGCAGCTCTTGGCACAGTAACCCACATTCAAATCAAGGAGATGTTTGGCTGGTACAACCATAGTCTTGTTTGTGGGCAGGGAGCAGCTGCACTGGAGCAGTCTGGGCTATTTTGTTCTTTACTCAAGGCAAACTTAACCAGTGAGCTCCCGGTGAGCAGCGCGCTGGATAAACCTTCAGTCCTGAGCTGTTGAAGAAGAAGAATAAGAGAAACTTTATTGATCCCTGAAGAAAAATTCAAATTGACTCATCTTCTTCAACTTTGTCACCCTTTTCCATACAGCAATGGTGCAGGTTCAGTTTTAGCTGTGTTAGGACTGAGACTATGAAAAGGTTTTACTTTGTCTGACCTACATTTGCAAATACATGCTTTACAAATGAAAAGGTGACACACTTAAAGACATACCAAATTCATACTTGAAAAACAGAAACAGTTATAATGGAGCTACATTAAAGGGGTATGTGTGTGTTTCTGATGTGAAGTTGTATGAGTTGCATGTCACTCAGAAGTATATCAACAAAAACTGCAGTCAGCCTGGCCCCTTTACTGAAATAGGACACCAGGGATGCTACTGTTTTCCGCAGAAAAGAGACACCCTGCCTCTTGAATTCACACATTTTGAGAGACCCAAACTCATCTTGGTTTTAAGTGTATGCTCCTTTGAAAATGTTTTCTTTACTTTAACATCAGAGAGCCCTTTTGTTTTTGCACTGTTTTGCAGAGGCAACACAGTTGTGCTCTTCTGTGTGCAGTGGAATCAGCTACTCCGGTGTGTGATGTTCGAGTTGCTAATAAATTGTTGATTTTTATATTTTTGCATCTCAGCGTTGCATAGTTTCACATTGTTAAGGTGCAGAGCTGAATGGCATCCATTGTGGCTGGTACACAACATGTAACTCAACCTCACTTAAAATATACTGAAATATCCCTTTAGAGAAATGTATCTGGCTGTTTATCGTAATAAATGGAAGTTAGATAACGATATAAGGTGCCATAACTCATTTAACCTGAGATAAAAATCCAAACCTTTCGATCTTTAGCATGCTGCCAATTTTTAGGGTAGATATTCACGTCTGATGGCAACACTCACAGATATTTTCTGAATCTGCTCTATTATCTTGATATGTATATTATGTAATATTGTGTTTTCCCAAAATCCCCCAAACCACTCACAGTTAGATTAATAAAAAACACAGTGACTAACTCATCTCTGGCCCACTTTAGTCATTGAAGGGGCTCTGTCTCTGCAGCACACAGTTTATTCACTTTAATTTCCTGTAATTAGAGAAAGAGAAAGCCTTTAATGTCTCCACTTGATGTTTTCCCCCTCAGGCTTCCTTTTATATTCAGTGACAAGATCATTAAAACACCCCCTCCTCCCCACACAAACTAAAAGTAGAGAAGAAAAGTAGAGAAGAAAAGTAAGTAAAAAAGTGAAAAAGAAAAAGAAACAATGTAAGAGCCAAAATCTTATGATGTCATATTTCAGTTATAGGTTTTTAAATCTTAAAGCTCTACAGTTAGATTAATCAGATCAAATCACATGGTTGTAGATATTCAACATTATGAAAACCATGAATATGCTTTTTTTCAGATTTCAACCATACTGTGCATGTTTAGAAACTCTTGTATTCATAAGAATAAGTGTAATTATTTTAGCTGTTGGTGTTAATCTTTTTGTTTTACGTCTATCTCATGTTGGTTAAAGTTGCTGCAAGGAACTGCTGGTTTTAAGTTGATTTTTGCTCGTCCTGTGAGAACAAAAGTATATTTTACCACCACTGATTTAGTCCTGTACATCTCATGGTTGTGTTTTTATGCCGAGAGATCTCAGAAAGATTCAATTAATGTTGAAAATGTAACAAAAGGCAGTTACTCCAGCATGCTGTTACTCCAGCATGCCGGACACTCACCTTTCTTGCAGCAGATTCAGATGCTGAAAACTAGGATATAAAAATGGCTTGTCACTGATGGTCCTATTGTTTTTGTGGGTCATGGAGCAGCTTCAGTATCTATTTCTACCAAAGTTCATAAGTATTTCTACTTACTCTGATGCTTTGCTCGTTTGGCTGTGGTGTAAAAAAGTGTTTGGTAAAAGTTGAAATCAAGCACACGTGGCATCGTCGCTTAATTTGTTCACAGGCTTTGCCAGGTTTGTTTCATATCTTTCCTAAAGCAGGGAGCTGTTTTAGGCTGATATTCATTTGTGGTTTGGATGATCACAGTGAGCTAAAAGCGGCTCAGTAAGGAGTTGTTTTCCAATCTGGAAACCACTGCATCACATGAGAATTAATTTACCAGCCATGTTTGGACAGATTTCACACGACTTCATGCTGTCCTAAATTAGCCTGTCCCTTCTGAGGCACTCTGAATTTGGGCATCAGGGATTGGCCTTGATTTTTTTTTTTTTAGTAATTTATCCAAATTAACAGAGGGAAAGAAACCACATTCATTAATGTAACATGTAGCAAATACTTGAAGTTTTGACAGATTAAAGATTATAACTGGCCTGTAATTTTGGCTAATTTAAATCACTGTTCCTTATCAGTATACTGGTGGGTTTGAAGTCCCATTGAAACATAAATTCAATGATACTCAAATGTTGTCAAAAATATACTGTCAAATACAAACAAAGATCCATTTCAGAGATCTTTGGTCTGATGGATTAGTCTCTGCTTGTGATTTGTGTAATCTAGGATTTGGATTTGGTTGGAGAAATTTTTATGACCTGGTTCCACCTCCGAGGAGAGCATGCGTTGTTAGCTTTCGTGAACTATTTCATGACTCGTTTTTGACTGCTTTCCTTTAAGCCTTGCATGCTTCAACAGCAGTTAATCCAGTTTTAACTAATAGAAGCTCTCATCGGCTTTGTTAACAAGGTTTGTTTGATTAATTGGCTATTTTAGGTGCTTCTGTAAGATTGGAAACAACTGGAAGAGTACAAGCTGCTGTAGGGACTCCAAGTATGAACCAAGTTTGGACATAAGAGGTGCCAGTTCACTTCCTAAACACTGATGAAGTGCCCCTGAGCAAGTGGCTGTATCTGCAATGAATTTCCTGTGAGGATGATTATTAAAGAATATGGTTTTATTCTTATTTATTCCAGGGCAGAATCATTCCTTATCTGGTTTTAATTTTGTCCGTTCATTTGTGATAACAAACAAGATGAAGACACAAATGCATTTAATTTTAAAGTACCTAATCAAGTATGAACATAGCTTTATTTGGCTAAATCATTTGTTAATTATCTCTTGGTTGGAGGTGAAACAGTAACTCACTAACAAGAAGCTCAACCTGCTCTTTGAAATCAGCGTCAGTATTTTCTACATTTTTATCAGGGCTGTCAAACTATGCGCATTTCTTTCTTACCAGTGTCTTGATTTGAGAATCAATGAAGTTAAATTTACTTCAGGATCTTGTCTTTCTTATTTATTATTCAAATACATGCAATACTGCTTCACCAGTCAGTCTTCCTGTCCTGTATTTTTTAGAACTTCATAAAAATTTTTAGAAAATCGGCTGATTAATCGGTAATCAGATTTTTCCCCCCCTAATAATCGGCATCGGCCCCAAAAAATCCATATCGGTCAGGCCCTAGTATTAGACAACTTTGAAGTGCTTATTTGGCCAAATACAGCAGGGAGGTTTTAAGCAAAGAAGAAGAAAGTCCAATCAGTGTCAGTCATTTCAAGATAGTTTTGACCATCCAGCACCAATCAATAAGTCGACCAGTTGACTAGGTCTTTACAGCCCTAGACATATGACTGGTCACAACATGCCAACCCAATGATGCCCCTTGGATCTGAGTCCTCCACAATGCTGACTGGCCAGCATTCATTTAACAAGCTGCCACTTATTTAGCAAAGACTGGAGTTAAACAGCTTTGATTCAGTTTCATTTACAGGTCTGTGGTAACTCTTTAGCTGCACCTGTATGCTTAGCTAACAGGTGGTTGCTCAAATGTCAAGCGCTTCGGTAAAATTCAAATTTAACTTGAAAAGAAGTCTATATTACTAAAGACTTGTCAACTGAGCGATTCACGGGTGCGGTGGTGTTAAAATAGTGCGAGTAGTAGCAGGTTGGTGTTGTGATCCACAGTCCTGGTCATTGGGGAGTGAAAGCAAACGGCTTTGAGTGGTCAGACTAGTCATTAGAACAGAAATATACTTAAATATTGAGAGTTAGATATCTAATTAGTCAGTGAGGCAGAATTAGCCCTCAAATCTTTAAACTTTCAGTTGACTTTCTGCCCTGAAAATGGGAGCTCTGAGTGATTTTATGCGAAGAGTCATCTGGTTCACTTTACTCCAGCAAAGGTTGACAACTCTGTTTCCATGGTCTGTCTCTTCAGTGAAAGCACCAGTCACACAGCTTTCCTTTAACTGAGCAGCACACTTTATAGTTTCTAGGTCAAATAGAGCAGAGCGACCAACTTATAATTGTTCCTCCAGACCTAACATCATGCAGTCATTTTCCTCTTTTTTTTTTTCTTCTTCTGTGCTGTTCACAGTCTCTGAGCCCAATGTCTACAAAAGTCCCTGGATCTTTACAAACGTATTGGATGTAATTATATGCTTTATAACAGATTTCATAAAGCGCCCTTGCAGTTTAGCGTCAGCAGCCTCTCATTCTGCACTGCAGAGGCTGGCAAGTTCAGGGTAGTAAGCTGCAGGCCAACCAAGTCCTGGCTAATTACCAGAGCGCTCTGTTGCCATGTGAAATGTGATCCGTGCAGGATGACAATATGGCCATTCATTATTCATTAAAGCTGGGAGCCAGTTGCAGATCAATGGGCAGAACCTATCAAAAGCCAAACAGTGGGAACTTTTGCTCTCTGTCGGGCTGCAGCTCGACCACAAAGACGTGTTGAGAGCATGTCTTTGAAAGCTGCTCTGCTGGTCAAGGAGGGGTCAAAGACGGCAGACAGATATATTTTAAACAGTTCTTCTAACAGAGAGTCAGTGTCCATTGGAGGTGTAAAAATACACTCAACTCATGGAGCATATCGATTCAAAATGCTGAGTGTATGTTGTGGGTAGTTATGGTGGAAGTAACCGGGTTTATGTCTGAGCTGTGGAGAAGGGACTGCCACATAAAACTGTTATTACGATGCTTTTATTTAGCCCTGAGATTTTTACTTTTGCTGGATGGTGAAGTTACAGGAGTAAGTGAAAACAGGAAAAAGATTAATCAAAAGTAAAAAATGATGGATGTTTCAGAGCCCTATGAAGAGATAAAAGCTCTTTTACTGTTGACGTCGTATTTTATCTCTCCCTATTTCTTCCTTCATCTCTGTTATACCTTCAGAGCAGAGGGGTGCTCAACATACTCAGTCTTTCGTGGAGTAAACTGCCAAAGCTCCAGGTAGAGATATCAAGTACCACGAAGCTGCTCATAAACTTCTTTTGTGAACTCCGACTCTCTGCTGCAGGCTCTGTGTGCTCACATAAAAGGGGGCGTTTCATGCATCATTTGCTGCTTCTTCTGCACAAAAAGGAGCGATTACAGACTGTCTGCCTCAGTCAGACTGATATTATGAGTAGAGATCATACATACAAGGGTGAAAAAGGGTAAAGAACTGTCTCTGCTGCCGTGTCGAAGGAAGAAAGGTAGAGTAATTTTAACATGACAACATACAATACAAAAATGACACATTAACAATGATACACATGATCACAGCATGCAAGAAAAACTGCAATTACACTGGACAGCCCAGCTTTATAAAACTGAATGACATAAATTCAGTGTTTAATCAGATAGAAGCTGAAAATGCAAACTTATTTGATGTGATCCATAACAAATTTTAATATACTATTTAATCCTTTCATCTCTGTTTTCGCTGGAAGACCAGCTGTGTTAAATGGACTTATGAGCAAACCTTAAAACATAATCTAATGAGATCATAGATGCTGCAGCCTTATGGTTCTTTCACTGGAGGGATGATCTGCTGAAACCTAAACGGATGATGTTACATGAGGTAAACAAGGAATTCACAAGAGAGGGGGGAGACTGTTAGGGGTGTATAATATGCACGACAAAGTGAATTGAGTTACAATTAAGTAGTCTAAATGCATAGACTGGCTCCTGACATGACGGGACATTATGGAGCCAAAAACTCTCCTGCTACATCAGCTGATGACTAATGTAAGCATAATTTAATGAAGTGATAGCAATAAACATCTTAATTTAAGCCTCAAATCTAAACAAAACCAGGTTCTGGCCAGGTTATAAGAGTAAGAGTAAGTTACCATGGTAATTTAGCCAGCTAAGTCCTGGCTAAATTACCCATAAACGATGCTAAACCTGCTGGCATATATCCATCTTCAGGCTGCACAGGTGTTGTCTATAGCCCCTTCTATTTTGAAAGACCATAAGCTCATAATTGTAACGAAAAAGGTAAATAAATTAACTGCCAGATTTCTTTAGCTTGTTTCATTTAACTCAGTCCGGCTAGACTTATTGTGAAACTCGCTCATAGAACAGCCTGCAGCTGCAACTTACTTTAAAACATGTTTTAAAAGTCTTGTGTGTTGTCAGCAATTTGACTGTTTAGCGCTGGTTAGGGGGCGCCGTGGATCCAGAAGCTCCAAAAGGCAGTCATGACTTGCTGAGATGGGCCACTTATCCACTGCAATGAATTGAACCCTAAACCTTCTCTGGAGTCCTTCTGGCCTGTCCAAATCCATAGTTTGTTGTTTGGACCCGGCAGCCTTTTGTCATATTTTTGTCTTTGTGTGTTGTGCTTTTGATGATTGATTCTCATTTTAGTTTAACTTTAATCAGTGGTCATTTCAGTTTAATTTCAGTCAATAGACTTTCTCTGGAAGGACGCTGATAGTCTAACTATCAGCGAAAGCACCCTACTTATAAAGGATTTAGTCCTCATCACCGTGCTTGTTGGTTTGACTCCTGGCTTTGACTCTTCGCTTCATCTCTTCTCCTGCTCTCTCTATCCAGCTATTTTATCTAGTAAAGGCAAAAATGTCCCCCCCAAAAAACTTTAAAAACTTTGTCAGACAGTTTAAAGACAGTTTTATAGATTTTGATTCTGACAGATGTTTCTCTCAGTTGTAAAAATATCAGTGTATATATTTATATATTTTTAGTCATCTTGGCTGAAAATGCATTTCTTTACACTTCTTCCTTATCTGAGAACAAAACTCAAAGTCTGAAAATCCTAAGTCACATTTCAGCAACATAAATTCCCTCTATACGACATGGAGCTGCATTTAACTAAAGTTAATGTTTCTGTTTTTTTACCTTGTAAAGAAGAAACAAAGACCTTATGTTCACAAATAACTCTGAGTTAATCTTGAGAGTTACAGTGTATTCATGTCATCCAGTTAGCACAAATCATTGTAATTGTCCCGAGCAGACACTGTGGGGTTAAGAAGGAAAACAAAACAGGGAGGTAGCTGGTCATCCTCCTAAAGCGAGCCAGTCCATGCTGTCCTCTTATGACTTCTGGTCCCAAAGCTGGAACAGTTTACCTGATAAAGCCTCCCTACAGACAGCGCTCCACTCATGTCTCGAAACCAATCATAGGAAACCTCTTTGACAGACCTCGAAAGAAAGAAGAAAAGTCTCTCCACTTCTCCTTTTGTCCTTTTAACAGCATCTGATAGAAGGTTATGAGAATAAACAGACAATAATCATGCAGCGAGCAGCCTTTTTACAGAAAAACAGGACAACAAATCTGTTTCTGCTGCTCCCCTCTGCTTCCTCACAAGTGGCTGCCAGGTGAAAGGATGAATGTACAATTTCCTAAGTGACACAATGCACTTCTGCTAAAAGCAAGCTGTGTCACTGCAAACAAAACACAAGCAGACAAATGTGCCTTGATAAGATTAGAGCTCCAGTGCTCAACATTGATTTGAGAAGCTTTTACAGGAACTAGTCTTGCTTTAACTACAAGAAAAAAAAGGATTCTTAAGCTTTAAATGAAAATGTAACAAAGCCATGAGGCTGTGAGCACTGCAGTGTGCTTTTTTTGTGCACATGTAAACTCAGACTATATTAAACACACGTCCACATGTGAGTCTAGAAACCTGAGATACCAATTACAGAGCCTTCTCATGATATCATTTCCTCTGTTTGCCAGACTCCTTATTGCAAAGAAAGGATTTAATGGTTGTGTAATTTGGAAGAAAAAAAGAGGGGGAAAGAGAAGAAAAGGGTCTTTTGGTATTAATGCTAGCTAACTACAAGCCCACACATGGTTCTGTTTTCAGCTGAGCCCCTTGCGTGACTGGCTCTTTTCAGTTGGCAGGAGCCGCATATGCCGAGTGTAGTCGAACAATCAAGATAGGGCGGTGTGGACGTATAGTTTATCCGGGAAGCTTTTAAGATGGGAAAGATCCCATTGTTTTTATCAGTAGAGTTCAATTAGGGCTCTGCCAAAGCTCAGGCAACCCCCCCCCCCCCCCCCACCACCACCACCACCACCATCATCAGAAATAAGCAGTCAGACTTCATAAGGGTGCATTTGTTTTTAACTCACCCCAGTTGCTTTCCGGTCCAATCACATGATCTTAATTTAGCTAAACAGGAAAACATTGAAAAACATATTTAAATCCATGCAGACTGTGTTAACAGTACAATCCAAGTCTGAGTGCTAACCCAGATATCTTCAGGTTTTGTAACAAGAGGCTGTCACCATCTTCCTCGAACAGACCTGATTTGGCAAAACTTGAGCATGAGAACGGACCTGACTGAGATCATTCCTGCACTTCATCATGTATTTATGTGAACTTTGTTTGGTTTTCCTGTGAAATAAAAGATAAGAGACATGAGAGAGCAAAAAAGACTGGGAGCAGGATGAGGAGAAGGGCGGGAGGGAGGGAGGCATGTAAAAGAGTTGAGGAAAAAAAAAGAAGAGAAGCCGAAGAAGAAAGAGGTAAATCGAGTTACGGCTACAGAGAGAGCTGACTTTCACAAACATTTTTATGGAGTCTTCTGGGATTTGTCGAGCTTCAGTGTAACAGATTTAAGGACTTTCATTCGCACACAAACCTCACAGGAGTCTCCCTGATTTCATGACGGTATGACCAATTTCAAAGAGTGGATTATGATGGTGCAATGCCAATGTGTCATTCTGCAAGAAAAGCCTGGCTCTGCTCTGCTTTGCTCTCAGACGACACACACACACACACACACACACACACACAAACACACACACACACACACACACACACACACACACACACACACACACACACACACACACACACAAAGTTTTGTTGCACTCCTCTTTCTGCAGCCCTGATTTTCTTCGAAAGACAGGAAGGCAAAGTCTTGTAACCAGAGAGGCCCAGAGGACTGTGTCACTCAGCACCCTCCTCTGCTCAGCCTCGGTCCTCCTCCCTGCACAGGCCACTCTCAGGCTTCAGGTCCTGGGAGAACAAACAGCACTGCATTAGGGTAAGCTCCCCTGGAAAGAAGCTGCTTTCAAATAAGCCAGAAAATACAATAAGAGCGCAGAGAAGGGAAATATCTGCGCAGGGTTAGGCCAAATACTGACTGCTATGTCTTTAAGTAGTTGCTACAATGTTGAAAGTCCAAAACAAACGATTTAGCCCGGAGTAGTCTGAAACAGGCCGGGCTGAGCAGCACCATCTGCTCTGATAAATATATAAAAAATCAGCTGCAGCCCATCAGAGCACAGGGTGATTCAGGCTTGGCACAATATGACCTCAATGTTGCCGTCTGTCAAATCACGAACTTTGTGTTGCACATTTCATGCTCCCAATATTGACAGGGCGTTAGCAATACAAACAATAAGCACAGTCAGACACTCGAGGCGATCCGTTTGTTATAAACAAAAGTTCACTGCAGGCCTCAATATATCAGACTCTTGCCAAGAGGGCTGTTGCTGCTCAGATCCCAGCCTGGGAGATATCCAAGTGTTTAGTTTGAAAGCAGTGACACAGACGGAATAATGTTAACAAGATTAGCTTGCTTTCAGTGATTCACTCACAGCACAAACTGAGATGCCCTCAGAGTGCTTTTGCAATGCTAAATGGAACTAGGGAAAGTATAATTCCATCCAAATCATTGCATCCCTTAAAATCCATGCATCCTTTTGATTAGATCTACCAAAAGACAAACCAAAAATAAAAAATCATATAGTCCTGAGTTGTCCAGTTTAGTATTAAATAGAGTTGTTGTTCCTCACAGTATCCAGGCCATGTTTGGACACTTGCAGGATGCTGAGACTGCAGTGGAAAATTGCCTCTGCAGGGTACACAAAATCACTAACAGATGTACATGCACAGGCCCCCACTAAGGTACATTCACATCAAAAACCACCAGTTTAATGCAGGTAATAGCAGACCACTGGAAAAAATTAGCTGTATGAGACCACGGCCATCCTTATAATGCTCTGACGCATGAATGTGAGGTTGGGCGTTGGACGCGCGTCCTGGGTGGAAGCAAGAAGACTGACTGTTTTTCAGTTCTGATTAGACACTAGTGTTGAGATGGCTGCCTGTCATGATAGCATGTACTGAGTTGGGGCCAGTACCAGATAAGCACATAAAACTATAATCCTTAAACATAAGGTAACAACCGAGACCTAATGGTGCTGTGAAAGAAAATACATATGGTATGTTGTATTTGAACAGGTTAGCTTACGAGCTTAAGTTACTTAGCATAGATGAAAGTTAAAACAAAGACGTTTATCAAACTGTTAAAGCACACAAATCATCGTCATATGAGAAATCCGACGCTTTGACTCTCCACAAGTTGTCCTTCAGGTCGTTATCTTTGTAATATTTGTGTTTTTTTATCAAAAAAGCACTCTGTTCTCCAACACGTGTAAACAATCAGCCGGTCGGCCATGTTGGATATATCGGTGAATCTGACGTTGCAACAACACGAAATCTGATTGGTCAGAAGTGGACACACAGTATGCGAAACTTTAAAAAAATTGACTGTGATGGGAAAAATAAATGCCGCAAAATCGCAGGACAGGAAAATGTTGCTAATGTGAACGCTTGAATTGACAGGATACGGGTTCGGGAAAAAATATCGACGTCCGAAATAATCGCACGAAAAAAAAACGCTCCCAGTGTGAAAGGACCTTTATACTTTCCTTTAAGAAACCAACCCAACAATAAATGTAAAGGTTAAATAATACAAAAACAGAAAGTAAACCAAACACAAACCTGCATCTTATACACTCCACAGACTAAGTGGAACAGTGCTTTTCTTTTTTTAAACTTGCAAACTTGATGCGAGTGTCTATGAACCAGTTTATTCAGACTCTCTCTCTGTAGAGCTCTTCAGAATACTCAGTGTATATGGGTTAGTGGAGCTGCAGTGATTTATCTTGTCATCTCTTAAGATTTTGCCAATACCCTCCTGGTTAAGTAGGTTATTCCTCCTTTCAGTGCCTGAAGTTGTGTCTTAGTTTCATCAAAGTCTTTCTGCACTCTTCTGCCTCTTTTTATTTCAATCTAAGGATATTAGAATAGTAATCCCTTCCTTGTCACAATCCTTTTTACATGATTACTCTCAGTGGTCCATGTAGGCTACCAGATGTGTTAGCTGGTGCAGAACAATGGTTGTGTTTCATAATATACTTACATATGGATTTATGGGGCTTCAGTGAAATGACCATTATTGATTATTCATGCATTTGCCTTTCATCACCTTGTATGTAACATCAAATGTATTTGATGCAGTGTGCACAACACTTATCTCTTATTACAAATAATAACATAACAAAAGGATTAGTCTATGAGCCACATAAAGTAGACTGAATACGGAATGACAGGACACTGGCCGTGAGATTGGGTAATTTTTTCTTTTAGTCAAATGCAAATTTAGTTTAGCTCAAGTACAAGACAGCTATTCATGAGACCAAGTCCCTGTTAAAGACACATCAAGGCTGGATGAGCGAAAAATGGAATCTCATTAGCCTCCATTTATTCATGTAATGAATAAATAAAAATCTCACAGCATTAATTCTCCAATGTCGTCAGTGTAATGAGACTGTGTGCCATATTTTCCATCCATTTTTTTCAAGCGGACATGAGCCAAGCAATATTACCCACTTATGAATGATACCTGGACCCAACTATTCTCCCAGCCATCCATTGTAGATAATTTTGACATTCGCTTTGTTTATCCCTTTTTAAGATCACCAGCCATGACCTATCAGATGATCTCTTGTTGCTGTTCCTGGTGTCTGATGACCTGCAGTGCCTCACACATGCCCATCAGGTGATCAGAAAGAGATCGAAGTCCACAAGTTCATGCAATCTTGAAAGTTTTGAATCCCATACTAAATATAGGCCTTCCCATTAGGGCCCGACAGATATGGATTTTTTGGGCCAATACCGATTATTAGTGAGGAAAAAGGTCTGATTAATCAGACGATTTTTAATTTTTTTTATTAAGTTATAATATACAGTATATATATATATATATATATATATATACACTGTAGATATCTACAGTTTACTATATACTGTAGATATAGTGTAGGCTACTGCTCTTCACGTCGCCGGGGACACAGATTGATCAAACTCGGACCAGAAAAGCATTTTCAACTACCCCCCGATCGGTGCCTCCGCGTCTTAACTCACGTTACACAATTCCGGTCCAGTCTCATCTGGAGACATGCAGCTGCCTCAGTAAGAGAAGTAGCTCGATCACGTAATGTGTACTGTTGTTTATTCTATCATTACTGGCACGGCTAACAGTGTAGCAAGGCTAATAGTAGATGGCTAACTCTAACTTTAGCTTGCATATTACATGGTGTTTCACCGTTAACTCGGTGTGACTGAGACCAGCACAGTGGGGGCCATGGTGAAGTGGGTTGAACTGAAACTTGTTGACCTATTGTGTATTTCACAAGCTGGTTTATTTACCGTTGAGGCGGACCACTCTCCTCTGTGAGTCCCTGAGCTGCCTGCTTCAGATCCGCCACTCTGCTGTGCTGTGAGGTAGTTAGTGGATGAAGATTGTCATGAGGCCGCTGTGCCATCTACAGGATAAGTCAGGGAACTTTTCAAATGGCGGAACATTTTTGAAGTGAAACCCAATTTTATTCTCTGCAATTTATTTCTGAAAATATTGGCGAAAATCTGGGAGTTTTGGCCGATTTACAATTAGTCTCAAACAAGCTAAAATTGGCCAATTGAATCAGTTCACTGATAAATCAGTCAGGCCCTACTTCCCATATCACTGCCTTAAAAGTTATGTATAGTTGGTTGCTGTTATTCTGCAATAGTAACATTGCTTTGATTGTCACAAAATGGCACATCACTAACAAGCCCTGTCCATGCATGACTCATTTTTGTGAGAACATTATAAAGCACTGATGTGAAACTTGCCAAGTAATACAACAGATAAATATTGTTGTTAGGTTATACTAAAAATGTCTGTACAGTTGCTGTTTACTTATGTGTCTAGTTCTGTTTTGTTTCTCGTAGTGGGTTAAACTCACTACAAAAAAAGTTTCTGTATAAATTTCGATTCACTTTTTTATTTGTGTGGCACATTTCATACAGATGTGAACTCGATTTGCTTCTCAGAAAATACGAAACACTCACAATAAAATGAGATACAAAGGAGCTTAAAAACATAGAACATCAAAACAAGACATACTGTATCAGTTATATATTTTGAATAGAACACACATTAAGGACCATGAAGACATGAGACTAACTGTGAAAAGACACAAGAGAAAACATTGCGGGGTCTGATTGCAGCCAGAAAGCAGGTCAGAGTGATGGGGAGGTGCTGTGTACCATTCAAGGCTTTTGGACCAGAACATGTAAAAATGTGTCATGCAGTTGATTAGAATCAAATTTAACTGTGTAGCCTGACTAATTGTTAGCTCATGACTTTTAAAGACTCTTAATGCAACCACATCCTGACCTTGTAGCTGAAACCATGTCTCCAAGAGAGAGGGTGACTAACTGAGAAAGAGGGGTGCAGCTGCACGAGGATGATTCTGTTCTTGTTAGCTGTGAGGTCTCTCGATTGATGCTCTTGTGACCTGATATTTAAAGGTCTCCCTCAGCATGGGACTCATTTCACAGACAGATCCGACAATGCCTGTCCAGCCAAGTGTGACACACTCATGTTTCGGGGGGACAGGTGGCATTGCTGCATAGCCTTGAAGGCCTTTGTCAGTTTCTGCTCAATGTAATGTCAAACCCAGCTCAGTCTACTCTCATCTGCTCTGTGCATGGCTGCTGGATGTCACTCCGAGCTCTGACGGTCATTACCTAAGATAAGCCATCAGGTATTAAGAGTCAGCCTGCTGAATAATTAGGAACAGCCTGTAGGGACTCTCTACAATCATAGAGCGGCTTTCACTCATTCAATTTGTACTATGTTTTACAAGTAATGTGGATTTATGGCTTTAAAGGTTAACTTTATCTCGTTACTTATACAGCTAGGTTTGAACAACAGCAGATCAACCAATCAATCAATCTTTATCTATAGAGAGCACCAATTTGCAACTGATGTTATCTTAAGATGCATGAGGAAAGCTGGTCAAGACTATATTCTGATATTTACAAAGAAACCAATGTAAAGATGTAAGATCAGACCCACTCTGATTCTATCTTCATCTAATTTACATGAGTGTAACTCTGAGCAGATTACAGAGGAGAGGAAAAACTTCCTCTAACAGGCAGAAACCTTGAGCAGAACCAAACTCATGTAAGACTGTCATCTGCCGCCACTGCATTGGGTTTAGAGAGGGGATACAGGGTGATGCAGAGAGAGAGACAAGCATCAACACCAAATATCAAACTTTATTGAATCATAGTACCTTGCTGTCTGTCAAGTCTTATGACATAACATTAAATGGTATTGTATAATTTTCTTCTTTCTTTTAGTATTGTCTACTACTGTCATTTCTTATCCTATCAAATCCTATCACACCATGACAGACTGTAAAGTATTGCATTATAGCCCATCTTATTGTATCTTGTTGTGTTATCTTACTCTACTCTACCACACTGTACCGTACTGTATAGACTCTTAATACATTGTATCTTATAGTGTCTTATCATATCATATCTTATACTATTTCATTTTATGTATAATACGAACAAGTTTTAATAGTTGTATAATAATAAAGTGCTGGTCCATTTCATTCATCTTGTATTGTATCAAATCTATTTTACTTTGTTGTATCATTATCATATAACATGATAACTTACTATACTTTATCATACTGTACTTTATTGGATCATATCATATATCATTTTGTGCAGTATCTCATTATTTTTTTTTCCCATAATTTTGCATGGAATTGAACAGTATTGTCTAATAATCTACCATAATGTGTCGTACTGTACTGTATCGTATCATATTGTATTGTATTGTTTGATTTTATGGTATTGTATTTTACGCAATCATATTGTATGATTTTATATCATACACCCTACCATACCATACTGTATCGCATCCAATTGTTATGTATTGTGTCATTAGTTGTCCTTGTTTTTTGTCCTGCCAAAATTGACACCCCAACTTTAATATTTGTCATGTTTAAATGTTTATTTTTTTACAACAATCAACTGTTTTTATTTTAGTATTAGTTATGCTGGACTAGCTGTTTACAATATATTAATGTTTATACCGTGCAGTGTTAGTTTCCTGTGTAAATGTTCATTTGTGATTTTGTTTTTTCTTTATATAAGCACAAATCTGTGACTACTGTACCATCATAGTTCTTCATTTTCTAGCTGTCTGTCAGGACCCGATCATCCTAAAATTCATCATCATTAGTGTAGATATCAGAATTAGCATCAATTACCCACTAACGACAGTCTTTGTTTGAATTAGACAGCTGTTTTGTCATCCATTCACGCATGTTTAATCGTCCTAAATGTGGCTGCAAAAGAGAGATGAGGTGACGTTTTGGGGTCACATACCACAGAACGACCTCAAACATCAGCATGTTTTTCGGACCATCGACCTCCTATAGAGCTTGTCTGTTCAGCCTTTCTCTATTCTTTGTATAAATCTAGCCGGTTCATTTTAGCGACATGCAAAATCATACAAAGTGGATCAATTTAATCTATGTTGAAGTATACAGGCATTCATACAACATGGTGTGTGAGTTTATCTCCTCTGCCAAACTAAGAAATCAGGCCATCACCAAACAGCTTGTTTATTGCAGGCACTGTGATTCTCTTTGTGATGGTGCAGAACATTTATTGTCTGCAGAGAATGTGCTAAGATTGTGTTCATCTGCCCAGCTGTGATACATCCCTGTGGGTTCAAACACTTGGCAAAGCAGACTAGAAGCTGTGGGGCAGTTTGGAGCACAAACCAGCTTTTTTCTGTCCTAGTCCTTTCAAATGTGCTCAGTTATAATAGCATGTTGACTGAATAAAGGTACCAGTGTAGGCTGTAATTAAGTTGGGAGTTTTCTCCTGGGCCAACCAGAGGCAGTCTCCTCGCGTGAAGGGATGCGGTAAATTGAAGATGACACTCTAGAAGTTGACTCTCTTTTATTTATGCTTATTATAACTGATCTGTTTTGTGCCCCCAGTGTTAAATATAGTCTTCTCCCTCAGCTGATTCTGCAGCTGCCTTCATATGTTTGTGAGATTCTACAGAGCCTTGATCCACTACAAAGAGCTTGAACATCACCAGCAGCTGCTGAGTCACTATAGTAGAAGCTTTTGGTGACTTGCTTCTGGCGATGACAATAATAGGCCTTTTGAAGTTTTGCTCTAAAGAGGAACTTAAGCTGCAAACAAATTTAAGACATGTGATCTTGGCAGAGATTGTTGACGAAGTGAATGCACTTTCCTCAGACTCTCTTCCAAAAACATCTCCTGCCATGTTAGCAGGCACCCTAACCTATCTACCCTTAAAGGTTTTTTTTTATTTTTTAATCTGTCTGCACCTTCTGTATAAGAGTGTATTTTAACTGTGACGTGCAACTTCTCCTTGGGCTTTAACTTTTATACTTATGGAAAATGTATGAACTCATTTCTGCATCAAAGAGAGTCATGCTTATACCATTACAAAGAGCTGCTAAAAGGTGCATTACCATGAATAATTAAAGAGTGATTCTGCTCCTTTCCCTTCTGCTTATTCCTAACAAGTTAGACCCTCACCATTATGCCCCAAATTATATCATGCATGATACACTATGTTATGCAATTTGGACAGAAAGGCCTTTGGCGCTCGAAGATGTTGCATAAGCCGTAGTTGCCGTTTCTATATTTTGGCTGGTCCAGTGTCACCCTGTAGGACTTTACTCTTGTTTGCAAGATGCCGGGCTGCTTCCCAATGAGCTGGAAATTGCACCATTTATCACTTCAAGGCAAAGCATCATAAAAGGCTTTGGAGATTTTCTCTCTAGGGTGCAACACAAAATGGCCTCGACCATCAAGGACATGTTTGACATATGGTCAGTTTGTACCCATCAGCATGTTACAGTTGTCCGTAAGTGGAAGTGAAGAGAAAGTGAATGTCAGCTTTTATGTGGTAACCACATTGAAAGGAGGATTTATTATTTTTGACTGTATAAAACTCGAACTTTTGGTTGCCTGACACTATGCTGAAGAAAAAGCCTGTTTTAAAACTTTTCCTCCTGCAGATATTCACAGTGGATGATTCATGACTGTAATAATAGAAGTGAATGAGAATAAAGAAACATTCAATCCTGCTACAAATTAGTATTTTTACTTTTATGGGGATTCACAGCCTTTTTGAGGAGGCTTCCAGTAGACATTGTAGGAACTGCTGCTTTTTCCCACATCTGTATTGGCTTCATTTCCCAACAATAGGAGTCCCCATTAATGGTTTCCTTAATGTCTTATCAGGGAGTTTTCCTACAGGATAAATGGCTCCACTTTAGCAAACACAGCATCAGTCGGACTCTTGATCAGGTCTGAACTCAGAAATCACAGAGTCGAGCTGTAAATGTCTGTTGGCTTCATTTCACATGTTGCTTGTGAGCTAAATAGAGCTAAATGTGCTGACTTAATGATTTATGCTTTCTGGTAAAACAGCCTCATAGGTCTCAAATTCCATCAGTGTCAGTATTTGCTCTTCATATCATCTGTTCATTTAATATTGATTTTCTCTAAATTTAGGCTGAGGTTTCATTTCATTCGCTAAAGTAACCACAGCCTTTCCTACAGATTCAGTCAGGTATCATGTTGTTCTGTAAAGTGGATAACCACTGTGACCTCTGCCCCAGAGGTGACCGGCTCTGAAATGACGCATTTCCTAATGAATGGTTCTTCGATAAAACACCCTTAAGAGCAGATTCAATATTTTTTGCTGTGTCCTCTCAGATCAATTTCCATTTAAGCCATTTAGGACCCCGGGATGCCAGACACATTTTATTTTATTAAAGTTACTCCATCAGTGTTACGCCATTGTTTTCCATGTCCAGTTACGCAATAGTGCTCAGCAAGAGGTGCCTACTTGTCTGCCACGCCAAGTCATGTTTGGGTTCTTTCTGCTTTTTAGCCAAGCAACGAAACTGAAGTGTTTTTTTTTCTTCACAACAAAAAAGAATGGATGTGTGTAAAAGGGTTAATAAATGATGACTCGCAAATTATTTAAAGCCCATAAAAAGTGAGGCTTTGTTGAAACTGTTTAATACTCAATAATTAACAGGAAAAAAAAATCAACTTTAACATATCTTTGCACTATTTTCAATCAAACTTTGGGCGTAAGTGGTTTTCAAACCCTCAAAATCTGTTTTTATCAACATTTTACAATATTTCCTGGCTTGCTTTGTAATTGGGTTTGTATGTGATTTGTACCAACAATGTTATAGCAGATTAACAGGTCAGCATGTTCAAGAACTTTTAAAACTGCTAGTTTTAAGAATTTGTGGGGAGAAAATAAAGATAGTTCAACTCAGTGACAGTAAATGAACTCTTGTTTGAGAAGGAGCACAGTTATTACACCCATGTCTATTTGAATCACAGTCTACCCTCAACCACTGTCATGTATTGCAACAGTTCATCAACCATGGATCCTGTCATTCAGCCATGAACTGCAGCTTTCTCTTTCTTTCCTTCTGCAGATCCAACTCTGTCAGACTCGCCTCTGCATCCAGTGAGATTTCTTGGAGATGGTCCAAAATCAACAAGGTCATCACCATCAGCCTTACCAGCCTCACATTACACTGCCTTTAAGAGCCCAGACTCACCTGGTGCCCTGCCATCCATTTCTGAACCAAATCACGATGACTGGACTGCTGCAACTGTTGCCTCTGCAAACAGGGCGGGAGACCTCCTTGCAGAAGAACCACATTCTCTTCCTGCCACATCATTAAGCCCCTCTAAACCTGTATTTGGGGTGAGTCTTAAGTCCGCCGCAGACTGGAAACAGAATATCGGACAGTCTGCAAGGCAATCTTCCCCTCTCTCTCCAACGCCAACAAGACCCCAGCTCCAGCCAGAGTCAAAAACATCCTCAACATCATTGAACTCCTCTGTTTTGATGAGACCGACGACAGCTGCAGTTTTGAACAACAAGCAGGGTGATGCATTGAATCAAACACTGACAATCACAACCTCGCTGTCAGACAAGCAGATTGAGCCACCTGAAAGTGATCTAGCTGAGTCTCCAGCGGATGAACCTTACCACCTGATCCCAAGTAGTGCCCCCTCGGAGGAATTCAAGTTAGCTTTCGACATCAACAAACAACAAAACCCAGAGGAGATTCTGGGTCCTGGATACAATGTGCCTTTCATCGTCCCTCACCTCACATCACCTACATCTGAGCCAACTGAGGTCCTTCCAGACGACTTCTACCCATCCAACACCATGGAGATAGACTGGGGGTCCGGAGACTACCTGGAGACAATGTCGTTCTTGAATCCAGATGGAGAGGACTACTCCCTGGTCACTAAGGTGCCCTCTGATTCATATGATACAGAGGAGTATACAGAAAGCTACGACACGTCCTTTCCTTCCAGAGTGGGAATATCGCCTTCATCCATGCACCCTCATTATGTCTCCCCTTCTTCCAGCGTCATGACAGCATACAGCACCATCACTCCAACCACAACCATCAGTCCTTCAATCTTCTCCACCTCAGTTCACTACACACTAGAACCTACCCCCACAGCGAGCAGTGAAATACCTGATGTGTCCGACATAGAGTGGCCAGATACCTTCACCATTCAGCCCACAGACGTCCTCCTTCCTGACATGAACAGCATGGAGTATTACACCATTCAGTCCACCAAGGAGAACAACCATTCAGACAAAAGCGCCGAACACAGAGGGAATATAACGGTGGTGTCCTTAAATACCACTGATGAAACTCCCACCAGCAGCTTCACCAGTGCTACCAAATCGGCTGAGGAGGAGTCCTCCAGTGATTCATCAGGATTCGAACCTCAGGATGGATCAACCCCAGAGGAAACTCCTCATCTAGTCAATGCATCTGAGCCTTCTCTGGACCCCTCTAAAGTCCCAAGCCACTCCTTTGACCCTTCTTTGTCCACCTGGGGGGGCCAGGTGTCTCCTACATATTGGCCAGCACCTTCACTAACATCATTAGAGACTGCGCTACCATCTGCCACCCCTCTCCTATCAGCAGATGCAGTGTCGTCCTCCTCTCTGACTGATGTCCACTGGTTTGTTACTGAACGAGTCCAACAGAGCATCATTCACACCACGCCTGTCTTAACTGCAAGCATAGCCTTCTCCCCTCTTCCCACTGACCCTGCTGCCAACGTCACCGCCCCTGCAATGACAAGAGACTCAACTTTTACAACTGAACCCACATCTAATGCTTCTGTGGTCCCCCCACTTGAGCTCGGCGATCAGGGGGTGACTGAAGATGGAGCTGACATCTCAGCCACCGTGACCTCGATCCCATCTAGCAGTGAAGCTAATACACTTTCTGCTGTGCCCACAACTAAACCTGCCACCACTGTTTCTCATCAAGCCCCGGCGACTGCCACCGCCACCACTGAGGCCTCAACAAACGTCAGTGTCATGGTAACTACCGGTGAAAAGACCACAGCTGAAACAACAACATCCAGACAGTACCTCTGCAGCCCAGAGAAGCCTGCTTATTTGGTGAAAATTGGTAGGTTTGACACGGTCTGTGCTTCAGCTTTGATTTGAGTTTGAAATATTGTACATTTTGGCTCTTAAGGTGGCTTGATTGATTCATGAAATGAGTAACACTTTTTAAAAAATCCACCCAAAATTTCCAGTGGCTGTTAAAAAGCAGCCACAGACAGTATGATGGCAGAATTTTCATTACTCTACACTTCCCCTCTGGAGTTTTGGCAAAAACAGCCTTGCTTTAATAATGTCTCAAGACAAACCCTGAGGAAACAGCACTGTCTGGCACATCCATGAATTCTTATGTCTAGAGCTGGCACTGTGAAAATGTCTCAAAACCGAGTTTTAAGAAAAACTTTTTCCCTGAGAACGGCTGGATAATGAGGCTCATTGCTTTTCATGCTTTCTTCTGAAGGTTTTCCTTCTGCAGCCACTGTGGGATATGCAAAAGTCCAAGTGAGAGACATACTGAAGGTGGAGTTCAACAAGTCTGTGGAGCTGCAGGTAAATTGACCTCAACATAAACTGATGTTTTAATGATTTAAAGATGGTGATTTAATTATTTAAAGTTGAATTTTAAATGGAAAGAATAAAAATTAGGACATGCAGTGAAAAAAATCCTGTTTGAGTAAAGACAGTCATGGCTGTCACATACCCTCTCTGTGTTTGCTGGTATGTGTGTTTGTCTGGACTGTGCAGAAGAACCATGAAGGCCAGATGACTTCCTGAGTTTCATATCGCTATTTCTAAGATAAACAAAACGCAGGAGACGTAACATCAAGATCCCTGATACTGAGATGACCTCTTAAACACACGAACTGCTGAACTTTGAATGAAATGCACCTTTCAGTGATTCCTCTCTGTCGTCTATTCTTGTTTATCCGTGAAGGTTGTGGATCCACCACCAAAGTTTGTGTTCCGGGTGGTGTCTGGTCCAGTTGTGTACACAGCCATATCTGTCGTCAACGCTCTGCGAAGGTCTGGGCGCCGTTTTCTGTCTGTGTCTCCCAACTGGACTACACCAGACCGCAAATATCAAATCCACACAGGTAACGGGCTGTCTTACTCTCAACACTTAGGTAGTCTGAGGTAAACTATAGTTTTTAAACTTGGTCTAATTCCTGTTTTTTCCCCAGTGCTGCAGTTTGTCCCCAGTCACACAGACGTGCGCGTCTGCAACTTCAGTGAGAGCATGGAGAGAGGTTTGACTAAGGCCTTTGCAGAAGTGCGTCGACGTTCAAAGGAGTCGACCAACTTCACTGTGCAGGTGAGTGGAAACAAAGATGAGCAGCCTAGTGCCCATATTACAGCTGTATTTTCATGAGAGTGCTTCACAGTCACACAGTTTGATGTGTAAAGATCGTACCCTCAAGTTATTTTGTATCTACAAAGCTGTGTAAAAAGTAACACCCACAAAGCTGTGTTTAACTTCTTATCAGTGGAGGGCAGCCAAAATGAAGCATTTCAGACAGAGGATGAAAAGTCCTGCAAATAGGGGCTTTTCAAGGACACCTGTATGAGATACATAAGGAGTTTTTTTATGCTGCAAATCAGCCACTGAGCATTTTTTGGTGTAAAAGAGGTCTTATAGACTTCTACATACATCTTAGATGACTGGTCTGAAATCAGGCTACCACAGGTCTAAAAATGAACGTTTTTTAGACATCTAAATTTAGACCAAGTTTAGACTTAATTTAAATCTGGGCTATATCTATACTGTACTGTATATTGCTCAATGGCTATCATAATTATTTTGTATTTATATTATATAGTACTAACTCACAGTTGCTTTTTGAAATAAATATTTATGGAATAATGGGTTAAAGTGCAACGTCTAAATTCTGTCTAAAAATAAACAGAATCTAGACGGTTGAAATTAGGTCTAAAAAAAAAAAAAAAACTAGACGTCTAATAGCCGTCTATTGCTCAGTGAGTGGAAAGCTGCTCAGTAGGGGTCTCTCTTTTTCATACTACATTAGCAGATTTGTTTTATTCCTTACAAGCAGTTCAGGTCTCATACTGAGATATTTTTAAATATGACATTTTCCTGGACTTGTCAGGTGAATCTGTTTAAGTTAAGCCTGATAAGACATTTATTCTACCACAAATAAAACGAAAACATTTGCTAATATTCAAGGTTTTTCAAGTGTTCAAACATCTACAGCAAGTGAAAATAAGTTGTTGCCCTCTGAGCTGTAATCCCGTCTGAATATGTTTCAGATTGTCAACATCACCATGACTGCTCCTAAATATCAGGATCGACAGCTGGTGAGGCAGCCGGTGGACATCACCTTCACTGTGCGTGGGTCAAAAGGTTATCTGATGGGGTCAGAGGTCAGCAATGCTCTGATGAAGCTCACTATGGTGGAATTCAGCTATTACATGGGCTTCCCTGTGCTGCAGGTTGCGGAGCGTGAGTCCCACTGTATTGTGTTTCTGTATTTTGACCGTCTCTAAAGTTGGCTGTTCTGTGATTTTTTTTTTTATCCTAGTCAACAATGAATAATATTTTGACTTTCTTAAATTATTTTCACAGCCTTTCATTATCCAGAGTTGAACACCAGTCATCTGCTTCGCTCCTCTTGGGTCAGAACAGGTAACACAGCTAAAGCTCACAACATAGTAAAACGTTGATACAGCCTTTGTGCTGATCTCTGATGTTTTCTTGTCTGTTATCTGTGTGTTCAGTTCTTCTAGGTGTGCTGGACCAGAAAGTGGGAGAGAGGACTTTCCAAGCCAACATGGAGCGCAGGGTGGCCATCTTACTAGGGGAGGCGATGGGTTTGGTCAGACGAGTGAAGAGAGCGACCACTATTGGGAACAGCAGCGTTCAGGTAGTGCATGAAAACAGCACATTTCTGAACACACACATCTTCACACAGGAAGATCGTTTTAACTTTTTTTTTCATTTGGCAGCCTTCAAAAACAGACGGCATCTTGTGTACATACGGTTCAGACTTTGTAGCACTTGTTAACACTCATTTGATTACTGAGACAAGATAACTTAGCAGTTTCTTTTTCTTCAGTGGAGAAAAGCATATGGTATCATGTAAAATAAAAAGGTTGATTTCTCGTGCTTTTGGTAACCAAAGTCAGGCAGGTTATTTTTCTGATGCATAACTTTTTAAATGCTTGAAAAGCGTCCTTCTTTCTGCGCTGACATCATTAATTCCTGATGAAGCCCTCTCTAACTACCTCGTTTGAGCACTGAGGCCTCATTATGTGAGCGTCGCAGTGTTTGTAACCGCTGAAAGCCTCGCTGCTTTACTAATCAGGCTCTAGCTTTTGTGGGCTCGCTCCGCACCTGCTCAGCTCGTCTCAAAAGGGACAGGATAGGGCTCTGTCTCCATGGCAACAGCATCCTATTCACCCCAGAGGCAGGCCGCTCAGAAGACTACAACCTCACGAGTCCTCCTTCCTTCTTCTCTTCCTCGTGTGTTCCTCTAGTCCTGTTGTTTGGTTTGAGTTCCTGCGAGTCACAGAGCTGCAAAGAGCAGATCAATTATTAACTGTTTCTCTGTCTGCATCCTGCCTTTGGATGATCAAGACTCTATGTCTCTGTTTTTGAGAGAGAAGAGGCTGTGGAGGGAGAGACACAGAGACAGAGTAGAGGGCTCAAAAATCAGGAGAACAGAGAGAGCAAAACCCTCAGATAAAAGAGACTTGTTATGGCAGAAGAGAGATGCATATTTGATGTGAGCTCAGGAAGTGGGAGTGCTTAAAAAAGGTCTTTAAATAGGGAGCTGTCAGTGTGATGAATCTCATCTCTAGAAGAGGAGCAGACTTGTTCTTTTGACCTTTTAACCACCTGCTTTTCTGTCTCCATAAAACCCATGAAGCAGTTTACGGAGACAGAGGACCTTATTGCTGATGAACCTTTGCTGTCTGTCTTTGTGATAAAATGAGAGCTCTGATTTAGCCTTTGGCATCTTTACTGCCTTTCAAAATGCTCGTTCTGCATAGTCACAATTTAGTGTTATGCAAAGTAGCCTTATTATGTGCTTGTTCTCCTTTCCAGCCATGATAGGAAACTGTCATCAGTGATGCTGGATTGGATTTTTTTACATTTCAAAGACTTATCTTCCAAGTGTCTGCTAAGAAATAATGAGAACAAGTGTCTGAACTCCTTCAGGAATCTTCATCTTGCTCTCTTGAACATACACAATTACAAAAGACACATACATCAAACAGACGCCCTGAACCGTCAAACAGAATCAGTGTGTTGTTGTCACCTGAGAGAATACCTCATGAGTCTGCCTACACAGATAAAAGAGGAGGTGGAAACGGGGTCGAGCAGCGACGCACACATTCATGCTCTCATCTTTCCACTCTAATAAGCCTGCATTGACTGGATTAGACGCTGGACCAGAGAGCCTGCCCAGCCGTTTTTCTATGTCAACCCAGGCATGACCCACACTTTACTCTTTCCAGTAATGCAGACAGCAGACTGCTGGCCCCAGGGCACCCACAGGGAGACGACTACACATACACGCTCACAAAAAGACACAGACTCTCTCGTTCGTGTGTTTGACAACATGGAGAGATATTTGCCCAATGAAGACTCGTTACAGGGATTACAGAACATGAGCTAATGTATCATGAGTGAGCTGTTTCTGTTTCCACGTGCATGAATCTTTACACACATTCACTGGCATCATGTCAGTTCAAAAGGATGATACAATTATTATGTTTTCAAGGATTTTTTTTTTCTTAAAATAAATGTATTTTCTTTCTCACGTGTGTCGTTCCAATTTAATTCAGATATAATGCAGATAAAGACTTCAGATAGTTACAAATGGGGCCGGGTCAATGTGACAGTAAAAAGCATTGGTGCTACTGTAGATGCCAACAGACTACCAGCAAACACAATGTTTGCAGGACTGCATGAAATGGTTTTAGTCACGCATGCAGCAAAATAAGATTTCCAAATGGTTTGAGCCTAAATTAGTATTTTGCTGTATATGTCTCCTGATGTTACTTTCAGTAAATCATGAAATTTTAGAACAAGTCTAAAACATGTCTGGCAAAACAAGAAAACAGGTGCAGTTGTTTTATTGTAGAAAATGTGCAAAAACAACAACAACAACAAACTCAACTTCTTCTCTCCAGGTTGTCAGTGCGCGTCGGCTGGAGGGTGCGGACAATCCCCTGGAGATCGTGTATTTTGTGGAGGGTCCCAGTGGTCAGAGGATGCCCGCAGATCAAGCAGCAAACATTCTCAACAGCCTGGACGTCCAAAGAGCTGCCATCATTTTAGGGTACCGCGTCCAGGGCATCTTAGCTCAGCGTGAGTACCTTTTGAAATAGATATAACTGTTTGTATACGAACACAAAACTGATGGAAACTTCTCTGATATTTTGTGGGGCAGGCTGCATTCAGAACTGGGTGGTGAACACATCCAAGTGATTTGTCAAAAAGCTGGATAAGAATAGATACCAGGAAAAATCTGCATCAATGGAAAGCATAAACTTTCCGTCCCATGCATGCACAACTTACAAAATTCAGTGCAACAGTGTCCTTTGTGTGTTTGATATCCAGACCCTGACCGTGTCAGAGCAGGGAAAGTTGCACCAGGTTGCAAATATAGATAAAAATCAGCTTGAAGTCATGGTTTGAAGTTTTGCCCACATGCGCCTAACTTCAAATTTCCAGGAGTGTGGTCCACATGTTAAAGGGGCTGTGGTATTTGTAGTTTTTTTGCTGCTGGTATAAAATTATAGTGATGCTCTTTGTCTTTCTGTTATTTAGTTGTTTTGTTTGATGTATACATTCAAAGATTTGTTTTTATCCCTGCACCTTAAAAGTCACTTTTTAAGGTTCAGTTGTTCTCCACCGAACTTTGTTAGAAGGTGTTTCCTCAGAGGGAGACAAAAAGAGGAAAACAAAGTCTCATTATCACTAAACTTGTTGATAAGCTCCTCATAAGACCTTCTTGTGTTCTTTTGTATGTTTATAGTAACATTTGAGCTAATTACCTCCCTCTGTATGCTCTGTACTCGTAGCCCGTCTCCCTCATTAGGAATCTAAACAAAGGATGAGGGCCTAATGAGAGCCCCTCATGGGACTGTGTCTCCGTGCTGACTATGTTTTTTTTACAGCCCTCTCCCTGGGGATGAAATGAGTGTTAATTAAATCTAATGAAGGTCTGCATTGAAGATTTCAGCTCTAAGACAGGAGGCAGCGCTTTAAGGATAGAACATGTTCAGCTTTCCATCCTCCAAGTGTTTGTGAAGAGCGATAAAGAGGAGATAAAAAAATATCCACAAATGAATCTCAGGATTGATGCTGAACTTGAAACTAAGAACTCATTCTCTCTTTGTGTAGCTGTGGAGAAAGTTACATCCCCCCCCTCCGACACCGAGAACACCAACGTGTGGATCGTCATCGGGGTGGTGATCCCCCTCATCGTGGTCATCATTATCATTTCCATCCTGTACTGGAAACTGTGTCGGACTGATAAGCTGGAGTTTCAGCCGGATGCCATGACCTCCATCCAGCAGAGACAGAAGGTAAAGTTCACCCTGGGTTACAAAGTCTCTCTTCTTGTTTCTGATGTTATTTGGACAGTATTTTAACAGTTTCAATAGTTGGAATATGACCTGTGTCATAAGTCTTTGAACACAGTGTTGTTTGGACCCACCAGTCTCATCACCACCAACATGTTTCACAGAAAGGTTAAAAAGAAGCCAAGAAGATGAGCTCACTCTTCAGTCCAAATGAACTTCTTATTAATTGGTGTATCTGTCATTGTAATGAATGTGCTGGAGGCCTTCTCACTATCTGGACTTTATGATTTCTTATTTTAGAAAGTGGCAGTAAAAGTTTAATGACCCCGATCTGGAGCCTTATGAAAAGGCAGGAGTTGGGTTAGACGTCATGAAATGGACTTTTGCTCTTCTTTCAGTTCATTTTAGTAAGAACAATAACAAGATAAAAAATGCAACTTCTATTCTCAAGAAGAGACTCAAATGATAGTGGTGGACTCTCTGCTATTTTTGCCGATAGCATTGACTGATTTTGGTCCAGGTAAATGTCAGTGAGCATACTTATGCAAAGTTGTGTTGTAGCTTCGTTCAACTCCAAGATATCATGGTGCCGGACCTTTACAAGCATTACAGATCGACATTTGTCTGTCTTTTTGCAAAACTTCAGAATCCTTCTTAACAGCTGAAAGGTTAAAGCATCTTGACATGCTGCCATAGTAAGAGCTGAATACAACTATCATCCCATCAGCCATTCATGTTATTCCAAATTTTCACACAACTTTTTTCAGCCTATATTTTCAGATACTACTATCATGCCAGTAGTATCATGCATCCCTGTAAGAAACCTTGTTGTGTGGTTTCAATCAGTAAACTGATTAAATAACAAATCTGTTTATTTCTCTTTTCAAAGTAGAAACAGATTAAAAAACAAAAACAATGGAGAGTCAATTTTGTTGTCAAAGTAATAAAAAACATAGTAAAGCACTAAGGGGAATGGACAGATATGAAACTGGTAACTACAGGTAACTTTTATCAAGTTCACAGCCAAATCTGAGTTACTTTTTCATCATTTAGTACAACCCCATTACCAGAGGAGGTGGGGCATTAAGTAATAAATTGATGAAAACTGAATTTGATGGTTTGCAAATCATTTAAAGCCTATGTTTAATGGTGAATAGTGCAAAAACAACAAATCAAATCAAATGCTGGAAGTGAAAATAAAAATCTATTATGAAAAATATAAACTCATTTGTAAATTTAATGCTGAAGAAGTGATGCAGCACAATACAATGGTTTGACATGTGTCGCTGATGTCAAATTATTGATTTGACTATTTGCCATGTTGTTTTTGCACGACTGCATCTTAATACAGACTTAATCATCTCATACATCTTATCAACATTTTACATGGGGCCCCGTCTCATGTGGATTTGGGGTCCCACGAGCAGCACATGGTTTATCTTCATGTACAAGCTGGTTGTTTGTTCCAGCTGCCTCATCCCAGTAAATCTTTCTGTCGATGTCTGGGTTTCTTTCTCCTCCGTTCGCTGTTTTTCTTAAGCTGAAGCTGGTAAATGAACCCTTCACTCTGGGTTAATGCAATCAGAGGCATGTACAGAAATAACTACCACTCAGTCTGCTCTCTGTTTAACACAATCATCTGTCACTTAACACCGCCCTCCTCTCTCAGTCTACCACCGCTTTTGAAGAATCAAGGTCCTCTCTGCATCAGACGCTCACTCCAACTAAAAAGGATGTAGAGTCTAGTGAGGGGGAGTATGAGGAGGAGGAGGAGGAGTATGAAGAAGAAGAAGAAGAAGAGGAGGAGGAGGAGGAGGAGGAGAAGGAGGTTAAAGTCGGGAAGGTACAGAGAAATGTCTGGTGGTTTTAGAAGCTGTAGAGGAGACCTAGTTTGTGTGGGTGTTTGGTAGATGTTGTGAATGAACAGACGAAAAAAAAAAGTGTTCAATAGTTTATAGTCCAGAGTGAACAGCGTCATCATTTGAAGTATTTATGCCGACAATTGCTTCTGTTCAGACACCAGCAGCTCTACCTAAGAGCACACAGAATATGAGCAGTGAGGAAGAAGAGGAGGAGGAAGAGGAGGAAGAAGAAGAAGAAGAGGAGGAAGAGGAGGAGGTGGAGGAAGAAGAAGAAGAGGAAGACACAGATGAAGAAAAGGAGAAGTTGAAAAAGAAAGGAGGCACACAAGTGGAGCTGAAACGACAAATGAGCAAAGGGATGATGATAAAAGCAGGAGAGATGAAGACAGAGGACAAAAAGAGAGTGATGAGTAAAGGGAGGAGAGCCAAGGAGGAGGTACACTGATCAGTAGCTGTAGAGACTACCAAAGGACAGTAGGATGGAGTTTTTCTAGACATAGTATGAATGATTTTGTAGTCCTAGATCAGGGGTGAGCAATCATGTGCCATTGAGGGCCGAGAGGCTGCAGGTTTTCTCTCCAACCCCAAACTCCACCAGGTGATTTCACTGATTAGTCCCTGCTCTCTGCTTGGAGGTAAGGTAATGGGCCCTCCATGGCACATGATTGCTCACCCCTGTCCTAGATCCTTGTGAATGGAGGGTATGCACTGACCTCGCTTTCCAGTTAGAACCCGCCTCCTCAATCCTGCAGGCATGGACATGGCTGGTCATTTGTAACGAAAATGAGAGGAAAACTGACAAATACCTGCTGTAACAAGTGTGGTCAAACTGAGCAGAGACACCCCCTGATTTACCACAGCCACAGAAATCAGGTCCACAGGCATATACATGTTCAATCTTCTGCAAAGCTCTGAGGCCACCCCCAACTTTGGTTTTTATGATCATCCATATTTGTTTCTCATTCTCACAGTCTAAAATGTAACTATTGTAGTCAGATTTCAGCTATTATTATCACGTCCATAAAATACCTAATGATATCATCGGAAAATAAAACAACACAATTAGGGTTAGGATTAGTCAAAATGAGGAAAAGCAAGAAAACTGTGGAGCAACACCTGACCTCACGAACTTACACCAACAAACGCAGTTAGCTTAAATGTCATCAGCTGTTTCTGAGGATGTTGACATTTTGGATTTATAAACATCACTGACCCTGTGACAAAATACTTTTGAGAGAAGACTTGATAGAACAATTTTGCAATGCTTTTATTTTGAAATTTCCATCTTGCATTTAGGTTACTTTCTTTCCTGCTTTGTAGATCTATGCTTTTATTTTGAAGAGTAATTACCCAGAGAGGCACAAGCTTTGACACTGTTTTTGGATCAAAATAAATCCATGACTGTCATTTTTGATAGTGCTGACGTCTAGATGAGACACATGGTGACTGTGATCTAACTAGCATGGAATTTTTTCTTGGTCCAGTTTTCAAAAACATTAATAGTCAGTAAATTAATTTTTATATTATAAATTGCAAACTTTATAAGTGATCAGACCCTCAATCATGTACGTCATGCACGTGCTAAGTCAGACCCCTGTTGGCACATACCCCTGCTTGAAATTTCAATGTTTAACAGCCTTTTTATAAAGCTTGTGAAAAAGACACAACAAAGTGTGTCTTTCACTAGTGTGACTGCTCAATTTCTTTAAACATCTGAGATCTGTGCCACTTTGAACAGTGTACACACTAATAGACGTCTGCTGAGTCTGCATCCAGGTCCCTCTCATAAGATTAGCCCAAGTAGAAACTCACCATGAACCAGACCACTTTATTCTCAAAACACAATGACTTTATTCTCATAAGATTACGACTTTACCTCAGCTTTATATTTATTAGATTGTGACTTTTATCTTGGAACATTAGGTCAACAACTTTACTTTCTGATGACTTCCGTCTTTACTTCTTTCTTCTCTAAATTTAAAAAGAAATTCTTATCAGTTTACCACTCTTTTCCTTATTTTTTTTCAAGTCTATAAAAAAAAAGCTCTGACTTTTTTGAGTATTCAGCAGCCAATGCTTCCAAGCCCTTTTTGTGTTTCAGGTTGACTGCAGTGACCACCTCATACCCTGACCAGCATGTGCATAACCTCCATGTTTAAAAAATCCCTGTGCTGTGAAGTAGTGGATCTGTAGATGCCATTTGATGTTACATTAGTGTTCTGGTGTTCCCTCATTTACCATTAGAGCTGCAGCTTAGTGGTAATTAGAGTGTGTAATGTGTGGGAGATATCAGTAGCTGTGTGTTTTCTCTTATCCAGCCTCACTCTTGATAATAGTGATGCAGATTTTACTTTTTCAGCTGCAGCTTTTTTTCTCAGCTTTCACACTCAATGACTGGCCTTGTTTATATGCCTGAGAGCAGCGTGCACAAACATGAACACACACTCTTTCTCTGCCTCTCTGGTTAAGCCCTTTTACGTTGGCAAGCATCATAGCAGATTAGCTTTTTCTAAGCCGGGCGTTTTGCAACAATTAAGTCCGTGTAAGTGTTTGAATAATTTGGAGAGTTAACACAAATGTGTAAACTCTCTCCTGTATATAAGTTTCAGTGTCGCATAATGAGATGTGCCACTCTCTGTTCACTCCTCAGATAGTCTCAGCCTCCATCCTGCTCCACCTCAGAGGAAAGCCCCCACCCCTGCACTTCTTTATTCATTAATATCTGTCTGGGTCTGGCTCCTGGACACCGTTTGTTTGCTTCTCAGCCTGATAAAAAAAACCCTCAAAACTTAGTCTGACCTCGCTGCACACTTAGATCTCAGCTTGTTAATTCTTAAAATTTCAGTTTTTTTCCTTTATGATAAAGAAAAAACTTCAGGAAATGTTTGTAGCACTTTTGCATGTGTTTATGTTTCAGAAGAAACTTCACATTGATCAGTCATAAAGGTATCAGATATCTGGGCTCCAAGAAATCAGAGTATTGGCCACTGTCCCAGTAAAAGCCTCGACCAATTACTGTAAATCTTCTGATAGAAGCCTATCCAAATTAAAAGTATGGTCCCCTTTTAGTGGCAGTGTGAGTGTTTCATTTAGGTGCCCATGCACCTTAATTGTTGATCTGGTCTGTCCACTATGATTCGCCTGTTTTGTTTTTTAAACTTCACTGAAATGCGACACGTCATGTTTACTGTACCTCCTCTTTGTCAGCATGGGGAAAACAGCAAGCTAGATGCAGCAAGACTGCAAAATTTTCACAACAACAAAATGCAGGAAGACGCTTATCTTTTAAGATTACAAAACACAAAAGTTCAACTTCAGTTTATGCCCAAGAAAGATGGCAAAACTGCTGACTGGAGTTGAGGTGAAGAAGGAGGGTTAACAATCTGAGCATATGCACAAATCAATCCACAGTGCACAAAGCATGACATTAACATAGTAAGAGGCTTGAAGGATAGAAATAAAGGCCCCAAAAAACAACAAAAACTCATGTATGTTCAAAGATAATTGAAAGCATGTCCCAAAAAAAAGCCAAGGCAAGTTTGAAGATTGAAACAAACAAAAGCCCAGGCTGCTAATTAAAGTTTTATGGTAATTTATTTTGTCTCAAAGAAAATCTGCAAAATCTTAGTTTAACTTCTAATCACACTGGCCTTTTAGAGCTATGCAGTGCTGACTGATACTAAAGTCAATAGTAAGCTTTGAAAGTAAACCTCAGTTGTCATCTATGGTCGCCTCAAGATAATAAAAGTTAAATTATTGAATAAACTCCCTTATTTCCTGTCTTGACCATAAATCATTCATTTATTTACTGTAGAGTTAATATTTTCTCCCTCTCTCGCTCGCTCTCTCTCTCTCTGTCTGACTTCCACTTCTTTCCTTCTTTATTTCCATCTCTGCTCCCGTCCTCAGCTGCAGGCTCCAAGTGTGAAAGGCTTTGACTTTGCCAAGCTGCACCTGGGCCAGCAGAGTAAAGATGATGTCATGGTGATCCAGGAGTCTGTCCCGCCGGGGCCGGGCCCTGGACCACTGCCCACGTCCATTAAAGACGGCTTCAGCCCATCTGAGAATGGAGAAATCCCAACCCCGGTCTCCAAAGCTTCAGTGAACTCTACCAAGGCTTCACGCAGCAGCAGGAGGAGAGAAAGGTAAATTATGACCTAAGTATGTCTTAAATAAGCCAACTGAAATGCCACAATAAAGGAAAAAGAGGAAAAGAATCAAATAAAATTAAAAAACAGCCAAATCCTGTTATATTTTCAATGTTTATCTGTATTTACATAGAGTGAAAGGTCCAGGGATAAAAAAAAGGGAAAAGTGGAAGATGTTTTTCATCAGAAACTTTGAAAAAAAAGTTTAAATGAAATTTATAGAAAAAAGTCCTAATTCAATTAAAAATTGGCTCCAGTACTCTGTAGTACAGTTCAGTTAGACTTTCACCATTTTCGGTTTGCATAATGACAAAAATATCCTCCTCCAGGTATTTATTCATCCCTGTCCCTGGCCTCTAAAACTCTTCAGTAAAATGTGATGGTGTTGTGATATTTTTTTTTCATTTTCATTTTTATTTTATTAATTTTTTGGGGGGGAATTTTTGCCTTTATAGATATGACAGGTTGGAAGTATGGGGGGATAGAGAGAAAGGGGGGAGGACATGCAGCACATGGTCGGGGCCGGACTCAAACCAGCGACCTATAGGTGGGGCGTGCTAACCTGTTCGGCCATCTGTGCGCCCCGATTTTCCTGTTTTTTTATGATTTTTTTTTTTCTTGAGGAACTTTAACACCATTCCCAATTCCCTGCCTCATGCTTTAGCAAACAGAAAAAGACAAAAAATTTAAAGTATTATGAGTTGTATGTCCTCATATGACAGCTGGCAGGTTCAATTCATCAGGAATTTAATCGTCTTGCTGTAAACATTCTTATTTATTTACAACTACGAGATGTAAGTCATGTGACCTTTTCTTTAAGGAACCCCCTCCCAACCCCCCCAGGCTTCTACCTTTCTGGGAAATCACTATTCGTATTTATGCATGGCAATTCAAGATGTGAGTGTGTCCTTTTTCTTCTATTATTCATGTCTATGTGTTTTTTTCGGGGCAGGATCTCGCCCTCAGACGGTGACTCGGTGGTGAGTGATCATTCAAGTGAGCGAGAATCAAATGAGGAGAACCTGAGAGGCCACGCCACGCCCAACGACAGCAAGCAGACCCGCAAAGTGCCCATCAATGTTTTAAACGGTGAGTAGCCTTGGCAACGCACACATCATTTCCCCAAACAGAGAGAGCGAGCACAAGGGGGGAAGGGAGGGAGGAAACCGAGGGGACAGGACAGATAAAAAGGAACAACTCAAGCGAGCGTGTGATCAACAGGAGAGTGGAGTTCAGAGCAGCAGAGACTGTAATGCTGAAAAAAACATACAAAAGCGAGAAGAAGACTGAAGGAAGTGCAGCATCAACCGAAGCAGGGACATAAAGATCAGAGAGGAGGACAGAAAAAGTAGGGCCCTGTTTGAACTCTATTCAGTGGTGGAAACTAGTTCAGAGAGCGGAAAGAGAGAGAGAGAAAAAAAAGAGTAAAGATAACTGAAGTTACTCTATCGGACAGCTTGTTGATAGATTCAAGCCTGCAAAGCGATACGTACTGGAGCTAGAGGCAGCCAGGCGAGCAGACTGCAGGCTGACTCACCCTCAGAGGAATGGTCTCTGTTTTCTTATTGATAAATCTCTGACTGGGACTGCAAACGCTCGGCAACAGCGGGCCTCATTCACTGATATCTGCCCCATTTCTTTTCTTGAATAAGCTCTCGAAAAAGTCCTAAAGAATAGTCGTGGGCAGATCCATGAATCCTTTCCTACGCTGCAGGATTTTTCACCCCTGTGTTCTCAAATGAGAGAATGCTACGCAATTTAAAGTTGTCATTTATTATTATTTGTAAAGAAAAAAACTCCTCTGGAGCCCATAAAATAACACAAGACTGGGGCACCGGTTACAGCAGCTATATGCTGAAGTCCATGGAGCAGATCAAAAACAACCTGCAGCCCTTTGCTGCAAAGCTCCACCCAGTCCTTCTCTCTCTTTCCCTCTAGTTTCCTACCCTCTCATAGTCGTATGAGGCGTGAAAATCCACAAAAATCTGAAATATATTCCTTTGTAATCTCTTTGTGAATATTGAGAATAAAAAACATGATTTTGTAAGATTCACAAAGACCTCTCAGAAGTGCAAAGAATTACACAAAGTATTAAAACTAACAGCCTCGGTACAAGACATAAAAAAATCCCACCAACAGATTTGAAGCTGACACTGGAGGCGAGGATCATCAGAAACAGTGACACCAACTCTATTTCATTTTTTTTAAATAATGACACAGTCTTTTTTTTCTCAGCACTGCAGCTATGAAACAAACAAACAAAAACTGAAATAAAACCATGAGTTGATTATCTGTGAGTGAGATGATGTTATTGTTAACGTGTATAAAAGTTGTGTGTATAGCTTACTTTCAGGCAGTTGGCAGCCATACACATTGTTACTTCACTGACTGAAAAGTACATCATGTTAAAATTTGTACTTATTTACAGTGTTAAATAATACACAGACTAAGGCTGTCTCAATATCACATTTTTACCTCATGATTGTGGTGTCCAAAAAGATTCACAAGAACAATATTGAGGTGATATTTACATGATATTTACAAGAAATACCTTGTCCTCTTTCCAAAGTCCAAAAATCTCCCAAACTGAGAAGGTAACTGTTCTTAGATGTGGGTAGAGTGCCTGGGTTTCTTTGCCACTGTCATGGTAACTGTGAACCAAGTTTGTGTTAACATAAAGTGAAGAGATTTTTAAGAAAAACTTTGGTATTGGTCAGAGTAGACAGTGGTAGTGGTGGCAGAGACCCTGGTGATGTGTGGTGGAGGGGGGTTGCAGCAGTCAGAGCTGGAGCAGAGAGGAGAACTGGTTTAAAGTTTGTGAGCAGAAAAAAGGATTGGTTAGTAGAGCTCAGGGTACATCTGGCTGGTATGATCAGGTGGTGAAAGACACGAAATAAAAAAGGAGAGAAATAAACAGAGTGATACGAATGAATAAGTGACTTCATGAACCAGTTTTTCTAATTAAACATCGAGCTTTGTTTGGTAAATGAGGCTAAATGCTCAAAAGTTTTCTGCAGGAGAGAAACAGAAATTTTAATTTTTTGTCTTACTTTCATCTCTCTCTGTCTGTGTTTGCATCAGTGTTTTCTTCCCTTTTTTTCGTTTGTCTGATTTCTGAAGTTCACACGAGCAGAAGAGAAGCTTTCATCAGCCGGGAATGACTCATTTGCCTTCCCTCTCTCCCTCTCTCTCTCTTCCTCCCATCTTTATTTTTCTTCTTCACAATGTCGAAGCTGCAGTCTTGGTTTTAGGCTCTTTATTTTCATTGTAAACATACTGTACCTACTTCTTTTCTCTGCTGTTTTTATTTGACCTCTTTCACTTCAGTAAAACTCTTTCTTCTCTCTGTTGTGGTTTCCAGGCAAGAATAGAATCGGTAAGAGTTTGTCTTCTCTCTGTCTGTGTCTCTGTAGACCTCAGGTCTGACCTCCAGCAGCTGTGTCTGTGTGCTTTCTGTCTGTCTGTCTGTCAGTCTGTTTGTCTCTGCTGGCTTTGTGCTCAGCCTGTTCACACCATCCATCACTGTCTGCTCAGCTGTCAGTCACACTGAAGAGACCGTCAAACAAAGGCTGAGCCATTGTTTGAAATGAAGTTAAGCTGTTAGAAAAAGAGTCAGAGTTCATTTCATGTTCCCACCGGAAATGTTAACCCTGGGCTTTTTTTACACCTCGTGTTTCAGATGTAGTTATATCACCTTTAGACATTAACCACCTCTCCTCCATCCCCTAATTTATTTCAACACTTGCTTATGGACTCGTAGCGACCTTGTTTGGACTGCATAACAGCCTCTTTTTCTTAACCCTCTCCCCAGGTCCTCCTCCAATGAACGGTACAAACGAGCACGTGTCCTCGGCGTCCATCTTTGAACATGTTGATCGGATGTCTCGAGCCACAGAGGCCAGCAGGAGACTCCCCAACAAAGTGCAGCTGATCGCCATGCAGCCTATGCCTATCCCCCCTCTGCGCAGCCCCCCCATCAACGGAAAACTGTCCAACACCAACCAGATCAACAAAGAGGTTTGTTTGACTCACCACTTTTGGAAAAGACTGCCCTCCCTGGCAAATAGGATAAACTTGAGTACAAATACAATGTTTTTGTTTATTTCCAAAACACGTTTGCAGGCTTTGTGGAACTTAAGCAGCACGAGGACATGTATTTCTTAAATAAAGTCACCAAGATATTACATCTTTTTAAAAAACAAATGGGCGCAACAAGTTAGTTTGGTTGTAAAGGTGATTAATTATTCCTAAAACAGTTAAAAGAAACTTGAGTTTCGTTCATAATGCCTCAAAGATTAGTCTTCAAAAATAACATTGACCCCTGATTATGAATACCTCCTAAGGGTTTTTTCTCTTTTATTCCAGAGTTATTTGTTTGAAAAATATGAAGGCGTCATCTTTTTTTTTTTTAATTGCAGTTAAAATTTCGATATCGAATCAAGCTGCGCCTCTGTTTCTTGTGTAATCTCGAGGATATGACTAATGTTAGACACTTTCAGCCATCTTTTAAGGTTCTGACACAAAGAAAATGTTTTAATTAAAATAAAATTAACTCGGAATAAAGAAGTAAAATTATGAAAATTAAGTCATAGAAGGAAACTTGCAAATTTAAAAGGAAAAGTCATAACTGAGCCAAAACAAAGCTACAGTTCAAGAGTCTGGGTTTCATGTTTGAAAGATAAGGTCAATTATTGATAAGAAGAAAATCGTAATTCTGTGCAGCTGCCAGTTAGTTGACCCCACTTCAAAAGGGGAGTGGCTAGTGATGATATCATGACTGGATTTTCCAACTTAATTTTTCAATATATTTAATAAGACTAATAATAATAATAACTAATAACTAATAATAAAAATAAGACTTTTGTTTTCATACTCTTCATACTCAGATTTTCCTTTTTTCCCCTTTTTTTAAATTCTGCCCCTGTTGTAGATTCAAAGCAAGAAAACTAACAGTTGGCTTGCAAAATAAAATGCTATTACCACTGTACACATATGACATGAAGTAACTGTAGTGGGGTGTTACATTAGTAGAAACCAACAAGAACTGTTTATCAGAAAGTACACAGGTCAGATTTTCAAGCTTTTGTCTGACAAAGTCCCATTTCTCCAGATTCAGGTAGCACTGAGGCACAAATCAGAGATCGAACATCATCGCAACAAGATCCGCCTGCGCGCCAAGAGGAAGGGCCACTATGACTTCCCCACCATGGACGACGTGAACGGTGGCCTTACAGACGCAAAAGACCAAGATCACATCTATCAGAAAGCTCAGTTTCAGATTGATAAGATACTGGACCCGGAAGCTCAGATGCCAGCCATCTTCATGCACTCCAAGAAAAGGTCAGGGCTCCGTTTTGTCAGACATGTAGCTGTTTTATTATCCTGACTTTAGGTTAAAAAAACAAAACTTTTTCATTGTTGAAAGTCATCATTTTTTAATATCTTTCCTCAGTGTTCGAGGGAGGCGCTCTCCCAAACAGAGGATGAAGGAGCAGTTAAATGGAGGCATGATGGAGGCAGACAAAGATCAGCTCATCACAGAGGACAGTGATGCCGCCTACAGGAAGTGTCCTGGAGTCAACAATGTGGCCTATGTGGTGAGTAGCGCACAGTAGTCAGACCACTTCTACGCTATTTTATCCACAGCTGCATTGGGCAGACTCACTATTGTAATTGGCCAAGCAGAAGGTTGCTAAAAAGAGTAGTAGTGCTCGGGTCACAGCTTTGATTGCAGACCAGGGAAAGAGACTGCCAGGCAAACATGATACAACACAATATAACATGATACATTATGAAAGAATATGACCCAATATAATATGATCATAACATAACAACATTTTCAAATCAAGTCAGTGACGTAAAATTCGGGTTTTTGAATCATAATTTTGTATCTTTATTATATAGAAGAGTTATAAACATTGTTATGTTCATGGACTCACAGACTTGCCGTATTCTGTCCCATTACTTTTAAGCCATTTACTCTCTAATCTCTACAACTCCAACAGTGCATTATGTGTTGTTTGTTATTGCAGTCTGATCCTGACCAAGCCCCAGGATCTCCTCACAGGAGCCCCTCCCCCACCGACGATGTCTTCCTCGGTCCCGCTTCCTCTCCTCCAGGCCACGCCCCTCCCCCACCGCCCTACATGCCCCCACAGCCCTCCATCGAGGAGGCCCGGCAGCAGATGCACTCTCTGCTGGATGACGCCTTTGCCCTCGTGTCACCCACCTCTCAGGGCAGCACGGCGGGGATCACTCTCCCAGGGGTCAACAACAACAACCAGTCTGGCTCAAGCCCTCCTGGACGTGGTCCCAGACCTTGGGGTCCTTCGTACCAAGCTCTCGGTCCTTTCACTGGAGTGAGTAACCACATTTGGCATTTAGATCTACAGGATTATTATGAAGTGCACATGCTCACGATATAGACTGTTTTTCCTGCACACAACCAAAACCTGCAAACAGAAACAAAAACCCAGACTCCTAAATATTGCCCTTGAATTACAAACTTTCAATGCATGTTTACAATCTGTTTAGAGAAAGTGGTCAGCATCTCGGTGTCCTGCCCCCATCAGTGTAATCAGAAAAGGCTTCTGCACCTTCATACTGCAGCAGAAGAACATACTCTGGCATGCATCCGTCAGTTTGAGCAATATAGAGACAGACCAACAGAAATAAGCCCCCTGTTTGTTTCGGAATCATCATGAGTAGTTAAAAGACCCTTGTTAAATCCCGTGTCTTCACTATCTCCTTCCTTTCTCAAGTTTTTTTTTTTTTTCACAGCTTATTAACAGCATGAAGCCCACAGCTCCAAGTTTAATCATGTCCACTTAGCAACCTAATCAGTTAAGTATCCTCCATCTGTCACCCCCAATGGAGCTGCAACCTTTAACCCTCCTGTCCTGTCAGCTACCTGCAGTTCAAAGACTGGACACGGATTTATCCCTTACCTGTGTTCGTTTATACCACTCTACGCTTAGTTAAAATGTTTTTAACGCTTCAAGTATAAGCTCAGGGTTTCTATTATTTTTGTGTTCATCTTAAGTTGATTTAATAAGAGATGCTTAATACTTTAACATGTTGATGAAGCACTGAAATATCTTTGCACATATAGATTCAGGTCTGTGGAAAAACTGCCAAATGACTAGTATCTTTCATATTTAAGCTGAGACCTAGGTGAGAATTCAAGCTCATGCAGGTGGGCGTTATGAAATAGTACGCCGTCTAAAGATTGTAGAGAACTGTAATAGGATTACAGGAAGGTGTAAGATATTTCTGCACATTCAATCACTCGGATCAGACCTGTTTCTAGCTGTATTATAAACCTGCAGGTACAATAGTGTGTCATCAACTCTCTCAGGACAAGAACAAATTTAGTGTTTAGTAGTTTTGTAATCCCACCCTGACTGTAGCCTAATCATCACTGTAGTAAATGGGTTTTGTTTTTGCAAACTGATGAACAATGCTTGAGTGCATTTTACAGCTATCAACATTGATCTCTACTGAATCCTTGAATATTCACCCCAGGCGGCAAATATAGAGGGAGACCCAAAGGGAGCAGTGGGGCCATAAAAGCTATTTGCTGGTTGGGCTTTTGCAGGTTCACTGCTTTAATGTGCTATGAAAGGTCAGCTGTTAGAGTGAAGGATATCCAAGAGAACCTACTTGGGGAAAAACAAGGCTGGTTAATACCAAACATAAAGTACTCCCAGAATATTTTATATACAGTTTTGGTTTACTTTTCCAAAGAATTTCTGCATTATGAAGACAATATGAAGACTCAGGGTTCCTACGCAAGTATGTAAAGTATGCAAATAAATTTGATCCATTCCCAGGTCTTAAAAAGTATGGAAAATGAAAAATAAAGTATGGGAAATTATTTATGTTTCCAGATTCTTACCACAGTTCTAAAATACTGTTTTCTAAAATAGAAAAGTAGGTATTTCCAAAAAAGAAATCTAAAAGGTAGGGTATGGAAAAGTATGGAAATTTCAACTGTGTAGGAACTCTGAAGACTTATCTATTTATTATTTTATGCACCTTTTATTGAATTTTACACTTAACTGTTTGCACCTGATAGGATCGCACCCAATGTAACATAATAACTCTGACAGAGATTTTGAAATATTGAAGAGTTGGAGACGATAATTTCAGACAGTTATTAGTTTAAAATATAATAGAAGTGAAGAGTGATTTAATAGTATCCATTCTACAGAATAAAAACATCCCCTTCATACCTGCATATACCTGCAAACATTGATGCGGTAATATCAATATGAGAAGTAAAGGTACTTAAGTAAGTATAATCCTGGATCCTGTGTGTAGCTTAGTGTAATACTGAATTTTGAGATGGTTTTATTGTATACTGAGAATGTCGCTTCACTGTAAATGTTTATTCACACTCATTATTTTTGCACTATACTTTTCTTGATTAACGTCTCATTTCTTGTTCTTCTTTGTTCTCTCCAGAGATTCACTGAGCTGGGCATGCCCCCCACTTCTGTCCCAGGCCTGACACCAAGGTTGGTAGACCGGTCGATGGAAAATTGAATATCCATGTATGAATTAATAAGTAAAGTGCTTAAATGACGTTCACTCCCTCCTATACCGAAACGATCTCTAATTGATCAGCAGAGACGAAGTTCATGGCACTTAACCAGCAGGAATGTTTTTCCTTCGAATGCATCCAGTGAGTCGACCTCGTGAATAATGAAACCAGTCATCTTTATTTTATTGGTTTAATGGATCAGCTCCAGGCAGAGGTCCCTTAACTGTCTCCAAAGGACTGAGGCACTCATACATGCCTATGTTAAAACACAGATACGCACAATGGACATTTTTCATGAGCTCAGTTGGTTTTCTAAGAATCAGAGCGAAAGTTATCAGTGGTCCAGCGACTTCAACCGCAGAATAAAAACCCTTTTAAAAATGTACTCTTATTAAAGAGTCTGCCCTGGCTTTCCTTTGATTCATATTTGTATTCTTTGAAACCTCTTTTAAAAATCCTTACATGTAACTACATGTTTGTGTGAAATCTATTGCTATCTCTCTGAAAGCAGAATCTCATTTCCTAGCATATCTCTTTATTTGCCATCTATTTTAAAAGTGAATCATTATCAGTGGTGTTTTAATTGCTGTTGTATAAGAGCAAGAGAGGCAGGCGTCACTTGGTTGGACTCTGTAAATATAAAATCTTTTAAGGTACATCATGTAGAAATGAGAATATGGAGAGATATCTTGTTGTGAGACTCCAATTAGAAACGCCACGAAAAAAAAAAAAAAAGGGGTAATTTCATGCTAATTTAAACACATCCATGGATATTTTATTAGATTTTAGTCTAATTTAGTCTGTTTTGCTTTATGTCAAAAACGACCACAAAATGTAACTTAAAACTATTTCAACTGCATTTTAACAGTTTCAAGGCAATATTTTAACACAAAAAGTGAAAGAAATCATAAAAAGTTGTGGAAAAACTTCTCAAAAGTCATGCATGGAAACAAACATGTTAGATACAAAAACACTACCACTGGATTGAAAATAAAGAGAGAAAATATTGCTTTGATTCCCTTTTGTTTTTACTATCATGATAACACTCCTCTTATTGTTGATGTCATGATGTGCACCATAAGTCGAGCGCATTGAGTAATCGATGCAAACCAGCGCTAAGAGTGACAAGATGACAGTGTCTGCATATGTAAGATGGTTAAAAATTGTATCCCTATTTTGACAAATCATTCCCATAAGACTGTACTGCTAGAAACTGAGAGGATGGTTAAAGAGATTTTTTTGAACCAAACATTTTTCACTAGGTCAGTGCTAAGTAAACTAAAACGCCTCCATTTGTGTTTCAGGCAGGGCCTTGGCTCCAGTTACCTGCCACCAGGAGAACCACCTGGCCTCAGTGATCAGATCCAGCCGGACAGCCTGTTTTCCAGCAGGGGACTCTACACTGACGAGCTCCCCTCTTCTGCAAGACCGAGGCCTGTGGGGGGAACGACAGGTACATCATGTAGAAATCATGCACATGCAGACACATAGAAAAAAACCAACCACAAATCTGCACACAAGTCCAGAATTCAACCATGAGGTACATTCATTTCCTCTTCTTACTCCAATGTGTCCACCACTGGTAATAACCACCAAAGCCCTCTGTGTTATCCGAGTCCTTGTGCTTTTATACCCTATAAAAGCACCTTTGGGATTCCCCTTGTCCAATCAGATAACTTGTATGGGACTAGCTGCATGTGGGGCCGCAGTACTGTTCCTTCATAGAGTTAGACACCTCCAGTCCATACACCTGTCAAACTGAGAGAGCCTGTCTATCTCTTAAATTATTCAGGCAGCCAGTGTGAGGCTGCTGCTCCTGCCATGTGACGTACACTAATACAAATGGAGTCTGACATTTGCCATACAGAGAGCAGCTCAGCAGACACAGTGCTCCTTAGACCGGAGTGATCGCATCAAAGTTTGAGGAAGGAGCTGCTGAGGATTGAGTGTCAGGTCCTGTAGCTCTGATGTAATATGCGTTTGTGTCTGTGTGTGTGTGTGTGCGTGCAGGTGCCCAGCTCCATCATCTTGCACAGGTGGGATTGTCAAGTCGCTTGAATGGTTACCCAGCAGGGGTCAGGGCTGCTTCAGGCCAGAATGGAGGGATCGGCTGGAACCACTACCATGATGAGAATTTCTCCAGGACAGAGCCTGAGAAAGAGGTAGAGAGAAAATCACTCGTTTCACTTCTACAAGATTGAGTCTTCTCTTCTACCTGTTCAAACTTCACACAGTACAAAGGTTTAAGATCTGTTTTGCACAACTGTTTCATGTGTATTTGTTTACTGTTTCATTGTATCACGTGTGTTCATATTTTGGGGGAAATCCAAAAAGCAAGATGAACTGATCCAATTCTGATAAACATGTTTTTGTATGTTTTATTTAAAGCTCCCAAAAATGGCAAAACCAAACACTAATGTAAACACTCATCAGAGCACCAAATATCAGGGATGTCACGATATGATATTGATATTGGATATCGATTTGGTATTAGCAAAATAACGAATACCGGATTATATCGGCCTGCATCTAAAATCCCTGATATCAGCACTCCGATACAGGCACACCATTCCAGACTCCACTTCAGCACCTCTATCTTGCAGCACCCGGAATCAGCATACAGTGCCCGCGTAATCACAACAACAGGGTGCACTAAGGTACTAACAAACTAGCAAGGAGCAGGAGTGATGTCGGTCATATTGGCTGTGATTTGTTTAAGGCCGAAAAAGTTGTTGCAGCCAAGTGCAAAACATGTCAAATTTGTGCAAATATCAGATCAATATCAGTATCGGCCAATACTGAAGGCTACAATATCTGTATCGAATCAGAAGTAAAAAATGTTGTATTGTAACACCCCTATCAAATATGTCAAAATCTGCCTCAAAACACTCCCTAATAAGCACAGGTAAATCCAGTTTCAGTATTATGCTAAAAACCTCAGCGCCCACCACTTTACACATGTACATATACTTGTGACTTTAAAGCTTCTGTAGCGGGTTTATAGCAGATTATAAACAGACTGAAATTAGTATTCATGTCTGAACATGGTCTACAAAAGCAAACAAGACCATCAGGCTGAAAATAGCTGCAAATTGCCTTGTAACTGCAGTGCCTCCTTTTTACTGTTTTTATCAGTCTCACATGGGTTTTCAGTGATGTCTGCTCTATTCTATACACAGCGGTCTTTGCTGGTCCTCTTCCTTCCTTGACTTTTCATACATGCACATAAAACAGGGCAGCTGTGCTCTCCCTGCCACAGGCTTTAGCATTTCACATGAGTACTTGAAAAAGCAGGGAAATCTTCAAACAGGCATATCACCAAATATAATTTAGACTACAGTGGTCCTGACTGAAATGCAGACAGTATTATATCACTAACATTAGTGCGTTATACACACTTTATCATATCTTATTCTATTTAAATGTGACAGTTTAATTTCAAAATAAAAGCAGTGTGCTTGTCTCATTATTACTGGCAATTAAGTTTTCCTTTGTAATGCAAGATTTGGTCATCAAAAATGTTCTTTTTAAGTCTAGTCATAAAAAGGTAAGGCTGACTAACAGTGAGACTGCAGAGTTAGGCAGCTTTAATATTGAAGCTGTTTCAAACAGGCTTTCTTTGATGTTGTTGTTCTGCTCAAAAAATCTCTCATAACTCCTTTCTTCTTGCAGACTCTTTAATGCTGTCTCACTTCATATTCTCTGTTTTCTTGTTAATTTTTCCTCCTTTCTTCTCTTCCTTTTGTCTTTACTCCTTCCTGCCTTCAGTTCCTGGACTGTCCTGACTACTCGTCCTCCTCTATGTTCCAGACGCCTAGGAGTGTCATCAGGGAGCCCTTGGCACCCTCTGCTCACCTGGACACACCTGGTGTGGGCTACCTGTCAGCCCCGCCTCCTCTGGATACATCCCCTCCTACCCACACCTCTGCCTCCCTCATCAAGGCCATCAGAGAGGAGCTGCTGCGCCTCTCCCAAAAACAGGCAGCTGTGCCCAGCTACCACAGCTGAAGCCCCGCCCCCAGCCTGTAACCAGTCACACCACTGACCCTGCCTGCCTGCTCCGCCTGATGTCACAATACTTCCCATGGAAGTCCCCGAGGGTGCACAGCAGAGAGACAGTCTTGCTAAACTGAAACTAAGAGAGGGCAAACAGAGATTTCTGAATGACAGGATGGTTTCTACGGCTCGCAGCCTGAGTTCAGAGTTCGATTTCCTGCAGTTTACCGTGTGAGGACAATGCAACAGAAAGAGGAGAAGAAAACAAACATTACATGCTGGACCTTTTTAAAATGAGACATGATGAGGCATGTCTGGACTCATGGACCACGGAGGATTCGCGCCAAGTTTTGACCAACTTCTGGAATTGTTTGCTGGATTCAACTCGACTAAGACTTGGCGTCATTGTTTCATTCTCATGCTGCCTTCCTTAACAGAAATCCCCCCCCTTAAGTCACATGTCATTTCCCATTTTTCTAGCGCTACTGAAACTACCACACGAGTATTTGTTGTTTTCCTGTGCAGGCTCTTGATCTCTTTATCACCATCAGGGGCGACGTCCTGTTTTCTGCCATGATGAGCCATGCTATGCCTTGACACTGTGATGTAGTTTCACCAGACTGTGTCTACTGTACGAGCCCACAGTGAGGTCAAGGGGCCACAGCCAGCGAGCCCGGTCAGACGGTAGGCACAGAGGAGCACCTGTAGAGACTGAGAACCTTCATACACACTACCTATTCTTTCTGTACTTACTGCAGTAGCACGGAGTTCACGTGGGTTCATTCTTTTCGACCTCTTTGCGTACTGTACTTATTATTTGTGCTCAACTTGAATTAACTTCTTGTGTTTTTAATTATGTTACTGAGCTAACAGACTGAGAGCGATACATGACATAATGGCCTTCAATCACATGAATCTTCAACAGCGTGTGTGACCATTAACTGTGTACAAAGATTAACAATATGTCTACATCTCTCTGTTCTTCTAAAGGGAACCAAAACCGTGGTCTGGTGCTTTCTTTTTGCACATTTGGAGCCAGAGTCCGTGTAGAAGAGATCAGAACATAAATTAGATTTGAAAAAAATCATTTAATTTTTTTTTTGTTGGACCCATGTTTCATATTTTAACTGGAGGGAGGCGGGGCTTATGGCCTATACTGCAGTAAGCCAGTAGGAGGAGCTCTAAGTGGTGTGGCTTCACTTTGGAGAGCTGATGTCTCATCCATCTTTTTATACAGACTGTGTCAAACAAACAGGAGCATCTTGGAACTATAAATGGTAAAGGATTTGACTTTACTTGACTTTTACAGAGTGTACTGTATGTGCTAAGTATTTGGCTGTAATCCGATGCACTGACTGCTGAATACTTGGTACAGCTCAAGATTTCCAGCAGACAAATAAGTGTTAAGACACTTTGACATGAGATATGTGGAAGTCCTGTTGATAAGAGGACATCATACAGACCAGTATTCTCATCCTTTAACGTTTATTTACTGAAACAACACCTCGGTTTCATGCAGTATTCAAACGTGTGTTTGCCTTTGTACCAGCGCAGGACGAAAGAGGGTTCTCTATTCTCGTCATTTATGGTTTACTTCAGCAGACATGTTGATGTGCTTTGATATTACTCTGATTTACCTTGCCTCATGTGATTTTGTTCACCTAACATGTCTCTTAGTCATCGTGCTGGTTGGAAATCCTTCTAGGTGACCCTCTTTCTCCCTGATATGTTGTGATGTTTTGGGGCCTGAGTTGGTATTTTATTTAACTGAAGAATAAAAGAGAAACTATTGATTTTAGAAATGTGTTTTGGAGTGTCTACAAGAACAATGTGGCAGGTTGAAAATGTCCCGGGCATGACTGACTTTCTGCGGAGCGTACTAACAGAACATTATTTTTATTGTTGGCAGTATGATGTGCCTTTTGGTCAAACCCTAACACAGTAATTACAGCTGGTTGCTCTCAGTGTTTCCTTTTTTACTTCTTTATTCTGTCTCATGGTATCAAATGTTGTTGTTTTAGGAGCTGATTTATTATCCCATCCAGTCAGCTGTGATCATAACTTTTCATTGTACAGTGTACATTTTTATATGAGGGGATAGGTGTTGTTCTTTGTTCCACGTCTTAATGTCCATGTTTACAATCTCACACTGTTTGCCTCCATCTGCTGGTCCTGTACTGTAACAACTACCGCACACTTCAGTTAATCCCAAAGTTCGTTTGTGTTCATTTTACACAGTGTGGTTTGTTTTGATGTTGTGTTTTTGATCATCGATTTCTATGTTTTGTATTTTGTGAAATTATTTGTTGGCTGGACCAACTTCATGTTTGATTGATGTTGCATGTTTTAATTGTTGCATTTCTTTTGTTTGTGTTTGCGCATGCTGTTAAAAAAAATAATGCTTGAAATACAAAAGAAGTTTTCACCAAATGTGTCATCTGGGAAAATTTAACTTTTTTAATTGCTGTTTGAGTTTTTGCAAGTTTTCAGTCAGTTAATTTACGGCACCATCTAGTTTTTTAAAATGTTTAATTTGTGTTTTACAACCCTGATCCTAGAAGAGTTTTGCCGCTGTGTAAAATACTGAGAGAACTGGATTTGATGATTTGCAAACCATTTGAACTCTATGTTTGATTGGAAGTAGTGCAAAGACAAGATACCAAACATTTAAAACCAAAAACTTGAAGTCTTATGAAAAATACATCCTCACTTTGAATAAGGGACAACAAAAATCTGCTAAATGAAGTGATGGGTAAAAAAAAACACACCTGGGAAAACAGCATCTAATTAATTAGGTCAAAGAGCATGGCCTCAGGTGACACTGCATCAAAAACAGGCATAACTCTGTTGCTAACTCTGTGGAAATCAAGGCATCAAGTTAGGCACAGGCTATCAAGTTTGCAAACCTTTGGTAGATCGGGCCCTATGAGCGAAACACTGCAGCATTTAGCTAATCACAGTGGAGAGAGAAACCTGCCTTTTTACAGGCAGAAACCTTGGGCAGAACCAGACTAATGCTTGTAACAGATAGTGTTATAGATCTACAGAGCATAAAATGGGTGTGGGCTAACTAAATGTGGTACAGTTGCAACAAGAGAACTGAACAGAACAATATTTCAGACTCACAGTATCAAGTTCTCGTTGAGAAAAATACAACAAAACATGTGAAATGAACACAAATAACTGTTTGCAAAATTAAGCATGTTCACATGACCAGGTGTCAGTCAGGAGAGCTTCTCTGCAGGAGAAGATTGTGGATGTTTCTCATTTAATAATAATAATGATAATGCAAAAACAAATGGGCTTTCTGTCAGCAAAGCAAAGCACTGAAACAGCCCCCTAAAAAAAAACAAAAAAAAACGAGAGTTTAAATGGCTTCTTCATTGCAAAAATATACATAGCGTTTAAAGCTAAACAAGCATAGTTGCAGTAATGGAGAAATCCTTTGCAGTTATTTATTCTACATAGAGCAACAGGTGTTGTACTTACCAGAAACTACCACAGGGTGTCAGTATATTACAAGAAAAACTAGTTCTCTATTGAAACGGCAAAGACTAGAGATGATAAAATCAGGGTCTTATTGAAGAAATGATTCATACTTTATACCTTTAATTTGGGGACCTTAAGGGTAAAAACAACAAGAAGAATGTTTTTTGGTCATTTAATTTGAGCAGCTAAAATAAGATCAACAACCTTCGAGTTGTATCATTTGTGTCTCTCTATGTTGTCAGTCTCCCTTTAGGAAAAAAAGACTTTCCTGCGCTTGTATTGAGTTCAGTGCCATCCTATCAGACACTTCTCCCCCCTAATCCCATCACAGGATCTAAAGCCACTGAGGGAAGCAGCTAAACAGTCAGCAAATCTCCTGGACTGACTCTGCAGGGGTCGGCTTGTGTACAGTATTAGACCGCTCTCACACTGGAATAGTCTTTGCAGTGATCTTTTCTCAGCCTGCATGTTTTTATGTCACACTCATGTCAGATGAAATAATCTCTGCCATGTACTGAACTGAACTTCATCGCAGACAAAGATGAAATTCAACAAAGTCTCCCAAAATGACAGTAAAGAAGAGAATCTGTCAAGTAAATTCTATGGCTTTTTTTATGTGACGATCAGGGGAAATAATGCCCTTTCAACCATGTTTTAAAACAGTTTGGACAGGGACATGTGTAACTCAGAGCAGGACTCTTCTACTACAGAGCCATGCTGCTCTGATATGAGCAGAATGTGTATAATTATTGTCTTGCATTTTCATTCCACAGAATCTTAAATGAGTCTGAGCCCAGAGAAGGTATGGATTATGTTCATGTATGTTTTTCTTTTTGCATGACTCAGTTTTGGAAGTGATTATCATCCACATGCAGGCAGTGATCCCCACTGCAGAGTCATGTCTGATTTTAAGACAGTGCTGCCTAGGGGCCTGAAGATCATGGCCAGCCAGTACTGGTCTGACAGCTTGGTGCCTTTTGCACAGATTTCTCCAGATTCTCTGTATATTAGGTACTAAGTAATGAATTTTACACCACGATCACTAATCTAAAATAGTTCAACCATGTGGTCTCGCAGTCCCTCACAGAGAGTCAAACACTCCCCATCTTTCCTTCTGATAGACTCAGCCTTTCTCTTAAATGCCGAATTAATAACGAGTCATGTTACTAACCCGTTGCTCATTTACCTAATTTTCAGTGTTTTGCCCTAATTTTAACATTTAAATTGAGCAGATATTTTTCATAGAAAGACAAACTTCCAGTTTCATCACCACACGTTGTCTTTGCAGGGTTTGCAATTAATTATGGATTTTAAATTATTTGCAAATCGTCAAAATCTGTTAATTTAACATTTTAGCATCACAACTTTTTCATAATTGTGTTTAATAAAAAGTTTATGGAAAAGAAAACAATAAGAGAAATCAAGTTGATATAAAGAATTAAGATTGATATTATGATGCGGCGCCGATGGCTTAGCAGTCTACACAATCTTCTACCATTTATAGAGGAAAAAATCCTCTTCATAGGAGTTGCTGGTTCAATTCATTGTCTTGACCCTTTGCTGTATCTCTCACTCTCTGCTTCTCGATGTTCCGTCTTTCTTTAGCTGTCCTATCAATGAAGATAAAAAAACATTACTTCAAGAAATAAGCAAAATGAATAAAAAAAGTAAAAAAAAAACGTAAATTAAGGAGTGGAAGCAAAGAAGAAATATGAAAATAAAAAGACACAACAGTTTAAATAAATGAATATATTCAGGCTATTTCAAATAAATAATGAAATAATAAAGTTTATTTAGCACTAATGAAAACAGATCGTACAAAATGATTCCCAAACATAAAAGCCCACAATAGAAGAAAAAAAAGGAGACAAAAACAAACAAACACCTGACCTTTAAAACGACAACACAGCTAAAAACAAGGGCTGAATAGATGAATAAAGAGGGAGCACTATAAGTGATTAAAAGGAACATTAAAAGGAACAATGAATACACTGAATGACTAAAGCACTGGATGTTCAGTATGTGAACAAAATTTACATGTCAGCTTTTTAATAAAAATACATTTTGATTTAAAAGAGGACAGAGGAAGAAAGAGGAAAAGGAAACAAAAGCTGTGGAAGGAGACAGGAATGAAATGAAATTGTAAAAACAACTGAATAAATCATAATAAGAAAGACAATGAGAATAAAATAAAGGTAATCAAAGTGATAAAATTAATGATTAAAAATCTTAATAGTTGATGAGATGTCAGCATGAGTCACTGATCTGTTCCCCTCCAACCTTCAGAGATAACTCTATGACATGTTGACATGTGTCTGTTCTGGAGGATGATTTCGTCATAATATTCTTGCTGTGTTAGCTCAATGTCTCCTCCTGTCTCCATCTTGTCCCCTGCAGGGCTTAAGAAAGCCCATCCCGTCTTGTCTGGCTGCCCCTGGCCCTCCTTGTGGGGTCTAAACCCTCCACACACACACACACACTGACAGAGTAATCCTGTCTGTGCGTCGTCCCGTCCCGGCTCAGAAAGCTGAGTCCAGCCCAGCGCAACACTACTCGAGCACACCCAGGAGTTAATCTGGATCATGACGGTAATTACTGCCCGGCCTGGAGGAGGAGGGTGTCTGAGGGGGGCCGGGAGGCTGATTGTCCACTGAGGGAGGAGTCAGATGGGAAGTTCTACCCACTGACCTTGGAGAAAACTGTGAGGGAGGGAGGGGAGGAGAGAAACTGAGCAGATCCTCACATTAGCATACTGACAGAGTTCCAGCACTGCAGATCTCGCTGTCTTCAGACACTCTCGCCCTTTTAAGTCCAGCACTGAGAGACAGAAAGACAAGCAGAGCAGGAGGGAGGACGGGTGGGAAACCAAACTCCTCTGACAGATCAGCAAAGAGGATTTCTGCTCTTTTTTTTCTGATCCCTGCACAGAAATCTGAAGCCCCTGTGAGTAGACTGCCTTCACCCTGTCAGTCACTGTAAATGTGTGTGTTTGTGTGTGTTTAGACGAGTCACATCTCAGGACCTCTTGACAGGAGAAGAAAGGTTGTCCATCCACACTGTTTCTTACTTTTACAGAAGTGTGCTGCTGCTGCTGATGTGTGTGTGCTGTATGTACAGTATTCCTACGTGTGTGTGTGTGTGTGTGTGTGTGTGTGTGTGTGCTCAGTCATCACAGCACATGTTGTTCCCCGAGCTGCCTGTCACAAACACACATTCCTGCAGTTTGATGTCCATTATTGAGCAAGTGCATCAGCAGCGACCTCCTACGCCGGCGTCTGTTATGGCTGTAAATCTCCTTGCAGAGGGAGGATGTGGTCCTCCTCGCCCTCCTTGTTTACCAGCATGGCTTTTTATTATGCATGTGGAGAGTCACAGCAGCTCCCTGCGTCAGGCTTGGTTGGCTGACAGAGACACTGCAGCAGCCAGGCATCTCCTGCAGCATGAAGCTGAGTGCCAAGCAGTGCTGCTGTCACCGTGAGATGTCACTGTTTCTACTCTGAGTCACATGAATGGACGAATCTTTGCATTTAAGAAAAAAAACAACCACATGAATCAGCATTCTGCATCTGAATTTTGGGGGCTGCTGTCGCTGCAGCTCCTGTTTCCCTCCACCATTCAGCTTTCCTCAAAGCAGGCTATCTCTACTCTGTAATTAGCTCATTTTCTCATTTCTCTATCTGACAGCGGCATCAGGAAATTTAGCGAGACAAGGAGGCAGAGCGGTGGGAGGATGATTCCAGGCTGGAGCTGCAGAAATGAAAGGTTCTAGGGGGGAAAGGTTTGATTTTAAGCACGCGTGTGTCATCAGAGGATGCAGCTGACGCAATAGAGAGGTGGTACAGACCCCCAGCATCCTCTGTTTTCATAACATGAACAAGCAGAGGGAGGGAGGGGAGAGTGAAGGTTGCGAGAGCGAGAAAGGACAAGTATGATGTGGGTTTTTTGTGCCATCGGCTGCTGCTGTTGCCCTACTTGCTGCTGTTTCATGACACAAAACTACATCTCTCTGGGGTAGCGACCTAAAATAGCTGCTTCTCCCGCAGCATCACAGCGTGGTGTGTCAGCTCAGGTTACGCAAACTCACTCCAAGTGGACGGTCAAGGTCACAATCCAGGTGTCTCCCTTCTGCCTCTCTGTCCTCCCCACCAGGCTCGACTGTACCAGGAGACACAATGTGATACTGTGCTGCGCTGTGCTGAGTAGGAGGCAGGCTCATGTGATGGTGGTGGTGGTGGTGGTGGGGCGGGGTGAATAGCTGTCATTCATAACAGAGGGCCTGTTTGCTTGTCAGCTGCCCCCTGCTCTAACTTCAGATGCTGATCCTGCTGTCAGCTGCTGCCTAGATCCGTCACAGCCACTCTGCTGTCCACTTTAAATGTGCATGTGTCAGTGTTCGAGGAGAAGTGTGAAGGGGCATGACAACATGATGGATGTGCAAACTCAGACACATGCTATATTCAAATGATAAGAAATTATATCAAAGCCTAATGGAATCATCATGACTTTTTCTGTGTATTTCCCCTCGTGTTTCCGTTCCCTATTGTTCCCGTGATCCTGTCTTGTGAGTTATCAGTTCATGTTTGACCCTGTTTTCCTCATGTTCTCAGTGTTTTTCTTTAGATCAGTTCTCAGTGTTTCCCATTTTATTTTGTAGTAGTCCATCCTTGTGTTTCTGGTCTTGTTTTACTTCCTCAGTTTTACCTCTAATGTAATTGTCTGCATCTGTGTCTCAGTGTCTCACCTGCCTCTCGTTGCTCGTTCCCCTGTGTGTATATATAGTCCCTGTCTTCCCCTGTTTCCTTGTTGGTTCATTGTTTGTCAAATTGTTTGTGTCAGCGTATGCTTGTCTTCCCAGTGAGTCTCCAGTGATTTTTTTGCCTTTGGGAATATTTCAGTTGGACATTTAAAGTAAGTGTTTGTTGCCTTTCATTTAATTAACTTTAAATAACCCCCTTTTTTATTTGCATTTTTGGTCTTTTTTCTTTTTGTTTAACTCTGGATAGTGCATTTTTCATTTAACAGAACCAGCCAGTCACCAAAAAGAAGTCTTAGTGTACATTTGATATGGGATCATGTATAGTAAGCAGGTGGTTATGCACAGACCCTGACACTGAAAAGAGTTAGTCTGCATACTTCATTGGGATTCTTACTTTTATGACAATTCGTACTATACTATAAGATACTGTATTATTACCAGCTATCGATGATCATGTTGACACAAAATTAAATTTTTGGATGATATTACAGATTTACAAATATAATTTATCAATGCAGCACAAATAAATACTTTTTTCCAACAAATTCTGTAGTTGGAAACTTTTCCATTTCAACACATTCTAATCAGCATCAAACTTTATTCAGATTAGAAGCATTTAGACATGCGCAGAGTTGTCTGATTTCGCTAAAACAACCGCAGAAGAAGAGTTGTATTTCTGCCTGTGCTGTCAACGCGGTAGTGGCTCACTCCATCCAATTCAGGAGTTTTCCCCCTACTACATGTTGTCACTAGATGGCGCCCTTGCGTACTTATTTTACTGTTCTGTCAAAGGTTGCACTGTGCGTGCAGATGTGACATCATTACGCTGTATGTACGCCATGTTATGTTACCGGAGGAGCAGACTACGGCACCTGCGGTTTTTTTTTTATGAGTGTAAATAATGAAACCTCTGAACTGACCTCAATAAATAAACCAAAGAGTGAAGACCGAGTCAGGTAAGAGATCGGAATAAGGTATTACATGGACGCATTTAGGAATAACGATCGGCATACACAGTGTCTTTCCGATTGAGCCGAATTGGATCAGAATCTTCTGATCGACATGTTTACATGACGCATTTTTATTCCGATCGGGCATTTATTTTGATTATTTGTGACCATGTAAATTGTCACCTCATGGTTAATGTGGCCAAATGAAAGACTTACAATGATGATATCATGGCAATATTTATGCATAACCAGGGTAAGACTTTGAAATCAGCCAAATTCAGTAAAGACAAGACAAGGCTGGAAACTGGAAATCTGGAAACTTTTGCTAATAAACACAAATGATTTACATACTTGTGATCATTTGTCTCACATGAAGCTCGGAGTTATGTTTTTCCTAGGTCACCAACCCAGTGACAGAATCTTGGAGTCAAGCTCACAAATGATTGTTTGTGCTTTTATTTAGACATTTTTTACTTACTTGTGTCTAGCTCCCTCCTGTATATGGTCAAAATATGCTTTTATTTTGAAAACTTGTTTACACTTCCACTGGTAGATTGTAAGTTACAGAAATGAATGAAAACAGCTGAAGAGTTGTACAGAAGTATACGTGTTTACTACTCCCGAAGAGTGTTATTATTAATACCGGTGCATTATGACAGCCCTGCTTAGCAGAAAACTGCCACCTCAGGAGAGGTGTGTCCACACTTTTTAAACTGGGGTGGCCCAACTGTGACGCGAACATAAGTAAGGGAGACCACGTTTACATTTACATTATTTATCCTTTTTAATTTATTATTGATGTAATTCTGTAAAGTTAACAGTAAGTAAAACAAAACAAGAGATAGGTGCTGAAAGTATTTAGTCACTTTCTGTTAGAGGTGCAGCATTTGTAGTGCAGTTTGGTCACAAAGCTACCCCTGCATGCCACAGCTGACTGTCTGACAGTGTTAATCTCTGCTGGCAGACTCTGGACGTCTCTGCTACTGCAAACTCTGTACATTTTCAGATCAGTCAGCAGCAGCAGAATGCAGCTCTGACAGGACTGACCATAGTGAGAGTGTTTCTTGCCGCATGTGCAGGAACACCACTTCATGCTGCAATTTTAAGCAGTGTGCTGCATCACTATGGGACACTTTAAATTTGAATTCTGCCCGAGGTGTTGCCTGGATGAGTTCGATGAGTTTGAGGAGGTGGAGAAATAAATGATAGAGGAATAGAGAGAATGCATGCGTTTATATGCATGAGCATGTGTTTATCATATTCATCCATTTTGCATTTCTGTATCTGAAATGTGTACCTGTTAAAGGGTCCAGAGTTGTTGTTTGGTTGGCCTACTGTCCGGATGACAATCAGCTGATAATCCTGTTAAGCTACTTCCTCGAAAGGCTTTGTTTCGTCCAGCAGATGGACTCTGCTGGATGCACGCTGTCTGATCTGACTATTATTTTGCGGATCACTGTTGGGTTTCTTTAATGAAATCTGTCTCTCATCTAAATCTAATTCAGTGATGTTGTCTTAAAGAGAAGCTCCTGTTAAAGATTTCTCAGCTTGGGCTGCTTGTATAAGAGTATTGAAGGTGTTTTCATTGCTGCTGCACAGAGAGTATGATTAATATGATCCCTGTGGATCTGGCGATGTGGAAAGGCAGTGACTAAACACTGGTCTATAAATAACTTGAGAACATGTGTCTGTATCTGCTGGCACAGACTGAACAACCACAGGATCTAAAACACATTAGAGGACATTTTGAAATACAATTGGAGACATTCTCAGCATCTCTGTCCATCTTTTAAGTTCATTGCTTTGGAAAAACTTACAACCAATCATAAACAGCAAATTGAATACCACACAGACATGTGCTGTTAGGTCTGTTCATTGCTTATGCATCCTTTATCCAGTGAGGCGATTGCAGTAAAGGGACAGTTGTAGCACAGAGCTTTAACTCATTAATGATGCATTTCTTTGACTTTTCCTGCAGTGCATGTCCAGGATTAAAATAAAGAAGGCAGGACATTTTCATAACAAGTTTTCAGTTTGGAGAGAGTGAAAGTAATCTGTGTCTGAGGAATAAACAGCTTTTATTTTAAATGAAATAAAGCCCTGATGTTTAGATATGAGTTGCACTCTCTCTGGAAACATCTGGGCGCCGTTTGATCACATCTGACTTCTGTATCAGGTCTATCTTTAAACACAGACACAATGTCCAAGACAGTTAGAGCTGTAAAAATGGTTTTGATTTAGAACAAAATCCTTGAGTGTGACCTTTTACAGAGCTTGGTTTGAAAGTGATGGAGCATGCAGTAAACAAAGTCACAAAAGGGAAAAGAAACCCATAAAGCAGCTGTTTCTCAGAGTTTTCAGTTTAAGTTCAGACCACAGTTCAGTGTAATATCGGAGAAACAGATCCAGCAGCCTGCTAACATGTTTCAGATTAGAGTTACATTTTGCAGGAAAGACATCAGAGGGTTGTCTGGTCCAGGGGAAGAGGAGCAGGTTGGGCATTTTATATTTAGATATCAAAAATGTTGCCAAAGACTTCCCGTCCAGTTCTACAGAAGCGGAGAACGACCATGGATTTTTCTTTTTTTATGCCCTGTTATCTCGTGATAATGACTTACTATCTTGTTATCTCAATTTAACAGTTTGCTTTCTCAACTTATTTTTTTCATTATCTCGATATAACAAAGTTCGCTTTCTCATGATTACAGAAGTGGTGTTTTAGCCCACCTCAACGGTAACTTTTAAAATCGATACTTCTGAAACGCAGCAGCCACCGTTTCAACAAGTCGGAGTTCACAATGAAAATGCTGATGGCACGCTCCATTGTGCACATGCGCATTACACTTTAAACGTGTATTTTTTTAACTGCCATGCGTGAATCTGAAAACAACAATTACAGTGGCAGAAACATTAATTAATTAGTTTTTACAAGAAAAACATCTTTGTTATGTCTGGATAACAAGACGATAAGTCATTGTTATGAGATAACAGTGCATTAAAAAGAAATATCTATGGCCATTTTCGTAAGATGAATTTGTAAGACAGTGATTTGCTCAACTCGGTTCTCATTAAAGTTTGAGGGCATGCAAATCTACACCGCTTAAGTTACAGTGAAATAGTAAGTTTCCTTTTAGCTTTTAATTCCTGAAGCTTTCTAAAGCAGGTTTTTTAGATTGAGTCTTAATCTTTAGACTAAAATGCTTTTTGTTTTAGCCTCATTAGACATTTTTGTTTATTAGTCTTATGTTGAAAACAAGTGTGGTTAGGGTTAGTATGGTCCTCCACTACTGGAGGCTGGTATCAGAAATTCACTCCTTCCTTGTTTCGAATTGGTCAGAGATCCAGAGGTAACATTGAACATAGAGTGCAGAAAAGGCTGACACCGGGAGGGTTTCTGAGTTGAACACGCTCAGCCCTGAATTGCATTTGGTTTCAACAGAAAAAAAGGCACTGCCAGAACAAAAAGGAAAAGCTTTAATTGAAACAGTTCTTTTGACTCCTTTCCTGTGAGGAAAGACATATTTGTATTTCATCTGTCAAAAATTTCAAGCGCTTGAGATTGAAATTAACACCCCTTTACACAGATTTTGGTCCCTGAGTTCCCTTCAAAGTCTCTGGACCTCAAAGAAAATTCACACTTTACAAATGCGGCTTTGGCCTATCAGATGTAACTCAGTATGACATGAGAACCTCTCCTGGCCTCCTGGGAATCCCAAACTCCTGAGCTTAAGTGCCAAATCCTCCTCACCAGGCTGCCAAACTTTGGTGAGACTTCTGACGACCAAGGAGCCGAGACCTGCTCATAGTCCAAATCCTTTTTCTAAAACTTACTCTCAGCCAAAAACCAAACCTCAAATCTGAAAACTCTGGAATAAGAGCTGCTGCTGCTCCTCCTAAATATGAAAACTCTTAATGTTTCTCCCTTTTTACTTTAACAAAAGCCCAACAGTCCTGATCATGTCCACTTGAATACAATACAAATAAATATGGATTTTGTTTTAATTTATCAAGCAAAATTATTAGGTTGGACTGCAGACTGGCCCTCACAAAAATATGCTTAAATATTTCATGTTAAAAATCTGATAAACTTCCTGTATGGTGAAAATAGAGGATATAACTTATATCTTCATTATTGAATTTATATACAGTACAACAAGTCAATAAGGCAGGTGTCTCTTTCTGATTTTGTATTTCATTAGGGCCTGTGTGCACTGACAGCTTTTGTGTTTTTTGCAAATGCAGTACCCATTTATGTACAAAGCAATGCAGTTGAATGTTTGCAGTGGTTAGTTTCAAAGGCACAAATGCCTTGTTCAGCCCGTGATAGTGATCACATTGTCACCATCCTTGGCAGTGCCACTTCCCCTTACTGACCAATCAAACTCAAGAAGGGTCCAGACATCTGTTATCAACTATCAGCAACAATAGACAGGTTTCTATGCAATGTCATCACAGGTATGCGCGCGCAGCCTTGGGGCAGTGAAATTCATGGACATTTCAGCAAGCGTTTTTCTGATTTTGATGCAAAGAAAGACAGTGATTTTTCAATGAAAGACATTTTATTGCTATTGTGTCAGGAAGAACTTGCAAACAGTACGGCATCTTCATTGATATCAGTTCACTCCGAAGCATGCTCTTGCCCCATGGTGGCGTGTGTACATAGTATTGTTTGTACACAAGAAACCCATCTATTGAGGGAAAACTGACCAAACTTATGTCATGAGGGAAAAATTTTATGGTCTAAAGACAGGCTTTACTCTTACTAGGAAGGGAGGCAGAATTGCAATGTGATGACTTTGGTAACCAGGGGACAGTAAGCACTGGTAAGAAGTGCTTTGACATATAAATTAATTGTGCTGCAAAAATGCTGTCAATGGACACAGGCCCTTGCTACATATAGCATACAGCAAGTAATGTAAGTTCAGGTTATTACATATGCATGATTATGTATGCATGATAGAGTAAAGAAAAGATGCATGCAGAGCAACGAGGCAGAAAAGACCTTACACCACTGAGCATGGCGCGCTGGGGGAAGTGTGGGGCAATGGGTCACACAGGGGGTCAGGTGTTCATAAATAGATACACACACTGGACTCATGATTCATGTCAACACACACATCTTCATGAAGAGGAGAGGGTGTCCAGACCTGACTAAAGAGTTCAGAGCAGCTGTCTCCTGAGTTCTTCTTCTCGAGCCCACAAGGATCAGCTTTCAGACAGACTGAGAGTCAGTCACACAAAATATCAGACAAAACTTCCACCCTGCTGTGACAGTGAGACTGATACTGCCAACAAATGTAACTTTAAAAGATGTATTTGTGACTTGGTATTCACCGCACAGCAAAGCAACAACCAAGACAGAAGAACTAGCTGGATGCTATCTTCAGTCAGACATACACTGGTATTGAGGCCATGAAGGATTCAGCAGAGGCCATTGTCATTGACGACACTGGGAGCTGTGGTCCAGGTTGGAAGATGCCTCAGTGGCTCCAACAACAGTGTCCTCCATATATCTAATTATGTTGTGTGACATTGCTCCTGCAGTTGTTGATCACATTGAGGTTAACATCAGCAAACACAATGGTGGTGCAAACACAGACGGGTAAAAGCCTCCATTGTTCGTACAACTCTCAGGGGACTCCCCATTGGTCCTTGGTACTCTCAGACAAGGACGAGGACAGTTAGTTTGTTTAATTCTGAGGTTTGTTTTCTCCTCTGTTTGTACTTGTTTTTATTTTTTGAGTATTTTTGCAAAGTTTTTCCTATCCTTTGTCTCCATACAGGCTGTATTTTGATCATAAATCATGTCTTAATCGCTGAAGTCTTTCCCATCCTTTTCAATTTTACATTAAACAAGGACACTTTTCTTATCTTTGATGTGGTTTCTTCATCACAACAGCGCCAAACAAACACTGATGTCACCTAGTAACCATCTCAAAATGACACAATCAATCAGCTGACTCATGTGTAACCTTTGCAGGGGGTGGCGCTGTTGTGAAAAGTGGCGAAGAAAGCCCATGATGGTGTGTGTGTGAGAGAGAGAGATTCCAGCTGGGCACTCATGCAGGATGAACTCCACAGGGATAGATTGAGTGTGAGAGTGTGTGTGAGCTGCCATCTGTGGGATTTTGCAAATATAAAGTTCCTGCCAATTTTCACGTCCACGTCTCTGCCTGTACTTTTCTTAACGGTTCAGCTCCGGCCACTGTGTCGCATGGATTGTGGGAATCTTCCTCGCCACAGATGTGCTCTGTGCACAATCCTGTACAGAGTGGTTACCGAATCTGGGTGTGGTTGGTTTCTGTTTTATTTTGGCTTCAGTGGATTTTTCTTCAGTAAGGGGAGCCAAAGGGTTCATTTCAGGCCACAGGACCCAGCTGTCTACTCCCATAGCCTACCTGCCTCTCTACAAACTGCTTTTTGAGTTAATGTGAGTGCTGGGCTTGGCTACCTATGGTCTCTTAAAGGTTAGAGGAGAGCAGGGATGGTTTTCACTATCAAGACTGTAGCTCTCATTGTGTAGTCATTAAATGTCTGCTTTATGACAGTGAAAGAAGAACAATGCTTTGACTCTAGGAATCTCTGAGCAGTTAACCATCATTTCATCTGAGAAAAAAAATACACAGCTAAACAGAACCTACATGATTCAACACAAATAAGAATAAATACACATTATGTTAAGATGGCTGTTATCACTCATACACCTTATCTTTCCGAGTTAATTCAATTCCTTAGTTGAGTGCATAGGGGATAACATTACTCAGCATCAACAATGAGATCACTAAGTGGTCAATGGCATTTCAATAACAAGCATATGTTCATGCTGCTGAGTTGCTACAACATATGCTCAAAGTTATGCAGCAGCAGCTGCTTGTTCTGTGGTAATCTTGCTGGTTGCTAGACTGGTGCACAGAGTCCCTGAGTGGTGTAACCAGTGTTCCACCTCCCATATTTGTCTTTGTCAAAAATGTAATGAAAACTAAACAAAGCTTGGGTTCAATCTGGACCATTTATTGATCACTTGCATGCAGAGAAAAAGAGCTGAACTAATGGTAAACACTTAATGTCCATTAAGTCAAACTCAGCCCATAACAGCTGACAGCTCAGCCAATTACTGAACCTCCTAGACATCCCACTGGTAAATGTCTAAATGAGCATGGTTTAGTCTGCTCTCCCGGTTTCCTCCACAAACCACTTAACAAAGTTACAGTGATTAGGGTCCATTCTAGATGTATGCAAAGTTTTAAAGAGACCGCAGCTAAAACAAAGGGTTTCAGACAGAGGTTGAAATACTGATATTTTTATCCACCAGCTTATTTTGATCTGTAAATCATGTGAGCTATTAAAGAGTATTGGAAAATAAAGTGTCTAAAAAAATTGCATAATAACCCATCTTTAAGGACTGATAAATGGATGAGAATATTTTGCAGTCATGAGGCAGTAAAACTTATCAGGTGTTGTGTTATTTCATATGGTCCTGTTCAACTTGTTTTACTTCACCATTAGTGGCAAATTTTGATTTAATGTTAGTAACAATAGCTGGGCCAGCTTATATTATAAAGAAAATCTGTTAAATTTGTCAGTTGAATGACAGGAGCTCGTAAATAGGCACATGGAGACAAGCTGCTGACAGAGCTGCCACTCCAGAGTGTAACGATACCACTGAACCCTGTTAAATCAAACCACAGTGAGGCTGACTGCAGGATTTAGAGGTACCCAGCTCTCTGCTCCACACCCTCATTAGACGACAAAATTATGGGATGCCTGCTTGGGCTGAGATGAGTGTTTTTCTTTTGGGTGACTTCCAGCATGTACACAGAGCTATACACTGTCATTATGATGTAGTGCTCTCAATCAGCATGGCAGAGGCCAACAGGTTCTCTGATAGGTGACGTATGATGACTCAGACTAAAGAGAGAACATTTTTAGGGGGGTTAAAATGTTGAAGTGGCTGAGCTGAATAGCTTTCCTTATAAAGCTGTGATTTTTTTAGAGGATGTAATAACAACCTCTCTATTGCTCTCTGAAAGGACAGGGCTTCATGAGGTCATAGATCAGAACTGACTGTAAGACAAACAGCTAGCCAATTGTGATTCATAAAATCACACCCACCCACACAAAAAGATTCACAGCCCAAGGGAATGATGTAAAAAGACTTGGTTTGTCTTATGATAGATTTTTGTTGTTGTTCATTCATGCAGCAGAGAGATAAGGGTCTGTTTGTGTGCCTTGATTTCATGAAATTTGTCTTCAAGGAGTCTCACACAGGCACAGAACACCTGAAAAACACCAATCAAAAGATGATCATTTCAGAAATACATGACTTAAGTCAAAGAAGAAAAAAAAAACTTATTGTTAGGGCCCGGACGCCTTTCTTAATTTCTTTCTTACCCCAAATTTCACAGACTTAATATGCTCGAAAACACATTTAAAGACCCACTCCGATGAAAATCATGTTTTTCTTGTTGTCTACATGTTCATGTGGCATTTTGCTACAGGACATATCATGAGAAAAGTATGTGCAAAATTGCAATTCTGAGTATTTTTTACATTCAAATAGCTGTGAATCTCTGGCACACCCAAACAGCAGGTTCAGGTAAGAAAGCTGGTAAGAAAGCTAATTATGATATTAATTTTCATCATGCCCCCGAAGACATTAGTGTCTGAGAGCTGAATAGCTTCTGTATTACCTATGTATATTATGTACCTGTATTATTCTACTGCACCGGCAATGTTAGGCTGCAAGCAAGCGTGAAGGGGAGTGCACAGAGCAGCGCTGTCTCCGCCCATGACTCAGAGGCGAATTGCTATTGAGCTACTGGAGCTTTGCAGAAGAAAAGCCCTTGAAAATGACACAAGTAACGTGATTTTGGCTAAAAACGTAATAATCACCTCTAATCTAAGTGCAGAAATTTGAACTGGATAGTTGATTCTCATAGGTGCACATTTGGGATCAAACTTGTCCCAGGACCTCTGTAGGACCAACTCCTACAGTTATCTTTGTTTTGTACACACTGATGATATAATGTTATCACAGGAGTTTCTGTGCATCAGCATGTGGCATTAGTGGCTTATCAAACTTGTAGACCTTGCCATGTAGCAGGAAGTTCCTGTATCTTTTTTGATGCAGCACTCAATCTGTTTGATATTTCATTTGCATGATAAAGATCCACACCCCTGAACACATCTATATGCTCATTTCTCAACTACAGTCACAGCACGACCTTGTGGAAATACATCGTGCAGCTATCCTCATATTGTATCCAATCTAATCCAAATTTCACAGGTTTGATGACAGACTCCGCCTGAACAAATCTTGGTTCGTGGTAAGAGTGCCCGCTAAAGGCGGACTATTTGCAGCTGCCACACGACCACAGCTACTCATAGGGCCCGTTCATTGTCACCTGCAGCTTTAGTTTTGAATGAAATTCTGTTTAAAATTTCTCCAACTTCTAGAAAGTCTCCTTCTAAAGATCCAACTTCTAGACGTGCACTTTGACATCAGGGTGCATTATGAACTTAGCTGTAATATGTCTGTAATGCATCTATCATCAACCAAGCTCTCCTTTTCACTGGAGGATGGTGAATTTGAGATGAAAATAAGATGCTGTACATGTATCGATGTCATCCCTGGGTGGTTTTAATGAGCCTCCTTCTTCTTTTCCTCATGCTTGTTTCTCAGCCTCACACATATTTATTTCATACCTTAGTGCTCCATGATGAGCCAAGTCTGCTTAGCTTCATCAGACTGAGGGGAAGAGTGGACGTGACACACACACAGCACAGTACTGTTCAATAATACACACACATACAAGGCTACTCAGTGAGGTCATGGCTCAGCTCAGGGATCATCAGAATAGCTGGACTCTGACGTGATTCTTTCTTTCTCTCTTCTTCTGTAACAAAACAGTTTCTCTGTTGGTCTGTTTTTCATTCCTCAGTCAGGAAACTTTCCTTTGGCTGTGATAATGTTTGAACTGTGTGTGTGCGTAAGACATCAGATCCATGAAGAAGTGTTTCAGGTTTTTAAGATTTGTTAACTTCATGCATTCTTTCCCCTGAATACTTTGGAAACACCACAAAGAGACGAAAAGAGATATTTTCTTTATCTCTTATTCTTGGATGAAACAAGTCTCACGTTGTATTGGTCATATTGCTCTCTGACTGTCTTTCAGTTGAGAACATTTCCTCTTTTTTGACTGAAGAAACCTTTTGCATATTAGTTTATGATTTTTCCTAAAGTTCAATTTCAAGCACTAATTGCAAGTAGAGTCAGTAATTTGCTTTGATTTACGAAATATATCTGACTGAAAATGCTGAGGTACTTGCTAGAAATTCATAAAAATCAAGACACTGAACCCAAAATGTGGTCAAAACCTTCAACCTCTACAACTTTTTCTTGTTTTACAAATCACACATGGTCAATACAGGCAGGATTAAAGTAACAGACCTCCTCTAAACTATTACAGAGATCCTCATCTAGTGTTTTGGGGCAGACCTTTGTTGCAAAATCTCCTATATCAAATCACAGACAGAGTAGGTTATGTTTTTCTTTTATGATATGCTGTTTTATCACATTGAAATCAGCATAGAAAGCAATTCAGAGAAGTTGTAAGTTAGGTGACATAATCAGAGATCTCTCTAGCCACATTTACATGAGCAAAATTCCTTGATCCTATGAAAATTTTGGATAATTGGATAATCTGAATCCACTGTTTTTATGGGCGCAAAATCAAATACCGTATTTTTCGCACTATAAGGCGCACCAGCAATGAATGCATCTATTCTCGTCTATTTTCATACATAAGGCGCACCGGATTATAAAGCACATTAAGCAAAACAATACAGTCAATAACTCCTTGAGGCTACAGTAGCTGCGGTGCTCCGACAAGCCAAAAGGATTTTAAGTGCGCCTTATAATGCAAAAAATACGGTAATCCGATCATGACGTGCGCAGAGTTGTCTGATTTCTCTAAAACAACCGCAAAAGAAGAGTTGTATTTACGCCTGTGCTGTCAACAATCCAACAAACATGGTCGTGGCTCACTCCATCCAATTCAGGAGTTTTCCCCCTGTTAAATGTTGTCACTGGATGGCGCCCTTGCGTACTTATTTTACTGTGTTGCTAAAGGTTACACTGTGCGTCAGGTCAGATAAGAAAGTCACAATCGGAATAATTCGGAATGACAATCGGCATAAAACATCCCTCTTGATCGGAATACAATTTCTTTCCGATTGAACCGAATCGGATCAGAATGTTCAGATCGACATGTGTACATGACCCATTTTTATTCCAATCGTGCATTTATTCGGATTATTTGTGCCAATGTAAACGCAGCTTCTGTGACTAATTTCAATGGTCCATGACTGCACATTCGCTCCTGTTCTTACTTCTAAAACACAGCACCTGTGAGTGGTGGGTCTGATTTACTGCTATAGGATAATTGATACTTTATTGATTTTCACTGTAAGACAGCTTAAGAGACACGTGCAGAAAGGGAGTGGGTAACGGCATGCAACCAATCATGCTTGGAAAGGGAATCAATCCAATGACCTGTGGGACCAGGACCGTAGTTTCTGCACATGAGGCACCTTCTCCTCCTGCTTAGGCAAAATAGCACTAAAAACAAACACTCTGGTGGATGGTTTGAGGGTTTGGGAAGTCTTAGATGTTTTCACCTGAGGCAGTTAGGAAGTTTGTACCTTAACCATTAAAATAAATCTTTTGTTTTACACAATTTCAATGCCTTCCGACTCCATACAGGTATTAAATTGATGTATCACTTTTTTTTAACAATGTGTGAAACTGAGAAAAGGTAGACAGCATAAAGCAGTGGAGGTTATGGAAGCGGTAACAGTGAGTTGTGAAACCATTAAGTGATGCATCTGATTTCAATTAAAAAAGACCCTTCTCTGCAGCATCCAACTATTTCACCATAAAGGCTTCAAGCCCCTAAACACAAGTAAGTCATAGAAACACTTTTGTACTTAGAAACTCTGAGCATCCAAAGGTTCTACATTGTTGGATCTCACCCCCATCAGGTCATGTCTTGCTTGATGTCTCTTCTTTTCATAAGAAGTCAGCCTTTGTTGGGGTTTTTGAGTCCTTTTCAACATGAAACCCTTCACAGCAGATCATGATAATCAAAAGATCCTGCTTTGAGTGACAAGTTAAATGTCTCCATCCTTTAGGCCAAGATAATCCTTCCTCATCTTAGTACAGCTGCAGTTGTAGGTGATGAGAGGAAGGACTTAATGTTTGACTGTTAAAAAGTGTCAGGAGAGCTTAGAGACGGGGACTACAGAGGCTTTGCTCGTTTGATCCTCATCTTTGGTTGAGATAAAAAAGTACAAAGTACACTGAACATAAGTTTAGGCGGTAAGATGAATGAATGACTCGAAATGTCTCGTGAGCGAGAGACAAAGCGAGCAAACAGCAGAACAAAAGCACTTTTGTTCTTTGACAAGATAAGAAATATAGCCTCTCTGTCCTCCTTTTGTGAGATTTCTGTGCAAAGCCAAAGTGTCATGTCTGTTCAGCTCATGGTTTATGTAGATTATGCTCCTCCCAAGACTCCCTTATTGCCATGTTTGCTTGACATGATTGGGGGCCATAAAAAGGCATCAGTAGCAGACACTGAGAAGTGTTTCTGCATGTGCAACTATTTAGACTGCATAGATAAGAGCTCTGCAGGACATGTAGCAGAATGTGTGTAAATACAAAGCGTTGTGTTTGTGTGTGTGTCTGTGTTTTAGATAGGTGGGGACCGGCAGCAGAGTCGAGCTCTCCATTCTCCCCTCTTCTTTGTATCTTAGTGGTTCATTACAAGCGCTCTTTGTGCCAGCCACAGATCACATGTCACAATATTTGAACAGCTGCAGACGATAGTTGTGTGTTTGCTCTTTTCTGTCGACACAGAGGGCAGAGATTTGGTTCGATAAGATGGAGTGTGAGAATGTAGAGAGCCAAGCAGTAGGAAAAAAATACAGTTTGGGGTCTTGGGGTCTTTTTCCTCCTTTCTTTTCCCTCTAGAACTCTGAAAAATGAAGTTTAAAATCACAGAAAACCCATATCTGGAAACATCCTCCACATCAAAACTAGTACAGCAGAGATCTTTTCACCACTCTCAGCTTTAAATACAAGATCAAGATCAGTTTTTAGCCCTCCGTGAAACAGTCTGATTTTGATACAGATACCTTTTTCTTACCTATACATCCAAACTCCAACATCAGCTACAAACTAGCTGACTTATCAACCTATATTTGTCATGAGTTGCCTTTGCTACAGGGACACAGTCAAAGCCTCTATTCACAAGTTATGCAGCCTGTTTATTTGTTTGTAGTCTAGTATCTAACAGAACGATGTGCAGCTTAAATGTTTCCTCAATGACTTCCATAGAGTTTAAGATAAAACATTAACTCGCCCGACTCAGACTTTCGTTGCCATTGTGTTGTCTTCAAAAAGTTTAATCTTAGATAACGCATCTATCATTATTTGTAGAGGGTTTTTTGGCTTTTAGGCTCAGGACTGTTGAAGAACGTCAGGAAATGTGAGGAGAGAGCGGGGGATGCTCCAAACTATGGCCCCAATACACCAATCAAACCATACCTGTGCCCTCCATCCACACACAAACAGACGTTAAAGTCAGGAGTTGGACTTTTGGCTGCTCATTCAAAAAGACATTTGACAAGCAAGGTCAACACAGTCAGGTGTGCTTCAAAGTGATGCCTTTGAATGCTTTAGTCTTTAATATTTTATGCAATCAAAGCACAATGGTTTGTAGTTAAATGTAAAAACAATAATATTAATTACAGTGTTGGCGTTTGGGTTCGCAGCATGATCTGGATGTTTTGTGTGACATTCCAATCCGATTGGTGCTGCATGTGTGCATCTCTGACAAAGACTGGAACTCAGTACTGTAAGATGGCTCACTCGCATGCTATTGTTATTTATTGTGTTCATGTACGCTAGTTGGGTTGCAGCCACTCTGAGATTGCCTGTGGTTTGGATCTGGCCCAGGGGCTGCCATCCGAAGCCTTCATACTGACAGAATAATTTTTCTTCAGAGGATACCATGTGCTTCTGTACAGAAACAATACCATAATTGCTATGGCCATATACACCCACCATCAGAGAGAGTGATGTCTCAGAATCAGCCCCAGAGTGAAAAACTGATCAATATTTCAACACCAGTAATGGACTGTTAGAAAACCCTGTCAGGAGACTCATTGACAGACCCATTCATCCTGTCACTTATCTCTACGTCCATTAGATTTGACATGTCAATATCACAACATGGAGTCAAACATTTGCACTCTACTGTATGGTCATCATGCATTTGGATAAATTTTGCTCCAGTAAAACTGAAATCTTTTTACTGAACCTCTCTGTGCTTCAAATCTTCTGCATCTTTACTTATATAAGCAAACCCTGCATCCGTCTGTAATTCACAGACAGTCCTGTTGTGTGCATACCTTCCAGAAAGTGAGTCAGAGACTCAGGTCTGACAGCAGGAGGCCGAGCTGTAGACGTGTAGCACAGAGAGATCTGAGGAAGAAAACCATTTGAACAGGAGCTACACATGATCTAATGACTGATTCCCTCTATTGTAGGTCACAGCTACAGAGAAGGAACAAAAAAAGAGGGACGATAAGAGCTGCAGATGGTTGATACGGTTCTCTTTTCTGAGTTTTTACAAGATAGGACATGCTTAGCAAGAGCTTAGCAAAATGACATCCTTCATCAGACACTGTGGAGCTGTAGCGTGTTCATGTTATCTGACTCTCTTTACATCACCTGACAACCACAGAACAGCGTAGATATAAAGAGAAACTTAAAGTTTTGAGCAATTAAAAGTGCCTAGACAAGATAAGATGAGAAGAACTTTATTTACCCTTGAGGGGAAATTCGATAAACAACTCGATCCTTACCAGAACATCATTTTGCTAATGTTCATGTTCTGTGAGAATCCTTTCCAGTTCATAACCAGCCAGACAAAAACCTTGAAAAGTACAGGCATGGATTTTTCAACCCCCTTGGTCAGTCCTGCTGTGGTTTGAGAGGTGAAGGGCAAGAGATTCATCATCATCAAAACAAAGGTGGGAAATGTCAGTAATGCAGACTGGAAAAATGGTCTTCTCCAAAAGTTCTGACATATAACTGGCAGCAGAGTCTGGTAATTTTCTTGTAATGTGTGGGAGCAGAAAATTGTTCTTGCCTTCCTGTGAGGCAGTGTGTGACATGTGAAAACTATGCATTGTTGCAATCTGGAAAAAAAACATCTGCTATCCAGCTAGTGTGTGAGAGTATTATTGGTTTGTGGTAGACTTATCAGTATTTTCACAGAGGGGAGAGAAATACATATTTGCTGTCCATGCAGTTGCTATAAGGTTTCGCAACACGTTTTTTTCATTTGCAGCTTGTTGCCACATTTGTGTTTGTTTTGGACTGTTACATGCATTTTAAGGGTTGTGTTGTCTATGCATTTGCAGCATGTTTCTCCTGTAGCCTTCGCAGATTGTTTGCCCTTGTCAGCCACCTTGTCGGTTAAGTCTGCCAAAATAAATCCTGATGTAAATTTATGGAAACGAAAAGTCCAGTTCATTTCAGTTTGTCCTCGAGAGGAGAGGAAAACAACTTTGAAAATGAGATTTTTGAGTGGAGGTCAAATCGGTTATTTCTGAAATTCAAGCAAGTCTACAAAACCCAAAAGCTGATCAGCCTTCTGACTCTGCTTCAGGGTGATTTGTTGTTCAAGTTGAACATTTTTTATCCAGAACAGATTGTTTTTTTACACTTGCATGTAGATATCTGTCTGCAGAGATTATAAAAGTGTGTTCAGATTGCTGCTGATCAGAGCTGGAGTGCCTTTACACTGGATTGTGTTCCACCTGCTCTTTCTCTCTTCATACAGACTGACCCACTCACACCAAAGCCTGACCTGATTGGTCAATAATACTCGACACCAAATGTAAAGCAAAGCAACTCCCATGCTTGAATGCCTGACCGATGAGTCTATTTTTTAATGTACAGTTTGTAAATAATGCATACTTTCGCCCTTATGCTGGCCTCCTGTGCTGAGTCCACAGGCATGGGATTGTGTCTGTAGTTGTGTGTGAATGTGTGTTGAGTGTTTGTGCGTGCACTGTCAGTGGGGGTGTTTGGTTTCTGTGCTGCAGCTCTCTTTGTTTTGTGAACAGACGGGTTGTGAAAGCTGCAGACTGTCATGGCCGCTTCATATTGAGTTCACAAACTGACTGAAACCATGACCTCAACCTGTTGTTGAATTACTGAGTCAACATCTGCCTTCATGAGCTGCAATTAAAATGCAAAGTTGGAGCTGAAAAAGCCAGCCTTAATTGAAGATAAACAGCGCAGTCTGGATTGGTTTTCACATTAGGAGTCAAAGTCAAGAAAAGGTCAAGCACATGCAGCTTTGATGCAGGCGGACTTCAGCTCAGATTAGGTTGCCTTATAGGGCTCAAGTGTTTGATTGCAGAGGGATGAAATCCTCCTGCTGCTCTCTGCTGTGCATGCACAGTGATTTGTACAGAGCTCTGAGGTCACTGTGTAAACTGCAGTTGAGCTCCGCATTGTTTCTGACTGTCACTGTTTACCGACTGCAGATTACAGTCAGCGCCTGCTGCTGGAGTAACGGCGTGAAGAGGCTTTAGCAGCGGTGCAGTCACTCTGGGAATACAAGGAAGGGGGTGCAGAGTTTAGCATGATGAAAATTCAAGTCTTGTCTTTAACAGGCTGTGAGTTATATTTAGTTTGATAAGAGGACTACCCTCATTGACACAGTCTCCTCATTTAGTGCCTGGTTTGGCAGGTACCCTGATGCTTTACTGACCGTATCGACTACTTAAACTCATTATGTGGGAGTTGGCTGTGGTTTCATAAACATGTTTATGACACACTTGAAAGATTAGACAAAAAAATTAACTTCCACAGCTGATCACTGTGGGCCATGCAGGGCAACATCAGGGAATAAATGTTGAAGGTTAAAAATGTAAATGTAGGAGATTACTTTTAGATTTATATCACTTGAGTTGTAAATCAAGTGTTTATGGGAATAAAGTCAGAATCTTATGAAAATAAAATTATAAGGGGGAAAAAAATCATTAATCTACCAGAGTACAGTATCAATCGAGAAAAGAAAGTACAGTAATCCTTTTGTAAATTTTGCATCACTGGATCCATATCTTGTCAAAAAAAAAATGTCTAAATCATAAATCGCAAAGTTTTGTTGATGAGATTCAGATTTTAAAAAAAAAACTAATTATAAAGCCTTTTGATTTACACCCAGCTGTCAAAAAACATGAAATGAACATTCATGTCGGGGTACAGTTAATCTTTGTGGTAGAGCGTAAATTAATTTAGCAAACCATCTGACTCCAGGGTTTGAAATGTAATTTTCATGCTGCTCCGTGTGTGTCTGTCTGTTCTTATTGTGCTGTGTATTAACTGCACTGTGTAAGGCTTTATAGCTCATTCCTTTAAATTAAGATTAAGGTATTCTGAGATTATTGTCTGTTGATGGGGCAAACAGCATAGGTTCAATAGGAATCCTGTTCACTACAAACTGAAAAAAACAGAACATTCAACATTTATGTGACCAGACTAACACTTTCGCTAACCAAATTAAATACATAAAAAACAATGCAAGTTAAAACATATGAAAAACAAGAACCAAGAAGCAGCAGTTTCATTTTTTGATTAGACTGTAAAAACATTACATCCTGACCATCTTTTTGACACCATGATCAGCCGTCATGATCATCAGGTAAATTTGGGGCACAGAGCTCCCAAGATTCTCCTGAAATTTTCCTCAGTGCATTTTTAAAAGCAGCAGTTCGGCATGCTTGTGCTACCTCGTGAGACTGAAAAACAAACAGGATGTCCACACACTAATTCACTAATCAAATCTCTGTCCCACAGTGAGATTAGGACAGACATGAGTGGGCTTTAGAGGATATCTGATCCACTCTCTCTCTTTACAAACAGGTAACACAGCAGGACTGAAAAACAGTCTGACACTGCTCACTGAATGAGGGCACTCAAGTTTTTATTTTTAGCTGTTAAATTCAGATTGTGCCTGAGTGTGTGTGAGACTTAGTCCTCATGAAAATTTCAGCCAAATTTCCTCAAAAACTCAAGAACTCAGCAGGACAAACAAACCCCTGATTGGCTGCTGGCTTCGTCTCACTGTTCGTACCCTCAGGCTGGAACAAACAGGCTTTAAACATGATCAGTTGACATGGCAACAGGATTCTCTTCCTGTTCTGGCAAATAGGATCCAGAGCCCTGTTGTGGAAGATACTGAAAAGCATATCCCATCTTCAAGGGACAGTGGGTGACTTATTTCTGGATGGGAAAACATATCTTATAACCTAGCTGTGTTTAATAGTTGACTGTTGATATAAGATCAATTCATGTAGATGAGTCTGGTTCATTTCACCTCTACCTGTTGACAATGCGGCTAAATCCTGTATACTCCTCAATAACCTGACTCAGTCATGAAATTGGAGACATTTTTAACCTTTACTATTTGACAGCAAAATCAACCTCCACAATTAAGTCTTTGTTTAGTTAACAAAGATCCACTTTTGTAGATCTGTGTGCTGTCTGCATATCTATGGCTATAATTGTATTATTTTCTATAATATAAGTCAGAGGGCGCATGTAGATGTTAAAAGGAGAGGCCCCAGTAAGGAGCCGAGAGGAACTCCTCATGTCATTTTGTCGGTTTGGATCCCACTGAGCAAGAGACGGCTATTAGACGTCTATTTTTTTTTTAGACCCAATTTCAACCATCTACATTCTGTATATTTTTAGACAGAATTTAGACGTTGCATAATAATTATTTATTTCAAAAAGAAACTGTGAGTTACATAACTGATCTCCAATTACTTAACCAAAATAATTATGATAGCCGTTGAGCAATATACTGTGTAGTATAGTCTAGCCGGCTAGTTTAAACTGGGTCTAAATTTAGATGTCTAACAAACGTTCATTTAAACCTGTGGTAGCCTGATTTTAGACCAGTCGTCTAAGCTACATTTAGACGTCTATTAGACCGCTTTTAGACCAAAAAATGCTCACTGGGCTGCCAAGTTACTTGTAGAGGCAATGTTGTATCTGCCCTAAAAGGTCAAACTTTCTAGTGGAGTACTGTGACAGAAAGTCCCACTAAGCTCTCCAGTGGGTTAAGTGTGTTATGGGATAGAAAGAGAGCAGCAGGGGTGTCAAGGATTGTAAACAGAGCAAGGTAACAATACAAAATTCAATGAATTGCAAAAAGTAGTGAAATGCCTGTAGAAATGTAGAAGATTATGGTGAAAAAATCTGACTGAGTAAAACTTAGTGTGCAACAGTGACCAAGGTAAACACCATACTGAAGCTTGGTACAGTTAAGCAGGTTGTGTCAGTGAAATTAAACCTTTGTGGTATGTTAAGACTCCTTCCCTTTACGTCAGGGTCTTACATCAGCCTGTTAGAGTTCCCTTACATTATCCTTTCTAATATGTTTGCACTCTAAAGGTTGCAAAACTTGCAAAAGAAATCAATCGACCAGGAAGCTACACTAAAATTCTTTACCTGGTAAAGAATTTTACTGCACCAGTCCTCTGAAGGGTAAAATGTGTGAAAAGAAAAAGACAGGAAATTTTATCTGCATTTTCAAAGGTGACTGTTCAGAGCCAAGTGGTACCGACTGTTGCCAAGGCTTACTTTAGACCCTGAAAATGTCTGTGTCATTACAGTCACAGCTGTACACAGACCTCTCTGGTCTGGATCAGGAAGAGGTCGAGGACAGTGGGTCACAAAGCCCTCACAGTTTGACCCTCCCTGACTTCTATGAAAGGTTGGATTTATAACCCCCCAACAGCAGCAGGTCATGGACACAGTAAAAGGCCAACAGTGTGAGAAATGTGTTGAGTGTGAGCACTCCCTGACCACTGCTGCTGTTTCAGTCCTCACACAGCCTGGTCTGAGGCCTCCTAAACACATACAGTTAAATTTAGACCAGCTCAGACAGACCACAGACCGACCGACCTCCTGAAAGTCTACCTCAGAGTTTACCATATTTTGACTTTTCCTCTGCTGGCCTTTTTCCCTTTCCCTTTCTTCTTTTCGAGTCCTCAGTTGGACCTGCTACCTTCATATTTATCCCTCTGTCTCCTCGTGTCTCCCTCTACCCATCATGCTCAGGGGCGTCAGACTGGAAGTGATTTATGTGGTGTTTGCACAGGGTTAGTGCTCGTAGCTCTGGAGGAAATTAAATGTTCAAGTTACAGCAGGGGCTGGAGTCATAAAGCCTAAAATACTGAGTGATTCTGAGAAGACCTGTTTCAATAAAGTTTGATTGAACTGAGGGGGTTCATATTGTTTATCTGTGGATTTATTCAATTACCTTCTATATGAAAACTGTACACAATGTTCCTGTCGGGTGACCCGCCTTTGCTGTTTGCTTACAGTTAACTCTTATATGAAGTACAATGTACATTTATAATGCCAGTCAGCTCATGCTAGTCTTGATTTTGTCTTAGTGCACAAATGGACACCTTATTTCATCTGTCTGATCCTCAAACACTTCTAACCTTTCTGTTTCTAATATCTGGGCAGTGAGAATGGAGGAACCACATTTTCTGTTGTTACTAAGTTTAGCTCTTTCCTTTGACTAATGTCCTAAATGACTCTAATCTTATACAACATGGTTCAGCCATAGGGTTAAAAAAAGGAGAAAAGGTACAAGGAACAACTGGCTGTTCACTGACTTTTAACCTCTTCCACATAGCGACAAAAAACTTCCACGGTTTTGCCTTTGTTTACTTGACAAAAACGTTGGTACAGCCACATTTGATTTGAATTCTCACTCGAGCTGTAGTTTCCTGGTAATATTGTACTGTAGTTCTGTGTCATCAGCAAAGTTGTGGTCTTTCCTTTTGTTATTTTCCACAATCTGAGACAAAAGGAGCACATTGATCTTGAAAAGAAGAGGCCCCAGTATAGAGCCTTGAGGAACTCCTCATATTATTACTGTTTTCCCAAATGCTGGTAAGTTTTAGATGCAAGATTATGTTTGTCTGTAGTTTCAGGGTTTTGAATTAATTAATGGAAGTCATGTTTGCTGTTGCAAGAATTAAGAACATTGCGATAGCCAAATACAGAGAAAAATAATGCATTGATGGCTTTTTTTTTAAGTTGGCAAGAGAAAGAAAAGACCTGATTTAAGATAACTGTGTTGGCTGTACAAAGCAGGACAGCTTGACTCTGCTCTCTTGGGTGTCAAAAGAAAAGCTTTTTGCCCCTTTTTAAATAATCCAGAAATATTGTCGTAATTATCCGATGTTTCCTAAAAAATGATCATTTTTAAACTATGTTTGTTTCAAATACATAATTACCTGACCATTACATGTATTTTGTTTATTACAAGAAGCAGAGTAACAATGCCTGTTTGCAAGTGAGGTTGTGGTTGCTGTAACACTGCTCTACTGTAAAACCTCCTGCTCTGTCCCCCTCTCTCCTTTCTTCTCTCCCTCCTTCTCTGTGGTGCTCGCTGGCCCATAACATGCTCCTTATGACGGGCCATGAGCATGATGAGATCACCTATTACCATGACTTCTCTCATCATTGCCTCCACCTTTTCATGGTCACAGGCGGAGAGAGAGGGCAGACAGAGTGTACTGTATGTAAGACTTGATGGGATAGTGAGAAATGGCACAGCAGTCTGAATTTACACGGTCGTGATTTTTTCTGTGGCTGGGATTCATTAGCTCTGGCTTGCGTGCTGCCATGTTGTGTCAGTTTATGTCATAAGATTGCCTCAGCCTGCAGTCTGTCGTAATTCAAAGGCGCATGCAAGAAAATCATGTGCACACAGCTGCTTCTCTGCTCCGCTGACAATGTTTACTACACTAAAAATGCCTGTAAAAAGTTTATAAGGTCAAATAAGTTTTTCCGTGCCTTTATTCAATCTAATCTATTTGGTAAGTGCAGTGTTTCAATTACTTTTTTAATTTAAATTTCTAGATACTTATTGCAGAATCTGAGAGACCACCTATAGCACATCAAAAGCCAGCCTTTGTGATGGTACAGAGACACATTAGTGTCCATGTCATGGGTATCTTCCACATCTGTTAAGGCTCCATTAATGCTGAACAATATCTATAGGATAGGGAGCAACATCTGCTGCCATCCAGGTAAAGATCTTCATATTTCAGCAACATAATGTCAAACCACATTCTGTAGGGATTACAACAGCATGGCTCTCTAGTAGAAGAGTCCTGCCTGCAGTCTTGTCACCCATTGAAAACATGTGGAGCATCTTGAATGCATAGAACCTGACAATGGAGGCCCTTGAATGTATGACTACTACTACTACTTAAATCCTACATACAGCAAAAATGAAACAATATTCTAATTAAAAACACCAGACACTGGCTTTAAATTCAAAATGAGCATATCATTTAGATAAAGTAATAGCATTTTCAGCTTTAGCCTTCAATATGTTTTCTTTGCTGTATTTTTTGATCGTATGAAGGCTTTAAATGATTTGCAAACCACCGCTGTCTGTTTTTATTAGGATTTTTCAAACTAATGGAACTGGTGCCGTACTTCTAGAAAAAAACACTTGGAAGGCAGAGACTGCTGTGACTGAATATTACAACAGAAAGCAAATAACACCTTAATGTGTGTGTGCAGTGTCTGCTGGATGTGAAAAAACAGATGGCTCCGGAGACAGCGGTGCATGTTTTATTAATAAAGCTCACTGCCCAGTCGTAGCATTAGCAGAAATATGTTTGCATAATGCATAGACCCTCGGAGCACCATGTCTGAGCAACATTTCTGATGAGTCTGGACAATTTTGTTGAAAATTAATACTATAATATCAGAGAAGAAACATCCAAGGCAAAATTGGACAAAGCAGGCGATAAGACCCTCTGGTTAGGATGATGTATTACGAGTACTGGGAATGCACTGTATGGACGCACCCATAGATAGCAGGTGACTGGATTTTTGTCCATGTCCAGCTGAGTGAAGCGTCCAAATGTCAGCTTCTATTTCTGTCACACAGAAATGAAAGGACCACACAAAACAACCCTCCACACTTGCACTGTAAAAATACAGGGCTGAACTGAATGAAGTGGTCAACACAGCTGAGAGACAAGTAAGACGGGTTAGTATAAGCCAATTAACCCAACCTGTAAAACTTCATTAATACATGTTTGTATTAATGAAGTTTTACATCTGCCTGATGTTGAAACTTCTATCTTATTTGGCCTGTAAAATTAATGTTTTAGTTGAATTTGATTGTTTTCACGTCTTATATTTTTTCTTGTTATCTCCACAAAACAGTGCTGATTTAATTAAACTGGCTTTCCTGTTGAAACAGATTAATTTATCCCTTATCTTGAAGTAACAAAGGACATTTCTTTATGATAATGAGAGGCTGGTCTACAGATCAGGACAGAGCATACTGCCTCTAACCAAAGTAACAAGTTGATGACTTTGACTGCTTTTTGTGTTTAAAAACTATGTAGGAGTATATGTCATAATAATAAACTGAGATTAGGGCTTCCATAGTATTTTCATTGTTATTTCCTCTTGTAATTTTTGTAAGCAGTGTGTACTGAGCTAAAATGCTTGGCCTAAATTTGCTGCAGATGACCTCTGACTCTGAGAACTGCTGAATCAGTGAGACATATTTGAGTTCCTTGAAGGCAGCACATGATATCTGCTCTAAAATATTCTGCCAGAAGGAGAACATTTCTCATGTCAGGCTGAGCTGGATCAATCCTGGAGCGTTACACAACAGTCTGGACAACAAGCTTGGACCAAGATTACTCATGTCATCATCGAGAGTGAGCGTGAAATTGACAGAGACCTAGTTTCCCTCTAACAAACTGTAAAACACACAGGCTCTTTTTCTAAACTCTTTTATTGCCGAAATGAACATGAGAACTATTCTTCCTCTCTTTCACTCAGCAGCTAAATGCTACTCTCACTGCTGCCAAGTTTCGCTCAAACTTTTAAGTCTGTAAAATGCCTGTAAAAAGTCCAACAGCAGGACCCTTATCATTATGCAATTACAGCACACAGACTGCTCAGCACATGCCTGGGGAGCTGTGTAGGTTTTTGTGTTGTTGGAGTCTTGTAGTTCCACATAAAGCTGAGAGTATAATGTGATTTAATCCTTTAATCCAGGAAATGCAGGCAGGGGCAACAACAGCAGTCAGCCTCACTAACGTACAGTATCTCTCAGTGACCCAGGGCTCTATTGTCTCACTGATTGGATGTTTGCCTCTGTATGCAGAATACTACTGTGTGAAAACATGCAGCATGCCTGGTTTCTGCTGCTCTAAATATATCCCTCACTGCAGCCCCTGTAGGAAGAGCTAAAGTGTGCAAGGTCTGCAGGTCAAGCTGCACTCATATAGAGCAACACTTGTGTTACTTCTGCATGGGGCCCATGGAGCAGCAACCAGTTCTTTATTTTATGAACAATTTCATTGACCCGCGTAAACACACCGATCCAGCTAACATTTTTCATAAAAGAATAAAAAAGTGTCAGTTTTTATGTATGATTTCTGTTTTTGGACTATCTTCAGAGTTTAAATTATTTACAAGTCATGAAATTTGTTTTTATCAGCTTTTTTTTACTCAAGGTATTCGCTCAATACAACTTAAAATTAAAGTTACCTACAAGAATGGAGAAATTGGCTTTATTTCTCTCCATTGATCCAGTGTTTACTGCTTGAAAATGTTTGCTAAGACTAGGAAATACTTATTTTTGCCACCACATCATTCAGTTTTATTTGTTGGAGATGTTCAAAGCTTCCCATAATTGTTTGTTCATTAAACTACTACAAGGTACATACACTGTCCAAAATACCTATAAGAACGTGGAGATTATATCACCTGGATTTTTCCAAGTATGAGGCGTGATGAATCAGCTGAGTACCAAGTTTGTAGCCTATATCTTTAGATATGACATTGGGGAATATTTATATATTCTATTTAATGTGTATGTTACATTTTATATACATGGAAGTAATAGGTCTTACTGGCTGATTTCTGGTCAGTGTTTGTCCTGAGCAGATATGGTATGAGGGAAATCAGTTTACCCCACAGATGCTCCAGATATGATTCAGTCTTGCAAAAATGGATAACAATAAACCTACAATCCTTGATTTTGGACATACTGACAACAACTAAAATCACAACAACATAAAAAGGAAAAAACAAAACAAAAACAAATTCAGATTAATGATGACCCTTCTCTATGGAGAAGATGTTATACAGTGTAATCATTCTTCTTTCACAATTTTTATTTGTATGGTTTTACAAAGCCTTCATAGCACTTTGTGATTTCTTTTTTCATAAATTTCTGTTCATCGACATACTGAATTTCCCAAAAAAGGAGTAAAGCAATTTAACTCACATGCCAAGACATATGAAAGATCAGCTATCAACACTTTGAACTGTCTGAGAGGTATTTATGTGATCAACTTAATCAAGATATCAAGACGTAGAGGATTTTGTTTTGATTGTGTTACGCATAAATACACAAAAGTGTAGATTCCTCCACGTCAGCTCTGAATCTAGCATTGAAAGAACATGTTCTGGCAGTCATTCAGTAGAACTCCCTCTTGTCTGTCTAAAAGCTTGACTTCAGACTAACCCCACCTTAAAAAGACGCCCATTGTGTCTGTTTTCACTCGCAGGCGGCCTGACTGAGGATCCCTCCCATCTGGGAACCGGTGGGCATGTGACATCACCCCCTCCACCCGCTCCATCCCTCCCTCCTCACTCTCACGAATCTAACCAATCAGCTCTCAGGGAGAGACAGTCACGTGAGAATCCCCCCAGTTTTGGTTACCATGGCAGCGAGCGTTGGTCCAGGCAGCATCTTGCTGTGGTGAGAAGAGAGGGGGAGAAGGCGGGAGGAGAGGCAGAGGGGGAGAAAATAGAAATCAGAGACAGAGGAGTACCTTGTGGAGTGCCGGCTTGAGCCTGTCTTCCCCGTGAGCAGTGAGTACTTCACCTTTTTTTCTCCTCTTTTATTGGCTGAATGAATGCAGATCTGATGCGCTCTATTGTCATCTGTATTTCCTACTGTGATATTTCAGATGCCTTCAGAGATTTGCAGGATGACATCATGTGTAATTCTTTTGTTATGTTGGTAAAGAGTGCACCCTGCCTCACCTTAGGTAGACAGCTCTTTGTGTGCATGCTTCCTCTGATCTTGAGTGAATGGCTGATGACAAACCTCAGAGGCGTGGTGGGAACTAAGGTGCAAAGAACCATTAAAGCTGTTTGGTATTGTGCCGAAACTCTGTGATTAGGCAGTGTAGCGTCCTCTTGACTCCAGTTCTCAGCCTTCCTGCCTGTCTTCATTTTTCTCTGTCTCACTTCATCATACAAGCAGACCCTGCTGACATCCGGTGTCCCCCTGAGGTTTCTTTAATTAGCTCATCAGTTTGCTTCATCTGGGGCAGCTTGTTCTGATTTGAGACCTCATACATAATAACCTTGTGGTGGTGCAGACCGCCATCTTTCTTCTCCTTTCTGTCAAAATGTTGCTGTTCTCAATTAGTAGAGGTCTGAACCTCATATTAGTATCGCAATAACATGTAAGAGATGTGATGCAACGTTCATATAGTCAGTTACATAAGATGAAGCAACATTTTTAGTGTCCTCACAACCTGGAGAGCGGGAGGGATTTTCATCTTCCAACTCAGTGAATTTGTCTCTCATGATAAAGTTAGGAAACCCTTCATTTGAGTTGCATGAAATCACAGCGTTTTAGTGAACTTGTAAAGGTATGCAGCAAGTATTCTTGTCTTTTCTCAAATCTAACAGACACCAAACTGTTTTTCTGAGGGTGTGCATGTGGCTTGTCTAAGAGATCTTGCTGTACCTGTGCGTGGCGTGTCTCCACACTTGAATGCAAAGCAAACATCTCTTAGATTAGACAGCTCATTTTTGGAATGCACAACTTTGCAAATCAAGTATCGGCATGTGACAACTTTTATTTTGCTGATTATTATTAACCATTACAATAATCTGAAGCATTATTTTTAGCTGAAATGAGTTTGAAAATATAAGCTAGATAATTACAGAAATTCAGGATTGTGCATCCTTTGTTTGTTAAGTGGGGTAATGAGGACTTCATCACAGAGGGGGGTGACGAAAATGTACCTATAGCTTTATCTTAAGCCCATGTTTAGGCTATTTGAAATAAAGTTGCACTAATGCACTCATCTTTTGGATATTTTGGAGGGTAGGATTTCTCTATATGTCTAAAAATTTGCAGGAGTGCATGAGTTGAATGGACTAACTTCTCCATAAAACACCAACCCTGACACTTCTCCTTGTACGGTATGCAGCCTGAAGCGATGCAGCATCTCTATGCTCTAGTTGGCTGACCTGCATTATGCACCTGTGGACAAAATCACTGTCCGGTAAAAAAGCAAGTCTTAAATGGCTTCTCATGTAACTTTATTCAACTTGAAATGCTGGGAGCTACAGCCTTCTCTCTGTGACCCATTTGTAAGACTTATTTTGCTGTCTATCCTCAAAATGCACCTTGAAATAAACACAGGAGTATTGGGTTTGTTGCAGAAGGTTGGGGTCTAAGGAAGTTACGTATGATTAATCTTAAATGTGTTGAAAGGAAGCTTGTGGATGCTTTGACTGCCGTGTAACCCAGGCTATGTTGACCATGTTTTTAACAACCAGCTGTTTTATGTCTGTATCTTTGCTAAGGGGAAAAAGGAGATTGATAATCTCAGTAAGGTTTTTCCTGGTTAAATTCAAGTCAAACATTATAACTGTGCTGATATTTGCACTATGTCACGTACTTAATGGACAACAAAAATGTCATCTCATTCATCCTTCCACGTGTCTTTGTTGAAGTTGAGGTTTACACTGCGTGTTTGTCAGGGCTTACAAATGCTGCGTGTGTGTCTGAGGGCTGTGCTCTCATAAACCAGCCACACCTGCATATCTGTCTACTGACAAGAGGTGAGGAATGTGTCTGCCTCTCTGGATGCTTGAGAGAGACACCAACTCTGCAACATGCAAGGAGCTGATTGTAGCAGAGGGGTTTCTCCTTTCTGCAAAGCACGAAATCAGCATGTCTGTGTAGTGGAAAACAAAGTAAAAGCCCTGTAGCAATCAGAAGACATGAATTTCATCTTAGACAGCTCCCTTTTAAAATGACATAATTTGCTTGCGGTGAGTTAGTTGTTAGTTTTGGCACATTTGAGCTACATTGGCTATGACATTTGAACGAGTTGTGCTGGCATTTCAGCAACATTTTCTTTCAATCAACCAGGAGTTTTACTGTTTAATAATGATTACAGCTTCCAGTGGGACTTGCGGATTTGCAGTGTGGATTGCTCAGCTGTTTACATTTACAATATGCTTTTGTAGCATGCGGATAAGTGTTGGATTGTGCTGTGATTGTGACAGAACAAAGCAGTGTATCAGGGATGCATATTTCTGTCTGTGGGATGCAGCCAGAGACTCTCCATACAGTTTTCCATGTGATGTCTGCCGTTTGAAAGTGATTGTTTGAACTTTATAATTTTCCCAAGTTGTAATCTTGAGCGGTTTTCCAGTAAGGCAAATTTCAGCCCCTTTGAGGCCACAGCACTATCCACATCTCTGCTTTGTTGGAAAATAAACAAATGGGTTTGAGAATTCAATGGGAATCACAGGCTATTTTTCATGATTTCATGCAGCCACAGACAGACAACAACAAAACGACTGTGGGGGATGTCAAGCTACCCAATGCAAGACTTAACTCTGCTAACCTTCCTATATGCAGCCATGTAAAACTGTATGTGCTAACTGAATAACACTGATAACTTCACTGAGCTAATCACAACCAATGCAGACGCAGGAGCATCAGACTCTGCAGTGGTTTTAATTCAACCCTAACACACACACACACACACACACACACACACACACACACACACACACACACACACACACACACACACACACACACACACACACACACACACACACACACTTGACCAAGAGGGGACCTAAAAAATGTCCCCTGTTGGCTATGCGGTCCCCTCTTGGTGGAAGTGTTATGATGCCAAATTCCCCTCTTGGATAGGTAGGAAAGTTTCCACACACACACACACACACACACACACACACACACACACACACACACACACACACACACACACAAAAATTGGTATACTATTTTAAGTTTTAACTTTGATCAAACTTAAACTTATTTTCAGGCTTGTTTTATATCAGAATAGCCTACTGTGGTTATTTTCATTGTATATTTGTAGTATTATCATTATTTTTATTATTATTACAGATTTCTTTCCTTTTGCCCGTCATTAGGCTTACTTTAGGGCCACTAGTTTTTGTCAAAAACTACTCCAAATCTCTTCTGTCATGCAAAATCAGTGACTTTTAGGGTAAAAATAATGCATACACAGCATTAAAGAATAATGTACAACAAATGAGAGTTTTACGTAATTTCTAAAATGTGGTCGTTGTGTAAAAATCCTCCCGCCTTGCCCGGTTGTGTAAAGCAGCTCTGTTGTTTCTGACACCATGTGAAGGCAGCAGTGGGTGCTGCGTCACGTTCGAAGAGACCAATCGGATTAAACTGAGTTAAAACACGCAGGCTCACTTTGACGAGCTGTGGGGGGAACCGTGTTATACTTTCAAGGGGATTCAAAAACATTCAAACAAAACACCACTTCACCTCTATTTTCCTCTTTAAGTTCCGCTATATTACATTTTTATGAATAGTTTTTGTATCATAAAATCAATTGCCGTCCGACAGTACCGTGCTGTTATTTATAGACTCTCCCGTCCCCCCTCCTCCTTGTTAAAATGGTTTCAACCGATCCCTCTCTGTCAGTTTCAAGTTGCGCCCTCTCCTCCGCAGTGTGGCTCCCTGCCCTGGTCTGAACGAGAATTACCCTCTTCAATAATTGATCGAAACTGTGGATTTAACGCTGAAATCTGGATCTACTAACTAAAATGGATTCACTCACGGACAATGTGATTGGATTATAGAGACAGGCGATCAAAAGGTAAGAAAGGACTGACTGTCCGACCGCTTGACAAACGCGGTGCATATTTTTTTAACGTTACCGTGGATCCGCGGACTGCACCTCTGCACGTTTGAGAATGTCACGGTCCGGTGGATTTCATGGAGCTACTAACCATTTAACGACTCTGTCCGGTAGTAAATCAGACATTATTATCTGCTCTGCACATGCACGATGCTGTAATGGTGCATCAGTGGTCATCAGGCTCGCTTTGCTTCAGTGCAGCCCTCAGTCGGGACAGCCTGTGGAATGTGGATATTTTCACTCCCCTTCAGTCCCATTGAAATATTAATGCCTTCATAATAATCTAATACATATAAAAGCCTTTGGCCGTTTGATTTCTGTCTTTATTTTGTAGGCTTAATTGATGTTTATGGACAAGGGCATATGATAATACACCTCTGCCTAAAACACAATACATAATAATAATATACCCGTGACCCTTTTTAATGAACACATTTACAATTTTATGTAAAACCCTTTCATTTGTCCATCAGGTGTCAATTCATGTTTACTGTGGTGATTTTGTCATTTGATGATAGTCTGTGGCGCCCTTCAGATCACTTTTGGATCAAGCATCAGAAAAAGCTATCCAGAGAGCACTTTTACTATACAACCATTAGGGAAAAGCAAAGACGGAGTAATTTCAAACATTTCTTACAATATAACAAACTTCCAACAGAGATTACTTCAATTACTGACCAAGAGTGCAGAAAAACATTTGCAGCAAAGCAGTACCAGCAAGAGGTTCAGCTGTGTGTTAGTGAAGCAGAAGGGCAGAGTGAGCACAGAGAGCTAGTGAATGACCTATAGGTGCATATTATCCTGAAATGTAAAGTTATAGGGCCAGTATTTTCGCTGTACTCTGATAAAATGAATGTAGGAGCTTTAAAGACACCACTGTCATTTATTGCAAACACTTGATTACTTGGCATAAAGTCAATCCCCAACCTCTAACAGCAACAAAGCAGAAAAATGAGTGAGTTTAATACAGTGTGGAGCATGTTTGTATCTGCACAGGCGATGCAGTAACTTCTCCAGCTGAAGAAACAGAATGACCTTGATCGCTCTCTCTCTCACTCACTCCTTGCAGTGTTCATAAAAAAGGGGATATTTCTGTGTCTTGTTGTATCACAAAAAATACACAAGTGCTTAAGATATAGGAGAGAAAATAGATAATAATTCTTCTTTAATAGTTTGGAAGATACAGTGGTGTTTGATGCAAATGAACACCAGATTTCTGTCTAAAGGTTGATGTTATGTATGATGTGGTCACTTAGGCTGTATTACAAGACATGATTTGATTTGATGGGCCTGCTTTTGTGTTTGTTGACTGACTGCACTCTGACCCTAACAACAATAATATATAATTCTCAGACTGACCTAGATTGGACCGTATGTCACAGAGCAACACAACTTGGTCCGTGGTTAGATGGAGTGATGGGGTCCTGACCTGACTGGCGTCTCCCCAGTTAAAGACCTTTACCCTGTCTCAGTGGAGTGATGAAGCATTTGTTCCATTGATTACTGATAATGACCTTTGTTGTAGTTCATGCAGCGTCTTTTAAGGTTGTAGCAGATCCGCTGTCTGACTTAAGACACCTTATCTGAAGTCACAGGTCTTTTAGGGCAGGCAAAAGTTGAATGGGATGCGTTGCATGTGTTATCATATCTGTCTGTTTTTTTATGAGGAGATCAGGATGTGGAGCAGAGTGGGAGGAGGATGTTTGTTTTGACGCTGACTCAGCTCAAGAAGGCACTGGAGAAGGCTTTAGTCTGGCTTCCCAGAGAGAAGTGGGGTCAGATGAGTAGATGTCCCGGGATTTAAGGTGATTTGCATTCAATGTAACTCTTGGACCAGCTTAGACTGCAGGAGTTTATCAAACCCAAACACATTTGAATATCAGGTGTCCTTGAATTAAGGAGAAACTCTATGAGTATTCTTCTCACGAATTTCAAAGTTAAACACAAACATGATATTAAAATAGCAAACCCTTCACTATGAGATGTTGCTCAGATTACAATGTGTGCCAGAGTGAGCACTCATGTGATCTTGTATGTCCTCACATGATCTCAAAGGGACGCAGATGTAAAAAAAAAAAGAGCAAAAAAAAAAACAGACTTAATACTATCTGGTGTAGTGACTCTGCAGTGAAAGGAAAAGGAAAATCAAAAGGCTTTATGATTTGACATGAAAACATGTTTGAAGCGTAGCAAGTGATTTTGATATTCAAAAGCTAATTAAAATACTGGAGATACCAGATATCCACAACATCAATCTTCATCTCTCATGAAATATAAAATGGGAATTCAGTCTTGTTATTAAAGCTTCTGTGAAGAGATTTTAACTGGTTGCAAAACACACTGAAATCAATACTATTGCACAAAAAAGTTACACAAACTTTTTTTGTTTGATGCTGTTTTAAGGCTCTGGTTTGCTTAGTAATGTGGAAATAAATCTCTGTACAGTATATTTTCTCTTTTTTCCAGCACTGTTTGGCAACCAGTCCTGTTATGGAGATAAACACTGTCAGCAGCAGAGCTGACTTATGCCCTGTTCTTAATACCCTCAAACTTTCCAGCATTAAAGTAATGTGGCAGATTTGACGTCAACAACACCATTAATGGCATCCTCTACACAAGAGGAAGTACAGCAAGTGAAGCTGAGTCACTCTGACCCCTCTCTGCTCATCTCTCAGAGGTAGAGTTCCCATCCACCTTTTGACACTCCCCACCCTACACAGTGCTTTAGGAAACATTGAGAGAGGAAAGGACAGAAGGAAGGAAGAAAGGAAGTCCTCTGAAAGCTCCAGCTGTGTCATGAGCAGGTCCACGTGTCCCAGTGGTCAGGTTTAACCCTGAGGTTTATTGCTGTGTTGACTCACCGGAGGATCGCTGGTCTTCGATGATGTCAGACAGACATGCAGCATGTTGGAGCAGTGAGTCCTTAAAAGGCAAGATGACTGTCCCTTAATGCTAATGAGATACTATTAACTCTTTGAGCGGGATGCTCTGATTTCTTTGCCTTATCTTGTGTTGCAAATGCTGTACAAAAGTCACAAGCAGGAGCTGTAGCGTTGTCACTCAGACACAGATCATGTTTCTGAGTTTTCTCATTCCTCTTTGGGTCATGGTCTTGCTCACCCTCTCTGGATTCTAGTACTCAGATCTAGCTGCTCTCATATTTTAACTAAAGCAGGTTGAAGTTGTCTGGGACTGATTGGTTATGATATCTGGTGGGCTGATAGTCATAAATACTGATTCCCAATATCACATGGTTTCCCCCAAATTTGCTTCACCTGAGTTTTTAGTGCAGTCATATGATGTTTATCATATTCCCATTGTGTAAAGTTAGACAGAAACTGATGTAGAAACTGTTACACATCATTAAGGTTGATATTCAGGATTTATGTCTCTTAAAACCGGAAAAAATAACTTCAGATCAAGATTCAGTTCCCTTGTGTTTTCAGGTCCAGTAAGAACTCATCAGGACTGACTGTATTTTTATTTGTCCCATTCTGCCCCTTCATTCTTCCCAATACTCAAAGACATGGTCAGTGCAGATCTAATTTGGGGCACAAAAAACAAATCCACTCGTTTAAGTCTCACACACTACAATCCTGTATGGCTCCAGTCCACATACTGTGGTAGCTCCTCAGAGTCCGGATTAAATTCATACCTTTTGGTTGTTTCTTCTACCTCCAGGTCAGAAGTAGGCCAGTGTGACACATGCATTCCTGAGGCCAGTAAACGGAGACTGTTTACGTTGCTTCTGACCCTTGAACACTACAGAGGAGCTGCACTTTCGTACTTTCCCTTCAGAGTGAAGAATGACTGGGATTGTCAAGGAGTATATATTATGTGAAAATGCAGGAATAAAGGAGGCTCATGCACAGTAAATGCTCCTAGTAGTTTCTCTAGCATAGCTGTAAAATAGTGTTGTAAAAACACACAAGCTGACTCATAAACGGCAACATGGAGGTGATGTAATGTAATGCCCCCATTAGAATTCCAGGGAACAATTTACAAATGATTAAAGGTTAATGATTAATTAACAATATCAATAGAGTTTATTGCAGACTGATCAGTGACAAAAGGAAATAGTTGTCATAAACCCTAGTTCCCTTTCCTTACTCGTTTGATTAATTGTTGGTAAACTACGGCAGATAAACACCTCTTCATGATTGAGAGTGGTACAAGCTCTTGATCTGGATCAATCCATTGATTGGTAAGCGCTGATCCAGTCAAATCAATAGAAAATCTAAACATGGATCTAAATCCCAGTTTCAGTTTGAGCTCAAATCATCCCTCCCATTTGAACAGGTAAGCAGAAAGCTGCTCATTTACAAACCTCAGGTTTTTGAGGGATTGAAAAATGCTCATAGTGTAGCTGATTGTTACGGAAGTACAGAGATCAGCGTTATTCACTCACGGTTGGAAATAAGATCTCATTATCACCTTGACCTCACCTGTTGAGGCCTGAACTCTAAAATACCACCTGCCCTTCAATAGACAAGAAGGCCCCTTAACAGGTATTATTAGCAGGTAACAGGACAGTGTCACCTGTCAGACTCACGGCTGCTTGTCGCTGTCAAGGTCTTTATGCCCTGATATTCTAAAACCCAAATAACAGCTCGTCCTCTCCAGGTATCAGGCTTCAACAGCTGCTCAGCCTTAAGCCGCTAACCCTCCTCTCATGTTGGACCCTTTCACTCCTGTAAACCGTTCATTCCTCCAGAGACCACATCATATTTCACACTCACCCTCTCTCTGCCTGTGTGTGGAGAAGCTGTGGGGTCTTATTATCAGCCAGTCTGGACAAGAGACGGATTCTTCTCTGGCAGGTTTGACGGAGATACAAGCCCACTGAGAGAGTGAACAAACCCACTCAGGTCCTCAGCCGGTCTTTATGTCCACCAGAGCGAGGCTGGACATCTGTCTGTGGGCGATGACTGAAGCTCCACCTTAAACCTTTGACTGTACCTGTTACTCTCATTGATGCACAGGTTCAGGTTTGGACTGCTCCGTCAACATGACACTTACTCTTTTCATGCTACTACCACAGTATGTGTGCTATAAAAAGCTAATTATAGGCTTTTGTTGTCACCCCTTTGAGACTGTACCTTCTTAATTATACTTTAGGAACATGATTTAATTACAGCAGCTTTGGAGACTCTCCAGAGGCTGTCTGAGCTTCTCTCTAACAAGGGACAACAATAATTTCACTTATGAATGGTATATTAAGCCTTTAACAAAGTAAAATCCAGGCTAGTGTTTTAGTGAGGTTAGGTTAGGGTTAGGTTAGAACAACATCTGGGTCTCTCTGTTAACATATCTTTGTTAAAAGCTCCTATGAGGATTTTTTCATCTGCTTATGAAACAGACTGAAACCAAAATTGATGCCTCTTTGTCTCCTAGAAATGCAGACAAGCCAATCAGTGATTAGAGTGCTGGTTTTGTTGGTAATTTTTAAGTCCCAAAACCAATGAGGGAAGGTGTCAGGCCAAATAAAAGCATGTTGAAGAAAATACTTGAAAAAATGTGCCATCACAAATAATCACAGAGCATTGGTCTTTTGAATGTTGAGAGAAAAAAAAGATTTTTGGTGAAGGAAACTTCATGTACAGGACAAGATCAGCCCCACAGGAGGCACCTATATCGACATAAACAGGCATTTTTATAAAGGCACTTTAACCAGAGAGGAAAATCGACGATTTGTAGTGATGCCAAGGACTACTATGTTGTTGCTTTTGGTACAGTTGGATGTGACAGATGTGTGCGATGATGACAGCTCCTAGTTTAGCCTTTGCAGGATCAAACCATACCTGATGATGTCATATTTTAGGGTCATGTGAGTATTGGATCTTTGGTTTTGTATTGATAATTCTAGCGATTAAGTATACAAATGAGAAATGTGTGCTCAGCAACTTTTTTTTCATTGAATGTGTTGTGCAGATTTCCTTATTGTGAGAGTAATGATGGATTATCTCATTAGATCCAACTAGGACTGGGCGATAATCGAAGATTTACCGAAACTAAAATTTACCAAAATAACCAACGTCATTTTGCCCATGTTAATGTATTATGTCAAAAAATAAATAAATAGAAGTTGGTTTTGGATGTGTGTAGGTAGGCTATGGTCTCATGTCCTTTTAAGACGCTGTCCTACGTCAGAGACGTGACTCCACCACATCCAGTCCTTAACAAAGAAGGAAAGACAGGTGAGGAGATGGAGGACGGTTCAAAAGTTGTAGCGGCTGGAGCAACGGCTGAAGTAGACAAAGTTAATGTAGGAGGGGGTGAGCAGCTTGTGGATTAGTTATCATCCGTTTATTGTTGTCAAGGTGAACTGCTCAATATATCGTGATATTGATTTGAGGCCATATTGCCCAGCCCTAGGTCCAACTATTAGTTAGAATAAATAAGGACACTGCAGTAAAATTCCAGATTTTCTCACTTTTACCCAAACCTTACTGGTATCTCATTATTGACATAGCCTCACAGAGGAAAGACTGGGACCTGAATGCTGCAGATAGGTTTCTGTGTCGAGAATATCTGCCTGGAAGGTAACATTCCCATTATAACACCAATGTCACTGTGGTATAATCTATTACTCTTTACTTGATAAAAACATGGAAGCCCTTAGTTTTACTCTGTATCTGCTCTCCTCTCTCTCCAATAACTCCACACCTACTCCTCCTCTGCTCTGCATCTTCAATTGATTGGACTACCACATGCATATTTATCTGTGACAGGGATTAAAGTGTAATTTGGAGGAATCTGTTTTCATGCTCCCCCGTGTAAAGCTATCTGTGAGCTCCATGGCTTTGTGTGGGTGTTCAGTTACTGCTGGATCAGCCTGCAGCTTCACACAAGAAGGCCGACCTTCTCTTTGTCCCGACTCTACTCAACATGTTAATGGAGCTGGAGGGAGTGAAGTGATGGGAAAGACAGCCTCTCTCTGGCATCTTCTCACACTTCTGTGTGATGTTAATGTGAGTGTGATCTTGGCTTGTCGAAGTTAAATATTTACCAAAACTGTAGACTTTTGTCCCTCTTTCATGAGATTTATTCAACAGGTTTCACTTGAGGGCAGGAATGACTAGAGAGGGAAATAAAGATGTTGGAGGTTCTTAAACAGGTGTGGCTAATGTCATTCAAATCCAAATTATCACTAGATTTTACTCTAAACACATAGAAAATACTGTTGCAAAGAAAACCCGGTTATATTAACTGTACTGATTATAAAACCTGGTTTGCTAAGTGACCCAAACTGAGCACCTATCCAATTCCACTGGAGATTTCAAACAGTACGAATGTAACATGATGCCTTCATTGTTGCTTTGGCTTAGTTGAAACTCTTTGTTTACATGAACAAACCAGCACAGAGAAAATGTGCTACAGGATTTTTATGTTTAATGTTAAAACCAGAGAAGAAGGATGGATGATTAGACTTTGCTACACCGAGCTCTGAGTCAAAGATGAACGGCATAAATGAAAAATAGTAAATAAAACTTGAAGGTGAAGGGATGTGAAAAAAGATACAGATATCAAAGAGCTGTAAAAGAGACTGTGTTCCCATCATTCAACACACATCCTGTTCGCCACCTGCTCATGCGTTTGTTGATTGTTTTGGTACATGACGCAAGAGGTCAACCAGGGAAACAAGCTGAAAGGGGGCATGTTTGCACCTACAGTGGCACAGGTGGACATATTTCTATCAGTAATCTGATTCTTTCCCATTGTTTATAAGAGGGCCACGAGCTTCTGACACTGGATCTCCTTTTTCAGTCATGTTTTAGGCATTTTCAGTTTTACTACCATCCTTTCCTTACAGTACAATGACTATTCACCCTCACTGGATTCATGCTCAAGAGGGAAGGCCTCTCGATGGCCTGCTTCCTCGAAGTTGGATCAAAACCTGGGATTGCTTACTGCGTGCAGCTACTGCACTCTGACATGCTAACCTAAATCCTGATCTAAGGTAATTTGAGCCCCGGAGGAAGGTCAAGGCCTCTGCAGGTTAGGGTGGCCTGCCGGTGTTTTGCAGAAATGATGCTGTCATCTCATTCTGCTGATTCCCTCAGTTCCCAATCCCTCACACATCCAGAGGCTTGTTTACCATCCAAAGCACTCACAGCCGCGCCCACGCACTGAGATTAGAAAAAGCAAGTGTGGGTATGACAGGATTACGGCCTGCGCTGGCTGCGTGTCACTGCTGCATGTCCCATGGAGGATTTGAAGGGCAGCCATCAGTTTCTTTGGTCTTGTGAGATTAAAATGACAAAATTTGTTCCTGCAAGATTTTTTTTTGTAAAAGTACGAAACAACTCTGTTCAATCACAAACAGACAAACATTTTGACTAGTTCAGTGGTTCTCATGTCTAGTCCTCGAGGCCCACTGTCCTGCATGTTTTGGAGTTTTCCCTGCTCCAACACACCTGATTCAAATGATCAGCTCGTTATCAAGCTCTGTAATGGCTTAATAACGAGCTAATCATTTGAATCAGGTGTGTTGGAGCAGGGAGTCTGGAGTCTGCTGGTAAACCATTTCAGACTAGTTTGCATCACCATCCAAGTTTGCGTTCACATGCCTTTGATGGTTGTGAATTATTTCACCTGAGTGCAGCCTGCACACAATGTTCATCTCATCCATCTAGATGAAAACACTGACAAACAGCTCTGTGACATGATGCTGTCTGACAAGTACAGACAATCGGCAAGTGGCTGCAGCATTAACACAACATATGAGCAGCATTTGAGCCAAGAACAATATAAATTCTTATAATTCATTGAACCTACTTGTAATTCTGCGAGGATGGTCACACTCGATCTTTAAGTCCAATATAAACTCACTTTTCCTGTTTCTGTTGATTGTTTAAGCTGATTTCAAGTTTTAGATTCATAAAATTAGACTTTAAGGCTGTGGGAGCTAAGTGTTCCTAGCTACTTAACTTCCTGCGTAATTCATTACAGCAGCAATATTTGTTTAACTCAGTTGTGGTGTTTTACAGGACACACGTGTGAACACTCATGTTGATGCCACAAATCAACGAGTGGGTTCTCTGTAGTTGGCACCTGTCTAAGTTTATGCTTCAGGTTTACTTTTGTTGCTGCGGCTGTGTTTGTTGTGTCTCCTTCTTCAGTCAGCTTGGTGTCTGTTTGGAATTTTGGTCCACAGGATAATCCACTGGGTTTTTGACTCCCCAACACAACAGGATTTCTGATCGTAAATATTGACCAGCTTTGATACTTATGATTTCAAGCAGGGTGGTACTAATTTTTGTCCAGGTGGCTTTGTCACACAACTCACAAAACAGGATTAGTTGGCAAGATAATATTCAGAGCCACCTGATAAATGAGCTTTTGCTGACTTTGGTCTGAAGATGGAAATCAGGCCCTTGTAGTAACAATCAGGGGACTACAGTTTTGACATTTTTATTGGTACTATTGTGCTCCTCAGTCAGGTATATTTCTGCCATTGTATACATGTATGTGCTAGGTGGGTGAGTTTTTGAGGTTTGCCTTTTATGTGATAGGGATGTCCCGGTACGATATCAGATATCGGTCTGATATCAAATTTGGAATATCAGATTATATCGGCCTGCATCAAAAACCTTCGATATCAGCACTCCGATACCACCAGTCCATTCCAGACTCCGCTCCAGCACCCATATCGAGCATGTGATCACAACAACAGTGTGTACTAAGGTATGAACAAAGTACCAAGGAGTAGGAGTGAAGACGTTGCAGCTGAGTGCAAAACTTGTCATGCATAGGTTTGTGCAAATATCGGATAAATGTCAGTATCGGCCGGTATTGAAGGCTACAATATTGGTATCAGAGGTAAAATTTGTATCAAGACACCCCTATTATGTGATTCATTGAGTCCTTTTAAATCATAATAAATGTTTAAAAACTACTACAGTCCACCCATTGTTCTGTGTTCTGGCCTTATTTAGCGTTCTTAATCAGGACCACTGCTCCTTGTCTGAAGGATTTACACACTATCTGCTGCAGAGGTCCTCTCTGACTGATTCTGGTTGTGCGCTTGTCTGATTTTGATCTATTAGCTTTGTAATTAATACGAGGGAGAGTTTAAGAGTTGTACTGTAGTTTCCCATGGCCTGCCAGAATAAGAAACACATGGCTTATCCTTTGTGTGTGAAATGAGTGATGTGGTTATGGGGCCTGGAAGGTTTAGTTTTTACTCCTCGGCCCAGCTGTTTACTCTCCTGTCCATCATCCTGAATGTTTAAACAGACAGAGTGAGACAAAAGAGTCAAATTAAAACATTTGGTTGGTTGAAAGAAAAACTGAAAGGACTCTGATTGACGTGAGAGTTACTGTTGGATATAATGAAGGCCTTTGTTGAATCACTTGTCATTTATACATTTGTTAAGAGTAGTCGAACATGCCCTGTATCCACCCCAGTCCCTCTTTTTCTCCCGTGTGCCTCCATTCCACCTCGGTCATGACTAAGCCTCAGAGACATGGCTCAGTTGACTGCGTTCACCGGCATGTCTCAGATTACACTTCCTGGTTTGCAGGAAGTTAGTAACCAGACACAAGCCTTGTTCTCACTGTGCACTCTGGTGTTAAATATGCAAATCAACATCAGAGATAGCCAAATGTTTGAGATTTTTACGAGCACTGCTCTTGATAGCTGCATGTGGTTCACTGTGGCTGCGGAGCTGCATCGCCGGCTCTGCTCTTGCTGTGAAGGTGTGAGAAGTGGCATTTTAGTCGGGATTTAATGGTTTCCTGAATCAAATAGCTGTTGCAAATGCTGGCAGGCAGCTCTAATTGACCATGTTTGACAGCCGTACACAAGTCTGGGCCCAGGCTCAGACTCCCTCTAAGCTGTCACTAATATGAATTTCATAAGAGACTCTTTGTTGTTGGTAAGTATTCCTCTGAGTCGTCTCAGAGAGATTTTTTTTTACTGTATTTTCTCTATCTCAGGTTCTGTTTTGTACTTTGAAACCCTGCATAAGGTCCTCTGCCGTGGCCTGGATCTGTCTGACATAGTAGAGGTGGTTTGGTAATGAAGGGCTGAGAGCTTTCATTATTCTGGTGGTATAAATAGTGACCCACCTGGCCTTTGCCAAAGATAGTGAACATTATGACCCCAATAAAAGACTTTTTTGTCCAAAGATAGTCCTACATTTGGACTGATATGGTCCTCTGAGGCCACAAAATATGTGATATGGGTGCTCTGTTCCACTGAGGCCACTTCCTTTTTTTGCTAACTCAGAGCTTTTGTAAGTGCAGAAAATAATGCTCCACAAATGTCCTGATTTATTAGACTTGGTGCACAATCTGTCTTAAGCTCTATTTCTTTTAACTCTTCAGCTGAGGTGTAACATGAGCAGATAGAGAAACAGGGCACTCTGAAACCATGGTAACTACAAACAAAAATTATCCATACATCCATCAAAATTTGGTTTATCTATTTATCATTATTAAACGTAGTCTGGTTTTACCTCATGGACAAGCAGTGAATACAATGCTGTGGAGACCCTCATCCTGATGTCTGTATGTTAATCTGCTTGCCTGTGCAGAAACGAATACAGTGGGTCTTTGAATGGCAAAATCAGTTTTAAAGCCTGACCGGGTGCTTCTCTCTGCAAGATCAAAGCGATTTGCATTTTTATGTCACTGTGTGAGACCACAGCAGTTTTCTTGTGATCCCTCTTGAATCATCCAGAGACCTTTTCATCCCACAGAGAACATTTGTGCTTTTCCAGAGAATATCACTGTCCAGTACTTCAAAACCAATGGTAATTTGTGATGATCTATGTATTACATGTGGAGGAAAGGCACACATCTGTTGTTAAATGAGCTAAGAACAGAGGCTGCCATCTTTGGTTTGTCTGTTAACAAATCATGGGCTGCACTTAAGATTTGCTGACCTGGAAATGTCCAATCAGACGCAAGTTTTCTCGTCTCAGCAGAATCAGAATAAACTCAGAAAACTGAAATGCAGAAGGTAATAAAACTTCTAAGGGAGTTTGTGTTGTTGACTCTGAAAATCCTCTATAGGCCCACGTTTTTCCACTCAGAAAATCTACGGGAACTTTAATAGTGAGTGGCGAAAAATTTGATTTGTAAGCAGAATCAATAATGGCATGGCTAAGAATAAAATCTTATTAATGTCTGTCTCTAGTTGTGATACATGATCGTGGTCCACAGATTTCAGCATTCCATATTCACAATGAGAGAGTAGGTTGGCCGATACATACTGCCAAATTCATCTTCTCTGTTTTTCAATTTAATATCGAATTATTTTTTGCTTTCAACAAAATACAATAAACCGACTAGCTCATAAAAAATTGCTGAATTAAGTAAATATTTTATTGAATAAATGTAGTCCTAAATTTTTGCCTTCTGACTATAAGAATTGCCATGAGGAACTTTTGAATTTTGAGGCATCTGTCAGAAGAAAAGTCTGAAAAACAAAACACAAAGATAATTTTAAGGATTGATAATAGGAAATAAAGGAATTAATAAAGAAAAGCTGTATGTTAATTTATTTTTATAAACACATCACAGTCTAATCTAAAGCAATCTTAGCTGGTAACATGGATCGGATGTACTTTTAATGAATGGATAAAAAAGACAAATACATTGGGTTATGCAGTAGAAATTTGGACATGACCGACACAGGAGCAATATTAACTGTATTATTCTACATGTCATAATAGAACTTATATGAGGAACTTATAAAATATGTTGAACAGATAATGATAATGATAAGACCATTAATCGCCCTTTTAATCAGTCACGTTAATTGGTCAGTCTTCAATACATGAGGTCCAGTGTTTTGTGTTTAGCTGTAAAAATGACAGAGGGTGTTTACTCTATCTTTCTTTGTTGAAAGGGCACTAAATTGTGTTAGTGTCTCTTAAACAGAAAATAATATTAGCAACAGAAGAATCCTAAACCAATTGAAGGAGATATTTATGTTTGAGCAGACAGGAAATAGAAAGCGATAATAACACATTGTTGATAATGACACACTGACACGTTGTTGTTGTTGGAGGATACTGCGCGCACATGTTGTTCTTAAAGTCTCAGTTCACCAGGTCCCAGGAGAAAACCAGTCCGATGAATTTGACTGAAAACATGTTTTTTTCCTGCATACCGGACAGAGTATGAACACGAAGGTCTGCTCAGTTTGTTAGGGAAGACATCATGAAGCTGAGAGTTCACTGGCTCAGAACTGCTCTGTAAATAGAGGTGGTGAAATTGTGTTTCAGTTGTGAGAGTTCAATGAAGTGCTCAGCTGCACACTGTCACAAAGAGATATGATTGAAAAGCCAGATGGTTTGGAGACAGACTCCGCCAACAGTAAGATGAGTTTCAGTCAACAAACATTTGTGTACTCTGCGAGCTCTGAGGCTTTGTGTGCTCATGTGAAAAGACACACTAGTGTTAAACCTGCACACGTGACCTGCAGACAGGTCCTGTGAAGGAAAGTATCAGGTCTCCAAGTCTGTCACATAAGTTTTTATTCATCTTTAAGTTAATCGTCAATTTCTGTCCATACATTGGCGTCAAGTCAAGAAACACCTGACTTTTTGGTGACTATATTTGATCTACTTTTTGATCAACTTTTGATCAAATAAAACGGTGTATTTTCTCTGATCAAGCTCTTCACGTAATACTCTGGATTCTCCTCTTTTGATTATAGTTCAAAAGGAAACGCAGCATTGATGAGCATCCAGTATGAGGCTTTGTTTCCTTTAAAATAGGAATAAAGAGATAAATGGCAGGCTGATGCTTTTTAGTAATTGGGGAAACTCCCAGTAAATATGAATGGACTAGTTTTCTGCTATGCAGCTCAATTGTAAACCACAGCTGTGCGCAGAGCAGACGCACACACACTCCTCTACTCAAGTACCCTGTTGAGGACAAGATTCAAGCCACTAAACCAGGGAGGGATTTGAGATACTATTTATGGTTTGAACATTTTAATCATGATTTACTTTCCCTCTTAATTAACAATACTTAAATGCCTTAATTTTCAGTAATGAAATTAGAAAAAGGGATATAATTGTGCACATTGCAGACATCACAAAAAAAAAACCCATTCCCAACGAAACAGACTCTTACATGAAATATATTAGTGCTTGCATTTTTTGCAAGAAACTTTGTGAGTAAACGCGAGACTCACTGAAGTAACTGCATCATCCTTACTAGTTCATCTGTTTGTCTGGCAAACAGGACCGTAAAGGGACAGCAGCCAAAACAAAGTGTTTTAGACAGAGACTGAAATAGTGATATTTTAATACACCAGAGTAAGAAACAGGAGCCTTTTTTGATCTGAAAATAGTGTAAAACTATAAGAGAGGAATCAGAAAAGAAAATTCATAATATCCCCCCTTTAAACGAAATGAAGTTTAGCATTTTTAGCACCCAACATTCTCTGAAGACTCTGCCCCTTTAAGAAAATGATATTTTTGTGTCTCTTTGTTTCTCTAAATGCACTTAAAAACTGAGAAGCACAATGAACTAGGGCTGGGCGATATGGCTTCAAATCAATATCCTGATATATTGAGCAGTTCACCTCGATAGCGGTAAATGGACGATAACTATTCCACAAGCTGCTCACCCCCTTCCACATTAACTCCTCCTACTTCCGCCGCTACAACTTCTGAACCGTCCTCCATCTCCTCACCTGTCTTTCCCTCTTGGTTACGGACTGGATGGGATGGAGTCACGTCTCTGGCTTAAAGGGACATATAGCCTACCTACACACATTCAAAACCAACTTTTATTCATTTATTTCTTTTTTTGACACCGAATATCGCCCAGCCACTGAACCTACATCTTGAATGTACTTTTACACCCCTGCCAAACAGCCATCTTGATAGTTTGCTTTTTTTTGTTTTAGAGCTAGATGAGATAATCGAAATTAGTTTTGTCACTGTATAAAAAATGAAGCTAGGGCTATTAGAAGGCTAGAAGGTTAGCATGCATACAGACAGGAGGAAGTTTGGAACAGTTAGCCAGGCTTTTTCCAAAGGTATGAAACCAAATCCCAAGCTAAATCACTTTTGTTTAACATGAATTTAAGCCAATGTGTGTTCCTGGCTGCAGCAGATGATTGCTTGTTGGTGTGTTTCTAAAATGAACATCTGTTTTTTTCGTATTATCCTAGTATTTGTCTCTGTTTTCTTTTACATGCTGTTTCTCCTAGCAATTGCACTTACAATGACCAACAAACACTAGAGTATAAAGAGTTCGCTGCCCCAATTACTCTGTCAGTATGATCTGTGTTCAGCCTCCAGACGGCCCCTGAATAGACCACACCTGCTGCAGCATTTCTCCATAATTGTGCTTTATGCTCACACTGTAATACAGCCATCTCCAGTGACTTTTATAATGAACAGCAGAGGGATGTTAAGGTGATCATTAACTCTGAAGTACAAAGACTAAACAGCAGTTGACTTTAAAGCAAACAGGAAGAAATGAGCTCAGACATTAAACAGGCAAATCCAGATATAATAGCAGGTTTTTAAGAACGGGAACATCAGACTGTTGTCTGCTGCATGTTTGATGAACTAAAGGTTGTGTTTTGATATGAAAATGGCCACTGTTTCAGAGACAGATCACATTACAGTCTGCACTTTTCCTCCTCCTCTCTGCTGATGGATGAGAGGAAGACGGAGACATCTCCAGAGTGTCCTCAGAGTATCACTCATTAGTCACGAGCTGGACACTGACAGAGGAGGAGGAAAAGCTATTTCAGGACACACACAAGCCTTACAGTCTGCCCAGTCATCCCAGTTATTCTGCGTCGCTTTGAAGGATTACAGCTTACTTTGGTTGTTTACCTCAGAGCGTCTGGGTAGTTATTGTTTTTACTGACCGTGTCTGCAGTGAGAGAGCACCACACCAGGCCCTCTGGTTCTCATCTGTTGTCTGCCCTTTGTTATTCTGACAGACAAATCACATGTTTTCAGCAGCGCACAATGGTTTAATCTCATTTACTTTTGAAGTCTGGGGTTGGATCATATAACTGGATGCAAGCGAATACAAGATGTAGAAATACGTGGCATTTGCAAAAAGCCAGCAAATGAATCTGAAATAAGCTAGTACAACCTCTTATTCATATCCATTAGCAAAGATTAAATCCAAATTAATTATTTCTTCTCATCCAAAGCCTGATATTACTACAGTGAAGGTGACGGAGATAACAGTGCAGGAAAGCCGTGCCATGAAATGTGTAGCCCAGTGGCCTAATCTCTGGCTCTATTTTTAGATTAGAGGATGATGTAATGCAGCCAGTAAAAAAACAAAGGCATGCCCTGTGTGTGTGTGTGTGTGTGTGTGCATGTGTGTGTGAGTGTGTACCAGTGCTCTTTGTGTGTGTGTGGAAGGGTTTTGCATGCATGTGTACATTCTGTGAGTGCTTCAAATCCTGCAGCCGACCTCGCCGTCAGGAGATTTGGAGCGCCTGCTGAGCCAAAGCTGTTTTCATATTTCTTCTATTTTATGTCCTCCTGTCACAGATTAGTTGAATTTATAGCCCTGCGGAAGGAAATTGAAATACAAGCTTGTTTTATATACACATCTCCCTTACCTGATGCTTTTTATTTCATGTGCAGCCTGGGACATAAATGCTGAGGTGATTACCTTTTATTAGGGGATGCGCCAGTAATGTATGTCAGCAGAATATCAGTATTACGGCTGATTCTTGCTTTTTCAGCCAATCCGAAAATGATTTGGCTTTCGCTGAATGCAGCAGCAGATAGTAGAAGAGTCACATTGTATTTTATGCGTCAACAGATGAAGCTGATGTGACTGTTTTTTGTCCTTCTTGTGAAACCAAATAGATATATTTTGTTGTAAAAACTGTCCCTGATGATGTCCCTAATAGATTTTTCATTTCTTTAATATGTAACATAAGGAAAGATGGATTTTTCACTCATTTGAACTCCAACTCACAAACTTAACTAGAAAAGCAGGTATTAAACTGTCACAGTGGAGCACATTGTATCTGACACCAATCAGATTCTGTGAGTAAACGGTGTCAAATAGGTTTGCAGAGTGTGGCAAACGTTATCAAAGAGAGCCCCACCAGCCCTCAATCCTCCATGCAGGTCCACTGTGCAATCAAATCAAATCAAATCAAGTCAAATTTTATTATATAGCGCCAATTCACAACAGTCGTCATCCCAAGACACTTTTCAAAGAACAAGAGCAGGTGTAGACCACGCAATCTGTCATTTGTGTGCTTGTTTACATCCAGATAGTAGAGCAGTATAGCATCATAGCGGGAGCCATGAACTCGAGCTACAGCCGTGCTGAACTTCTTGGTCCCTTAACATTATTATCCTTTTTTTTAATTATCTGCTGACAGCTAATCTTGATCCATTAGCCTGTTTTTCCTGCTCAGCTGTATTAGGCCCAAAAAACTGTTTGTGCTGTATGTGAGATGTAGTGTTCAGATGGCAGGACATCCAAAAGACAAAAGTCCTACCTTTTCTATCCTGAAGGTGGGCTGATTGTCCAAAGCAATGAATTTAACCACCTCCTCTGAAATATTTCTGGCTTTTCCTGTCGCCTTAATGAACATGCCACATGTCATTGCATGCTTAATTTATGTAGTATCCAGTTGTTGGACCTAGCACCTCATAAAACGATCTTATTGCATATAGTGCAAGAGGCTGTTGGACTTTTATCGCTTTCTAGAGTAAATTATTCCTATTCTGCTGATAGTTTAGTCACCGTATGCTGATGCCAATCCACTCAATTATTTACCTTTTCCCTCAAAAATGTGCTCCGTGTAAAGCAGATGAAGTAAATGATTTGGGTGAGGTGATTGGCTGAAATTGCTAATCTGTGATTGTCCAAAAATCCCCGTCTTATAATTGAGATCTGAATTGGGACAACTAGAACCAAGGTTGTGATTATAAAGAGGTTACTGAGAGTCATGGAGCTTTTTTTCACACCCAACGCAGTATCAGGTGGACCTGAATTTCCCTGCAGGTGCTCTCCATCACTTGTCTGTCTCCAACAGAAACACAAGGTGCTTTACGTCCTGTTTGGTGGGAAGATGGGTCTCTACAGGAGGCCATTATCATTCAAATGATAGACCAGAGTTATTGACGTCATTGAGATAGTTAAGGGTACAGCATGTCATCCTGGACTGGCCTGAGCTGATAGAGCTTTTGATGTTATAAACACCCTCAAACTGAGAGACTGTTTGAGGTCAGGGACCTCGCAATGTGTTGATGTTTACTGTTGGCTTTCTCAGAAGTGTGTGATATCAGCTCTAAGTGTTCTCTCCCTCCTGTGTTTGGCTTTTTCATGCTCCTCCACAAAAGCTGTGAGTCCTTACAGTAAAACAGAGAGGCCCTCAGAGGTAATCACTTCTAAGAAGCATAAAAGAGATAAGATTTCACCGTGAAGTGATTAATAACTCCTCTGAGATCATCTTCCGGAGGTCCTGCTCCCACTGATGTCTCATTTTTAACTTTTGTTTCATAAGGCGTTTTGGTTGAGGCATCTTGGCTGCCATGCTTTCCTTTTCTCTGCTTCATAAAACAGTCTCAGGGCTGATGAGTTTTCCTCTCTTTGTCTTCTGTCATGAAGTCAGAATCAATCAGGAGGGTCAGATTGTTGAGTCTACTGTTGTTGTCAAAGTCCACTAAAAAACAGGGTTTTGAAAACTGTCTCGTCCCAGTTTCACCATTGAATGCATACAATTGAATTACATTTTAGAAAATTAAATTAACTGAAATCATAACAATTTGTGCAAAATGTACCGGGACTTTGATTTGCATAATTACCCACCCAGGATACATTATCCTGCTAATTATGAGGCTGCCACTAAGGACACAAAATAGTGTTTTAAACATTTTACATGTTACCAAATATTTTTTCTTCTTTTACAGCCAGCAAGGCTTCCCTGGCAACAGACTTTGATCATCCTCTGACAAATTAGGATTAAACCGAACATTTGAATTCACAGTCAGGTTTAAAACTAAGCCTGTTTATTTGTTATAGTTTACAAATGTCATGGCTTTTAACATTGTTGTTATCATATCTACAGCTTATGGATGAAATAACTTTGTATGGATCAGCAGCTTCTAGATGCTCTCACCAGCTCTGCTGTCATTGCACAGATTGCAGGACAGGATGTAGCTGTTCAGCCTCCTCTCAGCTAACTAACAATATTTCTTCTGAGACAGAGGCTAATGTTTTTGCCACAGTGTCAACAGACAGACAGAAGAGAAACATGTTACTGACACCCATGGACGACATTTCATTTCGGGGGGGGTCTTGAGTACTGTTGAAACATATAGCCTAGCAAACAGCACATCTCGCACACACAGTAACAGAGGAGGCAATACGGCCAGCGGATGGATGGAAGTACAAACCCGATACAGGGATGTAAATGAAACTTCCGATGAATGTGACGTTACTGAGGGAAAATAAACTCCGCCCTCCTGTAAACTTACACCGGCGAATAGCGATGTTCATGGACTGACTCTTACGAGCAACTTGCAAAACACTAGTCCGCTTGGCATGGAAAGACTGATAGCCAATCATATACCAAAAGCGGCCCTGCGGCAGAGCCAATCAAGGACTGTATAGGCGGTTCAAATCGAGGGAAACCAGTTTTCTGCTTGAGCAGCCATTTGGGCCTAGTGCCTGATGTGTATTGGTTTGCTACAGCGTAAAGTAACATTGCTTTCAGACGGTTAAAACTGCAAGGGACCAATACAGGCTTTTGAAGAAGTTGAGGGGACATGCCCCCCTCACAAATTACATCCGTGCTGACACCACCACCACTTCAGCTGTTGGGAATAAGTCCCCGTTGTTATATAAATTTTCCAGATTATCTGTTTCTGAAGTTGCTGCTCTGGGATAATAATTGTAATAATGCTACATGCTCAGCACAAATCTACCAGATGCTTACACTCACACAGTGGCCCATTTTTGTGCAGTAACTAACCTTAAAACTGCCCCTTATCTATGTTTGCATACTGTTATCTCAGGCCTCCAGCATTAGCTCCAGACTGAAGGACTGTGAGCTCGGCGGTTTCTCAGCCTGCAGCTGCAGTCAGCTGCACCATAAACAGGAACAGGCTTCAGATGCCTGATAACTGCTGAGTGGCATTTCTGTATTTGCTGTGCTCATTTCTGATCTCACGGTCATTGTTATTGACAAAAGAATTAAGGGCCATTGATTGAGTAATTATGTTGGGCACAGTTTGGTTCCCATCAGTCCAGATCAATCTGAGGATCTGTGCTGTGTTTGGCTGCTAATGACTGTTACATAGAGGGAGATTTTGTACCTAAAGATGACGCATTGTTGTGCAAAAAGACAGAAAATGATGAGGAGAGCGCTCTGAAAACTTGTGCTGGATGAGGCTCTCTCTGTGCAGGCTGGCTCTGAGCTCTCCTGTCCTGATCCTGACCGACTGAAGCAGAGCCAGACTCAGAGCTGGCTGTTTTCACTGCAGTGTGGAGTTGGCAGGGTGTGAAAAGGAGGCCAGCTGACCTCTGTACCTGCCTCTCTTTCATCATGTGTTACCACTGGGACTGGGACTCCATTGGTTTCCATGAACTAACACACATCCTGAGGAACTGTGGGCAGAAAAGCTGAAACTTATACAGAAAGAGTGGCTCAGTGTGAAAATATTTATGTGTGACTTTTCTGCTCATTTGGCTGTCGTCCCTCAGGGCAAACATAATTGACTTCATAATCTATTTTATGTTGATTAGTATGCATTAAATTGTGCAAAGTCAGAAAGATGTGCTTCATCATTAACAGCGAACCTCATCATCATCATGAATCACAAGTGAAACTTTTATTCACAAGTTTCGATCATAGACTGAATGATAAATGGATGTAGTGGCGGTGACGTCATCAGTTGAGTGCGCAATAATGAAAATGCTATTTCAGCCTAGCTTTTAGTCAACGTACCAGCGATGGGCCTTTAGCCTCCCTCTTAACAGCTACATTGTGATCGCCTGTCAGTCAAGATTCACTAGTTTTCTAACCTTGGTATCTTTTGAGATAGCGTTACAGAACAATCCACTCCCCATACAGCAGGTGCCATTGGAGCCCTGAGCTATGCAGACCAATATGGGTGGGAGAAAAAATCGATACAGCATAGTATTGCGATATTTTGTCTGGTGATATATCGTATTGCCTCGTTTACCAAGTATTGATTTTTTTCAAATTAATATGAAATCAGGTCCATGATAATAGAAAACAAAATCAACTGTTTGTCCAGCAAGGTTGGCAGAGGTGACATCATAGAGCAGGAGAAAGTTAGTACAACAAATATAAATAAGGTTTACAAGATGTGCTACATGAAAATAAAATACAGCGTAAATAAGACAAACTCAAAGAAAAGACAAATGCTAAATTAGCTTAACAGTTGAAAACAATGTGTAAATCACATTATATTGTATCGCACTGTATTGCAAAATGTAAAAAATCACAATAATATCATATCTTGGCCAGAGTATCGTGATAATACTGTATCGTGGGGCCACTGGTGATTCCCTCCCCTACCACAACTGTATTTTGAATCAGGCTTTTAACGTTTTTATTTTTGCTCTAAAAATGAGCTTCCTGTCTTAGTGTCTCCATGATTTCTGATGTCTCCACAGGTAGCCTCAAGTGGACACTCACAGAACTGCAGTTTTTAGTACCTCAGCAGCAGCGGCTTCATTTCTCAAGACCGGCGGTTGCTGCTAGGTTTCCTTACTTTGGACACTCTCATAGTAGTCATTTATTTATAGGGGTGTCCCGGTACAGCTTTTTTTACCCCCGATATGATACCAATATTGTAGCCTTCAATATTGACCGATACCAATATTGATCCGATATTAGCACAAACTTCTGCATGACAAGTTTTGCACTCAGCTGCAACGTCTTTTTCGGACTTTAATGAAAACTACTGCCGACATCACTCCTACTCCTTAGTACTATGTTAGTACCTTAGTACACACTGTTGTTGTGATCACATGAGCTCTACATGCTGGATCCGGATGCTGCTAGATAGAGGTGCCAGAGCGGAGTCTGGAATGGACTGCTGGTTACGGAGTGCTAATATCAGAGATTTTAGATGGAGGACGATATAATTCGATATTTTAATTTTTGTATTTATATCGTATTGGGACACCCCTATTAATATAGTTAGAAACTGTAATTCTGTGATCTACTTAAAGCTCCAATGAGGAGTTCTGTTAGTACTACTAGTTGAAAGGTTAATGCTTGTCTTTATATTCTGTTTTCAGTCGACCTCAAACAGTTTTCTATGGGCGGAGCACACATTTGAAATATCAGTAATAGCTGCCCTCCATGTGTTTTTTATTGACAGTGAGATTAGTTTTGCACTCCCTGGATATGCACAAGTGTACTTTTTGCTGAGCTATTATGCACCTGTAACAGGCGGAGCACGTTTTTGACTTGTTGCCTCAGGTAACTTACGTAAGTCTTTTACTGCTTGGGTGAAAAAGTATTATTCAGCAGATAGACCGGATCAAACAAAGTCTTCTTTTGCAGTCATCCTTTGCTGTTTTATCTCTCTGCTCGACAGGATTTCTTTCATGCTCACCTTTCTCATTATTCTACTTCTGTGGGCCCAGTGATATTGTGAAACGTTGACCTTTTCAAGACTGCTCATGCTGCTAAATGCAGTCAAAGAGCCCGTGAAGACATTCCAGTCGTGTCAGCTGAGCCCCAGATGGCAAAAAGACACAAATGATCATGTCCCCTCGGGGTAAAAAAACACAGAAGACATAAAGCTGCTGTGCTACAAGTCAGTGCAGGTAAAAACAACATCAAAAGTCAACTCTCAGTGTTTAGACTGAAAGCTGCAGCAAAACACAGTATGTGTAAAGTAAATATATGTAATTTATTATTCTGTTTCCAAGTAATGTTCTTCAACAACCAGGCCGTGTTCTGTTTCAGAGTAGTTTTGTATGAACTGCATATTTCCTGCGTCTGGTGTCTGTCTGTGCCCACACACTTATGCCCTTTGTGTTTCCTGTTTGGATTTTTGTGGGTTCAGTGCTCTTCCTGTGTCCTGCTGGCCTGTTCCTGGACAGATAGGAGGTTATGTGAGGTCAGGTCGGCGCAAAGAGTGACCCACAGACCTTGGATGACTGGCCTTATCTCTTTGCTGCTTTAATTGCTTTGCTGTCCAGCGGCCAAACGTATGTTTGGCTTGTTAGAGGAGATCAGGGACTACAGCATTACCAATCCTAAAGAGGCATAGAGTCGAAGGTGATCTCCTCTTGTTCTGATTACAGTTTGTGTTTGCGCAGGATTGGACTGCATGGTTATCATTGAGTGTTTAAAAGGTGGTTAACGTGTGGTGACGAAACTTTATAGCACAAAGTTCATTTATTTCTCTGAATAATTGGGTTTCTTGTTCTTTCTTTTTTTTCCTATCAGAGTGGAGATGTCTGAGGCTGGGAGTTAGAGCCCTCATCAGAGAGAGCATCATCCAGGGCTGGGGCTGGACCCACAGACCCCTTCCCTAGGGGGTGAGGGGCCCTCACAGCCCTGTGTGAGCCTGGACCATGGGGGATGGAGGTGCAACTGGAGGAGATGGGGTGAACAAATCCCATATCCTGTTCGACAACTTCGTCCAGGCCTCCACGTGTAAGGGCACGCTCAAAGCCTTCCAAGAGCTGTGTGACCACCTGGAGGTGAAGCCCAGCGAGTCCAGAATCTTCTACCACAAGCTCAAGTCCAAACTCAACTACTGGAAGGCCAAGGCGCTCTGGGCGAAGTTAGACAAGAGAGCGAGCCATAAGGAGTACAAGAAGGGCCGTGCCTGTACCAACTCAAAGGTGAGACCCAATCACTGCACACTGAATGAGTCTTACACGCTTAAGGCTGAGGCTAAAGGCTGCTTTAATAGTTGGTTGGTGATCAGTTATCAAAATGATTTTTCCGCTAATCAGATAATGCACTGTACAATGACTCAATGGGTCTGTAAATCGACATGACACATTTTAACTCAAAACCCGCCGTTAAAAGTCTCAATGCAATCATCTTTTCTTGGCTTTGAACAGAAATATTGCTAATGTGAGATGGATGATTTGGTTTTAATGTGCAGCAGCATGGTTGCTGTGGTAACGTGGACAGAGTTTGCTCCGCTGCCTTGTGTAAGGAGAGGAGGAGGAGGAATAATGAGAAAGAGAGTAGAACGTGTCAATGGGATGAAAATGTCAGAATGAGGACCTTCTTCTTACCGTTCAGTTGAATGCCACAGCTAATTTTTTAAAAGTCTTTAACTCTTCAGATGCTCAGGCATGACTGATCTGCTGCCATGATAAGCACGGCTTACCTCATAAATTTTGCAGGCAGCTTTTTTTCTTGCAGAATCCATGATGAATGAAGTATGAGGACACTGTGGTGTTGCATCAGTTGTCGCCACGATTCTCTCTTTTGTTTGCTTCTCGCTTCCTCCTCGCTGCTTTACATGCATCACTCTTAGTGAAGATGCTAATGATGTGAGATGACCCACCTACTGTACCTACAGTCCAGCTCCAGGCAACAGCTTTCTGTCCACTTCCTGCAGGAAATCAGTGATGCTGGATTGTCATGATACCAAAATTTTGGACTTCGGTATAACACCAGTAAAAGTCAAACAATATCCACTCTTGTTTCAATAGCACAGCAACAAAATAGTTTTTTTATTAGGGCAGATTATTATGCAGAGTATTGAAGACCAGGTGAGATTGCTGTGTCTCCCCTCTGTCACCATTATGAGTGTCTGTATCAGACTCTAAAAGGACCTAACAAATGTCAGTATTTGCTATGAATGAGGAAGGTTAGCGGACAATCAAAATAAATACACAGCACAATAAATATAATAAATATGGAGCGATGAATATTTTGAAAGCAACATATAGATTGAGAACCATGCAGATGGATAGAAACACACACAAAAAAACAGATTCATTTGGGTGGCAGTATTTGCAGCTTTAGATTTTTGTCACTTCTTGTTGCAGCCCAAAGTTTGTCGTTTTATTATGTACCTGTTTGCAGTAAGAGAATTTAAATTCAAAGGAAATAGAAGATCAGAGGACCTGCACCCCCCTCAATTAAACCAGAAAGCATCTTTGACAGCTTTTGTGCATGTGCTCATTTTTTAGATCAAAGAGCTGACGTGGGTTTTCAAGCTGCAGCCAGAAGAAGTCAGTTTACAGCCTGCAGCTTAAGACCTGTAGTGCTCCTGCTGTCCTGACTTGTTTTTTTGAGTTAATAGTTGATGCCATTCTTGTAGCTCAGTCCCACTCAGATCAGTTTTTTTACTACTTAAATTGTTCTCAGTGGTCTTTAAATTGTGATTATGAAGTTTTCTGCCAAAATCACGTTACCTGTGTCGTTTTAAAGGGCTTTTCTTCTGCAGAGCTTCAGTAACTTATTAGCAATTTGCCTCTGAGTTGAGGGTGGAGATGATATTGCTCTGCACACTCCTCTTCAGGTTAGCTTGCAGCCTAACATTGCTGGTGTAGTAGAAGAAAAAGGTAACATAGGAGCTATTCAGCTCTCAGACACTAATGTCTTTAATGAATGAAATCACTGCAGATGAAAGCTTAAAAAAATTTCTTATGAGAATTTCAATCCACTATTTCACTCGCTTGTTCCACGATCGGCTATTACTTTTCTGAGTGCGGCCTGCATAGTGGAGCTTGGATTTGCTATGTGGGAAATCTCACTGAATCTGAACCTGCTGTTTGGGTCTGTAGGAGGTTCACAGAAATTTTAACAAATAAATACTCAGAAATGCAATTTCACACTTACTTTTCTCATGGTGTGTCCTCTAGTATCAGAAAAATGCCATATGAACATGTAGACAACAAGAAAAACATGATTTTCATCGGATTGGGTCTTAAGGCTCTGTGTCGCTCTGTCTTTAGTGTCTGATCATCGGTGCGGGACCATGCGGCCTACGTACAGCCATCGAGTTGGCCTTCCTGGGGGCCAAAGTGGTGCTACTGGAGAAAAGAGATGCCTTCTCCAGGAACAATGTGCTGCACCTCTGGCCCTTCACCATCCAGGACCTCAGGGGCCTTGGGGCCAAGAAGTTCTATGGGAAGTTTTGTGCTGGTGCTATCGATCATATCAGTGAGTTTCAAAGATCAAATCTTGCTTTCTTGAGCTACTTCTAAATTTTGGCCTATTTTTGCACTGTTGCTCTGATGTCATTCAGACCTTTTGCTCCTTTTTGTTTTATATTTCAGGTATTCGTCAACTTCAGCTCATGCTGCTGAAAGTGTCCCTCCTGCTTGGCATAGAAATCCACGTCAATGTCGAGTTCAAGGGTCTTATCGAGCCCCCCGAAGATCAAGACACCGAGAGTAAGCGAGTCAAACTCCTGCAAGAGAAGCTGTAGAGAAAAACTGATCATGTGTTGATTATATCAGAGAACGGTCGGTCAGAGGCTTTAATCTGGCTCTGCTGAAACATTTTTGTCTGCTTACACGCGCTGTGTCTTTGCAGGGATAGGTTGGAGGGCTGAGGTCCACCCGAGGACACACCCTGTCAATGAGCTTGAGTTTGATGTCATCATTGGAGCAGATGGGAGGAGGAACACGCTACCAGGCAAGTCTGCACGCACTGACTCCGAGAGATGCTGTAATGTAGATTTCTTTGACCAAAAGAGGAAAAAAAAACACTAACAGCACTATTTGTTGGGTTATGATCTCACTTGTGCACAGCTGTGGTCCGGCACCTGACCTCACCGCGGTCCTCAAGTATGAATGAGCACTTGTGCGCATCTGTGTGTGTTTGTTTGTGTCTGGCTGCCACGTTCAAAGCGTGTTTCTGACAGCGCCCCAGCAGGAAGAATAGGAACTGTTGAACGGCTGTCTGTTTTCTCTGAGCGCTGGGGCCTCACATGCAGACGCGCTGGCAAAGGGAACCCCTGTGGAGCAAAGTACCATGACCCCTCTCTGTAATACTGACTGCTGCATCAGTGAAGGGAAGCAGCCAGCTCCCTCAGGCGTCACCATGAGTGACAGTCACACACTTTCAAACCATGGAAATCTGTTTAGGCTGTCATGAACCAGAACATCTGGTTTTATTTATGACTTACAGTGTGTTTCAATGAGCGCTGTAGCTGTTAAAAGATCCTGTCCTTGGGATCATTCGAGGTTTTTACGTGTGCAATAATTCCTGATCTGACATTTACTCCTTCCCCCCTTTTTTGAAAATTTCCCGCAGGGTTTCGACGTAAAGAGTTCAGGGGCAAGCTTGCCATTGCCATCACTGCTAACTTCATCAACAGGAACACGACAGCAGAGGCAAAGGTGGAGGAGATCAGCGGGGTGGCCTTCATCTTCAACCAGAAGTTCTTTCAAGACCTCAGAGAAGCAACAGGTCTGTTGAAGAAAATGAAAAAACACAGATTTATAGTCTTCCTCTTTTCTGAAGGTGTTCAGATACAAGCAGGTTGAATTTGTCCTTCAGTGGAATCACTTGAAAATAAATGGCAAGACACATTTTGTCATTATTTACTAGGGGTGGGGAAAAAGAATTGATGCAGCATAGCATCACAATATTTTGTAAAGTGATATATCATATCGTCTCATTTACCAAGTATCGATTTTTCAAATTATTTGCTACAAAGAACTCAAATCTATGATAATGGAAAAATAAAATCAACTGTTTGTCCAGTGAGGTTGGCAGAGGTGACAGTTAGTACAATATAATATATACAATATATAATATAAATAAGTTTTGCAAGATGTGCTACATGAAAATAAAATACAGCGTAAATAAGACAAACACAAAGGAAAGAAAAATGCTAAATTAGCTAACTGTGGAAGAAACTGTATAAATCGCAATATATTGTATCAACAGGTATACTCACTCCTTGATACTCACTGTATTGCAAAATGTTAAAAATTGCAGTATCGTATTGTGGCCCAAATATCGTAATGATATCGTATCATGGGGCCACTGGTGATTCCCGCCCCTATTATTTAGTCACTTTAGGCAGTTCTGCACTAAAAACAGACATGGCTCTGTTGTAGAAATCCCCACATTAGTTTAGAACCACTTCCAAAAGCTATTGTCTATGAACAAAGTTAATCACTGCATTCATAATTTCAGGTTCAAACTGAACTAGCATGCTGTGAAGGTACTGTACTGTAAACGCACAAATGATCCTTTGCCAACTTCTGCAAGTAATGCAGTCTTTCTAATCCGAGCACACCTTAAGGAGTTATTACATTTTGGATAAAGAAAATAAAACTAGTTGTGAAATGTTTGGATTTCTCACTTCTCCCTGCCAGCGTCGGATTTGAGGGGATGTTTTGGTGGCAGAAAGGTAAACAGGACAAACAGTCTGTCCTTGAATCACTGTTCCAAATTTGTAAGCTCATCCAATTAAAATGCTTCACATCAGGTCTGTGGCCAAGCCGGCCACAGTTTATTGCTGACGTGACATTGTCCCTTGGCCTTTGGTTCTGTGCTCTGAGTGGAATAATTCTCCTCTAATGATGAGATGACAGCAGGCTAAAGCAAGAAGGAAAACGATTATGTTTGTATTGTAACCATCCATCTCTCTCTCTACTGCTCCCTGTAGGTATTGACCTGGAAAACATCGTCTACTACAAAGATGACACACACTACTTTGTGATGACTGCCAAAAAACAGAGCCTGCTGGAGAAAGGAGTCATTCTGCATGTGAGTTATCAAAGCCCAGCACCCGGCTTCATGGTGTGTTTGTGTGAGAGACGATTATTGACTCTCATTTGGCCTCTGTAACCTGCAGCAGAGGTAAAGGCTGCATGCACGCACAGACACAGACAAAACCTATTTACCTCTTTGTCTTTCTTTTCTTATTCACAGTTTTAACATTTTATAAGCTCACAAGACAACACAAATGGAAAGAAACAAGAAAGGGCACCAGAATAATACACTTACAGGTGGATTTCAAGAAATAAGAATATCAGTAGTTCATTTTTTTGGTAGTGTAACTTAAAAACAAAAAAAGAAACTTTCATATATATTTATATTTGGTAAAAGGAAAAAAAATACAGTACTTGTGAGCCAAAATCATCAAAATACAAACAACAAAAGGCTTCAAGTCATTAGAATCAGGAATCAAATTTTTTATATAATTATAACATATTTGAAGATTGATCAAAAAAGGATAGAATTAGGATAGAATATAGAATTATCCACCTTCTGAGAAGTTTTGGTAGTAGTTTTGGCTCTTTGAGCAGATACCAAGTCCTGCTGAAAAAGGAAATCAGTATCTCCTGAAAGCTTCCCAGCAGATGAAACATGAAGATCTCTAAAATCTCCTGGTAGACCTTAAGCTTTGTTGACTCTGGACTTGATAAAACACGGTTGACAAACAGCAGTAGATGATGTGGCGCCTCTGATCATCACAGACTATAAAAACTTCAAGCTCCTTAAATTCTGGGCCTCTGTGACCTTGATTTCCGAATGACGTGAATTTTACGTTTACCCACACAGAGGACTGAGGCCATAATAATTGAAGTAGAATAGAAATACACTTGAAACATTTTAGTTTGCCTGTTAAAATTTCCCTTTCTTGTCTGATGGAACCCTTTTGAAATACTCTGATTCAGTAAGACATACACACATCAATACTAAGAGTCCACTATTTTAATAAAGATTCAAAGTAGAAGAGAGAAAGCATACTCTTCTCTATTAAAGTAGGTCCATTTCTCAAACTTTTTTAGCTGAGGTTGCTCCTTTGGGCTCATTTATGCCCTAAATTTGGTACGTGGACGGGTTAGGATGTAGCCTTCCCTCTGTACCCTGTGTTGCTTTGGTCTGTATTTCTGCATTTCCTCACCAAGTTTGTGGATTTGAAGAACTGTGAAGGCAGTGAAGCCGATTGTTTAAACCATAGACTGTGTTTTCTTAACTGATGCTTCATTAAAGTCCCTCCTCTGTCTCCAAATTGGCTGTTGTCAAAATTCTGATTCTGTAGTGGGTGTAATGCATAATGTTCTGTCCAACATACAGGGTAGTATGTTGCTGTTTTCTTTCCTAAGGGGAGCATTAAAGAGCCCCTGTGTGATGAGAGTAGAGAGAAGCTTATCCTTTCATCTGGAGGTTTCTTCGGTTATTTCATTCACAAAGGTTTAGAGCCTCAGGTTTGTCCCCTCACTGTTTTAATCTTTAAATTATTTTCCTGTTGTTCTTACTGTTGGACTAAAGGTATAACAAAGCCAACAGTGTCCAAGAACAGGCTGAGTGTTTGCATCCAAGCTCTACACGGTAGTTTCCTTTCCTGGCTTCTCTCCAGAGGAAACAGGAAAGACCTTTCAATGAGACTTTCTTCATGTTGAAACCGAACTATAAATGTGCCATAATTATGTGGAGTTTTTTTTTTCTTATTGTCTTGAAAGTCTCTTAAGTTAGTCTTTGGAAACTCAGTCACAGTCCTCACTCCCCTCTGATATTTTTAGCTTTCCCTCTCTGCCTGTGTGTGCTATTCTGTGTTTGTTTTCATTGTGAACTGATGAGATTAATACTGAGGTTTCGGGTTGAACAGAGCTCTGAAACCAGAAGGGATTTAGAGTATGCAGACACATGTTTATGAAAAGTCATAATTTACTGGGATAATAACCTGTGGAAGTTGCCCTTTAATAAAAAGTCCTAGACTGATCTTTTTATAGCAGTCATATTGACTCAGTCCTTGGAAAGGTTGAGAGGAAGGGCGGGAGGCATGGCAGCAATGTGGCGAGTCCTCACAGCTCAAGGCGGCACGGCGGATCAGAAAACATCCCTCATTCATATCTTCCACTGCCCGGCCCTTCCCCTCACCCTCCGTTACCACCAACAGCCCTCCTGGCATCGAACAACTGGGAAGTTTAAGGAGGAAGAGTACGCTGCTCAACGCCCTCTGTGAAAACATGTCATGGTGAAAGCATGCAGCGATCAGATGCTACATGTTGGACCGAATTGTGAACTAGAGTTAATTCATTCCAAGGATTTTGGTATCTCAGTGAAGCAGTGATTTAATGTCACAGAAGTTGTCGCCCTCAAACTGTTCCTGCTCTCAGTTAGTTTTCTTTAAGGGTCTAAATTTTACTTGTTGAGTTTTGATTTTTTGTGAAATTGAAACTTTTTTTCAGTTACAGTCTTATTAACTTTGACTGGTGTAAATAAGCACTGACGACAGATGGTGTCTTTTTAATAATTTGATCTATAGCAGTGGTTCTCAAGTCCAGTCCTCTAGGCTCATTGTCCTGCATGTTTTGGATGTTTCCCTGCTCCAACACACCTGATTCAAATGATCAGCTCGTTATTAAGCCATTACAGAGCTTGATAACGAGCTGATCATTTGAATCAGGTGTGTTGGAGCAGGGAAGCATCCAAAACATGCAGGACAGTGGGACTCGAGGACTGGACTTGAGAACCGCTACATAGAAATAAAGGTAAAGTAGTTTTTTGGCTATGTTTGGTTAGACTAGCATAAAATCACTCGACTTGAGCAATATGTGACCAGCACAGACATGTAGACGCCAAGACCGGGGATAAATTTGTAGTTACATATGAATAAACAAAGGCATGATGGCTGCCATGTGTCCCCAGTGTTGGTTTGTTAATCCCTTTTGGATTTATTTTTAAAAAAATATCTAATTTACAGGGTTACTGCACAGTTAGAATTTCCTTACTTTTCCGTACCCTACTTTTTAGAAGAGACTTTTCTATTTTAGAAAACAGTATTTTAGAGCTGTGGTAATATTCTGGAAACATGAATATTTTTCCATACTTTATTTTTCATTTTCCATACTTTTTAAGACATGGAAATTGATCAAATTTATTTCCATACTTTCAATACTTTCCATACTTCCTGATTCCTGAATTTATAATCAAAGATCATCAAAATTAAAGCAAAACAAGGCAACCCCATTAAGACTTGGTCTACTTCAAAAACTGCTAAGTGTCCATGTTGTTATGTTAGATTGTATTCCTCTTCTTTCAGTATTTACTGTATCTGAATGCTGCCTCTTGTTTTGTCTCATTTCATCTGCAGGACTACGCAGACACAGAGCTGCTGCTGTCCAGGGCAAACGTGGACCAGGCTGCCCTGCTCTCGTACGCCCGTGAGGCTGCCGATTTCTCCACCAACCACCAGCTGCCCACCCTGGACTTTGCCATCAACCACTATGGCCAGCCTGACGTAGCCATGTTTGACTTCACCTGCATGTATGCGTCAGAGAACGCCGCCATGGTGCGGCAACGCAACGGCCACGAGCTGCTGGTGGCGCTCGTTGGTGACAGTCTATTAGAGGTGAGGGGTCAAAATACTTCCCATCAGACTGCGCATTACTGAGCCTTAGCTGAGTCCAAGATTTTCTCCCAACAGTTTAGTTTTTTAAATTCCTGGGTGCTCTGTGGCCATATTTGGTTGATGAATGTGATGTTGGCTGCTTTCTCCAGCCCTTCTGGCCCATGGGCACTGGCATCGCGCGAGGCTTCCTGGCAGCCATGGACTCGGGCTGGATGGTGAGGAGCTGGGCTCAGGGAAAAACTCCTCTCGAGGTTCTGGCTGAGAGGTGAGGGTGTGGAAAGACACACCAGGACCCACTCTACTTTTATACTCACATCAACCAACTCCTGCACACAGCCACGTTCCCTCTCTTGAAACACACCCATTTATCTCTAAGTGCTTTACCAGGAAATGAGCTTGTATGTAATTTCGAGCATCAGACCCACCTCTGCTTGTACTAATGCTGTAAGAGCCTCTGTTAAGAGCTAAATGGAACGTGACCCCTCTGTGCTGCTTTATGATAATGATGTTAATGTTTCTTCTCCTTATAATGTTATCTCATTCTTTAAATATCTCTTTCTCCAATCTGTCCTCTTCCCTTTAGAGAGAGTATATATCGTCTACTGCCTCAAACCACACCAGAAAACGTCAGTAAGAACTTCAGTCGGTACAGCGTTGATCCGACCACACGTTACCCCAACATCAGCCTTAACTTCCTCAAGCCCAGCCAGGTGAGTGGGGGTCAAAATGCAGATGTTATATTTGCCTACATTGCATCCAGTAAATTTCAAGTATCAGTCAAAGATAATTTTCTCAAAAGCTTCACAAATTTGTTGTGGTCTTAACTCAACTATGCACAATAACTGTCTTTTTGTATGTGTTGATATTGGGCTAAGATTCAGCTTACAGTAAAACTTAGGGATAGGTATGAAGAAGATATCATCAAGCTGACAGACAAATGGTGCAACTATCAGTGTTGATGCTAATATTCTGCTTTAGTATGAGTCAGCATATGGCCGCATATGGGAAATTATTAAGTCCCGTTTATACCCCTGCTTAACTTTATTTTTCCAAATGGTAAATGGATGCCACATTATTAATACACACCCCATGTAATAACCTCTACAGTCCCCTGAAAGCGGCGTTTAACTCATTTCAAAATAAAAGCACAAGAAACAAAGCAACCCAAAATACAAGACAGTTAAGATGTCAAAACAAAAGCAAAGCAGACAAAAGTTTTCAGGGGCGATCAGGTTTACACTAACTGGCTCGCCCACACTGGCCTTTACCATAATGTGTGGCTACAACTACAGAGCAACTCATGTCAGAGGAGCTGACAGATGAAAATGAGGTTATTTACCTGAAACCAAAACAGGTTTACTTCTTAGTTTGAAAAAGGAAAAATGCGTTATTTGTGTCACAGTGAATAAATGACTGTGAACATCATTGGACATGATCAGGTTTGTCAGTAGAGTTAATAAAGTAACGTGTTACTCCATTCCTTAATTTGACTGGTTTTAATTTTCTTTTGTTTTCCACAAATATTGAGACAATTTCGATTTCATTTTTTATGCTGAGAAGTGAAAGTGTGAAATAATTACTACAGCCACAAATTTGATAATACGTTACATACTGTATATGGTTTGGTTTCTCAGAGGTGTAACAGTAACCCTGTCTTTGCTGCAGGTGAGGCATCTCTGTGATACAGGAGAAACCAGAGAAATGCGCATCGAGATTGAGAATGTGATCAACTCATCCACACCCAAGCTGGCCAGGAATGGTTTGTATCTTTGACACACTGTAAAAAAAGTGCACAAACTGTTTGAAAAGTGTTGTTTTTGCTGCAATCACTGATGCTGAAAGTTAATAATGACCTATTTTCACTCTAGACAATTTTCTGCTTGACAAGCAGTTGCAAGGTAACACAAAGACCAAGTGCATGGTGTTGCTTTTCAAGGATTTCTAACGACTGTAACAGTTTAAATGTTGACCTGCTGTGCACTAAAGGAGGAGTGGAATGATGGACCTTGTGGATGGACTGATGCAGCCTCTGAAATAACTTTTCTGTGTACTAACTCAGTCACTTTATCCTCTAATTCAGGCGCCCTGGTTAAGTTTAACAGCAGTTTTAAAGATCCCTTTTGAGTTTTGCATCCTCTCCTAACCTCCTTCCTAACCAGTTGCATCCTTTACCCCCATGTCCAGAGACTTTATAAGCCTTCCTCTTTGGCTGTTTAAATCTGTCACTAACATGAATAGTGAAGCGAAACTTTTGGATCCTCCGCTCTGCCTTGCCTAAACAAGGCCATGAGATTGCCCAGCAAGAGATGTGTAGTTCTGCTCAGACACAGTTTAAATTTATTTTCATGTTCAATCCAGATTTTCAGTCTGCTGCTTCCACACCAAACCTTTAATTTTCTCTTTTTGCACGACCAGAATCCATAGCTCGATCCAGTAAGCTGCTGAACTGGTGCCAGAGACAAACGGAGGGATACAGGAATGTGAACGTGACAGACCTCACTATGTCCTGGAAGAGCGGCCTGGCCCTGTGTGCCCTCATCCACAGATACAGACCTGATCTCATGTGAGTATCTGAAAGAAAAACGTACATGTGGCAAATCTGTGGACTGTACAAGACAGCTATTCTAATACAAGGGTGGACAACGGCATGAACTCAATACCACCAATCCGATGTGATATTTTAAAACTAAACATGCAGTGGAATGTGGCGGACTCACAAAAGCTAAAGCTGAATTGATGACAGAGATGGTGGTTGAATTTATCACTTCTGACAATCTGCCCATATCTGGGGTGCAGAAGGCAGGTTTTGGACCTTTTGGATCCATGGTATGTCCTGCTGTCTCAACACTGTATTTCAAGACCAGAGCTGGACTGCAACACAGGAGGTGATTTAAAACATGATGTGACTGTTAGTTTTACATTTGGAGCTCTGAGGTTTTCCGCTGAGCCTCTCTACATGCTGGATTGATTCCACCACCTTCCACTTTAAGTGTAGTACTACATGCACACCGGTTTGTGGGTCTCATAATACAGAGCATGTAAAAACGACCTTCAAGGACGAATAATGATGATCATAATATAGAGTGACCATATTCTGACTTAACAAAAAGAGGACACGACTACAAGGGGGCGGAGTCGCACAAAGTTAATTTTTAGAGTTTTTCGGGTCAGATTGAGTGTCTTTTACGCGCTTCTAACTCAGTAAGTCCACGTGACGTAAACTCGAAACTTACGTACAAAACCATGGACATTTGAAGGATTTTATAAATTTCCCAGGACAAAGCCGGACAAACCTGGCGAGCCCCCCAAAAAAGAGGACATGTCCAGGTAAAAGAGGACGTATGATCACCCTACACCATAAATTAAATTACATTATTCAAAAAACATGAGGTGGCAGTATCTTAGGAGGTAGTGCAGTCGTCCAACAACTGGAAGGTTGGCGGTTCGATTCTTGCCTATCCTAGTCTTGCTCCCAGTGTTTGTGCTCCACCGGTGTGTAATTCTTGTGTAGGTCGCTTTGGATAAAAGCGTCTGCTAAATGAGATTGTAACTTGGCTGAATCGGTGGAGAAATGAAAAAATGGTACTAAAATAATATGATATTGATAATAAGACTGGGAAGGGGGAAGAGGCATGAGGGTGAGGTGGGGGAGCAGAGATATGGGAGGCTGATGAACAGGTGATATTTAGTCGTTTTTAGAATGTGATCAGAGATTGGACAAGGGAGATTTCACTGTTTTACACCACATGGTGTCAAAATATTTAAATAAGTCTTGTAAAACTGTATCATGTAAAGAGTGTAGGGGTTAAGTCTGCAGCTGTTTATGTGAGTTTGTTATTTGAGGTTGATGTTTATTGTGCGGTCGGGACCTTGGCTCTTATGTTGTATATCAATATCAATGAGGTGACAGCTACCAGTTATAAAAGCCTCAAGGGTCCCTCCTCACATCCTTGCATTTCCTTCCACACGCTCCATAAACAGCACAGTCTCCACCCGCATGTCTGATGTTGTTTTTCTTTCTCCCTCTGGAGGCAGCGCAGCAATTACCATCATCAAGTATTAGTGCGTGTTCTGCCTGACCTTTCCGAAGCTGTGGAGCAGTTGTGCTCTGCTGCCTTTGATAGGTCACATGAGGAGAGGAGGAGGGGGTGATGAGTGGAGGTACCTTGGGAAAACTGATCACATGTGCTCACGGAGAGAGGACTAATGGTTAAGAGGGTTTGAAGGAAAGGATCAGTCTGTGCCTGAGTGTTGTAATGCTAATGCTTTTCAGTGGGCTGTTTCCACAGTTCAGATGCATTGATGATTGTTGTTAATGGTGTTTTCAGCTGCAGTGTAATGACATTTGCAGTAATGCTTTCCACAGCATGAGCCGCAGCAAGAGATGCATTCTCATTAGTGCTAAATGCAGCTTCATGACTCCACTCCAACTCTGCAGAGATAGTGAGACTGGAGGAAAAAAAACTGTTCTAGTTTGTTCATTTATTTTCCTGATAACCATAAAAGGAGCAATTGAGGTGTCAGGTATCAAAAATCCTTGTTAATAACTATGTCAAAGTCTTTGTGAAGAATCAGGCTGTACTTGTGGCAGAGGAGCAGATGAGAGGGGAGCAACTATTAAGACACTGAAACACATCATCTACCTTTTTATATAACATCATGTCATACAATATATCTCTGTTAATTCATTTTTTTTGGTTAGTTTGTATATTAACTCTGCTTTGTTGTCCAGTTAATCAAATTTCTGCTCACAAACCACTTGAGTTTGCACACCTATCACCTCCTAAATTCCCCACATACACAAAAGAGTTGTCAAATTTCTCTATAATTGTGCTTTAAAATGAAACATTTTTATCATTGTTAATTCTGTAATACTATAAAAGCACCGAAGCATGTGAGCAAAAAAAAAAAAAAAAAAAATCAACACTTATATTCACAACCAGAAGCAGCAACATGCATATCAAAGTTCTGCCTGATCAACAAAGTAAATGTTATTAAAGAGTGCAAGCAAAACTGAAAAAAGAAAAGTCAGTTCCTGGTTGTTTCTGTTTAGAGTTGCAGGATTTTTGTTGGTTTGCAGTCAAAATTGTGGCTCTACCTTCTGTTTGTGTCTCGGCTGATGGCTGTTCAACATGAATCTGGTTTTGTTCGAGGTTTCTGCCTGTCAAAGAAAGATTTCCTCTCCACTGTAACTTAATAAGTGCTGCAAAGTGTTTCACTTAGATGGGATACGATTTCCCTCATCTTAGCCTGCTCTTTTTGTAAAGTATCCTGTAATAACATTTGTTCTAAGCTGTGTTAACAAAGATCGATTGATTGAAAACTGAGATTGACGTCTTCGGCAAGCAGTTACACATAAGTTTTAGAAAGCGTTATGAAAAGGTTGAAATATTATAACGTCGGATTTGAGTCAAAGCATTAACAGGCTGGCTGAGCTCCATTCGTGCATGCACAGTTGGAAGTTGGACCTCTGTTTGTATTATAGTAGTTGTTATGAAATAAGGTGATCCCTCCAGTGAAAGTTGTTCTTCTACACATTGTTTTCACAGACTCTTACAGTTAGTAGACTCTTAAGGTTTAATATTGGAAGTTATTGGAAGATAGTGGAAGATCTTTAAAGAGGGCTTGGATCAAGTCTCTTTGATAAACCATTAGAATTTCACCAGGATCATTGTATGTGAAATGACATTAAATGATCTGAAGTTCCCTGCAAACTTCTTGAATCCTTCTGTCTACCACATCCAGATTATAAGAAATAATCCATGACCGGGAGTTTTACCAATCCTGAACATTTAAAGATGATCAAAACTAACGTATGCTAATGTTTTCATGATCAACATATCAATCAGAAACAAACAAAAAAATCAACACAAAACGACAGCTCGTAACAAATATAGATGTGATGACAAGTATACTGATAGAGGCCTAGGAGTGAGGTGCTCTCTGAATTCTCAGATCATGTGAAAGGTCGGCTCTTTACTTGAGGAGATAAAATGTTCTTGGGTGGCCCTCCAGGGCATGTCTGCATGAACCACTATTATATGTACGGCTTTGTTTGAAGCCATATCCCACAATCGATCAAGATGCATATATGGATTTACTCCTTTAAGAGCTGTCACAGTTATACTGTAAGACTGTACCATCTGAATGAGTGACTTGTTGACTGATCAGGTGAAAGTGTTTGCCTGTACCTGTAAAGAATTACCACCTGCTAGCTGTACAGAGCTTTAAAGCACTTTAAAGCTCATTGTTTTAGACAGGCAGTGGCTTTACTGTTTTATTTGACTCACACCGTCTCATTGCATCATGTTCAGACATGACAGACAGCTTCCACTATAAAAAAAAAATCACAAATCCAAACTTTATTCTTAATGACAGGCTGAGGCTATACAAGCTAACAAATAGCAAGATGAAGACTCAGGGGAGTTTGAAGAGAGCAAAACAAAAGTATAGTTAAAGGAAATGCATTAATTTTTACCATTTACCCTGAAATATAATTCAGAATGGAGGATATTGTTAATCTGTGTTTGTTTAAGTGGATATAATCAACTGTTTGTCACCGATTTGAGATTTCAGGGTGGTAAAGCAACTCCAATATTATGGTTCATTTTGTTCCCTCAGGCTCAGAAGAAGTAAAAATAACAAATAATGTGGGTTGAAAAGATGCTTTTGTGCTCAAGGGATGTGTTTTATTGTTTTCTACTAAAAGCCAAGATCACGTCCCTGAAGCACACCTTAATGGCTTTTAATCGGATTTCAATGATGTATAATGGACTTCCGAGTATTCATGAACAATAAACATAGTGCAGAGTTCATGGGGTTCAAATGAAACACAATCATCTAGAAAACTCAGTGCTGCAAAAGTGGGATTATGTTAAACTCTGCTTAGAGACAGATGGGTAGACAGATACATTTAGAGTCGAGAAAATCTAAGAAGTGAGTTTTTTGGCCCTTAAATTTGTCTTCGGGCTCTAATTAGTGAAATTGGTGCGCTGACTCCAGCCTGTCCCATCTCATTCACTGTGGCCTCCCTCTCTCTCTGTGTCTCTCTCTCTCTCTCTCTCTCTCTCTCTCTCTTGCACTCAGTGACTTTGACTCCCTGGACGAGCGAGACCAGGAGAAGAACAACCAGTTAGGTTTTGACGTGGCGGAGCGGGAATTTGGCATCTCGCCCTGCATGACCGGCAAAGAGATGTCCTCTGTGGTGGAGCCAGACAAGCTCTCTATGGTCATGTACCTCAGCCAGTTCTATGAGATGTTTAGGGACACAGTGCCACCCGGAGGTGAGAGTGGGCAGCACACTTTTCTGTACTGTGGTTTGGGAGTTGTTTTTAGTGTCTTCTTACAAACTCAGTGACAACATAAAAACCTGTAATCCTGTGAGTATTTAAACAGCTTCTTAATGCTAATTCAATCTCCTGTTTTTTTTTCTGCTCAGATAACCAGAACTTGAGTCCTGAGGAGAAGGCAGCTCTGATAGCAAGCACCAAGTCTCCCATCTCCTTCCTCAGCAAACTCGGTCAAAGCATCGCAATTTCAAGAAAACGGAACCCCAAGGTGAGGGTGAGAAACGCCTTTTAGTTGCCGTTTGATCCATCTGAAACTTCAAAATGGAAAAATGACTCTATAAGTCAGAGAGAAAATAACTTCTGTGTCATCACAGGACAAAAAAGACAAGGAAGTGGAGGGTTTGGGGAAGAGAAGAAAAACAAGCCAGACTGAGGAGGTGAGTAGTTCTGACAGCAAAGCGTCTCTCAGATCAGTGTTTGAGGAGCAGATCCAATCAGACCAGACCGGTAATTCCCACCAGGCTCACAAATGTCACTCTTTTCCTACTTGTCTCAGGAGGAGGCATCCAGGGGCGGCCGTGAAGACAGACCAGCCCTCCTGACAGAGAGGAGAACGGACTCAAGTGCTGGAGGAAACCACAACAAAGTGAAGGTCATGGCCACACAGCTACTCGCCAAGTTTGAGGAGAACGCCCCACAACCTTCAGGACTCAAGAGACAGGTACGAAAAAGGCCCGTGAGTCACTTCAGGATAATCTCCATTCAGAGATTTTACCGAAAAATGAAGACTGTATTCAGGCTCTGGGTTTTAGCGCGGAAAGAGAATATAGTCTATTTGTGGTCAGACTCATGACATCTTGACTCCAATTATCCAAAGATGAGTTACGTCTTTCCACAGACAGATATTTTTATGTAAGTGTAGCTCATAATCTGTTGAGATTAACCTAAAAAATGAACACTTGAATTACTAATCTATTTGACCCTTGTTATGGAGCCCAGTCAGCATTTAGATTCCCAACCTCCTTGAATGCATCAGAAATTATCTTGTCCACCACCATTCAACAAACGACTTCAAGTTCATTTCTCTCTTCTTAAGGAAAGACCTGACAAAGCTTAAAATTTTTACTTTGAACAAACCCACATCCTGATGATATTTAAGCTAACTTGGGACCTGTTAATCGCAATCCCAGATGAAAAAGGTCTTTTGTTTGGGAGTAGTAACTTATACTCAGGCCTCACTCTGGCTTATTTCAGTGGTTGAACATGAGGGAAGGAAAGAAATTTTTAATCAAGTAAAAGTTCATTAACTTTGATGAAATTTCACTCTATACAAGTAAAAATACAGTCTGTGAATCTAAAAATAAAACATACGTAACTGAAAACTGACTCAGAACACCTATTACTTACTTTTTACCCAACTGACATAGAGTGAAACGTAGCATGTGACGTCTGAATTGTGATAAAGCATATCTCCTGAGGCTCATTGATGAAGACTGACCAACAGGGGACTTCTAGTGGATTTTGTTGACTTGACATCTGTCCAGGGGGAAATCAATGATTATTTTAATTGCATGTCTTTTTCTGTATCGGGCCTTGCAGATCATCTCTTTTCAGCACATGAGTCACAACTGCAGGAAAGTGTACATTTTCCCTGCAGCCCTACAGATAAAACTCAGGTTGTAGGTTTCAGATCATCTTACTGTGGTTGGAAAGAGATGTGTTTTTCTTAAAGCAATGTTCAGGTGGGGAATGATCTCTCAGGCTGTATTAATCTGTGAATATTCCAACTTCACAAAAGTCTGTCTAGTTTTGATTTCACCACAGGCAAGAATGTCTCTCACTCATGCTACTTGAAGGCCACCTGAGCAACAGCTCCGTCTGTCTCTCGGTGGTTTTAGTTGCACAATTTTTTGACTTTATTTTTGAAAACTATTGTCACCATAATGACTGTATCTGTATATATTCCAAAGGATCTATTTTTTTAATTTATCACTTGATTTCTCTCATTCTCTAAAACACTTGAGTAAAAGGGAAGTACAGCATTTGAAACTACTCAAAAAACTACAAGTATATACTTTTAGTAGGGTGAGTGAATATCAGTAGTTACTGTTTACATTGAAATGAGTCTTTTAAACTACATACTATATGTATGGGTAACATAACCAACCTGAAAATGACAGACTTTTTTCTGCAGTCGTATCACTTCTCTTCTGATTTGAACTCAGCATTGCTTCTCAAGTTTCTAGTTGGACAGAAAAGGAAGTCCTGTCTCAAAGTAGTGTTTCCCTACCTGCTTTCATGGTTATTAAGTACATCCACAGTCTGTAGCTGATGGGTTTGAGTTGAGGAGTTCAGGCTATTTTTGCACTCTTGTTGTGGTTTGTTGTTCCTGCCTGTAATATTCTGATGTTCCTGTAGATTTCATGCTGTGCAGAAGCCGTGGCCTCTAGTCTCATGACGGCTGGGCTGTAGGCTGCTGTTTTAATGAGCTGAGGAGCAGAATGCTAATGTTTGGCGGGCCGGTTATTGTTCTGGGTCTTGTAGGCGGCCTCACAGTGCTGACTGGGCTCCGAGGGGTCGGGGTGAATTGGTTCGCAGAGCTTTGGTTAGCTCGCTGGTTTGCAAAGTGGGAGGGAGGAGTGGGTTACAGGCACATAGACAGTATTGTTGATGGAGTGGGAGACAGCTCTATATAGTCACTGGTTTAAGATGTGTCTCCTCACTTTGAGTTTGGGATCATTTATCTCTAATATGATGGGTTTTTTTTCACACAAAAGCTGCTGTTTTGTTCTGTCTTTGTCCTCTGAATGTCCTAAAAGTTGCAAATTGTATCATTGAGGTCATGTTAACCTCATTAATGAGTAAAAATAAGATTTATGTGCACTTTATTGAATGGCTCAGCCAAAGACACTTTCTGCAGTCCCTCTGTTCATCTGTCCTTTTTCTTCAGGTTGTTGTTGATGCACATTCCATTTTGACAGATTTGGAGCTACATCTCTATATGTTATTATAGACACCACACAACTCTCCCAGCATGCTCTTGTGCCTCTCATTTCCTCATTAGTTTTGAACACGTATTTTCCAGCTGCTGTGACTCCATCCACCCATGATTCACTTCCTACTCTCTGTTTTTTTCTCTCTCTCTTTGTTTCTTCCTCTCATCATGGGCACTTGCATGTTGCCTTGCATGATCTCTCTGGCCTCGCTCACTGTCATTCACCATTACCCGACCATAAAGGGAGACTCTCTGCCCAATTTGGACCGCCTTTTGCCCCTCTCCCCGCCCCCTACTCCCATGAAAGAGCCAGTGCGTCTGGCACCTGTTCCAGCCTGGAGAAAGGTAAAGAGGAGAACCGCCCTGCCTGGTGCCCCATAGAGACTAACAGCTAGTCTAACCCTCTAACCGTACGTCTCTGTTGTGTGTCATAGCGGGGAAAGCGACTTTGTGTTGACCCGCAGTAGTCTGAGCTCACCTTCTCGGTAGATTTGCAGGAATTAACTCTGTAGTTGCAGTTGTGTGGTTAATAAAAATTAATCAGTCCCTCCAGGAAGCTGCGATGTTTAGACGTAGTCAGTCTCTGCACCTTTCTCAGGACGGTGCAGCAGGGATGTACAGACTCTGCAACTTCAGAGAACTTGATCATCCATGTCCAAGCTGCAGAGACCTTATACGAGAGATGATCCAATGCAACTACTTTTAGTTGTTTTAAATCAGGTCATTAAAGTGGGAATTTAAATGTTGCCAACTGGCTTTTTTTTAGTTAAATAAACTTTCATGTCCCTTCTCTCTACATTAAATCCATATTTATGCATTTTTCCACTGTCTTTTTGTGACACTGACAAGAGTGCTGTTATCAGAGTGATTGTACAGTAATATACTATTCCTAACTATTTTTATCAATCTGAATCTGAAACATCAAGCAGAATAAAGTAAAACAATTAAATAAAAGTAACAATGAGATGAATCACTGAATCACAGCTTTGTATATGTGCAGTTCAAAGCTGAAACTTTGATTACAAATCGCTGTTTTTTTTACGCTTTATTTGATATCTAAACACAGGAATTAGCTGGAAATGATGACAGTAGACCTTGAGTTTTCTTAGCTCATAGGTGTCTCTTTCTCAGAGCGTAAAGTCTCATTAGATTTTTACATAAACTGAAACTAAAGAAACTGCTTCAAATCAGGTTTTTTTTTAGGTCACATACGACCACAGAACAAGTCTGCAAACTCCTGGAGGAACTGTTTAAAGGGTGGTTTTATTTCATCAATCAAACAGCTGATCAAGGTGTGAAGTGTGTGTGTGTGTTCGCGCTTATGTGAGAGTGTCACACCGTCATGGTTTCTCCTGTCCCGGTGCAGAGACGCACACAGCAGCAGGAGCAGCTGAGCATCCGCTACAAAGAAATGATCAAGTGTCAAACTCTGCCAAACAGAGGGGAGCAGGTACGCTTCGAAACGCTGACCTGGTAGTATTTAGAGTCAGCGCACATCCCGTTTAGGTTCAGACCCCACCTTCCTGGGTTGTCCAAAAGCAAATTGAAAGGGAAGGTAGCCTCACCTCACCGTGTCAGACAAACATCTCCTGAGCTCATTAAACAATACAAGTTTCTGTAAAACCTCCAACACAGAAAGCTGTCCGCTCAAAGCAGTCAGATCCACAGAGAAAAAGCCCAAATGATTAATGGCTCTAAGAACTATGTGGTAGAAATTTGTGAAATAACAATAAAATCTGCTGCTGCAAAAACGTCTAAAGCTACAGATCAACTCTAAAAGGAAAGCTTGTTCAGTGGAGTTCAATAGATGACCCTGAACAAGGTCATATCATGCTAACAGAGCAGGCGTTTTCACCTGTTGGTATGTTCTTAACATGAGCGATGATCTTAAACTGGTGTCAGTGAAAATATTTATCACTGGACTTGTGCCTGATCACTTGGTTTTGGCTGCATCCACAAATGTAAAGTAAGACACAGTTGGGTGTGGGTGCTACCTTTTACACAGCTTTGCAGCCACAAAATGACCTTAAAGTTATTGCTTTACAGAAACAGCTGAGACGGGCTGTTACATTTCATGTCAGCTATTGTTACATGAGCTGCTGTTATGATGTTACTTACATCTTGCAGTTTGGAGCTGTCATGGAAGGTCTTTCTAGATGGAGCAGCTCCAGTTTTAAGTAATTACTGTGAAGCAAATCTGGCTCATACTGGTCTTTGTTTACAACTATAAACAATTTAATTTCCTCTGTAATTTTCCTGAATGTGTAAAAACTCCCCACTGTTTCAGGTACCTTCAACTTTAGGAATTATTACTGAGCCATGATAAACTGGTGCGATGCATATTCTTTCACATTAAACAAATAAACGGCAGATCTTTGACTTTTCTGTCCGTTTTAATCGATTTTATATCCGTAGTGATACTTTTTGCCACTTTACTTGGATGCATTCACCAGTGTGATATCAACAGGTGGCTTAAACATGAAGACACTACAAGAACACAATCATGACCGCACAGCTCTGTGGAACTGTGGGTGGGTTGTATTTTTAAAGAAACATGAAAAACAAGGAGATGCTTTTCTATGATGTCTACCTTCCTTTTCACTTCAGAGTCTGGGTTCCCTGCTGTGTTTCAGCCCTTACAATAGAAGTAAAATCTCTTAGCTTTCCTAATTTGTTGGCCCTTACTAGTGTTGATACGTTGTTTCCTGAGAGTTAGATGAAGTGTTAGATCCCCCTCCCCCTGAGGTGGGAGGAGGAGATCAGCTGCAGACAGCTGGTTGTCATCCTGCTCCTCTCTTCTCTCCTGTACATAACAGAATCAGCATATTAAGTGCTGTCTAGAGTTTACTCCTGCTGGTGCTGAGAAAGCTGTTTTTTTTTTTTAATATGTGATTGAAAAACAGACTTTTATTTGCAGCTCAAACTCTCCTGTATAATTGGATTCACGCTGCATTAACATGCGCCTCAAACACTCGGAGTTCCCAAGTTAGAAACTCATCCAGACTCCTGTGAGCTCACAAGTTTTAAGTTCGTGTTAATATTACAAAGACATAGACAGCAGTGAACTGAAATGTAGTCAACTATGTTTTGGAGTATTTTCCTGTACCCTTTGTAAGTCAAGTACTGACATTTCCCTGACTTTTTCAGTTTTTGTCTGAACAGACAAGAGTCTTTCTGAAAACTCTGAGTCCTTCTACACAGGGTTAATTTTCTAATGCTCCTAACGATCCTCTCACTGCTCAGTTTGTCTCTATCTGCCGAGCAAATTAGCTGGAAGTTGCCCGTTAAGACTGCAAATTATCGTGTTAATCCAAAGTAGTTCTCTGCGCAAAGTGTTTAGGAGAGGCTTTTTCAGACACTCCTGAACTCCAGGAAACTTTGATTACCTCCGATCCTAGAAAATAGTTCTTCATCTCACCCCGTTTAACACATCTCTCCTACATTTTTAGCACTCTGCTCTCATTTTTTTTTATCACAAGGAGGCTCCCAATTGATTTAGCCAAGGATGAAGTTTAGACTTTTTCAAGTGGGGTTGCGGGAGCTCAAATTAAGTGGAGCGAAACTCCAGCTAAACCACTCATCTTAGTGCGAGTACTGGAAACATTTTCAGCACTTGATTTAGCAGCGAGAAAGCTCTTTATTTTTGCATTATTCTCAGACATGACACATATTTACTCCTCTGCCTGCATTGCACTGATTAGATTAAATTTGCTTATTTATGTATATCTTTATTTGCACTGGCATCCTGTAATTTTAATGTTTGTTTTAAGGCGCTGTGAGGAATTTTCACTGTTGGAAAAACAATCTGAAAAAGATATTGACACCTCTTTATGACCTTCAAAAGCAAAAAAAACTCCATCATCAACACAGCAGGAGTTTTTCATTTGTCACTGTTGATGCCTAAAATCATAGCGCAGGGTAAGGTGCCAGACTGAATGTTTGACAGCAGCCTGAAGAAAGAAATTTTTTAATTTTCCGTGACAAATATAGTCAGTGATGCAAACAAAACAAAACAAAGCAAAAAAAACTGAACAATCCCTTTTGAGCATGTTGTTTGGAAACTCCCCTGTGTGTTTTTTTTTTTCTTTTTTGGAAAACAAAAGAAAACTACAAAAAAAGAAGAATGCAAAAATGCCAGAAAGAAAATGATTTCATGGAATCAGAGGAAATAAAAGTTTGTCTGTTTGAGTCAAGGCGTGTCTTAAAAAATCCTAAACTAAACATTTTATGCAAGTAATACCCTGTAGGTAAAACTTTCAATAAGAACTGTTTACGATTCCAGATAGAAAAAAGTGAATTTTCCCTTTAAACTGTGTATGAAAGTCAGAGACAGCTGAAGTCAGTTCCTGTGATGTCTCAATCAATCAATCAATCAATCAATCAAATTTTATTTATATAGCGCCAATTCACAACAGTCGTCATCTCAAGACGCTTTTCAAGGAACAAGAGCAGGTCAGGACCGCGCTCATTGTTTGATGTCTCACAGTATTTCATTTTGCTCTTGTTTCTTTGGTCTTGGTGAGTTTTTCAGAGTAGGTGTGTGCCACCGTGTGATGACACCACACTCATTTATTAACCGAATCGATAAATGAGTTTGAGTTTCTTTGAATACTTTGATCTGAGACATTTTGATTCAACTGAAATGTATTTTGCGACTCTGTGAATGCCACCTGGTTACTCTCTTCAAAGATCTCATCATTTTCATCGTCATTCCTTTCATTTGTTTCTGCTGAGTCTCATGTTCTTGTCCTTCATCCCTCAAGGCCAGACTCGGTGCAGACCATCTGTCCGGCTCGGGCTCTCGAAGCTGCCCAAAGAAAACCATTCTGCTTCCTTCTTCCTCCTCCACCTCCTCGCTCTGTCTGCATTCAGAGGTGACACTTAGTCTGCTGTGTCCGTCTGTTTGTCTCCCCTGTTCTCCTTTTTGTTCCTCTAAAACCATCTTCCGTTGTTTGGTGTCTGCTGTGGATCAAATCTGACCTGTACTGTGTGTGTGTGTGTGTGTGTGTGTGTGTGTGTGTGTATATCCCCCCCTGAGTGAACTTAACAGAGGTGACAGTCTGTTTACGTCTCTGTGAGGATGTGTGCGTCATTATCAGAGGAGCAGCTTGTTTTCATGCTAAAGGGTGTGTTGTTGGTATGTGACGGGTTGTAGATAAACGCAGACTTGAGGGGCTGTGGGTAGTTTTTACTTATCGTCAGCTCCCGTCAGGGAATCTGCAGAACAAGCCCTTCTAAAAACAAGACGCTCACACATTCCTTTTGTTGAAAACTGTTGTGCATCAAGAAGAAACGAAGTGCTGATACAGTGTGTGTGTGTTTCTGCCTTCAAGCATCTGGGCACAAGTCCAGAGGAAGAGGAGCTTGAGTACTACGAGAAGCCTGTGAAACTTGGGGTAGAGTAAACAAGTGACTGCATGGATGTGTGTGAAGAGTGTTGTCCATGGTTTTCTTTTCTTTAATGCGATGGTGGTTAAAAAAAAAAAAAGACAAAGCCTCTAATGGAGCTCCCCCTGCAGGAGTGGACTCCTCTGCACCTGGCAGACCCAGGACCTATTCACATTCCTGGTATTCAGGAGAGAGCCGATCGCCTAATCACTAAGTTTAAAGGCAAACCTGACAGACCTCCAAAGGTGAACGCTCTGCATGGTTTCCAATGCAAAACAACAGAGTTGTTGGATGCATGTCTTCGTCTGTACTGTACTTATAAAAAAAATCCTGAGTCTAACTCCTCTTTTCAACCATCTCTCCCTGGAGCCCAAGAAAAAGCCGTCCCATTTCTTTTTAGAGCAGTGGAAATTATCAAGGGGCCTGTCAGAAAGTTCCGGGTCACCACTTTCCTCTCCTGACTCATCCAGAAAGGTCAGAGTGAACAGTGTGGACTAAGATGCTAAAACACATCACCTTTAGTTCTGCATGGAAAACAAAACTCTGAAAAGAATAACTTCTGAGAAAAGACCTAAAGGTTCATTCAGCTGGCTCAGTTTGAGTTAATGGACTTCTGTAGGGAGGGGTTCAGGGCCAGAAATGGGATATAAGACGGGGGATGATTGATAAAATTAAGGAAAAGTCCAGAATAAGAAAATGAAGTTAAAAAGGCAGAATTCTGCAAAATCTGAAATCTGACAACATCATTTTATGGAAAAAATGTTTAAATAAATATTTAAAAAATAAATAAAATTCAGTCATATATGTTTATTTTTTAAAGAACTTTATTCTGAAGCTAAAAGCCAAGACATTCTTTGGGAACAAATCAAAATGTAGTTTTGAAAAAAAAAAAAACTTTAATATCATTTTATGGGGGAAAAAAGTCAAGGTTTCTCAAAGTAGATTTTTTTAAAAACATTTTTTAGATGAGTAGAAACTCCAAAAAAGCAGATATCTATTCAGTCTAAGGAATTTCTTCTTCAATCATGAAAGAAGAAATCCTTCATTTTAGAAAAAACCTTCAGAACATTGAATGTTTAAGGTCAGAGCCTTAAGAGCAGTATCAAATATTGAATGTGTTGCAGTGCTGTTTGCCTCTCTACATAACAGGTTAGAGTCCTGACCTGAGGTACATTTAAATTTTTCTCAAGAATGAATCTCAACTTTTTCCTCTTTGAGATCGTGACTTTATTCTTGACATTCCAGCTTTATTTTTTTGCTGGATATTTCTGCTGAATGAGCCTCACTAACTAAAGGGCATGCCTTTTATATTGGACTCACCCATGCTAACCTTTCTGTATAAATTACAGGCTGTTGGACAGAAGTATGAAAATAATGCGTACCATAATATCTCTAACCACAGTGACAAGTTTTTTAAGGCAGATTGTTTTTAAAAGACACCAAAAAAAAAAAAAAAAGGCAGATGAACTCTGCTTTCTCCTCCTTGCTCGTCTTTCTCTGCAGGAGCTGGCCCGGCCTTTGCTCTCCGACCATCAAATGCCCCTGTATGTGCTTAGTATTCAAGAGAGGGCCGAGCAGCTCGCCTCTCAGTTTGAGGGCAAGACAGCCGGACCACAGGTGAAGTTTCTCTATGAGCACAAACAGATCATCACTTCTGTATTTACAGATGCTGTTAAACAAGCAAAAACTCACCCTGCCTGGTCAGTTTGTTGTTTTAGGTGACAGAAAAGCATCTTTCGGTGTATGATAGGGAGAGCGTGAAGTGTCAAAAAGAACTTAAAACATATGACTGGCAAATAAAAATAATGATTAAATACAGAGTTCTGTGTGGATGAGGGGTCAAATTTAGTGAAAGACAATGGATGAAGCTCTAGTAGTGATATGATTATTTCGTTTAAGGGAGTCTATAGTTTGGAAGTTTTTAAAGTATACTGACCAACTCTCCCCTCTCGAACTCTTACACACAAAAAATTGCATTATTTATGAGGGGAAACCTGAGGAACAAAAAGGTTCTTAACAGTCCATGCCAGTGAATAAAAAAAGAGTCATAGACAGAAAGAAGCTGACCAACAGGCTGGTCAAATCTGGAGAAGTTTGATGTAAGAAAATGTTGCACACTGGATTTGTGAAAACCTTCACCGACTGTCCCGTCTCGTTTCTCTCTGTGGAGCCGAAGAAAAAACCCTCCCGTTTCTTTATGGAACAGTGGCACCTGGCCCGAACCCAGTCCCCCCCTGACTCCCCCTCCTCATCTTCCTCTGACACCTTCAGACAGGTAGTCATTTCACATCTGCAGGAATGGACTGTGACGACTAACACGCTACACCTGCATCCTTTGGCCTTTCACTGAAGCTGCTCCACATAACCTCAGCTGGAACGAGTCCTCCGTCTGCTTTAAATCCTAACCCTTTTATTGTCTTGTGTATTGTGAGTCAGCCGCGGAGCAATAAATCCCTGACTGTGGCTTTATCTGAGCGGATATCAGAATATTCTCTTCTCAGCGAGCTTGAACTCTATTACAGTCCCTTCATTTATTTTGCTGAGGCGGTCTCTGTAAGTTGATTTGGATTGGTGGAGCAGCTTGGCAGCAAAAACCTCATCTAGTGTAATTCCCAAGTTGACAAGCACAGTTCAGACTGTAACACAGTAATAACTGCAGTACAGTGGGACTGCAGCTCTGCTTAATCTGCACAAATCTCATCCATCGAAACAGTCTGCATGGCTGAGATCTGCCTCATGTAACATGCGACCTCATTTTTACTTTATCACAGAAGAAAGAAAGAAAAGAATTTATTTGCATCCTCCACCATCTTTGGGGAAACGTCCTTGTTCGACCTCAGTCTACTGCTACATCTTTAAAAGGGGTTATTATGCGTTTTTCATAGACTCTATATTTCCTTTCTGATTCCTCTTGAATATCTTTACATGATTTTCAGATTTAGAGAAGCCTCAAATTTCTCACAGTGGTGTATTAAAATATCATTAATTCATCCTCCATCTAAAATGCTTCATTTTAGCTGCTTTCTCTTTAAAGTCCCCCCTCCACAAGCCGACTGTCTTCTTATTTGCCACCTCTCCGGAGGCTTTCCAGGGGCCGGCTGAGGACAGAGCGGATGTTTTGGTACTTTGCATACATCTAGTATGGACACCGAACTTTGTAACTTGGTAGTTATTGTTGTAAATATGGAAAAAAAAATGAAGCCACCCCTTTAACTCCTAAATTTACACTAATCTTGCGAAAGCAAAACCACCCAGACCTAAATCCTGTCCTGTGAGGTGAGCAAACACAGACATGTTGAAGTGACCTGGTTTTACTAACCCTGACAGAGGAGATCGAGATAAAGGGTGTAACAGATCTTGTAATCATCTTAATAATCAACCTGGTGCTGCTGTGAATAGACAAACAGAGCTGCATTATCAACTAGGGATGCAAATATTACATTCTTACTGTAACTCTTTTGGCCAATACTGGGGCCTGTTTTGAAAACTGATGCTTCTACCTTCGTATCTTTTTTGGTAAACTGATGCGAAATGACAGAGATCTAAGTCGTAACTTACCTGTACGCTTATGTTGAAAATATCTCAGCTGGTGCAACACCTGAAACTTAAGAAAAGGTAAGACTTCATCCCTGACCAGAATTTATGTCCAAACTAGACTGAGTTTGAACTTAAGCACATGTGGTTTAACCCAGTGCTGATGCATATGTACTTTATTTCATTGGAATAAACATCAAGTCTCATCCTAACCTAAATAAATGACTTGTCACTCTTAGTATGACATATCCTATCATCCAGAATGTCCGTTATTAACTGGGCTGGTCTGTGTTTGTATTTCCATCAATGTTGTGTCACAGGGTTACTCATTAATCTCTACACTTTGTGTTTAATTTATGAAGTATGGCTTAAATTGTTAGTTAAAATATGTTCGGATCGGCTCTGATGCAACAGAATGAAATACTTGTTTTTTGTTTTGTTTTCTTCACTGTCAGAAATCTGATCTCGCTGAAGACTATTTCAGAACTGACACTAACTCTTACGTTTATTAGATACTACAGAGTGAAACCCAGCAGAGTTATTTTTTATCTGAGGTTATTTGATCAGCTCTTCTTGAGTTTGGTTTGAGAGCTGCACTCGGCTTTACTCTCGGTTGGAGCTGCCAGCACATCTAAACGCTTGATCAGCCGAGCATGGAAACATTGCTATGTCACGTCTAAACATCCTGTCAGACTCCATTGTTCGTCTCCTGTGCGTCTGCTCCTCTCCTCTGCAGATTGATCCCCTCACATACTCCTCCTCCCTCTGTTTTCATCTTTTTTTCTTTCTTTCCATCTATCTTTTTCTAATGCCTGTTCACCTGTCTCTTTTTTTTTCCTCCTAATGCTGTTGGTAGCGCTATGTAAGGATGTACACAGGCGGAGTTAGCTCATTGGCTGAACAGATAGCCAATCAGCTTCAGTCTCAGGATGATCCTAAACCCCTACCTGAAAAGAGGGATTCGGTAAGCATGCTGTCCCAGAGGTAGAAGGCATGTGGGTGCACAGATAGAAGCCAGAGGGCGCTGTTTGCTCACATACCATCAACACAGTGACGTTTTATTTGTAGTGCATATATACAGTAATTTAACCCTTGAACTACGTTTCCGTTAGCTGTAGGAGTGTGTGTTTGCTCAGTAAGTGCCTGCAGTTTCAGAGACTGTTGTGTTTTTTTTTCAAGTGGTGCCCAAACTGATCAATAACATCGACTGCTCTGTTGTGATTTAGTTAATAAGTCATAAGGTAGCTCAATACCAAGCGTACTTCATTAATAGCCTGGTGTGTGTGCCTGTCCACAAACTCTTTAATGTATTTTAGCCTCCTCCTCCTCCTCCTCCTTCTCCTCCTCACTTTTAACACTGATGACTCCTCTGTCCTTCAACAGGGCTCCCTCAGAAAAGAGTTCCCTGTCAACATCGGCGGCAGCGACGTCTGCTTCTTCTGTCGAAAGCGGGTCTACGTGATGGAGCGGCTCAGCGCTGAGGGGAAGTTCTTCCATCGCAGCTGCTTCAAGTGCGATTACTGTGGCACAACACTGCGTCTGTCCTCCTACGCCTTTGATGTGGAAGATGGTGAGGCTAACACAAAGATAACTTTTTCCTTCTGTCTGGTTCGTCTGCTGGTCCACCATCTCTCATAGACTTTCTGAACTTCAAAGGCAGCCTTATGAAATCAAAGCTATCACAACTGCAGAGAAAAAAACTTGGCCTTGAACCTGACAAAACCAACCAGCCTGTGTATTGCATTTTGAAGTCTTTCTCTGAGAGAATAGCCCAGAACATTTTTACAGAGAAAAAGCTGTGTGGTTAGAGCGCTTATATAGAAAACCCTTCAGCCAATCATGCATTGCTTTTTGTTGAGTGAGCCAACTGTTTCCCCTGAGGATGAACCAAAAATAAGGAAAGTTTGTTTGTGTTACTTTGGCGCAATTATTGCCGTAATAATCAGAACTTACATCAGTCTAACCTCTGGAGGCCTCTATTCATGAAAACCTTCTTAAAGGGATATTCCGGCGTAAAATTAAGTAAGGGTCAAACACACCGTAACACCCGAGTTTGTCACCCTCTCAAGAGATGAATGTTGCCGACTGCTTGCTTCTTTAGTTATACTAACCTTGGTAAAGACCGCACGAAAGCAATACGTGCTTTCGTGCTCTAAACGCCACTCTATAGCCACAAATAATGCTCAGAACAGCACCTAACTTCATCAACAGTACATATAGGGTCCCAGCCATAGCACTAGCCACCAAACATCTTTTTAGCTTTGCCTGATTTCTTTAGCAAAGAGACTAAACACAACTCACTCACTCTCTTCCAGCAGCCGCTTGTTTGTACGGAGACCTTGGGCCAGTCCATCATCGACTGCTGCGGGGTGACGCAGCTCAAGGAAGAACATTTATGAACATTTCTTCATGGAAATGCGATCAGACCGTGATGCTAAGGCAGAAGAACTACCGCGTCTGCAGTGCAAAATGATTAATATGATGATTATTACTATAAAGAAATGATAAAGTAATGATCATAAATGTTCTTCCTTGAGCTGCGTCACCTCACAGCAGTCTGTGAAAGACTAGTCTGAGCTCTCCCTACAAACAAGCGGCTGCAGGAAGGGAGTGGGTGAGTTGTGTTTAGCCTCTTTGCTAAAGAAATTTGGCAAAGTTAAAAAGATGTTTGATGTCTAGTGCTGTGGCTGGGACCCTGTATGTACTATTGATGAAGTTAGGTGCTGTTCTAAACATTATTTGTGGCTATAGAGTGGCTTTTCGGTTGAGGTTTGTTTATGGCACCTGAGAGCGCTGTGTATTGCTATTGTGAGGTCATTACTAAAGTTGGTATAACTAAAGAAGCAAGCAGCTGGCAGCATTCATCTTTCGAGGGGGTGTCTAACTAGGTGTTACGGTGTGTTTGACCCTAAATTAATTTTACGCTGGAATATCCCTTTCTAATGCCTTTCAAATACCTGCTTATATTTACAACTGTAATTGCAGCCTGGTACCCATCCTCTTGAATTTTGACTTTCGAATTCTGGCTCTCTCTATAATTTGTACCAAAAAGATACAAAGGCAGAAGCAAAGCTGTCATCTTTTCCGCCTTTGCGGATAAATGAGCTGAGGACAATCTCCTCCAGCTCAAAAACATCACCATGCATGTTTAATTTTTTTACACAGAGATGATGCATGCCAGCTAAAAATTTTTAAAAAGTGCAATATTCACACATAATTGAACTTTTGAGAAATGTGAAGACATCCCCTCACAATACCACCATAAATACGTCCCCAGAGGCGAGCTCATTCATATGATTCCCCCTTTTTTTCTGTTACATTTCCATTGTGCTCAAAGACAGGCAGCAGATTGTTCTTTGAGACAGAGTAGCTGTTTTCCAGTGTGGGCCGTGGGATTCTGACCCACTGGTGGTCTGAGCTGAGATAGAAAGAGAGATTTTTTATTAGATGAATGACAAACGGTCTGCAGGACAGAAACGATAAAGCCTTTAGACTCCTTGAGGTGAACCTTTGAGTGTTTGGTTTCTGTTCTTTGTCAGTACATGCATTAATGAATTAACTTATGTGCTGTCTGTCTCCTTTCTCCTGCAGGGAAGTTTTACTGCAAGCCCCACTACTGTTACCGTATGTCTGGTTATGCTCAGAGGAAGAGGCCTGCTCCCTCCACTGCTCCAATCCCGACTCAGGTACCTTGTTTCATAGATAAAATCCTGAGGGAATTTGAATGATTGACGGGGAGGGATCGAAAAATGTTCAGTTCATCTTTGAAATCAATTATATCAAATACAACCCTGATCCTAAACTCAGGTGTGTCAAATGTTGCCTGTTTATTTCAGCAAAACAACAACAAACCACGTTCTGCAGGGATTACAACAGCATGGCTCTGTAGTCAAAGAGTCCTGCTGCTTGAAGTGGTCTGTCTGCAGCCCTCACTTGTCACTTACTGAGTATTACGAAATGAAAAATCTGACAAATCCTGAATCGGGCAATAACAGGCCAATATTTCACTGTCAAAACTCCAGAAACTCATTTGCTCAGTTTCCAAACTTTTGCAGTGTTGCTCAGTGAAGAGCTGACGCCACACAATAGCAATAATGTCTCTTTCACAACTGTCTTTGAAATATGTTGCCATCTTCAACTTGAAAATAAGCAAGAGTCAGCATTTGAAATGTTGTCTTTGCTCTATTTCTTGTCAGATAGAGGCTTTAAATGATTTCCAATCCATCAAATACTGTTTTGATAACAGTTTACACAGAATCCCATTGCTTTTGTCAATGTCATAGAGGTACTAAGGTTAACTTTTCATCCTATTGAAAGAACATAACTTGCAAATACAGAGGTAAGAATCAAATGAGTTGATTCTTCTTCCTTCTCCTTTTTCTCATGTAAATTAATGTTTCATTCTTGCTGACAGAGCGTAGTTGTTTTCCTTTTCTTTTTATAACTGTTGTTCTATCTTTTAAACTCGCAGAGCACTTTTGCCTCACGTTATTTTGCCTCACAGTTGTCAACATCTGCCTCTCAACCTGTGCAGGAGAACCAGGCGCCCAGGACTCCCACAGCGACCGTAGACGCTCCCAGCAGGGCAATGGCGGCCGCAGCCCCCTCAGCCGAGCTCCAGCCCTCAGGTACCCTACTTTCCTCTCTTGCTGTGGTGGCTGTGCCCAGCCGTCTGGCCAGGGGCGCGGGAGTCCCGCTGCGTACCCTCCGCCGCACGCTCTCCTGGACCTGCCACCAAGTGGCACACAACCCCCTAGACTTTCCCTTCCTGTGCACCTACTGCATCTACCTCTTCTGCTGTTTGGCCATCAATGTCCTGCTCAACCTCCTCTAGCATGACTCTCTTCTCCCTCCTTTTTTCCTCGTCCTTACCTCCTTGTCCTCTTGGCTTACTAATGTGTGGGGATTGGACAGATTTAGCTGACTGTATTGACTCACTGAGCCTGCACAGTGTTCATGTAAATCTTGTGATTCCTGATTTATTTCCTGAAGATGCAGCATTCTCTCCCTGTCTGTCAGCAGCTATTTTACGACCTGATTGGCAGAAGCAGGTTGCTCTGGCAGTCAAATGAATGGTGCATCTTAAATCTATCGATTTCTCTTGGCTTGGAAATTAAAAAGAAAAAGAGTTGGGCAGAGTTCTTCTGGTCAGCTCACCAGGCTGCAGTATTAACCATTTGTTGAACTCGGCTGCATAGCTTTCTATTGTGATTTTACTGTAAAATGATGCAGCTTTCTAAACTTTAAACACCATCAAACATTTGGCCGTTTTGGTATATATATATATATATATAAGACAAAGGTTTATCTGCTTGAGTTTTAATGAAAAGCCAAGCTTTCTCTTTTTTGTAATAGTAACCTTTAGTGGCCTGTGACTGCTCTCTTTAGCTCTACCTCCTCCTCCTCTGTGATGTGTGTTTCTTTTAGAGCCTGCTTTGTGATGTGTTTCTTTCTCTCTGACAGCTGTTCCGCACCTACACTTTTCCCCTCTTACTGAAACTCACCTGACTGTGATGAAGTGCCTGTTGAAGTGCTTTTGTGAGCTTTACCTTTCCCCCTCCTATCAGAGCAGACTAAAACTGAGAGCTCCACTCGTGCTTGAATTAGTGCCTGTGATCAGTTCTCTTGTGATTCTCACCCCTCTGTTTGACCTCCTCGGCCTTTCCTGTCCTCCTGCATCCCTCACCCTCTCACCCTGACAGATTGTTTCTAACAGCCCTTGTGTTTGCAGAAATAGTGCATCTTTGCTGCATATATTGCTCTGCGTATTACGGCTGAAAATAGCAAATATGACTAGAAGAGGCAGATAGAAATAGATCAACTAATATTGAAGTAAGTAAAAGTATAGGCCTGCCGCAGTATGTGGCAAGTGTAGGAACAAAATGACTTCTCATGAAGAGTAGATGAACACAGTAATTATGCACTTCATCAATTACAGATATTAAAGTTAGGTGGCTAATTTTAGTGTTAAGCGCTACGTTTATATAAACATTATAAAATCAATAGGGTTTCTTTCACGCCTTGACTCCTCTCACTCCAGCAGTGATAAATTCATAAAAACAGACACAGTCATGGGCAATCTGGATAACAATTGACAGCCTTTCACTGACACTGCAATAATGCTTACGTATTGTCTCAATTAGGGCTGTCACGATCTCAGATTTCCACCTCATGGTTATGGTGGTCATAAAACAACACAAGAACAATATCATCCTGATATTTATGGTGAAAGCTAACTGTAAAAAAACACATTTGGTTAAATCAAGGAAAGGTAAGACAAGAGTGGAGCAACACATCACTTTAAAAACAAAACATATAAACCCAAGTGAACTTTCATCGTCTATTTGAAGTGATGATCAAATTCATGAGTTATCCACATCACTGGCAGCAACTTTCCTTATAAATAAAACTCTTCTATTGAAATATACCACTCCTACTAAAACAGCTGAAAGAACAGTCAGAAAGCACAAATGACGGATTGAGTAGTAACCCGAGGAGACACAAGCTCTATTGATGTTGATGGATCCAAACTAAACCTTGAAAAGTCACTTTTTGAAAGTGTTGAATCATCTCGTATAAGGCTGCTGTGACTAGCTCGCTAGCAGCTGTTTCTTCTTCATCTTGTTTTTTCATTATTTGAATAATGGCAGAGATGGGAAAATGTGGAGTCACCAAGTCATCTCCATAACATGTATTTGTTCTGCTCTGTCACTGAACCAGCTGCTTCCAATGAGCAGCCAGGAAGGTGAGCTCATTAGTGAACGCACCCTTCAGTAACTGAGCAGAACAAATACATGGCATGGAGATGACTTGGTGACTCCACATTTTCCCATCTCTGAATAATGGACCACTTCTATAAACTCTATATCTGGTCTTTTACCTTGTTCTACTGCTGTTGGTGTTGGTGGGAAAGTTCCTGTTGTTCACTCACAAGTTTGAAGCTTCTGTATTTTGTGAGGGACTTTTAGCATTTAACCAGTAGGGTCATCTTTCCAAACATCTATGAGGCACCTGATATCACTTTGCCCCAAGGCGACCCCAGCCCCATTTTCTTGAGGGTAATTTGGGGAACATAACGCAACCAAAGCAACTTGTAAGCATGGCATTAGATCACCTTTGCAGTGTGCAAATAAGAATTTGACGTAATGACCTAAGGGCAGCCATAGTTCAGTTTAGTTTAGTAATTTTATCAAACAGTTAATAAGTTAATTATGTCTGATAGAAGTGAATTTATTAAGACGCATAAAAAAAGGCAACTGTTGGCTTTAACCCTTTACTTTCAGGATGAGTAAATTATAAAAAACTGGTTTTTACTCTCATATTCGAGGGCTTTGCTTTGCTTTGAAAAAACGATGTAAACATTTCAGTTAGTGACCACATTCCTCATCCTCACAGAACATGAACTTTAGTATTAAGTATCATAGATTCATCATCCTCCTGTTGCAGGTCTTATCTCTGTTTATTACCTAAGGTTGAAAGACAAACTTGAAATTTGAAACAGTTTTAAGATTTGCTTCTCAGGATGGGAAAAGGGCAAGGCGCTCTTGTCAAACTGTAGTGTGACTAGATTATTACTTATCTGTGTTTGTTGATCTGACTTCTTGCTGTAGGACTTTAATCTAATGCAATAAATTCAGTCGTAGATTATGAGTTGGTGTGTCCTTGTCACTTTGTCCTTAAAACACAAACAGTGTTTTGTTCTGAGTCAGTGGGAATGAGAAATTCAATCTCCAATGTTTTTAGACTGCTGTGGATGTGTGATGGATTTGATGCTATCAGGCTTGCATGCACACAAATAAAGTGGCACACATAAATCACACAGGAGATCTCATTGGGTCCTGTTTTTTTACACGCACAAACACACACACAAGCACACACACACATCAGCTCCCAGCACTGCAGAGGGTTATCTTCTCCTCTGCTCTCCTCCTTCCTCCCCCTATGCACCTACCTGATTCTCAGTTTTTTTGTGCTCTCTTTCTCCTTCCCTCCGACCTGCTGCCAACTCTGACGTCACCTCATCCTCTGCCGTGTCCACCCAACGCTCACTTGTCCTCATCAGTACCTGAGGTCAACGGCCTGCAGGAGCCCAGCCTAGCCAAGCGTCTGCGGGGGACTCCAGAGCGCATCGAGCTGGAGAATTACCGCCTGTCCATGCAGAGGGAGGAGGAGCTGGAGGAGGTGCCAGAGGAGACGCTAGCAGAGCACAACCTGAGCAGTGTGCTGGATAAGGCCACAGATGCTGACTTAGGCTCCAGGTAAACGCACTGCACAGCTGACAGTCTGATGACAAGCATGAAACTGAACCTTTTTATTGTTTTTTATCTAGAATCAGATCACTAATAATAAATCTACATACATTGCTGTATGGATTTACATCGCATGAGCACATCTGCTTCAGTCAATGCACTAGTAGGCATAAAACCCTGAGCTGAACTGATCACCAACAATGTTGAACAATAGACATTGTATTTTCAGGTCCTGACTCTGAGTCTCCATTTTCTATCATATTCAGTGCTGCTGTTTTATTTGAGGACTCACAAAAGCCAACTTTAGTAGGGTGACCATATGTCCTCTTTTACCTAGACATGTCCTCTTTTTTTGGCTGTTCGTCCTTGTCCGGCTTTGTCCGGGGAAGTTTATGAAATCCTTCAAATGTCCACGGTTTTGTACAGTGTAAAGGACACCTCATCTGACCTGAAAAACTCTCAAAATTAACTTTGTGACTCAGCTCCTGCGTAGTCGTGTCCTCTTTTTGTGAAGTCAGAATATAGTCACCCTAACTTTATCATTACACATCCACAAATCTAAAGTTAGTCTCTCCAAACATTCATTTTTAGTTTTTGGATGAGAAACTGAGCGATTCATGAGAACCATTTCTGATTCAAACGGTTCAAAAGCTCTTCATTAATACTCTTAATTCATGAGCTTGTTTTTACATGACTCATATACAGCCAATCATATCATGTGACATCACTAGCTGGTGCAGGACTCCAAGCTGATCGAACCACCCAAGTACATCCGGGACCTTCACAGCACGCAATTTTTTTTTTTTTTTGAAGGATGGTAGAGGAAGGTCCCGCCCTCCTTTGCCTCTGATTGGCTAGAAATGATGGGCTCCGATTGGTTATTCCTAATAGCTGTGAAACGTCAAGTCTGTCGGGTTAGGGTAAGGGTAAGGGCTAGGATTAGGATTAGGATGAGGGTTAGGGTTAGGGTTATGAGATTCAGAATTGCGATAATGGTCTGTAATGTTCTGTTTGATGTACAGAGCCGACGGCCTGCGTTTGGCTTGAGCGTGTGATGACGCTTCCAGCTTTCTAATATTGCACACAGCATGGCCTGCTGTATGATACAGTGTCAGTGTTGGTGCTCCAGCCAACCAATCATAAACCAGAAGGGGCGAGACTTGTCACCCAGATCTCCAAGGGAAACAGAGGCTGGTCAGATGACCATCACAAACACAGAGAGGCCCACTTTCGTGCATAGATGTTTGATTTGCTTTCACTTGATCTTTATTTCAACACGTTTTAAAGAAGAAGAAATGACCTCCAGAAATATAATTAAAAACACAGGCACTGTTCCATGGTCTCCCAAAGTCTTTCATGTAAGACTGACCGAAATGCTTCCAGCGAAATTATTTCCGACAGTTTCAGGTCAGTCTGGAGAGAATTCCACGCTGAAGTGGCAGCAAAACTGAACGCTTTTTTGCCCAGTTCAGTCCTGACTCGTGGAACAATCAAATGGACAGTGTTGTTTGAGCGTAGGGTGTGGTGGTGGTTCAGTCTTTTGAAGAAGAGCACATAAATAAGAAGGAGCTAAGCCAAGAAGAACCTTAAAAATTGGAGTCATCTAGTGAGTGTACCTGTGCGACTACATGATGCTTCAAGGAGGAGAAGAAGAAACCAACAACTTATCTAGTCCCGCCCTTTTCTTATGATATCAGTTTATGTAAATGTAGTTCAGTAACTGTAACTTAATAACTGTGTTTTTGAATTACAGCTATTATTTTTATGATAATTTCAGCATAACAAACATTTGAACTAATGTCAACAGACTCCAAGAGTTTCTATCTTCTTTTGTCTACTTCTTCTAACTCTGCGCTGGTTTACCTCTGTCCTCCAACAGCAGCTCAGAGTCCGACATGGAGGAGGAGGATGAACAGGAGGACCAGGATCAGGATCAGGACCAAGAACAGGATCAGGAGGAGTTGGAGGTTCAGCGCCACCGTGCCAGCCTTTCAGACCTCGGCGTCCCGTGGAAGGAGGCGGTCGAGCTCCACGCTAAACTGAGAGGCGAGGACGAGGACGCTGCCAGCAGAGACGGGGAATTAGATGAAGAGGAGGAGGGGGAAGAGGAGGAGGAAGAAGATGAGGAGGAGGAAGAAGAAGAAGAGTCAAGTGAAGGTAAATCCATTTTAGTTTCATTTTGGCAGTTCCAGTGTGTTACCTCCGTGTCCAAACTCAATGTTGTTTTCAAACTCCACCTGCTCTTCATCAAAGTCTGTTTCATGTGTCTGTGTCTCAAACACTGTCTCTTTCATCCTCTTCTTCCTCTGCCCTCTACTCCCTCCTCGCTGCTGTGTTTGTGCGTGTTGTTGTCGTTGTAAATGTGTATCTGTATTTTTTTTTTGTTCTTTGCTGGGCCTGTGTCTCCCCCTGCTGGCAGAGGGGGATTACTGCCCCTGGGATAGAGAGCTCCAGTCAGGCCTTTGGCTGGAGAAGTACCTGACAGATGAAGAGGATGTTGGTACATTTAAAGGTAGCAGCAGAACTGCCTGTGGATGTGTTTGCAGTAACTTTGAGCGTGAGATTTAATCCTGGCTGGTTTGGGTTCTCCAAAAAGAGTGTTTTTTTTCTTTGACTTTCTCTTCTTTTTTGGTTGCATTTGTGTTTTTTTTTAAATGATTTTTATTTCTTTTTTTAAGTGTTTCTGTGAGTCTCCTCCCGGTCTAACCTGCTGTTTATCCCTCTGTTTGTGTGTTAAGCTTTAATACACTAATCTGATAAACGTTTGAGGTTTTTGTTTCCCCTCCAGGCGCTGCAGATATTGTTTGGTAATAAGTGGCAAGAATTATTCTGTTCAACAAATTGAAGTTATTTCTTTAATCTCATATCTTTTGTAACTCATTTTTATGGTTTGACTCTTTTGCAGCCTTGTGCATGCAGCCTCCCTCATCCTGCCTCTCTGATTATCTTTTATTGCAACTGTAATCTAATCGTCTTTCTGCTTTTTTTTCCTCTTCCATTTCCCCCTTTTCCCCCCTCCTCCTCTCCTTCCGTGAATTTCTGCCTTTTCTGCGCATCCACCCTCGCCTCTCCTTTTCTCTCTCTGATTTCCGATTCACACACACACAACTCCTCGAAATCCCCAAACACACACATGCTACACCATATTGTAACACGGTCATACAGCCAGGAACCTTCAAGTCCAACAAGTCCTGCAGCCTGTGGATCCCCAGACTATCCCAGGTTTGGTGAGAACACACCTGGACACTGAGGGGGAGAAAGATGGCCAGCCGGCCTCAGCCTCCCATCCCTCCCAACCCTCCCAACCCTCTGAGCTCACGCAGCCCTCCCCTACAGGTAACACCCCTCCCCCCAGAGGAGCTAAGCACTTGATGAACACCTTTGGTTGGATCCTGTAGGCCTCACAGAGTGAAGGATCAGAGTGTCTCACTTCCCACATGCGGCTGTTGCTGTTACGTTTGTACAACCCCAGTCCAAAAAAAAAAGAGTTTGGGATGTTGTGTAAAATGTTCCTAAAAACAGATTCTGATGCTTTGCAAATAATTTAAAAACAAGATTCAATCGCATACAGTCTGACAACTGTACTAAAGAGGTTTATTCGGCCTGTCACTGATAATTTATAAGACGGCACCTCTGATGAAGGCTGCAGAGGTGGAGTAGCCGAAACTTGTCCGGTACAAAACGTTTATTTTTTTACCTTTCTGGCCTTTATAGATAAACCTTAAGAGCAGAGGATTCAGCATCTATCATTTCAATAAAGAAGGCCAAATTTCGTTTATAACCGTGTGGGTGATTTTGCCCACAGCAACAGATTCAGTTCACAGGCATTGTTTTTGAGGTGATTTGGGTCCATGCAGTGATTTCTACCCAAAGATCGCAGCCATCAAGTGTCAGTTTTCAGCCTTGTATCATTTTTTGCACAGAGATTTCTCCAGGCTCTTTGAATCTCTTCAGGATTTCCAGAACTGTAGATGAAAAAATCAAAAACAGAACAGCAGTTTTATGATGAGGAACATAAATCAGAAATTGTTAAACCATTAGCTCGCGCAGGCAGACAGGCAGACACAAATTGATGATCTCCCCACATCTTTACTAAAGGACTCAGCCTCTCTGGTTTGCCCTTTATTAACCTAGTCATGTTACATTCACCTTTTGACATTCCTTTTAATCAATTTGTGATTAATTTGTACTTTTTTTAATTTAACACAATTTTCTTCAGCTTTTTCTTATCTCTTTACCACTTTTCTAAAATGTGTTGCAGGAAATAAAATTTAAAATTAGTGTTTTTTTTGTTGTTGTTTTTTTCATAAAATTATGCAGTTTTTAAGTTTTCCTTTTTTTGCTGAATTAAAAAAATTAATAGATAAAAAAAAGAGTTTAAATCATTTGCAAACCAAATTTTGTTTCTATCAACTTTTTACCCATCCTCCACCCTTTTTTTTTTGGAGAAAGGGTTGTAGGTCTGTGTATAAACTAACCCCTCTTGTTGTTTACAGTCATGTCTGATGTTTTTTGTCATGTCTCTCATTTTGGAATGTCTAATTTTATGTTCATTCTCCTAATTTGTTGTCCAGAGTCGCTGTTGGTCCTCTGGGTGCATTTAAAGCTCTTCAGTGACATCCCAGTGCACCATATAACCCCTTTGTCGGTTCTTTTGATTTTGTTCTGCTTTGTTCTTTTGTGTTCTGCTATTTTCTTTCCCATGTGTCTAATTACTTTACTGTTATTTCCCTGCCATCTATCCCTCGTCGTTCTGTATCCTCTGGTTTGAATGTAGCCCCCGCCCACACATCCGCCCGACACGAGGCAGTGAGAGTCTGGTTGGAGTCCTTGCGTGGAGGTAGCACAGACTTAAAAGGGATCATGACATCCCGCCTTAGACTCGTTCTCTATCTTTCTATCGGCTGGCATTTTCCTGGAGCATGCAGTCAACACAGCAGAGACTGAAAACTCACAAGCATGCAGTCTGCAAGGCCGACACTCTCAGGAGCTCTAGAGCATCTCCTGTATCGCACCTTTTACCTAAAACTCTCATCATTCCTCCTAACTTGCAAATGCGTATTTCTTCTTAACTCACACAAAATCTGCTCTTAAATGAATTTTTCTTTCCTGAGGACATTTTGCTTTAAAGATATTAAAATCTCTTAACAGCACCGTGTTTCTCACCCTGATGGCTAATGCGTGAGGTATTTCTCTTGAAATCTTCTTAAATCCTGCTCTAACCCACTTAAACCGGCACAAAGTTCAGATAATGAGGCCATTGAGGTACTTCAGGAGGCCTCCTTGTCGATTGTTCAAAGTTGGATGAGGGGAATGAAAAGCCCTACACACATTTTAAAATTCGTAGGCAGCACTTATTCTGGGTTAAAAGCTTGGAGAAGATCTCTGTGCTTACATCCACTAAAATCAAATGTTTTATTACGTGCAGCTCTGCACCCTTTGAAAACCTGCCAGTTTCGAGCGTTTAGCAGAGGTGACCTCTGAGGTCGTTACAGCGTTTTAAAGCTGCATGAATCAACTGAGGATCATCCTGATTCTAGTTTGGCAAGAAGATCGCACATCGCTCCAGACAGGCTGTTTACATGAGGGCCCGCTGCTCGTCTCTTAACCCACGTCATTAACATTTTAGTCGTACTGCTTTGTTCTAATGTCATCCATTTGTGATTTTGAAAAATGGATAGCTGCATGTGTCTTCAACCCTTTGCCACTCTGTGCTTATTTTTTGTTGTATTAATTGACTGACCCACTGAAAAAGTTTTTACCTGTCCTCAAGACTAATGGAGGATTTTTATGCCAGATGAAACCTCTGGCAGGAAAAATGGATTTTGGTTTTGAAACCTTGACCATCTGCTTTTTAACTTTGGTTTCATACAACTGCACTCAGACTCTGAGAGATTCATCATTGAGGACTCTTTTGAGTCTGGTGCTCTCATTTGATGTACCTTGCATAAAAGTGCAGTGCACGTTAGGTTTGCAGGAATTGGGAGATGTTTTGCTCCGCTAATTGCAGGCAACATACTGTCTCATTTCCTGCTGTTTGTTTGTCAGAGCCCTGCGAGGATGAAGATTTGGAGGATTTGGAGGCAGAGGCAGACAGTCCAGACATAGAGCCCGGCACAGAGATGGATCAAGGTGAGCAACTCAGTGGATAATGAGTGTCTCAATCATCCCACTGGATTTTGAGCTCAGATTAACAGGACATTTATTTAAAGGATATTGAAATTTAAAGGGTGATCATATCTATCATCAGATTTGGTTGCTGATGAGGCTGCAAGCTCTGAGGGACAACAACAAAATCCTTCTTAGAGAGAAAAATGTTGACAAACTAGGCTGTTCAGACTTGACTGTGGGGAAAATGTGAAGTTTAATATAAATGTGACCCTTACACTGATCAGTTATACTGTTGCTGTGGTAGCACTATCAGCTGTCCACTTACTGAAACTTAGAGACTTTTAATCTTTTTTTATCAATAAAATGGTTTCTAGTTTAATTCTTTGTGTCAATTTTTTTGCATATTTAGTTGATATCTGAGTAGGATTGTTTTAGCTGAACCCATATCTGTACTGAGAGCTTTTTTCTAATGGGGAATAAAGACCTTTTTGACCTGTCCGATCACCAGGCTGAATATCTGTTTCAAATTGTTTTGGAAAAACAATCAAATATGTCGAAACTAGAAATTACTCATTACAGCACATGTACAGAATAATGTGATTGTGATCCCTCCGCAGAACCACACTACCACACATGGGGAAGAGAAGTCTACCTTTAGAGTGGGCTATGAAAAACTTGAAATTGAATCAGTGCATATCTAGATTTAATAAACCAGCTCTTGGTGCTGGACTGGTCCTCCTCCCAGAGTTCATCAGACACGAAAACACTCTTATGCATCCCTAAGAGTGACACTCATTGTTTGGTGTTATGAAAGTACGAACAAATGGAGAAATTCAAAGTTCAGAACTTAGCTGAAGAACAAGCAAGTCATGAGAAAAATGACTCATTGGTATGATTGTAAGTAAACCCTCCGTACAAAATGCCTGAATTGGAGGTAGTATTAGAAATGAGTGCAGGTAGGACCAAATTTAGTTGAGCTGAAAAAATGAGGCAACTGAGGCAGACCCCGTCCTTCTGAGCTGGTTTGAACAAATGATTTTATGTGATAGGAGTGTGGTCTGAGACCCTTAAGGGGAATTAACTAAAGGAGGAGCAAAACAGCAGCAGATTGGCTGCATTTCCCCCTATAATATAATGACAAGAACAATTAGTATGTCTCTTCTGAAACAAGGTAAGCATGCTGCTGAAGAAGCCACCCTACTCACCACCCCAAGCTTAAATGCTAGTTCAATTTAACAGTGAGCCTGGGAACCAGGGGCTTAGAGTGGAGCAGGAGCACTAAAGAGAAACAAATCATTCAAACAGAAGAAGTAAATACAACATACAGTTCAAAGAGCCACAAAAACAACCACTCAGCAGCATTCCAGCCATGAAGAGGACTTAGGGACTCAGGGAAGGCCCGGGTGTTTTATATTGTTATATTGGCTGATTAGGGGACTGAAGGAGGAGCAGCCAGACAATAAGCTGCAGTCAGAGACCTTAAAAAGTATGGTGGCTTTGAGTGGGACATGTATCCTCATAATTACATAAAGATCTTTAAACATTTTACACTCAAACAAACAAACAACAAGCAAACAGACGTTACTACATTGTGTCATCGTAATTGTGATTGTTTTATCATGGTTTTGGAAATACCATATGCTAAAGTTCAGTTATTTCTTTAGATAATTCTGTTTTCTGCTAAATGAGACGACCAATATAACATATCTGTTGTACTAGATAGACTAGATAAAAGAAAATATAGACATGATGAATAGAATGAGTACTATATGCTTAAAATATAGATGATGATGTTAAAGAAATCTCTGACAGTTTTTTTTTTAATCTGTTTTGTTTGAATTCCAGATGATATCCCTTCAGATGCAGAAGCTGAGGCACGTCTGCACCAGTCAGAGCGTGCTGAGGTTCAACCTGAAGAAGACGAAAAATCCGACAGTCTGAGGATGACCCCCAGTATCCGTAAATGTCCTTATTAGACAAAATATCCCTCCTATATGCATTATTTTGTTCCTTGGATTGAATCATATTTTCTGTTGTTGTTTTTTCACTCAGAACAATCCAGTGTCAGTCCCACACAGAAAGAGGAAGATGTTGTTTCTCCATTGAAACCATCTGCAGAACCTGAAACTCAGGTGAGAGGAACCAGTAATCATCACAGACTTATCTTAATCCTATTTGTGCTCTGGCCTACCAGGTGTCAATACAATTCTATCGAGATTATTGAGTTTTCTTAGTGACATGAAAGATAACAAAATCTTCTGTTTCTTCTCTAGATGACCCCAGCGAAGTCTCCTGGCGTCCGTTTTTTCCCAGAACCGTTTTTACCTGAAGAACAGAAGCCTAAGAGCATGACTCCTGCTCCTTCTCCAGCTGCCAAGAGTCCTCTGAGTCCTTCAACTGTCCTTGTCCAGAATCCTTCCTCTTTACCTTCACCTGTCCCAGTTCTCTATTCCCCCACTGTACCCTCACCTGTTCAGGTCCAGAACCCTCCCTCTCTACCCTCACCTGGTCAAGTCCAGAACTCTCCTTCTCTACTTTCACCCGTTCAGTTCCAGAACACTTCTTCTCTACCTTCACCTGTCCAAGTCCAGAACCCTCCTTGTCTTTCTTCACCTGTTCAAGTCCAGAACTCTCCCTCTTTACCCTCACCTGTTCAAGTCCTTTATCCCACTTCTTTGCCTTCACCTGTCCCAGTCCAGAATTCTCCCTCTGTACCATCTCCACTTCCAGTTCAGGATCTGTCCCCTGCCCCGTCTCCTTCTCCTGCTCTCGGGTCTCCTGCAGCTCCTCCCTCCTCTTCACCCCTCAGTTCAACCGCCAAATCACCTGTCGGCTCTCCGGTCCAGCTGGCAGTTGAATCACCTGCAAAATCACCCATCAGATCCCCTCCAAAGTCTCCTGTTGGCTCCCCTATTCGCTCTCAGCCCATCCCCCTACCAGAGACTCGCACACCGAAATCTCCGGTCTACCCTCACCGCTCCATCTGCCCTCTCACAGGAAACCCCCTCTCCCCCATCTGCGCTCAGCCTTTACCCTGCCAGGAGCCCTCGTCCCCCCTCACCTCCGACTCCCCCGTCAGGACTCAGCCTGTCCCTGCTGTCACCTCCACGCCGCTGAATAAAACAGACAAAAACACTCCTGAATCAACAGACTCCTCGAGCGAGGAGACGCCGTCTAAAAAGACAGATTTAATCGAGGAGTTTTGGTTAAAGAGCGCTGAAATCAGGAAGAGCCTCGGCCTGACCCCTTTGGACCGCAGCAGTAAAATCTTAGAGAAGAGTGTGGTTAAAACTCCACCACAGGACATCACCCCTGTAAAGCCACAACCCCCAGAGGTGTCTGAGGAGCAGAAACCCGCCTCTACCGGCCGCACTGTCATCCGCAGACTCAACATCACTCTGGAGGGTCAGGTTATCACCCCTGTCGCTCCTGTCGAACTGAAGAGTAACGGCTCTGATAAGAGGGACCTCAGCAGCAGCTCCGGCCTGGGGTTAAACGGCAGCATGGTTACGAGCCAGACGGTAAACAGCGACAGCTACAACACGTCTGACTCGGCCATGCTCACGCCGCCCTCCAGCCCTCCACCACCTGTGCCTGCCAATCAGTCTCCAGCCGTGCTGAGGCAGCAGAGACACCAGGTGTCCTGGAGAAACGGGACAGAAAAACCTCCACATGAGCGTGCCAAAGAGCCCGAAAAAAACAAGAGTCCTGTCCCCGCGCCGAGGACCCAGCTGAGCCCGGTGTCTGCTCCGAAACCTGCACCCAGGAAAATCCCCTCACCTCAGACAGAACAGAAACCAGAGCCAGAACCAGCTCCAGTGGTTGTCATGAGGGAGAAGAAGAAGCCGCGGCAGGAAGAGATGAGGAAATCGTTTGTGGAGACGGTGGAGGAGATCCCGTTTGCTGATGACGTGGAGGAGACCTACGATGAACGGACACCCGAAACAAGCATGAACAGGTACTACACGCCTCCCACCAGCAAACCCAGCAAAGAAAGACCTCCTCTGCACCTTGCTCTCGCAATGGAAAACGGCAAACCTAACATCCCCGCCAACCCGGCCGCCAAGACCCCAAGAGCAACTCAGTTCTCCCCAGAGGCGAAAGAGATAGCTGAGGAGAGAATGAGGGCCAGAGAAAAGTCCATCAAGAGCCAGGCTCTGAAAGACGCCATGGCCAAGCAGCTCAACAAAATGAAAGACTCAGACACAGAAAAGGGGGCCTCACCCAAGGTGGCCTGGACCACGACTCCAGATACTTCTAAAAAGAGTAAAAAGGCAGCTGTATCCCCTAAGACATCAGCTGTGAAAGCCCTGGAGTCAAAGAAGGCGGAGACTATACCCGAGCGCTTCTTCAGCAGTAACAAAAGTCTGGACAGCTCGGTGGCTTCGTCAGATGGCTCCTCCTCCACCAAGAGCAAGAAAAGAAGTTCACTTTTCTCTCCACGCAAGAACAAGAAAGAGAAGAAAGCCAAGAACGACAGCAGCAGGATCTCCGGCACAGACGAGACTCCGCCTAAACACAAGTCGCTGTGGAAGGCCGTCTTCTCAGGGTACAAAAAGGACAAAAAGAAGAAGGACGACAAATCATGTCCGAGCACGCCATCATCGAGCTCAACCACACAGGACTCTGGGAAAAAGAGGACGTCACCTCTAGGGAAATCATCAGGTCAGAGACATGGAATCATTGCACCTTTTAAAGGGATATTTATCGTGTTTTAGGAAAAGTCTGACAAACATATTTCTCTTCGTTTCGTTGTTTTCACAGACTTGAAATCACGTAGAAACTTGAGCTTCTCCGAGGACTCAGACCTGTCCTGTGATGACGTCCTGGAGAGATCCTCCCAGAAGTCAAAGGCAGATGTGAGTAACAGTACAAACACAAAAACCCGTCAGATCTTTCCCTCCACAAGTGTGTGTGTATGTGTGTGTGTGTGTGTTTGGCTTTTTCCAGAAAAGAGTGAGTGAAACATCCACTTAGAGAAACTAGACTTATTTTATCTTTTCTGTTTTCTTTGAAATATGCTGTCTTTGACTGGTTTCCTTTACTCTCAGCTGCATACGGACATCTTTGACCTAGTGTCAGGCATTCAGAAGGAGGCGATAAAAGAGGAGATGAAGGAGAAGAGGAGGGAGTTAAAGGAGAGAAAGAGGTTGAAAGAGAAGCAGAAAGAAAGAGTGTGGGAAAAAGAGGTCGTTCGAGAAAAGGAGAAAGACGATGAGGAGGTATTGTGCAGAAAGGTGTTGAATGATTTTGAATTTCGTCCCAACGTAGTTTGTAAAAATCCATCCCTGTAAATAAAGTTAAAGCGTTTGCGCTGACTTAGAAAAAACTTTCAAACTTAATGAATTCATTTTCAAGTAGCATTACATCAAAAAAAGTTTACTTTGCTGCCCTTAAGTGATCTCTGAGTGAATCACACAAGCATTCGTGATTTCCAAAAGGAGGTTTTTGATGTCTTTAGTACCCTAATATGACAAAGTAAATACACGTCAAAGGATACCGAGCTAAACAATCACTAAAAAAGTGAATTCTTCAAAAGGCTGGACTCATTAAAAATGTAGGAGGCTCCGAACTTATTAAGAGTTTGCTGAAATTCAGCACTCAAACCCAAAATCCTATCCCACAAGTCCTTTCATGTGAATCCATTTGCATTTATTATATGGGGCTGAAATTCAAAATGATTGTCTCGTCCACTGCTCAGTGTGTGTGTGTGTGCGCGTGTGTGAATGTCCATCTGGTGGTTTAGATAGATCCAATCCAGTTCACGGCCCGAAGCATGAATTCATTACCCATCGTGAGAACATTTTAGAAACTCTGACACGCTCCTGTTTTGTTTTCTTCATTTTGAAAACATCTCTGTTTGAAGGACAAATGGACATTTTGTTATTCTTCAATAACATCCATTGAAATTCTTAACTCCATGCAGCTGCTGTAACAGAAGGTTAAAGCTGTGTCATGCCTGCCGGGCCGTGTGTGATTCAATTTTAGCCTGCAGGGATTGTGTAGTCCGGTCTGTTTAGTTCTTAGTTTTAGAGATCTGTGTGTGCGCTACTGTAGATGTACACTCGTCGACCTAGAATATACAACCCTGACTCCGAAAAAGTTTGAGTGCTGTGGAAAAAGTCGATAAAAACAGATATTGATGGTTTGCAAATCATTTAAAGCCTATTTGATGAAAACGGTGTGAAGACAAAATATCAAAAGTTGAGGCTTAAAACTTTTAATTATGAATTTGATGCCAGCAGCATGTTAAAAACAGGTAAGGACAAGGTTAAAAAAAAACTTGAGGAGCATCTCTGAACTAGCTAGATGAATTATCAACAGGTGGATATAAAAAGAATATAACGGAGAAGCTGAGTGTCTCTGAAGGACAGATGGAGATTGTTCAAATGTTTCAGAATAATGGTTCTGAGGGTGAATGTCAAATAATGGATTTCATCATCTACAGTACAGAATTTCATTGAAAGATTCAGAGAATCTGGAGAAATCTCTGTAAAAAAAGGAACAAGGACTAAAACCAAGACTAGATGGTCCTGACCATCAGGCCCTGCAGCTCCACATTAGAAACAGACAGGACTCTGTAGTGGAGGTTACTGCACAGGCTTCAAATCATTTCCAAAAACCATGTCTGCCAACACAGTTTGTCACTGCACCTACAAATGCGGTGAAAAACCATTTATAGAGTAAACCACGTATAAGCATGTGCCTAAAGCCATGTGAGATGAAGCGAGGGACAACGAGCCTGACATCTGGAAAATCAAAATTAGAAATTCTTTTGGACTCTATTCCCCAAATGGATTGGGACTGCCTGGCTTGTTAAAAACACATTTCAAATCCAGGGGATCATCAGAGTCCATGTCATGAGTATCTTCCAGATCTATTAAGGCTCCATTAATGCTGAACAATATCTACAAGCTTTATGAACAACATCTGCTGACATCGAGACAAAGACTTTTTCAGGGAAGATCTTCACATTTCAGCAAGACAATGACAAACCATATTCTTACAACAGGGATTACAACAGCATGGCTCTGTAGTAGAAGAGTCCTGCTCATAAACTGGTCTGCCTGCAGTCCTGACTTGTCCCCAATTGAAAACATCTGGACCATCATGAAACCTGAACTGCTGATCAGCTCAAAACTTTATTCGACAAAAGTGGAACCTAATTTCTCTCTTAATGAAATACTCTGTTTAAATGATTTGCAAACCCTCAAAGTCTGTCTTAGTATTTATCAAACTGTCCTAACTTTTGTAGTCTTGGGATTGTATAGGACCCCCTTTAGAGATGACTAGACCTATAATATCAAATAACAGACTTTTCTTACTGCTTCAGGGTAAGATGGTCTCTGTGACTTGTGCATTGTGATTTGTTATTAAAGTTTAGTTTGACTAATTTCTGATTAACAGATGTATAATTTGCACCCTGCCAGTTTTGTGTTGGTGTGGGATATTAACATTGCCTGTTTTGATTGTACCAGCTAAATATGACTTTAATTTGTTTTTTTTTTTATTTTGACCAGTTTCACATAATCATTAACCCATTTTAATCATTTCATCTGTATCATGTTTGTTTCCTGCCTTTTTTTTTTGTTTTTGTCTCCCCAAAGTCTGTTTATGTCCCTCACGCACTGGCGTTCAAGAGATCATACGCCACGAAGGTAGTATTACACACATTCCTGTTGATAACCCCCCCACCCCCCTCAGCGCATGTGCTGGTTTAATATCATAACACTTAATGTGCATCTGGCCTCAGACTAACCATCCCCTCTGGATGCATGTGACAGCCTGGGCGCAGCGTTCAGTCCCTCACTGCTGTTCAAACACGGGTTCATCTTTTTTTCTGGTCACAAAGAAACCTCTGCGTCTCCTCATATTAAGGCTGTTCCTCTCTGTCTGGTACAAGACATATTAACCTGCCTATCTGTCACCTTGGCACTGTTTTTCCTCCAGTCAGGCTGCTGGAATAACTTTGACACGTTCCTCCTCAGCGCTGCTCTCTCTTTCTCCTGATTTATGCCAGCTTTTTATGTCCTCACAAATCAGCCACCAGCAGAAACAACCCTGCTTATTCACGCACTGTATTTCCTATTATTATGGAGAAGATATCATAATGTGAAGAAGGATTATAGCTGTTAAAGCTGCAGTGAAGTTGATAGATGTGCCACATTGTTTTCAAAGATACTTTATGTTTCCATACCGTGAGAATAAGATTAATAGTCCTCCAGAAGCCCGTAGATGTGCTGTGAAGTTGTAAATATCCAGGGATAAACTGAGCTAGTTATTGTTGTCCCTCACCTTCTACAGGGTCTTATCATATCTCCCATCCCCTTTCTGTTCGAAGTGTCTGAAGGGCCAGGGCCCACAGAGTTAGCTCCACACGCTCAGAGCTTTTCAAAGAAACTTTTCTGACTTGTGTTGTTTGTTTTTTTTGTTTACGATACACCAGAAAACGTACACAGAAGAGGAGCTGAATGCCAAGCTGACGCGGCGAGTCCAGAAAGCCGCACGACGGCAAGCGAAGCAGGAGGAGCTCAAGAGACTGCACAGAGCTCAGGTAGGTCACCTGAGGTGTTCATCAGTGAGAGGAAGATGGTTTGGAGAGACAAACCTCTGCAGCTTTTTATTCATGCCTCTAAGCATCATCACCAGCACCAACTTTGACTCATGATAGATGACCTGAAAAACTGAGGTTTGTCTTTATAAAACTTTGCTTTTAGCAAACTAAAGTAAGATGGTGAAGGAGGCAGACATTGTACCTGCTCAAGTTCACCATGTAAGGATATTCAAAGAAAGAAGGAATGTCTTTGTGGTCAAGATGGAGTTTATTTTTTAAACAGCAGTACCACAACTGTGATTTAGAGCAGTGGTTCACACCTGATTCAAATGATCAGCTCGTTATCAAGCTCTGTAATGGCTTAATAACAAGGTAATCATTTGAATCAGGTGTGTTGGAGCAGGGAAACATCCAAAACATGCAGGACAGTGGGCCTCGAGGACTGGACTTGAGAACCACTGATTAAGAGGATCCCTCGTCCCTCTCTGCCCCTCACCCTGATCACCTACAGCACCTGACACATGCCCTGCTGGTGATCACTTGTTTTGATAACAAAATTCAGTGAAATTTCCAATTAAATAGGGATGGGAACAAGTAATCCAGTACACATTGTTACCGTCATTACTTGTGTATCGTTGCACTACTTGCACTTTTGTTGATATCAGTGAAAGTACCACAACTTAGGTCAGGGGTGGGTAATCATGTGCCATGGAGGGCCGAGAGGCTGCAGGTTTTCTTTCCAAACCAAAACTCCACCAGGTGATTTCACTGATTACCTTACCTCCAAGCAGAGAGCAGGGACTAATCAGTGAAATCATCTGGTGGAGTTTTGGGTAGGAAAGAAAACCTGCAGCCTCTCTGCCGTCCATGGCACATGATTACCCACCCCTGACTTAGGTCGTTCACAGGAACATGCACCATATCAGCTGTCACCATGATTTGCACACAACCATCACGCAAAAAACACGACATCTGAGAGCTCACTAAATTGGTAACAAGGTGATATTAGGTAATAAATGTATATCATTAATCACACATTGAAATGATTTAAAGGCTGACCATGTACACACAAAGGTTTTTTTTTAAGTCTGTTCATCCTGCAGCCTGAAAAAGTCTCTACTACTTGAAGGAGCAGCAAGAGCTGCTTAAACATCAGGTGGTTTAGTGCATTAATAATTGACTCAGCCTTTCGAGAGTGTACTGAGTGTAAACACATCAGTAAAATTGTTTTAAGTAGCAGTTTTGCAGCATATGTTGAGCGTGCCCGGCAATCTGTTGTTATTTTTTGATTCAGTGACCTGCAAAGGCTGTTGGAGAGAAAGTCAAAACAGATTCAACAACATGAGAGAAAAAGAGACATCAAGAGTCAGTCAGTGTATTTCTGTAACTTAAATCCGGGATGATTAAGTGCTTTTTTTAATTAAAGTGAAAAAGGATTTAGTTTGAAGGAGTTCACCTTAGGGATGTTAAGGGAAACACATAAAAATTGGTCTGTGTATTCCAGCAGGGGTTGTCTATGATTCGGCTGGTATTGCTGTCATTGTTTCGCAGTTGTTTTCTAGCCTTTTGTTGTTTATTTACCATGTAGTTATTTGAATGTGACTCAACCCTCTTGGAGAGCCTCCGCACTCTCTCCCTTTGGTTAGGAAATCCTCTGTGATTGATGCTGTAACTCTGCAGTCAAGCCCCAGTCCACTGACTCAGCACTAAGCCACAGCTCAAGTCTCTGCAGTTTGCTGGCCTCAATCTCGCTTCCTTTTAGAGGCTATTTGCAGAATGCAAACTCTGCTTCTTGTTTAGCTCCTGTTTCTGTACAGCTCTGATAAAGTTCGAAAATGAGGAAGTTGGAGAAGTTTTTCCTGCTCTTAAATTTCCTTCCGTGCATTTTATTCAGCTTAAACTCCATCTGATCACCTGTTTTGATAACATAAAATTCAGTGTCTGATCTCCAACTTAAACTCTGTCCCGCTTACCACAGCGTTGTTAAACTACAAGTAATAATGTTCATCTGTGATATTATTCAGTGAGTTTATTTTTTATCTGGACTGTCTATCCACAGTGAATTTGTAAACATGAAAAACTCACAAATTAGTTTCTTTGACTCTTATCTTTAATATTTTATCATCTGAGAGGAGCACAACCTGCCGTGAGGAAGACCTGCACACATGCTTGAAAGAAAAGACGCACAATTTCAGTGACGTGCACAATTCAAACGATCCATTCACTGATCAAACACAGCTTTTTCTTTCTTTACAAACCTACTATTTAATCTTGCGACTGTTTTACCACCAGTATAGTCGTTTTCTGAGAAACATACGTCTTCCTGAAATCATCAAACCACCTCCGTGTGTGGAGATGATCCACAACTAGGTCTTGATTGGCTAATTAGTGGCACAGTGGAGGTTATTACTCTGTGCACTCATGTGAGATAATTCAGGTTCAGGTATGTTGGTGTTTGTGATTTCAATTAATAAACACAGAATAAGGTACAAAAATATGCAAGTCTGCTCGAACACTTGCTGTAAATCTGCCTGTTGTGCTGTGTTTTGTACATCATATTTAAGCTCAGTTACAATGAATTGATCATCAAGTTTGTACTTACTCTGTTATTATTTGCAATCACTTGACAGCACTGCTCTGTTTGCATGTTTTGCACACTGCTGAACATGGAGGCAGTTCTCTTTTTCACCAGAGGGGTCACTGTGAGCTCAGTTTGCCAACAGGTCATACATGCAATCCAACACTGGTATGATGACGCCAAACAACTGTCATACATGAGCCATAATAATGAACAAAACAGAGGTTTTTCCATCCTTAAGGTTTGATTTAAACCTCAAAATGTCATGTATTGGGTGGAGAATTAGTCTGTTTTGTTCTTGCACAGAGCGGATTGTTAAGTGGTGTCATTTTTAAACAGTTTGCTTCGAGAAAACATCCCTTAACAAAAGATCTTAATTGCCCGTCCTCTCCTTATAGTCTGATTTTGGTTAAAACGTCCACTCATATTTCAGTTTCTGTCACTCCTCTGTTAAATTTTCATCCATTTGCATCTACTCTAAACTCTGAAGTATGAGTGCGCTGTGAGGAGAGTGAGATGAGAGCTCCGAATCGTGGGTTGTGGTAAAAATCTTGAATAATTTGTCAAAACAGGCTCGTTCTTTTGTTTGAAGACATCAATACAGTTGTAATTAGCTGTAGTCCCAGTGCACCCTGAGACATTTAATTTTAATGAGGGTAAACTGTTGCATTGGCGGAGTATTCAAGGTAACCTCAACATCACCTCCCCCAGAAACCTGTGGGACAAATCAGATGTAATTAGTGGCACAGTGGAGGTTATTATTCTGTGCACTCATGTGAGATAACTCAGGTTCTTTATAATGTACTGGAGCTCCTGTGTTGGTGTTTGTGAGCATTTCATTAATAATGTAATAGTAACCCACCTCTTTGCTCCCCACAGATCATCCAGAGACAGTTGGAGCAGGTGGAGGAGAAGCAGCGGCAGCTTGAAGAGCGAGGTGTAGCTGTGGAGAAAGCTCTGAGAGGAGAAGCAGGTAACATCTTGTGACACATCCGTCCCATGTGGTGTTGCGTAGCAGTTATACAACCTCAGATAGATATTAAACCAATATTTAGGGAGCCGAAGGGTGCTGTAAGTTTCATAACACTTAGAAATCTCTTCATATTAATATTTTACAGTGATTTACCATGACCGTGACAGCTAAATGCTTCTCTGCTAGACCGTGTTTTATCTTTGTGAGAAACAAGTCCGGCCTTTTTTAGCGCTCTGCGAGGAATAACCATGATATTGATGATCGGAGTGATGCAACCTAAAACCGCATTATCTCAGAAAAACTGTCCCCGAGCAGACATTCACAAAACTCAGACAGCGTGTAGAGTTTATTCAGTCGGACTCGAGTATACTTTGTGAAGTCAATTTGCGTGCAATAAGAAATATTTGCTTCTCCAAAGCAATAAACCCAAATTGTGCCTGACAAGGGACTATCACAGACAATATACTTCCAAGATGAAGAATACATTATTTGTTATGGGAGCAGCAAAGTTCATTATTTTCCTCGGTTATATAAGCATATGAAGCATGACGAGTGCTCAGTAACAATAACACATTATTTACATGATGTGAGCACTGGATGCGAGTGATGTACTGAGGTCCTTCACAGAGCGGAAAGTGTATTTTGCCTTAATTTACTTAATGGTGACGGAAACACAATAACAAAAAAAAGCTTTTATCTTGCAAATGCATTCCCGTAATGTAGATGCGTTGAATATTTCTTTTAAATATGGCCATTTTCTCATCAAGACAAATAACTATTTACTTTTCCCACCAGCTGTTTCTCCAGCCCACTGTTTGCGTATGTTTTTAACTTGTTTACTACTCTACTCTCTTAAAGGATTGTATAAAGGTACTTATACGTTACCCAAACAGCACAAAAGAAGATCAGGTATTAGACTTACTGTAGTTTCTTTTTTATTATTTTATTGTAATATTGACATGTGACACTGTTATGTAGGCTCCATCTGTGGTGACACACTGCAACAGTTCTCCATTTTCCGAACACTGTCCGTTCATAACATGTCCGTCATCGTCAGTTCAAGCTGCATGCGATCAGGAGAATGTGTGTATGTGTGTGTCCCCTGACATAGATTTGTGTGTGCGCTCATTCTGGATGTGTTTCTTGGATTGTCTCCTTCACTGCCTCTCAATGAGGAGAGTTTTCTGTACTCTGATCAAGACTCCGATCACGCTTTATCATTAGAAATGAAACCAGAATGTAAGAAATCAAATCTAAATTGGTTTGCAGGCTGACTACTTCTTTATTATAATAGATTCTGCAAATATTTGCTCTGCCTGAGCAGCTTGTTACAGATATTTGTCGAGAACTTGTTCATTATCTTTTTTATGTGCTGAGTAACAGCAGCCCAGAGTGATTACTGACTCTGCTTGGCTTAGCACTCTGATGCACTTTCAGTCTGAACCAAATCAATCTCTTATTTTACGACCCTAATTCTGTGAGAGTTGGGACGCTGTGTAAAATGTCGATAAAAACAGATTTAAAAACAGTTGGGACAAGGACAAGCAAACGCTGAAAGAGTTGTGTACTGGTAAAAAGAAACCCCTAGAGGGACATATGTGAACCATTGAGGTTAGTTTGCAACAAGTCAGTAACATGGGAGAATATAAAAAGGCTTTATGAGAGAGAGAGACTGGGTGAGCAAATAGTCCGACAGTTTCAGAATAATATTCCTGAGCAAGAAATTGAAAACAGTCTGAGGATTTCATCATCTACAGTCCATAATGTCATTGTGAGATTCAAAGTCTGGAGAAATCTCCATACAAAAAGAGACAAAGCAGAAAACCAATACTGGTTGGCGGTGATCTTTCTGTCCTCAAGTGACTCTGCATTTAAAACACGGACTCAAACTTACTTCAAAATAAAATATTCCTTTTGGAAATCTTAGACATTGCATCCTTTGTTTTAAAGAGGAGAAGGACCACCTAGTTTCCTCTCAGCTCCCAGTCCAAATCAAGCCTCCCTGATGGTATGGAGATCATCAGAGTCCATGTCATGAGTATCTTTCACATCTGTGAAGGCTCCATTACTGCTGAACAATATCTACAGGTTTAGGAGAAACATCTGCTGCCGTCCTTCATATTTCAGCAAGACAATGACAAACCACATCCTGACAACAGGGATTACAAAAGCATAGCTCTGTAGTAGAAGAGTCCTGCTGATAAACCATGAAGGAGACCCTGATATGTCAAGCGAGTGGGTTCAACATACACCCCATACAGAGACTACAGTCCTGTTTGTACCCTCGCTCTCTGCTCCCCGCACTTTCTGCCTCTCTTAAGCCTTCTGTTAACCAAATTAAGACTCCAAAGATTGAGCATTTGACTTTAAAACCTCCAGAAACTGGTCTTCACACTCTCCAAATGCTCACAGAGTTCACAGTATAGTTAAAAGAAGAGGTGATACAACACAATGGTCTGTCATGTCCTCTTCCAGACTGTTTTGAAATGTGTTTCCAGCATCAAATTCAAAATGAGCATATTCCTCTCAGAATACAAACATAAGTTTCAGTATCAACATGTGTTTTGTTGTTTTGCACTATTATGACTGAGATGCGATGGATGTGAGCATGATTTGCACACCAACAGATTAGTTTTACACAGCATCCCCTCCTCTTTGACATCGGGGTTGTTATTGAACATTCATAACTAGAGGAAATAACAGCTACTTCACAGTTTGAGCCCAAAGAAAAAAGGAAAAAAAACAAAAAACAAATCGATGCCCTCGGCAGATTTGCAAACAACACTTTTACAAGAGGCTTTGTGTGATAACAAGCAGACTGAGCCAGTGAACAGCAAATACAGCAAATCTATGTAGCGGTCTGTTATGACTTTGGTGTTGCACAGTCTGACTGCATTATTCACTGTGGTGAGTACTGACCGACTCTCTTTGTTCGGAGTGTCGCTGCAGTGAGGACGTGTCGCTCTGTTTTGCAAGAATGTGCATGACTTGCTGTTGTTGAGGAGTTGTGTTGGTTTGTGTGTATGTGAATGTGTGTGTGTGTTTGTGTGCCCAGTTTGGGGCAGTGTGAAATAACTCCTATCTCTAATATATCCCTGTCATTATAGACTATTGGGGAGATTCTAATTACAGTGAAATCCTGGACTTGCATCTGGGCGGTATGTATTTCAAATCTGTCGCTTTGAACTAACCTAATGGCTAACCCAATCTGTCCTTTGACCTCCTCCCACACTTTTTTTGTTTTACTACTCGAGCTTGGTGCCCTTATGCATACTTCTACTGACTGGCTGGCTGGCTGTTTGGCTGGCTGGCTGGCTGTTAGCCGTATTGCAATACTTTCTGCTCCCCTCCCTCCCTTCCTCCCTTCCTCCCTCCTCCCCTCTGGGTTTCTAGTTCAGACACTCTTTACATCAAACAGAGATCAGACACTTGGCCTTGTGCTGTCCTCTTATGATTTCCTTTGATCTCCATAAACTTATGAATGATTCATGAATGAATTACTGAGTAACTTTTATTTGTCACTCCTCAGAAAAAAAGGATTTTACAATACAAACTGAAGGAGAAACACAGACGCACAGTGCAGAGGAACAGAGAGACGCGTCAATATTTAGCGAGCATTCAGAGAAACACAGGGCGTAGAAACACAAAGAGACACAACAGGATAAATAACGCAGCACAGTGAATGAAAGGAAAATGACGTGCGGGCTCTGACTGCACCGTTTTATTCTAGTAGATTGAAGAGAAGTCCTAAAAATCACTTGATACTTCAGGTTAACAAAAAAAAAAAATCATCGTGGTTGAGATAGGAAAACAGTTAAAGGGATACTATCAGGAGCAGTAGGGATGTAACGGTACCTTGCAGATCCCATAAATACGCGTGCATGTTGAACAGTTCAATTTCAAAGAATTGCTTTGACATTACTTGTTGCTCGCCATTATGCTTCTCTGTAACTGAACAGAGATACATAAACAGGACACTAGTGGGTGAAGATTTTCAAGCTGAGTGAAACTGCAGAAAGTAAAACTGTGATTGTCTGTCAGTGTGAGGAAACACAAGTCAAAGAAGAGAAAACATGATAAACAAACATGCAGCTTTGACTGGACCACTGCTGCTGTACCTCTAGTGTCTCAAAAAACTAACAAGGATCAGATGTTACGTTTACACAGAGATAAAATGCAACCTGTAAAAATAACAATTTAGATAATGGAGATACATTTTAGGTTTAAGTCTAACTAATAACGTACAGGAAAATTTTCATTTGTTTCAAACTGTACCATACAGTACTGGTTTTGTTATATCATATATCACATCCTAACGTATATTCTGTATTGTATTATATCCTCTTAGTTGTATTGATTATATCTTATTTTTTGTGTTATATTGTATGGTATCTTTTTTAATCTAATCCAATATTATCATATGGTAATATAACACAGCATATCGTATCATTGTATTGTAATGTCTCGTGCAGTATCGTTTGCATCCTTAAAATTGTACTGTACAGAGTCGTATAGTATCACTCCGTAAGCCAAGTGTACCGTTACATCCTAACATGAGCTGTAGAGGTCAGTTATCAGGAGACTTAGTCCTACTAGGCCTAACAGAAGTCCAAAAGGTACTAGAGACAAACAATCTGCAGGTTTTTCAATTTTCTGAGCAGATTTTTACATCAGAAAACTTTTCAACACTCGCCTGATTTACAGAGTGGATTATGACAGTACCCACTAATGGTCCATAAAGTCCATAAATGGTCCAGCTGTATATTTTCATCATATTTCAGCTGCATTTGAACATTTTAATTCTTTTATTCATAACATCTATTCTTGGTTGTGTTTGAATAACCTTGTCAGGTTCTTTGAAATGTTGTTTTTGCAGTGAAATTTACCCGCTGTGCTGTTATTTGTACCAAAAATATCACACGAGAGATCAAAAAAAAAAAGGAACACGAAACGTAGACCCCCTACCACCACCACCCCCAGACCCACCCACACACGCTGTGTGAAAGTATTGTGTAACCCTCCCTGCACTGACTCATACTAAACTGCTAGCATGGCCCTGTTAGCTTGCCTTTAGAGCTCTGTGCCACTCTTGTTCTGTCTCGTAGTTCCAGCAAAGACTCCCCTGACTTTCTCATACCTGCTCAGTTGCATAACTAAAAGAGTTTGTGTGTGTTTAGTGTCTGCTAGTGAGCAGTGTGGTAACCATTGACCCTGAGCTGCTCTGTCTTAACTCTGTTGGTCAACAGTAGTCCTGTCCGCTGTGTCTGGGTCAGACATCTCGTGGTTTTGCTGTTAGTTGTCGGCCGTGTTTGAATATGAACGGGATGCATCTTTTCCTCCTCCTCCTGTTTGCGCCGACGCCTCTTAAGGCTTTTGTAAATCAAGTTTTGTAGTTTGAGTGAAAAATGCATTTCCACATATTTGAGCAGGGCCTGTGCTTCTGTGTGGTTTTTGTGCCACTAATCCGACAGGAGACCGCGTGGAGCTTTTAGCCAAAGGGAAATTTACAGTATGCAAGTAAAAGAAATCAGCTCATTTTTTATATAAATGTGTTATTATTATTAGTTAATCGAGGATACTCATTGAATTTTGTGTGCTTTCTTATCTGTTCCATGGTTCAGCATTTTAAACTCAGAGTAACGTTGTGGATACATTGTGCACGAATGAGTTCCGTTTTTATGAAAAATACCACCATGCTGATCCCTTTTTTATTTTATTGATACCTTTTTTATTTGCGCCTTATTCAACATTAAAAGGTGGATTTGTAGCTGACAAATAAAAGCCCCACAGCAGACACAACCACAGAAATCATTAGATATGGATTATACAGAAGCTGGAAACTACTTGGTGCAAATATTGATATAATATTTTCTCTTGTAATACAAATGTCTAAAATAAATTATTATTGAATCATTTTGTTACCTTGAGAAAACAACCGTATTATACTGTCTGCATAATTTTTGCAAAGGTCAACATCAGACTTCCCAATATAAAATTCTGGTTGAGAGCATGCTAGGACACCTTAAAGCTGAGATACAAAATCAGAGTTATTCCACTAAATACTGTTTCCTAAACTCTTCAAAACTTAAAAAAAATATATATATGTATTTGTATGAGGCCCAATAATGAATGTGAATTTGTGTTTTTTTTTACATTATTCACAATCTGGAAAATACTGACATTTTTTTAGTTATTTCAATCAGTTCACGTTTTCTAAAAATAAAATGGTTAAATGTGAATATTTTGTTTAAAAATGTGCAACTCTGGGGAAAACAGCGTTTATCATTGTAAGCCAAAGAGTCACTTTAGCTAAAAAACAAAGCTATGAGTAGCAGAAGGAGAGAAAAACCTAATTTTGGTCTCCAGAAATTTTTCCAAATCTGTGCTGGCAGTCATGATGAGATGTAATGAACACCACAAATTTTACCACCTGATGTAGGGGTCCGTAACCACTGGGTCTCAGGTTGTTTTGAACCAGGATGTTAAAAACCAGCTGCAGCCAAGGCGGTGGGTGTATTTGTATTATATTTACTATATTGTGTTTAGGCCAAACTTTTATCTACGCAAATTGTTTTTGTTTAAACTACTCATGCAGTTTGGGTCGTGTAATGCTTTGATTGCTGATACCTCGGACACACAACACTGCGTGACCACATCAGATGATTTGTTATAACAATCTGAGCCTATCAGTGGTGACATAAAGCACTTTCAGTGGACGCAGCTTGAAAAAGCACAACTGTCTGGTCAAACTATGTTTTTAGCTCATCTGGCGGCTGCTCCCCTCTCCTTCAATACCTGACCAGTTTCAGAAACTGTTCTGCCCAACAGTCAAACACATGGAAAAAACAGACCCAAGTTGAAAAATACTTCTTAAAGGTTTGTAATAATCCCTTTACCTCACCAGTCTGGCAGAAATATGACAGCTACTATTTGGTGTGTGTAGTTGATACCCCTGACCCAGTGAAAATAATATGGCATGTAAAAATAAATATGATTATACATGATGATAATGAAAAAAGTTAGCGAACATTAAAACAAATATTTCAAGCTGCTATAATTCAGCCTGATATTTTATGATGTACTGTGCTGATACCTCTACCCTCAAAAAAAAAAACTCTTATTTTAACCACCCATTTATGACTGCCTCTCCCAAAAATCCAGCCATTTAGAGGCTTCTTCCACTGTTGTCGTACCACAAAGTCTTCATCATTGAGTTGACTAGTATTTTTCCAGCCCTGTTTGAAATGAAAAGTAAAGTTTTATAAGCTTTTGAAATCGTAAAGTTCGGAAAACAACCATGAAAATCATAACAACAGAAACAGCAAAGAAAAGCCAAATTGTTTAGAACAGCATGTGGACTAATTGTTTACCTCATAATTAATACCTTCACTCGTGGTTAGTTTTGACATCACATGGGTAACTTTATTGATATGTTCAAAATGACACCACCTCTTCAGTGACTGAAAGCTGTCAAACGTATCAGAGCAGCACGAGTCGATAATAAAAAGTCACTCTTGATTCTTCCTCCTGCAGAAGCACGAGGATTGAAATGGTTTTTAGGCTGAAAGTAGAAAAAGACCTCCTGCTGTGTTCACTGGTTATTCTTAGAGGTTTCATTCTGAGGCATACATGCTGTTTCTCAGTAATCTGCTGAATGTCTGTTTTTTTCTTTTAATGTCTGTAATCAATCCAAATTACAGTCTTGACTTTAATCACAGTTCTGTTGAGGAACTTCTTGACTGATGGCGCTCTGAAGTCTGATATGAAGTGTGATGAAAAGAAACACAAGTGGTTGACTTCTCTGTAATATTTCCATGATCTAAAAAACAAATTAACTTTCTTTTGATAAATAATCTCACGAGAAAAGCTCTTGTTTTCTGATACAAAGTGAGCAGTGACCTCAAAACTAACACATAAAAACAAAGACCATCTGTTCTTGACTTTTGTAGTATCATCTTTGTCAATGATTACAGAATTATTTATCGATTTATTGATTTTAAAGTGCTGAAGGTGTATTTCATAACCTTATTTGAATGATTGAGTTGAGCCATAAAAGTTTGATTAGAGCTCTGATACGTGGAAAACCCTTTGCTTCCCCAGCAGGACTTTACTCTTTCTCTGTGATAGTCCCTTGTAGCAATTATTTGGCATTTCACTCCCACAGCTGAACACTGTGTGTGCCTCCAGTTTGTGTCATTTGATGTACAATGTCTCCCTCAGTTATCTTTTTATCCTCCCCAGCTTTGCTATTTAAAGTCTTAGATTTGGGGTTTACAGAGGTAGCATCTTTTATCTCCGCTCTCACTTTGGTGAAAAAAAAAATAAGGTAAGTAAGTGCATTTTAAGAAAATATACTGATTTGCACTTCAATAGTAGCTGCACTTCAAAAGTCATCACACAGGAAAGAAAATGGATGGTCTAAACATATTAAAGTAGTGTTTACAAGGAGAGGCTGAATGCCTTTAAAGTGGAGGCAATTATCTGCGTCTGCAAGGGAGATGGATCTCCTGGTGATCAGTAATGACTTTAATAACGGGATTAAATCATTTTGTGTGCTCTGATAAAAAAACTGGCCTTTTCTGTCAGCTGTTCCCATTTCGTTGGGAGCTATAGTGTGCGGCTGAACAAAGATTATCTCAAGAACAACAGGGAGGATATCTCCCGCTCTGTGCTCGGGGTTTTCTGTCCTCTTTAGTTTCTGTTTTTTTGTTTTGATCCTTTTTTCATCCGTCACACCACACAGCTGATCTTTCCCACCTCCTCTCTCCAGGTGATTTGTCTTCTCCCTTTCACAGTGCTCCTGCCCTCCTTTGATTTTGTCCTCAGTGTTGTTTCTCCCTCATCATGGTTTCTTCTCCTCCTCTCACTTTTCTTTCCCCCCTCCTCCCACATGTACCTTCTCCCCCCCCCTTTTCCTCTGTGTAATGGCCCTGCTCTTCCTCCTGCATCACCTTCATCCTTCTCCCCTCTCTCACCTGCCTCCGTTCCTCCCTCACGCTTCTTCCCTCTTTCTCATGGAAGTTGAGCCCTTGGTGGGGATGCCTCGCCGAAGACCCCTCTCCTTCTGCCCCTGCTGTTCCCCTGAAGGTAACGTAACCTCGCCGCCTACGTTGACGGTTTGGCAGGTTACCTCAACAGCCGTAAGGATCTCCAGAACAGGGAAACCCCTAATCAGGTCCTTCTATCCGGTCCTCAATGTTTTTATGCCATCAGGCTCAGTAGATTTCCCCAGAATGTCCTCAAACATAAAATTATGAATTTAGAACAACAAAAACTGTAAAAACAGCTCATGACAGACTTTTCATTTAAGCTTTATTCCCTCTGCCTGAGTTTATCCTGGTAATGGCATCGGCCGGTTGGTTGTAATTCTGTCACACTTAGTGCATCTCCATTGTCGTCCCTAAAAACAAATAAAAAACATGACACCTTGTTGAATTAAAAACAAAAACGGTCGATTTTTCCAGGATTTATCCTTTTTTTTTAGTTAAACAATTTCAAGGTCCTCACGAGTGCCTTAAAGGGTCAGTACTGGGCCCACATTGGTTTATTCTAGTGAACATAAATACAGACAAATGAAGAGAATCAAAAGTAATTCAAATCTAGATGATACTACTACTAATATATTTTATCTAAAGAGATTTGACATCACTATTTTTACTTAGATTTAAATTGTTTATTTGTAAGATTTAAACAAACTGAATTTGGTGTCTTTTGGATATTTGCTCAACCTGGTTGTACAGATGATAAACCAAGCTAAGAGCAATACAACTGCAATAATTATTTGTATTGTTTTAATATTAGAAAAAATACATGCGGCACCCTGTTGCATTGCTGCCTTAGCACTAAAGACATCAGACTCCACTGATGACAGCACTTTTATCAGCCTATTTAAATAGCATTTAGAATTTTTATGTTGGGCACTGGTTACAACAATCGCCCAGTCACATTTTATGTGAATAAATGGAGAAAAATTAAACCATCCACTTTATAGTTGTGACAAACTTCTGGGTGATGAAACTTAATTTCATGGTGCTGTTATGTAATGTATTAAAAGGCACTTTGATCATCCACTCGCAAAAAAAAATAAAAAAAAAAATTATACACTTTCATTAAGCACACTTTTTTTTTCTATCCAAACTAGAGAGTAAAGATTACACTCAGCTCTTCGTAAAGGACTGTCATATACCTGATCATTTTATATCCCCTTGATGTGAACAACAAAATAAAAACTCAATATTCTTCAGTTTCCCCTTGAGATTGTTTTAGTCCTCTGCAGCCAGTGATTTAAGTGTCCGCTCAGACAGGCAATTACACAGGTAACTTTATGAAGTAATGGTTTGTTTATCAAATCATAGCTGCTTAAACTCCCCCGCTTCCTCCAGATGTTTCTCACATTATTGTCAGATTCACACTTTCATAGAAAGTAGATGTGTACCTCGGAGATTACACACCTCTCAACTGAAGCTTGTCTAAGTTTCTGAGCTGTGATTTGCTAATCATTTAAGGGGCAAGATTTAGCAAAACAAAAGACAAACTTTGTCTTAGAAAGAAAATACAAAAGTCCCCATGCTGGATGCCAGCAATCCTTAAGTGATTACAAAGTTTTTACTCACTGGTCTTCTTATAAAATCGAGTAGAGAAAAGCTTTGCCTCAACTTTGCCAAAACTTCGATGCTGTGGTGTGTCTTTAACAGCATGTTTTTGGTTTTCTAAACTTTAATCGTGAAGTTGGAATTTATTTCATTATTGCAGTTCTTTTGTTTTTTTTGTAATTTTGCCTCCTTTCACAATTTGAAGTGTCATGTAATCATAAAACTATAATTAAACTGGTCTGTGGGCACCTGAGACACTGCCGGCTTGCAGGGAAGTTTGTGGTTAAAGGAATGAAGACTTGCATGGTGTGCTGATTTGTCATAAATATTCAGGTCTACCACGACTCTAGTTTTAAAAAATTAATGGATCATCTGGTTTGTCCCAGTGTGTAACACCTGTCAGTGGAAATTTGCCCGAGCTCCTAATCTGTGTTGAAGACACATGCTCTTAGTTAGTGTGTGATCTTGTTTCTGGTTCTTTTATTGCTGTTTCTGCCTTGTACCGGTCGCTCTTTTCTCCTCTGTGTTTGGAGCCCTGGGCTGAGAGGTGTTTACGGTGGAACAGATTGTAACAGAGTCAGAGCAAAAGAAGGAAACAGCAGAATCAGTTTGGAAAGTCAGGCTTGCTTTTATAATTCCTTCTTTGTCTTCACATGTTTCAATCCTCTCTGGTGTGTGCAGCTCTTCTCCAGCTTTGCTCTCTCTGTCTCTTTTCTGTTAATTAGCGAAACCCGGCCCCCGAGACCACAACCATGCGATTTATGTGTGCACAATGTTTTTCCTTTTTGTTTTGCAAGAGCCTCCTCTTCCCCAGCTAAGTATGTCATGCTGTATCGAGGTTTGCCTTCTAGCGTTTCATTGAAACTGCTTGGCTCCACCTGCTGCCGACAGATAAAAGAAAAAAAAAGGATGCATTGAATGCATCGACCCAGCAGCAGACCTCTCTGAGCAGCATGCCACATGCAGACTGGTCTTATCTGGGCAGGAGACGTTTGCAGCTGCTCCATCTGAATGATTATTCCGATCGTAAAGGCTGAACTGCATGATTCCAGCAGCAGCAAACACGCTTCACCTTGACACAGAGGATTTTTAGCTCTGCGTTTGGTCTCATTGAAAAGTCATCCCATGAACATTTGACCTCATAATTAAATATCTAAAGACGGCATTAAAATTAATGTATTGCTCCCTGCTCTCACACCGCTCAGCATGAACGGGAACTAAGAGGATTTCATTTCTGGTGGTGGGTCAATATGTGGGCAGGGGAGGATGGAGAACTTCAATAGGCTCTTGGGTTTACTTCCCTTTAATCTTTAAGCTTCTGATTGGTTTGTTTGTTTTGTCTTACTGCCCACACACACTGGGGGAAAAGGGAAAGGGGGATGAACGAAGTTGCTTTCAAAGAGCAGCTGCTGTATGTTTGACACAGTGTCCAAACTGGGTAACACAAACTCTCACCTTTTGGAATAACGGTGGTTGTCTTGGTTGTGTGTGTCTTCTTGAGTGTGACTGTGAGTGTGTGCAGATGTCAAAAATAAAAGGGGTCTCGTAGCTCCACGCTCTCTTCTGTACGCCATCTTCGAGTATGGCGTGTCTGACCTTGTCGGTGTCAAGTCCATCCTTCACCCTCACCCTCTCTCGATGAGGACATCCTGGCTTGGCTTTCATTGCACCGCCTGTGTCGGTCCTTGTCTGTGTGACATCAGAGTCGTCTCTCAGCTGTCCCGTCCTTCACTCTCTCTCTGTGCTTCTTCCTCTCCTCCAGGCATGGGCAAGAAGGACGACCCCAAGCTGATGCAAGAGTGGTTCAAGCTGGTGCAGGAGAAAAATGCGCTGGTCCGCTACGAGTCAGAACTTATGATATTGTAAGTGCACTATCTGAGGGCTTCCAGAGAAGACGAAACTGCTAGCAGAAACCAAGTAGCTAGAAAGACGTGTGTGTGTGTTTTCATTGGGATATATAAGTTTTTAACATAACAGGTCATACTAGGTCAGATGTTTTGGGTTGCATTCAAACTTTTGAAAATGTTGAAAATAAATGTTATAGTTGAGACTCGTCCTTTAAACAGAGACCCCTAGGTTCAGTTCCCTCCCTTAGCCATTTAGCCCTTTGCCACATGTCTTTATCCCTCTGTCTTCCCTGTCTTCACTCTATTCCAGGGCCGGTCCTAGCCTAACCCCTTGGGGTGGGCAGCTAGAAATATTAGGTGGGCTTTTTTTTTACATGTATTTTCATGGAAGCCGATATTCTCAAAAGGTAGAAGGTAGTGTAACTCTAACTGAAAAGAAATCAAGAAATAATCAACTAATCAAGCCTGAACTCACACTTGTTTTATAGTCTTACAATATAGTGCCAGAAAATAGGCTCAATCTGCTGAACCTCCACTGTATAATTCAAGACTGACAGGAGTAAGTGTTTTATAAGTTATCTCAGCTCAAGTTAAAAAATTTTGAAACAGTGAGTCTCTGTGTTGGCACAGCATTTGTACAACCAGTGGGGACAGGGTCTCCATGTGAAGATGTAGGTATATCATACATCAAAATACACTGAGGAGCACAGGTAAACTTGTTTACTGTTTCTCTGCAACCTGCAGCAAACTGGTTTTTCTGCACAGCATAGGCGGTTCAATAATAACCGTAACATGCAGTAACATGCTGTATTTAGCAGATGTGCTGTTTAATAACCCTGCAAAGCACCAAGTCTGAGCATCGTCAGGATTGAGATAAGATGAACTTTATTGTTCTTGAATGGAAATTTGCTTTGGCTGATACCATGTTATAGGAACATACCAGTTTGTGCAACTTAGTTTAACATCTGAAAGACACAAAACAATATCATAAAACAACAAGTACAGATTAAATATTAGGAAAAGGTTGGATTTATATGCATAATAGTGAATACCAAAAAACTGCACACAAGGCTAAAACCCAACTAAGCCCACCAAACTGAGGGCAACTAACTTAGTTTCATTGGACTGTTTCTAAATGATGGAAAAGTATTGAAATTACACCCAAGCCTTCATGCAACAGAGAAAATGAGAACATAGTGAGTGATGACAGTATGGATTACTCACATTAAAGAAGACGGCCATGGTATGGCAAACGATTCAGACTCGGGTGATGAGTTTAAAATGAATGCTCAGGTTTCAATATAAATAACATTGCATTTGATTTTGTGACATGACAAGGGTCATTACAGTCAGGGAGATCAACGCCTTGAACGCTGATATCTGCATCAGTTGCGTAGATATTTCACTCTGAACTGAAGAAAATCAATCAACAGAAACATGAGGGTCTCAGTCATCACTGGAGTCAGTGTACTTACCTCACAAGAAACATCATTAAACCTGTAATATCTGCCCAAAATTACCTGATAATACAATATCTCTTCAATTCAAAACCAGACTATTATCACTGATAAGAGATTATCGCAGCTCTTTGGTCCTTTACAGTTAGAATTTATGTAACACTGTGGCTTAAATTAACCTGTTGGCCCTCATGAAGTCTGTAATGATAGTGTTGAGGTATAAAATGCAATCACATTTACAGCTGCTATAAAGAAAAACTATTTAATTCTAATGAGTCGTTAAATCATCCTGGTTTCTCTAATTATGAAATACTAAAAGTAAGTTGAATGATCATTTATCTTTTATGGGATCTACTAATAAGTAGAGATCAATCTTGCCTAGATGAAAACAAAACTTCAACTGCCAAAAAGTTGGCACACTGTGTGAAATGTTGATAAAACGGACTTTGATGGTTTGTAAATACATTTAATTTGAATTAAATTTGACATTTGATATGTTGTCTGCACTGTTTTCAATTTGATATAGGCTTAGAACGATTTGCAAACCATCAAACCTTCTGTCTTTATCAACATTTTAAACAACATACCAACTTTTTTTGTAATTGGGGTTGTAGCTCAGAAAATTCGAAGCTATAATATAGATATATGTATATAGAATGAACATCATTTGCTCATTGTTTTTTCTCTTTCGTGCTAAAGCGCCAGAGAGCTGGAGCTGGAGGACCGACAGAGCCGCTTGCAGCAGGAGCTTAGGGAGCGCATGGCTGTGGAAGGTGATTGCAGGACTGCTGATGAGCTGTCAGACCAGTTATTCTAGCTCCAAATCAGTACATCTCTGAAACCCTCATCTATGTCTTTATCACCTGTTTCCCTCACAGACAACCTGAAGACAGAGAAGGAGCTGGCTCAGGAGAAACAGATCCTGAACGAGATGTTGGAGGTAGTGGAGCAGCGGGACGCTCTGGTGGCCCTCCTGGAGGAGCAGAGACTGAGGGAGAAGGAGGAGGACAAGGACCTGGAGGCTGTAATGCTTTCCAAAGGCTTCAATCTCAACTGGGCTTAAGCAAAGAGATGCATTTGCTTATGAAGTCCTGGGAAATGAACTGACTCATGGTCACCTTCAATCAGAGCAATCTGCTGAGCACCTGCAGCAGTGAATGTGTAAAGATGCCCCTCAACACACAAGAACACTATGGCTGTTATCTGACTCTGAAACAGTCTGTAACGTTTACATATCCCCTGTTCAAAGGCAGTCCAAGTTAATCACTTTTGCAGTTTTCTTGCTTTTTCTCTCTGTGGGTGGAGAGGCGAGTACATTCACAGCTTTATCATCCCAGCCTCTCAAACCAGAGGGGAGAGGCGAGGGGGTCCGGGAGAATGTCAAAAGACTTGTTCCACTCTCGATTGTCTAAAGGGAAGAATGCAGTTCAGTCCTGCTGATGTAAAGGAATTGTAAAGAATTGTGTTTTTGTGTATAGTTGTGTAGAACAAGTCACATATCCAGAGGACGAGGGTCCTCTCTTCTCCCCTGAAAAGGACTGCTACAGAGGTGCGTCTTAACACTGGAGTGATGCCTCCAGTCTCAATCTCATTTCTCCTTTTCAGTCAGACTGTGAGGAGGACATCCTCTGCTGAAGCTGCCTTTCTATCACTGACATACTGAAGCTGCAGCCTCATGAACAGCAAAGACAAGACTCCTTTTCTCCCTCGCAGCGTTTAGCAAGTCAAGCACTAAGAATACAGAAAATATGGCCATGTTTCATATATTTATTATCTTTGTTTGCTTTTAACAGTTTTATTTTTGTTTGTTTTGCATTCACAGGAGAGTGCCCAGAATCTCATTTTCTTGCACTTGTGCATATCTCCCATGCACCCAAAAGCCATTGCATGTCAAGAATGAAGGCTGCAGGCAAAAAGAGAAACTTAACCTTGTCTTCTATTGCTAAGACATAAACTACATCCTGAAGTATATACGTATATATAAAAACACTTGATTATGTCACATGCCTGAATAATGAGGGGACTCTCCTTGACATGCCACTTACTGTATATCACACTGACAGTTTACAATGATTTGTCCAGTTCCAATACTGGAGGTGGATGTTTTTAACTGTGGTCAACAGAAACGAGGAAAAGTGTTTTTACCCAAATGGGATTTTATCAATTTTTAAAGCCGATTTCACAGTTTTATTGGGAGATCAGCGGAGCTCACATGACACATTAGTGCCACAGGACTGTCTCTGTTGGTAGATATGCTGCGACATCAGAGGGAAACACCACAGAAACCTTCACACTACACCACACTCCTATCAGCAAACGGCAGTGTTAACACTTTACCCTTGAACAAGATGCCTTTTTCATTTTCATTCTCTTTTCTTGAGTTCGTTTTCGGAGCTGATTTGTTTTTTTGAGGTAGTCATATCTGTGTACCCCACTGGAACCTGAGATTTTTACTTTTTCTTTTTTCAAATACTTTTTTACAGCAGGCCCTCCAGACAAACAACAGGCCATTTGAGACGGGGCCGAACACAGGCAAAGTGTTCAAACAGGAACATTTATCTGTCGGGGAGTCGAATCAAACAGCCTTTTGCGACGACTGTAAAACTCCAAGTGGTCACTGTTTTACAGCGCAGAGAAGAGAGGTTATATTTATGACTTGGTATGAGCTGTGAATACAAAAAAGTTACATAATTTTGAGGGTTGTTGTGTTAGTTGGTGTGAGACAAGTTTGTCATGATTGTATTGATATTTATTAACATGTGTGCAAACTGTATTATATGTAAAGAAATTGAATCCTAATTTTTAAACTGTTTTGTTGACACATGACTTGTAATGTAAATGCTTCATGTAGCGGAAATGCATAGAGGGTGTTGGATGTATGCTGAGAGCGGCAATAAAACAATGCAGTTGTTCTTTTAATTCTTGTGTTTTCACACTTTGAATGAGTTTAAAATCACTGCAGTGAACCACCAAACTCTGAAACGGACAAAGTTGGACTTATTTCTCCTGTAGTTCTGCCTAAGCTCGTTCTCCTATTTTGCTCCTCAGACTTTTCCAGCTCTGAAATTACAGTTATTGAGGTCTGAAATTCAGCCACCTGTAGTGTGAACCATTAAGTGAACAAGCTACATACATCGTGCAGAATGGAAAACGTCACTCCAGTTCTGCTCATTGTGAAATGTGAAGCTAGAAACCGCCTCAATAGGCAATAGTCACTTTGTGCTGGTGCAGCCACGACGTGTGCAGAGGCGACCTGGCAGGTGGAGTTGCAGGACTGATGAGATGAGAAACCCCTCCTGCCATCGTAATTGGAGGTGTTTGAGGTCAGTACAGCCCATAGCAGAACAGATCCTTGTGGTAATGTGACACCTATAGCTATGAGAAGTTCAGTGTCTCTAGTGTGAAGGCTTTTGTACACTTAGTCTTTATCACACCCTTAATGGTTATATATTTGAAAAAAAAAATGTTGTGCTGATTATATTTGCTCACTGACCCCACTCCCAAGTGCACTCCCCAGTGTGCTGTGAGTTGTTTCTGAATGTGGACAACCTTTTCTGAATATTTATGGATCCAGGTATCACTGCACTCATTTCTGGATCACGAATGTGTGTGTGTCCCATCCTTGAATACACAACACTTCTAGCCCAATTCCTTGACAGAATTTGATAGTCTTCTTTTGTGTGGTTCTGCTAGAAGCTTGCCAAACTGGACCTCCGATTCCCTGAAATGAACCCTGAATGATACAGATAATTATGCAGCTCCTTTATCGGTCTGTGAAACTCCCTTGCTCTCGCCTTTTTTTTTTTTTTTTTTTGGAATAAAAAAAGGACTGGACCCAGTGTTATTTTTTAAATTTGCTCCATTTTATCATACTACAAAATTAAGCAAGAAACAGAAAAAAATAATGCATCAGACTACATTTTATGTAATTGCAGATATGGCGCATATACAGTATCTAAAAAGAAAAAAGAGAAACAGACTCAGTGTTCAAAGACCTATAGGAGGCTTTTTATCTCACTGTTCTTCCTCTACTCATGCAGTCTGGTACAGAATGCTATAGGAGCCTGTATTGGTCAAGAAGCAAGTCAAACTAAAAATGTTCCTATTGGAAAAATATCCAAGTGAAAAGGTTTAATGTTGAAAAGGTAAGTCGATTATATAATTACTCATTGGCCGTACTCTTATTTTGAAAGCACTAACAGATTTCCGGTTTTGTCCTTTAAACTGACGGAGCTGCTGAGTGGGTGAAAGTTTGCAGAGGTGGAAAATGAATGCTGCAAGTTACAGAGATTGCGAGGTGAGTGTTTTGTCATATTGAAATTTTTCAAAATTTGACTTAGACGAGAAAGAAGAAAACTTTTGCTTTCGCGATTGGTGTGAATTCGGTGTTTTTCAAACTCTGTTAATGTAGGGATGGTTAAAGTTAGAGTAAACTACACGCCAATACGGCTATGGTAGACCGATACAGCCAGGAGTTCATCGAAAATAAAGATATTATTGATGTCACAGATGAGATGTTGGTTTTTGCAGCTGACAAACTTGTAAGGATATTGACTTAGTTGATGTCTGTGCGTGATTGTGTAATCTGCTGGAACTTATTTACGTTATTGGCTCATGCAGAGAGTTTACATAAGCTCCTGTCAGCCCTGAGAGGCAGAAACAAGAATCATCAAGAAAACTTATATTCAAAAAAGAAGAAAGCCTTCAAACAGAGAGATCATGTTAAAGTGTGTAATAATGTGTGCAGTTGTGCAGAAATTTTCAAAGAATGTTTTTAATGAAGTCCAGTGAGAGTGAGTGCTCTGTAGTGATATGAATGCATGAATATCAAACTTGAAAAAATAAATCATATGTATAATTTATTCCTCACACCTCTATCCCTGCAGGCTTGGAGGGCAGAGGGTCTTCCTCTGTCCACCAGCAGCAATGAGGCATGCAAACTGTATGACGCCGTCCTCACTCAGGTATGTTATTCACACTCTTTGTTGTTATCTGCAGACTTTGTAAAAGATAAAAATAACATGCATATTAATAGTGTTTTATTTTCGCTCTGCTTTTAGTATGTGAAATGGAAGACTGATGAAACAGTGGGAGGATTTGAAGGAAGTATATCTGCTCTCAAGGCTGCTGACCCCAACTTTGGTATGTACATACCTGATTCCAAGACAGTTGAGACCCTCTGACAGTAGTATTAATGATAAACATTGTTTAACATGTTGAATAAGCCAAAAAAAAAGGGATGAGGTTCATCCTGTAATAGACAGAGACATCCTGCCTCACTGAACAAACACATATATCTATGAAAGAGATGGCAGGCATTTGCAAATATCATGAAAGGCGCATCAAAAGAACAGCTGTAATTGATGATATCTTATAAACCTGTCTGACTGTGATCCATTTAACTGAAACAGTACAGTGTATTTGTTATTTTGCATGCCTCCTCCAATAATTTGCATGCTAAATAGACTTACAGTCCATGGAACTGAGGCAAAGTTAATTTATGTCTGTTTTTTAAGCTTCTAATGCTCAGGTTCAAAAATGTATCCCCCCTCCTGGAGCATGTAAGCTGCTTTTGATTTTAACTGCTTAAAAAACACAAGATCTGGCCATTCAATTGATTTTCATGCCTCTGTTTGAAAAGAAAACAAATTTATGTCTGCAGGCTTAAGACGAATAACAGTCCAAACATGACTCTGAATCAGAATTAATCCTTATCCTTGTTTGAACTCCTAGTTACTCATAAAAATGAAATATGTATCAACCAAAGAGGGGTTTTATTGTTAAGCATAATTAACGGCTTGAATCAACATTCAGCTTGAGTTAAAAATATAAAGGGGGGCACACCATGGTTTCCTCAGGGCACACAGTGGGGATGAAACCTTTTTTAACATCACTTATTCTCTTATTAAATATGGAGAGAAGTAAAAAGCTGAGCTGAACAAGGAAAGACAGCCAGTAAACGTTTCCCTCTTTGCATAACAGGCAGTGCTTCGAAAGTCTCAAGTCCCAAGTGCATGTGATTTGATTTAGTCTACTTTGATATTGAAGTTATAAAGTCAATAAAAAGACCAGTGCTATCTGTTGCTCTCGCAGTTATGGGCCATGTGATCAGTACGGGGCTCGATCTGATGGGGACGGGAATCTCCGTCCGGTTGGATAAGCGTCTGGCCGACGATGTGAAGCAAACGGTGGAGCTGGCAAACACCCAGGTCCTTTCTCCCAGAGAGAGGCTTCATGTCAAGGCTATGGAGCTCTTCTCACGGGGGTAAGATTCGGAGCCAGGAGGATACAAAAGAGAGGGTCAGAGGAGAGTGATGAATAAGACTTTTGTCTTCAAAGAGCCAGTAGTTATCTAAAAGTCCTCATTGGGGCTGTGGCAGGGTCTCTGGAATCATATGTGCAGCTTTGTTGTAAAGCAGTGAGCAGTATTTTCCACATAGATAAAACCCAGTTTAAAAAGACAGTACAGTAGTGCTCTGGATGAGACAAAACCTAATGGAGGAATTAGTCACATTATGCATACATAAATACTTCACAGACTGTGATTAAAGCTACTGTAAGGAGTTATTAACTGGGTATGATGTCTTTTTATGACCCACCAAAGTGAACCAGACAACCAGGGCAGAGATTTAGCAATCCGCTAATAGTAATCCATATTTTGTCTACCTGCCAGTGAAGGAGGTGTCAGATGATTAACAGCACACTATTAAAAAAGCCTTTCTATGTTTTAACACCAGATAATCACTGTAGTTGCATGTTAAAGGGATATTTCGATATTTTGGGAGGAGTGTTGTATGAGTATTAGTGTATCATCGGTCAGCTCAGCCCCTTTAATGAGGAACTACTATGTATAGGACGCTTAGTTCACTACAGTTTTCTGCCTTGCTGTTTTGCTAATTTTGAGAGCGCCTGATCTGAGCATGCCTCTCAGTGTGAGTGTTTGTGCCTCTGAGACAATTTTCAGCTCTTAACCCATTTGTTTTTGCGTTATTTGCAAACAGAACGCACACCAAACCCTTCTGCATATAGCACAATCAGCAAATCAGCTCTCTATTGTACGAGTCACTGATATTTTGGGAATTTAAAGCATGTCTTGTGTCGTGTTTATACTGGCAGTTTTCCAGTAAAAGGAGCCGAGACAACATGCATCTAATGAGGCTATTGCACTGGCAAGTGGCACTTGTGACACCACTTTGAAAATATTAAAATATCCCTTTAAAATGACAGAGGTTTGACAGTCAGAAAAAAACAACACAAACACATTCACAGAACAAGATCATCAAAAGGAAGACTTTACCACCGAAAACTAATCAATCAAAAAGTTCCTCTCAAGAGCTTGAGAAACAACTTTTGATATGTTACTAAACTGGATGATGGGTTTTCATTAAAGTTAATAGGATTTAGTGTTTGTCACAATTTTCACAGCAAATTGAAAGCTATTATAACCATTACAGACTTGGTTTGAAACAGTTTTAAATTATTGTTGATGCCTACAAAATGGAATGAAAGTGAACAAGACCATCAAAGAAAGATTGATATTTTAAGTCATTATTTTTGATGCTTGAAACCACTGCTGTGAGGTATGATGAAGTGATTACCAACACGCTGCAGAAAAAAAAAAATCATGTTTTCAACAGCAATTTTTTTTTTGGTGAGACCTACAACTGATTATAAAATAAACCAGGAAGAGTTTTCCTTGAGTTTGCTTCTTTTCAAGGTTCTTCACCTCAAACCAACTCCAGCTGTATGACAGTCACAACAACCCACCCATCAAAATCATCAAAACATTGTGGTTTAAAGGGATAGTTTGTAGTTGTTGAAGTAGGGTTGTATGAAAATCAGTTATTACAAGTAAGGGATCCCAGGTAGCTCCGTCCCTTTGTTAAGTATGCTGTGGAAGAAACTTGCACAGCTTGGCTTGGTCAACTTTGCCACATAATTTAGATAAGTTTAAAGAAACTCAGGCTAGTAGGTGTAGCTTTGGTGAAAAAATTTTCTTGTTTAAATCTGAGTTTGCTGACCAGCTTATCAGTTTGCTGCAGGTGGAGGATTTTGTATGTGTCCAAGAGCAGTGGGCTTCATTTTCGGACTCAAGCTTGACTCTACGGCCCAATCCCAAACCGCCACCTATACACTCGGCCTTCACTGTCGCGTTAAAAAACGTAAAAAACAGAATTTACACTGAGATTAGTGTTTGGATCGGAACAGTTGCTTTGTTTTACCCTTGTCTCTTAATTTAATGCCTTCATTCTTCATTTGTGATGCAAAGAAACTGGGTTGTGTTTAAAAAAAAAAGGTAGTCATAATCTCATCATCCACATTCAAGTTTTTCAAAAACAGCAGCAAGAAAATTTAGCTATCATTTTTACTTGATAAAAACTAGTGGGTGGAAAAGTAGTCTGAAGGTCCAGATTTCCACAGTCAGTGAATTAAAGTTTGTACCCTGTTCATTTGCTGCTATAAAATCCCAGCACACCACCGAGCGACTCTCCTGCCGGGCTGCTGACAGCGCTGTCAGCTGGTGAGTCAATCACGATGGATGGCAGGGGAGCGCGGTGAAACATAAAGTTTCCACCGTTTAGTTTAGCCCACTTCACTGCCAGTCAGCATCAGAGCAGAGTGCAGCAGCAGCAGACAGACCAGAGTCTTGCTTCTTTCTATTTGTATCTGTTTGATTTTTACTTTCAAAGTTATTTTTGGGAGTGCATTTTCGACTTAATTTGATCGGACAGCTGAAAAGAGACAGGGGGGTGTAGTGCTGCAGAGTTACGTGGTTGGAAGTCGAACCAGAAGTTGAAAGGATGAGGGTTAAAGCCTCTGTCTACAGGGCGCCTGTCTTAAACACTGAGCTGAACAGGCTCCCTGCAAACATCACAGTTTGTCACATGGTATGTGAGCAGTTTGGGCCCGGTTTGCAGAGTCGACAGCTTGTTATGCAGCTGTTCCTGTATCATCGTCAACAACGTGATCCAGCTGAATGAAGAAAATTACCCTTGGACTGTTTCTGGAAAAAAATCAAGATATCATCACTCATGAATAACTCTGAACATCATCTGGTGGTGCTGTTGTCCAACCCTGATATCAGGTCCAGAACAATTCGAGAGTTAGACTGAGTGACCTTAGTTAATATGTTAGATCAGTGGCTCTCAAGTCCAGTCCTCGAGCCCCCCCTGTCCTGCATGTTTTGGATGTTACCCTGCTCCAACACACCTGATTCAAATGATCAGCTCGTTATTAAGCTCTGTAATGGCTTAATAACAAGCTGATCATTTGAATCAGGTGTGTTGGAGCAAGGAAACATCCAAAACATGCAGGACAGTGGGCCTCGAGGACTGGACTTGAGAACCACTGTGTTAGAATAATGGGAAGAAAAACAACACGTATATCAATGAAATCAGCTGCTCTTAAAAGAAACGTGTACTGATTTCTGCTCTTCATACTGATAGGTTAGTACACCTTTCGAGTAGCTTTACGTGATATGTAGCTTCTACCTGAGACACTTTTGCTGTGAAAAAAAAGATAGACACAGCTTGTGAATGTGTTATGGAAAATATGTATGTTATGCAGCAAAAATCAATGCACAGGAGACAGGATGAGATCTGAAGAGCAACCTTGGTGTCTTTATTGTACAGATGTAAAAATCATTACAGATGACAGTCTGGACCAAAACCATCAGAGGAAGCCCTAAACTCTCCTCTCAATCCCTTTTATGCTGCTGTGTGTGTGTGTGAAGGTAACAGGTGTGTGTGTTACAGTGTGTGTTACAAATGTGCACCTCTCAAGTGTGTGTGTTACATGAGTGAGTCCCTTTAGATTTGTGTTGCAAGTGCGAGTCTTTCCAGCCTGATAACCAAAGCTGTGAGAGGTTAGCCAAGGACACGTATAATGGTTCAGAAATTTAACAGCCCATTAGTGTTTCTGGGAACACAACTTAACATTCCTGGTAAACATAAGGATCTACTCAACTTTTGGTGAACTGGGGAAAGTTCAGGCCTGCTTACATAACCACACAGTTGTGTAAGCAAAACAATCTCAGTCTATTGTAAATCACTTATATTAAATAGTATAACAGATGTTACATTTTACACAGCTTTAAGTCACAGAATGACCCAAATTAGAGGCTGAACAATTATCAGCCTCAGCTTTGTCGATTTTTGAGGCTTAGGCTGATTACCTGTGTCATCCTTTGTTTTACAAATGACCAATAGAATTAACAAATGTGCCACCTCTGCACCACTGCTGGTAAATCTTTTCCTCTTGGTCTGTTTTCTTGCGCCACTTGTATCAACAAATGCCCCGCCCACAACACTATCTGATTGGCAAACATCTCGAAGCTGGGCCATTGTGCAAAACGTGCAAAGAAATGTAAAACAATGATTTTCAATTCCTTTTCCACTTATATTCAGTTGCATACAAAGGCAAGATATCTTCTATTCTAACTGAAAAAATTTCAGTGTGAATCGGGCAACCGTGGCTCGATGGTAGAGCTGGTCATGACTCACTTAGAAGTGTCCTTGGGCAAGACATTAAACCCCAAACTGCCACTGCTGGCTGCACCCAGCCGTGTATAAATGGGAATAATAAACACTGATGGGTGCTATACAAAGCAGGCTCTGCCATCAGTGTATGAATGTGGTATGAATGGGTGAATGTGGTATGTGATGGAAAAGCACTTTGAGTGGTCAGAAAGCACTATACAAATAGAGCCCAGTTCCGTGTGAATGCTGCACTGCTGTTTTTTAAGACCCCATCTTTTTACAATAACTGCAAAAGACGAGACTGGTGGGAAATATTTTTGGGGTGTGTACCGAGTCCTTTTATCTGTCATCTCCTTTGACATGATTTGTACATCAGTAAAAGCCACACACTGTGATAAAGGCTTGTTATTAAGTCGTTTTATGCTGCTGCTGCTTTGTTGTCACCCGTGTTTTATGCTGGGTGACAAAAAAACAGCATAAAGAACCTCCACTTCCCCTGAAAACCAACCTGTTAGTCACATGGTATTTCTATATGCTTAATCTTAGCAGAAAATCAATATTTTAATTTCTTAAAAAGACAGTTATCATTATTATTGATTTAATTTGGGCAACATAATATTGGGGCCACATTTAAAATCATTTGCTCAATAGAATAGAGCCATAATCAAATCATATTCAAAGTCAACAAGTAGCAGCATAGTGCTGTTTTAATATCACACATCTTAGGTCTTCAAACAGTCTCTTTAGAGTCCTGAAACTTTTGACAATGTGGAGCTAATGAGACAACACATTGGATGATTTAACAAAACAAGTAAGGTTCCTCATTTTGGTACAGACAGCTGACTGCTCACTGTTACACAAATCAACTTCATCGTGATTTAGCATGACTTCATTCTTGTTCTATTATGACTTTATAAATCTTTCTTTTAACCCGTCTGTGATTTTTTTAATGTAACAATATGACTGAAAACACATTTTGTGACATCACAACTGGATTTTCTTAAGGCTTTACTCTTTCAGAAAATATTCTTTAATCTTTAAAAACAAATGTATACATCTTTAATAAGAACTTTGATTTTACATGGTCCCAATACTCAGTTATCAGTATAATAACCCATAACAGATCAATACATCAGCTTATCACTCTGCATCGTTCAAAACAATGTTCCCAACAAAGAAAAGTAGAATAAAATGTGTTTACAATCAGTTTGCTTACACCATGACTGCAGGCTTTTGCAAGAGACACATTTTTATGACAGCTGGTGATGAGGCTCATGGGAAATGCAGTCCTGTAACAAATGTGTCCACGGGAATCATACATTACAGGCATGGTTTAGTTCACAGAAGCTTGAAGGGAGATCCAGCTCAACACCCCTACTAACTCCAAGTCAGGGTCACCCAAGCTTCATAGCCAGGCATGTCTGATACTGGGTATAACACTAAGACATCCCGAAGGATAAAGAAAATGTATAACCTATTTGAAGGAACATCCTTGTCATTGTTTGAAAAAAATTAAAAGAAATATAATCTACCCAGATACCAATTTTTTGGATACCTCCAAATTAGAGATTTCATAAACAAACAAAAAAAAAAAACCCACCCTCAAAACATATGCCACTATGCCACCCAAAGAACAGCTACTGCTTCAGTTCCTTCAACACACCTGATTCAAATGATTAGCTCATTATTAAGCCATTACAGAGCTTGATAACGAGCTGATCATTTGAATCAGGTGTGTTGGAGCAGGGAAACATCCAAAACATGCAGGACAGGAGGGCCTCAAAGACTGGACTTGAGAACCACTGTACTAAACAATCTATGTCGTTTTTACAATGTCATGAACCATACTGATGTGTTGAATACTCCTGCTGCTGCAAAGACATGGCAGAACGACCTGGGTGTGAATATAGATGAGGATAAATGGGAGATGATATGGAAGAGCGCAAGGAAGATCTCAGTGTTTAATCGTGCAAGATTGCTACAATTTAAATCCTGCACCGCCTGCAGATTTCTCCCAGCCAAAGGCATAAAATGAACCCCTAAACTTCCCCTCTGTGTCTTAAATATAAAATCTCTGTAGGGACCTAAACACACTGTTTTTGGTTTTGCCCTAAAATTCGTGCATACTGGGTTGATATTCTACATGATATGGGAAAAAAAATCTTGGCATTTCACCAAGTTTGAATCCTGCCTCTTTACTCCTGGGTCAGTCCATGTCAAGATGGTATTGTTTGTATCTACTTCAGCAGACTGTATAATATTCTTACATTTACTGCAGGGAAGAATATCTTTTTGTCATGAATAAGTGAAAAACTACCACCATAAGATTATTATGGGATTTTTTTCCTCTTCAATACCTGACTTGGCTGCTTCACTCAGATAAAAAAAGAAAAAAAAAATCTTGCACATATGTACTCCATATCTCTGTTTCTCAAGCACCACTATTGCTTTAGCACTTGCAAGTATTGTACTGCTCTAACTGTGGACTCTGCCCTATTTTAGGGAGAAAATTGAATAATTAGGAAGGACCATGTGGATTGTCTTTTCTTTCATATTTGTATGTTTCATTTTGTTAGGGTTAGGCTATGATGCATGTAGACCAAAGTTGTGCTGAGTTTGTTGTTTGTAAAAAAAGAAAAAGGCAATAGATATATCTGAGAAACAAAAAACTAAAATATGTCAAAAACTGGATCTAAAAGTCTGCAGCACATTGTGGATTTAACTCCAAGTCAGCTCATAAAATGAAGGCCAGTATATTGCCCAATTTGTGGTATAAAACTCTGGATGACATTAATGCATACAGCTATAGTTTTGTAGACCATTAACCTGTTGATCCTTTTCATCCAAATTAAGTCATTGTAATAAGAAAGAAACAAAGCTTAAAGGGATATTCTGGCTTAAAATTAAGTTAGAGTCAAACACACCGTAACACTGAGTTAGACACCCCGTCGAGAGATGAATGTTGCCGACCGCTTGCTTCTCTAGTTATACCAACTTTAGTAACGACCACGCGCTCAACCAAAACGCCACTCTATTGCCACAAATAATGCTCAGAACAGCACCTAACTTCATCAACAGTACATATAGGGTCCCAGCCATAGTACTAGCCACCAAACATCTTTTTAACTTTGCCAGATTTCTTTTGCAAAGAGTCTAAACACAACTCACCTACTCTCTTCCAGCAGCCACTTGTTTGTACGGAGACCTCCGGGTGAGTCCATTGACTGCAGTGGGGGTGACGCAACTCAAGGAAGAACATTCATGATCATTACTCTATCATGACCTTGAAGTAATATTCATCATATCAATCACCTTGCACTGCAGACGTGGCATCTTGGTCTTGCATTTCCATGAGGAAATGATGATAAATGTTCTTCCTTGAACTGCGTCCTCCAGCTGCAGTTGATGGACTTACCCAAAGGTTTCCTTACAAAGAAGCAGCTGCTGGAAGAGAGTAGGTGAGCTGTTTTTAGTCTCTCTGCTAAAGAAATCAGGAAGAGCTAAATAGATGTTTGGTGGCTAGTGCTATGGCTGGGACCCTATATGCACTGCTGATAAGGTTAGGTGCTGTTCTGAGCATTATTTGTGGCTATAGAGTGGCGTTTTGGTTGAGCGTGTGGCTCTCTGTATTGCTATCGTGTGGTCATTACTAAAGTAGGTATAACTAGAGAAGCAAGCAGTCAGCAACATTCATCTCTCGACGGGCTGTCTAACTTGGTGCTATAGTGTGTTTAACCCTAACTTAATTTTTCACCAGAATATCCCTTTAAGTATTATTCTACATTTCTAAAGCCTCAAACTAATGTGAGAGGGTCGATGTCAGCCGAGCTGCTGCAGGAACAGCACTGTTTTACATTTTCCACATGAAACATTCAAGACAAGTGATAGATTTTCGTGTAGAAAGATGAATGTTTTATCAGAGGATACTTTTTGAGCATTTAGAGGACTAAATAAGCAAAGACTGCTTTGTCCACAGTGGGTCCCGAAATTGACAGCAGTTCCTTATTGGAGCTTTAATAAAGAAGTTTTGTGAAAACATTTTGCTGCTTAAATCAAACTCCAGTATATCTGGTAAAAAGAGAGACATCTCTTTGATTTAGAGCAGCATGTTGTGAAGTGAGAGCTCCAGAGCAGTCAGTCAGCGTAGCATCCCAAAAGACAAGAGATCAGTTTTGTTTACCACTGCGACAGAGAAAATAGTTTTTTCAGTGTCTGTGAAACAATAACGCTTTTTTAGATGACAAGAAACTACAAGAACGTGTTTTATCTCTGACAATATTCTCTCTTCTCAGAGCTTCTCATTTTGTCTCTCTGTGTGAAGCAGTCATGTTTTTACCATCCACAGCATGAAGCTGTTTTAATGTGCACAAAAGACTCAACAATTAATTGGTCTAGTTTACCTGTAGTGTCTTTTTCCCCACAGTGGTGGAGGATACTGTGATATTCTTCAGAAGACTCAATATTAAATACTTCATGTGCCTCTGACTCCCTCCTTTCAACACGACCTTTTATCGACATCTGTGATAGTACGCTCAGCCAGTCTTGTGTCTTTATGAACCTGTTCCCTTTTGTAACAGTGATTCATGTCTGTTTAGAAACTTCACCAAGGCCACCGACATATGGGAGGACATCCTGTGTGAACACCCCACTGATATGCTGGCTTTGAAGTTTTCCCATGATGCTTACTTCTACATCGGAGCCCAAAACCAGCTGAGGGACTCAGTGGCCCGAGTGCTGCCCTACTGGAAACCACACATGCCTTTATCCAGGTACAGAGGAGACCACATATTACATGCAGAGGGTAGTTTACCGACCTGACCAAGACTCATTTACTTCTATGTGATCCCCTCACACATAAAATAAACAGAAAGTGCAATCTTTTTATGAATTTTGAAAACGATATATCATACAGTACAAAAGACAACAACATAAACGGAGCACACAAGAGCAAAAGAGGGGAAGAAAAGAAAACACTCTTTACTCAATCAGACTAACAGCTGGTTTCCAGATTTTGCAAAGTAGTGCCTCTCTGTTTATCATTGTGAGTCTGTTTTAGGCAAAGCAAGAAGAGTTTGTTTATCCAGCACATTTTGGCAACAAGGCTTCCCGCATGACATTGAAACATATCATTACAGAGGATGGAGAAAACAGTTTGAAAAGTCTTTAAAATAAGCTGTTCAAAATCAAGGCAAGGGGAAAATCAGCAACAATGTCTCCTAAAACAAGGGACAATAAGACATTTTAAAAAAAAGGAGCATAAACTTTACTTTGCAGATCTATATGAAACAATTAAAAATGGACCTGGAAATCATTTGTAGTCTAATAAAACAGGTGAGTCTTCAGCCTAGATTTGAAAGAACTTTCTGGTAGTTAATTCCAGATATTTGAAGCATAGAAACTAAAAAGATAAAATGTTTGACCTGTCCGAGTTCCTCCAGCTTGAAATAAATGTGGGACTTCTCACATTTCCAGCAATAGAGTGTATTACACTGTTGCTTTTATAGGAAGGAAATAAGTATGTAACAGTAATGAAATATGAAGATTGTACGATATATATCTGCTGACTTGCTGTACAAGTGTAAAGGGAGCAACATTAGTTTTAATGCAAGAGCAAATTCAGACACTATAAACTCTAACCTGCTGGGCTCAGGCTGTAAAAAAGACAGACAACATGACAGGTCCCCAAACATTTAAAGCTCCCTGTACTGACAGGCTGCAGTCAGAGGACCATAAAGCCCCTCCTGTGGGACATAGACCAAAATAACAAATTCTCATACAGACATGACAAACAAGATTTCTGTCATTTTAGTTCACGTTTTTTAAAGGGATGCATAATATTGGATCTTTGAAGATATTTTGTGACTCATATTTGCAGACTGATAGCAATATGTTCATATACACACCTTTTTATTTATTGCAAATGAGCAAAGTATGTCCCTTATCAGAATTGACCTGTTACTGTAAACGGGTGAATCTCTGTTGACAGCTGAGGCTCCTGCAGCATTTTGTGATGGATTGACAGATTAGAGGAGGAACAGAGAGAGAAAATGGAACAAATGCTGTGATTTATGAGCCAGACAGCGAGTCCTGCGATTGGTCAACCGGGTAGCATTGTATCTCCTGCCTTTGCCGTATTCCTGGTTTGTCACTGCCCCCAAATTCAAGATACAAACATCTCATTCTCTTTTTGTTTAACTTCTGGCACATCTCTCTATCTACTCTGATTTTAACTTCTTTCTACTCGTTACATTCCCATGTGGAGTCATTTTTCCTCTTCACCTGCTCCCTCCACACCTTCTGTTTTACACATAATCCTTTGCTCACTTTCTCTCACACCCTCTCACTCTTTGAAATCAGACCTCACTTCTGTCAGCTTTTCCACATTTTTCCCTCTCCTCTTCTCTGCTCCCCATGGCTCATTTCCCTCCGCCTTCTCTCTTTCTCTTTAATTCTATTCTTCACATTATTCCCACCCCTTCTAATTATTTTGCCTTCTCTTCCCTGCTCCTTTTTCTTCTCGGCAGATTTTCTCCAATAGTTTCCTTCTCCTGCTGTTGCTCATTTTTTACTCCTGGTTCTTTTTCACACCGCTCTTCCTCACTTATCTCTCCTTCAGCTCCATTTCTTCTGATCACTGATGCTGGTTCTTCATCTTGTAAAAGTCACTCTGTGGAGCATGAGTGGAGATGGCGGCTGAAAGCCACTCCTTAAGAAGAACTTTGAGTTTGTAGTGCCTTAACTGGTCGGCAAGTTGTGTCATTGAGTTGTCATGATAGATCTGAATAAAACACAACAAGCACAAGATCAGGGACTGCTCCTCAAGGTTGGTTTTACATAATTTAATCTATATTTTATATTTTCAGTTAATGTGATGTGATAACAAATTTTACCAAGACAGATTTCAAATGCTTATTTGTTTCATAATATTCTATTTAATCATCATCTGTTGAAAGCAAATTAGGAAATATGTGTGCCAGAGTATGTAAAATAACTCCCATGAGCTTCTGTGCAGCTGGTCCCTGTGAAATTTGATCAAATCTCAGAGGAAACTCCTTTTTTTCTGAGTCCATTCATTGTACAGTGGAAGCAGACCCAGGGTTTGAATTATATGGGGGCTCTCAGTGCAGTCATGTTTGCTTATCTCTACATATCATAGTGAGGGAAAAGGGTCAACAACAGAGTTACAGCAGTAATAATTCTACTTTTACGACTGCGGTGAGTTGACACAGTCAGTGACGTTTTACATAGGCAAAAAAGCAACACAAGGGTCACGGTCAAGGGTCAGACTTGCTGCAGACTTTACAAACACAAATAACCATGTAGGTCCAAATACATCACAGGGTTATCTCTAAAATATATGCGGAGAAAAATGATGGTCTTCACTTGCCAGTGTACGCTCATAAAATTGAATATATATTTTTTCTTCCTCCTCTCCTTCAGTACTAATTGAATAGATGTCCTTAAATGTATCTAATTTAAGATCCAATCCAAGCCTAAGGGAGTTTTATAATATTGAACAAGCACACAAGATATTAGTAAATTGATTAAGCTCAGTTACCTTCAGCTTAAAGCCTCACACAGAAATGAAAACAGTGTACCTTTTCTTCCCTTGTTACTTTTTCTTGGCTGTAACAAAGTTTTGAAGAAGTTTATTTTGACCACATTAACGCTGCCTTCAGCTTTTTACTGAAGTGTTGTCCCAGCAAGGAGTTGATGCAACTCTGAAGCCAAGTCTTTGGTGGTGGAAAAACAAAGAACAGGGGCCAAATCAGGTGCTGGCTTTGAACTAGCCCTGGAACCAGCTTGGTAGAAGAGAGGGGTATTTGATATTCTGATGTTGACTGTCACCATCAGGCAAGTAGAATCCAAATGAAGGAGATTCTGCTCAGACAGTAAAGAACAAACACGCAACAAAGTGCTCAAACAACAGTTCCTCTTCCACTTCATTACCCTTAAAAACAGGATAGGCCAGTTGAGTCTTAAAGCAGGTAAATAAACTCATGTCTCATAATCATAAAAACACATCAGTGGTTAGTAGAAGTAGAACCAGTGCATTAAAACACATACAGTGCCTTGAAAAAGTATTCATACTCCTTGAAAAAACTAAAAAGTATTTTTTTGTCATAGACCAACACAAAGTAGCACATAATTGTGAAGTGGAACGAAAATTATACATGGTTACAAATTTAAACAAATAAAAATCTGAAAAGTGTGGTGTGCATTTGTATTCAGGCCCCCTTTGTGTCAATACTCTGTAGAGCCACCTTTCACTGCAATTACAGCTGCAAGTCTTTTGGGGTATTTCTCTACAAGCTTTGCACATCTAGAGACTGAAATTTTTGCCCATTCTTCTTTGCAAAATAGCTCAAGCTCAGCCAGATTGGATGGAGAGCGTCTGTGAACAGCAATTTTCAAGTCTTGCCACAGATGCTAAATGCTTGACTTAACAAACTGGTGAAAGAGGCTGGCTCTGTGGTTGGATTTAAGCTGGACTCTGTGGAAGATGTGGTGGAGAGATCTACTCTGAGGAAGGTGGAGACTATTCTAAAGAACATGGACCACCCTTTTCATGACACCTTGATGGACCAAAGGGCCAATGGTGGTGGACGGCTCCTCTCTCTTCGTTGTTAGACAGAAAGATTCAGAAGATCTTTTGTACCCACAGTCATCAGACTGTTTAATTCTTCTGTAAATAGTAGATGACTTTTAGAGACATAACAAATGAGACGACAAACTTTTAAGTTTGTGGTTGTTGAGTGACAAAATGTGGAAAAATTCAAGGGGTATGAACACTTTTTCAAGGCACTGTAGCTCAGCAGGTTCACTGCTTGTGAGTGGTGATGGTGGTGTTCAACATGCTTTCCTACATGGACCTTTTACTGCCTCCCAGACTCCTTAGCTGTGGTCGGTGCGCTGTTGTTGTCCATACTTGTTGTCTTTGTTTGTAAATCCAAATGTTATGATACAGCTCCATTGTACTATGAACAGTGGGCCTGTCATGAAACCATATTGTTGCCTTTTGTGTCTCTTCACAGCGATTAGTTCCTGTTTTGTCTGCAGGTACAGATCATTAATTTACTCCTACAACAGTGACAGTCAAAGCCCGTACTTTCAAAGAGTTTTCATATTATTGTTGAAGTTGTTGAGGGCATGAAAAGTTGACTGGTAATATTTGATTTGACTTTTTGAAGCAAATTGAGGTCACTTCAAACCACTCTTGTTTATAACCCTTAGCTGTCATTGCTGGAAGCACAACACTTTGCGTTTGCTTTTAATCATCCTGAATGAATTAATTTCATAAGTAAAATTAATTTCCACTCTGTATTTGGTGATAAGAGTTTTGTTTGTGTGTGTTTGTGCCCTCAGCTATCTGAAAGGGATGTACTCCTTTGGCCTCATGGAAACCCGTTTCTACGACCAGGCTCTCAAAGTAGCCATGGAGGTTAGTTTCTCCCCTCTATTATTGGCTTTTCTCTACTCTGTTTTCATTATTTTAAGTAGCTAGTCCAGACTGTCTGTGCCTGAGCTGATAGTGTCAGTTCAATTCTCCAAGTAATTTGCAGTCAGACACTAACACCAAAACACAGCAGCTCACTCTGGCCCAGCAGCTCCTCTGTGCTGAAGCTTAGAAAGCCTAAGTGAGATGAGGGTCACTTGAAAATCACATCAGAGATGAAACGACATCTTCTGAGGGTCAAGTTTGCCATTATTTATAAATTGCAATAATACTTTGCTGAAGAAGTGCAGGATTTTCCCAGCGTCTGTGTTGCCTTTTGTATTTCAGTCTGTGAACTTCTCCGCAGGGCCTCGCTCTGACTCCTGGAGACTCCTGGGCTGTGCACTCTGTAGCTCACGTCTTTGAGATGAGAGCAGAGGTAGACAAAGGACTGAAGTTTCTGGAGAGCAGAGAGAAAGACTGGCAGGTACAACCTTTGACTGTGTTTTACAACTTGTGTTGTCGGGAAAAATCCCACCTCAGCAGACTGGCACACTAGTGTAGTGGGAAAGCAGCAGTATATTCTGTCAGGCCATGGTTCAATACTTTGCTTGTTTTTTGGTCAGATTTTAAGTGCTTATAAAAACACACACACAAAAAAACTGAAATTACACTTTGACTATTTTTCAAGTGGATTTTAAAGCTTACTTTATGCTTTCCAAATCAAGTCCAGTTTAACCACAGCCCCTGACAGCAGCATGGATTAGTAGAGGAAAAGGGAGGACAAGCAGAATGACATATTACTTATCAACGTCACTAATTAAAGCTGCTGACTGACACATAATCAATTATTTCTGTCCATGTTATAAATTAAGATCAATTCGTGTCACAAGCCCAGTGACGGTTCATCACTAGGATGTTTGTGCTCTCAATTTTTAGACGCCAAAAGTAAACACTCTGAGGTCCTGTGAGTTCAGCTCTCTTCACATATGCCCCAAGGTATTAACAATCATCAGGGTGAGCAGCTCATCTTTAAATCCACCCCGCCTGATCAGGTGTTTTTCAGGTATCTGTAACAGCTGCAGTATGAATGCTTGAGTGCATGTTTACGTTCGACAGTCATATGGCACAGATAGAGACTCTGAGTGGTTCTAGAAACATCCTGGAAAACAAGGAGGTGGTGACAGCATGACCATGTTAGAGGTCGCTTGAGTGACGTGTTTCATCCTACTGCGTAACAAATTTGCAAATGCACATCACAATTACTATGTTCAAATCCTCTATCTTTCAGCCCTGCCATAAATTGCTTGTATAAATTTTGTATGGGGGAGGGTGGAGAACACAGAACTTATTATCTTCTGTCCCAACATCGTGAGCTGCCACTGTGAGGTATCTGTCTGTTGCCTGCAAGTTCCAACAAGCAGTAGTGAGATTAATGCTTTGTGCTTTTGCCAGTTCGATTTTAGTATGTGTCGTTTTACAGAGGTTAGGATACAGAAAACCTGCCAGAAGGACCTTCGAAACACAAGTAGAGCTTTTTCATAAGGTGACTAAAGCCTATGTCTGGTACCACCAAAAACAGCTGCCAGTCCTTGGCAATTAACACCCCACTGCCCTTGCTGCTGCCCTTTGTGTCTGTTTAAAGCAGTTTGCTGTGTATGACAGGAGGCATTAGTGAAGGACTGTTGCAATTTGGTGATGTTGTTACACGCAGTAATATTGCTGGGTGAGCGCTGCAGATTGACTGTCATGTCCACTTTTTCCCATTTGAGGAGGTGACACAGTAATACGTTTTTTTGAAATTACAGTTTACCTCAACTCAGGTTTAAAAGATGGCAGAGCTATCAAACTGATATTTGACTCTGAGGCGTGTCTGCTGGTCAAAAGAATTCCAGGATGTGCATCCTCAGTTGTCACTCTCCCTCAAAGTCCCTCCTTGCTTCTTGTTTCTCTTCTCCTCTTGGATTTGGGCCATGGGATGCCACTCAACATGGCATGCCAGCAACCACTTCCAGCTCAGCCAAGGACGGAGGACTAAGAAGACATGATTTTAGAGAACTAAGACGCAGGGAACATAAAAAATTGACAACTTCTTTTATGCTCTTAAGCCAAATAAAATCCTCTGCAGGTACTGACGTTCATACTGGTGAAACCACGGCATGAGAAGAAGCTACCTGAACTCCTTTTTTTTAAAATCAAATAAGTAATTAAAACCAAAACTCAGAAAATAAACACTTTGACATAATCTGCAAAAAAGGAACTTACCACACTGGTAGGAACCATGTTTAAAACAGCTTATTTAAAGTGCTTTTTAGTGTTATAGTTTGGGCAGATAACCATAGAGTCCATATTAAAAGTGGTTTGTGGTGAATTCTCACTCTGGTATTGTCATCTTTCTCAAACTTTAGGGCAGAGTGATTGGATATAAACTCTTTGGGAGTATTTACATCCCATTATGGGACTCACAGGCACTCACAAACAGAGCCAATTTCGAAGAGATATTACATATCTGCCAGATGCTGCACTTTCAGGACTGCAAATCTGGGATTGCATGAGAAATATAATGCATGGAAGCTCGTTATACTCAAAACAAAAAATACCACAACCCACAAGCGTGTAGAGACCCATGAATGAGATGCAGTATGGCTCATTTTATATTAAGACTTGCTGCATCCCCATCCTGTCCGATGAATTAAATGAAGATTAATATGTCAAATTTTCCTGGTTTAATTTCAGGTATCTGACATTCTGGCCAGTCACAACTATTGGCACTGGGCTCTCTACTTCCTGGAGAAGGTAAAGATCATAATGAGTTTTCTCAGTCAGGCGAATAGTTTGCAGAGGGAGTGTTGTGGAATTTGTATTTATGATATCCTTTCCCCTGGGTAATTTCAAGTCTGGAGTTGATTATATTGCAAGATTAATTTGTGTTTGCATCTGTGCAACACAATCTATCAACCTCCCTTTATTTCTCCAGTCTGAAGTTATTCAAATTCACCCTCTCCTCCTCCTCCTTCCCCACTACCACAGGGGGAGTATGAAGCTGCTCTGGAGATATTTGATTCTCAGGTAGGTAAACATCAAGAGGTGAAGTCAAACCTTTAATTCTCATCTGTCTGTGCACACATACACATGCAGGCCTTTGAAGAGCTGTGCATACACCAATACACATGGGACGCAGACTAAAAGCAATATGTTGTGCTGTGTTTGAGTCAAGAAGCCAAATGCGTGCAAATGGAAGTTAAACTCATGTCAGGACAGGGGTTCAGTGTCAGCTGCCAGGGCTAATTATTATTTTATCCCCGTCTAAAAATAGCAGAGACAGTTTTAAAGGAAAGCCTCTCTCATCAACATTTCATAGTCCTACTCTCTACTGCTATAAGTTTGAACACAACAGAAATTCTCTCATGTTGTCTGTTGAACGCCATAAATGTTTTAAAGTGCATGTCAGTGGAATCCAGACAAGCAGAGCTGCGTCCTTATATAAATGTTATCTCTCCGAAAAATGTCTGTGTGCACGCTGTGACGACGCAGACCATCACGCTGTGCTCGATAGTTAAAGTTTGTTTTATCCTCTTTAGATATTCAGCCGTTGTAAAGCATCGGGATCCATGTTGGACACAGTCGATGCCTCCTCATTGCTCTACAGACTGGAAATGGAGGGTGAGCTGGGGGGGAAAAAAGGGAAACTCGTGACCTACCCTGAACAATGAAACAACTGTCTGTGTGATGGAAAACAGAGACGATAACAAGAACTGTAACTTCTCAAGATGACGTTAATTATCTCAGTGAATGTGTTATAACAGATGTGAATGTGTTGGTGAAGGGCCAAAAGGTGGGAAAAAAAGAAAAAAACGAATAATGGGTATATTTGAGACAAGTATTAGGAGGGGAAATCTTTGTTAGCTTGTGAAAAGGGGGTGAGCCTCATTGAGTTCTGCAGCTATATTTCTATTTTCTGTAACAAAAGATCCAAAGCTTCTCGACACCTATCTCATGTCAGGGTTTATGGCCTTGTTTGGATGAGAACCACCCTGTTAAAACTACATTTAAAAATCTATCCATGTGACAATGTGAAATCAATCTGCATGCAGGTGGATCTGCAAAAAGGAACTGTAAACACTGCAGTTTGCATGTCAGGCCAGTGGTTAGTGGTGTAACACCACATGCATGGAGGTAAAGGTGATCTCGCGAAGTAGCCATTACCATTTTTTGACTGGGATCCACGTATCATCAGGTTGGACAGTGTTAGAGGGGGGTGTCAAACTGTTAAAGGGGATGTATGCAAAGTTTCAAATAACAAAGTAAACATATTTTGTCACCAACTCTGAAAGTAGGTGTAAACTGCTCAAAACGGGACCTTACGAGAAAACGCGAGACTCACTAAAATGCCTGCGTCAGCATTACAGGCTCCCCTTACCAGGTGGCCAATCAGACGGGTGGGGGCCTCAAAAAGACAGCAGCTAAAACAAAGTGTTTCAGACTGAAATAATGATATTTTAAAACACCAGAGTGAGAAACAGGAGGCTTTTTTTAAATCTGAAAATCACATAAAGCTATTAACCTCCTAAGACCCGAACTCTTGCAAGGCATGCATTTTATTTTCTCTTTAATATTTAGACTAATTGGGACCTGATGAGTATAAAAACAAAGAATGATCTTTTTACATGATGTAGTTTCTGAGAAAAATGATGTTCACATATGGGGACATTTGTTTTAAATTTTGAGAGAAGGCCCTTGTGAACAAAATTTAATATTGTGGTCTTGACAACCAAAAATGTGATGTCCACACATGTGGACGCCAGGTCTTAGGAGGTTAAAGACAAAACAGAAAAGAAGAGTCTGAAAAAAACGCTTGGTACCCCCTCTTTAACAAGGTTCATTTGTAATGACACTATGCAGACAGTAATACCATAAACTTGGATTCATCGATTCTAAATCAGTTATTGCAAACCAGTAGTTTTCAAATTTGTAGACTTTCTAGATTTGTTGAATTTTCAAACTGTGTAGACGTACATTTCTGCATCATTTACACAGGTAATGATTCAATTAGGCAGTAAGTGTGTTAATCAATGTTCCGTCATGATTTAGATTGTAATTAAATAAGATAATTATTCACAAACACTTACTGATTTATAATGAAGTAGTTTTACCAACAAATTTACTCAGATTGTGTAATTGACCTTTTGAGCTGCTGATAACTTCCAGTAATCAGCCACTGTGTGAGTGAATGCACAGATAATTAGCCTACAAATGTTTTTGTGTCTCTAGTGCTGCTGTAAAACTTACCTGCTGCCACTGAGGCTTTTGCTGATTAGTCAAAGTCACATCAGGTCTGAAATACAGCAGAAAACTGATGACATATGAATATGACATAACTGATCTTTTTCATCAATCCCCCCCTGAGCCCCACTTTAAGAACCACTGTTATTTAGTGTCCATGCATGGAAACCTAACACAGCTGGGTACTGGTATTTGTTCAGAGCTTTTATATGCAACATTTTTGCAGACAGAAAACAATAACACCTACTTTGCTTCTGAAGTACTTCTATAGGGTCCTCTCTGGGTTGACGGCTCTGTGACGATCTTGTTATAGATGGTAATTGTTGCACTGAAGTCTGTTGTCAAGGCTGATATTCATGAAAACAGCTGCTGACTTTCAAGCAATAGAATTGAAAGCCAACACTTAACATAAACCTGGACCTAGAATTCAGAAGATGCAGTTTATTTAAAGGTTTTATAAACAGCACTTTTATGAGGCATCATACTCAAAGCTTATTAGACTCTATAAAGACTGCTATAAGCTGTAGTGAATACTTCTAATCACTCATAAGGGTTGTTGTAGGGCCTTACAGATGCTTTCATACTGCTTTATAAATGTGCCAAAGAGAGGTGAGGTAGGTTCATCGAGGTGTTAGTTTTACGTCTTTGTTATCTTTATCCCGATTCATTTTTTCAGCCTGCCTTTGCTCTGAACTCTCTAAGCTGTCAGGCTTAATGACGCTCTTTCCAAAAAGCCTGTGAATATTTCAGGCATGTGTGATCCAAGCTCTGACACATTTGAAGGAAATGGCGTACTGTATTTAAATTGAGACAAAAGTTGTTTTATTATTTCAAGAGTATAGTGCAACTCTGACGCAGGCTTTGTGTGTCGGTATGTCAGGTGTGTGTGTGAAGGACCGCTGGCGAGAGCTGCTCCAGATAACCCAGCCTCACACTGACGACCACGTGACCATTTTCAACGACGTCCACTTCCTCATGACGTCGCTGGGAGCCAAAGAGAGCGCCACCTCTCAGCGTCTGCTCAAGGGCCTCCAGGAATTGTCCAAGTAAGTTTCACACCATTTCTCCTCCTCGGTGCACACCCTGAAACTCTGTCAGCGTTACATAAGAGCCACCCAGGCCTTATGTAAAAACTAAGACAGAAACAGTGCCGAGCGTGGGAAGGCTGGATACAGAGAAAGGAATCAGAACTCAGAGCTGCAGTCCATGGTAGACAACGGGGTCTTCCCTCTGCAGCAGATGTACCAGCAGCTGCAGCCTCTCTGGAGCTCTGCGGTGTCTAACCATGAACAGCCTGTTCTCTCTCTATTTAAGCTGCCTTTTAAAACCTGCACTTGAAATTCAACACAGCACCTCTTTTAACCATCAGAGAAGCCATGTGGACATGTTTCAGCTTTGCATCTATTCAGCCCCATCACTGAAATACATCGCATGGTGTCACATTTATTTCCCTTGCTTCAGAAGGATTGAACAGATTTTTACATAATCCATACACTGACGTCATCTTCTTTATTCAACCTCCTGTAGCCAGAGGAAGTATCTCAGAGTATGTGCTAATCCAAAAAAGCCTGTAAACAGCACAGCATCTTTGGCCTGGGAGCAAAGTGAATCCCCCTCTGATATTACTGCTCTTCATATTTCAGCATGAATAATCTTCCCATGCGTATGTCAGTGTGCAGAAATAGCTCAGAGCTGTTTTTCATTTACTTTTCTTAGTATTAATGATTTTTTTCATGGTTGAGATCACATATTAGCGTCACTCATGTCATTGAGCATTAGAGCTTTCGTACAAAAATGACTGGGTCTTTTTTAAAGTTACCAAACTCTTCTCTCTCTTCCTTTATTATATTATTCACAGTTAAAGTTTCCAATTCTTTAGAACTTTTTATCTTCGAAATCCTTATTTCATGAAGTGAATCTTTTTTCTCAGAACATCTCACTGAACTGAAAAAAAAAAACTTTTTTTGCCCTTTTGTAAAGCAGTAAGGGAAGCTGTCATTGGCCATGTTTACATGGGCACAATTTTTTGATCTGATTAAAAATTTGAGGGATTGGATAATCTGAATCCACAGTTTATATGGGTGCAAAATCAAAGAATATAGTATACATGCACCAAGTTTATTCAAATTAGAAGCATTTGGACATGTGCACTAAAACAACCACAGAAGAAGAGTTGTATTGACGCCTGTGCTGTTAACAAACTAACAAACGCTGTCATGGCTCACTTCATCCAATTCAGAAGTTTTCCCTCTGTTAAATGTTGTCACTAGATGGCGCCCTTGCGTACTTATTTAACTGTTCTGTCAAAAATTGCACTGTCTGTGCAGATGTGACATCATTACGCTATATGTACGCCTTGTTATGTAACAGGTGTTGTGCCGTAGAATGCACCCCTGCCGTAGAGTGCACCCCCTGCATTCCATCCACTCGTTAGCTTCTTAAAGTGGAAGAAAATTATCTCATATTTTAAAAACTACGAGTATTTGATCATGACAACTTTTGTTCTGTTTTTATGTGTCTCAAAAATGCACACACGGAGGTGTGCTTGGGTATATAAATTGTACAGTAAGCTGTCAAGCTAGCGAACATTATATTTTCGGGACAGCAAATATTCCGAATCAGGGGGCTATTTTTTTGACTTATCTGAATAGCCTGAATTAAATTATTCAAGGCACACGCTTATGAATTAATCCAATAGTAAGGAAAACTCGGATTATTTTCGCCTTGTTAAGTACTTTCAACCGCGCTCCCGTCGGGGGTGCATTCTATGGCAGGGGTGCATTCTACGGCACAACACCGGAGGAGCAGACACGGCACCTGTGGTTGTGTTTTATGCCAGTGTTAATAATAAAACTTCGTGTTCTGGCCTCAATAAATAAACCAAAGGCTAAAGAGTGAAGATCGAGTTAGGTAAGAAAGTCACGATCGGAATAAGTGTTTACATGGATGTTTTTTTGTAATAACGATCTGCATAAACCGCCCCTCTCGATCGGAATACAATCATCCAGTTGAGCCGAATTGGATCAGAATCTTCCAATCGACATGTCAACATAATGCATTTTAATTCTGATCAGGCATTTATTCCAATCATTTGTGCCCATGTAAACGCAGCTACCTACAACATATGGAGTGAACTCTTTTTGCCTGTAGATCTACTATAAAGTGCAGTCATTTTGGGTGAGCAAATGTTCAGTCAATGGTTTCCTTTTACAGTGCAATGATTATTTAAGGGATCATTAAAGTTATGCACAGCAATAAGCAAGGTCAAATCACCAAATTTTCCAGTGCATTTGTTACCTTTTACTACCTTGTGCTTTGAATTGACAAAAATATCTGTTATTTTCACACCCAATAGCATCAAAAAGCATTGAAGCTCGTGAAAACAGGTCTTCCTACTCAAAGTAGCAAAAGCGAGAAAGCAGAGGTTAATCAAAGTGAAGAAAGAGCCTGTGTTACATGCGAATAAAGCAGTAAATGTGCGAGACTTGACGTTGTGTTATCACTGTTATACTTTAATTGACTCATCATGAAATGTGCAAAGGTGCCAGCTTTCGTTTGATTGCAGCACATGTTTCGATGTTTCATCCTGCGCATCCTCTGATCCGCTGTGTGTCACACCTGCAGCTTTCACACACACACCAGACACTATGCAAACAACTCCAATTCACATGTTGGTAAATATCGATGTTGTGTTGAGTCCTTTTAGTGAGTCATAATGATGCACGTGTTATATTTGTCTGTTGCAGACAGGCAGAGAGCAGAGAAGTGAGACAGAAGTGTCACCTTTTACCTTCATGTTTAGCAGCAGACTGGTAATTAAAAGCTTCACACCTCTGCACACAGTGACTGAATGAAGCACTGAAACTGCTGAGAGGTGGCATATTTTCCACAAATAGACACCACCACACAGTCCCACCTGGCTTAGAAATGGTGATTTAGAGGAGAAATACAATTTTATTTTGGGTCTATACATTACTTTCTTGTCAAATTGTAATTACTGCAGCATAATTTTACAGTTAACTGCAGGGTAAAAAGTTTATCTGACTTTTCTTTACTCACATTGTTTTCAGGGTGAGACGAAGACTAAAAGTAACCCAGCTGTACAATGACAGTGAAGGCATTTGATTTTTGCATCCTGAGCTCCACTGAACTTCTTCTACACTCACTTTTAAGTCTTCCAGACAATCAACCTGATGTTGTTTTTTGGAACAGAGAGCCAAAAGAGAACTACCAGCACAAGCTGGCTGGATCTGTTGGGGTATCAATGTGTGAGGCCATGGTGGAGTACGACCAAGGCAACTACAACCAGGCTGTGGAGCTGCTGTACCCTCTACGCTACAAGATCGTAAACATTGGAGGCAGCGATGCACAGGTAAGGCTCACATCAAAATACATCAACTATCCCCTGACGATCATATCTGAGAATAATAGCCAGCTTTTGGGGGATATGGTGCAGCTAGCAGTCAGCAATTGACAAATCTGAGCCAGGATCTCTTCTCTTTAAAGGCTGCATAATACAGTATTTGAAAGAACTGATATTACAATATTTTTCCTTTCTGTTGTAAATATTCCTTTGTGGAAGAATACAGTTTACATCAAAATAAAAGCAGTTTAGTTTATGAGTAAATAAACAGTTTAATGCTTTTTCATTATTTGGATCCTGAAGTGTATTTTCTGCCTAAAAGCAGCTTGGAGGAGTTTTCATTTTCTGTTGATCTTGGCAGCCACTATGAATAAAAGCTGTAGTGTTTTAGCGCATCTTGTCGAAAAGACACTTATCTGGCTCCAGAAACTAACTTTTTTTGTGAGCAGTTCGAGGCAACTCACTTTGTAAATGTGTTTAAAATGGGAAGCGAGTCTGGGTCAGCCCGCCGCCGAGTGTAAGACAGACGTAGAGCAGCGGGACTACTGAGGTTATTGACACAGAGCTGCTCTGCTTGTCTGTCTGTCTCCGGTGTGGAGGAGCTTCTCACTCCGTAGCTGCAGCTGTAGCATGACACGGCGTCTGCGGGAGTCTCCTGCTGCAAGACATTGTCACCGTTTGTGTAGTGACAGTAATATGTGAGTTTTCAGTGCAAAATTAAGAGGAAAAAATGCATGCGTCGTCTCTGGTCTGAGTGCTGTAAACCATTTTGTGAATCGTTTGTGATACTGACATTACCACTGGCTCCCGTTTTCCCTGTTTTCACTATTTGGAAATAGCTTATCTTCACACAGATGGGCTCATTCACTGTTGCAGGTGACAGGGCGACATCAGCAGAAACGAGAGATTTTTCTTTTGCAAATCCAGTGAAAAGTTCCTTACAGGAAGTTAAAACAAAACTTTTCTCCTGCTTTTACCAAAGCGTCAAGCCCTCTGACAGCTGCTTTAACAAGTACAGAAAGAGGAAGAAACAGAAAGAGAAGACGGAAGGATGTGGTCCTCCATAAAGATTTCTAATAAACAAAATGGATTCACTCAGAAGTCACAAATAATTCTGACAGTGTGTAAAGCTATATTCAATCTTGTGTATCTTCTCATAGTAACTTAGTAACATAGTAAAGTTTCCACCTTGTTCTCCATGGGATTTTCATCACACTCCACTCTTGATACACTCTAGCTGTAGACACTACAAATGAACATTTGCTGATCGCAGAAGTGGTCTGTATGTGTGCTAAAAATGTTTAAGAGCACTTCTGTCATTGGTCTTGCATTAGCTGGAGTAGCAGTGACAGCAGCTGTGTCAAAAACATGTTTTTACATTTTACAGTCAGTCAAACATGAATCAGACAGACTCATTCTGTACAGCAGTCAGTCCTGTGTGAGTTGAAGTGGGGGGGTGGGCTGCATCAGAGTTATGCCAGGCAGATGTTTATTGTAGATTATTCATGGGGATAAGAAACTGAAGAATGCATAACATGTTTGAGGTCCATGACTGGAATTGCATGGCCTGGGGAGCACATCATAGTTGCATTGGTCAAATAAATATTGATCAGTCCTTCTCCGTGCTTCACTGTGTACAGTCCAATTAAGGAGCGATCACGTGTTTGCACCGACAGAAAAGCAAAATACACCTCGCCTCACATGTCCGCAAAACAAACAGGTTCACCTCTCAGTGAATTAAATCTCTTTCAGAGGAGTTTCTGGTAGGTCTGAACAGATGAGATTATGAACCTGAAACATAAACCTGTTTTTTTGTGGTTGACTTTTGCAGGAAAGGATTGTTCGCTAGACTTGGATGCAGATCTCTGCTTAAAGTAAAAACACATTTTTAAACTGTCATTGTGGTGGATTGTGTTGTGCATGTTTTAACTCTGCACGCAGGCTCTTTCCTGCAAAAACAGAAGCCAAAGACACATGCTTGATCATATTGCTTAAACCACAAAACCACTACAAGCATGAATCAGAGCACTAAATCCCACTAAAATAATGACCCCCAACTACAGATTCTACATGATGTTTCATCTATTAACAGAGATCAGGCCTACAGAAATGGTTAATTCAAAGTCAAGTCATAACAAACAAGAAAAATGAAACAAACTCAAAGCCCAAACAAAACAGCCGTTCTCTTTTTCACGGCTGAAATGAGAACAACCTTGAGGCTTTTCTGTTTTTTGAAGTCATTGATCAAACTTTTTTTCCTGAGTGAAACAAAAATCCCTGTTGTTTGTAAAGTAGGCCAGAGGTGAAGAGCTGTCTGCCTAGAAAGAAAGCCTCTCAGTGCATGAACATGTGAAAGCGTGGAGCCAAGAGCCGCCGCGTATGAATAATGAAACGTGATGGATGCTGATGGACCTTGTGTGTTTGCTGTTCTTTTTGTGTTTAGAAAACTGTTCCCCAAGGTGAAGCCCTGTATGTACAGTCTATCACAAAGGGTTATAAAGTCTCCATACAGTGTGCTTGGAGCAGATTTATGTTTACTAATGGCTCTGCCCGCTGTTGTTTACAGAGAGACATCTTCAATCAACTTCTTATCCATGCAGCCATGAAATCAGAGAATAAGCACCATCAGAAACTGGGAAGGTAATGCACAACAGGGACTCCAGGCCAAACACAAGGCTTCAGTCTCTTTCAAATTCAGCTTTTCGCATCAACGATCCATCTATGTTTAATGTTAAAATCTGCTGAGAGATTAGAGGAGAAACAGGAACGATGTTGCACTATTTGAAGCTGCGGATTTCATCATGTTTAGAGTTTGTTTTTCGGGGCTGCTGTCCACTCCTCTTCCTCAGCTTCTGTTCGTCAGCATGCAGATAGTGTTGGCCCCTTGTTACGTAACAGACATCCCCTGTCTGAGCAGCATGTTAGCTTTTCATTATTGATCAGGTCAGCCTCTCAGCTTGTCTCTCCTAATCTGTCTTCATCTCTTTGTACTGTCTTGTGTTGTGCCCAATTCCTGCAGATGTCTCCTGCTGGAGCGTGATGCGGTGAGGCCGGGATCCCCTCTGACGAACCGGCTCATGCAGAAAGCCCTGGCTCTGCACTAGACTGATAGTAAGGTGTGCGATGCAAAAGAAAAGAAAGAAAAAAAAACTAACACCGTAATCTGATGTGGCAGGGTTTGACTTTAAGAGATTATTTTGCTAAAACACATGAATTTATCACTGTCAAGACATCCGTTTGAGCTTTTTAAAAAGAAGAGCTTTATATTTCAAACTAATCAAACTCCGTTAACAAATCTGCTTATTCCTGTAGGCTATGGGAATATATTCACCCTAGGATGCCATATAGCACGCATAATTGCACATTTTTACACCAGTTATTTCTTTTATCTGAGGAAACTGTCAATTATTACACAGCAGCATGTTTTTCTGTCAGATTTTTATTAGCAAACATCACGTTTAAAAATAAATACTTTCAGAAATAAAATCTGCATGTCAAGATCAATACAAAAACCTTGTCAAATATTAAAAAATATACAGCTTGCACCTTGTGATGTCTTCTTAACTAGCACCATAAAGTGCACCACACTTTTATGCCTGCAGGCAACAGCACAATTGGAATAAGAAATGTACTGAAACATAGCGGTATCACAGTAGCTGGGAAACAGATGTCCTTGCACACGTCAGAGGAGCTGAGTACTGTGGGTTCTCTCTCTCTCTTCCCTCATTGGCCCACTCTCACAACACCGAGGTAATCTCATCTTGGATCTGAGAGATCAGGATCTGGGACAGCACAATGCCTGCAATCTTGAGGAGAGAAGCAGCCACTTCACAGCACAGAACAGACTCTCTAGAATAATACAGCCTCAGCACAAGTTCCTCGAGGAGGATGTGGAACAACGGTTTAAAACTGAGATGGAACAATTTTGATTGTGTTCATTATATCATTTTACACTCATACTCAGAGTTAATAGGACATGAAGTTTATGAAAATGTTTCTCATTGATAAAAAACATGGCTGTCAAACCACTGATATCTTCAACCATGATTATTGGTATGATTATCTATAGCTACACCGCAGTTCATCGCACATCAATTGCATATTTGTATCTCTTCAAATACAATTCTGAGGGATATTTTTAACGTTTTTGATAATCTTAGAAACATGGGATGGACTTATATGTGTATTTTATGCAAATACATGTACATTATTATTGCAGTAATTCAAAATAATCAAACTTTACAAACAAATTAAAAAGCAGGTATGGAGATTCTAAGTCTTCATTGTTTCTGCTATTGATCGTTCTCCACTCTCTGGCAGAAAGACAGGAGATTATCTTTAGAGATTAGAATATAAAGTATTGTTTTTAATGAGAGTTGTTTTTGCTGAAAAATGTTGGTAACAGTGGTTTCAGTGTTGATTTTGGCCAAGACGTAGCAAAACTTAAACATCCTCATTTTTGTAACAGCACAGACAAATGAACATCGGGCAAATGAAACGTAGATTCAGAAAATTCAATCCTTACATATATATATATATATATATATATATATACCAATAATCTATAACTAAGAAGTAAAATTACTCCTTCTTATGCCCATCTTCCACATCCCTCAGTCCATGCATTTCTCCTGACTCCCAATTACTACAACATCTTGTTAAATGAGCTAGGAATAATGAGTTTTTGTTCTTTTTGTTCTTAAAGCTCATTAAAGCTCTTGTAAGTAAGTCAAACAGATGCAATTTGTAAAAGCAGCATACAGTGGCAAAAATTATATGACCACCTGCCGGATCTTGTATAGGTCTGCTGTGCACTGTTTTATGACACTTTCCCATCAAAACCAGCATTAACATCTCAGCAATATGAGCTCCAACTGCTTTCACTCCCCTGCAAGAACTGTGTTTTTGAAGTTGTGGGTCACATTACTTACATCACCACATTTTCCCTGTTAATACAGTAAATCTTCTTGGAGGAGAAAGTGCTCCCTTGCTGCCTATCATCACCACCATTTTCACTGCGCTGGTCAGTGGTCATAGTGTCGATAGCTGATCAGTACAGCTCCTCTCAATGGTTGAAGCTCCTGAGAGTATTTTTCAGTTTGTGTTAATTTTGGCGCCCCCCTGTGGACAAAGCAGCACTTTTCATGTCTTTGCTGATCTTGTCCTGTCTTTAAGGATGCCAGTTTGAAAACCAGGAAAGCTTCATCGAAGTGTCTTCAAGGTAGGTTTTAAGCTCTCGCTGATTTTAATTGCATAATGACACAACCAAGGCGCTGCATGTTATTTGTACTCTATAAAGACAGCTGTTGAAGGGGAAGACTGGGCTGAAATTAACTCTTCCACCAGATGTTCTTAAACATTTGGTGCTGAAAATTATTTCAGATTGAGATGCTAAAATATCCAAATTTGTATGATCCGAAACCATGGTAACGTTAGGTTCCTATTTTTTGAAGAAATAAGGAGAGTTTGTTTGAAATCTTGACACTGTATCTGAATCGATCCCCTTCATTCCCTGTGAGGGTCACTTCAAATAGCGTCCACTCTGCAGGGGAGTGAAAACCAGAGAGGAACGATTTGAGATACCCTCTTATTGTCTCCGAGTTGTTCTATCAACAGAGGCAACAATTGTCACCCAGAAAAGAAGTGTTTTCTTACTGGCCTAAAAGTGTTTTCGGACAAGAGAGTACCAACCCTCTAGATTTGAAACTAACACTGAATTTCTGGAGTTGAAAAAGTTTATAAAAGACTCCTCGGCAGTGTGCAGTGTATCAACTCTGCTGACACCCACTCTTACCACAGGTGATGGACGTAAATAAATGACTATAGAGATAACCAGTCTTCTCTTTGATGGTTTTATTTGCTCTTTTAGGCCATACAGAGGCATCTGATTTATTTTTAGTCTGTTTAATTATAAGCTTAAAACCTCATGGAGTTCTAAGTTGGCAATTCTAGTCAAGCGTTCAGTAAGGATGTGAGAGACAAAGAAGAAGCATCATCGCCGGATTTACTTCACATCAAAGCTACGGGAATATGAATGCTAACGTGTTGACAGAACTCATGGGTAATTCACACGCTTCCTCCTTTAGTCGAATCTTTGGGGACCCAATCAGGCAGATATGAGAGCGAGAAAAGACAAGAGTTGAGCTCCAGTGGTACAACGGCACGCTGGGAGAGAATACTGTGTGGCAGCACCTGTCTCATTTTGAGGAGTGCTCAGACTAATTATTTAGAGGCATCTTTTCAAGGGTGCTAATTTGATTTCATGGGCAATCTAACATATTGACTTGGGTTATTACTAGCGCTTAAAGGTGGGGGATTTAAGGTGTGTGGTGCAGCGGTGTCCACTAAGGAGAAGGATATTATCAGTATCCTCTTGCTCTTGCTCATAATCTTACACCATCACACACACTTACATACCAACCTCCATCTGGGTTTCACATTAACCTGCACTCTCAGACCAGATCAGTGTAATAAATGAATAATGTGCAGTTAAATTTTCATTGTCCCTTTGTGCCTACTTATTGCAGGCCTTGGTATAACCCTCCAATTTAAATCAGTTCTAGCCCACCATGGTCTCTCATGAACCCTGCACCCTGTGGTTGCTCTTAAAATACTGCTTTTATTAGATTTTTTTTTCTATTCTGCAGAGTTATTCTCTAATTCCATGGAAAGGGTATGCATATAATGTTCACCTCAACAGAATGTGACGGTGTGCAAATAATTTCAAGCCTGTAAGATTAAAAAAATGCTGCAAAGACATTTTTTTTAAATGCTATAAGTGAAAACTAGTGTTTTATGAAAAATATGTGCTCATTTTTTAAGATTTCTGTTGTGCTGCATTTCCTCCCCCCTTTTTTTAACAATACTCTGAAGATATTTGGGAGTCAGGGAGACACATTTCTTCAGAACTGAAGGTGAAATGTTGGTTCATTCTTGTCTGATATAGGATTTCAGCTGCTCAACACTTCCAGGTATTTTTGTCCAGTGTCGTGATGCACCAGATTGCAGGTAGCCCATTTTGTCAGCAGGACACTTCTACAACAGAGCCATGCTGTTGTAAATCCCTGTTGTCAGAGTGTGGTTTGTCATTGTCTCGCTGAAACATGAAGGTGTTCCTTGAAAAAATCTTTGTCTGGATGGAAGCAGATGTTGCTCCTAAACCTGTAGATATTGTTCAGGTTTAATGGAGCCTTCACAGATGTGGAAGCTTGACATGCCATGGACAATTTCAGGACTGCTGACTTTTGGGCTCTGAGCTGATAATATGTTTGTTGGTCCCCTTTCTCTTTAAAGCGGAGGATGCTGATGATGTCTGATACAAACTATATCATCTCTATTCCAGAACATAAGAGGAAGACAAGACTGTGTCATGTTAGCATGTTAAAATCCTATTATTCTAGAGAAGCTGGTCAGGGTGAGCAGAAAAGAGCACCAGAAGCTGCTGTCCATGCAGTGATATCAGCTTGGAGGGTTTTTATTGGCCCTGAAACTGAGGATGGTTTGACAACGGTCTCTTATAGTCAGCATTGTGGTAGGTGTTCCAATGCTGAATTTCTGTCCAGTGTCAAATCCCAGTGTTGAAACTTTCCTTGCTCTATTTGGTGGCATCCCCTCCTGCACCAATGTCCTACAACATGACACTGATGTAGGTACTGCTGCTTCTAAGTAATAACATAATAAGTAAAATTAAAGTGATGATCCTTGTCCCGTAGTTAGACAGGAGCAAATGGAATGGGAGGTCAGACATACGAGGGGGTCTGATAATCTGGTGGCCAATGCACTGTGTGGGAGATTTTACAGGTAGTGTTGGTTGGTCCTCATTGACACAAATACAAAGATTTTCTGAGAGGGGCAGAAAGGACTCACAAGTATGTCCAAACTTTTTACTGTAGAAACACCAAAATCATATCAAAGTGTTCAGGAACTCCTTACTTTCTCCCCCCTTACTGTTTTGTCAGAATAAGCCCGAATGTGAGATCAGCACAGAGGCAAAAAATCGCTCTTTTTCTGGACGTTCTGGCTGCCTCAGCCTGCGGTGCATCTATCGTCGTGGTAACCTGTGAGCCTCAGGCCAGGCCCACAGCTGATACCAATTAACTAATCAGGGACTGCTCTGACATCACTGCATCATTGAATCACTTTTAGAGCAATTTGATTAACGATAAAAAGCTGATTCTCAGTCAGAAGATGCTCTAAACTTTTCAGCAGGCCCCTATACAACATTGTTATACTGTAGACTTTTTCTTACTCCTGAGCAAACTTAGATTTGCTACTAGTCCAACAGCTTGTAGGACAAATTATTTATCAAAATGTGAGGTTTGATCGGGATCAGTGTGCTCTTATTCTCTTCTGTTTATGAATTTTGTGAGTATTTCCCTGGCCTGCATTGATCAGTCCAAAATTACTAAGTACTCCTACACTTTGAAGTCACCGGAGCAGTTATCCTGTTAAATCATCGCACATTATTATCAACCATAGTCACAACTTAAGTGGAAGTGAATCCTCACGCACCGTTCTGTTTTAATTAGATCTTTGCAGTAAATATAGTTTCTCCAAAATTGATTCGAGCCTCTTTTCCTTATTAATTTAGGGATTTTTAATGTTACTCCATTAACAAATGTAGTTTGGATCACTGGTGAGATTTGACCACGCCTTGTGAGTGCTCCGTTCTTTGGCACAACAACAAAAATGCATAAATTCCACTTCAGAGTCATATTGGCACCAGAAGGCTCCAAGAATATAACCGTTTACTTTTGATTTTTAAGGCCCTGTTCCTCAAAGTATATCAAGCATTGAACAGAGATTTTTGTGCTGTAGATGATAAAACTCAGAATTTATTTTAATTTGAAGTAAAAAAAAATATACAAGACATAGTTGCATTATCAGCCCATTCTTTCACAAAATTGTAACCCTTTCCCTATCTTGAATTCCAAGAGATGTGGCCCTTTTATAAACTAGTCATGCCACTTGTTTTTTGCAAATTTACTGAATTAATTTGAGGATTTTCATTAACCGTGTTTTTTATTAACATTTTAACCAGTATGTCGTAACTACTCTGGAATTTGGTACCAGAGATGAACTGTTGCAGTGCAGGGAAGTTGTTGGAGAATCAGAGTTCGATGTTTGGATGTGTTCTATGCTTCAGGAAAGATGATGAACTATCACTTAGACTATTTCACAGCCTGGTCTGAATTTACCTGTGAGGGAGCAGGGCCCTGTCAATGTGTTGATTGCAACTTGCTCAGTCTGGTCAGCCTCCAGTTGATGCAAGTATTGACTCTTGTTTTGGTCTGAGAAAGTCTATTCAAGATAAGACCTGAGTCATTTTACCTGAGCGCTATCTGAGGTAACCTGCCAACAAAACCAGCATTAGAGGGGTGCATGTGTGGGGTTACCTGAGGTAAGGCCAGACCCAGGGCCAGAGCGCCTACCAGCAGCAGATGAGACTCGATCCACATCACTGCTCTGTCTGCACAGCCCACTGGGTAGATCGACTTGTTTGCCTCCAAGTAGTTTTGTGTTTGAACCCCGAAACCGCACATGGTGTTAATCACTGCCTGCACAACAGGGAGACACACATGAGTGATGTTTAACTGATAACCTTTAATCTCACTCATTTTGTCTCGACTATTAAACCTGAAACTCTGCCTTCAGTAGTCAGACAAGGTGTCAGACTGATATTTCATGCCATCTTTGTTACTCTGCATGACAGATGTTTAAGTTTTTGTGACAGCTGAGAAAGCCTGTTGACTGTGAAGACAAGGAACAAAAAGAGAGTGAAAACAGCAAGTATTTTTTTTCCCAATGCAACAGCTTGTTCAATCCCCATAGCAGTCATGCAGTTACTGGCTCCAAACAGCAGGGTGCAGCACTGCATTGGCTCTTCTGCAGTTTAATTAATTGATTTTTACAGCCATGAAAAGTTGCTGTGATCTGTTCTCCATGTAGCATGATGTTTAATCAATACTAGTGGGATGGATGCACATGCACTCTTTAGTTTTCTGTCTTCACACAAACGAGAAGGTCTTTGGTGTCCTGTGCGCAGCTCAGCTGTCTCTGCCAAGAGGCTAGACAAGCATTTTTGAGCCTCTGTGGGAGGGAGGAGCCTCATGCATGAAGACAGAATTAGCATATATATACTGTTTGTGTTTTTACTTGAGTTCTTATTAGCATATGTTTTTTGTTATTTATGTGCAGGCAGCTGTGTTGGTTGTTTCTGTTTAAAGAAAAAAACATTAAACCATCATGAAGACTGGCTTCAATCTTAAACAGGTAAGTCCTTACCATTAGCACCAGTACAAAGATGGGTTAATGTTAATGTTTGCTGCATACACCGCAGGACTGCACAGCAGCACTTTGAGTTTAATATAATCAGTACCCCTTCTGTTGGTTAATGTGAACTTGTGAGCAGTTTTTCTGGCTTAATTTAACAAATGTTCCCCTCGATCATTGTTAATAGTCTGAGCTGTTTTTAGATCTAAATCACCTCATGGAGATGGCCCTGTGACTCATGCAGACACTTCAACTCAAAACAGTCTGTTGTTCATGCTGCATCTTCTTCACAAAGGGAGAAGGAGGTTGGTCATTATAAGGCCAGTCAGCACACAGCAACTTGCTTCGCCTCGGGAGAGCAAAGTAACACCAGCAGCACTTTCTACCTACAGATGCAGACATGTTGATGCCGCCCCCAGGCAAAGATAAAAATAGCTGCTGCAGTTTTGACACAGTTGTGTGCTTTTTCAATGTCAAAATAAGGCAAATACAGTTTGTCACTGTCAAGACACCTAGGCATCATTACAGCATCCATAGATTATTCATGGGTCAGTATGTTTTGTGGATGATTTCAGATATCTGGTAGATAATTTTGAATGTGCTTCTGAACCATCCACAACAGCTGGAATAACACCTGAATATCAAGAAAATCCTTTTGACTCACACAAAATTCATTTGGCTTGATTATAGATATTAAGGTCTGAGAGGTTTATTTTGTTAGTGTCAGCAGTATCTAACCTGATGTGATTTCACTCTCAATGGAGGGTAGCCCAAGTATGAGGGTTGAATTGATAGTCGCTGAGGTGCCAGTTCCCCTCAATGCACGGCCTGCCAATGTTACTTTGAGCAAAACATCAAACCAAAAATGCACATGATGTTTGTCTGTGCAGCTCCCTCACTCTGACATCTCTCTGTGAATGCATGTATTTATGTTTCTGTATGTGCAAGTGTGTGTCTTTTCCAGACTTTGTGTGCAGCTTGGATAATAATGACAATTATTTTCTTCTTCTTTTCTCAAACTATTATCAGTGTGGAGTGTATCCACCTTGTCCTTCAACTATATTCAGTTAAGGCTGAACATTTAATTAATTTATCATGCTGGTTGTCTAACCTTGGAAAATAAAGGGGTGATTATCATGTTATGCATCAGTGTCTCTCATAAAGCTGGGGATGCAGTAAATATCAAATTTGGTTAGCAGTAAAAATAGATGACACGTGAGTTGATTGTGTTTACTGGTAATGCTACTAAAGGAATATGTTGCTCGCCTCTCTTTCTTGTTGCATTTTAGAAGGTTTACCAGAATTATCCAGAAAATATGATTATTGCGAAATTTATAGGCTACAGTAATTGTGAGGTGAAAGTCTGGTATTGTGACAGCCCCAAATATACAAAGGAGCATCCAAGCAAAACATATATTTGAACTCTTAATTCTTGGATTTTTGTATGTATTGAGTCCATTTATATTGGTGAATGTCATACATCTCTCTTTAAATAAACTGATTTGAAAAGAATCCTTTTTTACAGTTCTGAGCCAGTCAATGCTCTGGAGAAGTAAAACGTAAAGTCACTCCAAAATGAAATGGCAAATAGTTTTGACTCAAGTACATGTATTTTGAATCTCTCCACCAGCTGATCAACTGGATAGATTACATTTCTTATTTTAAATTCACAGAAGTGTGAGGTTTGAAGCATGTTCAAAGGGAAACTTTGTCATACTGCAACATGGGGGCAAAAGTTTTAATGTTTTCCCCTGTTTTCAAACGTCTGTGCAGTGGATGAATCCTCAGATGGTGACTGTGGTTCTAATCCCTTAACACAATTTGACTGGTTTATCTCTTCATCGAAGGAAAGCAGATCTGTTTGAATCACATCTGCTCATTTCCTTTGGTTTGGCTCACATATCTGCACAGGAGCCTTTATTTTTTCTGCCAGTATAAATCAGATTGTTGTCGTTTTTGAATGTTTTTTTATTGAGTTATTTCTATTTGATTTCAAAGTATTTTGCTTTGTAGAGAACTGTTGTGAAAGTAGATTAAAAAGCTGCAGCTGTTTACTTGTCTGTGAGCAGCAAAGTTGAACTCTCAAGAGCGAGTCCACTTCAAACTTTAAAGAAACCATTTGTCCTTGGTGCCTGACTCATTTAGGTTTCTGCATTGAAGTATGAAAGTCTCAAGGTTTGTGTCTTTGACACTTTTGCTCGGCACTCTATTGAAACATCTCATCATAACTAACGTGCTTCAGCTTCTCTGAGGCTACTTTACAGCTTTTTACAACAGTATTTCATTGTGTTTTGCACTAAGCACCATTCATGCTGCTCTTAACCCAGCTACAAGGATTCACCTGGATTCATTTGGATCCAGCTCTGGTAACATGTAACAGTAACAAATGGTGACCTCAGTGTCAAAAAGTAAAGCAAATGTAAATGTGCATAATATTGCAGTTCTGAATGTATTTAAGGTTAAAGTCTTGTTTATTTGCAATTTCCATACTAGTCATATTGCCAGTTTCTGCCACATTCTCTGCTTGTTTGTGCAGAAACTGAATATAAGGATATTGAGTGTAATATAATACTGAATATGGGAAATACAAATATATAATAGATATATGATAAATATTGGTGGTTGAATGTATGGCTGATGTATGGGAAATTGGAAATGTTTAAGCAGTAAATATGATCCTCCCAGCAGACCAGTTACATAGTTTGCAGACTTTCCTGGTTTGATGCTTGTTTGTTTTTATCAGGAAGTGCAAGCCAGGCTATGTTTATTTTGTGTAAGCAAAGTGCTACTTGACCCTGGAGTGTGCAAATATAGCCTCTGCATGTACCTTAAGAGTTATGCATAGGTGCATGGATGGTTTGACTCACAAGTGGTCTCAGAACTGTTTCCCAGGGGGCAGACTATGCCCTACATTCCCCCTGCCCATTTCCAATGAAGGTAGTTGTAAGTCAAAGTCAGCATTATGGAAACTGCATCCGCCATATTTAGGATTTGTTTTGCCTATTTTATAACCAGCGGGTGATGACAGTAAGACTATGTCCGGTCTTGGTCAGTCTGACTGCTACCTGAAATGGTTTGGACAATAGCAAGAGTTGGTGTGTGAAAGGTGTTTCAGTTCATCCACAGAGGTTATAAATGAGTGGGCTGGAGATCTGCAGTTTGATTTTCGACTAATTGAAGAGTGTTCCTAAAGGCTGCGCCACCTGTGAAGGAGCATTATGTGAATGACTAATAGAGATTGACAAGGAGAACAGATCCTACGCAGGGCTGTCAACTTTTTAAAGAGCCTCTATTATCAGTGTGTGAATGACTGCGAATACTGTATTATAAAGTGTGCAGAAATTCGGGTGGATGGAGGGCTAGAAGAGACTTATTTAAATGCAGTCCATCACCAGAAGAAGAAGCACTCGCCTCTCCAGGAACAGGAGTGCAGCAGGAATAGGGTACAGCACAGCGCTCCGAGCTTGGGTTCTCATGAGTACAATTAAAGTACAGGTTCCAGGACCAGTCGGTGTAGTTGTTCCACCCACAGCATTTGAACTATGAGAGAAAAAGAGGGAGGAAGGGAGAGAGAGAGGAGAGAGAGCACAGGTGTATATTTAGAAACAGGCTCCTGCTCTGCACTGTACATCCTGACAGTCTGGGGAAACCCGCTCATGAGTGTGCCAGTGTGTGCAGATGGAAGAGGGATGTCACCCGAGGAGAGCCACAGTGCACAGGATGTGTGAGCTCCATGTATAACCTCTCATGTGGAAAACCCTCACTGAAGCCAAAATAGCAGACAACAGACGTACTGCTCTGCGCTGTCTGGTTGTGGTTTCTTGGATTAGAGCATAGATGTGTTCGATAACCCACACACAGGGATCAATTTTGAGAGTTGTGTGATATAAAGAGGGCAAAACACAGATATATGGCCTCTCTTGTGAAGCGCAAGCACCTCTTTCTGGATGTAATCCATCAGGTTCTGCAGATCCAGGTCATCCCTGTAGTGCGTGATGGCTTTCTTCACAAACTTTCCCAAAGCATCACGGGTCTACCAGAAGAGACACAAGGGAGGTTATAAAAGGAATATTGGCTTTCATATTGATAAAGCAATTCTCCAAAGAGACCAAAACTGTTTAATATTAATAGCTTCATTAAAGCTGCTAGAGATGAACTTATCTTTATATGCTGCACGTTTCTGTTGCGTGACATCACCTTGACACAAGCGTACCGTTGAATGACATAAAGCATATTCAAGATGTTTAAATGTAAAAGTAAAGGACTATTTTTCAAGAGTGACCCTGCATGCTTTCATAATCAATCACAGAGCTGTCTTTGGATTTTATCCTCTTTTACAGACTTTTATTTTGATTTCTATTAACATTATATATGTGCATATTTTTGCACTGCAAATGTATTTTTTATTGTGAAAAAGCTATAAAGAGACATATTTTAGCTTTTAGACTGCACACACTTTTAGATGCATCATTAGTCTTCTCTCTGAATATGTTTATGTATCCATCCATTAAAACATGAATAATAGCAGACATAGGAAGGCTCATGAAAGTCTTTTGTTTGCACTGTGTGAGCATCTAAGGAGACCTGAATCAATAAGACAGCTGCATAGTGGACCATGCTGATGCTGCTGCAGTGGGACTGCTGCAGGAGAGCAGCATTATAACAATAACTATAATTAAAAATAATATTCATGTCCTGAGATCAACACACATACACACACACACACACACACACACACACACACACACACATACACACACATAGATTTGATGCTATTCCAGCTGCAGCAGATAACCGCACCAACGTGGCCATTTGTTATTCAAATGAGGTAATCTTCATCAGCTGCATTACAGCTGAGTAAACAAAATCCTGATGCTACATAAATGGATCATATTGATTTGTTTGAATAATCTGTAATGAGGATTTCAAACTCGACGAGTTTGATTTAGGTTTTTAAATAGCGTGCTACTGTTTTAAGGAGCTCTCTCAATCTGTTTTAATTGAAAACCTCCCCGTATACAAATGAGCTCTTGCATTGTTAATATTTGGTTCTTCTCCTCTTGTCTTAGAATATAATCAGTGCTTGAAATGAATTTAATGCAAATCTTCCTCCTGAAAAAACAAGGAGGGCCTTGGTTACTCAGACTGAGTTCAGATGTAATTTATGCTAATAGGAGGGCTGTATGCTAATAAGCTGCTGAACTTTGAATTTTCATTCACTTTCTGATGAACTTCTGTGAGTGCTTTGCTGTGGGCTGTCTGGATTTTTCTTGTTCGAGCAGGTGATGATAACAACTACCAGCTGTATCAAAATAGCCAGAAATCTTTATACTTGAGTAGTTTTACTGAACTGTGTTTGGTAACACCTTCCCGCCCTCCCATCTGCATCTGTGTTACTGTCACACCTCCCCATGTCATTAGCAGCAGAGTCTCCTTGAAGGGATCTGTTGAAATGGAACATTTGGATCCACTTTGAAGTGCTGGAGCATTTGAATCATGTAAAGAGGAAGGATGCTGGGAGGGTTGTTAAACTGCTCTGTTTAGCAGCAGGCAGTCCGAGCGCTGACGGAGAACACAAGGGAGATGAGAGGTATCATCAGACACCAGGCACCTCGCCACCAGACACACTGGCTGGCTGTTGTCTTTTTTTTCCCCGGTGGAGTCCTTATGGGGATATTAGTGAAGGAGATAAGTGGAGGCAAGAGGGGAAATTGTTCCCTTTACTGCAGCTTCCAAATCACTCACTGGGGTCGTAAATGGAGCTCAGATGTATATACATGTATTGTACAACAATAACCCCTTAGTGAGAACATACATGATGTATGTTATTGTTGTCACTCAGATTCTGGTACTTTTATTCACTGAAATTATTAGGCACCACAATGGGAGTCATGTTCAGTGAATGTAGTACATGTGCGATCATCTACAACTGTGCAAAAGCCCTATATGGTGTTGTCTGGAACTGTCCATTCTAGTTTATTACCACTTGGATACAATAAACAAACAAAGACTTGGCCACCTAGAGAAATTCAGCACTTACTGAATGATCGGAGAACATCTGCTTTCTCTTTTTACATCCTGTATTGTACCAGTACCAAAAACAAAATGTCCAGCTGAACCAAATGACTACAGACCAGTGGCCCTCACTTCACATATCATGAAAACTCTGTAGCAGCTGGTTCTACGTCTTCTGAGGCTGAGGTCAAAGACAAACTGGATTCCTTGTAGTAAGCACTAAGTCCTGCCACATCCAGAAATACTCAGATGACACCGCTATTGTGGCATGTATCAGAAATGGACAAGAAGCTGAATACAGAGATCCAATAAGAGCCTTCAGTGACTGGAGTCACAAAAACTGCTTCCTCCTCAACACCTCAAAGACAAAAGAGATGGTCATAGACCTCCACAGATCCAAACCCCCTCTTCAGCCAGTGAACATTGAACATAGGCATGGACATTGAAGTGGTGATATCGTATAAATATCTAGGTGTACATCTGGATAATAAGTTGGACTGGTCTAAGAACGTAGGCTTCATCTACAGAAAGGGGCAGAGCCGCCTCTTTTGCCTGAAAAGACTCTGATTAATAGACATCTGTAGTAAGACGCTGCAGATGTTTTATCAGTCTGTGGTGTCTACAGTGTTTTGTTCTACGCTGCAGTCTGCTGGGGAGGAAGCATCAAACACAAAGATGCAAGACGTCTTAACAAACTGGTGAAAAAGACTGGCTCTGTGGTTAGATTGAAGTTGGACTCACTGGAGGATGTGGTGGAGAGATCTACACTGAGGAAGGTGGAGGCGATTCTAAAGAACATGGATCACCCAATTCATAACACTTCAATGGACCAACACAACAACGGTGGCTCCTCTCACCTTGCTGCAGAACAGAAAGATTCAGTAGATCTTTTGTACCCACAGCCATCAGACTTCCTCTGTAAATGGTGGATGACAAGAGACACAGGACTCCAGACAAAAGAATTTCCCTTTTGTTCTGGTATTGTATTGTATTGTCTATTCAGAGACTGCAAGTACAGCAAGTCAATGTTGGACAAAAAGGTATGCTTCATTTTTGTCTTCACCTCCAGTTTCTCTGTCAGACTCTCAGACTTTCTGACCTTGAGGTTGGTATGAAAACAGACCAATGCTGAAAGTATGACTGTTTGAAATTCTTCCCATTACTTCAGATCTTTCAAACCATAAAAGAGGAATGACCGTCAATAGAAATAAAGACCAAAGACCAGAAAAATAATCTTTTATGTATTTTTAGGACTAATCATTAATGAGTTTGTAACCTTGTAAGGCTCAGTGCAGTTTTTGGGTGTAGACCCGGGCAAAGTACAAAACCTAGCTACATTTTAGGACAGATGAGGACAATGTTTTCACAGACAGATCTGGTGGCGCCAGATCTTGCAGTCAGTGGTGGACATCAGGACTGTTACAGCAGCATCAAGCTGAGATAAAGATTTTAGAGAGCCACTGATGAAGGCATCCTGATCAGACTCTTTTAACAACTCTTGGATTTTAAATATTGAGCAGTGTTTAGAAATAATTACAACCCTACTCCCAAAGCCGGTGCTAATTGATTATAGTGAAATACATCCAGAGAGGCTGAGTCTCTTGGAAGATTAAAAGAGATTCACCTCTCTGTGTGAGATCGAATAGGCAAACCGTTTAACAAATTCAACGTAATGTTCCTCAGTGTAAAGATTGCAAAGAATACGTGGATTTTATCATCTACAGTGGGCTGCATACTACCATTAAACAGAGAATCTGGAGACATCTCTGTACAAAAGGGTCGACAAATAATTGTAGCTGGCTGTTTTTGATCCTCAGAGAGCGCTGCATTATTAACAGACATGACTCTCTCGCTTAAAAACCCCCAACAGAGGCTCAAAATCACTTCCATAACCATTGTCTGTGAACACAGTGGGTTGATGTATCCATAAACACAGCTTAAACTGAACCACATAGAGAGGAAACCAGAGACTTTGTATGTAAACATGATCCAGAAATGTTGGTGATCTATCAGAGCCTACGCCAGTTTAAGATGGACAAAAGTCCTGTGGAGAACTGTGCTGTGGTCTGACAGACCAAAGTAAGGCAGAGGGGATGGACCTTATCTTATCTTACTTTACCTTATCTTATCTTATACTGTGTAACATACAGAATAATCATACTAAATGTGATGCACACACTGTCTTTGCAGGAAGTTTTACCTGCTAAATTAAAAGCTCTGCACAATTTATTATCTTTTCTTTTCCTTTCTTGAGACATCTTCAGGGCTAAAACACAGCTAGACATACCTGTAAATATATATTTTGTTTTCTGCCTGTGCTGTGCAGCTTAGACAATAACTTTACATGCCCACTTCGAGCTCAGCGGCCTGTGCTGTGGGTTCCACGCCTTATTAACTTTTATACCGAGTTGTTTAGAAACGCACAGGATGTCTAGAAGCTGCAAGAAAATGCACTAAATCAATAGAGTCAAGCGGCACGCACGGTCGAAGTCGCTGTCACTTCAGAGGAAAGCTGCAGACAGAGTGTGACCTTTATAGTGACTTTCCATTGAATGATAAATCAGCCAGTGAGCAGAGTGGTCAGTAAAAAGAAAATACCTGATCGGAGTAGAAGAAGCCCAGAACTGCTATAACCAGCTGGGTGAGGAAGACCAAAGTCAGGCTGAAGGAGAACTACAGCGAGAGAAAATCAGAGTATTTTCAGATACAGAATATGACAGAAGAGTCAGATTTGTTGATACACATAAGATAAAGTTGTTGTTTTTGGATGTGATGTCTTATGAGCTGCTGCATCCTAAGCAAGCACAGCGTCAGTATCTGTTAATGTGTCTGTTGTGTGCATTACTGTCTTAAGGAGGCGAATGTTCTCTCGGAGAGCTCCGATGCAGCCACAGAACGTGATGAAGAACATGACCACCCCCACCACAATCAGGATGACAGCCGGGTCGATCAGGAACGTGTCCCGCACCGTGTCTGGTACACAGACAGGAACACAACAGCATGTTTAGACATCTGCCCTCCTCTATTCTACCTTTATCTCATTTCCTCCCTGTCATTATTTTCATTAGTTTTCTGTCCTCCTCTTTAACCTTATTCATTCTCTCTCTCTCTCTCTCTCTCTCTCTCTCTCACCTCCATCGTTCTGCCTTTATTCTCCTCAGTTCCAATGAGGAGAGGATCAGACAGAAGCATTATCAGTGGGATAAACCCAGGTTAATCCTTTTTTGTCATCTGTCCTCTCTATATTTCAAATTAAACCTGAACATAATGATCAGGGTTAGGTGAGGATGGAGATGAAAGGTCTCCACCCACAAAATGTGACTAACAGGTCAGGTGTGGGACTCAATGAGGCCAGGGGAACATGCAGAGAGAGGCTGTTGAGGTGAGAAGGAGCTGAAACTGTAAAAAAACAACAACAACAACAACAAAAGAAGTTCTCTCTCTATTTCTTGTTTTTTTGGTTTGTTTGCTGAGGGAGAAGTGTCTTGGTGCATTGGTGAGTGGTGGAGCAACGTTATGCATTTACTATACCTGTAGCTTTTTGGACTTTTGCATACACCCCAATCGCAACAATCAGCAAAGAGAAAACCTGGAAAAAAGAGAGAAACTATTAAAATACTTGAAAACCAAAAAATGAGAAAAACACCTGATGAGTGCAAAATTTTAATGAAAAACTAGATGTGAGGGTTTAGCATATCAGTTTGGCATTTTCAAACAAACAAACAAAAAAGTCTTGGTAACACTTTACTTGATGCCTATCTCTATAACGCATTATAAATATATTTATGAGTTATAATCATGTTATAACACTGTATAACTATCATTATAAACACTCATAAATGATCATAATGCTTTATAGCAATAATCATAACACATTATAAGGTATTTTATCACGACTTACAATGCAATGCAACTGTTGTTAACAGTTATAACAGTATAGCATGATACAATGCTTTATAATGTGTTTTGAATATTTCTATAAAGCATTATGATCATTTATGAGTGTTTATAACTGTAGTTATACAGTGCTATAACATGATTATAACTCATTATACATACATTTTTAATGCATTATAGAGATAGGTGTCAAATAAAGTGTTACCAAAGTCTCGTCCTCTGTGCACTTTTGTCTCTTGAAGAATAAGTTGGTTTGGACCTTAATCTTAATAAATCTTTTCCAGCTCTGAATCAAAACAAATGTCTTTATTTAAGAACCCGTCTGGACAAGGGCTGTTAAGATATCAAATTTCCACTTTACAAATATTGGGGCCATAAAATATCCGAAGAACAATGTTGTCAGGTTTTGATGGAAAACTTGAAGGTGAAAAATGAAGGATAAGAAAAAAAAACATGAAGCAACATATAACTTCACAAACTTTACTTGTAAACACTAAGAACTTACATGTCATCATTCATTTCTGAAGAAGTTTGGGGATTTATCTATATGTATCTAGAGCTTCTTTGGAGAAATCACTGCCTCATAAACCATAATCATAGTTTCATTTTTAATATTTAGGTTGCTTTATTTCCGCATTAGTAAAAAATGCATTTTTTTATATAGTCAGTAACCAATGAGGCATGTTAAAACGATGTTTTGGATTCATAATTTTTATATTATTTACAGTTTGATAACTAGCAGCTGCTACTTCTTATTTTCCCGTCTCCTTTAATACTTATGACAACCAGCACAAAGGACCACCAGCTACGATGAACTCAAATATCACCAAATGCTTATTGCACATTAACTATATTTTTTTCCATGATCTATTTTTTTAGTTTTCTTCAACACCAGTACACACCGAGTCTCATTTTACCAGAGACCCTTTTGTTATTCCATTTAAAATTTTTAAAAACCTTGAACAGGACCAGATTCATGTTCAGCAGTCATCTGCTGCTACCATGAAGGGGCTTGAATGGGGGATAGATGAGATGTAGCAAGCGATAGCTGAATTTGGACAAACAACTAACGTAATTGACTTCAACAGCTCAAAGTAATGCACAAAGGAACTCAAGTAATGGAAGAAAGACAAAATAAAGTCAATAATAAGAGAAAAAAGCTGAAAAGATGATCCTGAATATAAACACAGTGAACACCTCTCATTAGTATGAATATGTGTATGTTTATCTCGTGGACTTTAGAACTGCAGGGTGTACGGCTAATCTGTGATTGAGCTGTGGTGAGCTCAGGGAGACATTACAAGGTGCAGATTAGCCCAGCGTGCAGATTAAGGAAACACTTCCTAATGCTAGTTTTTAAAGATTTGTTTTGCCTAAATTTGATCAAATCTGCAGATTTAATTGAAAAGCTGCTCCCCCCTGCTGAGATCATAAACCCTTCTTAAGCAAGTAATTTCCTGGTTTTAACTCAAAATCAAAATGCAGACATGAAAGTAGAATCAATGTTTTACTCCGAACAGAGGATGATGTTTTATTTTCTGAATTTATGAGTAATTCTTTGAAAGTTGGGTGAGAATTCAGAATAAGTAGAAACTCTCTGTTAATTCAACTGAATCTATTCATAACTATCTGCTAAATTTCAATATTTCAAAAGGTTATTTCTGTTGAAAGTGAAATACAAACTACATCTTTGAGGCTCTCTGTTCATGTAGTTATGCATACAAAAGGATTTTAAGCATTTATGGTGGCCTTGTCAAAGTTTTGTTTTTCATATACAAAGAAGAAACATTTCTTTGGCATGTAGTTGAAATCACAAGTATCTCCTAGTGATTACTGGCTGTGTGAATACATTCTCCAATCTTATTTTATTTATGAATTTTATTTAACAAGGAAAGCCTCATTGTGATTAAAATTTCTTTTACAAGAGTGTCCTGGCCAAGATGTCAAAAAGTACATCCCATTTATAATTATGTATACATGTGAACATTTTCCTAATAATATAGCAGCAAGGCCAATACTGTTTATACAGATTATAAATGACATTTTTCTCAAGACAGAGCCCTGAGGCACACCACCCACTACTTCAAGCGATGAAGAGGTGAGCCCTACAGCTTGTGGACACTGCAATCTTTTCCTGATAGTTATGATCAATATAGATTAATTTTCATGCAACTGCTTTGATGCCACGCAGTAAATACAAAAACATATATGATAGTAGTTTACTGCTATTAAATCGCGTCTACGTTTAAATCGCATCTTAAAACTAATTTTTATTCCTTGGCTTTTAGCTCAGCATGAGAGTTGTGTGATCTTTCCTTTTATGTCTTTTTATGGTCATTTTATCACTTTTATTTCTTTTATGCTTTTGTGTTTTTATTTCATTTGTTTTATTTCATTTTAAATGTTTTTTTTCCTGCTTTTATTTATTTCATCTTGATGTTTTCTGCAGTGTTTGTTCTTTTTAATTTTACTGTGCAGCACTTTGGTAAACTTGAATGTTTTTTAGAAAGTGCTTTATAAATAAAGTGGATTGGATTGGATTAGTTTGTCTGTTTTTGGCTGCAGCAGAAATAAGACTATAAAATTAAAAAATAAAATAAAATAAAATTGCATCCCCAGTGGAAGGGGTCCTACTCCAATGTAGGCTTGGCAGATGTTAAAAATTAAACCTTTTCTTCATTCAGGTGATTAAATACCATTTTTAACATATTCACAACTATTAATTCTATCTCGATAAATACAACCACATATCATGCACTGCTCCTTTAGCAGATAGTATTAGTGAGTTAGACAGCTTGGTTGTAACACAGTGAGCATTAAAGGGTTAACTGCCCACAGTCAAACCTTTAAACTGCAGCAGTAGCTGGTATGTCAGTCAGTGTTTAGTCTTTCCTTGTACAGAGAAAGTACGTTTCCTCTCGTCTGTGTTGAACAGACTTTATTTTCACTCTCAGACAGGACAGGCGTGATGAGATTAGTGATGGTGCGCCTTCTTTAGATGCTGAGTATGTGCAAAGCCTGTAGCCATGGCAACAGAGCCAGTTTATAATTTCACAACAGACGGACAGATGGATATAAGCATTAAAAACAACCCAAACACATGGATCCAGGCTTTTATCAGGGAAGTTTTGAGGGTGGTAATAGAGTGACGTCGCTTTTTTTCCAGACAAAATCTGCACCTGAGTTTTCAGAGACCATCGTTTCATATGAAAAAGAGTGGCTCATGCTTGGGGCACCAGTACGGCAGAGCAGTTAAGTGAAGCGAGGTCAAAGTCCTTGTGGCAGTGGCCAAACAGCATTGACCTTTTGCTTCATGGCTTCCCTCATTCCCCGCATTCCCTGCTTCTCCTCTGAAAAAAAGATAAAAAACCTCCAAAACAAAATCTAAAAAAATATGATTATTATCCTCCCGGGCTTCACCCAGCAGCATCTGACCTTTGTGATGGTTGAGAAAATCAGCCAGGAGGTGAAACAAGGATGGAAAGCTGAGCGATAAAATGTGTGGTGTTTCGGGTGAAAATCTGTCTCAGACCTGCTCTGTGCGTCTTTAAAAAACACCAAAACATCACATTGGCATAAAAAAAAGCATCTCCTACTGTGCAAGAAATCGACACAAAAGAGATGTTGACAGCCCACGCTGTGCATGCAGAGGATGAAGACGAGAATTCCTCATTTAGTAGTCCTCCAAACAGTGACGAGACTGGGGCACAAAGAATCAGGAGTGATGGTGCTGCCGGAGGACATGCCACAAAGTTGCAGAGGATGTTGTCAGTTTGGCCTGACAGAAGCTACATGACACAGCATCAAGCAGGAGGGTGGCAAATCGGTGGGATTAGAGCGTCCTCTCGATTGCATTGTAAACACTAATTTCCCTGCTTTCCTTGATTGTTTTTCTCACCTTGAATAACAATCTGCATGGCCTGGCTTTCATTTGCAGCCTCCAGATTCACAGATAGCATCCTGATTACTAATGCGTGCATCTGTTTGTGTACAAAAGGCCTTTATTTCTGAGCGCATATAAGCATGAATCCGTTTTGTCTCTGCGTTGGATCTCTGGAGGTTGTGAGTGAACATGGTCTGCGGCATTATTTGCGGTAAACGTGGTGTTAGTTTTACTTGGCAGTCTTAACATCCAACCCGATTGTTTGTGTGCAGGAGAAGTAAATAGTGTGCTTTATCTCTCTCTCATTTTTGAATCAATAACCCTCTTTGACAAGACAAGCTGACAAAACACAAGACAGCAGAGACGCTGAGTTTCGTTCGGAGAGCAGTTTTAAAAGATTTTCAAAACCTGTTCGTTTTTTTTTTTTGAGGATCGTCTCTGTTGTGTAGGAGTGTGTTTACCTGCTGCTCTATTTGTCAGTTTGCAGTGTGTATATGTGCTTGTGTGAATAGAGTGACAGTGTACATTAGCAACAGGAGGCGCACTCACACACAAACTCACACAAATGCGCCGAATATATCCCAGCTCTGTTTTCAGGCTTTTCAGAGGGATGAATCAGGCTTCTCCCGGAGGATTGTGCTTGGAGGTAAAAGCCAGCTGAACTGAGCTGTGGGGACACGGGGACAAAGGCCTGATGGATTAAGGCTGCAGTGTTCACTTCTGAGCTCACGTCTGATAAACAAAGTCAACACAGGCCGGGCTGCCGGGGCTGCAGTTATTGCTGATTGGTCCTAAACACAGTGAGAGCGTGGCACAGTGTTTGTCTCCCTCTGCGTTTGAGTAGGGCTGGATGAGCGGGGATGTCACAGAGGTGTAGTGACTCAGTAGAGCTACAGATGTGATCCTTGACAAACACAGTTATCACTTACATCTGCGGCACCTCTTTTATTTTTTGCGTACAACCGTGAATTTATACTTTGTATTTTCATCTTTCATCCATTATTTGAATTTTTCAGTCATTCATCGGGAGCTTTTTTCAGTATTTTTCAGTTTTTATTATCAGTGTTGGCTCTTTTTGCACTGATTCATCGCTTTTGCATTTACGTTTAAGCCTTGAAAACATAGTTGAAAACGGAACTATTTTCCAGTCTTTGATCTGATCCTTTAGTGCAGCTGATTTAGGAGTCAAACATGTGAGTTCACTATGAGAATTAAACAGCATCAATAAAGCACATCATTTCCCACTTTTAGCCTCATGTTAATAAAGGGATAAAATTAACTTAGGGTCAAACACACTGTGACACCAAGTCAGACACCCCCTCGAGAAATGAATGTTGCCGACCGCTTGCTTCTCTAGTTATAACAACTTTAGTAACGACCGGACGATAGCAATACACAGCGGTCTGAGGAGCCATAAACAAACCTCAACCAAAACGCCACTCTATAGCCACAAATAATGCTCAGAACAGCACCTAACTTCATCAACAGTACATATAGGGTCCTAGCCATTGAGCTAGCCATCAAACATCTTTTTAGCTTTGCCTAACTTCTTTAGCAAAGAGACGAAACACAACTCACCCACTCTTTTCCACAACTGCTTGTTTTTAGGGGGAGCTCGGACGAGTCCATCATTGACTGCAGCGGGGTGACGCAGCTCAAGGAAGAACATTTATGATCATTACTTTATGATCATAAATGTAATAACCATCATATTAATCATTTTGCACTGCAGACGCAGTAGTTCTTCTGCCTTAGCGTCTCGGCCTGATTCCTTTTCCATGAAGTGATAAACATAAATTTTCCGCTACACTTGGTGATCGACTCGTCAGGGCTCCCCCACAAACAAGTGGCTGCTGGAGAAGAGTGAGTAAGTCGTGTTTAGTCTCTCTGCTAGAGAGAGACTAAACTAGACTAAGATGTTTGGTGGCTAGTACTATGGCTGGGACCCTATATCTACTGTTGATGAAGTTAGATGCTGTTCTGAGCATTATAAAGTGGCTTTTTGGTTGAGGTTTGTGCATGGCTCCTTAGACCGCTGTGTATTGCTATCATGTGGTTGTTACTAAAGTTGGTATAACTAGAGAAGCAAGCGGTCGGCAACATTCATCTCTCGAGGGGGTGTCTAACTCTGTGTTATGGTGCGTTTGACCCTAAATTAATTTTACACCAGAATATCCCTTTAAGTCAGAGTCACAAAGCATTTTTCTCTAGTGATACTTAAGCCCAAACATGCTAATCAAGGTTTGGAGGATTGTGCCTGATTGCAAAGAGGAGCCCTCTGCATGGTCAGCCTCTGCTGCAAAGAGCTGCACTGTGCACTTCCAAACCGGTCCTCATACAGATGATGAGCTTGATAAGAAGAGGACACTTAATAACTTGTTACTGTGAAGTCAGCTCATGACAGATGAGATACAAACTCCACTGTTTACAATAATGCTTGTTCTCTGAGACAATCCATCTAAAGCAGCTCATTTTAATAAACAGGAAGTGGTGACAGCACCTCCCCAAGTGGAAGGTGGGCAGTTTCTTTGCTGAAGCTGAGTTTCATACAGTGCTGAACCTCTTATTATGACAATTATCACCATATCAAACTAACATTATCCCATCTTACATTATCGTTAACCTCACTTTGTTTGCAGACACATTTCTTCAAGATGAAGTCCTAGTCAATGCCATGATCAGTAACGGGTGTTTGTGCAACAACACTCAGCTGACGGTAACATTTTTGCTGAACTCTGCATTGTCGAGGGTGTTTGATATTTTTTGTAGCGAGGCTATTTTGCACAGAAAGGGGACAGTTTTCCCCGCATGAATACATAATGGCCCATTTAAAACACACAAACATCTCTGGAACAGAGAGACGGGGAGCATTAACACCTTGTATTCACTTTCTGAATTAACAGGTTAAACGAGTGCAAATGCAGAAAAACCCCTGTGTGACTATGAGTTTAGGAGCATTTTTCCAAATGCATAAAGTGTTGCTCAATGTACCCTCCCTTAGTATCTTTATTATATCTTTTATCAACTGGCACTTGATTATTTTTAGTCATCCATTTTAACTATCCTGTCAAAGATGTGTGTCCGTCGTCTCTGAATGAAGATAAATGGCACAAACAAAAACATTTTTAACTACTAAACTCTTTTTAACCATTAAGCATTTTAAATTCTAACCTTAAATGTGTTTATTTTTCTAGTGTGTTTAAATATTTATCAGAAACTTGCTTTTGTTTACCTAATTTTTATTATCATTTGATATTTAATGTGTAATATTTCTATTATCATTGTGTTATCATTTATCGCTGTTTGCATCCAAGGATTCGGTCTTTCCATCTGTTTTGGTACATTTCACAACCTCCCTGTCCAGTGTGTGTGTTTTTTTTTTCTAATGCTGACGCAGTATCTGATTTTATCTGGTTTGAAAATAGTTGGTCTATATTTCCACATATATAGAAGGAAAGAGCCTCTTGTTGGGAATCACTTGCTGTTTGTATGGATTTTAGTTACGTGCAGTCCTTCTGTGAAACAACGCAGCCTGTGAAACCTTCAACTTTCAAGCATCTCTTGACTTAAGATATCCAGAAATGTTCAAATACAGACTAAAACAGCTTACAGAGCTGCTGAGAGTTTTAAGAGAAAGTATGCGTCAGTGCACCACCAGTATAAGAAGACTGCACCACTCGGCACTTGCTACAGAAACATATGAGCAATCTTGAGAGTCCACATATAACTGCACTAAGCGAAAATAGCAACAGTAGGGGGGCTGGGTGCTCCTGCTGTTTGCAGCTCAGGATACTATCTGAATTATATTCCTTCATATATTATTTATAAACTCATTTCTCCACTCTTTTTACTTTAGCAGATCTGACGCTTCAGCACCCTGATAGCTTGAGATCTGTATGCACAGAAATATTAAGAGGTAGTGTTCAGGGAAAACATGACAGCTGTGTTTTTGTCAGTGCTTGTCTGAGCTACATGAAGACAAATCCTCCCACAGAACGACTCTACTCACCCAAAACAAGAAGCTGAAGAAGAAGAGAAAATATCTAATCCAAGGGTTGACAAAGGAGAACGTCTCCACTCGGTTTAGACTCTGTTGTCTGTCCATTGTTGATGTTTTTACAGTCCTGTTCGGCTACAACAAGTTTGTATATCCAGCCCCCACCCTCGGCCCCCATGTGAATCTGAAAGGAGGGGTCTTTTGCCGTTTGCGGGGTGTGAGGCTGCCTTAAAAGGGGTCATGAGGTTGTGACGTTACCCCACTATGCTGGTTGAGCCCAGAACTGTCCATGCGGGCAGGCAGGTCAGATTACATAGAGAATATCTGCAGCTGACTGCAGCTAAATGGCAGACGAGCTTTGGAGAATTGTCAGCCCTGAGTTGGACTGTACTATCTTTCACCTCTATTCACTCTTTGTTCTCTAACTTTCTCCTGTCTCCCTCAACTTCTTTTATCTTGTATCACAGGCCTTCAAGAAAATGGGAAACTGATTTAAAGTTTATTGCTTCTGAAGTCCTTAGATTCTAAACAAATCAGATGTCCTCCTGCCGAGAAGAAGATCTGACAGAACAGTTTTATCTTTATAAAGAAGAACATTTAATGAGTTAGGCTACATCATGCTGTTTGTTCTGATGTTTCCTGTTTGTGCCCAGAGGAGAGAATCTGCTGAATTTCAGCACAATATCACTCCAACGAATCAAGAAGGAAAGATGTCAGACGAACTACACTGAAATGAGATTGAGATGTACGGCTGCATTTATGAGTCATCTATTTAAGTTGATCATCTGTCAGACTGACCAGAGAGAATATCAGAGGATAGAGTGCAGCCCAGAGATATCACACGATTATTTAGTTAACGTGAATAGATTTGAAAAATGCCCACCAGCTCTCCTCTAACTTCTGCTCAGGGATCAAACATGTATCCTCAACTGTCCTTGGGAAAAGAAATACCGCGCACGAATGCCTGATCAGGAGATTTTTCCGAGTGACGGAAGGACGTGAAGTCCCTCAGCGACCTGATTTTTTAATGAGACTGATCCATCTTTCTTTTTTTCTCAGAGTAACTCTGGGTTTTGTCCCACTGGAGCTTCATCAGAGAGACTTTGCTCCTCCTTTATTCATAGCTCATGCTACCTCATATTTCCTTTAGGGGAATACATCAACTTAAAGATTTCTGGTTAGGCGCCAAGAGGGGACGATTGATGCTACTGTTGCATCTGTTCAAATAAATACGCAGTAACAGCTGGATGGTCTAAGACTGGTCTGCATTAAAATACTTTTCAAAACTGACCAGATGATGAAAGTCCCCACACATGGTCACAAATCATGACAAACATGTTTCATACACCAACAAGACAGCATGGTCTGCTAAATCAACCAAAGTCTCATGAAGTCGGAGACGACTTCAGAGCAGAGGTATGAACCTCAGTCTTAAATTGGACTTGATTTCGTACTTGCAGAAAAAAATTGTTGATTTTGTACTATGAGTGCAACGTTTTGCTTTGATGCATTTTATTAGGTCTAATGACAGCTATTAATCCAGAAGTGGGTATTTCATGTGTTCCTGTTTTAAGTTTTTTTGCTAGTGTACACAAAGATGGAAGTCCTCTGGGACCTGTGAGTGACTTGGTTACTAATACAAAGAGATCTTGAGTAGATCCAAGAAGCAATGAACAGGCATAACAAGTTTTTTTTTTTTAATGTCCTGACCCTTCTCTTAAGGGCATGGTTGACGATTGGAGAAATTGTTAATTATTATGAAACTCGTTTATATGGGGATCATGGTCCAACAGTGTGATCTCCACAAAGTAAATAGAAAAAAGAATGGAAAAAATCTGTTTATCATAGCAGGTGCAGGGCTGCAAAAACATTGACCAATCAGAGCCATCCATCTCAGACAGCTCCTATTGGTCAATCTCCTGCTCCGCCTCTCCATCCAATCACCTCGCTGTATTCGACACACCCCTCTCCCGTAGTTCCAACTCCTCCCCTCCCACTCTCCCGGCCCTCCTTGGAGTTCTGAGCGGCTAAAAGTAGAGTAGCATCTTAGCTACTGGAGCTGTGATGGAGAAGGATGCAAGAAACAAAAAAACAAAAACAAAGACAGAAGAGGTAATTTTTGCCTTTTATTGTGGCCTTTTATTGTGGCACATGTTACATAAATTACTCTTATTAGTCTCTACAATGTCAACACGGTAGCTGTCCAGGCAGCTGCAGACGGTGCTCGCTAGCAGAGCTGGCATTTACTGCCGCTAGTCGCTAGCAGTCCAACATGGTGAATCCTATTTAAAGCTAGCGTAGGATCTTCTGCCGGCCTGCTTCTTGCTCTGCCAGAGGGGGTGTGTCTTGGGGAGGACGATACAGGTTTGGGGGGAGTTATCATGGAGCACAGAGGGGAGAAGTTTGTGTGTTGTGTGTTTTTCAAATCTGCCTCAAGGCTCAGTTTTTTTCAACTGCTTCTCAGATCGTCAACAATGCCTTTAAGTAATTGGTACTGTAAATTAGAGGCAAAAAGATTTTTATCGTCAGCCAATGTCTTATATAACTTGATCTTGCCATAAAAAGATTTTACACACCCCTTGGACTCACACACTTACAACTTAGCTCAGTTGTACTAAAGTTTTTATGACATAAAGAAAGTCAAGTGAATCGACAACTATCAATTTCCCCACACCAATCCACATTTTTTGAACAATCTGACAACATCTGGTAAATTTTTTGAAAACGCTATCAAGAACAATCATGCTACTAAAGATGATGTTTTTGTGCAAAAACTGCAAGGTGATCAGCAAAAGTTTAACTGCAGTATGCAAAACATGCAGGTTGAGAATTGGGAAACAATGGGTTAACAGTAACAGTTGTCAAGAGGCAACACTGAAGCTAACATTAGCAAAAAAGACTGACTTAAAGTGCTTTGCATGCTCGCTGGATGCAGGGATAAGAATGAAAACAACGACAATGTAATTCAGTAAGCTAGGAGATGCAAAACATTAGTCACATGAATTATGCTTTTAACATTAACATTCACCCTCTCCTCTGCAGTAGTGTCGTATATCACCCTGTTATCTCAATAATGACTCTTCACTTTTCCTTGCAGTTCCTGATTCTTTCCTCCAACCATTTACACTGAGTAGTGACAGCAAACACATCTATTAGGCTTAGGTTTATTTCATGGTCTAACCTTAGAGAATCTAATATGACATGAGTATTGGCAGATAAGATATGAACAGGAGGAACTTGGAGAGTATTGAGGTAGAATTAACACACTGATTCATGAGTCAAAACAACAATTTTCTTTCTGACTTCTCTGTCTATGTAATTACTTTATACATTCATAATCTCCTATGAATACAGACAGTAGGTGATTATTTTTCCTTTTGTGCAGAAGGAGTGTGAGATGGATCGTTGGACACATTTTATTTCAGCACACTCAAAGCCTGAAAATGAAATTCTGCTTTAACAGAGGATTTACAACCAGGTACCTGACATCTGAAACTGGGGCTTCAAGCTTTCGCAGAGTTATTGTGTGGTTTTTAGTCCATTTTAGCAGAACAGACTTGGAAAAAAAAACATTCATAAGTATGTATAATTGGAATTTAACCACCTGAGGTAAAAATCATGCTGTTTTTACTAATACATAACGAGCCTTTTATATCAACGTAGTAGAAGATCCCTTCCATAGGTGCTTCTATCTATCGAACAAACCCATGTTCCTACAGTAGCACATAACCTACCTGTTCTTCAAACTCCAGTGAGGAACTTTAAGTCAACGTTAGTTTGTGTGCCCACTGTGGACAAAGCTGTCTTGGCTCAACATGTTTTAGCAGCGATTTTTGACAGTAAATCTCCTGTTGACTCTTGACAGTCATATGTATCATTTATTGTGAATATTGTTGACATGGCAAAAATGGGCTGTTTTTTTCAGCTGAATGTGCTCTCAGGAATTGAGAGTTCGAATAAAAAAATAAATAAAAAATGAACCTTCAGTCTTGTTTGTGATGGTCTTGTTTGCTATTAGCTCTTTAATGCCTTTTGTATAATATTTGACACATACTTTTATGATACTTTTATTAAATTAATATGATCAACAAATTAACAAAAAGAACAAAAAAAACCACTTAAATACAATCACATAAATGATATAAATGTCTTCTTGTCGACATCTAATGTATCAAACGAGATAAATATGTATAAATATGTATAGTTGTTCAATTTTAAGGACAGTTTGATTTCTTTGTTTCATTAGTAAGTGAAATAAATATTTTGGGTAAAAAAAACCCTGAATTTTCTGGCCATAATTTGTGGTTTTAGGCATTAAAGGGTTTGGGATCATTATAATGCAATTATATGAATTTCATTTCTATTCCATAAACGTTAGAGACCTCCCAACAGGAGTTTTAAGTGACTGACTTCACAAAAAAAGCACAAGTTGGGATAATAAGAGAGCTGAATTGTTGTGCACAAAAAAGTATAGATGGATGTTTTTGATTTTTAAAACTTGACAAATGAGGATCGTTCTTATCATGCATCGCATAGGAGACTCTTTTTCTCGTTTTATTGTAGAGCTGCATTAGCAGGAGGTGTGAGCAAGGGAGTAAATCCAAAATCCAATCAGATATGTTGATCTCGCTCTTAGATTTGATCTGTTTTTTATGTTTTCAAGTAAGATAAGGTAGGTTTTCCGGATTTCCCCCCAACAACTTTCAAATGAAAAAGAAAAGAAGTAAAAAGTTTCTAAGCCTGCATTTTTATTAATAATGTACAAGTGAAAGATAGTGTATATCAGGTAGGAGATCCAAAAAGAGGGAGCAAAGAAGAAAAGACAATCCAATGTACAGTGAATCTGCCTCTGTTATGGTTTTACTCCTCTGATGTGGATCCTTATGCCGACACAGCACAGCAAAAAACCAAATATCCTGGCAGCCCCGCAGATGAAAGATAGTGAGTTCACTCGGGGGAACACGACAGATTGGGAACAGATAGCAGCAGAAACAACCTGCATGTCACCTCCACTGCAGATTTACAAGCTGAATAAAGCTGCATGAGGACAAACCGAACGCTCATTAAATTAAAAGCCTCCAATTCATGTTGATGAGATGAGTTCTGCTGAGGATGAGTGGGAAAAAATTTTAAACGCTGCAAAAACAATTAGTGGAAAAAAAAAGTATTCAATGTTGTTTCTGTTCACTTTATTTCAGGCCATGTTACTTATACAAAATAATCTTTACAAGGCTAAAATAGGTCATTTCTTTGCATAGAAGGAACAGTGATGCAAAACAAAAAGCCAGGATGGAATGGCACAATAAACTCCACTCACTATCACAAAAGAGCCTGCAAACAATTAGGGTTTAAAAAGGGATAAACTTTGTACAAAAATACTCTGCTGCTGCTCACGTCATGCTACTGAACCACCAGACAAATTGGCGTTTGTTTCCACTTTCATCAGCACCCTTTTGTACTTCAAAAAAATACAAAAAATAAAATAAAAAAGAACCTCAGCTTGGCTTTCTGGCTACCATTAACTCATCTCAGCGTCTTTTGAGACAACGCTCCCTCAGGTTTTATTATTTTCTTTTAAAGAGTACAGGCCGTTTTGAGGCGGCGGTGCCACTTTCTTTCATACAGTATGTCATGGGATCTGCTGCGACACTACTCTTCTTCATCTTCATGCCAAGTCCTTCCTTCCAGCCCCTGGAATTCAGCATCAAACACTGTTTAAATGCTGCCAACGTAACTGACAGCGACATAAAAAAGGGAATACATCAGGAGCATCGAGTCATTAAACATGAAAGGCAATGAGCGTGTGGTGCCGTGGGATTTTTTGTGACACTCTTTCCTTTATTTAAAAAATAGTTGATTTAGAGAATAAAGAGAAGGTAGTGCACCACCTAGTATAGATATTCAGAGTGCTTTCACATGTAGCAGAAAAAACTCCACAGGACAAGGCTGGTAGGTATCAGATATCGCCATCCAGCAGAACACAACATCAAACACACCATTTGTAGAGTGTACATTTCCACTGCTCAAATATTCAGCTTTAGCACAGGGGAGGGATTAGGAGATTACACAAATAATATCGTGAAGGATGCAAAAAATAGAGAGGGAGAAAAAGAAATTTCATCTCCAAATTCTTCACAGCAGAGAAAACTTAATAACCTGCCTTTGCAATTTCTGTGCTTTACTGGGAGAGCTCCATGATAATGAGGAGGGGAAGGGATCCAAATAAGAATAACAAAACTATAAGGAACAATGTGACTTACTACAGGATGCAAATGTGGACGAATAAAATAAAACCAAACTGACAAAAACTCAAATTTACATTTCTCCTTCCCTGTAAAAGAAACACACAGAGGCAGAAAACCTGCGAGGATAACAGGAACTATTAGGCCATCCAGAGTCAAAAACTGGCGTTTGAGCCGTCAGCATAAATGTAGATACAAGTCACAGAAGTATGACAAAGAGTATCAGCTGTAAAATGAGCGTATTTACATCCAGGGCCCGAAAACAGGGCTGGAAATACTGTAGTGACACATGTTGTGCAGTGTCTTAATATGCGACCATGCTCTACAAATACAAAGAGGTCCTGGCAGTTTGCAAAGAAATACTGCAGATTTAATCAGCGCGCCCTCGTTTAATTCAACTAGGTCCTGTGATAGAGACGCACTATGACGAGCGTGCAGTTTGTCTAATGAGGGCTCCACTCTTACTGTGGTATATGTGCCGAATTCCCTCCCCCCCGTTCTTTACTTCTGACTTAATTGCTTTCACAACCTGTAGCAACGTTAAGACAGAAAGGCGTTTTCGCACCTTCTATAGGAACACGGCGAAGACTAATCCCCACAGAAACAAATGTTTAATAATGTCATGTTCCCACAGAGCCTCTGAAAAATAAAAGCCAGTTAAAAACAGCCTACAAGAAGAAGAAAAGAAAAACAACAACAGTATATCGTATAAAAACAAACAGCATTAACAAATGTACAAAAATAACATCATTAAAACAGCTTTTGTTAAAATGGCATTCATCCCTGCTTTCTAAAAACATGAAGGAGCATCTCCCTCTCTTAACCGTGAAAGCGAGGTGACAGCGGAGGAGCTGAAAGGGAGTTCAGTCAGAGCAGAGCATTTCAGGATATCAGCACAGGCAGATCAGTCAGAGGGCAAAGAGTCACCGAGTGTGCAGGCATGCTTTACAGTATGACGTCAGATCTGGAGACAGGCGATGCTTTTGTCTTATTTTTACGATTTTCTACATTCTCTTTGTTTTCTTTGACAGCCACGTTCAATTGGTCTCCCAAGACGAAGCAACACAACTAAACATTTATTTTGTTTTTGGGCTGCTCCTCTGGGGCTGCAGTAAGTAACGCTGCGGTCTGATTTACAGTTATATATGTTCCTGCTGTAGCCCCTCCTAAAGTGAAGAACAGACCTCACAGCTGCTTTAAGGAATCTAAAGAGCACAGCTGTATTTCTTTAGTGTCAGCGCTGCCAGCTACTGTAAATGTAGTGCCGGGTGTCTGCAGACTGAGCGAGGCAGTAAATAAGGGATGTGTCACAACTCACATCTCTCTACAGTTTGTGGAGGAAGCCAAGCAGGGGAGATGTGACCACTCGTGCCTGCGCTGTACATCAGCAGCTGTCATGTTCCCCCCGTGGATACAACAAGAGGAGCTGGAGCATATGGGGGCAGGCGGTGAATCACAGCCAGCAGGGTCGCTGCACATAACAGACCAAAATCAGATGCTTTCTGATGCATGATGCCCTCGCTTCCCAAATCTGTGGCTCTCAGATTAATTCGTTTTAAAAACAATGAAAGTAAAGTCAAGAATGACCACAGGAGACACTCTGAGGCACACAGGCTGCCAGACTGCAAGAATATCAAAGGAGTGAGTCTTGTTGGGTCAGTTTTGACCCCATGTTGTGTCATTTCTGCTACAATCTCTTGTGGCAGAAATGCACAGTGACCGCGCTCAAAGATTTATTCAAAACAAACTTCCCTGTCAGTGATCCCTGTACAAACAATTTAGAACTCCCTCTGTCTGGACTTGAAAGTCTCTCTGCTGCGTTTACAGCAGGAGCAAACTAATGATCCTTTTGAGTTCAGTGAAACTTTTGTTATTCTTCTGGTTTTAGTCTTTATTCCTGTTGCCAATTGAACCTAGTGTTAGTTCAGGCAGGCCATGAAGTCAAACTCGGCCCAAACTCAGTGATCTCAAAATGGGCGTTTTTTTCTAGACTCCTTAAGCTCGCCTACTCTTCCTGCTTCCTCTGCAAACCATTTTACAACCTGCCTCAACCCATTAAATCCATCTTCACTGTAGCCTGCTCTGTTTTGTTCCCTGGGCTCTTTGCTGATGCTCTCCCTGCCTTGGCTTTTAATGTATGCACATGCAACAGATGGAGATGTGCTCTCCCTTTCTCTAGCTTTGCAAGTCACATAACCATAGCAGGGTGCAATCAGAGCAAAGCCAAACCAAATGTAACTTTATCTGGACATAAAGTTTCTGTAGTGTTAGTTCAAGAAATGCTATTTGACAGGTGACTGAAAAGTTTTTCTGAGTTTGGAAATGTGACAGCATTTCTGAACAGAAGTAAAAGGAAATCAAAGAAAGGCTGCCCACATTTCTGGTTGTTTTGCCAAATTAAATGTCTGCTTTTATTCTCAGTGACCGCTGTTTTTTATTTTTTCTCCATTTTCTTTTTTTTGGATGTTGCAGGAACGACTCAGCCAATCAGGGCAAAAATGAAGGTCTTCCTGTTGGGAGCCATAAAAGTGGACTGAATCTGAACTCACTCCCCTTTGCTCTGCAGTAGTTTTAGTGATCTGTATTTTCTGTGTCAGAATTCTCAGAGTTTAATTTATGCGCCGCACACTGCCATGACTAAATTCCCACAATAAAAGGATCTAATCAAGCAGAGTAATTGAAAACACCTGTGTGGGTACGCAGGGCTTCTGCATCAGCAGTTTCTTTTGACTGACGCCAACGCCTACTCAACAATCGCGCCGCAAAGGACATTGTCACATCAGATAGATAAGTCGTGGCTGACTGAAAGCAGAATGAATGCCCCCTCCTCTGCAGAAAACAGCTCCCACAATGTCATTATAATCATTAAAATGAAGCAACATGCCCAATTGAGTGTGAGTAAGCCTGACGAACAAGCATTCAGACAGTTGTGTGGGTTTTAAACAAAACCTCAGATTAGCCCAATGTAGCTAATCTGAATGTCAGCTTTGTAAACAAAACTGAACAGAAACATATCACTGAAACAGTCAGCTGGAATCTTCCATCACAGTTTACACTCTCGCTTTATGATCTTTATGATGCCTTGACAAAGCAAGTTCATTATACACAGGATGTATTTTGATCATCTTGCTTCACTAACCCTGACAAAGGAGATCACATGAAGGGGTCCAACCAAACTTGTTAACAACAGGATGACTCAACTCAAGTGTTTTTATGGCTGCATTACACATAAAACAGCAGTGTTATCATCATAAAACTAATAACATTGTATGTTTACATGCACCGCTAAGTTAAAGGCGCAGTTACAGCTCAGTTTGGCAATTACACTAGGCTACTGTCTTTGTCCCAGTCACTTAATGTCTGTGTGAAAAGAGTGGAGCATGTGCAGAACTCCGAGGTCAGTTTGAGGCGGATTAAATTGTGTGCGTGCAGGAGAAAATCAATCCCTCTCCATGTTATGATAGTTGATAGTGAAATTGGACCGAATCCAAATTTGCCAACTAACTTTTAGAAGTTCCCCATTGAGCATTTTTTAGTCTAAAAGAGGTCTAATAAGACGTCTAAATGTAGCCTAGACGAGTGGTCTAAAATCAGGCTACCACAGGTCTAAAAATAAAAGACTTTTAGATGTCTAAATTTAGACCAAGTTTGGACCAAATCTAAATCTGGGCTGCATCTATACTACACTCTATATTGCTAAACAGCTATCAAAATTTTTTTGGTTAAGTACTTGGAGATCAGTTCTGCAACTCACAGTTGCTTTTTGAAATAAAAAGTTAACAAATAATGGGTTAAAGTGCAACGTCTAAATTCAGTCTAAAAATATACAGAATCTAGATTCAGTCTAAAAATATACAGAATCTAGACGGTTGAAATTAGGTCTAAAAAAAAACTAGATGTCTCATAGCTGTCTATTGCTCAGTGGGTTTGGTTTCAGTCTGATTAATATTTGTCACGCAAGACAAACTGGAATAATGCATCCAACCCAGTTTTGCAACATCATGTAAATGCGCTGAGGGTCAAGAACAAAACACTCAGAGACAAAATGGGGAAAAAAAAACTCACTGAGTGGATGCACAAATTAAGGTACATGATAATTTCTTCCTTACATGTATGCATGGTAGATCTGCTATCATTTAAGACTCTGACAGATTCTTAATGTGTGTATGACAGATTTGGATATCATATTTCAGCTGCAGCCCAGGGGACATAAAATGACAGAAATAAACGGAAGATTAAAATATGATTATGACCACAATATTTGAAGCCAAAGGTCTCCTAACTTTAATATCTGATAAGTATAAAAAGTAAAAGACATCAGGTCTCTTATCAGTCTCTGCAGCGAGACAATATCATCCCGGAAATTAACATTGAACCATTTAATATGAAAAATTACCCATGAAAGACAAATTTAAAGTCTTGGTGTTGTCTTATCGTATCTTCTCAAATCTAACCTGCTAACTGGAGACACAGAGATAATCTGAAGTTCCTTCGCTAACTGTTACTCCTGCTTTACACTCCAGGTCTGTGCTTTGCAAAAAGGGATTACTCCTGACACCTGCAGAGGACTCTCTTCTTGTTTTCTGAATGAAGCGGCACCTGATCTGGTTAAACTGTCAGCTTGTTTACAACCTGTCTAATCGCCTGATCGAAACGTAGCCATGTTGTCTGGCCTCAGTGTTTACGCTGGTGACTAAAATGTCCAAACCAATCACGATCAAGTTGTTGGCCTAAGCTGGAATAACCCTTGAACAAACAGCTAGTCCTGTACATCCACTTTGATGTGTTCAACGCAGGAGAGAGACACAGGAGAGGACATTTTCTGCAGATGTGGGGTATTTTCCGTCTTTAGGATACCGTCCCGTACTCTTCTGTTAACAGACGCGTCCTTCAGGGCATGTTGGCACACCTATCTGTCTCTGCTTTGATCATCCCACTCTCCCACAAACCCCTCTCCTTCCTCTTCTGTGGAGGCAAAGCAGGTGAAGTTACAAAGCTCAGGTGTACCTGTGTGATGAGCAGGAATGTCTGCAGAGGAACGGTGAGAATGTACGGAGCATATAAAGCCATCTGCTTTCAGATGTTTGGAGAGAAAATTGGGGTGAAGAAGCTGTGGGAGCTGACAGCCTGAGAGGGAGAAATGAGGGGGGCAGAGCGAGCGGATGAGCTCTCAAGAATACAGAGGAGAAAGTCTCCAGCCGCCTCCGCTAACACAATTGATGGCAACCGGGAGACAAGATGTCGGCTCTGTTTTTGCCCCCTCTGCCCTTGATTCTTTGTGTTTCGATGCGCTGTATTTCTTTTTCCCTCTGCAGCATGGACAGCGCAATAAAACACACCCACAAAGACGCGCACACTCACTCAATTCAGTGTGTTTTCTCAAAGGGGAAACTTCATCTCCTACATATTTTTACTTGACAGTCCTGCTGGAGTCCTAATAAACAACCATTTTGTAACATTTGTATTGTCTCACAGGGGGATGGGAACGCTGCTACTGCTGTGTTGCAGAGCAGAGTGTACGTGCAATGCAATTTATTTCGCAGAGGAATCAGCAGGATTTCAATATTAAATAAATGCATCTATGATTCCCCCATCATGTTCACTTTCTTTAGATCTCTGGAGCCAAATCAAAACCATGAATCACCACCGTGATAGGGGGGAGACCCTGCAGCATCTTCAAGTCAAATCTGACTCCCCACACACTCTGCTTCTCTTAGCCCTCGATGCACCGCTCTGGCCGATACTTACATTTAACAGGAGCATCCATGACACACTTACAAAAAGAAACAGGACAAAATGAAGACGTTTGACGACAAAGGTAATTCAATAAAGTAGAAAACTAGCATGCCATGTTGGAACTTCTTTCATTTACAGGTGAAAAGGGGGGGGCTTGACTTTAATAAACAAGAGGAAAGAAAACCCCACAAGAGCTGGAGGGTCTCATCAGGTTCATGTTCTCTTTGCCTCAGAGTATGTGCACAGGCATTAGTAAAAGTCTTCCCAAAGTCTCGTCCTCCATTCCAGCAAATTGTTAGTCCAAGCGAAAAAAAAACAAAAAAAAAAAGTACTCAAGAGGAGTGACAACCAATGGGATTCTCTTCTTTGCCAAAAAAAGTCAGCGTCCCTTCTCTTCCAGTTGTGTAACTCTTTGGCAAAATGAAGGGTGCAATGAAGAGCAGAACAGAGCGGGGACACAGCTGAATCTTTACACAAGGTCTGGGGAAAAGAGGGAGGGGACTCTAAAGAGATTGTAAAGTGAGTGTGGGGGGGGGGGAGGCAGGGATGTTTAATTCAGAGTCTTATCCCATCAGGCAGTGGGGCTCCTCTCCATCAGGTGTCCTCTCCTGAAGCTAAGCGTCGTATTTCTTCCCCGTTCTGTGGATGTGATGGAACAGCGTCATGGAGAACGCCATGCCCAGGAGCTGTGGAGAGAAAGGAGATTGTAAATTTCACGTCTGCATGTGCGGCGTGTGTCCGTGTATGATATGTGTGTGGCATGTTTTGATGTTGATGCCTCGGGTGGCTATGTTTCCCGATGCACAATAAATCCCGTGGTTAAGCTAGAGCACATTTTTCGTTCACTCCCTCTTTCACAGACGGCCTTCAAACACCAGCTCAGGAATCTTTTCTGATGGGAAAAAAAATTACAGCATGCACACGCATTAAGTCAATGACGTAAATTGAGATGCCACTGAATCAAAGTAGCCAGCAATCTCTTTGAAGTTTCCATTACCCCTGATACTTCTACATCAAACACAGTCACAGGCTGATCCTCAAACTATTATCTGGCAAAGTTCGGATGGCGGAGAAACTGAAAAGTGCTGTTTGCTGCGTCGTCTTTATGGAAAAAAGAAAAAAAACGCTACGTGGACTTCCTGCAAACAGCCTCCGCTGGGGATTCCTGAGGGATGTGATTAGTCTGGGAAAGCTGCTGATTCTCTTCTTTCAGTTTCTGTCAAAACCTAATTCATGAGGCTGCTTCAGAGGAAATGCTACCTTAAACCGCCGTCAATCAAAAGATAGAGTGCCATTTGAGGTAAACATCAAGCTAAGAGCGAGTCAGGACTAATGAAACAGGGTCTGAGATCTTCAAAAGGAGCCCAATTATTTACATGTGGCTCAGAGGTTTTGCTGCCTCCCTCATTCAGTCTCAGTGAGACGGCATGAAGACGCCCCTCCAACTCTTCAAAGCTCCGTCGGCCCTTCATGAAGAGCTACAGCTGAGATATCTGAAACTATTGAGGGTGAAGTTGTACATATAAGCTCCTCTAAAGTCTGTCACATGTGCCGCTTCTCCAAAATCATCCATAAACCAGCTCTTGGCGCTTTTCATGGTACTTATCCCTGCCGTGTCCAAGACTTTGTCTCTGAGTCTCCCTAATCTGACAGCTCAAGGTCTGTTTCCTCACTCTTCCCACCTGAAGAGTGAGAAGTGTGTGAGGTGCGTGTGTGTGTGTGAGTAGTATGCAAAGAGAGTGAGAGAGAAAATTTAAATCAATGTCAACCAAGTGAGTGTCAGGATGGTTTTATGCAGCATGAAAACATTATCAGTCTCTGGAAAGGGGGCACATTTGTCACTATTTTGCATGTGCAAAATGTGCAATTAAGTACAAAAAAGAAAAAGGCCAGCAGAGAAGAAAAGACAACGTCAAAGAGAGAGAGGGAGAGGAGAGAGGCGCTGAATTAAAATCACAAGGAGACCGTGATTTTGTCGTCAATACACCGAAGTTCGCTAATATTCATGGCTGACTTTCCCCTTAGTGATGCTGTGGACCTCATCAAAAGCACAAACATCTTTCTCCCCTCAGGACTTCAGGAATGTGAAGCATCCTCCAAAATTCAGCACAGAGATTTCACAGGAAGGCCACCTTACTCTGAGCGAAGCGTGGATTCATCGATTAGCTTACTAGAGACTTGTCCTGCATGAGAACTGGGGAATGGTGAGCGCACATAGAGTAAAAAATGAAGTAGAAAAGGAGTGCACGGATGATACACTGCATGAGCAGGAATTAAGTGTGATTTCTACCCTAGAATTTCATGGACATTTTCAATTTGTGCACACCGAATACACTGGAGTCTGTGATGTGTGGGATGCATTTGATGTAAACATCTGTCTAGCATATTCTTTATGCTCTTAGATTTATTGATACAACAAACTAAAAATTAAAACACTAAATTTCCATCATGAGGTTTGCATAATTCTTACTTGTTTAAAGCTGGGGTATGATGTATGTTTTTCAGACTCTATATTTCCTCTCTGATACTTTTTTTAGAATCTATACATGATTTTCAGATCATAAAAGCCTCAAATTTCTCACAGTGATGTATGAAAATGTCATTATTTTAGCCTCAGTCTGAAAAGGCTTCGCATCTTTAAGGCCCTCCCTCCACAAGCTTTCTATCTTCTGATTGGCCACCACTCTGGAGGCTCTCCAGAAGCCAACCAAAGGAAGAACTTGATGTTTTGGCCCCGCCCCCTCTATTGTGTTCAATTAGTAGGGGAGTAGAGCAGCATTACCTGCTCCACTGTGGGTGTCACCTCACATGCTTTGCAGGGAGCTCAGATGAACCAGTAAGTAAAGTCTATAATGATTATGTTAGTTAGTCTTGCATCTTTGCGCAGGCTCCTTCTAGTCAGTTTACATCTATTTTCTAGGGTTATGACCATAGACTTTATATAGAATGGACGCTGTCTGCCTCCTCGCTGGGTGAAGCCACCCCGAGAACAGCCCCCTCTAGTGACAGGCTGTAGTATAGGTCATGAATCCTGCCTCCAGCAATCCCTATGGAGCTGTGGACAATTTTAGAAATTTATTACACAGAACATAAATTTTTCTCCCCCCTGGTAGCAATGTTGACATGGATTTAAAAAGTTATTACTGTGTTCATGTTTTCTATGATTGACACCTGATACAGCCTATGGGCGTACAAGGATTGTGTAGCTCACCCTGGGGATATGCTGTTTGAGCCAAGCATCATCACAGCGACTCTCAATGACTCTACCGTCAAATGCGTACAATTCGGAGAGTTTTTCGGCTTCAAAGCAGTATACTTGTGGAAGGCGAATCCAAGTTGTCGGTAGTATATACAGTATGGTTATGGCAATTTAAGTTTACCTTGTAATCTAATACTTTTGCACACATCTAACAGTTTTTGCAGTTTTTGTTGTAAATGTGAAAAGCAAAATACCACCCCTCTAAACTGTAAGCAAACCCTTTTCAAGCTTGATTCTTTTATAATGGTTTAATGGCCCACGACTGGAGAATCGGAGCCACCAGCTGCTTGTCTGTATGCCACCAACTTTGTCTAAATGCACAACAGCTGTGGACAGAATTACACTTTAATTGACATTTTCTTCTGCAGATTCACTGCAAATTGGAGGGGAATTGTGTAACATTTAGAAAAGAACTCGCTGTTGTGAAGAGAGGGACATGTACTTCAGAAAGGCTTTAAGTAAGAGTTACACTGACAATAGACCAGTCTCTAAAAGCACTAGAGTGAGAGCTTAAGGAGAGAAAAATAAGAGACGCAAAGGGAAATGTGTACGAAATTATAGCTTATCTGTCCAAAGTGCATCCATCTGCCAGGTGGTGGATATCCATGTTAAAAGGTCCTATAATAACGATATGTCTGATGCTTTTAGTGATTCTTGAAGCAGGTGCCAAAAAGCTCTGTGGAGGATCTGCAGCCTCTCAGTTATTATGTATGATACAGTTTTAACCTACATTTGTGGATGCAGCAACAAACTGAGACACACGCAATGGTTGACTTCCATCATTTCCAGAGATGCTAGAAGTTAAGTCATGTCCAGGCGGGGACAAAAGTGCTCCTCATTATTTGGGCCCTTTGAATTACAAGGTGGTAAGAAGACAAAAATGTGGACAAGATTGACTTCAAGGAATGAATAGATATAGAAATATGCCCTCGTTAAACACGCCTGAGTTTTATTATAATTCAAAGACTACAACACATTAGTCTGGATAGAGATTATTTTGGAGTTAGGAATACACTGTGAATTAATCAGTATTATCTCTTGTGTTTTGTTGTATTTTTAAGATACAGACTCTTGTTATTAAAGATCCAAGAAAAGCAAATGTACAAATGAAGAAAAAACTAACTTTGTCTGAACAGAACATAATTATAAATAAACACAGTGGGGAAGGAAAAGTTAACCTGCAAAATGTCAATAAAAAAGATGTGAAGCTTTTGAAACAGCATGTATTATAATGTTTGTTGTCAAATTACTGTTATTTCAGAAGTTAAGTGGAGATTTGATTGATTCTGGGGGTTTTAAGATATGTAAATGTTTGAACTGCACCAAAATGGATCTGAACTTCAGTTTTAAAATGACTGATAAAATAAATGCAAATGGTTGCTGAGTGCGAATCAAGAAAAATCATCCTAGGATAATAATAATAAAAAAAATGAAACACATCTTTAACAGGTGATAGTGTTGAAACAATTAAAGGTGCTGTGGTGTTGTTTGATGTCAGACTGTGACCTGCTAAACAATCACAGCTGAGAGTCAGCGAAACGCTACGTGATCCAGCTGACACCTGTAGTATTGTTTGTTTGAAGCAGATTAACACAAAGTCCAAGCACTCCAGGAGCCAAACTTCTGCAAATGTGCGGCAAAAATAAACGTTGCTTTTTTCGGACTGAACACACCCTGAGGACACAACCTCCAAGTAAGTGAAAAAAGTTCTGCAAAGACAAGAGGGATAGATGAATATAGGACAAAATGAGAAACGGCTTCTGAGGAGGAATATCCATCAGCCCTTCCTGCAGTGCCTTTAATCTGCGCCTCTATACCTGCAAATCTATATTCAGTATCTCCGCTCTCCTGTGCTCTGATGGCTCCTATTACATGACTACAGGCTTCTGGCTCAAATCCAGGATGCTTTGATTCTTCCAGACAGGATCAGGGTTCAGAAAACAGTGACTTCAATATTTCACAATATGTGGGTGCCCAGAACGCCCACAGACCAACAGCCTCATAATGCTCTCAGCAGACAGAGGTGGCACAGAGGCTACAGCGTACACGCTTTCTAACATGTTTCCAGACAATACACGCAATAAAAGCACCTCAACACCGAGGACTGAGGAGAGAAAAACTGAAAAGAAGAACAATTTATCACTGAGCGTCTTACCTGCACTACCAAGATGACCATGCCGATTGTTCCCAGCAGGTGCTTGTTGTCATCCAGCCACTCTTCCACTTTCTCAAAGCAGCCCTAAAAATAGAACAAAAGCTCATGAAGACACAAAGAAAAGTGTTTTTTTTTTTTTTTAATGGCAGAAGAATTACATCTCCTGTCTCAGTGTTGGTGGTAAATCAAGTTGTAAACCATAAGAACGCGTAAGAAAGATGACGAAAACAAGCACATAAAGTCATAAAAAAACCTTTACAAAGTTCCTCTCAAGCAGCATTTTAACTGTCTGGTGCTTGTTAAAGACTTTAAAGTCAAAGTCTTAAATCTGTTCAGAGATTCTTATAAAACTTCATACGTCAGGAATGATGAAGCACCTTTAAATCAAAGCAGCGAGATGCTTAAAAAGGTGCAGGGGTAAACAGAGGGAACAAGCAATAAAACAAGACACATAATAGTGCGATAAGTCAGAAAACCTGGTATTTAAGGGGCAAAGCCTGCAATATTTTTAGGATGCACAAGCAACAGCAGAATCTAAGGAAGATTTTGTGGTGAATCGAGAGCATCCGAGGAAACCTGTGTGCCTTTAAATCTGTCGGGACAAGTTTGAAATACATTCTGCGAGAAACAGAAAGCCAGAGAAAGATTTTTATTACAGAAATCGTAGGATATTCCACTTAGCACTTGGCAGCAGCTCTCTGTATGGGCTGTAGGCTTTGCAATGACAGATTCTGGCAGAAGAAGTTGAAAAAGTTTTAAGTAATTACTACAAGAAACAAGCAAGCGCCTCACTATCGTGTTTTCATGTGAAGGTCTCACATTTCCTCTGCTGCACAAATGATTAAAAGTAGTTTAGTCAGCTGATCAGATTTCAGTGAAAATCTGAGGTCAGATTGTAAAAACGACACTAAAGTTTGTGTTTATGAAGCTTGGTGCCAAAGTTTAACCAGAACAGAATGCCTCAAATGTTTTTGGCCGGCTATCAGAATCTCAGTCTTATCATCATTTAGCTTCAGGAAGTTTTTGCTCATCCGCTCATTAACGCCTGATATGCAGTCAGCTCTGATTTTTGGCAATCATTTTCCTTCATTTACTTGATGAGCCAAGTCTTAATTTTATCAGCCTGCAACGACAGACTATTCAAATAACCTCAGAAAATGATGGAAAGCTATCAAATCTATTTCAGTCGTTGATATTCTCAGTGAACTGCCTCCTTGTATTGTAGAGGACACTCATCCATTTCTGCCGCGCTCCGGTCTTTTGATCATTGCTAATTTGCCTCTGGTTCCCTGACATGTTCACAGAAGTAAAGACTTCTCTGAACATGTCTGTTGGTTGAACTTTTGGTGCTCAGAAATATTTTTATTTTCATGCACTCTGCTCTTCTTGCACTGGTAGCTTAAACCTGCAGGTCTAGATCAACTTTAACTAGCACTGCAGCTGCAGCTCTCATTAGCCATGTTTACATGGGCACAAATAATCGGTATAAATGCCGGATCGTACTAAAAAAGCATCACGTAAACATATTGACTGGAAGATTCTGATCCGATTCGGCTCAATCTGAAAAAAATTTGGATTTCGATTAAGAGGGGTGGTTTATGCCGATTGTTATTCCGTAACACGTACATGTAAACATTTATTCTGATCGTGACTCTCTTACCTGAATCATTCTTCACTCTTTAGCCTTTGGTTTATTTATTGAGGCCAGTATAGGAGGTTTCATAATTAACACTCTAGCATAAAACACAACCACAGGTGCCGTGTCTGCTCCTCCAAAGGTGTACATACAGCGTAATGATATCACATCTGTACGCACAGTGCAACCTTTGACAGAACAGTAAAGTAAGTGAGCAAGGGCGCCATTTAGTTACATTTGACAGGGGGGAAACTCCTGAATTGGATGGAGTGAGCCACTAACACGTTTGTTGGTTTGTTGACAGCACAGGTGTAAATACAACTCTTCTTCTGTGGTTGTTTTAGCGAAATCAGACAACTCTGCGCATGTCCAAATGCTTCTAATTTGAATAAAGCTTGGTGCATGTATACGCACGCCATGATCGGATTATTTGATTTGCGCCCATATAAATAGTGGATTCAGATAATCTAATAATTTTTTAGTCGGATCAAGAAATTTTGCACATGTTAACGTGGCTATTGTCACATTGAGAAATATGGTTGTTTGTTCAGTACTTGTACCAGATAGAATCAGTATGAGTATCCCTATATCAGGACTTATAAAGCTGGATCAGTATATTATTACAAAGAGCAAATGTGACAAGTGACTTTGTTGTTGGATAAACAAGGTTTCCGATCTGGATTAACTTGAATGGAGCTTTTTGACCTTAAGCTAAAAATGTCACTAAAATCTGCACTCAGTCTTCTTCTTATGAATTCAACAGTAACAACAACTTATCAGTTACAGGCTTGTTTCAAACCGAACCATCCTGTCTAATCCTGAAGGATCAGTGATAGACTCACTAAAGAAGTCCCTCAGCATCAGTATTATCTTTTCACAGAATGAGTCTATGAGGCTTTAGTAAACAATACAGTCACATCACAGCATCCTTTCAGGTTATTAAGGATATAATCAAGTCCCCAGATCACAAAAATACCACAGTAAGCCGCTCTCTTTATTGATCTCTCAAAGACTTTTGATGCAGCTGTGATCACATTTTACTGAAGTAATGAGTGCTCTCTAATGGCTAGTCTGAGCAGACCACATTCTTCTGTTTGCCTGTCTGTTCATTTGTTGTTCTAGTGCAGACATCTGCTCAATACTTGTGTTTGTTAGATAATGTGCACCTCAGCACTCTGAGGCTTGTTACAAGCCGCACAGCTCACTCTCACTTTACATTACAGCCTCTATAGGCCAGAGTCCAATGATCTATTCAAGATCCTACTCTTAGTCATGGAGTACATTTTGCATCACTTGTACATTATTATTGCTCTTTTCACATCCTTTTCCATCCAGAGCCCAACTCTGCACTGATTTGGCAAACCAGTGATTATATTTTTTGCCCCTGCAGCCTGGAAACACTGTCAGGGAGGTTTGCAGGTGGATGGATGGGGTTTAAATACTGCAGGGTCTAGAGTAGGGGTGCAACAAATCACAAATCCTTTAAAGTTTGGATGAGATAAGATAGGATGAAAGATTTGTGACATAGGTGGGGCCATTTTTTTTTATATGCCGGTATAGTTTCTATCTATCATCGCATCGAAATGCACCGCCTTGCCTTGGACACTAGGGGTATCATCTGGTTATTCATGATCTACAAACACTGTACAAGCAAGAGTTTTTTTTCATAAGCTATATTACCTGAAATTAGTCAGGAAATAGTAAATCCCTGTTTTAGTGCACCAAGATCATGTCCACTGAACTAAAATCTTCTGTGCTGATGCACGGACCTCTGCTTTTGCCACGAGTAATGTGTGGGTTAGACCATACAGCAAACAACGAGGCTATAGTTTCAGCTTTCTGAATAAACACAACAATGTACAACATACTAAGTTGTGTGTTTCTGCAAAGTTTACAGCTACAGCAGGCTGTGGCATAACGTCAAGATCATAAATGTTGTTCTTCACAACCACCAGCTGATCCTCGCCTGATAAATGCAGCCACTGTGAGAGCGAGAGAAGAAAAGTCGCAGCGCAGCTTGATACAAAGTAGCCGTATACACTGAAATATCAACACTTTGCAAATGTTTTCTGTATCACTTCAAGTAAAACTAGACAAAAAAAGATTGAACTGACTCCACATTCATGCCGCAGATTCCCAAGACGCCTACAAACACCATATAAACTCTGCTGTCCTTACACTCAGACTAGCCAGCACAGATTCCTTTTCAGTATTTTTTAAATAACTTCCCTCACACATATATTCTGTCCTGTTCATCCTCTACACACTGAACGTTGAAGCTCTTTATGCTGCTTTATGTGTTTTTAAGTTTATTGTTTTAACACTGCACTTCTTAGAGAGAAGTTTCCTGGTTAAATAAAATTTTAATGGTTTAAGGTTTGACTCTGAAAAAGGTGTACAGATCTAGATTCCTGATTCGTTCATTCATTATACATTATAAATGAGACACAGCCGAGAATGGCTGAGCGAACCAGGTGAAGTGTTAAAAGGAGTGGATTTCTCCTGAGTGTTGGGTTATATATGCAGACTTATGAGCCATAAGGACTGGCATGTGCACTAACTCTTGAATATATTCCCGCCTGGGTTCACTCAGCGGTCGCTCACTGGCTGTGCGGCGAGGTGATGGACTGCGTGCTGGTTGGAGCTGCAGAGCCATGGCCCTTGTTGAGAGAAGGTGCTGAGGCAGCATGTCAGACCTGACTCTATAGTGTGTGGCCGTCTCCTCTGGGCAGGATTACACACAAGCTCTTACCGCCGTGCTCTCCCAGCGCAGGTCTGCTCGATGTCTGCCTATTCTCATTTTGGCAATTACATTACAGCTTTTAATCCTCTACTCTGGACCTGCTAACAAACCACATGCCAGACTGGTAGAAGATTAGACTTGTAATGGGGGGAGATTGGTGAACAATGTGCTGCAAGGTCTTCTGATAAAAAAAGGAGCTGTTGTCTCATGCATAATGGAAAAAAATCCAGCGTGATGAGAATTCAGTATTGAAATGGAAACTTTAAAGCTGCTTTGAATGCACACGGAGGGCTGGAATGGAAACTGCTGAGCAGATGGACTGAGGATGGTGTCTGAGATTTCAGATTTATATGTCCTCTGTGAGTCCTGAGCTAATATCAGTTTGTGTCGTAGATCACAGCATCATTATTTAATTTCTAAATATTCAAACAAAACTGGGTGGGAAACGACAAAACCATTTGAATCTGGCTGATAATCCTTTTAAAGATCATCTTATTAAAAGGATTTTGTGGGAATTTTACTTCATGGGCTGACAGGAAAGAGTTTGGAGTTTTTAAGAGTTTTGCGAATAGGTTAACATGGTCAAGGACAGATTATGCATTAAATGTACCATCCAAAAAAGACATGAAAAAGGGAAGATGAACTTACTCTGTTCCAGAACATGTTGGTGGAGTTCCTCCCACAGTTCTGGTAGTGCTCTTGGCAGCAGCGGTCAGGAACCACCGTCTCCTTCAAGGCCTCGTGCCAGTCGGTGTACGCTATCACACCACAGCACTTCCACTAGGAACGAAAAACACACACACATATTAGCCACAAGACATCACATTACGATCACATCAGATCCCCTGTATTTTATGATTCATCATTTCAACAGCTCAACAATACAAACTGAGCATAGTGTTAGTTTAGGCAGGACACCTAGTCAAGCAAAAGGCTATACAGTCAGCTGATCCTTCATATTTTTTTCCATCCAACATCAAATGCTAATGAAGAAGACTAAATAGCCTGTCAGCCACCCTTTAATCCTTTGAAAGAGATAGTCTTAGGAAGTTTAGGAGCCTATGGAGGGAATAATGCTGGATTTAACAGTATTTTTTTTCATCCAGATTGTTGGTTGAGAAATGTCCAAGAAGTGGGAAAAAAACAGGGACTCAGATCTGCTAACTCTAGTTTAATCAGTGGATTAAAAACAAAGTGCAGACACGGAATAGTTTTTCTTTTTTTTTCATTTCCTTGTTGTCTCCTTTTGTATTTTAAAAACATTTCTTCCCACTTGTCTTTCCTTGTCATGACTGACAACTATCTTACTGTTTTGATGTTTTTATTTTTACTTTATTTCATATTTTGCTAACACTTCACTTGATGCCTCTCTCTATAAGGCATTATAAGTATAAGTATAAACACTCAGAAATGATCATAATGCTTTATAACAATAATCATAACACATTATAAAGCATTTGATCATGACTTACAAGATCAGGTATTGTAATGTGTTATAACTATTAACAACTCACTGACAATGCCCACATAGATAATGCACTGTACATATATTTATGATGTGTTATAATTTGCCTATACACTTGTTTAACTATCATTATAAACACTCATTAATTATCATAAAGCTTTATAACAATAATCATAAGACATTATAATACCTGACCTTGTAAGTCATGAGAAAGTGCTTTATAATTTCTTATGATTATTGCTATAAAGCACTATGATCATTTATGAGTGTTTATAATGATAGTTATACAGTGCTATAACATGATTATAATGTACTATATATAATTTTTAATGCGTTATAAAGATAGGCGTCAAGTTAAGCGTTAGCAATTTTTTATGTTACAGTCACATTTCATCATTACACCACTAAAATAAGTCAAAGTAAGATGCATGACCGGTGATAACTTTTCCTCAGTTTGGGGGACCTTGAACCAACTTTAAAGTTACAAGAGTCATATTTTTTTTTCCTGCTGCAGCAGACTGCATAAGGGAGTCAAGCATACTTAAACAGCCAGGTTTGACTTTTAATGATACCATTATACAAGCCAGGAAATGCATTAGCTGGAACTTTTCAGTGAAACTTTGCAATTTTGTATGACCTCCTCTCTGGTGTTTACAGGTTTATGTTAATATTTCTAATATAGGATGTAATTCATGGTGCAATGTCAGCCTACCTCTGCCTGGATGATGTTCCAGGCATTTCGCAGGCCGATGTTGTTCTCTGAGTTGTAGAGAGCGAGGCCGTCCTTCAGATCCTTCTTAGCGTTCTCACTTACCTAAAGACAGAATAGACAACAGCAGCCTTGGTTAGAAACTTTCTGTAAAGGTTTTGCAAGAAGTAAGAGTCTCTTGAATTCAAGCAATAACTATAGTCCTTCTTTTGGAGTTGGCATTTGAGAGTTTGCATCAGATAAAGACAGTAATTGTGGGGTTCAAGGTATGTAGTGAGCAGTGGCGGCTGCTGGTCTTTCAAGGAGGGGAAGCTCATTTTTCTGGCCTACATCATAATTGTATTTGTTTATTAGTATGTAACAGAACAGAGTCGCCAAACACAACGGCAGTCATTTTTAACAAAGACAAGAGTCGCTGAGGATCGGTAAAGTCTCTGGAGCAGTTAAGAACAACGGAATGAATAACTTGGAAAATGCTCTGGTAGACGTTTTATTCTTCAAGATCGCTGATTCGCTTGTTTAGCTGTCAATCAAAAAAGGATTTCGCCTCAGACAGCTCATCCAATCATGGATGCAGAAGCTTGGAGTCCGGGAGAAAGACGGGACCGCCCTCTCGCCATAGAACTCCAGTGAAGCTGGGCTTCCGATGGGCGGGACAAAGCCCAGCATTTATCCAATGAGCGTCTAGTTTCGCTGCTGGAACAACCCACTTTAAGCTTCCACATTGAAGTCAGCAGAAGCCCAGCGTCCGGCTGTGTGAAGCGCTGAGGCGCTGCGAGGATCAATGAGAAGGAAGTTATGCCGGTTACCTGTGATTATCAGCTTCTTATCACAGTGTCTGAACAAAAGATGAAGGCTTTCTAGTGCGTATTTAGTTAATGAAATGTACACACAGCAGTACGTATTTCACCACTTTTTCTTTTTTTTGGGGGGGTGACATTTTAAGGGAAGCCGAGCTTCCCTTGCAGTCTTAGAGCAATCGCCACTGGTAGTGAGGCTTTCCATGCTTTTAGTGGGTTGAATATGATTTCTTTAAATGTTTCACAAAAAGCTGGGGATTATGAAAAGAGACGTTTGTCCAAATGTAAAAGCAGAAGATATCAGACATCATAATGATCAGCAAAGTTACAGGTTACAGGTTTTACTCTCACCTAAAATTAGACTCTTCTGAGGAATCTTAGACGCAAATCTTGATTTAGTGCTCAGAGTCAAAATGTCGTTTGTGACTGTTTGCTCTGTCCACCATAACACCTGAATTTCTGAAAGGCAGCATCAAGCTGTGCAAGTTCAGCTCTCCTAATATAGATGCTATGTACAGAGAGATCATAAAAGATGACACACTCTGGAAGTGAAGCACATTTGCAGTGTTTTCTTTTATGGGGTGTGTCTGTTTTGATTGGTTCAGGATTTACATCCAGTCATCCATTGTGTTTCTTTATTTGAGCGGTTATAAACTGCTTTACTTGGTTTAGTACTTCATATTTGCATGTGTGAAAGTAGAAGGAAGAAATATTCCTTCAGGTTAAACTCTGATGAGATGAGTTTTGGTCACTTACATAAGTCTGTGTCTCAATCTGATTCTCATAAAGGTTAATCAGGTCTCTTATAAAACAGGGATATATCTAAATCAAGATATAAAGACAAAAGAGAGGCTATTATTATCTTTTTTTTTCATCAAGTTTATGAGCTGCCTGCCTCTACACTCACGCACAACCTGAACATGCCCTTCACTATACTAGCAAATCATTTCCCCCTGACTGAGCGCAGGGCTGTGCCATGTCTGATGGAGATTAATCTCTCATTGGATGTGTTAATGAGAGACAAAACCGGAGCCTTACTTCTGCAGTCGGTTGTGCCTGTGGGGAGTTGCTAACTGCCAGGACAGATTGAGAGGTGCTTCTGATAAGAGCTAATTATTACTGGAAAAATGACATGCACTGCCAGAACCAGGCCGTGCTCCTTCACAGAGGATACGAGTTATATCCCATGTGGGGGTAACATGCTTCCTTTAAAAATGAAAGCTTAAGGCATCAGACTGTGCCTGAATAAAAAAAAAAAACTGTGCTCAAAGAGAATGAGGGGCATCATGTCTGTCACTGCCTGACAAAACAAGCTTCTTTCAGCTACATACTCTCCAATTTCCTTCCTCAGAGAGAGAGGACTGATGTTCAGCTAAACATGCTCCAGAGGCTGCTCAGTAATTCCTTCTGTTCAAAAAATAATAGAGTCGGGAAAATTGCAGCAGTCTGTTAGATGTCAGCCTCCTTTTATAAAGAGAAAAGACACATTTTAATGTGAGTTGATGTAATACCTGTGTAGCTCCTCTGAGAATCCTATCTGTGCATTGCACTATGTACATCAGAAACACAGCAAAATGTCTTTTGATTGTACAGATGTCGGCTTAAGCTTTCAATTAAGTGGCTCAGCAGTTTGTCAGTGCAAAGTAATACCCCTAGAAATATTGTTTCCTTCGCTGCAAGGGATAAGAAAACTATTTGCTGAATCAAATATTAAAGCCAAATGGATTTTCCTGATTATTTTATGTTTTTTTAGGCCGATAAATTGCTAAGTAATCATTAATCATGCAAAATCCATTAAAAAAATCCTCTTAAAGCTTTGAAATAGGATTAGTATAGTTCAAATGCATTCTTTTTCTTGCGGTGTAACTTTGCAGACGCGCTGTAGCGGATCAGTGCGTTGCACCTCAGGCTGCAGCCCCTTCAGTGTCTGCCCTTGTGCAGGGAAATGAGACGAGTAGAAGCATTATCAATCAATCTCTGCCTCGCACTTTGTTTCCATCCTCTATCTTCTCCTCTCCATCTCGGCTCCATGTGACGCTGCTCGCTCATTACCAACTCCTGCAAACACAGTCGCCAGAGAGCAGGACCCCCTTCCTCAAAAACGGAAATCATCATCCTGCTCACACATGAGTCTCTGCACAGCTTCCACTTCATGTGTGGAAGTCTTTGTTACAGCTTTGAGATGAAACTTAATGATCCAGATTTACCGCTAACGAGAGGCAGACAAACGAGTGCAGAACAAACAGGGATTTGATCACAACGCTCTGCTGCCCTGTTTTCTTAATGTGAAAAGAGAACACACATATCCTTGATGCATTAGCCCAATTTCTCCTGATGAGGAAAACTAACTTTTGACTGAAGTGCATGAAGCTGCTGCTGAAAATTGTTCACAAATACCAGTCCAGCGCCGTTCTTTGGTACAAGCAAAGTCCTGCTGAGTTTTCTCTGAAAGTTCCTGCAGGGCATCAGTGCAATACTTCAAGTGTGGCGTATCGACACACGGCTCATACTTTCACTTCAGGTTTCCTCTGGGCTCACCCAGTCCACCTCACTCAGCGATACCAGACAGCTCATTCATCACAGGAACCTAAAGGGTACAGCTCACAGGGAAGAGTCATGATCAGGAAGAAACGGAGGCAGGCGTGCCGATATACATGTTGACAAGGGCGGGGGAGAGAACAGGCTCTCCATCCAAATTGGCGTGTGTTTTCTGTCACTGTGAACAGAGGGTGGTGGATTGTCAACAGAACAGCCGTCTGTCAGTGGGAAAGATGTGAAAGCACATCCAACCAGCACAGGCACGACCAGCAGTTAGAGTACTGAAGCTTTTCTTTTTATCCTCTGTTTCATTTCTGCTTGGTAAGAATCCACAAATTCATCAAAATCCTGCGAGAATATTACCCACACTTCATCTGATCCTAGCTCAGAGGCATTAATAATTCCAGAGTAACAACCCTCCACTGTCAGAATTGAGCCCCAGATTTGGTGACATGTAAACACCTCAGGGACCAGGTACGCCGGGACCTGTCGTGCTGCAGATGTGGAGACATGCTGCTGACTCATTACCTGCACACTGAGCCACGACTGAGCGGGCAGCTCCAATTTTCTAAAAGGTGAAGGATCAGATCTTTTCCATGCTGCTTCATAGTTGGCTGTGCACCTCAAGTATAATTAGACCAGTAAAGGTCACATTTAGGCCATGCTGGTGACAAATTGTGCCATGGTGGAGCACGTGTCTTGCACATGAGTTGCAGAACAAAGTTGGTTTCTTGAACTCTTTCCCATCAGTCTTTCTCCGGGGGCGACATACAAACACTCGGTGTCTCAGCATCACTTATTTACAGCAGGCAGCGTGTTGGGTGCAAAAAAAGAGCAATTAGTGCATTGGTGGGAGTTTTTATTCACTTTCCCCACCTGCTATTTATCACTTTGAGAGATTACACTCTTCAAACCATGTTCCATTTTTAAATGAATCACAGTCTCTGCAGTGCAGTTTCACAAAAAAAAAAAAAAACACATGCAGGTGGTTGGTAAACATATTATTACTGTGAGAAAGAGGTGAGCTAGAGGCCAACTAAAAGAGGAAAACAACCCATCTGTGAAATAAGTGGATTGGACATACAGTAGGTGAAAATGGAGTCGGGGATAAAAACAAACATTTTTAGTCATATTCCGCGTTCTCTACACAAGAGACAGAGCTGAATGAAAGGCCATCTAAGATGAACCTCTTACTGGAGATCTGTTGTCTCTACACTTAAAAGCTTATTATGGAAATCTGAGCACAATATCCCACCTCTACAGCATGCAAGAAATTGAAATCAAAACCGTCAGTGTCCCAGTCTGTAATTATTATTTTTCTTTGAGGTTTCCTTGGCTTTGCAGGAAGCTTCAAGTAAACACTAAAATGACTTACACAGGTGCTTTGTTTTCAGCAGTAGAGGATGCTGCTTCGGTCACACTGACATGGCCAACATGTTTGCAGGAGTTACCTGCACAATAGCTTTAACAAATCGAGGAAAAAGGTTTGGTATTGTTCAAATCTCTTTCTGTTTCCCTATGTGGTTTTCGTTTCTTAAACTCTGATTTTTTCCCCAGTAGCCCTCTTAAAAAACCCGTCAGAAAGTCTGGAAATTGAACCAAATTCACTTCACTCAGACTTAATTGCTTCTTTTTGGGACTATTCTTCAAATTTCCATTTCCCGTTCTTTCCCCCTTCATGTCTCATCTTTTGTTTTAAACACGACTCATTCTTAAGTGTCTGAGAGTTTTCCAGTTTAAAACAACTGTCACAAATGTTAGCGTCTCTTCGAGTGAAAGGAAGCGTGTGATTTTGCGGATTGTCAGATCACAGAGACAGGGCTGGCTTATCTCCAGTCAGCTGTAAAACAGTATTGAAAGCGTGTAAACTCACAATGAAGCACAAAAGTGAGAGTCACACATTGTTTTCTTTCACTGCTGAACGGTTTCAAGGATAACCTCCTGACAACCACAAGAATTTTCCTTTTTCAAGACTAATTTGTCGCATTCTCTCGAAGATTGCTCTCTGAAAGTCTTGGGTATTTTCATATTCTGTCCTACATTTCTTCCTGTGTTTGCTGTCAGGGCACACCGGCTCCAATTTTCAGATCCTTTGACTCTTGTAGACCCTCAGAGCCCAGTCTCACAATATTTTGCTCTCGTTGCGGCGCTCTGGACGAGTGCTTTCGCTAACTGCCCTCAAAGTGTAATAAATGATGTGGAGAGTAGCAGCATCGCAGCAAGAGGTCCCCAACAGCACATCATTAAACAGGATCCATAATTCCCTCAGTTGCTCTGCTTGCTGAGGCCAGGACAGTCGACAGAGCCAGGGGAGGACCCCCATCACTTCTCAGTAATTGGTCTGGAAATAGTAAAACCAGCCAGGGGTTGAAGATAATTTCTGCCTGATCAGAAATGCAACACGTGATGTGACGTGTCTGCTGGTGTGTTGGGTTGTTAGTGAAATGAATCCAGCTTCAGGCCTGAGCTCCCCATCCTTGTTCACTTTCTTTTACACGACTAACCGTCTTTCATCCTTCATGGCATCCTTCCTTTTGTCCTCGGTGTCTTTTTTTAAAACTTCACAGCATCCCTTTTGTCACATTTGTCTCCTTTTGATCCTCCCTTTTAGACTATTTTTATGTGCTGCCTCCTCCTCCCTCGAACATCCCTCCACTCTGACACATTTGTCTTTCTACCCTGTCGGCCTCAGATATCTCACCTCTCTTGTTCTCTCACCTGTGTTCATTTGGCTTCCACATTTCTACATTTTCTCACTCTTTTCTCCCTACATCACAGAGCAAACTCTCTCCTTTCTCTGCTCCTCGCCAGGTTCTGCCTCCCAGCTCTGAGCTAATAAACCTTCGCCGGTGTTCAGCTCTGCATGTTGGGGCGGCGGAGGCACAATGAGGTCACGGCGTTAAAGACGGATGGCTGTAATCTGGTTTGTAGCCCAGCCATCTGCTGCAGTCAGCTGGTTACTAACTGCAGGGCCAGCCTTTATTATACTAAGGCCTCTACATGGCATTTAATCAGAGAGCTTAACACCACTGGGCTGTGGAGGGAGAAAAAAAAAAAGGGGGGTACCTACGCATAAGCCATACCTGAAGGCGAGCCCGCTGGGATGGAGGGAGACGAGAGAGAAATTTTCCATTAAAGAGAAAGAGCAGTGCCTCTTAAGCAGGATTAAACTGGTGGAAACACAGGAATAAGTGGGGAGACAGGGGGACTTAATAACAGCAGAGCTGAAATGTGTTTCTCCAGCAGAGCGAGGAACTATACAATCATTCTTCCACTGGTTTTTCATGGACAAAGAAAAGTGTCAGAGATGAACCTCTCACTAAAAATCTTCAATCACATTATGACAACTTGGACTGTGAATAAAACACTAATGCAGCATCCCCCTTCTGAGATTGAACCAACATTTTTTGACAGTTGAAAACACATTGTGTCTGTTTTCTTTGTCTGAAAAATAGTTTTAGGTCAATTTTAAGGCAAAAGAAACCGAGCAGGATTGAACAGGTGGAAACACAACACTGAGCGGGGAGTCAGGGTGTCTAAATAAAAGCAGCGCAGAAATGTATTCCTCCAGCAGAACAGGAAACTTGATGTTGACTTCTACCTCTCGTCTCATCGACAGCTTGTCACCCAGAAGGATCTCTGTTGGCAGAGGCGTCACTCATGACTTAAAGATGACCTATTTGAAAAACGAAAGAATCTCTTTTGCATGCCTCCGCCGATACACATTTAAAAGCTGCCAACTACTGTACCACTTCCAGACTTGTTAATAAATGCCTTGTGATTAGAAGATCAAATAGGAGAAGTGAATTAGAGATTCCTCTGATCACAGCCTGTAGCTGAGGAGGAGGAGAGCCTCAGACAGCATATCAGATCTCAGTGGAGAGGAGCGAGCCAAAAACAGGAACAACAACTCAAGCCTATGCGTGATGGACACCTTTCCTCCTTGACTCATATGTGATTTCTACAACATGAAGTGCAATCTGAGATCAAATCACAGGACAATTTCCTCAAACTCACAGGCATCTTATTCAATCGCAGCTTGAAAATGCCATCTTCAGCCGTGTGTAATTTGAAGCAAAGGCCTCACTCTTCAATGACATTTGAAGACCAATAACAGGAAAAACGTTTGGTAGCTCCAGCGTTATCATGGTTTCAAATCCTATTAGATCCCAGCCGGGATAAATACATAGTAATCTGGCGTGACGTGAGGAACATATAATGCAGCTGCTGTTCACAAGATCATCCTAAAACCCTTATTCATGACGACTCATTCGATTTGGCGTTTAAGAAATCCTCAGTCCCTATTCAGCTATCTTTTCCTGACTTCACAGGTGATGGGAAGCATTTCTGCAGAGTCAAGAGCGCTCCATTAACATTCCTGTGGCAGATCAGGGTTTGGTTTTTTTTTTCCCGAAGTTAAGCCGGTAATATTTTGGAGATAAGGCAGCAGACATATTTACTCCTGACGGGGTGTGCCTCCGAGACCTGATCCAAATCTAAGAATGGATTGGCTGCTAAATGAATTCCTTTATCTGCCTGAGAGACTAAGTTTGAGCAATAACCTCAGAACAAAGAGGGAGAATTAGACAACATCCCTGAGGCCAGACAACATAGACACTTTGAATATATAAATAGCCCAAGGTCTATCAGCTGAGGTGTCCTTGAAAACACATAAGAGGGTTTCACTTGCCAGTCCAAAATGAGACATTTGTCATCTCCGAGACCAAACCTTTGTTGGGAGGCTGAAACACACAGAGAGTCTGTGTACGGATGTGGATAATCTCCGGAGCTTTAAATGTGGTCATCTGTTGTCACCACAGACTTACACCTGACTAAGGCCTCTGCAGGGGTCATGGGAAACTTGCTGGGGACCAATTACAGGAGCCAACTGGTGGGGATGGGGCTGCATTGAGTGGCCTAACCTTTGACTGCTGGGTTAACAGTAGAATGAAGATTTCCCTCCCACTACAGAGACAACTCAGTCAAGAAAATGGAGAGTGAAGTTGGACCAATGGGGATATTGTAAGTTAATCACAGTTACATTGTTCACTGCTTCATGCACTTATGAATGATCATGTGCAAGTGGAAAAATATCTTTTTGTAAGGCTGGAAATGTGAAATATGTCTTTCAGCTGCTTCAGCATTATGAGAACATATCATCTATCAAAGTACAGTTATTTCTCCACGGTTAAATCTGTAATGGACTCCTCAGAGCTTACGCATTTGTTGATATAGTATAGATAAAGTGTAGAGAAGTGTTTGAGTGTGTACATACAGTATCACTGAATAAACAGTTGTAGATGAAGTACCTGCAAGATGCTGGCCCAAAAGCACTGATACATCAGAAAATAGCTTAGGTAGAAAGTAAAATCAGCTGTTGAAATATTATTAATGTGAAAAGCCTTAAAGTGATTCCCTAATTTAGCATTGAAATAACCTCTATAATAACAGCTTTGCTCACAATATTAGCTGTACTTGAGTATTATAGAAGATGTTATGATGTGTGTTGTGTGAACATTGTACACCTATAAAAAACTGAGTTAAAGCTCCAGCGATGAACTTTTCATTTAGGATGCCTTCTTTTTCTTAACTGATTTTGACAAATAAATTTACAAGCAGTTTTCTTTTCTGAAAAAAATCTCTCTGTGCTTTATTGTGAGAGCCAAATTCATCAAGAACCTTTGCCTGTTATGGCGGTTTGGTGTTCAATCATTGAGTCTGATACCTACCCTACGGCATAAGTATCAAACATTAAAAAATGAAATGATATTAAGAGTCAATGTTGCTGCTAATGCTTTGTTTGCCTTTGTTGGTAATAAAAAGGCATTAGCTTTAATTTTAGTCTGTTTCATAACCAGTTATAATCTCCTCACAGGAGCTTTAAAGATGCCTTCGGGTGGAAATTAACTGAATCTCACTAAAAAGAGTCAGTTACAGGGGAAAAATGCAAAAACAAATGATCAGAGGCTAACTCGCTTCTTCTCTTCTCCTCTCTCTTCAAATTCAAAGTGACACCTTCCTACACATTCGTGCCTTCTCTTGGCAAATGGAAATATGATCAAACCTGCACTCCACTTCACCTACAACATCAATGCATCAACATATGCACTAAAAAAAAAAGAGAGAAAAAAAAAACACTCATTGTGTCCTTTGCTCACAAAATCCTGTATCTTAACAATTTCTTGGAGCATTGTTTCACAAAAGATATTTCATTGCTTCATAGCTGTGTTGTATCAGACCACTTTTGCAAAGCAAGCAGCAACTCCACTGCGGGCAACTTCCACAATAAGTCAGCCCACTGCAGGTGGAAGTTAAGGCAATTCCTTAATAGTGTGTAGGGTGTGACTTTTAGCTTAGATTTATTACTAGCCTGGTTATGCATTCACAGCAATGCCCACTTGTGAACAATTTTCGTTCAATGTTTCTGTGATCAAATACCTCTGAGCCCCTCTAGGAGTCCAGCTCCAATTTTGTAATTGCTGACTCAAAGTTTAATTTGAAAAAGAAAAAAAAAGAAAGAAAAAAAAACAAATCCCTGAACCTCTGATTATTATTATTTTTTTTCCCCAAATTAATTGCTTTTCAGTGATTCTTTGTGGTTATTTGCCTTTATTTAACCAGTAAGCTGATGAGAAACAGGTAATGGTTGGGGGTGTAGACGAGCAGTTTAGTGTTGTGACATTGAGGTGAAATTATCCTCTGTTTATATGATGTGTGATTTAACTACTGCTCTTGGAGCTTTCAGAAACGCCCACATCCATTTGAAAAACAAAGATACATCTGTTAAAAGTCTTATTACACATCTTATTTATGAATGTTGACATACATAAGTGGAAAACAACAAAAATACAAAGAGTGAAGAAAAGCATGGAGAGCCTCTGAAATGACTGAACTGCCTACGGTAATCAAGTGGCAGCAGAAGCTGCAGCAATTACAAACGCTTTAGCATCCAGACAAGTCTAGAAAAGCAAATGAACTTACCTTATCTGAGTACACAAAGAACAGGATGAGCAGTATCAGCTCTGCCAGGAGAATTATCAGCAGGACAATGAAGAACTGTCAGAGAGAAGAGGAGAGCCATGTTTCAGCAATCGCAGCGGACATATTTTCATGGCACCTTGTCAGACTGATGAAACTGTTTTGAATTACACAACAGATTTCATACTTTTCATAATGAGCGTTGCAGCTGGGCTGTGAAGTGCTTTAGATTCCTACCAAACAAACAAACAACGCTCACCCTTCTCTGTACCTCACCCAAACCTCACCCTTATTTCCATTTCTTACACCAAGCACAACTGTTTTTCTCCCGTGGGAGCAGCTGAGCAGAAGCACAGGAACTTGACTTGTTTGAACAGCCAAGCGGGTTGAACCTGATCACAGCTCCAGATGAGAGACCGCAGACAAATATATGCAGTCGGATACATGAGGATATTTTATCTTTTATCCCCTCCGCCCCCCTCAAGGCCCACCCTGTATCTCTTAAATATTTTATTATCGATTTTTATAAGAACATTTTTCATCACAGAAGAGTGTTGTATTGGATTTTAACTACATACTTTGGATGTATTTCTACAACATATAATCTTGTCCCACATGAAATGAGCAGGTACGTGCCTCCCTGCGAGGAAAGATCTCATATCTCAGTTTGACCTTCTGTTTAAATTAAGGATAAGAAAAAAAGACTGCAATATAGCTAAAGGTTAAAGGAAAAGCTCAACAATCTGTGAGATATGCTAATGTATTCTGTTCAAGAGCTTTAGATAAGAAGACAAATATATAATTTGAATGAAGGAAATTCCTCAGCTTAGATTTTTAACACAGGCTAGACCAGGATTCACTCTGCCTTACAATACTTGTAGTTTTCATTTTGACCGATACTCTGCCTGTTTAATCTGGAAATAAGGGTAAAAAGGTGAGCTGTGTTACAGTGTTGTAAAACTTATCCTCCCAGTTAGAAATAAACAAATAACACTTCTCTGAATGTTGAACACCTCAGTGTGACAGGCAGATAGATTCTGGTTAAAGGACAAAGGGGGTTCTCCTGTTTTCCCACAGACAAAGTTAGCAACTACAAGTCCTGTTAAGGTCAACATGGATCATAAATAGTCTATTTTGTTAATTCATTTTCTCATCTGTGAGATAAATGGTCTGCCGTTGCATCATGTGGTGTTTAATTTTGGAAATTACTAGGTGGTACGGTCTATGCTGTTCATGTGTTTGAAGTCCTGTCTCAGTCAATCATCTGTGTTCATCTTAAAGCATGCAGCGTTCGGGCTTCATTGACTGTTGTAAACTAGATCCTTGAAAAATACTCGAAAATACTAAAACATGCTCCAGTAAGACAGACAAATAGATGTTGGATAAGGAGAGAGTGACAGATGAAGTAAATCTTTACAGCTGGGGAATGTTTACGAGGAGGAGAAGGAGGAGGAGAGAGAGGTTTAATGCCTCCCTAGATTAATTTCCAGAATTGTCTCCCATCTCATCGTCTATTCCCCTCTCCCCATTTGACCCCTTTCAGCTCAATATTTACCGAGCTTTGCTGCAAAGTATGGGAAGAGGCATGTAAACCTAGATTTAAAAAAAAACACCATTAATTCAAATCTCATTTGGGAGCAAAGATGTTTGGCTGTTTTTGTGTCAAGGCCAGAATGGAATTAAAAAGTTGCACAGTTTGTTGGTGTTGGTGGAGTATCAGGTTGCAGGTTTAGCTAAAAACTGTTGTGCTTTCACAGCCAGTTTGTCACATTGAGCATTAAAGGAGCATGCACGTCTGCTCCAAAGTGATGATATGGCTCAGTGGGAGAGTGGGAGAGTATTTCCACATGCATCCACAGCTTTGCAGACTGAGGGTTCCTATTTGCTTGCATTTCACACTTTTAAGAGTTGACGTTTCTCTCCTGTTTTTCACTTTAATTTGTCTCCGAAAACCATTCTTGGCAGTGAAACGAAACACTGAGAATATATTGCAAAGGATGTCTGGGCTTTTAATATTTTGAATCCACAGAGAGTTGTCCGCAGACTAACTTCAGAGGTAGTATGTCAAGGTGGATGCTCAGATCTGTTTGCTCTCAGAGATCTAAACCTACTCTGATGTTTTTCACGTACTTCTCTCCCCGCCGCCTTCCCCTTCTGGGTGTGCCGAGCCGGACCAACAGACTACAAAAAAACAACAACAAAGAGCAGCAGACAGCTCTGCTCTGCATTAAAGAGACTGATCAGGGCTTAATATGAAACGCTGCTGCACAGATACAGCCTGACACTTAATGAGAATTTAAGAAACTTTGTTAATTTTCTCATTTCTAATTCCAGTTGTCTTTCTCCCCTCCTTCTCTGCTCTCCTCTGTCCGTCTGTCCGTCTGGTTCACAGTTGTTAGGCAGGTGAAGTGAGCTGTGTCGAACACTGAGGATTTTGTAAGGCTTCTGACTGATGCAAGAGCTTCACAGGATTGAGCTGTTTGTGATGTTAAGTACCCAAGCCCCGACTACGTTTCTCATTTAAACTTTCTACAGTATATATGGGAAAGTTTTTACCTTTTCACAGTGGATCCACAAAAAGCTCATTACTTTTTCTTATTTTTGTAATTAACTTGTGCCCCCCGAATGTTCTCAGTTACAAAGGAAAGAACATTCAGTCATACAGACAGTCTTTGAAAAGTCGTGAGCAAAGCAGTAAGTTTATTTCTATTATATTAGGCTTTACTACACTGAAGCTGATCTCAGAGGAATGTAGAGAGCAGAGCAACAACAACACAGTCCTAGCCTAATGTATCTCAGCCTTTGTATTTTATATCATACCAATTTTAGTCAAAGTCAATGCTTTATTTGTAATATGCAAAAATGAGAAGAAGTCTACATCCATTTCAGGTCAGCTTTGGCCACTATGGAAATCTAATTTTGATGGATTATGAAAGTGTAACTCAAACTGCTGTTTTAACTGAGTTAGATCAATTCAGTTTCATACACACACCATTTTGTGTTGAAATGTCACTGTGAAGATGAAGAAGAAGAACTGCCATGTGTCTCTTGGTCATCAATAATGAAATTTTATTTAGCCAGGAAAAACTAATTGAGATCAATAATCTCATTTACAAGAGTGTCCTGAAGTTACTTTGGATTTGACACCTGAAGATTACATTATGAAGCGGTCCAAGTTTTCTTCACCTACTGCACTTTGGAGAATTGCGAAGATGAAACACAGCAGTCAAATAATTGAAAAGATTTGCTTTTGTCTTTTTATGAAATAGCCTATTGGAAACCATTCTCTACAGTTACATGTGTTAACAAAGAAATGCTGATTTTAGCCATTTTATAGCATAGGTCTGTTAATATACTGATATCATTAAATGTGTCTAATGACTTTAGTTCACCCTCTAACCACCAGCTGGTACCCACTGGTCAGTTTGCTCACTGGTGCACAAATTTCTCTGTCAAGTTTGTCTTTGTGGATCACTAAAGTTAGTGAGGGCCCTGTTAGAGTGTATGTATACTTTAATAATTTGATTCCCTGTAGAAGATAAGTTTGTTGCTTGTGTTAACTTTGGGTGGACAGTCTTAATTCCTCATTGGTAGCTTCATGTACATGTTTCAGTATTGTTTGCAGGTAAGACACCCTGTTCTCTTTTATTTCAAATGTCAAAAATGAAGCTCAGAAATAAATCTAAGGTATTGAAAATGTGAATACAGACTGGTGTGGTAGCACCTCATCTGACACCAGCTCTGAAGCAGGGGCAGCAGGCCTTTAAGATAACTACAGAAATGATCACTACCTTCACCACTTTTCCCATTCAGGGTTGCAGATCAGCTGGACCCTATCCCAGCTGTCACTGGGCTGCACAGTGGTGAAGTGGTTGGTCCTGTTGTCTTCACACCATGAAGGTTTTCAGCCATGCTTTAGCTCTGTGATGGACTGATGGCTTACATATCTCTGCGCCTCATGTGGTGATAGCTAAGAAAGCCGATAGTGAATAGATGGATGGATGGATGGATGGATGGATGGAAATCATTGGTCTGAAGTTGCTGATGGTCATGTTTGATTGTTTTGGTAAAACAAGCACATTAGTATTGATTTTAACCTGCTTATACCCAGTCAGAACCCCTCTCTTGACCTGCAGTAGGACTTGGTTAACTTATTGACCTGCATTTGCACCTCTAACTTGTGTGTGTGTGTGTGTGTGTGCACATTCACCAGCAGCATAGATTTTGAAACCAGCTGATGGATGAGACAATGATGACACCAACTTCAGGAGGTAAATAGTCATCTTGAAGTATGTTTTGGTCATTTGGAAGTTGATTTCAGACCGCGGAAGATCTCTTTGCGATTCTTCGGCTTTGTTGTGAAAAATTGTTGCTTGCGTGGACACTACAGCACCACTTCATCAATGGAACTACTAAGCTACTAAAATACTATTCATAAAATAGTGGAGCTACCACCAAGCTGCTGAGAAACGTAGTTAGATTAATAACGATGCCACTGCCCGACATTGACTTCAGTAATTCATCACAGCGGTTACATAAAGAGCTTTTGATTGACAGCTCTATCTGGAGGCTACGACTAAAGCTGTGGAAATAACATGATTGCTTTGATGTTCATTTGCAGAAAGAGAGAATCTCTCTGCTCAGCTGTAATTTTCCTGTGTGAGCTCCTGAGGTTTGATATACATAAACTCAACTCTTCCTGTCAGCTGTCTACCTCTGCTGTAGTTCCGACTGAGAAACCAACACAAATAAGCTGCTGAGTTCCTGCTGGCCTGTGACCACTGCGTAGGCGATTAGAAACATATGAATTGATTGATGTGTGGAAGGACGTCTCCACAAGACATTTTCGTCAATATTTACATGGCTGATGTGGAGGAATGTGAGAAAAAATACTCAAAGGAGGAGAGGGAAGGTGTGAGAGGGGCTGCATCAGAGGTTAAGGTATTCAGATTTAACTCACACTCAGGAGCAGGCACTTATTCTCCTTGATGGCGCCCAGGCAACCAAGAAAGCCTGTTACCATGACGATGGCGCCGATGGAGATGACCATGTTGGCAGCTGACAATGAGGGGAATGAGGGCGAGAAGGTGGCGAAGCTGCCCTGAGACACCGAGAGCCAGATTCCTACGCCGAGCAGCCCACAGCCACATAACTGTAAGAAAAGAGACAGAGGGCATGGTGAGAAAAAACAGAAGACAGAAACAAGTTTTTTTTAGACAAACTTTACTTTCTGCTCCTTCCTGGATAAATACACTCAAAGTGACAGATCGTTTAACCCTTCCGGGACCTTTAGATTTTCCTCCCTCTAAAGTCCCTCGTGGCTGTTAAAAGCCACTTTTTCTGTCGGCTGTAAAATCATATTGGATTAATATTTTTTTCAGATTTTTTTTCACAAATTTCTTATTTTACTTCTGCCCTGTTCGAAACTAGCAAATGTTTCATTGAAAACAATTTTTTTTAACCCTTTAAGTGCCAATTTAAGACAAAAAGTCACAAATTTAGCAAAAATTGAAGGAAAATGACCCATTTTTTTAATAAAACATGATCAGAAACTGGTAATCTCTTGCAGGGTATTAAAGTCTTGAATATGTCAGAGATTAGTAATATAATTTACTTATATGCATTTTCAGTTTTTCTGTAGCATCAGATTTAATGAAAACTGCCTTTGGCGCCTCCCAGTGGCCAAAACCATTATTTCTGCTGTAAAATCATATTGGATTAATATTTTTTTCTGATTTTTTTTTATACATTTCTTATTTTACTTCTGCCCTGTTCAAAACTAGCAAATGTTTCATTGAAAATAAAAATTTTAACCCTTTAAGAGCCAATTTAAGACATAAAGTCACTTAAAAAGCAAAAAAATGGAAGGAAAAAGAAGGAAAATGACCCATTTTTTAAATAAAACATGATAAAAAACTGGTAATCTCTTGCAGGGTATTAAAGTCTTGAATATGTCAGAGATTAGTAATATAATTTACTTATATGCATTTTCAGTTTTTCTGTAGCATCAGATTTAATGAAAAACTGCCTTTGGCGCCTCCGAGTGGCCAAAGCTACTTTGTCTGCTGTAAAATCATATTGGATTAATATTTTTTTCAGATTTTTTTTCATACATTTCTTATTTTAATTCTGCCCTGTTCAAAACTATCAAATGTTTCATTAAAAATAAAAATTTTAACCCTTTAACGGCCAATTTAAGACATAAAGTCTCTTATGAAGCAAAAAATTCGAAGGAAAATGGAAGGAAAATGACCTCTTTGCTTCATAAGAGACTTTATGTCTTAAATTGGCCCTTAAAGGGTTAAAATTTTTATTTTCAAAGAAACATTTGCTAGTTTTGAACAGGGTAGAAGTAAAATAAGAGCTGTATGAAAAAAAATCTGAAAAAAATATTAATCCAATATGATTTTACAGCAGAAATAGTGGTTTTGGCCACTGGGAGGCGCCAAACGCAGTTTTTCATTAAATCTGATGCTACAGAAAAACTGAAAATGCATATAAGTAAATTATATTACTAATCTCTGACATATTCAAGACTTTAATACCCTGCAAGAGATTACCAGTTTCTGATCATGTTTTATTAAAAAAATGGGTCAGTTTCCTTCATTTTCCTTCCATTTTATTTGCTTTTTAAGTGACTTTATGTCTTAAATTGGTCCTTAAAGGGTTAAAATTTTTATTTTCAATGAACTATTTGCTAGTTTTGAACAGGGCAGAATTAAAATAAGAAATGTATGAAAAAAAATCTGAAAAAAATATTAATCCAATATGATTTTACAGCAGAAAAGGCAGTTTTGGCCACTGGGAGGCGCCAAAGGCAGTCTTTCATCAAATCTGATGCTACAGAAAAACTTAAAATGCATTGAATTCAATTATATCACTAATCGCTGACATATTCAAGACTTTAATACCCTGCAAGAGATTACCAGTTTCTGATCATGTTTTATTTAAAAAATGGGTCATTTTCCTTAAATTTTTCCTTCCATTTTTTTTTGCTTTTTAAGTGACTTTATGTCTTAAATTGGCCCTTAAAGGGTTAAAATTTTTATTTTCAATGAAACATTTGCTAGTTTTGAACAGGGCAGAAGTAAAATAAGAAATGTATGAAAAAAAATCAGAAAAAAATATCAATCCAATATGATTTTACAGCAGACAAAGTAGTTTTGGCCACTGGGAGGCGCCAAACGCAGTTTTTCATTAAATCTGATGCTACAGAAAAACTGAAAATGCATATAAGTAAATTATATTACTAATCTCTGACATATTCAAGACTTTAATACCCTGCAAGAGATTACCAGTTTCTGATCATGTTTTATTAAAAAAATGGGTCATTTTCCCTCAATTTTTGCTAAATTTGTGACTTTTTGTCTTAAATTGGCTCTTAAAGGGTTAAAAAAAACTGTTTTTAATGAAACATTTGCTAGTTTCGAACAGGGCAGAAGTAAAATAAGAGATTTGTGAAAAAAAATCAGAAAAAAATATTAATCCAATATGATTTTACAGCCGACAAAACAAGTGGCTTTCAACAGCCACGAGGGACTTTAGAGGACGTTTTTCTGTCCTGGCTTTATTATTGACTTGGTGAAAATTTTGAATTCATGTTTTCAAATAAAATTTCAAATTAAGCTTAGAAAAAAAAATTCATCACATTTGCTGCAGTAAAAAAAAAGTTATATCCAAATTAGTCTCTAGCTCTATCATAAATTGGCTGTTAAAAGCCCGAAGGTTCCGGAAGGGTTAAACCATTGGCTCCCAACTTGGGGTCTATGCCACCCTAAAGGTGGTCACCAAGGACCTCAAGCAGGGTTCCTACACAAGTATGTAAAGAATGGAAGTAAATTTGATCAATTTTCAGGTCCTTAAAAGTATGGAAAATGAAAAATACAGTATGGAAAAATATTTATATTTCAAGACTATTACCACAGTTCTAAAATACTGTTTTCTGAAATAGAAAAATGGTTATTTCTAAAAATAGTTCTAAAACGTAGGATATGGAAAATTATGGAAATTACAACTGTGTAGGAACCCTGACCTCAAGGGCTTCAAATTTGTTTGGACCAAAATACTGAAAAAGTTTTGCAATGTAAAAAAAAAAAACCTGAAAGAACTTCAATCAACTAAACTTACACTGATTTACACCTGGTTAGTAACATGACTGAGAATTATAAGCACATTACAGAGAGGCTGATTCTCTCTGAAGAGGTTTAACACTTTGTGTGACACCTTGCAAACAGAGAATTCACCAATTTTACAGTTATGCTCCTTGTGAAATTTGTGCATTTCTTCATCCACACTCTCAGATATCATCAAAAAACTCAAAACGGAAGGGCACCAAAACAATTACCCTGACGGTCATCACCTTGGGCCCTTATGTGACACTGCATTTAAAACAGACATGACTGCAGTGGAGATCACTACAAAGGCTCAAAATCACTTTTAAGAACCATCACCTACAAACACAGTTGACCTGCATCCACTAATGCAGGTTAAAACTGCACCAGACAAAAGAAAAGCCGAAACATAATCAAGAAAAGCCAGCAACTCCTCTGGGCCTCAACCTGTCTAAGATGGACTCAGGAAAAGAGGGAAACTGTACTCTCACCTTTTTTGGACATCATGAACCCTCAGCTCTAAAGAGGTAAGAGACCATATAGCTCATTGTCAGCGCATGGATTCAAAGCCAACATCCCGACATTTGGTGCATCATAAAATGAAAAATTATGACAAAGGAGACCTCGAGCTGTGAAGCAGCTAAAATGCTTTATCAGGCAAGACTGGGACAACATTTCACTTTCCAAACTCCAGAAACTGGTCTCCTGGGTGCACTAATGTTTACAGTGTTGTCAAGAGCAGCGCTGATGCAACACAACGCTAAACATGTCCCTGTCTCACCAGTTCTGAAACCTACTGCTAACACCCAGTTTAAAATGAGCATATACTCTTAAAGCTATGACATTTAAAATATTGTCCCACACAACTGTTTAAGATTGAATATCGGCTTTCCATAATGTGCAAACCATCAAATTCTCCCTATTTATCTGCATTTTATGGGATCGTATGTTGGCTTTAAAAAGACAAAATTCCTGCTGCAACAGGCTCAATCTCTCTCTCCATGCTCTAGGAGTTGCCCATGCAGTCATCCAACAGCAAACACAGCTCAGAAACAAGAGGGTTTACCCCAATTACAACTATCATAAGCCAATAACAGCTCTGCGAGAGATTAGTGCAAAAATTGGACTTGTGCTCTGCCGGTTGTGCACGTTTGAGCTGATTATGCTAAACCCAGAACAAACAGAGATGTAATTACTGCCACATTGTAAAATGAAAACTCCCAAGCTTTTAAAAAAAAAAATTACCTGCAGTAGACTTTAGCCTCACCTAGAGGGAGCAATTCCCTTAATCCCTCTCTGCTGCCACTCTTCAAGGCCTTAAGTGATGCGTGTTAGGGCTGCAGTGTGAGTGCATTAAGGTAAAAAAGTGTTTATGGAAGGTGTGGATCGGCAAAGTGGGAGCCCAACCTGCTGATGTGCTGCTCCATCTATCTGAGATAAGAGCAACACAACATGCCAAACACCCTGTGAAATATAGGTGAGGAGAATCAGTGGTGACATTTTTTGCCTGCACCTAATAGAATAAAATACCCAGGGCAATCTTCATGAATAAGAAAAAAACCCCAATGAGGTAAAATATGGAGAGGCAGCGTGTTAAATCATCCCTCCACCGCCTTTTCTATCCCGCTATTCATACCGCTCCCCACCTCCTTTTCTCATCTACGCACTGCTGCTCAGGAACACTTTAATGCCTGTCAGCAATATGTACAACAAATCTGCTGCGCATGCAAACAATACACATACCCGTACACACCGTCATATACAGAACACACACAAAGTCATCTTCAGGTAGGAATAATGAATACATCTCGGCTGTTTCCTTTTTCATCCAGGCAGAATGAAGTAATTGATGCACCAAACATGATTTTATCTTCGTTATTCAGCGAAGCCTAACTGACAAACAAGCACAGCTGATAATAAAGTCACAATGTGTTGCAGAACTTTTGCAGCACACAAATTCAGCTTCGACCTGACAAATGGCGCATGTCTGTTCATCAGCTTTGTTGCGGTGCAGGCAAAGTGGCTCAGAGACGTCACAAGTGGTGCTAACTTTAGGAGTGTTTCTCAGAGATGGAAGGGTGATGATGTGAAAAGGAACATGCCTCATGATGTGACGAAGGACGTCTTGGCTCTAATTAGTCCTAAAGGATCAGTTTATACACAAACTAGAGTCGAGTGAGCCCCTCCTCAGAGTCACATGAGTTCAGTTTCACTCTCATTAACCTGTAACCTTGGAGTAGTGAGGTTTTGACTCTGTGCAGACCAACCTCTACGGCTGACGGCGCCTTAGGGCACACACAGCTGCACACAAACGCAGATAAATGCAGCGCATGCTCTTTTATAAATGACTCAATGAGGTTAAAAGCAGAAACAGAGATAAGAAACCCAAGAGAACAAAACTCCCCAAAACCATTTATCAGCAATTTTTAGGATTCAACCTGAGACTAAATTCTTCATATAGGGCACAGTCCAATTTTATTTTTTTTTAATGCCTGACCTCTTCTCCAAACACCGGGTCAGAGATATTTCACAGTTTCACAAAGAAAAAGGGTAAAATTCACCATATTTCCAATCCTTTCATTTCGTATCAGTCTGAGCAGCTGTGAGAATAAAGTGTTTTTTTGGTTATAACTGTTCTTCAGAAGTAGCTTACTGTCAGTCATATACTCCTTTAAAGTTTGTTTGCTTGTTTGTGTGTATTTTTGCTCTCAGTTCCCTTTCATATTCTGTCTGTCTGTACACTTTGTATAATACTTTGAGGTCCTTTAATTGTCATTTGAGGAAACTTTGATAGACATTTATTCTATTTTTGATTTATTCAATTTCTTTTTAACTTAAATTTTTGGGGTCTTTTTCATGCTTTTGCTGAGAAGACAGAGTATAAACTTGGGATAAGAACTGGGAAAGACATGCAGCAAAAGGCCACAGGCAACTGAGCTAAAGCAGCGCCCCTTTTCATGTTTATTTTGATCTGTCTTTCTCTTTTAGGGGAGGAAGGCAGAGGCTGACTCCTGGGAATTATACCTGTACTTAGGTGTACAAAATGCCTCTTTTAAAACAGTACACACAATTGTTAAAAACAAAACAAAGGAAAGAAATTAGAAAAGAGGAAAGAATTAGGTAAAATCCTAGTGTAGACTTCAGTATGAACCACTCCTGGATATTCAACAAGCAGCCCCCAAGCCCAGTCCAGCCCCAAAGCAACCTCTGAGTGCCCCTCAAACCACCAGCATGAAGAAAACAAATGTAAAAACAAATGAACTGATCATACAAAAAGCATGAAAGTAGCTTGTCAGTTAGCCATCTTACTTCATTCCTATCTTTGTTTAGAGCTGCTTGTGTCTAGCACTGATTAGACTGGAGGTTCACCAAAGTAGACGAGCTCAAAACATCCAGACCATGCGTAGTAGCTTAGCTCCTTAAAGGTTCTGTTGTCCACCTAAAGCTAAAAGTAGAGAGGAAAATCTGACATTTTAACCTTTACAGGCCTGCAAAGTGTTTATTGGATTAACTGCAAACCAGCATGCCGTGTTTGCAATGAGCATGTTGCAGTAATTTGAGAAAACAGCATTAGGAAGCACCACCAGACTTTTATTTGACCAAATAGCAATTGCTGTGATGACTAATGAGGTTGATGATGGCATTTGAATGCATCCCTCATTGACATGATTTATAGAAACTGAATCTGTTTTTTTTTTTATTGTACTCGGCTGTTAACACTCTGTTGATGAATATTGGATATTTGGACATGGGCTCTGAGTTTCCTCGGCTTTCGGCGTCTGCCCAAAGTGGACACTTCAGAAACTACAACTTTCGCACCTCCTTATCGGCCTCATTTTCAACATTGATCTCTTGATAAAACCCTGTCTGAGAGTATTTTAACTCTGAAAGATGTGAAAGACTACCGTCCCCTCTGTAACAAAACAAGAGTTGCTTTCAAGGTCAGATGCACGGATGTTGGAGTAAATAGCTTTCTGTGCAGACACTGGGTGAAGGACACTTGTTTGGTCACATATCAATGAGAGAAAAGTGGCATTGGAATTCATGAGTGGTCGGAGTAAGCCCCCCACTTGAGGGAAATCAAGAAAAGGAGAGCTGCGTTGGTTCTCCAAAGGCCTTCAATCTCCTGTTGTCTAAATTATTCAGAGGAATTCGCTGGGAGGCACCCATCAGCCCTTCATGCCCCTCTGATTAAAACCAGTGAATGAAACGTCGATTATAAAAAGCTTGTAAAGGTCATGTCCCTGCGCAGAGTGGCAAATATACGGAAACACTGTTGACACTCCTCAGAAGGCCAGATTATATTGAGCATGATAAGGGTTCAAGGCGGCAAATAGGAGGGTATTGTGCGTTTCAGAGGTCAGATAGACAGGTTGGATTTACGGCTAGTGAGGGAAACACTGGAGGTTTAAGAGTCCAGGTGGGGCTGGATACAGTGCCTGGACTTAATTGTGTTTAATGCCCAGTAAAGGGAGCGTGTCCAAGTGTGTCGCTTTCTTAAGTGACTGTGAAACCACCCAGCCCCCTCTCAATCTGTCTGATCTGAGCCCAAGAGAGGCACGCCATAATCTGTGTGCCGCTCCTGCTATCACTACCACTACAACTACTACAATGACACGCTGTCAGCAGACCTCTGAGTCCGTGCCATGGGAAATACCTCCAGTATGAGCTCTGATCTCTTTGGTTATCTGACCTTAATGTGAGCGTCACAGCTTGACCTGAGCCTCTCTCTGCTGAGCTCCTTATCTGCTTTAATTGTGGGACAGCCCTGTTTTGATATCCCATCTGTAAGGAGAGATAAAGGAATCCCCAAACAACTGGCAAAGCGTGTAAACAGTCTTAGAAAAGGCTTATTGTCAGGACACTCATTGTTTTACATCAGCCAGAATGGGAGCTGCTACAGGGTTATGATTAGCATTTGTGTTGGAGGAATAAATGGGCCTCTTAGCATATTTTCTATGAACACAGAAACAAAAAATAACTGTTTATGTACCATTCTGTGACACAATGTGATGCACATTATAAGACAACAAAAACAGGACTTGTCTGACCTTGGACCAGCATGAACACATCTCTATGATCTACCAGTCATTCACTGTGTATTCTCACTTTTTATGGTACAATACAAATATCTAATAGAGAGACTAGCCATGCCATTGTTTGCAGAGGTTATGAGTCCATAGGTTTCCTATATATTCAACGGGCCCAGTAGGACTCCACACCAATTATCTGTGCAGATGGCAACAACATCAAGAATGCTCTGGGCTGTTCCTGTTTTCATAAGCCATGCATGTATCCTTGCAGGACTCAGACCCATCATTAAACCAGCGAGGGTGAAGCCTGACAGCTCCGCCACCATTTCGATTTTAACAAGCCTCAGTGAGAAGTCTTTTGGCATGCTGGATTTTCAAATATGTACTTCTGGTTTAGTTACTAGAAAACGCTTTGAAAACAACTCGGCTGTTTTGTCTCGTTGATGTTCTGTTTTGCCTCGTCAACATCCCCTCGTACAACTCGCAACTCGGAGACGCTCCCCTCCTATTCATCACTTTGAAGGTTACTTTCATATTTGAGGCTGATAGGAACATATCTCCCAGCCGTGATAATGAAAAAACATTTCGCAGTCTGCAACACAGAACTGGCTGCTCTAAACGCTGAATTGAGTTCAGAAAGTTAATAACAGCACTTCTGACAGGAGGGAGGGGTGCTGTCAGCGTGGAATCGTGGCTGATGGGGAGTCATCTTTTTGAAAATAGATGAAAAGCATGAACACACTACGTAATATGTGACCTTTTCATATGTGTAAGGCAGTGTTTCTAGAGGAACTCCATGGCAAACCAGAAAGGAGCCCACTGTCTAAATGTCATCTGGAAAAGTGACAAAAGGAGCCCAGCAGAGAGGAGCAGCAAAGCAAGATTAACTTTCTGCTGGAGGAAATTGGAGATGTGACTCTGTCTGGATGAATGAGGTCTCACTGCTCGAGCCCTCCGACAAGCTTAGGATGAGAGTAATTGCAATAATACAGTAAGAGGAGACTTTCGAAACAAGAAGTAGAGGTGAACCGGGTCAACCATAAGGCGTGTGGATGAGGAGTATAAGGTACTGAGGCTGAAGAGATTGGATGTGTAGAAAAGAAAAAGAGATGGACCTTAGAGCGAGAAAAGAAGAAGATAGAGGCTGACCCTTCATCCGAGTGGCTGGTTCAGAGAATTATCAGTTGCTGCAGTAGCTCGCTCGGTGACATGGAGCCACCCGACCCACTTCAAACTCCACAAGAGGAAGGGGGTGTGAAAAGTGGATGGAAGATGTGTGTGAATGTTCACTGAAGTGAAGGTTGGAGGAGTTTGACCTTTTCACTCCATGAGCACTCACAGAGGTCACGTCCTGTTGTAAAAACTGACAACTTCTGTTTAATTGCTGATGTCTGCAGTGCCGCTCAAAGCTCCGGTGACTCAGTCTGTAAAGTATGAGTGTGTGAGTGCAGAGAAAGAGTGTGTTAAAAGCTCTTATTTTAGCTTCCTGAAGGCTTAGAGCTGAGAGTGTACAGTTTGTTTATAAAAACAAGATCTGGAACCCCTGCACTACCATTAAACAACAATATATCCTCTCAGGGAGAAAATGTACTAAGAATGGACTGTGGCTGCTAATGGCTCAAAACATCACACTCAATTTTTCCACCACATCTGTTTTGTCTGAAGGTCTAATTCTCAAATGATGTACATGAGCCAAAGCTGCCTTCTGGTTTTGCATCTCATTGTTGAAATGCATCCCCACCTTTTGCTGCACAGAGCTGTACTGTGCACTCTCTTCCTGACTTGCACAGTTGTATCTAAATACAGATAATAAGCTGACCTGGGACTAAGCATTGCTTACCATTGTATTGTGGTGCCAAATCATGATTTATTTCATAGTTTACATTCAGCTAACTGGAGATCATTTAGAAAGGGCATCTGGACACATAAACAGACTGTGTGTGGGGCATTAGTTCTGGGTCATTCGGAGATGGAGTATATGTTTACTGACAAGTTTCACCTTATAATCGCTATGGCACGGTTCACTCTACCTCCAAGCAAAGCAGTGTGTGTAGCTGTAAGCGCCAGTGTTAGTGAATTAGACGAGTTTTTGCATGAGGCTCATTTGCAAAGAAAGACACACATGGCTGCACACTGACTAATGTATTTGTTTGCACACATAAGCAGCACACAGCGTTGCTAATTGCTCTGCGGAGAAGTTAGTGGTGCACATAAACCTTAGAGCCTGCGGTTGATGGTATCTTTTTTTTTTTTTTTTGGTTCATTTGCACAGGCTTAGCAAAAACAAAACCCACACAATCTTTAGTAAATGATACCTTGTAAGTGTTGACAGGTATTTTTGGTATGGAAAGAGGTAAACCATAAATGATAATACATCATTTCTCTTGCTCTGCAGCATTTACAGCCCTCTTGGAAACTTGAGAGGTGCCAATATGTTCAGATCAAAAGTGAAGGTACATCAAACCCTTCATTTACAAAGTGTTTCACTGTTTATATTTAGATTAGCCAGATAACTCATGATTAAATTGTTTGAAATGAGATTTCTTAAACAGGACTTAAATGGACTGCTGGCAGGTGGATTCTGAAAGTTTTAACATTGCATGTTGCAGGGCAGAGGCGGGAATAATGACAGAGCAGAGGAAGAGACTGGAAAAGTTGCAGCTCAAACCGAACACCAATTTGGAGGGGTTGTGTTTGTCAGGTGATTGTGTGAATGACACATGTCTAGTGTGAACTCAGTGCAGCTTAGGTGTTGCTCTGTTCCACAAAGAAAAAGTGAAGCTCTGTCAAGTCTGAAAACAGGAAGAGGAAATACCTTTTAAAATGTTTTTTTGTGCTGAGGGGGAGTTCTGATTAGTGCTGGACGATAATTCGATAACAATATATATCGATCGATAGACGTGTGGTCCGATAGAAAAAAAACGGGTCGATAAAAAGTTCGATAGAAAAACACAGTTTCCCTTTCTTTTTCATCATAGCCTATCATGTAGCTTTTACTACAGTCATTACTTCCTCCCAACCAATCACAAACGCAGACCCAGGTACGCTACGGCACCAAGCCCAGCCCCTATCAAACCACAACAGACAGCACGTGTATTAGAAAAAATGCTACAGCAAGGAGAAGCGGAGGACATTGTCCCGAAAAAAAGGGTTTCAGTAGTTCTCCAGCATGGCAATGTTTTGGTTTTTAGAAGTCTGACAAAAAGCGAACAGCGGTCGTTTGCAAAATTTGCAGAGAATTAGTAAAAACCAAGTGTGGTAACACAATCAACTTGTTTTACCATCTAAACCGATCGCACCCGCAGGAGTACGAGCTGTGTCGGCCGCGCCGCGGCTCCACGTCGTCGTCGTCGTCGGAATCCTCTGGAGCCGCTGCCAGCACCAGCTCAAAGCAAGTGAAGCAGACCAAACTGGACTTCGTTTCTTGCCAAAATACGACAAAGCGTCCAAGCGGCATAAGGACATCACCCATGCAGTAACATGCTTCATAGCGAGGGACATACTGCCAATAACTACCGTTGAAAAGCCTGGCTTCAAACAGCTTCTAGCTACTCTCGACCCGCGATATGAAGTCGGCCGCAAGTATTTCTCAAACACAGCGCTTCAGGCATGAAAATGGGTCAGGGGTTGTGCCGTAGAATGCACCCCTGCATCCCGTCCACTCATTAGCTTCTTAAAGTGGAAGAAAATGAGCTCATATTTTACAAAGACGCGAGTATTTGGATCATGACTACTAGCAGGGGGTGCATTCGGTAGGGGTGCATTCTACGACACAACACCGGCGTGGATAAGTCCTGCTTCTCGTGCTCAGTTTGCATATTAAGTCAATCACATGATAATGAAAAAAAAAAAAAAATCTCCCGACCCCGGGAGAAATATTTCAGTGTTCAGACACCAGGCTGTGGGCAGTTTCCCACACAGTTAAAACTGGTAGTATGCTATTCCCACCTAAAGCTATTCTGTTTATTTATATATTTGTTTGTTTTGTTTATTTTCATCAAAAGACTATTTAAATATTTATTTATCAGATTTTCTGGTCACTTTAGTCTTTATGTTTGTCAGTATTTACTGACGTCACTCAGGCCACTTAAGTTGATTTCTTTTTTTTTTTAAGTTTTTTTTTTAAAAAAACTTTCAGTTGTGGTAAAAAAAAAAAAAGGTGGTTGAATAAAGGTTTGAATTTGAATTCAGTGCTTGTGTGTTCTTTATTAAAAGTAGGTCATTAAGCAATAGCATAAAACATCCAGGGCTGCAATTAAAATATATGTTAAATAATTATAATAATTATATCGATAATTATCGAAATCGATCAATATGATTTATTTTTTATCGATATGCTTATTTTCTATATCGTCCAGGCCTAGTTCTGATCCATCAGTTCTGGTGCGTTTAAACCGAGACACCAATTGGCTTTGCAACAGAGCACAAGGTGGATTTGTACCTACAAACCTAGAATGGTCCTATTAGTGTGCTTGCATGCACAGATCTGTTTGTGGAGATAAATAACTCATCCTCAGATCATTTGGAGGTGGTAGGATGTCATTATGGCAGATTGCATTTAAAGTACTTGGAAAAGAATGTATAACTAAGAGTGAATGTCTCCAAATCCAACATCAAGATCCCCAACAGCAGATCGTACATTTTTATCCAGAAACTATTAATTGAAAATAATAAAAATAATGTATTTTAAATGGAGAAGCACTCTCCTAAAAGCAATTGAGGTACTTTCCTGAGAACTAGCATTGCGTTTAAGTAATTAGAGAGCACTTCTCCCCTTACTGCACAGTAAACTTTAAAACTGTTGGAAATGCCAACCTGCCTACACCACTTTATCACTTTACAGTCCTCTCTGCCCTTTACTGCAACTCCATCTTTCTTTTTATTGGAATAGAAAACTTTTTTTGTCTTCTGGCACACAGTATCTCTTGCTTTAGCCTCCATTGATTTTGCACTGAAAGAAGACACAGGACATTCACCTCAGATAAAAGAACATATTTCATTTCTCTCCATGTGATCCCTCAAGCCTGTGATTCATGCTCCCATAGAAGTGCTAAATGGGCGGCAAACTGCAAGCAGGAAACCAAACCACAGAACAGCAAACATAATAAGGCAACTGTAAACATCAAAGGGGAGGGAAAGAAAAGACCTGGATGTAAAGAGCTATCTGTATTTTCTACCCAGTGTGTGGGAAAGATCTTCTCTGAGGCATGCTGTGAAAGAAAAGAGAGTGATTTTAGAAGAAGATTCTCCAGAGAGTGTTTGTGTGTGCTCTTAAGAAAGGTTGAATTTTTTCAAAGATTTCCTCCTCACAAACACACTCTTTTACTGTCTTCACCCTTCATGGGGGCCAAGCTCTGCACACGAGACAAAAGTCAAGATGACACAGAAGAACACTGTGTTACTGTACCACTTCACTGACTCACGCTGTCTTTCAAAAAACACTGAAAGTTCCAGTCTCAGCCTTACAAGAAAGGGCACGTAATCTTTGCTGGACCTTGACACTGCCCATTGTATAAAACCATTAACTAAAGGTAAACTTATCATTTCTAAAGCTACAGTACTGTGATTTCTGACGTGTGCATGGGGATTTTTTTTCTCCACAATATTATCACAGGAGCACAGACATTGTTTTCTTCATTACTAAGGAAAGACTTTTCTGTTTATACGTGGCTGTTTCTGTCAAAGACGACCTGGGGCTGCTGCAAAAACAACAACATATGACAGCTCAATAAAAGTATCTGTACTATACAGACAAACCAGGATATGCTGAAGCTGTTGTCAGAGCTGTCTTAGTATTGTCAAACCTTTTTTTTTTTTTCAATTGCCACAAAAACAAACAACAAAACCCTAATATTCCCAGTGACCTTATCAAAAAAAAGTAAAGTAAGAGATGCAAAAACCTTTGGGTGGAGCTTTCCAATATTTTATGATGTTAAAGGGTGAAAATGGAGGTAAACCCAAGGTTTAAAGAAATCTATTGGGTCTCAGGTATTTGTGGTTGACCTTAAAGACTTTTCCAGAAGCTTCTGTGAGGACTTTTCAAATTGTTAGGAAACAGCTGACCTAACAGTAATGCCTCTTTATGACCTGCTAAAGCAAATAAGACCACGAGCAACAAGACTGGTGATAACTTCTGTGATTTTTAGCACCTGAAACAACTGTGAGGTGATGGGTACACAACATCCAGAAGCCCACCAGAGGAACAGCCTTTTGTTGCTTTTTCCACTAAAATATTAACACCGAGTTGAATACTTAATACTTACTAAGGGTTAAAGGCTGCAGGATAAGACTTAAAGGTGAGGTAGGCAGGATTCTGTTAAAGAAGCACCTTTTTTTGTGGTGTATATACAAAAAAGCTTGTAATATCAGTCAATACCTATTAGTTATTGATGACATTTGGTAATATAATGATATCGCTGTGTATTGTTATGCCTGTGTAGTCAACATTTTAAAACCTTTGAGCAGCCTGCTCTTTCTGACTGAAAACAAAGCCATTCTCTGCCTCCGCCAACCTGAATTGTTGTGAGGCACTCTCCATGTCCTTGAATAAAGTTTACGAACCCAAAGAAAGTTAGTGTGCTACAATATCAGACAGTAGAAACCAACCAGAAAGTACGGAAAAATGTCTGAATTCTCCTTCGGCCACGACTGCCAACACAAGCAAGAAAACTAAGTAAATACTGGAGACTCTGGTGGAATAACAGACGCTTAAAAAGGAGGTAGACCAGACAAGAGCTAAAACGCCTGGTCAACATCAATGGGGGGAACTTCAGGATCTTACGGGCCCTGTAACCTTTCTGCTGGATAGATAAACCACTTTTACAAAGTAAGCTAGTAAGTGTCTGTAACAGAAGTGTTTGCTGTCAAATGGAACCTGCTGCGTGTTGTAGGGCCTCTAAATGGTTTACCTCGGGTCCTGGAGTATGTCACTTTATCCTAGTTGTAGAAGTCCTGCAAACATTGTGTTTGCTGGTAGTCTGTTGGCATCTACAGTAGCACCAATGCTTTTAACTTTCACATTGACTGGGCCCCATTTGTAATTATCTGAAATATTTATCTGCATTATATCCGAATTTAATTGGAACGATACGAGCGAGGACGATCGTCTGTTTGTGGGCGGGGCTTGCTGGAGCAGAGAGGGAGGGGAGAAGAGGAGCTGAGGGGAAAACTGGTTGAGAGGGGTAGAGTTTGGATTCAAGATTTCTCCCAATAACTGGCACTTCCTCAGATCCTGCCTACCCCACCTTTAAGCCTGAAAATATAACTAAAACATTATCCAATCTTTTGTTAAAAGGGCAACTGGATTTTAAAAACGTGAAATATCTTCATCTCATATAAAGGTTGAATGAAAACATCTGTGTTTTCCAAGAAAAGGTGCAAAAGGAGTTACAGAGACCTCCTTCAAATGATTGAGATGCTGAGAAGTAAGTCCAGCCTGGATTGATATTAGTCCTTAACATGGGAGGTGATTTTCTCAGGATTTTTTACATCAAAAATATACAATTGATTGAAAAGGTACTGCAAACACAGACACCCTGACAATAAATTATCAGAGATTCCCAGGTAACATGAATCTTCTGCTTGCTTCAGTCAACATCAGAAAAAAGACAAGTTGTACCTTTTTGTTCAAAGGGCACTTCAAAATCAACAGGAAGTTTCTCACAGAAGCTTGAGGCACGCTCACTAAAACGACTATGATGCAATGTCCTTGAACACACTACAAATCAATGGACAGCCTTTATAGGGAAGCGTGACGCACAGGATCAGCAGCCTCTAAGTCTTGTTTTCATCTGACTGCTACAGGTATGCTGGAGGCTGTCCAGAATCTGATTAAAATCGTAGGCTGTCCAACATTTTTATGATCAAATTACTCTGCACGTAGCTTTGTCACTTTTTTTGCAGCCTGCAGACTCTGATTTAGAGGCTGGTGTATGTGCCGTGTGAACAGAACAGGAGACGTGGGGAACAAAGTGAAGGAAATTGGCAGACGTGTCAACAAAACCCCCTGCACACAAGAGGCTCTGACAACACTTACTAACTTGCAAAGACAGGCATGATCGTGAAGTTTTGTTGTTCATTAGGATAATTGCAACGGAAATAATCACTATTATATGTGATTGGTGCTGTCTTAATACATTAGCAACTGAGGATCTGCTTCACCTCCCCGCCTTGGTTTCCAGAATAAAACTGTTTCCATTTCCACTTCTGACTATATACACATGTGCAAACTGCATCCGTCTACACAATAGCTGCTCAGACAATCGCAGACAAGCCCAGCTGCAGGCAACATACAGATTTCCAGTAATCCAGCACCCCTGTCTCCCCAGGCTTCCTAAGGGCATGGTTTCTGTTCCCCTGTGAATATCATCAGGCTGATGTGAGTGAGGGTGAATTATTCAGAGAGACCGCGACAGTGGCTAAGGGGAGCGGCGCTCTCAGGCCCAGAATAAACACTGCAAGAATTCAAAGAAGCGGAGCTGATGTGAGGCTAAAGATTAAGAAACCATCTCTGCCTGTTTAAAGTTTTATTCAGCCTGGTGGTCCTAGTGGAATCGCACAATGGGAGAGATTTCAGAGGGAATCATGCTGACTGATGGACCAGAAACTCAATGTGCTGTTTTCTATGAAGCCACACACTCTAATTTGTAAGGGGGTGAGTTTTTATGGGGTCAAGTGTATTTTGTCTCAACATCTCAACTGGTTTACAACGAGATAATTTTGCCTTTTCAATTCCCTGCTGATATGTTTCCACGGAGGAAGAGTTTCCATCACATGTTTAGTCAAGCATCCAGAGTTGTGCCGTCCTGTGCCAGTTCTGGTTGGGTGCTTTAGCGGGGCAGTTTGCGGAGGGAGTCCAGATTACCCTGTTTAGAGGTCCTTAATGATGCACCTATGAATGATGCAGGGCCTGACATGTTTCCCTCCCCCTCTCTCTCTCCTAAGAAGAGCTGAGAGGCCCTTTCACCGCAAAGTGACTCTAAATCAATTGGGCCAGGAGGAATTAAAGGCAGACGAGCCTTTCTCTGTCTGTCCAGAACGATCGACGTTGTCTATCCTGATGGATACACACTCTTTCACACCTGACAACAGCTTCTTTCCTCAGAGGACCAGACACAAAAAGAAGGAAATCCAGGACAATGGCAGCGGAAATGCTATTAGACTAATTCTGCTGTTGGCTCTCCACCATCCCAACAAGACTCTTCAATCAGCTCAAAAACCCACCGGCACTTCAATTATGCATCGAGAACAAGAAGGGGAGCACCAGAAAAGGGAAGTTATCACATGATTGGAAGCAGAGCATGGGGGAGCTGAGCTTGCCAGTCAGTTACAGGGAGTGAGAGCGTTGACAGAGATGCAGACAGATGCAGAGGGAAATGGGGCCTGCAAGCCAAGAGCAGAGTACAAAGCACAGAGCCAGGGACCAAAGCTCTGGTCCAAATACTGACAAACACTGCCACAGGAGAGCAAAGCGTCTTTACTTCCTCCTGCTGCGGATGCGTGCCGACTGCAGAGGTCTCAGCTCCTCTGTTTTACTGCTTTCTCTTCCTAGTATTTCAAGATCAACGCGGAAAAACCGAGTCCTAAAAAAGAAACGGAGGACCGTAAAAATTCCCAGTGATGTTCTAATGAGGACAATGAGATATAAATACATAAGTGAAGCTGATAACAGAGGGAGATGTTCAACCACGGGGCACTAATTAAATGACTATATTGCCGCTTGCTGTTTACATCAAAGGTGCTTATTAAGATATCTTACGATGCATTCGCGTACAATAAAAATAAACACGTTAAGGAAAATAAATATCTATTTATGTGAAAGCACTGACATTTTATGAGTGCCTGCTTTCCTCCACATAAACTGCTGTCTGTAGAGGCACACAAACGCTCGCCTGGTATAAATATCTCACTCTGTCTGCCAGTGCAGCCATGCCGAAAATCCTCAGAGGTGGGCAGACGGTTGGACAGCCTCCCATTGAGTTTCACTAGTTGAAGGGCTTAATGAGTGTGCTGGCTCAGCAGAGGGAGAGCACGGCAAGAGACTTGTGTGTCATGCAGGTTGGACACTCAACCTGTTCCCTGCATAGAACCAGGAGCAGAGGACCGGAGGGCTTAAGGAAATTGGAATTCCCTAATGCACCCTATGGCAGCTATAGAGTGCTGTAAGTAAAAGAGAGAGCCGGAGTGTTAGACTCAGCACATTTCCCGGCTACTTTTCACCCCTCACAGTATCAAATTGAACCCCAGACTCAAAGTCACTGTGGAGGGCAACAGCTAAATGGATTTGTAAGGGGACATATGCCACAGAGAGTACCCCAACAGAGCTGCCCATATGTCTCACATACACCAACTTCCCCGAATGAAAGCCCTCATTTCAGAGCCACAAACAAAACAACAACCTCCACTGAACACTGACTACAGCAGCATAATTTATACCTTCTAATAGGCACTGGGAGTTAGCAGGCTGCTCTGAGGCTGACCTCCCCTGGCTGTGTTTGAGACTGCTACAGGAATAAAATATGTTGTTACAAATGTACCTCAGGTGTTGGACAATTGCAGGTGTATTTGTTGGTGAAGGCCTGCTGCAGGTTTGGGATTTCTACCTGAAAAGTGGAAAAGCACTCAGACATCCAAAGTGTATTGTTATAGCTTTATCTTCATGGTCAGGCTGGCCGACCTTGAGCCGCAAAAATAGGCCGCTATGTCGACTGTAAACTGCAGGAGAAAGCTGACACGGACAGCGCAAGCATTTGAGGGCCTGTGGATGTGCGAGGAGATGATTAATATCGCATTTCATTGGAAAAAGTGGGGAGAAGCTACACGGCCTTGTAGCAAGGACAAGTGATGTGGTTCACTAAGGCTATAATCCATATTACAGGCCCTTATGCTCAAGTCTGATTTATTGTAAATGATAAGATTCTTTTGTCTGACTCCTTCACATCTCTTTGTAAATGTTGTCTGCATTAGGCTCTTATGTGAAGAAGACACGGTCCCCATCGTGAAGAACAACAAAGACGTCACACACAGACAGAAATAAAGTTAGCGAACGTTGGCGTAAACATGGTTTCTATGCTCAGCTTTATGAGCTGCAGAAACAGACAAATCTAAGACGGTAGTAAGGAGGAAGAGTCGACAGAGAGTTAACGAAAGCTGTCTGTGGAGCAATGGCTGCTACATCACCACAGAGGTGTGTGTAAATGTGCCGTCGGAGAAGAAGTGGTGGGGTCAGGGTGTCAATGGATTTGGAAGAGTTGTCTGACTGCCGTTTGAGAAGGTAAATGTTATCAGGTCTTTAATGAGCTGAGGGGAAGCTAGTTAACCTGATTCAGAGTTGGTAATGTGACTGCAGATGAGCGCAGAAGTTTTAGGCTCCACTGTCTGGCCGTTCCTGTGGCTGACAATTGAGTGTATCATCATGTTGTCGCACAGTGATACTCGTATTCTTTTTGTTCATCTCGGGGTTAAAGGTTGCTTTCTAAACTTATGTCTGACATAGAAATACTTCCAAGCATGATTTGATTACTTTAATGCAAACATAAACGTGAGCTCAACAGTGTTTTGAGTGAAATCAGATGTTACTACAGCTGCAGAGAGGTCCTTTTTGTGAATGGGAGATCGCAACACATCAAATACGTGGCAAACCATCAGATTCCTGCTGTGTTCAAAAACCGCTCTGTCATCTGCTTGCTGTAAACTTTGTTTACGTACTTTGTCACAAGCAAAATTATGTAATGCTGATGCAGCAGGTCCAGGCAGATACTTAAAATCTTCATGGAGGCTGCAAAATCCTCACAAAGGCTTGTTCCTGAAAGATTTATGATGCTGTTAGGAATCAAAAAAGTTGGAACCAAAATTTACATGATTTATTGAATCCAGGAGCCTCAAAAATCTGGAATGGAACTGGTTCCAAATTTGGACCCAATACCAGTGATATGTGTACCCCAAGAATAATGAGAGTCGCAGTCATTCTGGGCTGTGTACTCAGATGGTGGAAACATTGCTCTACATTAGATCTAATTTTGGACCACAAATGAAAGTGCTCCAACCTTCATGAAAAAATATAAGATCCCATGTGACTTGTGCTGTCACATATATCCAAAAGATCTGATTTGAGTCACTTTTTGCCTGCAGTATGAATGTGGCCTCAGGTCGGATTTCCTGATACTGGAAACCATCATCCGTTAAAGACACTGGCATGAGCACAGCGCCTTACACTTGCCACAATATGATGAAGTCTTACCCACGCCCCTCGTGAACAAAAGAGGTTCATTTCCAACGGGTGTGGTGGCTAAGACCCAAAATGAACATGACGCGGTGACGTGAAGCCAAACTGTGCAGCTGTGCAGAAACAAGCCGCGTCTATTCACCGTATGAGCTTCCACATGGATTGCAGAAGGGTGGAACAAATTTTTACTAAATGCATATGAGCAAATAGTGAACATCTAAGCATATGTTTATTTCTTGAGCAGTGCTACTGTGAATGGAAACACTCCTGTTATGCAATGCAAAGCATTATGCATCCCTGAAGGGAGCAAGGAAAGATGAAGACTTAGAATATGCACATCAGCTTAAGTGAAAACCAGAGCACCAGGCGGCTGCCTAGCGAGAAAAGACGATATCCAGATTGAAAGACATGTAATCAATAGCTTCTCTGCATGCCTTGCCACGGGGTAAATGACTATTTCCCTGCACTTACTGTATAAAGGGTTTTTTAATACTCTTTTCTCTTCCTAGTAAATTATTCACCATACTTTTAAAGACAGAGCTAAGGGAAGAAACTGTAGAGGGAGAGGTTTGCTAATGTTATTACACTCTCTCCTATGAAGTGATAAAGTAGCTTGACGCTGTGCAACTGAGACTTTTATTATTGGCCCTGTTCCACGTCCCCTTACATCTTACTTGTCCCACTGTTGCTTCTTTTCATGCTGCAGGCAATGTTTCTTCTTCCACTATTTCTACCCAAGCTTGTTGCAGCGTATTCTATAATTCATGCCATAATTCATGCTGTACTACAGCATGAAAAAAGAAGCTTTGGGAATATTTGCAGACCTGCTGGAATGAGGGAATTCTGCAAAGCGCAGCATGTCCCCTCCCCCCAGTCTTTGAGTCACGAGTTAACAGCAGCACAAATCCTGAAAAATTGACCTTATTTCAGGAATGCGTGCCACAAGTGACTTCATTTTGAAGATAATAAACTAAGAGTCTGAGTGAACATGGGGCGGAAACAAGACCTTACATTAATGAATACAGAGAGACGATCTGTATTCATGGTGGTGCGATGTGTCTTCGGGCACCACCTGAATGTTGATGACGCTCTGTCTGCATCTGCTCCTCATTCTCCGGATGGGAGCTGGGGGGAAGTGCCTCTATTTCACCTTTGGCATGACAGCCCCAGCACCTGAGTCTTTTCTAGAGGACAAAAAGAGCTGCTCATCCATCTTTATGAAGAGACGCTCTTCATTTAGACGAGGCTGAGAGGTAGAAGGAAAGACAAAACTGTAGATGCGGGATGACGTTTTGACAGCTGAGGCATTGACAGAAATGACATTGTTGAAATAGTTCAGCTTAAAACTCAATCAAGAATTCTTCTCTGGGAGAAACTGCAGATTTTAATGTGCCTCAAGTTTCCATCTATTGCCATATGGTGAAGCCCTGATCAGTACTCCCTGTGGCTGTTGATGAAACCGACTCCCTTTACACCTCTCCTCTCTTTTCTCTCACTGCTTTTTATTCATTAAGCAACAGCTCAAGCGAGATCTGGGGTGACAATTAAGAAGGTACTTTGTGCATTCAAGTATTGTGAAGACACTTTTCATCTGGGGCTCTTAAAAGAAAGAACGTCAGGCACTGAATATTTGTTTTAAGTTAATTTCTACACCTAAAGACCATTTATCAGCAACACACCTACACTTCCTGGTGGTAATAATTACTTAACAGATCAGAATGATCAAAACCAACATGGTTACCTTATGTCATTACATCCCATACAACCTGCTGTAATTAAGATTTCATGGGAAAGTTCTGACAGGAGTCAAAACATGCTAGGGCGTGAGCACAGTGTCGAGTCCTCTGTCTCTAAGTCTAAATGGAATCTAAGTCACTAGAGAACAAGTTAATTTAAAATCCCAAATTAATTTCTGTCACTTAAGTCAACAAAATTAAAACAAAGTAAGGAGAGTGTATGATTCTTGAATTTTAGTATATCTTGTACATAAACTAGGGTTTCACATTTTCATTTGTCAGAGATCCGAGCAGTTTGCATCGACCTTCCAAGATTACGACAAGATTATAAATTTACCTTATGATTTGAAACTTTGCATAAATGTAGTTTGGACACCAAACTTTGAAGCTTTGCATTTTTTTGTTGTAAATGTGGAAAAGCATGATACTAGGGCTGGGCGATAAACCGAAAATGTACCGATACCGAAACTTACAACAATTACCAACGTCATTTTGCCCGTGTCAATATATTCAGTGTCAAAAAAATAAATGAACAAAAGTTGGTTTTGGATGTTTGTAGGGAAGCTATGGTCTCGTATCCCCTTAAGACACTGTACTATGTCGGAGACGTGGCTCCACCCCATCCAGTTTGTAACAAAGAGGGAAAGACAGGTGAGGGGATGGAGGACGGTGGCGACTGAAGTAAACGAAGTTAATGTAGGAGGGGGTGAGCAGCTTGTGGAGTTGTTATCGAGGTGAACTGCTCAATATATCGTGATATTGATTTGAAGCCATATCGCCGAGCTCTAGATGATACCTCCCTTTAAGGGTATAAAATCTTCTTGTCACTCAGCAAACACAGTATTGTTCCTAATTTATGCAAACAATGTTTAAATCTGAGCCAAACACGACAACCTTTTCCTACCAAAGACATGCTGCTAAAACTGGCAGTCACTGACGGGTGTACAGGTCAGACGTTAGAGTCAGTTTGATGGAACAGTAAGCCTCCTTGCTCGTTTCCTCTCCTCCACCCTGAAACAGCTCATTGGACGTGCCTTTACAGCTGACATGCTAATTAGCACAGGGGGGAAATGGACTGTGTAACTACTCTTTTCTGGTCAGCCAACCCCCTGAATCCCCATCAGCCCCTCATCCCAACGCAGTGGACCGCACAAAGAGACATATCACTAAATAATAGTGGGCATCAATCCCTGTATTAATGTTGGGATATAATCGTAGCTGTGATATTCAGCGTTAGTCACCTCGGGCTGTAAGAGCAAAAGACGAGGGCACAAGGAGAAAAGGAAATCAGGGAGAGGAAGATTTAATGAGGCTTCATTCAGGCTGTAATGTTGCATGGAGGATGCTGTAATACGACTCCATGTGTGACCTCCACTGGACATCCCACATTAACTTCCACTTCCTTCCCTGAGCAAACGCTGAGTCAGTGGATGGAAGATGTGTGGCTGTGGGCATCGATACATTAAGGTTAAACAGCATCACTCCTCTTTAGAAACAACAGTATCCTTGTTTTAGGGGACAGGGTAAGTAGTGAGGATGACAAACGGTGAAGGAATGTATGGATCAATGTCTGCTCGGAGGAACGACGTTGGAATAAATCGATACTCATTAGATCTAAAGTCTGTCAAAAGAACTAAACCTGCTGTACTCTCTGAACTTGTCTCAGTGTTTCCTTTGATAGCATACATGTTACTCCCAGGAGAGTGTGTGAAAGGTAAGCAGCCTGCTTCATGCCGCAGCAATCTGAGAACCCCCTGGTCAGCTGGTGGAGAGCAGGGTGGGGGTTTTTAGTTGTTTCAGTTGGTGATTTAATGTGCACCCCCTTCAGTATGTGCAACTACAAACTCAGCCGCCCCCGTCCTCGTCCCACAAGTGTGCATATTTTATCTTACTTCTCTATGGATGGCTCCCAAAGGCCCTGCAGGGACATTTAATATATGCATGAAAAGTCATTCATTTTAATGACATCTTAACGTCGTCTTCTTTTGTAGTCTCAGTCCTGATGTCTTATTTAAGCGGCTGTTTCAAACATTTCTGACATTTAATATAAACTTTCAGTTTCTTGTAGTCAATGAAATCATCACTGCTAGCACTGCCTCTTGTGGATAAACTACACCATCATCGGCATTCATTCCTGTCCTTGAGGATTATATTTCTATCTACTACAGCTTCAAGTCACTAAGTTAATGCACAGCCACACTAGGAGTAAAGTGAAAGGATTCAATAAGTGAGATAAGTGTAGGGATGCTGATTTAGCGAGGCAGGTATGCCGAAGGCAACTGTCCTCAAAGACGGTAACCCGCCAGTCTCCATTGTCCTGTCTTTCAATAAAAGCATAAAAAAATGTAACATAAAAGATAAACAGACACTGGTAATGTCTTCAGCAAAAGAGAAAAAATATGAGAGGGACACCACTAGATTTTTATTCATTTCTAATGAGCCCTCATACCTCCAGAAAGACACCAGCCATCAGATGAAGAGCTTATCCTGGGTATAAAACCTTCCATTTCCATTCAGAAAATCCATGGCCTCTATCTCTGCAGAGTCTATATTTAATTAAGGCACATTCTATTTCTACATGAGTATTAAATAAATTGCATAGAGTTCTGCATCCAGGGCCACGTGCGAGCCTGTGCACTGATTGCACGTATGCGTTTTTCACTTTCCAGTTGCCACTTATGACCCCCTCCATCGTAACTTGAAGAATTCTGCGCCTGCAGAGTAGGCAGCTCTGTCATCAGACACGAGTTCAAAGACAAAGCTAACAGAAGGGGATTCGTTTCAACAGAATATTGTGTGTAATGTCTGTACGTGATCGCCACACTGCCACACTGGCTGTTGGCTTGGTCTGCAGCCAAAGTATGAGTCATACAGGGGACAGAGTCACATTTATCGAGGGCCATCGAGCTACAGTTATTCAGTGAAGCACAAGGACCCTAACCTCTCCTTTTTCAGGTGGTGAATCAGGGAGCAAGAGTTGTGGTTTTTAGCTTTCATGACCTCAAATCAACACTGAACACAATCAGACAGCTTGTAGCAACAACAAAAAAGTCAGACCAAGCCTTTTGATGAAAAAGTCCTAAAATATGTTGGACTTTCAGTAAAGTTCAGACCCCTGTCCCACTTTTTTTTTGCAATAGTTAGTTGAAGCAAAAACCGCAAAGCAAGAGAATCTTCTTCCATTTACCAGCTGAAGGATGATTTCTCTATCCAAGAGGCTTTTCCAGATAAGATGTCACCAGATTAGACGAGATAAGATAAAATGGTAGGATTCTGTTTACTGGGGGCTCAAAATGTTGCGATGATGTGTTTGAGAGGAAGGCTGAGCGGCTCTCATGTGGGTAAACTCTTGCTGGCAGACAAGGGATTTGACACAGGCGGACAAACCTTTACTGCGTCCCAAAAAACATGATTACAGAGTAGCACGACACACAGATACAAATCCTCTAAAGCTGCCTGTCAATGCTGTATCTGAGGAAATCACTGTCCTCTTTTCTGACTGTTTGACTGTGAAACTGATAAACACCAACAAAAAATCTCTTTTTAGGATCAAATTTATTGATGTAAACTTTGTACAAACTGAGCCTGACTCACTTACAGGGCTTCAGAGCATTAAAGTTCCATGTAGGGTGCATAATACAAGGATATATCTAATACTCCCCTCACTCCCCGGTGTCAAGCCTGTTGTTTGAGTATGCAGGAGGTGAAGGTTCACTCAGGGGAGGTCATTTAACTCTTACCTCACATGCAGTAGCAAGGCAGCTAATCTTGACATGCATTTATGTTTTCAATTGCAGCATACGTGTTTGGTGTCCAGGAATGGTGAGGGATATGTGACCATCGGAGCACATTTCAAGCCTCTCTGGTTGCCTTTGTTAACAGTGTCCTCGTGGGAACGCCGTGGCCCCGTGGCTGATTTAGACGCCTGTCAAAGCACGCCTGCGGTCCGGGTCAGAGTCAGGGGGCCAAGGTAGGTCAGGTGCCCGGAAAGCAAATGTCAGGAGTAAGCAGAAACTTGCCGTACTATTTCCTGTAAGACTCCTCTGTCACAATGACACCCCGTCATTTAAATGCAAAGTGAGCAGGGAGGAGGAGGAGGAGGAGGAGAAGCTGCAGGCTGTGGGTTTCATGTGGGAGTTGACAGCTGACAGGTTCATCATTTGTTGAGTCCCTTCGGAGTTGTCGATATAAATACATTTCTGGGAGAACAGGCTGTGAGTTTGGAGAAGTTTGGGAAACTATGTTTTATTCTTCATGTATCCAAAAAAGGTTCAGAGAGTTCTGAAAAATGCTGATCTAAGTTATTACACCATCAGGAAAAGAAGTTAACTGGACTTGATGAGAAAAGCAGCGATCACATGGGAGTGTTTCACAGTGACCGTTGCACCTCGGGGTTGTCCACCTTGAATATCAAAGGGTTTTATTTTTTCCAAAGACTTTTTTTTAACTTTAAATCCATCTTATGCAAGGCCATGCAGCAAGGACAAGGCTCTACAAAAGAGGCCTTAGCAATGATCAAAGGAAGACGGATTTCTTTGCTTCTCTGTTGGGTAGCTGGCGTTTTTGGGGAGATTTGCAGGCCTATACATACATAGAAACCTCACGGCAAAGCAAATCAGATTCAGTTTTTTTTTTCTTTCCCAGATACAGACCTTAGCTTCTACACATCTTTTTTTTTTAACTACATTTTCCAGGAACATTGAAAGGGTTTTTGTAGGGGAACAAGTTGACACACAAGTCGAGCAAATACGGAAAATGTGCAGCAGCTTTTTTGATAATGATTTGGCATGGAGTTTGGCATGTGCAAAACATAGACTTTATATAGAATGGACGAAGTCTGCCTCCTTGCTGGGTGAAGCCACTCCGAGAACAGCGCCCTCTGGTGACAGGCTGCAGTATAGGTCATAAATCCCGCCTCCTCTAGCAAAAGCTTATGGGGCTGTGGACAAACTTTGGAAATTAATTACACAGAATAAACATTTTTTCTCACATCTGCTTGCGACGTTCACATGTAGTTACTGTAAGACTAGTTTGTGCTCAAGACAAGTCCTCTTTTTCTTTAAAGCTCCATTTTTGAAAGTTATTAGGGGGTTTATGTTTGCTATGATTGACACCTGATACAGCCTATGGGTGTACAAAGATTGCATAGCTGACCTGGGGATACGCTGTTTGAGCCCAGCGTCATCACAGTGACTCTCGGCATTTCGGCTTCAAATCCATATACTGGTGGAGGGCGGAACCAAGTTGTCCATAGTATATACAGTCAATGGTGCAAAACTGAAGAACTGATGCAGCAACTCTATCAAGTAGCTAAATGATGCATTTTTTATTTTTCTGCATGTTTTCTTCCCATTCTTCAGATTTAGTTTGCATGTAAGAGGACAAAATGATAGATGAAACCCTGAAGAATCCAGCAGAACTAATGAGGGAAAGGTGAAGATTTTCAGTCCAAAACGAATCGGTGAGAGGAAGGAAACTTGTAAAAGTCAAACTCATTTTTCACAACTAAAGTGTTTGGCAATTCAAAAGTGACCCTGCAGGACGAACTGAACTCCCACTTATCACGGAGAGCACTGGGTCCACATGCTGGGTCAGTAAGACCTCAGTCTCACCGGCCCATATAATGCAGTAAGGTCAGCTGAAGTCCAACAGGCTGCTGAGCTGATTGAGGTGGTTATATATAGATAGCACTGGCAGGCAAACTCTTACAGGGGACCCGGCTGGGGCTCTTGTCACAAGGCTTGTGGTGATTTAAAACAAGATCCTTAATCTAAAATCAGCCAATGGCGTATTGGAGTCGAACCCTTTTCCATGACACAGACCAGAACAATATTTCCCTCGCGTGGGATGGAGATGAAGTGAATCAATTCAAAATAAATGGAGGGTGAAGAAATTAACCGTGCATACACCAGAGGGAGGGTGGAGGGTTTGAAAGGCAGGGCAGCGAGGGGGGGGTCAACCATCCACCTCAGTGACTGAGTGGGAACGTGCCCAAGGGATCCAGAGGACATGATCTGAATAGTCCAGTACTTTAGAGGATTTTAATGTGAGGGGGGTTATGCAGTCCATGTGAGAGGAGGGTTTTCAGAGGAGGCAGACTGTGTGACCAACTTTTCAATGTCACAGGCAGAGAGACGACTGCTGACACCCAGTGGGATTGTAAAGATGTAAACTCTTCTTAGTTCGTAGTGGGGTTCTGTGTATGCAAAGCTGTTTATTGTCACTGTTGGGCAGGAACTGTGTGTATCCTGAAGGCTAGTACTTTCAAAAATAGAAAAACAAAAAATATGTGCTTTTCACATTGCTACCTGTTACACATTCGAAAGCCTCCTGACATGGACACAAGTAAATCCATAATGCTGAATAATAAAAATAATACTGATATACGAAGAGATGGAGTTCCCATATGGTTGCAATTAGTGTCATGTCTGCCTCATGGGTTAGATTTTGGGAAGCCCTGATCAGCTTTTTGGCCCCTGATCCTAATCCAATTTTCTAAATACTTGGTATCTGCCAACATACGGTCTTGAGCTGATCTGATTGGTGTGTTTGCCCAGGTGACAGAGCAGTGCATACAGTATAAAATCGAAAGTCTAGTCAGAGTGGCGTAACAACCCTTTTTAAACTTTAACACTGTGTCCCTAAAATAAATCACAAACCTACTTTGCTGCACTTTGCAGCACAAAGATGAGCTGGTTATCCAAAGCGATGAATTAAACAACTTTCTTTATCTTTTTTTTTTTTTTTTGCGCTTTGAGGCTTTTGACACCGTGGCTTTTTCTCAGGTTGCTTTGGTGAACACACTGTTTTCTATTGCATGTTTCTTTTTTCGATGCTACATCATTGACATTGACAGTATGAAACGCAAGTGACTGTTAGTGCTGTCACTGCTGACATTTCTTAAGTTGCTTGTGTGTTTGCAACCAAATTGGGCTCAGTTTTCTACAGCTGACATTCACAACAGGGATGAAATGATCGGCTCAAATTACTGATACAAAGTCTTTCAAAAAATACCCAGAAACCCTGATCTGATCATTGATGGTGGGATCAGGACATCCTTTGTCATGACTATTCCTCTGCAAACTGTGGAGGCTTTGAAATTTCCAGCTCATCAATGAAGACTACTGTAAATATATGCTCGGTCAGCGTTACTGTTGTATTTGTGGCCTATCAGGAGACTGGCACTCAGGGTGTCATGGGACCTCCCTGATAAATGTGTCTTTTAAAGACTGTTTTTAGTCTATTTAGTGACTTTTCGGAGTGATTTTGTAGCAGGAGTGCAGTGGACTCAGGAAGACTGGAGCTAAGACAAATTGAAAAGTAAAAATCTGAAGAATTTTAAGAGTTGGACCATCGTCAAACATTCAAACAGTAAATAAAGTCGAAAAACAGGTTGATAAAAGCAGACTGTGGGATCCCGCAGGATGTACTTGTCAAGAAAACAAAGCAAATTTTATCACACAGGAAAGCAAGCCTTGGGAAAGAGGAGAGGGAAACATCTTGGCTGAACTGCTTTTGGATTTGTCATACTCTGCTTATTGATTATGTCATATACATCATCTTTGGACACCTTGGCAGCCAATGTGAGATATTTATGATTTGACAACTGAGGATAAATGGGATAACAGCTTGAGTATCCTCCAAGAATGAAATAAGACACTCATGTCAGGATATGGTAGGATCCACAATGCAGGGTCAATAAGCTTTTATAAGGGAGTCTCTAATTCAGCTTATTATCGAAATTTATAGAGGACACTGCCTAATGGGACTGCTCTCTGTCATAGGACAGTACACTGTGGGCTGCTCAGATCTTGTCTCTACATTTACTGCTACATCATACAGCATTTTTTTAGTAATAGCCTAAACTATCTGCTCAAGTTTAAATCTCCCTTTCCTTCTTCTCTCCTTCCAGATTTGAAGCTTCATTTGTGGAAACACCCTCAAAAAGAGATGTCCACTCGGTTTCCCTGCTGCCCATCAAAGTCAGAGTGTGAGGATCATTAGTGGTAGAGTAGGTAGTGTCGGCTCTGTCACCTCTGGCTTGCATATACAAGGTCTGGGTCTATTGACTGTGGTCATTATTCAACTCATCAGTAGGTCAAAGACTCACAGGGCTCAATCTTTGAGCGTCTTCCTCTTTCATTAAAGCATGCCTCTTGTATTTCAGATGAATGAAGCTCTTATTTGCAGGGCTCCCCACATCAAGACCTTCTATGCAGAGCTTTAAGTGTTTACAATGAGCGAAAGAACAATCGGGATGCTTCATGAATCTATTTAAAGCATAAAGAGATATTATAGGACATTTAGCAGAAGGACCGGATGAGCTGAGCACAAACAGGAATTGTCCTGGCACACACTGAAGTGTGTTCATTGCCCACCAACCTAAACTAATGTCTGTACAGTTGGTACATTAGCTATTCAGGACGAATTAACACAAATTGTACATCCAGGAGTCGTCCATGCAAATGATGCAGAGAGGAAAATCTCCTTCACTTTATGTCTGAAGACACCTTTAAGATTTCCTGATGAACCAAAGATGAAATAAAAAGCTGCCATTTCCTTCAAATAGTCTCATCTTATAGGCACTGTGAGGGTTTTTAACTGGCTTTGAAATAGAGTCACTTTTACTCTGATGGCTCTTTCTTACCAGAGTGATAAAATGAGACTGGATTGGTTTTTTCTTTCCACTGAATCGGCGCCTGTGTTCACATTTTCAGCCAAAGCAGTATTTCCTGAGGTGATACATTTAGACTCTGCTGGTAAATTCTGGCGGTGAGAAGTAAGCTGGCAAGCAGGAGGAGTTTTTCAATTCTTACATCATATTTCTGTCCACTCGCGGTGGATACTGGAGCAGGAACAGCAAAAAGACACATGTTTTACACTTAAGTGTTGTTGGAGACAGAGAAAACCAACAACCAGGGCAAATGGCTGTAAACAGTGTTTCATGGTTGTGCTGGCTTGTGAATGCATTTCACCTACATTTCTAAGACATATATTGAGACGGTTGCAAAGAAGGCATGACGTGGCAACTGTGATGGGTGTTTTTCAACCTGTATGGTTATTCGTTTAGTATTTGTATGCAGAACATGGCTCTGGCTCTGTCCTTCCACAGTGTTGAATACATGGGTTGCTGAGGCAGGTAGAGCAGCAGCAAAGACCTCTGGGCTCAAAACAGAGCATGCATTAGCGACAACACATACCACATTGGTAAAACCAGGCATGGCACAAAAGGAGAAGCTGGGGTATAGTCAAAATAGTTGAAGAGTGGTTTTCAGAGGAAGCAGGAGGAGTAGGCAGGTGAAATTTAGGCATTTGCCAATTGGATGCACTGGAGGTAATCAGATGATATGTGCTGTCATTAAGATTATCTGATTCACTTGGTTGAGCTTGATTTTGTAGCCTACCTGAGCTACACCAGTCTCAAGTAAATCAGAGTTTAGTCATTTTATGTTACAGCTAAGAATTTCAGGTAGCTACAAATTAAGGCATTATCTCATCCTTTTGCAAACTGGATTAAAGGATTAATTTCTTCATGGAAATGCAATCAGACCGAGACGCTAAGGCAGAAGAACTACCGCGTCTGCAGTACAAAATGATTGATTTGATGATTATTAGTTCAAGGAAATAATAAAGTGATGATCATAAATGTTCTTCCTTGAGCTGCGTCACCCTGCTGCAGTTGGTAATGGACTCGTCAGAGCTCTACAAACAAGCGGCTGCTGGAAGAGAGTGGGTAAGTTGTGTTTAGTCTCTTTGTTAAAGAAATCAGGCAAAGCTAAAAAGATGTTTGGTGGCTAGTGCTATGGCTGGGACCCTATATGCACTGCTGATGCAGTTAGGTGCTGTTCTGAGTATTATTTGTGGCCCTAGAGTGGCTAAAGTTGTGTAACTAGAGAAGCAACTGGTCAGCAACATTCATCTTTTGAGAAGGTGTCTAACTTGGTGGTACAGTGTGTTTGACCCTGAATTAATTTTACGCTGGAATATCCCTTTAAATTGTCTAGAGCAAAGAAAAGTAGCATCAAAGAGAAAACCTCTTTTCGTTTATTTGCTTCCACAAGTAATACCTACATGTTTTTGCAAGAGTTGCATGTGGCTGGTGTAGCTCATGTGTCTTCATTCTGGAAAAGCACCTCCAACAAAAGGTCACCAGAATCAACACAACATAAAACCTTCTCACAGTGTCTTTAAAGTGGTCTTTAGATATGAGATGAACAGGTGAGGTGAAAACTCACAATCTTAGTCACTTAGATTTAAAACTCGAGAGGTATGTTCAAAGGACGTCCTCTGTTCAGATTGCCCTGATGTGCCACAAAGAAAAAAAGCTCCTCATGGGTGTAGAGGAAAGAACCCCAGTTTAAGGATGTGTATGAAAGAAAAATGGTGCTGTTTAATCTTGATTTGATCTGTTCTGTAAGAAAAAAAAGAAACTCAAAGATAGAGAGATGTAATGCGTGGGAACACTGTTTGAATTTCTTCTTACATTTTGATGTAAAATGCATTATTACAGCGGGTGAAAAGAAGTGCTGGGTATATTTTTTTCCCTGCACTTTAGTCTCTTCACTCTTATCCTGCTGTTTTCCGTCTCTGACTGATGTGCTTCTATCTAATAAAAAATGGAAAGACATTCATTAAGCTCGATCCGCAGACTCTGGACACATTCTCTTTTCTGGTACATGAGTGAGAGTGTGAAAAGAGAAAATCCACACTCATAAATGAAAGTAAAAACCAAAGGGAGGAGAAGTGCATTAAAATGAAGACTTAATCTGACAGTAATTTCCTTCTGCACACCAAATGAAGAAAAACTGACAATTATGAAGTCTGTTTCACATCACTTAAAAGATATTGTATGATCTCCTAAAGGTTCAACACCCAAAGACACACAAAATCCCTTTAAAGAGTGTTAATCCCATAAATAGATAACCAAAGAAGTAACAATCTTATCAATCAATACATTACCAGTATAATAAGCGTGTGTGTGTGTGTATGTGTTGGTGAGGACTGGCAGAGAAACAGATGAGGGGCAGCAGAGGTGGATCTCTCTAAATGTCAGGGATGATTAATTGACTTAAGCTACATCTGTCAGCCGTGCTGCTCATAGTTAGCTTAGTAAACAGACTTTCAGATGTAATCCCTGTTAGCTGCGCACAAACAGGAGGGATTGAGGAAATGAGGACCTTTGTGGAGACCGGCCAAAAGATTAAATTAGACTTGCATGTTAAAACAGATTGAGTGAAAAGACTTCTTGCAGTTTATTGACTTCGATTGCTCCTAAATACGATAGAAATGCTTATCGGGAATGATTATGTTAATAATGTGGATTGAGTTTAACTGTGAAGACCGCGTGTAGAAAAGATAGTCTGCAGAGTTTTAAGATTAGGAGCAGACTTATCAGCATGGAGGCTTTGTGCAGAGCTCACACACTCCCCGGGTAACGCAAATCCTTAACTGTGTCTGCCGCACTGGAGGGCACGTAAGGGCATTACTGCACATGACCAAGCAGTTCAAACGCATCTCTTTAAATGCTGCAGTTAAGCGGGAGGGCAAAAGAAGCCTTTGATAGTCTGCACGTTTCCCACATGGCCAAATCGTCTCTGTCCAAATGCAAATTAGAGGAAAAGAGTGGCAAAGAGGAAAGCTTGCAGGATTTATGTTGCAACAATTAAACCCATCTCCCATTTGTATAAAGCCTAGAGAGGCGTTTCTGTAAACATGTCTATTCAGATGGCTTCAAATATTCCCAAGGGCGGATTTTCTCGACTTCCTGACAGCCAACTACTCTTCAAAATCTGATAAGAATATAACTTTTGTCTTGATATAAAGAAATAAAATATATATTCATGCACACTCTCTGGCCTTGGGTACTTTTTCTACAACTCAGAATGTCAAAGATAAATATTGTGGCAGGCAGTCTGGTCTGATAAAAGGATTTTTATTTCTGCCTTCACAGCAAACCTGCATCACATCTGAATATTTTCATCATTTGGGCTCAAAGAGGAGAAGCTTTCCCCAAACAGGCTAATAAGCTTTTGCACAATCTCAAACTGCCACACAGAAAAGGCCAATTTCAGGAAATTGCACAGAAAGCAGAATTTCTGCTGCATTTCTGTTGTCAGTGAGAAACACGAAATCTGGAGCAGAAAGACGGCACCACAGGGGAAACGACAGATTTGACCTCTTTGCCAAATTATGAAGAAATAATGCTTAATAAGTTGAGTAGTTTCACGCTTTTTCTCCCAGAAGCATCGCCCTGCTTTCCTTTTCCCCCAAGTCACACAATCAATCCTCCAGAGGCAATAATCGCTTCATTTGCAGAGCTCTTCATCACGATCCTCCTTCAAAGGTTAAGCTGCAACCCTTGTGTCACCTCACAAGAGATCTGCAGTTATCATGGAAAAGGACTTACAGGGTATCTGATGCTTTCTGTGCTCGTCATGCGACCGGTCTCATGTGATCTCGCGTGACGTCAGAAATCGACAGTTTGATTAGTGCTCCTCTGAGTCAGAAAATGGAGAGAAACACATGAAGAAAGGGAGGTAATCTAAGAGTCTGAGAATAACAGGTGTGTTGAAAACAACTATAGAAGTATCAGATGGTGATATGTCAAGCTTTCCCGCCTGCATGTGTCCCTGAGGTTTCACGGTGTCAGGAGGTATTCTCATTAAATCGGATCAATAGAGGATTGTGTGTTTGTTTATTCAATGAGAAAGCAGCAGGAGAAAAATGCAAAGCAAATACTGCTGTCTAAGGCTTTGTGCTGCCAAAAAAAACCCTCTTGGCTTTCCTGAGCGACGTGTTTTTAATCACAGAAACACGGATCCTCTTTCAGAACAATATAGTTTATACCTCTAAAAAAAGAGTTACTCACAGCAGCCTTTGCCAGTGAAATTAATAACAGGTTTAAAAGAAGCATCAAATTATCGACATCTGCGGCTCGACAGATGTTGCTGAGTAATTCAAAGCACACGCAGCGTACTTAGACTAACGCTGGCGCTGACTTTCATGTGGTTTCGTGAAATTCCTTGTATGTGAGCAATTCTTTAAGATTAATTATGTTTTTGTTATTTTTTGTGGCCCCTTTAAACAAACCTAATAAATGTAGCACTAAGGAATCTAAAGCATCACAGAGCAACAAATGTTGACGGAAATACAAAGCAGATCTGCATGCTGAATGAATATGCTTTCACTCTTTTTCCCACAGTCCTGTAAATTAAAATATTCTGTGTTGTTGAGTCACAGACCTGCTAGCTGGAGCCCCATTTATATTAAAAAAAATGTAAAAAAAGAGGCCAAATCACTGCTTTTGTTTGTCAAAAGTGGAGCTCTTTTCAGGATTCAGATAGACGTCAATGGAGCAGGATGGTAGAGCAAAATGAAGCTGACAGGAAATAACAACAGAATCAACAGTGACATTCGAGTGGATTGCTTTCTACGGTTCATCTTCTCACTCATTATCGCCTTTGTGATTGAATTCACAACCTCATGTTACAGAGATACCACAGTCACATCTCAACAAAGAAAGCTGATCACTTTGATTCAATTAAATGTGGGAAATAAAGGAACAACAATCTCTTATGTGACATCTCCTGTTAGTTTCTGCAGGTGCATTTTGCATCCCAAAAAAGATGGGCAACACACTGGAAATACTGACTACAATTGACATTGAATCAACCTCTAAAGGCTGAAGAGGTGTTAAGAGGTCAGTTAAAAGTTTAGCTGATTTCAATGCATGGGACTCAAACTGTATAGTTTTTCCGTCTTGCAGCCACATTCACCTATTCCTGGATATATTATAAAATGTCAAAATAAGCAGTTGTTGCCTGTATTGATGAGTAAAAAAGTTACTCTGCTGATGAAGTAAGTAACTTCAGAAGTTCCTCGAAAGAAGACATTTTCTCATTTTAATTTGATGGGTTAATCTTTAAGTATTCCTTTGAAAGAGTTAAGTTTTATTCCTTACGAGTAATACAGTTCATATTTTTGTCGTATCATATTCACAAATAAGACAATTTTCTGGACCTGTCAAGTGAATGCAGCTTTAATCAAGCCTAATGAGACATCTTTGACTGGAAATAAGAACACTTGCCAGGGTTTGAGTATTTTGAAGTGTAGGCCTGATTGTACAAAACTCATGACCTAAATATTATTGCAACAGACAAGTCAAATAAATTACATCCTTTTCTGTGGTGTGCACAAATGGAGAAACGGGCTATTTAGACCACAATCTGTTATTTATTTATCTGTGTAAGTTGGCACCTGTAAACGGGGGCAGTAAAAAGGGAAATTCAACCCAGTTGTGATCCTTCAACTCTTGTGGACATTCAAGTAACTGCACATTTCTGCATTCCTGAAACTCATTTTTTACCACAATAGCAACTGTCTACTTCTGCTTTTTCTTCCAACATTTGCATACAATTCCCATGACAACTCATTAAATTCAAAAATGTGAATGTCAAAGGTTTGTCCGCCGTTTTGACAAGGCAGTGCAAGATAGCAGCCTCTGAAGGAAGTCCTATGTGGATATCAAAGGCTCATTGCAGCAAAGTAACACACGCAGTACTTTTAATGTAAAGGCAGGATTACTTTCAAGTTTTCAGAAAAATATAAAGACCTGATTCTAGTTTACCACGCTGGGATTCTGCCAAACTGTTTTCTTGCTCTGATGCTAATAAGAAAGTATGTTCAATCTGTCTAAGTAAAGTGAACGCAACATTAACCCTCAAGTCTATTTGGGCACAAACAGTAACAGAGCAGCCAGAATAAGAATGCTGCTGAAAAATTGTTGTTTAAATACTTTAAATTCTTGTGCTTTAACTCTAGCCTGCTTTAATTTACAGGAACGATCAATCACAGTCAGGGAAAATGTGAAAATTCCTGATTAAACAAGAAAAGCTGTACTCAGGTATCCAAAACCTCCAAAGTGAACAAGATATTTGAAACTCTGAACTGTGCTGAGGCCAGAGGACAGAGATTACACAGAGAGGAGTACTTATCATGTGCAATTACTGCAGAACCCGAGCACTGCTGTGGCACTTGAGCAGGTGTGCAGATGATGGAGGTTAATACACCCGCATAGGCAAACTGGGCAAGAAGTCACTGCTTGTTGACACAAATTCCTGCTTAGAGAAGATAATGTTGTGTGCATTACAGAGTGTCATCCAGGTCTAGGCTCTGCAGTAGATAGAGGAGGTTGGCTGCAACTGGTGCCTCATCTTATTTGGCACTGCCATTCGAAAAAGGTGATTTCTGAGAAGCATAATCAGATGATAGATGATATAATCCTGTTTAAGGGTAAGGTGGAACCACTGAAGCTGCTCAGGAGTTAGGCAGGTTTGGCAGCCTGTTGCACCACAAAATGACCCCATGCAGGGTAAAAATAAGATACTCAATAGCCATGTTTACATATGCAAAATTTCTTGACCCGATTAAAATTTTGGGGGATCAGATAATCTGAATCCACTGTTTATATGGGTGCAAAATCAAATAATCTGACCATGACGTGTGTATACATGCACCAAGCTTTATTCAGATTAGAAGCATTTGGACATGCGCAGAGTTGTCTTATCCGCTAAAACAACCGCAGAGGAAGAGTTGCCTATACGCCTGTGCTGTCAATAAACCAACAAACGCGGTAGTGCAGTGGTTCTCAAGTCCAGTCAAGGCCCACTGTCCTGCATGTTTTGGATGTTTCCCTGCTCCAACACACCTGATTCAAATGATCAGCTCGTTATTAAGCCATTGCAGAGCTTGATAACGAGCTGATCATTTGAATCAGGTGTGTTGGAGCAGGAAAACATCCAAAACATGCAGGACAGTGGGCCTCGAGGACTGGACTTGAGAACCACTGCGGTCGTGGCTCACTCCATCCAGTTCAGAAGTTTTCCCCCCTGTTAAATGTTGTCACTAGATGTCGCCCTTGTGTACTTATTTCACTGTTCTGTCAAAGGTCGCACTGTGCATGTGGCATCATAACACTGTATGTACGCCTTGGTATGTTACCGGAGGAGCAGACACGGCACCTGCGGTTGTGTTTATGAGTGATAATAATGAAACCTCCTGTACTGGCCTCAGTGAATAAACCAAATAATAAAGAGTGAAGATCAAGTCAGGTAAGAGAGTCATGATTGGAATAAGTGTTTACATGGACGTGTTTCCACATAAACCACCCCTCTCGATCAGAATACGATTTCTTTCCAATTGAGCTGAATTGGATCAGAATCTCACGATAAACATGTTTACATGATGCATTTTTATTTCAATCGGGCATTTATTACGATTATTTGTGCTCATGTAAACGCAGCTATTGTTCTGATTGAGATACAAAGGATTGTGTTCTTTTTGCTCTACCGTGACATTTGCTCTAAAAGCAAAATTAGCACCTTTGTTTGTGGTAGAGTCTGCATTGTTTATTGGACAGACACTGACAACATGACACTAAGAAACAGTCTCATTACCCTTTAGAAATGGGTTAATTGCACTGCCCTTTGCTACTGCATCAAATTCACTGCGAGTGCATGCTGTATTTTGTGCCTGATAACAAAACTACAACAGGTGCCCAGACAGAGTCCTTGCAAAAGTGGTTTATGAGGCTGAAATATTCACATGACCTTCAGGAAATCCTGTGGAGGAGCTCATTGTTTTCAGAGGTGGGATTCCTGCTCTGAAGTTAAAGAAGAGACCTCTCTGTGCTGGAGGATAGCTTGCCCTTTACTGTGCTGTGGATGTCAGGCTGTGGCAGCCGTGGCGGTGGAGGGCAGGTTCCCTCAATGTGAGGCCAGATCTATTAGGGGAAACTGAAGCCCTTGTGATTGACGAGTTGCTCCACTCCATCCATCAGGCCTGGCACACAGAGGCCTGACACTGCCATATCCCTCCCAAGTGGCCTGGACGGCTACAACCCTGAGCTATATTTGCTAGCTGACATTAATGCCTTGCTCCTCGCTGACTATCTACCCCCTCCTACCTCCCTTCTTTTTTCTTCCATGACGCTGCAAATCTATGGCCACTCTATCCTCTGCTACTTCATTGCAGCAGCTTCTAAGTTACAGCATCTGATGACTTCTCAAATCTAAGGAGGTAAGAGCAGTTCCACGCTTTCATAGCCTCCAGGTGGTACACACATTATGCACACACAGCGCATTTGCTAGGTGATGGATATAACTAAGATCATATTTAATAAGTAGGGAAAGAGCTGAAGCCTGTGGATTGATTCTTGGCTGCAAAATCAATCTGAGTAATGCAGAAAGTAAACAGTCAAATATTTTATACTTTATGGTTTCTCCTTTATTTTTCGAATCTTCTGATTTGTGTTGCTCTTTCACAAGACAAACTAGTTAAGATATTTAGCTCACAAATAAAACTGCCACAGGGATTTATGTGAACATTGATGAAAAACCAAAAATAAGAGCTCATATAAATCTAAAAAGAGGAGGAGAGTGACATGGCAGAGGCAACAGATTCCTGTAATGTTAGAATAGTAGAGGGTGTTTTATGAGAGTCATTTTCTGTCTGATGAGAGCTGTCGGGCCTGTTTACTGCTCCGTCCTGTCTTTGTCTTCATTAGAGTGTACTTGGCTGTTGATCCATGCTGTAATTTTAATTAAAGCCCATAAGTAGGAGAGGCAGAGAGCAGCTCAGCTGTAGAAAAAAGCTTTTCCTTCTCTGAGACTGGGGAGTCTGGCGGAGCAAAATATGCCTCCTTACAGTGTGAGGACTCATGAATAATCAGAAAAGGAACATAATGTTGCTCTTTATTCAGGTCAGGGCTGAAAAGGTGCAGCTCACCTTGAACCTACAATTAAAGGCAAACAGGCTTGAATCTCCAACTTCAGCCACATACACTGAAATATACTGAAATGCAGCTCGACTCGTCATAAATACACAAAACCGTATGCAAACTGACCGCAGAATGAGTTATGTTATGGACTGAACTGAATGAGGGCCCATTTGCTCTTAAGTGATGTTTTATGGATTGACATTATGAAGCGGGCAGCTGTAAAACCCGGCTCATGCATGCTCATGTTGCTTATATTTAGTGAAAGCTGCTGCTAAGTGCAACATGAGGGACAAGTCTGCCAAGCAATAGGAAATGGGTCCACTCTGGAGACCCTTGCATAATTCCTCTTGCATAATTTCCCTGTAAAAATCCTCCTGCATCATCTTAATGTAGTGTAATTAATGAGGACAACTTTGCCCTGGCTAATTGAAAATCTGCAGAGTCAGTCCCCCAATGGAAGAGGAGAGCGAACTACAGAAAGAGAGGGTAAGAGAGAGCTTTTAACGTATCTATCCTTGACTGAACTCCGCTAAAAAGCCCCTGCAGTATAAACCAAAAGCTTCTTCTGTATTCGTTGCCACCTGAACAATAAATTCTCTTTGGGTTTTTTTTTTCCAATTCCAATTTGAGATGGCATCTCCTGCCTCAGGGTGGGTGTTTGGGTCGTAGCTCTCACACTGACTGCTCTGAGAAAGGAGTAGCAATTATGACTCTGAGGAGAGATGAAGCGTCAGATAAAGATTAAGAGTCCAAGATTAGAGACTCCCCATGGGATAAATTCAACCTGGGGTCAGATGACCATGTTGTTTTTGCTATATTCAGATCTTACACATATTTATATGACATTGGTAAATCAGACGCAGCATAAAAAAGGAGGAGCTGGGGTGGTTGGCTAAAGCAGAACACCCATTTTGGCATTTGTTGATTGAGGGTAATGGGTAGAGTAAATCTAGAGGGTAATGGGTAGCCTGTCTGAACTAGCTCTATGCTCACTTTTAGAAAACAGGGAAGCCTTATTTTATCTCTTTATATCTGTTATCAAAGGCATTTTAAGACCTGCAAATTTTATGACTAAAATGAAACATTTCAATTCAACCCAAGCTACACAAATAATGTACCAATACTAAGCTGCTGGCCTACAAACAGTAACATCCATGACCTGCTGAGTGCCATCCTCCAATATTTGATTATTTATATCTGTTTTTCGTTCAAGCAGATTGGTCCCTTTGAGATTAAAAATATTTTTTATTTTTTCAGGCGGAGAGATCCGACCAAGGTTAGCAGGACAAAACACAATGCTGCAAACACAGAGCCACAGAGACCCACAGGGAACCACAGTACACTTTACAAGCACTACAATTTGCAATAAAAGATCAGGTAAGCAAAAGCAATCTAAAAGTATCAGCTTTGTCGTCCTCCATTTTATAGCTCTGTAGTAAGTAAATAATCATAAATCTATTCTGAGATCAACTGTGGTCATGGTTAGGTGTAGAGAAAAAAAAGGCACCTCGAGAGAAGAGCGACCGCCTTCTGCCGCTGTCCCTGCTCAGACCTAAGCGGTGTGTCGACCTTTCTGTACTGAAGGTCCGGATCAACGATTACCCAAGCCTCCTATTGATACAGGTCAATGCACATCAAATAGACGCCTAACCGCTTCTTCAGGGGGTTGGGCCATGACTGTGTAGCATTCCCGATAAGTCGCCTTTCAAAGTAAAAGCCACCCACCACCTTCTACATTGATCGGTACCAATCCCAATTTTTGCTGTTTGTTTTAAATACAAAAAATTTAAAAATGAGGGTCAGACCACGGTAACTTCATGGCTGAAAAGTTGAGTGAAGAATAACAAATGACTGTCAATATTTCTAGGTTGATATGTGAAACTGGTAGGCCTTGAAAAATCTGTTTGCATACAACAGAATGAGTGTTCCCCCTCTTCTCAGCACGTCACCACTTACTGTGCTTTGGAATCTGACTAACAGTGTCACCAACACACTCAAACTAATGATGCATTTTTGTTCATTTTCACTTCATGGGGGCCTTTAAACTTTCCTCATTTGGCATGTATTCACACTGAAGTGCTTCGATTTAAATATGTTGTGACAAGACTGCTGACAAATGCATAAAGATATCAAATTATGGATTCATTCCACAGGCGTGCCCCCAACAAGCAATCTCACCCTGAAATTTGGAATAACACAATAAAAGAAAATCAAATTCAGGGTGACTGGAATATTGAAATGCACTGTGACTATCACACCGTCCATTAGTCACATACCTCGACATTTCATTGACTTATACAGCCATTACAGGAGTGAAACACTCCATTTGGCATTGTTGTGCACACTTAATTTTCCTCTTGATTGAGTCTGCCTATTAGTGCTTTGTGACCTAGCCTGCCGCACTGGGGACACAGGATTGCAAAGAGAAAGGAAGAAAAAAGTAAGATTGCATGATGGAGAAAAACCAGGCCTCTGGAGTGGAGCACTCACTGCAGTTTGCAGTTAATTAACAGTATGGTTGAAATTATATAGTTAGTATTTTTGGTCTCTCAATGGGAAGGAAACTTTCTGGTTATGAATAAAACATGCAGTGTATCTTATCATGAGTATCTGTGAGCTGGCTGGGGCTCTGCAGGTGGCGGATCTTGTTTCCTCTCTGCCTCTTTGCTGCAGAAGCATGCACATTAGGATTCAGCTGGATAAGTTGCAGGACGAGAATCAGAGACACTCTGCCTGTGTGTGCGTGCCAAAGTCTGAGCAGACACTGTGGCTGGATGAAGAATCACCTGCTGTTATCCAACAGTCCCTCCAATCTATGGCTTCACCACATTCAGCTGTTAGGGGCTGCTGAGTGATAAGACACTAGAGGCAATAACCGCTCTCCCTGCTCCATCTCTTGTCTCTGCTGCTATTAGACAAGCTGGACTTCGAAACAAGCCAAAATCACATCTGAATTGCTATCTTTATGCAGCTTTCTGGTGCACAGCTTCACAATGTTCCTGTGCTATTGGAGTCTCTTTATCATGCCAGACTGAGAGGCGTTCTGATTTAAAACAGGGCTTATCTGTGAGTCTGTAGGCTGGACTGAGGTCTAAGATTTGGCCGGCTACTGCAGCAGAACTTAGAGAGAGACAGACAGTAAGACACAGAGGAGAGGCAGGAACTCTTTCAACATACTAATAATTGGTTAGATATAGAGGTGCACCACACGTGTGGGTGTGAAAAGCCTTCATCATTACTGCTGTGGTTTGTCTCTTCAAATAATGAGATCCCTGTAATCAGCACCTATCAGGTCTTCTGGGATGCAACAATCTGATCTAAATGCTTGGACTTACCACAGAGGATAAAAATGTAAATTACAGCTGACGTATCAACAGGCGGTGGGCACCCCCGTTGTGAATTTGCAAGATCGGATTAAAATTCAAACACTCGCAGGTCTGGAGCTGCTAATGTGTACATCCGACCCAGCCACCCTGCCGGCTCTCTTCTCATACCCAGCCCATTACTGTCAAGAAGGTATTTATCAAACCGTGCACACGCCAACGGATGTGGTGAATTTAAAAGAAACTGTGTCAACATGCCAAGAGACTTTTCTACTCTATGGCATCTTGATCACAGCTGTACAATGTAGATAATTGGGTTGTAATTACCGGGAGGATAAGAACACACGGTAGGAGGTCATGTAGTGATGAACCGCTGCTGGAAAAGCTAAAGCTGTTCTGCATGATTGCCTATCCAGGATAGTCCTGCTACGCACAGAGAAAACATACACAGCCGTATCCATACAGTGCATCAGATCCACACACACACACAAGCTCGTCCTTCTGTTAGTGGGCTGTTAGAGGAACTCGCTTTGACACATCACTGCATTTGGTTTCCACACTCTGCCCAGAGGGAGATGGCGCCTCGCCAAGCTGCTCGCTTCTGAAATATTAAGGCGAGAGCCCATTGTACGTTGCTAATTCGAGAAACGCTGAGGAGGGACAGAAACGGAAGTTGAGACTTATTTCCCCATATTTTGCCCTTTTCTGCTCGGAAGGAAAGGTCAACATCAATCATTACTGAGATTTAACAAACCAAACTGAGCTGCTGGATCACAGCCTAACTTTAAATGGAAGAAAAAGGTGAGTTTCCATCAGAACGCCTGAATACGTTAACATATTTTACATGTATTAAGTCACACTGTGTTAGTAACGGCCACATCTTGCGTGAAATCTGTGCACCAGTGTGGAGGCTGATATGACACAGTGACACTCTGCATCAGGCTCATCCTACCTAATCTTAAACGTCTGGGATCCAAACATTTCCCTGTTGGCTTCCCAGACTGGCCTCATCCTGACATTAGCAGATCATTATAAATAACCCTCTAGGCTGCTTCTTTACAAAGAGGCCAAGACCAGGGGTGTGAAATTTCCATTTACCAGAACTACTCCAGTGGATCTCACCTGCACAGAGTGGATACTCACTTCTGTGCTGTCTGCCTGCATGGCTATTAATAATTAATGATCCTATCTCTGCTCCTGCCCACTTATATTCCACTGCAGGATAACTGCCACTGTACAGTCTTCAAGAAACTGATGCTTGCTCGGTGATCTGCCGTTTTGGGTTTTGGACTTTAAGAATGTAAGATCACATTTATGCATTCTGATTGTAGTGGCTGAAAATGATGAGGATGCAATATTGATGGACAAGAAAAGAGAGAATGACAGGCAAATCAAAGAGGCAAAACAATAGTGGAGCTCTGCAAAGTTTACTGACTTGATTGAATTGGATTGGTTGATTGTTCCTTTGTAATGATGTTTAAAGTTTCATCTACATCCCTAGGCCCATGACAGAAACTTTGAATAAAATTATGATATCTTCTGTTTTTAGGATGGTCATTAATACCGCTGGCTATATTGCAACAAAAGCGAGCAGATGTTGGTTAGCTTAAATAACCTCATTCTGTTTGCATAAGGTGATAGGTGCAGAAAAGGTTATTTATATTCTGGACCGTGTTAAGCTAAAGCCTCTTAGCCGCCCCTTCTCTTTGTGGGAGATAACCAGAGGCTGGATGTGAAGAGCATCCCTTCCAGTGCAAAAAATGTCTGCCGCCTCGGATACTCAGTGATCTGTGAAGCTCCACTCTTGAGAAGAATGATCAATACACTCCCATCTTAGTATTTTCTCTCTGAAGCCCAAAGAAATCACTATCTGCTGCACCGACTCAGAGGAGGTGTGAAGTGAAGGAGGATAGAAGTGGGTGGTGAAGGTGGTCAATTCAATTATCCCTTTGTCAGAGCGCATTTTCTATTCTAGACAGCCTGCAAACTCCTGAGGAGAATAAAGCCAAACATCCCGGATTGCTTCAAATATATCGGAGTCTTAATTACACATTAGCATCTTTATCAAAACCATTTTCCAGCGCATTTATTCCAGGATGAAACTATGTGTGATAAACTTGCATTAATTGGGTGTCAAAATAAAAAATTCAAGGGCTGTCAAAGCTAATTTCTCTGCAAGGTTAATAGGATACTCGGTTTCAAGCATCATCTTTTGAATATATGCATCCACTAATGTCAGTGTGTGAGTCAGTGAGTAACATGCTGGGCTGTGCCGTGTGATAACAGCAAATTCTGTGGGGAGAAGAGGGTGAGAGATGTTAGCCAAAACCACAAGATCAGTGAGTCAGAGAGAAAGGAGCTTTTAGTGTGTCCCTGGTCTCGGTAAGGAAATGTCAGGAGCTTATGTAACTCTAGACTGACGCAAACTTGAGTTGAATATGAAGTAAGTCCACATAGATTACTGTGATTAATCTTTTTTCACCATTTCTGGAGCTAAATAAAAACTCTTTGGTATAGAATAGGCGCAATTACCTCAGAAGGAGCTTTCTGTACACTAATAATAACAATTTACGAGCTGGTGGGGACACTCTCCCTCCCACTGGGCTTTGGGGAAATGGGATTGTTTTTTTCTTTTCTCACTCTCTCACCTGGTCTTTTGTGTGTATATATGTGTGTGTGAGCATGTGAGTGCTGTATGTGTTAAATGGGTGCTGGGTGAGTGGGAGGGTGGGTGGGGTTCTGCATTTGTATTTATTTTATTTTTTTTTATATCCTGCTTGAATGAATGGAAAGTGCTTTATAAATAACGTTTGATTGATTGATTGATTGATTGATACAAGAATTGCAAAAGCACCATGTGTTGCTACTCATTACATGACAGGAAGCCGCTATTTTGCTTTTGTTGCAAAGATTTCCACTTCGTGTTTTTCTCGTCTTAAGCATTTACTTTGTCAGAAACCAATTGGAAGCAATGTTCTAAAGACAATTTATGTAATTTGCATGAAAGTCAGTTTGTGTTCCAGAAATGTGTGTGAATGAAAGACTGTGCTGTTTTATCATGAGAATAATGAAACTGCACAAAGGTTAATTCAGTGTCAAGATTGGAAACACAGGTGCTGAAGCAAAAAACAACTTTATGTTGTCGTAATACCTGATGAGCAGCATGTCGTTGAGTTTTCTTTCACTTGGATAAAGCGTTTAATTTCAATTCTAGCTCAACTTACCAGCTTTTTGTGCGGAAACCTTCTGCTCTTTCAAAATTGAGCTGATGTGGATGTTTGAAAAACTTGCAGTTCCTTGGATATCTACTCAAGACTGTTGCCTTGAGGTACAGTTTTGTGTAAAGACGTGGCTGAATCGACCAACAGGTGGGAGGGTATTATCTGTTTTGGGGTCAGCTCTGCTATGGCCTTGATACCACCTACCTGCTGGTATCTGGATTAGTTTGAATCAGCCTTTCCAATATGGCAATGACCATTTGACCACCATATGATCACCGTATATCACTGGCAAAGGATATTGACAAGATTTTTTGACACCATCAATTTAGTTTTGTTATTAATACCCTTATCATTTCCTGGAGGGACAAAAGTAGGCCTCTAGGTTTTTTGTGTCAACAACTTAAATTTTGTTCACTACTCTGCTGAGACAGGAAGTGCCCAGTTAGTGATTAGTGCTTAAAAGGTACACTGGTTGTCGATAATGCCGGATTGGTCAACAAATAGCAGCCAATGAGAGAAATCACTCTTTGTTGCTAAAATTCATCAACAAATCTTCTTTTCTGTTTGATAGTAAAGCTGCTGGATGGCACAGAAACACACAGACTGAAAGGTGCCGGTCTCACAAAATAAGTGGATTTTACAGTAATGTTTTTGTTTCTCACTGATTGTCACTCATGGTGCGTCATGATATTTTTTCTTGCAAAGCATGCATAACTTAGTGAAAGGCACAAATATAAGAACCTTTAAGCAAAGAAGTGAATGGAGTTGATGGCCTGAACTAAACAGAACCAGTCGTGATCTAGATCCAGTTTTTCATTTTTATCACATTAGGTTTAGTAATATTTCTTCAGAAACTAATGGGCTAAAAGTGGACCGATTACTAAAGGCACACCGCCATGACTCAGGATTAACAATCTTCACATCTCACTATTGGAGAAAAATGACACCAGAATAGTTTTCAAAATTGGCATAACATTGCAACCAGCAACCATCACAATATCAGCAACCAGCAATGTTCATATCAAAATCTGGTGCCTATCAATGATATAAAACATTTCGTTTTGAACTTTTAACTATAGCTGGATAAAATGAGCCAAATGACAAATGTGTGCAACTAAATAAGAGAATAAAACCAACAGATAAAACAGTGGCCAGATGTTTCATCTTCTTTTTAACATCTGATTCATCCAGCTGAAAAATTTTCTCATGGAAGTAGCACACGAGGATGTGTTTGTCGAATACAAGGTATAAATTAAAACCAACGAAACATGTTTTTTAAACATCATCATTCCACATTTGGCCTTTACTCAGTCTTGTTGGTGGAATTCATTAAGTGCAATCACTCAGTCAAATCTGACTAACAAATGGAGTCGGAAAAAGTCACACGGAGGTAAGGATAGAATAATTGCAGTAAATATGATCGTTCATTTACAAGCATGCTCTAATCCAGTCCATGCTCTATGCAATCCATCACAGTGGTGTACATGAGAGGGGTATACAAACCAGAGGAATAACCTGTAATAAATTGACCGTGGAGACAGGGTGGCTGTCAACAAAGTTTCCTGCATTTTCCACATTTTCTTCTCTTCAGCGCCAGCTCATCACCCAGTGCATGTGCACTTTTTTACAGCACCTATCAGGTCTGGACAAAGAATAAACCAGGCTTCATGTGGCAGGCCTGGGTAAACAACATGTGGTGTGTTGACTTCATCTCCAATCAAAAACAGACTGATGACAAAAACCATTGAGATTCATCGTTTTAAATCAAACACTGTTTGGTCCTGCACATACAGAGCGAGGTTTTCATTAAATAGGTAGGAAAATCTTCCAAAAAACTGTTCATGATTATAAATGGTCACTGTCACAGCAAGACACATCAGTTATTAGTTCCTTTTACTACCTATGAGATCATTTTCTTGTGTTTCTTTGTGTTTCAAACATCATGTTTTTAAGATCTTGATTTGTCAAAGTTTACGAGTCCAAACTCACCAAATGGCATCGTTTTATAAAGACATGGGAAAACAAAAAGTAAGTGGATATTTTCATTCTTAAAAAAAAAAAAGAGATCAAGTTTTCAATTTAATTTTGTGGCTCTGTGCAGGAACGTTTTAATAACAAAAGATAAGAAATTCATGTCCACTTAATGAAGAGATCATATTTATGCATAGAGCTGAAAGCAATCATGGTCCGTTTTTAAAGGCTATAAACTAAGTGTTAATTACTCTTATGTGGCTTATGTCTCCAGAGATATATTAATGGAATAATACAAATTATGACCTGCAGAGATTAGCAGAAGAACTCATTTCCTACTGGTTTTTCATCATTTTTTTACAGCTGATCTAAAGAGGCTTTATTTGGAGTCATGATTAGGGAAGAATGCACTGAATAAGGGAGCCAAAACAGTTGAGTACCTGGACAACCACAAAAGCAGTCTGCTTTCAGGGGTCTGTCAGAGGGAAAAAGGTCGAAAATATCTTCCTGTGAGATGACTCCAATTATATCCAGCTACGTCCAAAAGTTGAGCACAGTGTTAGAACAAGTCAAGCTCAGCCAACAGCACATTAGCCGACTGTAACTCCAGCCTGTATCAGCTAGCAGCTTAGCAGATTACCTTCTTCACGTCTAATTGGCAGATGATAAAACAAGCGCCTTAATTAGGCTGCTTGAGCCAGCCTACTCTTCCTGTCACCTCTGCAAACCACTCAGCAATGCACTTCCACTTCAGCTCCTCCTTTTTTTTATGCTGTGTCTACTCTGTTCTTTACCCCAGGGGTCTTTGCTGATGCTCTTCCCACTTCAGGCTTTTGCCTTCTCCATATACCTGTAGAAAGGCAGGGAATTGACATTGCGAATATGTTTCTAAAAAAGCATTTTTGTCTGACAAGTAAACTCAAATGAATGTGCAGTTTCTGTGCAGCTGTTTTTTCAACACTTTTCGTTTTTAATCCTGCAAGCTAACAGTACTCTAGTAGAGCTCAGGCTGAGATATGTTGAGAGCTGTGAATGAACCCACTTCCCACTATCAATACACCTGGAGTCATATCCCCCACTCCTGCTGGTCTGAGGAGTTCTTTCAATTAACAAACCAGGACCACACAAGATTTTGTAACTAACCAGTACACTAGTTTTCTTCAAATGCATTGGTATGGTCTATTGAGGGAGAAAAGCTGTGGGGAAAAAAAAAAAAAACGCTCCTCCAGCATTAAAATGAATGTTCTACATTATGTTATGTGTGTTCTGCTGTCTGTCTTAGATTAGAGCATAAGTATGCTAATATTTATCAGCACTGATGAGGCTGATGAAAATGCCTTTAGCTTTGCAAATATGTGGCAGTGAATGACAAAACCAATTTTAGTATTATGGTTGTGCACATGAAGGGATCACCGCATACATATTAAACAGTGAATTGACTTATACTAGAATAACACTGCCCTTGAGTTATCAACCGGCACTTTTACACGGCTTGTCACATTCACCCATCAACACCACATTCATGGCAGAGACCAGCTGCAGTAAGGGAACATCAAATAATTATTTATTTCATTCATATAGACTCGCTGCTATAAGTAAGGTTCAGTGTCATGCCCAAGGACACTTCAACACGGCTATAGGGGCTGAGACAGAACCACCAACCCATCTGACAAAGAGATGACAGACTCTAACCCCTGAGCCACAGCTGCTCCAAAACTAAAAAACGCAGGACGATGCTAACACAAAGCAACAAAACTTTTTTTTTTTTTTTCCTAAGCTTTTTGCTGCTGCTCTCCCTGGCTTTGCTTTTTTATGTATGAACACAAAACCGAAAGGATGAGTTCTCTCCCTGCCTCAGGCTTTTGCATGCATATACATGTAAAAACGCAGGGTGCTGTCTGATCAGAGCCATACCGCCAAGTACAATACTTTTACTTAGCAATCCCAACTTCATGTGCAGTTTCTGTGCAACTGTGTAGCTGTTTTAAGCAACAACTGTTTTTAATCTTGAGGTTTGTGATCCTGTAGTTGACTATATGAAGCAGCTTCACATTAATTGGCCTATTTTGGAGATAAATGGGGCATTACTTAAGCTAAAATTACAGATCAGATTTCTGCCCCCCTGCTATATCTGAATTCATGGATAAAAACTGCATTAAAATAGATGCTCTTTGTTTAAGCATCCTTCCTAAAGAAACCAAACATGAATATTGGATGCCATGACATAAGACACGCTTCCAGAGGAGCAAACGCGAGGCTGTTCCCGCCCACACTTAGCCTGCAAGCTATGAAACACTCAAGTGTGCATTTGTGTGCATACAGTGTTACTGTTAGTGTCCACATCCATCTCCTTGTTTGAGCACGTGTATCTTGGTGCTGAATTCTTCACATGTCCATCATCACTGTTAAAAACATACAACAGAACAACAAGCACAAAGGACAAGCTGTGTTTGCCAGTAACTGTTGTTGCACTGACTGCAGCGCAAACAAGAGAGGAGACAAGAAGAGCAAATAAATAGATGTTTTCTTTAACTTAGTCCTTGGTCTTGGAGCAGCAGGCTTGCTGTGCACTGAAGTGAAGTTTGAAGTCCAAGAACAAAGCAAAAGTTCTCTGATCATTCTTCTGACTAATCGCTGCAGATGGGAAACTAAAAGATCCCATGTGCAGCTGCAGGCAGCAGTTAATTGAGGAAACAAATCTTTCAGCAAATCCTCCTCTTCACTCCACACATAATGAAATTCTCCACCTAAAATTGTTTATTTGACTGCCCTGACCTCCCTCACTCTTCATTTCCAGTGTAATGGAACAGCCTGCAGAGGGAAGATTGTGCAGAGATGTGGATAATATCAGAAGATTTGCCATTACTATCGACTCTGGTCCTGCAACAGCACACAGCCTCTGAAGCTGATAACCCGGGTTGCCTCGTGCAGGGAGACACACAGAATACCAGTTTGCTCCTCATGCTATTAATACTTATCCAACAACCTGCACTCTAGACAGCGTTTGATAGATTAAAAAACGGTCTTCTGTGAGTCACAGCTACAAAGCTTCGTACTCTGCATCAAAGGTTAACCAGAACAATAAACTCTCTAAAGTCAAAGTGTAGTTCGCCACAGATGTTTCCATGCCTACATGTTGAGGAACAGAGTTTCTCTTCCTGCAAATTAATCAGAATTAAACTGCTTTTCAATTATGCAAATCTCTGCATAATACTGACAAAATAAGGGCTGCATCAACGGACCAAAAGTGTTATAAAAGAAACCCTTTCAGACATGCTGTAGGCAAATGCTTTGTCTTAATTATACCTGGACTTGTTAGTTACTTTGTTGCACTCACCATATCCAGCTTTTGAGAAAGACAAGAAACAGTAAAAGTCCTTTGAAAGTCGATGAAACACCTTCAAATCTCTGGAGGAGCGTGCGGAGATGGAGCCAGACTGCTTTCCTTCATAAATCAAAGCACATCCAGCAGACACTATTGCAACAGGTGCTTTGCTCCTCCCTCCTCCCTTTCTTTCTGCTTTAGCATGCAAATAACCCTCCTCAGAAAAAGCTTGTTTACCCAGGAATGACTTTAGATTTCACACATGCTTAAACAAGTGCTGCGCGGGGCGTTTCTCAAGTAGGCCACCTCAGATGTCTCCAGATACGCTGAGTGTTTAGAGAGCACTCCTCACTGAAAGACGGCGGCGGTAAACATTCTGGTCCATCTCGTGCGCCTCCCCTGTGGCTGCTGTAGTGACAGCCACATTTTCAGGAGCAAGACTATCCGCCCGTCCACCTGTCCACCTGCAGTAACAACATCAGAGGCGTCGGCTCAGTTAATTCTCTCTGCGACTCCTCGCCGTCTTCACATATCTCTGGCATGTCTGTCTCCCGCGTGCTTTGTCCTCTAATTGTCCTACATCCTGGGAGTTTGTGCAGGATAATGGTGGAGTGACTAGTCTGCTATAACCCACACAGCACACAGGTGACGCTTTTAAGGGTCTGTCGTTTTGTCACTGTGTCACCGCAGGCAGCTGCCAGCAGATAGCGGGCCTATCTCGTTTAGACAGGAACAAATGAGGCAGAAGATAGAGCTAAAGCTGATCCATGCCATCTCGACTTATCGCCACGTCCAGAGGCCATTTCAGAGGCCGTTTCAGACCCAGCTCTGCTGATTATAGGAGCAGCTTCTGTGGCAATATTTACGCCCGGTGTGGACATATTGAAAGCGTACTTTTCCATTTTGATTAAAAAACATTGCCTGTAAAGCATCAGTTTGGGCTCTGTCTCCTTTCCATTTGTATTAGTTCATATCAGAGAACAGGAGAAGAGGGAATTATCAGTACAGCTGCTGATGGAGCTCATTTGTTCTTCCTCAGCTGCTTTGGTTACCCCCCTAAGTGCACTCCATAGACAATATGTGATAGGATATCTGCAGTGTAATGATTAAGTGTTTTTTGACATGAAAAAAAGCTGAGGGCCTTATTCACAAAAGGATTGTGCGGCTTTTTCTCCTGCAGCGCAAGTAACCAAAAAAAAAAAACACCAAGCTTGAACACAAAGGGTTAACCACACTGCAAAGCAAAAAAAAATCCTGTACCCTGTTGTTTGCATACATTTAAATGAGCTATCATGCATTCATTTGTGGCAAAGTATGCCCATTTCTATGCAAATGTGTCTTATTGCACCTAATTTAAAAACTCCAGTGCTAAAAGCCACAGAGAATACGAGTGAGATTTTTACCCTTTGCTGAGCGCTGGAGTGTTAATAATTGTTGTCACATCCAAACTTTTTCACCTCTGGGTGATTAAAAGATTATGTGTTTGTACATGAGCTCTGTTACTAACAATTTAATGTCACTATTTTGCTAGTTATCAGGGACTGAGGGCTCAATCTTGTGTTTCAATGCATCTGTCATGAATGGACTCCACAATCAAACTGTGAGATAGGTCTCCCTATATTTAGCTCATCACCTTCATCTAAACACAATTTAGAGACGTGTCAACATGAGAGTGCACAATGCAGCTCTGTGCACAGAGCGGCTATGCTTTCAGCTCATCACGAGTCACAATAAAAAACTAGGGCCCCGGTGGGGCACTGTCGGGCCCGAGCCGCGTCGCGCCGCCCCCAGCGCGACCGCCTCCCCCTCCCGATCGCGTCACACTCAAGGTCCAAAGATGGTGTGCGCACTTGTCTGTGGTCATTTCCCATTATAATGAATGGGAGGCGCAGTTTCTACCAAAACGCTCGCTGCAGACAAACTCCATGTCCTTTTTGAAAAAAGTCTGGACCATGAGTGAGGGCACAAACACAGCTAGTATATATCCAAATGGCAAGGTGCTCCTCCTTTCGGTTTTGCCGAGAGAGCGATGCGTTTGAGCCATTGAGCGATGGGCAGGAAAAACTTGACTTTTTCTCCTGCCATGGGGGGGCGCTCTTTTGGGGAGAAAAAATTCCTTCACAAATGTGTTGATGACTGAACATTGCATCATCCTAGAAAACTTGGAGGCCAGTGAGGACAAAAATAAAGTTATAAGACTTTTAAAAATGTGGATATTTGGGTCCTCTTTGGCGCCCCCTAGAACGTAAACCGTGGGGTGCAGCGTCATGATTTTTACAACTTTGAATGTCCATGGGGTGTAGATTGGCCTGAGCAAATTTGGTGTCAGTGGGACGAAAGCCTTAGGAGGAGTTAGCCACATTCCAATGTATGCGAATCGGCAAAAAATGCGAGATAGCCCTTTAACCGTACATTTTACAGATACGTGCACATTGACTTTTTCGTAGATCTTATTGAGATACACGTGATTGTCAAATTTTGTGTCAATATGACAAAGCGTACAGGCGTGACACTCAACAATGTGTATTTTCGCCTTAGGGGACAAGAAAAAAAAGGACTTTTTTCTCCTGCCATGGGGGGGCGCTCTTTTGGCGAGTAAAAATTCCTTCACAAATGTGTTAATTGCTGGACATTGCATCATCCTAGAGAACTTGGAGGCCAGTGAGGACAAAAATAAAAAGTTATAAGACTTTTAAGACTGTGGATTTTTGGGTTATCTTTGGCGCCCCCTAGAACCTAAACCGTGGGGTGCAGCGTCATGATTTGTACAACTTTGAATGGCCATGGGGTGAGATTGGCCTGAGCAAATTTGGTGCCGGTGGAACGAAAGCCTTCGGAGGAGTTAGCGAAATTCCAATGTGTGCGGATCGGCAAAAAATGCGAAATAACCCTTTAACCGTACATTTGACAGATACGCCCACACTGACTTTTTTGTAGATCGTATTGAGATACATGTGTGTGTCAATTTTTGTGTCAATATGACAAAGCGTACAGGCGTGACAGTCAATAGTGTGAATTTCCACCTTAGGGGGCGCTATGGAGCCATTTTGCATTTTATTGTTTGGGCGACTTCAGAATATCGAATTTTTCACCAGGCCTGGTCATCCTGCCAAATGTCATGAGTTTTCGCCAGTGGGAAGTGGGCCATTTTCCCCTTCAAAGGGGAGGAAAAATAAGAAGAAAGAAAGACTAGGACCCCGTTGGGGCACTGGCGGGCCCGAGCTGTGTCGCGTCCCCCCCCCAACGCGCTGCCTCCCCGTCCCATTTGTGTCCTCTGGCCATCGCCCTCTCTGGTAACGCCCATCACTGCAAAGACCCTTTTCCTTCATCGGCGTTTGCTGTTCTTCCTGCCAGTGCGTGTTGCTTTCACTTACACTTGCCACAGCCAGCCTCGTGAGTGCCTAGCCTATTGGATATCACTGTCATCTACACAGGACAGTCATAACCTTTCTATTAATACTTTGTTTTTTAATTTCACATTAATTTCCATATTGTATAAATGACTGGAAAAAACTTGAGCCCCTGCCCCTGTATAATCATGTGCACGTCCCTGTTCTAGCTCCAAGGTGAATCTTCACTGCTCATGTTCTCCTCAGAAATAGTCACCTCACTCCCCTCAGGTTACTGTACACATGCACCAACTATCTGCTTCAGGTTTGGATGGAGCTTTATGGTTGTCTTTTGGAGAAATGAACAGTCAAGTTGTGTTTGAAATTTGATTTTTTTCAGGGGCAAAAGGAAGCCTCTGCATTCTTGTCAAATATGTAAACAGCATGTTTTTGCAGGTGCTAAAAACCAGACTCTGAGTGTGTGTGTGTGTGTGTGTGTGTGTGTGTGTGTGTGTGTGTGTGTGTGTGTGTGTGTGTGTGTGTGTTGGCGTGTGTATATGTGTGTGTATCCTGCAGTACTCTGTACTCCTGCAGTGGCCAAAATGACTTTTAAGAATGTGGATTTTTTGGGTCATCTTTGGCGCCCCCTAGAACTGCAGTACTCTGTACTCCTGCAGTGGCCAAAATGACTTTTAAGATCGGGATTTTTGGGTCATCTTTGGCGCCCCCTAGAACGTAAACCGTGGGGTGCAGCGTCATGATTTTTACAACTTTGAATGGGCATGGGGTGTAGATTGCCTTGAGCAAATTTGGTATCAGTGGGACGAAAGCCTTAGGAGGAGATAGCCACATTCCAATGTGTGCGAATCGGCAAAAAATGCGAAATAGCCCTTTAACCGTACATTATACAGATACGCGCTCTTTGACTTTTTCGTAGATCTAATTGAGATACACATGATTGTCAATTTTTGTGTCAATATGACAAAGCGTTCAGGCGTGACACTCAACAATGTGTATTTTCATGTAAGGGGACAAGAAAAAATTGACTTTTTTCTCCTGCCATGGGGGGGCGCTCTTTTGGGGAGTAAAAATTCCTTCACAAATGTGTTGATGGCTGGACATTGCATCATCCTAGAAAACTTGGAGGCCAGTGAGGACAAAAATAAAAAGTTATAAGACTTTTAAGAATGTGGATTTTTGGGTTATCTTTGGCGCCCCCTAGAACCTAAACCGTGGGGTGCAGCGTCATGATTTGTACAACTTTGAATGGCCATGGGGTGTAGACTGGCCTGAGCAAATGTGGTGCCGGTGGAACGAAAGCCTTCGGAGGAGTTAGCGAAATTCCAATGTGTGCGGATCGGCAAAAAATGCGAAATAACCCTTTAACCGTACATTTGACAGATACGCCCGCACTGACTTTTTTGTAGATCTTATTGAGATACATATGTGTGTCAATTTTTGTGTCAATATGACAAAACGTACAGACGTGACAGTCAATAGTGTGAATTTCCACCTTAGGGGGCGCTATGGAGCCATTTTGCATTTTATTGTTTGGGCGACTTCAGAATATCGAATTTTTCACCAGGCCCGGTCGTCCTGCCAAATTTCATGAGTTTTCGCCAGTGGGAAGTGGGCCATTTTCCAGTTTAAAGCGGAGGAAAAATAATAATAATAATAACAAACTAGGGCCCCGTTGGGGCACTGGCGGGCCCGAGCCGCGTTGCGCCGCCCCCAGTGCGACCGCCTCCCCCTCCCGATCGCGTCACACTCAAGGTCCAAAGATGGTGTGCGCACTTGTCTGTGGTCATTTCCCATTATAATGAATGGGAGGCGCAGTTTCTACCAAAACACTCGCTGCAGACAAACTACATGTCCTATTTGAAAAAAGTCTGGACCATGAGTGAGGGCACAAACACAGCTAGGATATATCCAAACGGCAAGTTGCTCCTCGTTACGGTGTTGCCGGGAGAGCGATGCGATTGAGCCATTGAGTGATGGGCAGGAAAAACTTGACTGTTTCTCCTGCCATGGGGGATGGGGGATGGGGGATGGGGGATGGGGGGGATGTGGATTCTTTTAAGAATGTGGATATTTGGGTCATCTTTGGCGCCCCCTAGAACGTAAACCGTGGGGTGCAGCGTCATGATTTTTAAAACTTTGAATGGCCATGGGGTGTAGATTGGCCTGAGCAAATTTGGTGTCAGTGGGACGAAAGCCTTAGGAGGAGTTAGCCACATTCCAATGTGTGCTAATCGGCAAAAAATGCAAAATAGCCCTTTAACCGTACATTTGACAGATACGCGCGCATTGACTTTTTCGTAGATCTTATTGAGATACATGTGTGTGTCAAATTTTGTGTCAATATGACAAAGCATACAGGTATGACAGTCAACAATGTGTATTTTCACCTTATGGGACAAGAAAAAAATTGGACTTTTTTTCTCCTGCCATGGGGGGCGCTCTTTTGGGGAGTAAAAATTCCTTCACAAATGTGTTGATGGCTGGACATTGCATCATCCTAGAAAACTTGGAGGCCAGTGAGGACAAAAATAAAAAGTTATAAGACTTTTAAGAATGTGGATTTTTGGGTTATCTTTGGCGCCCCCTAGAACCTAAACCGTGGGGTGCAGCGTCATGATTTGTACAACTTTTAATGGCCATGGGGTGTAGACTGGCCTGAGCAAATGTGGTGCCGGTGGAACGAAAGCCTTCGGAGGAGTTAGCGAAATTCCAATGTGTGCGGATCGGCAAAAAATGCGAAATAACCCTTTAACCGTACATTTGACAGATACGCCCGCACTGACTTTTTTGTAGATCTTATTGAGATACATATGTGTGTCAATTTTTGTGTCAATATGACAAAACGTACAGACGTGACAGTCAATAGTGTGAATTTCCACCTTAGGGGGCGCTATGGAGCCATTTTGCATTTTATTGTTTGGGCGACTTCAAAATATCGAATTTTTCACCAGGCCCGGTCGTCCTGCCAAATTTCATGAGTTTTCGCCAGTGGGAAGTGGGCCATTTTCCAGTTTAAAGCGGAGGAAAAATAATAATAACTAGGACCCCGTTGGGGCACTGGCGGGCCCGAGCTGTGTCGCGCCCCCCCCCCCAACGCGCTGCCTCCCCGTCCCATTTGTGTCCTCTGGCCATCGCCCTCTCTGGTAACGCCCATCACTGCAAAGACCCTTTTCCTTCATCGGCGTTTGCTGTTCTTCCTGCCAGTGCGTGTTGCTTTCACTTACACTTGCCACAGCCAGCCTCGTGAGTGCCTAGCCTATTGGATATTACTGTCACCTACACAGGACAGTCATTACCTTTCTATTAATACTTTGTTTTTTAATTTCACATTAATTTCCATATTGTATAAACAACTGGAAAAAACTTGAGCCCCTGCCCCTGTATAATCATGTGCACGTCTCTGTTCTAGCTCTAAGGTGAATCTTCACTGCTCATGTTCTCCTCAGAAGCAGTCACCTCACTCCCCTCAGGTTACTGTACACATGCACCAACTGCCTGCTTCAGGTTTGGATGGAGCTTCATGGTTGTCTTTTGGAGAAATGACCAGTCAAGTTGTGTTTGAAATGTGATTTTTTTCAGGGGCAAAAGGAGCCTCTGCATTCTTGTCAAATATGTAAATAGCATGTTTTTGCAGGTGCTAAAAACCAGACTCTGAGTGTGTGTGTGTGCGTGTGTGTGTGTGTCTGTGTGTGTGTGTGTGTGTGCGTTCAAGTCACATGACATATTTAACCGGATGTAGCTGCAAGACGGAGCCTCGTTGACTCTCCGTTTCAATTTATCTCAAAAGTGAGGACCTCAACCTATATACCAGTTTTTAAATTGTGTTGATAGGCCAAATAAAACCAGAGTTATGATAAATTATGTCCGCGATACTTGTTTTCTGCTTATTTTGATCACGTTCGGCGCTCGATCGCGCTGTATGAGACAGGAAAACATAGAATGCAGACATTAGCGACAGGTCTTACAGGCGGAAAAGGCTTGCCAAAAGAAAAAAAAAACACACCACAACATCTCTCCTATTGGTGGAAAACTTCACCACAGCAACCAATCCAAAATTATATGGTGACTGATTGACAAGGGGCGGGAACTTACGTTCTTCCTGCAATATGAGAAGGGAGGGAGGGACTCTCAGCAGGGATGCAGTCTGGGACACGTAGTTGCAAACCTAGCGACTTTGTTGTTAGATTCAATGACTTTTCAGACCCCCTAACGACTTTTTTTTTAGAAAGAAAGTGACTTTTATCGACTTCTTCTGGAGTTTAGAGACTCTGACATGAAGCAGGCTTTCCTTACTGAGGAGTTAGCAACGCTGCTAAGGGTGCAGAGCCACACATGCGCTCCGAGCTCTGCATGGGAGACTGAAGCTGACAGAGCTGCAGCAGTTAGCAGGTTTCACCCTCAGAGACCACCAGGGGTTCATGTTGAGGCATTTTCAGTTTTTTTGTTTTTTTTTGCCATAGACACTGTCAGCACAATCTGCAGTTACACTAACAAAAATGCTGCAAAAAACAAAGAATTATGGAAAAATTACACATGGACTAACATAGAGGAGGATCTACACAAGTTTTTTACATCATGTTTTACATCATGCATCATTTACATCATGTTTTTTTGTAGTGGCATAAATAAAAAGTGACATTTGTGAGACTATACAGTGTTTTGTAAATAATTTTACAAAGAACACCTGGGCCATTGCCTGCATTTTGATGTCAATAGAGGTAAATTACTATGTTCTTTGTTAAAAATTTGCATATGTTTTGAAGTTTACAATTTTTATTTGAAGTTTAAGTTTTAAAAACAGTTCATCACACATATTTGTGGTTTTCACAGTAAAAACGTTACTTTTTTCCACTCGGATTTTATGTTTTCTGTGTGAATTTGGGTCCAATGTGTAAATATAGTATGTCAAAATGATAAAATAACTGTAAATTGACACAGGTGAGGTTGTGCTGAAAAAAATGATACCAGGCAAGGCAAGGTAAAAATTTTGTAAGAGGAAATATAAAGGTAAAATCTAAAGTAGTCAAAAACGGCCAATAGTGACTCACAGACTCCACAGACAAGTCCCTTTGGCGCCACTCAGTGGGCAAAACTACTTTGTCTACTGTAATGTATATTTGGGTCATCTTTGGCGCCCCCTAAAACGTAAACCGTGGGGTGCAGCGTCATGATTTTTACAACTTTGAATGGCCATGGAGTGTAGATTGGCCTGAGCAAATTTGGTGTCAGTGGGACAAAAGCCTTAGGAGGACTTAGCGAAATTCCAATGTGTGCGAATCGGCAAAAAATGCAAAATAGCCCTTTTACCGTACATTATACAGATACGCGCTCTTTGACTTTTTCGTAGATCTAATTGAGATACACATGATTGACAATTTTTGTGTCATTTTGCCAAAGCGTACAGGCGTGACAGTCAACAATGTGTATTTTCACCTTAGGGGACAAGAAAAAATGGACTTTTTTCTCCTGCCATGGGGGGGCGCTCTTTTAGGGAGTAAAAATTCCTTCACAAATGTGTTGATGGCTGGACATTGCATCATCCTAGAAAACTTGGAGGCCAGTGAGGACAAAAATAAAAAGTTATAAGACTTTTAAGAATGTGGATTTTTGGGTTATCTTTGGCGCCCCCTAGAACGTAAACCGTGGGGTGCAGCGTCATGATTTGAATAACTTTTAATGGCCATGGGGTGTAATTTGGCCTGAGCAAATGTGGTGCCGGTGGAACGAAAGCCTTCGGAGGAGTTAGCGAAATTCCAATGTGTGCGAATCGGCAAAAAATGCGGAATAACCCTTTAACCGTACATTAGACAGATACGCGCGCATTGACTTTTTTGTAGATCTTATTGAGATACATGTGTGTGTCAATTTTTGTGTCATTTTGACAAAGCGTACAGGCGTGACACTCAACAATGTGTATTTTCACCTTAGGGGACAAGAAAAAATGGACTTTTTTCTCCTGCCATGGGGGGGCGCTCTTTTGGGGAGTAAAAATTCCTTCACAAATGTGTTGATGGCTGGACATTGCATCATCCTAGAAAACTTGGAGGCCAGTGAGGGCAAAAATAAAAAGTTATAAGACTTTTAAAAATGTGGATTTTAGGGTTATCTTTGGCGCCCCCTAGAACCTAAACCGTGGGGTGCAGCGTCATGATTTGAATAACTTTTAATGGCCATGGGGTGTAGATTGGCCTGAGCAAATGTGGTGCCGGTGGAACGAAAGCCTTCGGAGGAGTTAGCGAAATTCCAATGTGTGCGGATCGGCAAAAAATGCGAAATAACCCTTTAACCGTACATTTGACAGATACGCGCGCACTGACTTTTTTGTAGATCTTATTGAGATACATGTGTGTGTCAATTTTTGTGTCATTTTGACAAAGCGTACAGGCGTGACAGTCAATAGTGTGAATTTTCACCTTAGGGGGCGCTATGGAGCCATTTTGCATTTTCTTGTTTGGGCGACTTCGGAATATCAAATTTTTCACCAGGCCCGGTCGTCCTGCCAAATTTCCTGAGTTTTCGCCAGTGGGAAGTGGGCCATTTTCCAGTTCAAAGGGGAGGAAAAAGAAAAAAGAAACAAAGAAAAACCACTTGGGGAATAATAGGGCTCTCGCAGCTGCTTAGCAGCTACGCTCGGGCCCTAATAATAACAAAAGAAGAATCCATCAGGAACAAGAGGGCTCTCGCAGCTGCTTAGCAGCTACGCTCGGGCCCTAACTAGGGCCCCGGTGGGGCACTGTCGGGCCCGAGCCCCGTCGCGCCGCCCCCAGCGCGACCGCCTCCCCCTCCCGATCGCATCACACTCAAGGTCCAAAGATGGTGTGCGCACTTGTCTGTGGTCATTTCCCATTATAATGAATGGGAGGCGCAGTTTCTACCAAAACGGTCGCTGCAGACAAACTACATGTCCTATTTGAAAAAAGTCTGGACCATGAGTGAGGGCACAAACACAGCTAGGATATATCCAAATGGTAAGTTGCTCCTCCTTACGGTGTTGCCAGGAGAGCGATGCGATTGAGCCATTGAGCGATGGGCAGGGTTAACTGGACTTTTTCTCCTGCCTTGGGGGGGGGGGGGCGGGGGGGATGTGGATTCTTTTAAGAATGTGGATATTTGGGTCATCTTTGGCGCCCCCTAGAACGTAAACCGTGGGGTGCAGCGTCATGATTTTTACAACTTTGAATGGCCATGGGATGTAGATTGGCCTGAGCAAATTTGGTGTCGGTGGGACGAAAGCCTTAGGAGGAGTTAGCCACATTCCAATGTGTGCGGATCGGCAAAAAATGCGAAATAGCCCTTTAACCGTACATTATACAGATACGCGCTCTTTGACTTTTTTCGTAGATCTTATTGAGATACACGTGTGTGTCAAATTTTGTGTCATTTTGACAAAGCGTATAGGCGTGACAGTCAACAATGTGTTTTTTCACCTTAGGGGACAAGAAAAAATGGACTTTTTTCTCCTGCCATGGTGGGGGCGCTCTTTTCGGGAGTAAAAATTCCTTTACAAATGTGTTGATGGCTGGACATTGCATCATCCTAGAAAACTTGGAGGCCAGTGAGGACAAAACTAAAAAGTTATAAGACTATTAAGAATGTGGATTTTTGGGTTATCTTTGGCGCCCCCTAGAACCTAAACCGTGGAGGGCAGCGTCATGATTTGTACAACTTTTAATGGCCATGGGGTGTAGATTGGCCTGAGCAAATTTGGTGCCGGTAGAAAGATAGCCTTCGGAGGAGTTAGCGAAATTCCAATGTGTGCGAATCGGCAAAAAATGCAAAATAGCCCTTTAACCGTACATTTGAAAGATATGTGCCCTTTGACTTTTTCATAGATCTTATTGAGATACACGTTATTGTCAAATTTTGTGTCAATATGACAAAGGGTACAGGGGTGACACTCAAAAATGTGTATTTTCACCTTACGTGACAAGAAAAAATTGACTTTTTTCTCCTGCCATGGGGGGCGCTCTTTTGGGGAGTAAAAATTTCTTCACAGATGTGTTGATGGCTGGACATTGCATCATCGTAGAAAACTTGGAGGCCAGTTTGGAAAAAAATAAAAAGTTATAAGACTTTTAACACTGTGGATTTTTGGGTTATCTTTGGCGCCCCCTAGAACCTAAACTGTGGGGTGCAGCAAGATGATTTGTACAACTTTGAATGGCCATGGGGGGTAGATTGGCCTGCGCAAATGTGGTGCCGGTGGAACGAAAGCCTTCGGAGGAGTTAGCGAAATTCCAATGTGTGCAGATCTGCAAAAAATGCGAAATAACCCTTTAACCGTACATTTGACAGATACGCCCGCACTGACTTTTTTGTAGATCTTATTGAGATACATGTGTGTGTCAATTTTTGTGTCATTTTGACAAAGCGTACAGCCGTCATGTGAATTTTCACCTTAGGGGGCGCTATGGAGCCATTTTGCATTTTATTGTTTGGGCGACTTCAGAATATCGAATTTTTCACCAGGCCCGGTCGTCCTGCCAAATTTCCTGAGTTTTCGCCAGTGGGAAGTGGGCCATTTTCCAGTTTAAAGCGGAGGAAAAATAATAACGAAAGAAGGAAACATGCAGGAACAAGAGGGCTCTCGCAGCTGCTTAGCAGCTACGCTCGGGCCCTAACTAGGACCCCGTTGGGGCACTGGCGGGCCCGAGCTGTGTCGCGTCCCCCCCCCAACGCGCTGCCTCCCCGTCCCATTTGTTTCCTCTGGCCATCGCCCTCTCTGGTAACGCCCATCACTGCAAAGACCCTTTTCCTTCATCGGCGTTTGCTGTTCTTCCTGCCAGTGCGTGTTGCTTTCACTTACACTTGCCACAGCCAGCCTCGTGAGTGCCTAGCCTATTGGATATCACTGTCATCTACACAGGACAGTCATAACCTTTCTATTAATACTTTGTTTTTTAATTTCACATTAATTTCCATATTGTATAAATGACTGGAAAAAACTTGAGCCCCTGCCCCTGTATAATCATGTGCACGTCCCTGTTCTAGCTCCAAGGTGAATCTTCACTGCTCATGTTCTCCTCAGAAATAGTCACCTCACTCCCCTCAGGTTACTGTACACATGCACCAACTATCTGCTTCAGGTTTGGATGGAACTTCATGGTTGTCTTTTGGAGAAATGAACAGTCAAGTTGTGTTTGAAATTTGATTTTTTTCAGGGGCAAAAGGAAGCCTCTGCATTCTTGTCAAATATGTAAACAGCATGTTTTTGCAGGTGCTAAAAAACAGACTCTGAGTGTGTGTGTGTGTGTGTGTGTGTGTGTGTGTGTGTGTGTGTGTGTGTGTGTGTGTGTGTGTGTGTGTGTGTTGGCGTGTGTGTATATGTGTGTGTATCCTGCAGTACTCTGTACTCCTGCAGTGGCCATAAAGACTTTTAAGAATGTGGATTTTTGGGTCATCTTTGGCGCCCCCTAGAACTGCAGTACTCTGTACTCCTGCAGTGGCCAAAATGACTTTTAAGAATGTGGATTTTTGGGTCATCTTTGGCGCCCCCTAGAACGTAAACCGTGGGGTGCAGCGTCATGATTTTTACAACTTTGAATGGGCATGGGGTGTAGATTGCCCTGAGCAAATTTGGTATCAGTGGGACGAAAGCCTTAGGAGGAGATAGCCACATTCCAATGTGTGCGAATCGGCAAAAAATGCGAAATAGCCCTTTAACCGTACATTATACAGATACGCGCTCTTTGACTTTTTCGTAGATCTAATTGAGATACACATGATTGTCAATTTTTGTGTCAATATGACAAAGCGTACAGGCGTGACATTCAACAATGTGTATTTTCGCCTTAGGGGACTAGAAAAAATGGACTTTTTTCTCCTGCCATGGGGGGGCGCTCTTTTGGCGAGTAAAAATTCCTTCACAAATGTGTTGATGGCTGGACATTGCATCATCCTAGAAAACTTGGAGGCCAGTGAGGACAAAAATAAAAAGTTGTAAGACTTTTAAGAATGTGGATTTTTGGGTTATTTTTGGCGCCCCCTAGAACGTAAACCGTGGGGTGCAGCATCATGATTTGTACAACTTTTAATGGCCATGGGGTGTAGATTGGCCTGAGCAAATTTGGTGGCGGTGGAACGAAAGCCTTCGGAGGAGTTAGCGAAATTCCAATGTGTGCGGATCGGCAAAAAATGCGAAATAGCCCTTTAACCGTACATTTGACAGATACGCCCGCACGACTTTTTTGTAGATCTTATTGAGATACACATGTGTGTCAAATTTTGTGTCATTTTGACAAAGCGTACAGGCGTCAGGTGAGTTTTCACCATAGGGGGCGCTATGGAGCCATTTTTCATTTTTTTGTTTGTGTGACTTCAGAATATCAAATTTTTCACCAGGCCCGGTCGTCCTGCCAAATTTCCTGAGTTTTCGCCAGTGGGAAGTGGGCCATTTTCCAGTTTAAAGCGGAGGAAAAATAACGAAAGAAGAATCCATCAGGAACAAGAGGGCTCTCGCAGCTGCTTAGCAGCTACGCTCGGGCCCTAAAGAAGAATCCATCAGGAACAAGAGGGCTCTCGCAGCTGCTTAGCAGCTACGCTCGGGCCCTAACTAGGGCCCCGTTGGGGCACTGGCGGGCCCGAGCCGCGTCGCGCCGCCCCCAGCGCGACCGCCTCCCCGTCCCATTAGTGCCCTCTGGCCATCGCCCTCTCTGGTGACGCCCATCACTGCAAAGACCCTTTTCCTTCATCGGTGTTTGCTGTTCTTCCTGCCATTGCGTGTTGCTTTCACTTACACTTGCCACAGCCAGCCTCGTGAGTGCCTGGCCTGGTTTGACCTTTGCTCACCATGATTGTGTGACCATGGTATCAGCTACTTGGGAAGTTCAACCGTTGTGGCAAAGCTTTGTTTGCGTGCTGTGCTCAACCACCTATTTTCTATGGATGTGTAAGTAAACCACTTTCTTTCTTACACAATGACACACTCATACTTATCACTCACTGCTACTGATGTGCTCTGTTAGTATGCATGCAGGAAACCTGATGAATGAAGAAATGCCCAGACTAGCCAACATCTCAATAAATTATGAGGTATGACATCACTTGAATGGTTTCCTTGGACTATGCTTCCATTATTCTAATTCTGTAATAAAAAGAAATTTTGTCCAAAAGGACTGTTGTTGTTTTTTCTTCTAATAATTAACATATTTAACATAATTAACATTCAGTATGCGCTCATTACACACGTGCACACTCTTTGATGATCTGAGAAGCAGAGCTTAAAGGACAGTAGGAGTAGCTGAACAAAGTGTATTTGTAGGAAAGCCGTAAGAGCTATTGAAACGCCGTTTTCGCGGGTTGAAAGGTTAGGGTGTCCACCAAAGGTCAGAGGTCAAATAACATTTGTATCTCAAACTGTGATGTCAAAGTCAAGGTCCAAAGATGGTGTGCGCACCTGTCTTTGGTCATTTCCCATTATAATGAATGGGAGGCACAGTTTCTACCAAAACGCTCGCTGCAGACAAACTACATGTCCTATTTGAAAAAACTCTGGACCATGAGTGAGGGCACAAACACAGCTAGGACATATCCAAATGGCAAGTTGCTCCTCCTTTTGGTTTTAGCGGGAGAGCAATGCGTTTGAGCCATTAAGCGATGGGCTGGAAAAACTTGACTTTTTCTCCTGCCATGGGGGGGGGGGGGGGCGCTCTTTTGGGGAGAAAAAATTCCTTCACAGATGTGTTGATGGCTGCACATTGCATCATCCTAGAAAACTTGGAGGCCAGTGAGGACAAAAATAAAAAGTTATAAGACTTTTAAAAATGTGGATATTTGGGTCATCTTTGGCGCCCCCTAGAACCTAAACCGTGGGGTGCAGCGTCATGATTTGTACAACTTTGAATGGCCATGGGGTGTAGATTGGCCTGAGCAAATTTGGCAAAAAATCGGCAAAAAATGCAAGATAGCCCTTTAACCGTACATTTTACAGATATGTGCCCATTGACTTTTTCGTAGATCTTATTGAGATACACGTGTGTGTCAAATTTTGTGTCAAAATGACAAAGCGTATAGGCGTGACACTGAACAATGTGTATTTTCACCTTAGGGGACAAGAAAAAATGGCCTTTTTTGTCCTGAACGAAAGCCTTCGGAGGAGTTAGCGAAATTCCAATGTGTGCGGATCGGCAAAAAATGCGCAATAACCCTTTAACCGTACATTTGACAGATACGCCCGCACTGACTTTTTTGTAGATCTTATTGAGATACATGTGTGTGTCAATTTTTGTGTCATTTTGACAAAGCGTACAGGCGTCAGGTGAATTTTTCACCTTAGGGGGCGCTATGGAGCCATTTTGCATTGTATTGTTTGGGCGACTTCAGAATATCAAATTTTTCACCAGGCCCGGTCGTCCTGCCAAATTTCATGAGTTTTCGCCAGTGGGAAGTGGGCCATTTTCCAGTTCAAAGGGGAGGAAAAAGAAAAAAGAAACAAAGAAAAACCACTTGGGGAATAATAGGGCTCTCGCAGCTGCTTAGCAGCTACGCTCGGGCCCTAACAAAATGGAGCGAAGTGCACGGGGCTGCAGAGCTCTCTGGGTGAGTTCTCAGTACAGCCAGTGAAATCATAGGTGAACCACGGGTGTCACCTTGTGAAAGGCATGTACTGAATACTAAAGAGAGGCATTGAGACTCAGTTTGGTGCTTCTGGTTGCCTTGAGGTACCAAAAAATAAGTATGTTCCCTAATTTAGACTTTTCTTAACAAAACTTTTAGATATTGTTCTCTATGTGACTTCTTGTGCTCTTTTAATGTCTTGTTTTTCTGCAGGATTTTCTTGTTTGTGAGTCGGGTCATTTTGAGGTTTTAATACGAAGCCGGAGACAATTTTCCACACTGTAGACAAATAAAGACGATTCATTTATTAGTTCATTCATTGTTCTAAAATATCATCAGTACAATTAGCTTTGTGAATTAGACCCTCGGACAGAGCAGACAGTGGGAGTAAATGCGGCACAATTCCTGGTACTATTAGCAGCCGCAATCAATTCCTCATGAGTTCCCCTTTAGCGTGGTTAGAGATGCTAAAAACCACGCTCTCTATTGTTTGGCAAAATATCTGCTGCAAACAGAGAGAGACCTCTGGGGTAATTAGCATGACGAGGCGACAGAATTGGATGAGGGCACTGTGATCAATGGAGGTGATGTAGTTCAGTATTGATCTGTAAAGGCTGAATTACTGTAAACGGGTACAGAGATGTGTGAAATCTTCAAGTGCAGCAATCACTCTTTGATTTTCCCTTACATGTTTGGTGCCTTTCTGAATTTCTTAAGATAAAACTTTATATGAACTGTGTGACGGACTGTTTTTCTAAACACTGTGGCACTACTTCACTTACAGAGCCCCAATAGTCCTCCATGCCAGCCCTAATTAAATATTATTTGAAAGGGTCTCGAGAGAAAGTCGGAGGAAACTTGTGCTGACTAGTAAGTAAGTTACAAATACTAAGAAAGAAAAGAGGAACATAAATATGGATGCATGCACTTTTAAAAAATACATAAGGGAGTGGCATGAGCAACCTCGTCAAAGATGCTAAATCATAGTAAGTGGTCTTGCACGGCACATTATAACTGGGAAAATGCATTATTTTTTCAGACCCAGCTCAAGCTGTTCAAAGAAAAAAGAAAAAGGTCTATTCCTGTATGTTTTTAAGCCGTGGCTGTTTGTGTCTCCTGTGACTATAAAGAAAAGGTCGCCTTGTCATCGCTGAGACAACGGTCTAAACCGTGCTGGAAAAACACAGTGAAAGGCAACCTGCTGTTTTAGCTTCCTCCCTTTTCAAAGACGCTTTTGTTTGCCGCACTGACAGTCACACAGTACACAGAATAATGGGTGACCAGCTGTACTATCAGAGTGACTGTAATAAATGAACATATGCACAGAACGGGAGGTGAGATCTGTGTGTGACAGAGAACAGCTTTAAACCTGGGACAACTTGCAATGTTTGTTCTGCTCAATTCTGCATTGCAAAGTGCAAACAGCAAATGCAGCATTTAAAGACACATGAATTTTAGTTCCAAGAGTATGAATATACATGCAGAACACTCCCTTAACTTTGGCTGCCTTCTAAGTATAAGTCAGGAACATGTTTTATGCAAACACACAAAAAGCAGACTCCCCCTGCGATGCCACGGCTCTCCTGTCCTCTTTCACACAAACACTGAATCTCAGCCGACACAGCAGCCTGCATTTGAGATGGACTGTGATATAATGAGGATCTGAATCCCTACAGCTGCCCTCTCTGTCCTCCTGTAACAAGCACTGATGCAGAGTGAGACTGTTTCAAAGCATATTGATGTTTTGTTTGTCTCTGAGCTGAGCACATCCTCTGCAAATAAATGCATCTTTGTATGAAGATATTCTCGTCTCACCGGTGAAAAAGGGAAACTGCTGATCAGAAAGGAATTCTATGGGCGATAAAGCTGACCGCCCACCACAGTTTGTGTGAAAAACAGCCAGAGAGCCTTCTATTGGATCAGCAGCTAAACCAGGCTAATAAAGCCATTCTGATGTAGGCCAGCGTGAAATGTGATTGCTTTTGGGAGATTTCTCACCATAATCACAGCTACTCTTCTGAAGCATGCACACCATGGGATATTAAAAATTAACATGATGGGGAGACTCGTCTGAGAATTTGTACATTTTGCATATTTGTGTCCACCATAACCGTTTTTCAAATGTAGTTTAAACGTGCCAGTGGTGCATATAAAGCCCAGGGGGACAGCTTGTTGATAATTCAGGTTAAAAATGCCATGACTACTACACAGTCCCTTTCATCTCTTCATTTACTGTAAAGGAATTAAAGATGGAGTAACAGAAACATGCTGCAGGACAATTTCCCCCCTTACATCTCTTTTGCAAAGCAAGCACATCAAGGAAGAAAGAGGAAGAAAGAGGTAGAGAGGAGAGAGGCTTTTGAAGATGTAAAAACACCTTCACACTAAAGCAAACACAGATGTGTGTTTTAAAACCAATTAGTGGGCTCTTGATAGTATTGATAGGACTGGGAGACACGATGGTTCAGCCTTATTCAAGTTGTAGCGTACTATAATTCTAACATCTATATCTAAAAGCCTCAAGTCACAGGGTATCCTCTTTGACTGTGTGAGAAGATGGGTAATAAAGCTGCTCCTGAAATCAAAGCCCAAACATTTAGCGCTCCCCCTAGTGACTGGTTGCAGTATTGCAGTGTCAACTTAGCTTCTATAAAAGCGTTTAACTTTTGGGGGGTGAGGGTTGAATCATACTTTTGCTGCATGGGTGTGTGTTCAACAAAAAAAGAGAGCACAAGTTGTGCTGGGGCTATATTTTAGTTCATGAAGCAATATTTTTGAGCTAGTTCAGGCATGCAACCCAAGCTTCACTGATTCCACACTCATTATGTATCATTTTTACAGCAACATAACAAACAACGTCATAAATGATGCTCAATTATATCCGCAAGATTTTCAGTCCCGGTCTCTGCTCTGTCATTGACACTGCTGCCCTGTTTAAGTGCTGTACTCAAACTTTTAGACCCACTGCCACTCCTGCAGCATCCACCTGCAGGCTGTGACTATAGAGGTTAAAGATACCGGCTTCTCTCAGCTCATTAATTTGTCTCCTCTCCTCTTGTCGGTGCGCCTCAGTTAAGCTGAGGAAAGGAGACCCGAGCATGCACAAAATAAAATTTAAAAAATGGAATGAGAAGCAGCTTTCACCTCCTCATCTTTCACTGCATTTGGCTTTCACCTTTACACCAGTGCCTTAACTTGCTAATCAATTATATAGTCTGTCTGTCTGTCTATTTATCTATATGTACTGCCTGTGAGTGTAAAGAGTTAAAACATACAGCTGTCCTGATATCAGCTTTGTGAAACTGTTCCCTCATCCCTCTTCAAAAGGTCAGCTCTACCTTCCATAATACCTCTAAAACACCCAAAGGTCAAACTATAAAAATAAAAAATATAAACAAAATAAAGTTCTCAATTTTAACAGATATTTCTCTCCAATTAGTTAACTGATGGAAAAAATAAATGCAGCTTCTGCAGAATTCATTGCAAAGCTTCATGGGGTTTATGAAGAACAGTGAGAGGAAAGGTAACAACACAAGAGAAGAGTCAGTCTTATAATCATAAGAATAGACAGAAGAAACTGCTTTGTTGTGGGGTGTACCAACCAGAGGAAGCCTTTGATGTTTCATTAGAAAAATAAAGGAGTCAGAGCCAAACAAATTATGAGACAAAAAGTATTTTACATGTATCAAGTTAAACTCTGCGGTATGACTCTGTTCGAGCTCGCTGCCCTTCCACATGTGGACATGAAATGCCAAGGCCACATCAGTAAAAACCCCTGGGCTCAGAACAGAAGAGGGATCAGTAACAATATCCACATCACCGGTAAAATCAGACACAGCATAAGAGGAGAAGCTGGGGTGGAGGCAGGCTGCTGAGTAGTTTGCATAAAGATGAGACAAGAGGTCATTATGACATTTACCAACTGGATGTGCAGAGAGTAATCGGCCGATTTAGTGAGCCTGGCTTTGTGGCCTGTCTGAACTAACACTATGCTCTATATATGTGTTATAGTTTGAGACATAAGCCATCCTCTGATGCTTCTCTACAACAGGAGCCATCTATATTTATGGCCGGTAAATGCCTTCCGTTCTCCCTTCTTACACAAAATGTATGATCGCTTATGCTACACCATGTAACAAGAAGACTGCATACATGGGTCCCCATGCACACATACAGCACATACAAGACTGCTTACATACACACGTCAGGATCTTTGAGTATTAGCTCTAGTTGCATGTACATGATTCTTCTGCACACATAGACAGAGTTTAATACATAATGAATGAATAAGTAAAGGAGGCTGTCCGTGCCATTATGATATGGTTAATAAGCTTGATTACTCTCCTAAAGCTCAGCACTGCTTTACAGAATTTTAAAAGCCTGTGTGGGTTCAAGATGAATAATGCAGAAAAAAATGAAACTTAACTGAGCGGTATGTTCTTAGCGCAGATAATCAGGCTGGGGAGTTGAGAGCTGTCGAAAGGAAACAGCAACTCACTAATTTAGTGGGAGTTAAGTCTTTAGTCTACACCTGCAGATATCTACTTTTTTTCAGAAGGATAAATATTACTGTAGCTCTCGAGTGCAGCCGCTGGGTATTTCTATAATGCCAATTACCCCAAACGAATATATTTGTTGTTAAAGAGTGAGCACACACAAACTCAAAATCTTGTTTGTGCTGGCATTTATGAGTAAATTAATTCTCTGTCTACATTTTATGAAGTGTGGTTTACGGTCCTGATTTTCCTCATAAAGCTTCACGCTGCTGACGGGCATTTGTTTGATTATTTTCAGTATAACTTAAAGAAGAAATGCTCTCTCTCTCTCTTTCTTTCTCTCTCTCTCTCTGGCTCTGTTAATTCTCTGTGATGATACATGTTTAATCTCAGCTGTTTAGGTTCTGAGCAGATATGCAGCAGGCTGGAAGACACAAAGCAAAGCCAGTGTTTGCTGGAGGTGGATAAATGCTTTACCTTGTGACAGTAGATAACAACCTTCCTGTTTTCAAAAGCACAGATACTGCAGGTGCTAAAATCTTTCCTTGCATACTAACCGTTGTTAAGTTTCAGTCGGGAGCGCATTCAGAGATATTCACCCATGTTTATGCGGCTGATACTGAGCAAAAAAAGCTGAGTCTGCAAACCTTTAAGATACTGCAATGTGTTTACGGCTGCTCAACTTATGGCTCATCTGCTTGCAGTTTAAATATTATACAGCAGTTTTGCACCTTTGTCTGCTGGTATACTCTGGCTGTCAGATAAGTGAACTTTGATTTATGAGAAAGCATTTTCTTCACTACTTTTTGGGTCTTTCATTCTTATATTGATAAGACAGCCTGAGAGACAATAAATGTGGAAAAAAGATTGGAGGGATGACACGCACCAAATCATGACAGGACTGGGAATTGATCCTACGACCAGTGTGACAAGGATTGTAGCCCCTGTACATCAAACATCTGCTCTGCAGGCTGAGGTTGTTTTTTTTTTATCTGTGCTTTGGCCTTGAGTCTACACGTACACAGAGTTTAAAGTTGTTGAATGCAGCGGTTTGGGAAAACACCTCCCAACGTGGTAATTTTTAAAATAAATTAAATGTAGTGTTGGTCCACACGGGCCACAAACTCGTACTCCGCCTATATCAGCTCTCAGCTCTGCGCCCAATTGGTGTAAATCCAAAAAAGCATTATGTTCAACCTGCCAACTCTTGTGTTATTAACAATTTCTGTGTTTTTCTGTGGACAGAGAAGTATTTACTTACACCTCTGGAAAAAAAAAGAAGTAAAGGAGGAAAAATAAGAAAAAAACACAGTTTTGAGGATTATTTATGTGGACATGTCCTGAGATAAGCCTGTTCTAGTATTGGCCTCTTGCGTGGCTCTAATACGAAGGACAGAGTCAGCAGTGACTCAAGCAGGACGCATCGCCTCTGATCATGCACTTCTGAAGTCACATGTGTTGGGACTAATTCACGGAGGTGTGCTCTTTCTTAATTAAAAACTTACTGTTCAGGGACTTGAGTCAGCCTTAAACTGATAAGAACATATAATTAATGGTGTGCAGCAAACACCAGGCCAAGCGGTGGTTATCTATCAAACACTGACTCTTCACCTTGGTAAAGAAAAAGTCAGGAACACACAGCGTTAAATCTGCAAAGGACTCTGTATGCTTGAATCACTGTTTCAGCAGCCTAAACTGAATTTGTATTTTCCTCAAAGACCCAAAATGATTTTCAGGTTTGCTCCCTGGAGTAAACACTGCAGATGCCAGAGAGAGAGAGAATGAGGGAGAGTCGGATTTAAGAGTGACTCACCTCTGAGGGAGCTGTCATCAGACATCAATGTGTCTACCTCCCCTGCTCTTGGGGAAGCGGTCCCTCCTCTCCCCTCCCTCTCTCTCTGCCTTTCTGCTTCACTTCCTCCCACCCAGGAGATGCACAGCGCTTTTTGGTCTGCCAGTCTGTCCTCTCAGAAGGGGACTGGGGAGAAAAATCTGGCCACCCCCATCTGTCCCTGTTCACTTGCAAAACTCGCTCAAGAAAAGACCCTGCAACCAGCGTGAGTAATCTGCTGTCATGAGGATCTAAAATGACAACGGGCAAATCCGGGAAGAGTTGAAATGTGTATGAAATAAAAGGTCATTAATGGGCTGACCCCTAACTAGCCACTGAGCCCTCTGCTAAAATGATGAGTGGTCAAAACACGGGGAGGAGGGTTTGTCTGAATGCTACTCTGATGAGAGCACACGTACGGGCAGAAGGTGTACGTTAATAATTACACAGACTCACGATGGATGAATGGGATCATTCACTGATGGTGGCGATGACCCCATAATCGACTCCTCAGATTATACTCCATCCCTTCACCTCTCTCTACCCACACCGAGCTCCACTCTGACTCACTCTTTTGTATTCAGCTGCAATCCCAAGTCAGCCATTATTGAAGCCTGGGTGGCTTAATAAGAGAAATGGAGACATCTGTGCAGAAAAAAAACACAACTGACAGGGACTGCTAATGACACATGGCAAGTCTCCGCACCAATTTCTCACTTTATCTGATCTTTAATTGAGATTTTCCTACAACAGCTCATGCATATAATAGACCACATTAACTATTTATGATAAACACCAGTTAATGCATAGTGAGGTACAACAGAAAGGTGATTCAATGCATGAGATTAATGCCAGCGTGGAAGTAAATTTACTATTCATTTTGAGTGGGAATCTGTGATTTTTTAAAATCAGAACAACAAAAAATTCGCTGTCTAACCTGAAAAAGCATTTTAAGGTTTTCATTGTTTGAAAAATCATATTTTCTTTATACTGCATTCGTGTGTTGTCAGAGTAGTTTGTTTAAAATACTTCAATTCAATCAAGTAATAGTTTGACTACGTAACTTTCACTTGTGTTGGAGTAATCTTTGACCAGAAGTATCTTCATAAATAATAAAATGAAAGCATACATAACAGGTGAAAGGTGTTTAACACTTTACTTGATGCCTATCTATAAATATATGTATAATGTGTTATTATCACGTTATAGCACTGTATAGCTGTAGTTATAAACACTCATAAATGGTCATAATGCTTTATAGCAGTAAACATAACACATTATAAAGCATTTTATCATGACTTACAAGGTCAGGTATTATAATGTGTTATAACTGTTAACAACTCACTGACAATGCCCACATACATAATGCAATGCAACTGCTGTTAACAGTTGTAACACATTATAATACCTGACCTTGTAAGTCACGATAAAATGCTTTATAATGTGTTATGAATATTGCTATAAAGCATTATGACCATTTATGAGTGTTTATAACTATAGTTATACAGTGCTATAATGTGATTATAACACATTATACATATATTTATAATGCATTAAAGAGTTGAGAGAGAGAGACTTTGTAAGGTTAATGACTGTGATTGTCAGATTAAAAAAAATAGCTGTGTTATTTCCAAAGTTTTCATCGGTTTAGATGATTTATTCTTCTAGACAAAAGGAATTAATGCAGCTCTTCTCTGACCATTCATCAGTCCTGACACCTTCACTGTATGGATACTGGATTTCTCTCATAAAACTATCAAGCCTTCAACAAAAAGCGAGAATCTGAGACATCCCTCTGTGCCCCAGATAAAATACCAAAGTGATGGAGCGAGGCTGTTTTTACAAACTTCCTCTTTATATAAGCCTTTGCATGCTGCAGGCGGCCAGACTGCTTCAGATTTGCAATTTCGGGAGACATACACTCGTGATATCTTGTAAAACAGAACGGATACCTAAAGCAAATGCTCTTTCATGCCTGGCAATAAGACCGGTAATTGCAAATTGGTGTAAAATAAACAAGCAAAACCATTTGCTTAAGTTGTGTGATAAGACCCTGGCAAAGTCAAAGGGAGAGTTTAAAAGTAGCTGTGATAAGGAGGAGGATGAATCTGCATGCAGAAGAAAGGTAATAATCCCTTTTAGGTTTACTCAATCTGTCAGCCGCTCAGTTATCTTCTGACTGAAGCCGTGAAAGACCTCGACTAGTAACTGCATTTTCCTCTTCAGGGGAAATATTAGAGCTGGTTGTGAGCGCACCTCATGCACATCAAATAAGAGTGAAGCTCAAATTGGATCAGACATAACCAGAGCACTGCAACAACCTGCTCTGATGAAGATCTGCGTTTGGCTCTGAAAACAACAAGCAATGTCTCCATTTCAAGATACGACCAACAGTGGAGAGCAGGAGGTGTAAACAGTACTGTATGCTGCATTTTATATGAGATTTCCACATTAAAAATAGCAATAAAAACATGTGGGGCAGTAAAATCATCCAGTCAGTGCATGTGCAGATACATTTCCATCTAAAAGACCGCAATATGTTGCATTTTATGGCTGAGTTATAACGAAGCAGTAATCTTCTACGGTTCAGCTAAATAAATCAATAAAAGCTCTAATGTCTGGGGCATAAATCTGTCTCTCATTTGTCATGGCTAACAACGTGGACGAGTGTGCGCCTCCATGCGTGCTTGCAGCCCTGCTGGATACATGTCCTGGGCTCATTACCATTCAACCAGTGAATGCCCGAGTCCCTGACCCAAATTCAAGATGGCACATGTGAAACACACAGATTGAAGTCAATCTGCTAACCGTGATTTCAACCTCTTGTGGAGCTGTTATCTTGGATATATAGATGTTTGGGAAAAGGAAGGGCGAAGATGAGGGAAAACAAGCTCCCAAGGATGCTTTGTGGGTGGGTTGAGTGGGTTCATGGTGTGAAAAAGAATGAGACCAATTGAATCAATTGAGGTAGTGACCCTTGGGGAAGAGGCCTGGGAGCCAGGCATTGATGCATCCTCAACGTGCAGCTGATAACCTCTAGAGAACTTATGGGGGCTGCACTTAAAACACTGCTGCTTTCCTCCTGATGGACTAAATTACTACTTTTTTACATGCGTATTTCCAAGAAAACAGCCTGTTCACACGATTGGAAATTATAGCTTGAGGATTTTCTAAGCAACTGTATAAAACCCAGCATGGGTGCAGTTCATGATTCTGCTGCTTGCTCGTCTATGCTGGGTGTGGAGTGGGGAAGGAGGCGTTTTCTCTCCCTCTGATTTTCAAACCCCCCTCTGGTTGTTCAGTAGTCATCTCCACATCTGCACTAAACACATTTTCTACCCCCTCCAGTAGATGTAGTTAGCCTGTATAGTGTTTAGTTAACTTTACTTGTACTACATGATGAATAATAACCAGCTTACCTTGAAAGCATGCAGCTTTGACTACTAATTGAAAAACAACAACAAAGCATCTCCGCAATTTTATGCCAAAATAACCATCCTGGAAAGTCAAGGATAACCACAAACAGCAGCCAGCATCACCAGTGCTCACACAGGATGAAGCTGCTGAATGACCTCCACCTCTGGCCCTACCCTTTTCGTCCTCCTGCCTTGGCTTAGCTGGAGGTTGTACAAAGCCTGCTTACTTATAGGAACAGATAGGAAGTGGAACAAAAATGGCTTTCTGTTGAAAAAAAAAAAGACTGACTTGTGAAGTGTACTTTGGGTCCCTTCACAGTGTTGCTTATTAAAGGCGACTCTGGGCTTGTTTTTCTGTGAAGTCTCTCACACATATTGTCAGTCGTGAGATGTGGTTTTTGGACCTGTTTCTAAAGTGTTGTTGCTTCTTAAGGTGAGCCTTGCTTCCTGTATGAACTCCTCTTGTATCTCTTAAAGCTCTCTCCAATTCAGCAAAACGTGATAGCTTGACTGGTTATAGGAACTGTGCACAATGCTGTCCTCCCCTACAACTCCAACACAACACAAATACACGTGGGAAACAGGTGATGAGATTGCAGAAATTTATGGACTGCAACATTTATTACAGAGCTTGTAAAGTGGAGTCAATATGGAAAGTGGTCCTGAAAAGAGAGGGAGACTTCAAGTTCCTCAAAGGGAATGCATCCGAGACCTGCCAAAAACACTCTCTAAGAACTGAAATCTGTGTGCAATATGTCTCATCCAACATGCTGACACCAAGAAACACAAAGATGCACTGCAAATTAACTCATTATAAGTCCAACATTGGCTATTTTTGATGAGTCAAGACATGCCAGAGTGGGTCTGAAATGATTCAGTGTTTGATTCACGGAAAAATGGTTAAAGATTATATCAGTGAACAATGAAAGAGGCAGTCATATTTAAATTCATGGATATTGTAAAGAAACAGCCTTGGAATGTTTATTGAGATCCAGCATTTCTTTTTTTTTAACAGGATTGATGAAATAATATAAATCAAATTTTACAAGTATAAATTGCAGTCTGTGATCCAGTAATTACATGATGATAAGCCTACTGCAATGTGAATAAAGCGTCTGACTCATGCACCTTTGGGCTCAAACATTAAGCATTGATATTCAATATTGTTCACAAGCTTCCCAGCATTTACGACTTTTTCATAGATAATTACGACCTGCGTATGGCATATCGTATACTGTTAATAAAACATGAGCAAGGTAATCCAGAGGATCAGTTTTGCTCTCAGAAGACAGCAAAAAATAATATTCTCTAAACCTCCTCAGCAGAGCCGGAGGTGGAGACCGACTGGGAAACATTGATTTCACCATAATTTGCCTTTAGGTGTCAGGGAAAAATGCTGAGTTGTTAAAGTTTCAAGCTGTTCTAAATTTCGACATTAATTCACTGCTTAGGTGCAGATTAGCATTGATTGGTCTTCCTGGGATGAAGATAGAGGGCGAGGAGACAGATACAAGCTTGTTTGCTCCTGCAGCTGAAGGACACAAATAGATCTGAAACGTTTTCATCTGAAGTGTGACGTACGCGCTTTTATGTTAAGCACCGACAGCGTTTACTATAGATGTGTTGTGGTAAATAATGCATTTTCTTTCACGTGTATTTATGGAAAGATCTGCACTGTAGAATCAAATAATTTATCAATCTGTTTTTTATACAGATCAGCACCTTGGGCCCCACAAACTGAAATTAAAACAGACTCTTCTGCCTCGCTGAAAGGGCTAACAAAGGACTATGAAGGTACGGCACATTCAGAAGAATTTGTCACAGTCAGAGCTGCAGAAGACTTCAAAAGCTTGAGCTGATCAAATCACAAAGAGCTGTGTGTCTGTTTTATTGGCTGGCAGCTAGACCGAATCCCGACAAGTTCACAGGCGTGACAAAGTGTCACTACACTGCAATTTTGGAACGTGGATTTGGCCTGACTGCTGTATTTTTGAACAACAGTTTGTTTGATAACACCAATCAATCCACACCTAATTGTACTCCAGTATGCAATTAAAACAGGCAGCTGTGGGACTACACAGACACGCTTGTTTTTGTTCCCAAAGCCTCACCTGTGCTGCAGTCCAATATGTACAGGAAATAAAATGAAAAGAAGAACGGTAAAGATTTCCTTTTTTTCGATCAATAAACCAAAAACACGAGCTACAAGGCCGTTTTCTGCACCTCCGCTCAGCTAAAAACACATTATTGACAACACAACATGGATGCTGCCTTCTCATTCTGCCCAAGGTACACAAATTGGCACACAGTCAATTAAAGTGGATCTTGCTTATGTATGCAGAACTAATGACACAATCTCTCTCCATCGTTTCTTTGTCTCTTCTTTGAACTCCTCTGGCCTATATTTAGAAAATCTGGAGCCTTTTTTCTTTCATGCACTGAAGTAAATAAATATGATGAGGTGCAGTATAGTCAATTCTGATGAGATATTTCATCAGCAAAAGCATGCACAGGCCTCTTCAAATGTCTGTTTTCCTAATACAAATAACCTGAGAGGACATGCACTGGAGTAAAATATGAATGAAGAGAGAGAAAAAAGAATGAATGGCATGCACCAAGGTTTCTCTGGAAGTCTATTCCTTGTAGAGTATTACTGTTATTTCATCTGCTATTCACCTGTTTCCACAACTCAGCACAACACAGGTGCCAAAGCAGAAAACACACGCTAAAGTGAACATGCAGCCCTGTTGCTCTATGTCGTGGAGGCAAGAATCAAACAGAGGCTGTTCTAATGTTGATTCTGTGCTATAAATAGGCATAATGTAATACAGTGTGGTATATGTGCACAGCAGGGGAGGATATGGTTGTTGGGCTTGTTGCCTTACCCTTAAAACAACAGGAATACAAAGGAGAAGCAGCAGCATTGATCTAACCTCTGAGGTATCTTAGAGGGATGGTTGGAAACTTTTAAAACTGATATACAGATTTACTATACATCCACAATTAACACTAAACACACTAAACATTAACACTTTCTAACTAGCTATTTTCATTTACTTTCAAAACGTATGATCCAGCAGAAGTGGCATAAATGTTGTTTCAAAATAAAAGCACATTTTTTTCAATTCTCAACCTTAATGCAAGAGGAAATAAAAGCAGTGTAAAGAATCATTTTATGTGGGTGGTGGTTAACCTACGGCGGTTTATGTGCATGAAATGTACGGAGGTTATAGTCCTTGCTGCAATGATCACAGGTTTCACTCCCAGTCACAGCACTTTGCTGCACATCTTCCCCAACTCTCTGCTATCCTCATTTTCTGTCTGTAATTTCAATTAAAATGCAAAAAATTGCCCAAAATAATAACCAAGCAATGAGATGACAGAGAAAAAATTCCAGCCAGTCGGGGTGGTTTTTTAAGTGGGATGTTTGTAGAATCACAGAATCACACAGAAAAAGACGTGAGGTGGATATAACACAATTTAGACATCATAAAAATTGGATGACATGCAATAAAGTCAATTACCTTTGTTAGTTAAGCTAAAAAGCACCACATTGTTCCACCTGTGTCACGTCTTTCCTTTATTCATCTGATTGGGTTTTTAAATACTAAATAATATTGTTCATAAACCTTTTGGCCAACTTATCCATGAGGTAAAAATGTGATACTGAGGCAGCTCAACATCAGATTCCTCTTTCTTCTGTGCAGAAGTTAAATGAGTTGTGATAGATTTAGACTAATGTAATATGCATGCACTTAAAGGCGTGTTTTTTTACTGTCCAATGTCAGTTAGAAACTCTTTGTAAACACCGCAGCTTTTAACTCCTCTTGAGCATCATTATCACCCTTTTCACCAAACTAAAGCTCACTCCATTCATCAAGTGATGGGTGAAATCATGAGAGACCTCATTCCCTTGCAAAAGCACCACCCACCCATCCATCCACTGCACCCTAGCAAAAAGTGCACCTCCACTTCTCCTGCTCTATTACCTCTACCCCCTTGAGTAAAACACAGAGGCTTTGTATCCCAGTTGATCTGCAACATGAGCTAATGAGCTCTGAGGTACTCCACAACACGGCTGGGAAATCGAAGCAGCCAAAGAGACGTGTAAATTAGAAAGATCTCCCCAGACAATGTGCCGGACAAAGGGCGGCATATGGAGATTTTTACCAAGCAGGTCTGCCGATCTGAATCAAGACCCAGTGCTCTTGTTTGGATGCTAATTGCAGGACTTCAAACGATTAAAGAAATATAAACATTTTTAAGGTCTAGAAAGAGCAGTTTGGCCACTCTGCTCTGAAACTAGTCGTATTGACCAGTGATTAAATCCGCTGACCGCCCCTCTTTTCACAGCTAGAGGCGGAAAATTCAGTTGGACAGACTGGCCGGGGTTGATGCTGCATCCTGCCATTTCAATCTCAAAGCCAATTCAAGGGCCAGCCTTTCACGGTGGATTGACAGAATTAAACACAACTGACAGCACAGCACAAACTACTTGTTTCATCATCTCTCACTCAACCCTCATCTATTTTTCTGTGCTCAAATCCCTGCTTCACCTGGCAGTGACTGATGGAGTTCAGCTGTGCGTCTGGTAAAAAAAAAAAAAGAAGAAAAAGGGCAAGTTTGTTACGATGCATCCCTCCTTGAGCAGTAAAACATGACTGAACTTTTCATGTGCCAAAACAGAGAATGAAAAACAGGCAAAGTGCTTCAACACCTAAAATTCAGATCCCAGAGGAGAGGGACCGTAAAACGCTTTAAAAAATTCCACTGATCCAGATGTAGACATTCACATCCAGGACTAAAAAGGAACTTTGAGTCAACCAATAGCTTTACTCTTTGTGGTATCAGAGAACATTTGAAACCTTAAATGTCAAATTCTGTGATAAAATCAATAGGGAAACAAATCTTCTGCTACCCCAGACCAAGTGGTTTATAAATCCTGCAGCAATCCCTCAAGTAAGCACCGGAATTCATGAATCTTAAGCACATTTGTTTTTGCTCCTCTAACAAAGACGCTGCTTTGATACTAACAGCCCTCTTGTTCATGTAGGACAAGGCTGCTGAGCTGGCACTTTCCTCTAAAATAAGAATATTAAATGAGCTTCTGGGTTGTTATATGGCACAATGATGGCACAGACTGGATGTGCCCATTTGGCTGCTGTACAACTCTGGGCATGCAAAGCAGCTGCAGCTCAGAAATATTGTAATAACCTGATGATTAAGTTATTTTTCTCATAATTTATTTTAAAAACCTAAACGCTTACATTCTTGACATGTAAAGTGTGGCCTCCTCTGCTTCTAATTTTGATGATTGTGACATATAGCTCATGGGAAAAACAGAAATCCAGTATCTCAATTCATTTAAATGTACAGTATTTCAATTCATACACTCAGTACTTGGTTGGAGCTCCTGTACCAAGTAATACTGCATCAATATGGTCTCGCGTACAGGTAGGCAGCATGTGGCTCTGTTACTGAAAATTTAAGTCAGGTGTGATGGTTTACTGATCGAGCAGTAAATTTCATGATCATCAAACCATTTGTTGGTAGTTATGGCACCATGGGCAGGTGCCAAGCCCTTCTGGAGAAGGAAATCAGTATCTCCATGAAGCTTCTCAGCAGATGAAACATGGAAGTCCCTAAAGCCTCCTGGTAGACTTTAAGCTGTGCTGGCTCTGGACTTAAAAATACAGTAGACCAACAACAGCAGATAACACGGCACCTTAGACCATCACAGACTGTGAAAACTTCTGTGTGTCGTGGCTCTTGATGCTCTGACTCCAGCCTGAGTCCGCTTCTTGTGAATCTCTCCAAGGTTAATTAATTGGCTTTGTTTGACAATCTTCCCAAGGCTACGTTCATCCCTGTTGCTTGGTTACCTTTTCATACCAAATTGTTCCCTTCTAGTCATCTTTTTGTCAATGTTCTTTAATACACTGCTCTGTGAACAGCCTGCCTTTTCGGCAGTGACCCTCTGTGGGTTACGCACCCAGTGGAGGGTGTCCAGGATCATCTTCTGGGCAACTGTCAGGTCAGCAGTCTTTGCTATAACTGAAAAACATGTGATATTTGTAATATATTAATGGTAATGTTTTAATTTTGAAGTTACTAAATTTAAGAATATAAATACTCAGGTCATTATAATTTCTTAAAAAACAGATTTCACTGTATTGTAGATTTTAAATGTGGACCTGCAATGTTTACTTCAATTTGTCCTCCACTTTCTGTTACTTTCTGTCCCTTTCGTTGAATCTATTCTGCTTTTCAAAGGTATTCAGTATCACCGGATGAGATAAATAAGTGTAGCAGTGGATAATAAATTGAATGTTGAATGGGGGAGATTAACGGAGGTGGCTGCGAGGACACACCGCAGAGTAAGAGGCTGAAATCCCTGCTCCGAGCAAGAACACTTACATTGATATGCTCACAAGGCCGACACCAGTAGGGCTTAACATCAATCACCCTATCAAGCTGGTCACCGTGTGTGAGAGAGCCAGACAGATTCCCCTTCCCACTAAGGCGCAGATTGTCACAACACAAAGACCATTCGCTTGGATGATTGTTGGCTTCAGCACAGAGCGGTCCGAAGGATCCACACTCTCAATCTTGACCGCACTTCCCAATAGTGGTCTAATCTGCCTGAAGATCCCTCTTCAGCTCAGACTTCTCTAATCCCTCATAAGAAAGAGGAGCCAGATGGTCCTGAACAACTGCTGGGGGGCCCGAGGATGAGCGCATGTATTGAGATGCCTGGAGTGCCTGCTGCTGTTTACCTTGTGTTTCAAGTTACCTCTGTAAGCTCTGTGGAGCGGACGTTGTGTGGGTGGTGAGCACTCTCCAAGGATGGCAGTGTATGTACAGCTAGTGTGCTCATGCATGTGCGCACAGCCGGAAAGAGGAGACCCCTGCTGTACCTGGTGCCGGGTTACTGCAACCCTGCGCTCCCCCTTCAGCCCTGAGATGAGATGTCACAGCTTCAGAGGAAAACCTCCCTACCAGCTGTGGTAACCTTGTGATTCCTGGAGTGTCAGAGGTAGAGCAGTGCAGTCCCAGGGGTGTCGGGATACAGCATGTCTCTCACCTTCCCTCCCTATGTCCCAGACTGATCAGACACCCCGTCCAGACCCCTCACCGATGAGCGAACCCTCTATTCCCAGCACCCCTAACCTTCTACCAGGCACACCGCTGTGCTGTTATCCGGAGTGCCACTCAGCCAGCTGCTGATGAGCCTGGAGCTGTCACACGCTGATAGACAGATCCAGCAGCCACATGCTGCATCCTAACCTCCTCATCACACAACTCTTTTCCCATGGGATGCTGATTAAACTGTCATTAAAATGATCTGCTGGTGAGAGAAAAGCAAGCATCAATCTAAGGGGAACATGGGAAACATGCATGGCAGGTGTTCAGTAAGTGAACATTATCAGAGTATGAGTTCAATTATTTCACAGCAGGGGATGAGCTGCAGTGGGTAAAGGTGATGGCTGCTTATAGTTCCTGTCCTGTTGCGCACAAACACAAACATATGCCTCACATAAAGGGAGGCAAACACCTCCCTTTAAATGGACATGCTAATGCACACTCAGGGTGGATGTAAAACATTTCCATGGAAAAAAGAGGCTTCATGGGAACGGGTGGCCACCGGGCTTGAAATCCAAAGCCTCTTCCCACCTCCCTATTAGCGGTGTGCAACAGCCGGTTCTTAGTGGTGAGGTTTTGCCGCTGAAAGGGTTAAGCACAAATTGAGCCTGAAGAAAACCTTTGAAAGTAAACTCCTTCACACAAATCCCCTGTGACTACCTCTCAAGAGGAGGACGGATAACGATGACCTCAGGACCTCTGTTAGAGGTTGACCTATACCTGTGCCCTGAGGCAAAGAACTATCTATTAAATGAACTGAGGGATCTGACGTACAGGTAACTGATGGTGTCACTCTGTTAATGCAGAGTCTAGTGAGGCCTCAATCTTTCATCTCTGACTCACAGCTCAAGAAAGAGTAATGGTGAGCTGTCACAATTCATCAATTCATAATCAAATCACGATTATGGATTTGGTTAAGCGTGAATATATTAATGTACAGCACTGTGTTGGGATAACTTTACAATCACTGGTACAATTCCAGGGTAGAGTTTTTGTCCATGTAGGCTTTTCTTCCTTCAGCAGCTGTGATCAGAGAGCTGACAGTGTGGCATGTGTGGTTTCTGTTTTTCTGACAGAACAGGGAGGGAACAGGTGTTGTAAACGCTGACGACTTGTTGGAGGTCTGACTTCCTCTGGGTTATTGAGCACCTGTCCCCTACAGCTCTGCATGTAAAGGGCAGCACATTTTGACAGGCATTTGTAGGTTACAACCCTTTTAACTGCGAGAATTAGATGGAATTAAAGCGGCGTGGCGTGCATGATTAGCCTCCCCGAATCTTTTCATTACTACGTTTAATAATTTCAGTGTGTGCAGATAAAGCAGGAGCAGCGATCAGACAATGTCTATGTGCTTGATTAATTTTAATTCCCATGGTAACCTGTTTATCATGCACTTTTGATAAGAAAGAAAGAAAATCCCTTTTGCTGCTGTTTGTATGTTGCTAGGTACACTCATTAATGCAGATCCATTTCAATAAATCTCTGTAGGCTCAAAGGCAGATTTGTACTGATCTGTGTATATGCAGAAATGATAGTATTTCAAATCCAAGATCTCCACATGGGCTGTAAAATGGGGGTTCAACACAGACAGCCTGCAGGGCTCATCTTGTAAAGAACTGAAACAATGTTCGTGTTCATCGCAGTGATGAGAGAAAGCAGTAGAACAAGCAAGAAGTGCATTTATAAATTGATTGTAAATACATCATCTCTCAAGGGGGTGAAAAGAAACAAACACTTGCAGGTCTTTGAAAAACAAAAGTAAAACGGGTCTTTGGTTATACTGCCTGATGTGTACATCATTGTAAATCAGCCTGAACCTGCAGCGCTCTGACATGCAGACAGCAGAGGACCAGTATGAAGAGAAGTAGCAGCTACACAAACACACTGTAAAAACTGAGCTATTCTTCAGTAGGAAACTATTTTGTAATGAATATCCCTCTGAAGTTTACTTGCAGTTCTTAAAATCTGTACATATTCAGGAAGCGTAGGTGTTAACTTGGGCGGAAACACAATTTATTTTAGCACCACATTGAAACAGATGAATTAACCATGTGCTCCAGAGTCTTCTTCCTTTTTGCAAAAAGTTAAAAGTTTTTTTTTTTTTAAAAGGACAAGAAGTTCAGTGTGTTGAATTTCTGTCCCCCAGTTAAATCAGGAAGACTTCAGATCAAGGAATCGAGACTGCTCTTTAAGGAGGTTGCTACATTTATTGATCCCTTTCCTATCTTCAGTGCTGTCGAATACCTCCGCCCTTTCTTGCACTGAAGTCATTCTGATTGAGTTCAAATGAAGTACTCTGATCGAGTTAAGTCAATGTCTGCATTAATGACACCCCCGCAGCTAAGCTTTCCTGACCCTTTCATTCCCTTAAACAAACATTTACTTGGAGTCCAGGCATGTAGAGTAGCCTTTGAGCCATTATTATGTCTTTGCTGATCACTCATTCTGTTGCCTCTGTGGACTTGAGGATGATATGAGAATGACATAATGATATCACCCTGGGGCAGCAGAGATGTCCATCTATCCAGGCCCGAGACCTGGTCTCTAGCCCTGCTGCATGTTTCTCTACATGGAGCGGACAATGGGATGGATATCCGCTTGTGTGGTGCAAGTGTACGTGTGTGTGTTTTCAATGCTGCTCAGCTCACAGCTGGGCTCAAGATAATGCCCACTCTGTCGCCTCCAGTGTGCCCCAGTTAGCAGGGCTCACATCCCAGTGACATGGTGGGCAGGGGTTGGCAGAGTCCCGGAGGTTGGGATGTTTTTACGCTTCACGCTCCGCTGCATCTGCACAAAAGACTTGGCCTCATAACCCATAAGCCCTCTAATCCACTCTGTAAACAATCAAGGGGTGCCCACTTTTACTACAAATACCCATGCTAGGGTACACACCGGCGTGCCATACAATGGACAGGTCTATGTGAGAGTAAACAGCCATGGAGAGCATTACATTATTATTCTTTTACCCATTATCAACCTAATTACTACAAATATCACAGACAATCAGCCAAATGCTCCAAAGCAGCATTTCAGAGCTTTAATTCCTGCTGTTATTGATCTACAGCTTCACCCTAGAGTAAAGACATCTCATTAAAAGAGTGAATGATAGAGTGATGCACCCAAATCAGATCATCTCCCGCAGAATCACCGGAAACTCCTGCTGGCCATCCCGCTCATATCTCCCCTGAGTGCATATTGTATTGCCCGTCAATGCTACAGCGCTGTAGAGGCGTATACTCTTTCACTGGCATGCCACAAGCTAAATTTCAACTGCATGTTCACTGTAAATCATAAACCATCTAAATGAGTGACCCTACTGAACTCATGTCCTCTCTAAAAGCAACTCCCTCCCTCCAGCCAAATACAAAAGGAGACCTGGTGCACTGCCACTGACTCTGTCATGACATCCAGGAATAGCAACATGCAGGGAGGAACAGGCATAAACAACCTGACGTAATAATCACATATGCATGATTGCACTGACAGCTTTCACTGTGAATTCATGTGCCTCGGTTAACATTTAAATAAACTTATCACACGCTGAGCTGTCGCTGAAGTCAACGCAGAAATGGAGCATGATAAGTGTCGACTTTCTGCAGCCAGATTCACTCAGTCAGCACTTGATTTCAAACCATATGCACACATTTGTAGAGGAAACATTTAGTGCAGAGTACACAGGATGGAAGCAGAGGGAGAAAAAAGAAAGGCACTTACCCAGAAGATGAGATTGAAGGTGAACATCATATACTTCAAACAGCAGAGACAGCCTCTTGCCATGTTGCACTTCTTGAATTCTAAAAGGAACACAAAGGATAGATCCAGGTAAAAGACCACGTATTTGCTGCCTTTGGGTGAGCTGTACTTGTTGTTGGTCTTGTCTCCTGCGCTTGTGTCAGCTGCTGCTCCAGCCTGCGCCTGCTGTGCGTCTTTGCGCGGCCCCGTGGAGCCGTAGAATGCGCCGGCAGTGAAGCCGCGACCCCCAAACGGGCGGCCAGACGTGGAGGCTTGAGCAAAATCGGAGTCCCGGCTATCTACAGAAGGGCTACGGTGAATGGCTGATTCCTCACTACTGGACTTCTCCATGCTCTAGGGCTGCAGCTGCTGATGAAGGGCTCCCTGATGCACAGTCTACCATAGTCTCAGGGGTAACAGGACAGAACAAATCACTCTCCAAATGTCCAAAGCTTCACACTCTGAAGCAAAAATAAAAAATAAAAAAAAAGATGCAAAAAAAAAAAAAAGAAAACCTGACAGAAACACAACTGTATCCACCTCAGAGAGTGTTTGGTTGAAGGTGAACAGAGCTGCACTGTCCAGGCACCTCTTGCTGGGCTGAAGTGTCTCCTGATCACTGCTGCTGCCTTGCTGTGATAGTCCTTAAGTAGCTGCGCTCAAAGGTCCTGTGAGGAGCATTACCCACTCCTAATGACAGATCTGTCCTTCCAAGAAGAAGTTGCAGCACTCCTTCTATCCCCTCTTGTAATATCACTCTCCTCTTGTGCTGCTTATTGCTGTTCCAGGAGGAAAGACACCCCAGTGAGTCTCAGCTGCTCCACTTCCACGATATCACTTGCTGACCTGGTAACTTTTCTGCTTCCCTCACTGTCCTCTCCTCTCCTCTCTGCACTGCTCTGCTCCTTCTTTGTCCTCCTCCTCTTCTGATGCTCTCTCTCCCTCCTTGCTCTGTCTCTTTCTGAGTCTGCCTGTCTCCTCTACTCTTCCATTCTGTGCTCAGTGGCTCAGTCCTCCGCACTGCCTGTGCTCTGCTCTCCCAATAGCAGCGCTCTGGCTGATGTGCTATTATCGGCAGACGCAACCAACGGGCATTCCCTATCTTCCAACAAGAGCAGTGCCCTCCTCCCCCAACTCTCTCCCTCCTTCTCTCCCTCTCTCTCTCTCTCTCTCCCTCAACCCCTCCTCCTGCCAAGCAGCCAATGTAGCAGCTGCAGCAAGCCAGGAGCTCCTCCCCTCCGCTCCTCTACTCCCTGCGTCTTTAATAAGCTCATCACTGTTTGCTTTGACTATACATGTTCAGCTGTTTCATCTTTGCTGTCAGTGGAGTTGAAGGGCCAGATATGAATTTAAGAGTTGCATACAAACAAGTATAAATATGTAAAAAAAACAAGTGTCAAGGTAATTGTAGGTGTAGTTAAAAAGGCTGTGTGAGGAGAAGCATGGTGAGGTGTGAGCGTGTTACAGATGGAAATTGCTGGCAGGCTCTGTCATATGCAAAGTGTTATCGCTGTCAAGTCTGCTGATGACACAAGGACCTGCGATTTCATACCAATGTTACTCACACTGTTTTAATTTGTAGCCAGTGACTTCACAGCTTAAGGTTGCATAAATACAGGCAGCAACTGATTTATCGTATATATTTGAAAAACAGCCCAAAACATCAAGCGCTGTCACTAAAGCGATTACTGCCTCTGATGTGGGTGGCAAAGAAAGCATTGAGCTACAGTTTGGTTGAGGTTTTGCTACATATTGATCATGGTTGCACTTTACCCCATCCGTGCAAAGGGACCAGATTTCAAAGTTATGGCATCATCTGAGTACTGCGGCTTTAAAGCACTGATCACTTTCAGTCCAGAGTTAGGGTCCAACACCTGAAAAACCCTGCACATACACATGCCAAGATAGTGAAAACTGTAGAGCTTCGATTATACATCCACTGCTCTTCAAAAACAGCCTCATGTGCATTTCACCAGGATGACTTCTTGTGTTGCTGTTGCACATACAGTATTTTCCAGATACATGTCAGGTGTAGCTATAGTGACTAAAGGAGCAGTGATTTATTTGTTATTCCTCTATATCACCTCTTAACTATGTGGTGACATTTCCTTATATTAGCAGATCAGCAAAGCAACTCAATAGCATTGCAATGTGGCAGAGTCCAGGCTGAGTGATTCAATATAGATGAGGATTATTGCACCAGTAAAAGTGTCCAAGTCTCCACATAAAAAAAAAAAAAAAAATGAAAAACGAGTTTTAAAAACTACAAAATTAACTCTGGTCATGACTGACTACAGCAAGATCATGATCGCCCATGTTGACTCCAGAATCAAGTTCCTGGGCATGGTTAAGTCATACCACACATTGATGCACAATGTTGCGTGTCATTGCACATTGTTGCATATTGTTGCAGACTGTTGCACATTGTTCTAATCTGAGGACTGGTGAGGGCTTTGTCTCTAGACAGATGGAGCGAGAGTTTGAACCTTATGCTCTTTAAGGTAAATCCAGTAATACCCCATTGACATACAGGAGCTAATCCAGCCCTCTGTGTTTCATTGTTTTAGAGAGAAAACAGCAGAAGGAAAGCTTGTGGATCCTGGTTGTCACACAGAGAATTGACATAGAATTACCAGCTTCTGATAAAAGGATGCAACTCGAAACAAAATCCATGGATTGATGGTCAAAGAAATGCAAAATGAGAAATCATTTTTTTTCCGCTGCGACATTGGTGTAAGTAACGCGAGTATCTGCACGCTAAATGTTAAGACCTCAGCCAGCATCTATTTGGCTTCGCTTTGGGATAAAGATAGCTTGTGTTTAAACTAGTGAAGCACAGTTAATCTAAATGCAATCAGGATGTAAGAGAGTGCAATTATCTAACAAAACAAAAGGCTTCATTTAGCATTGAAGATAAATGTGCAAGTATGTCAGTAAATGTTATCAACCTCTCCTCTGATTGTTTGGAGAGTGTTTGCTTTCACCCATCAGCTGCATTGTGTGTGTGAGTGTGTGTGTGTGAGTGTGTGTGTGAGTGTGCGTTTGCAGCATGTTTGTTTGGTCACATACAGTCAGCTCTCAGATCACAGAGTGTAGAATAACCAACATACATGCTGTCAGGCAAATGCTGAAACAGCGGCAAAGATATGCAGCTTCTGTTATGATTAGACATTTTTGATTCAAGTTTTATAGGAAAATATAAAAATATTGCACCCGCTTGGACGTCTCTTGCTGATCTCCTGTGCGCAACTAATTTTAGTCCACATGATGGGACTGCAGTGCATATCTCGTGGAAGCGGTATAGACTGTGATTGCCCATTACAACACAATGCATTGTGACATATGACGCTTGAGTGCTGTAAGAACATACTGTTTGTTTTTTGACCCGTAGACCTCTGTGAGCCATCTCTACTAAGACAGCCTCGTTATGTGGGAAACACTGTCATTGACAGTGTAATTAGTTTGCTAATAAAATAGCCTCGGGGGTATCCTGTAAAGCTCTGATAAATAAGCATTTTGCAATCACGCACTCCCTTTCTGGACTTGTTGTCCATGCAGGAGTGGGAAATGCCAATAATGCTGAACTCAAGGCCTCAAAACACGAGTCTACAAAGCAGGTGATGCTGCAGTTACTTTGCTAACTCTCCTTTAGGATCTTAAAGGTGCCCTATTATGGCATTTTTCATCAAGTTTAAATCACCCCCATAGATCCCACAATAGTCAATTTGAGGTTTGTTGTCTGAAACACCAGTTCACTTGTGGATATCAGCCAGCCTGTATCCCCCCTCTTCTTGAATTCCATTGAGAATGGGCTGATTCTGCGCCTGTAACTTTAGATGATTATGAGCTGTGTGTAAACATCTTCCTCCCCAAGGCCACACTGAGCTGCCGACACTGTCGTGGTGGTCTGGAGATCTTCTGAGGACCTCTGTTGGCTTCGAGGGGATGCATATTATTGGTAGAAAACCACCCAAAAGTGGATTTTTCATGATAGGGAACCTTAAAGTCTTTTATCATTTTAGAAATATCTGCTCATGAAAGATGACAGAAATGGTCTGATGTGTTGTAAGTCTTGCAAACCCTTTGTACGGTATGGCTGCCTTTAGGGGAAACATGACATGTTCTGACATTTGAACCTTTCAGGAACTAAAGTGTGCCTGCATAACTATACATTTTGTGATCCATGCGCCCGGCTTTGAAAAGCACTTCTTCATTCAAATATTACATCATGTTCAGAGTCTAACACCTTGAAGCTGTGCGACTTTGATGTGACACCGCTATTTTTAAAGGATCATTTTATTCAGCCTCCTCAAAGCCTCATGTATCATGAGACCAAACAGTCATAGACATGTTTGCTCAAGGTAACAGCTTTCATGACAGAGGTGACGTTTTTTTATTAGTATGTTGGCCAAAAGCAGACACGAAACATGATGAAAATAGCTGATCATGTCACAAGTGACAAGGTTTTTTTATCAGCTGCTGAAAACATGTAAAAAGACATGTCAAAATCAGAAGCACTTGACTCCATCAGACGAGATTCCCAGCCTTTAAAACCGAACACAATGTGCGTCAGTGCCGCTTTCACTGAGGTACACGCATTTATCAGCACTCAGCAGGGATTTCAGCGTGCATGTTACTGATTCTTCAAGTAGCCTGGAGGACACATCCAAGTCGAGCCTGTGCTCTCCTGGGCCACGCACAAATCCATCCTTCGACTCAGTGCAACCCGGCCCTGCGTCAGGTTGAGGCAGTAAAGCAAGAAAGAAAGCTACAAAATGAGACTCGGGAGAAATGGACATATGTAGGATGACTCAGAGGAGTAGAGGATCGGAGAGAAGATGAAAAAATATGCACCAGAGCCGAACAGAGCAGGGAGCTCGGGCTGAGATGGAGGGGGTGAGTGGGTCGAGATTTTATTCAAACATTCTCTGTGATGCTGAGTAAATCTGGCAGCTCCTTCAACATATGTACAGTGTGTTGCAGAGAGTGACAGGGACAGTGGAGATAAGAGTTCAGAGGAAACCAACAGGGACTGGCTAAGACAATGCCTCACCACAGACAAGCACTTGACCTTGAACCTGTGTCAGGGCGGTGGGAGTATGTTCAAATAATGACACATAATCTGTTAAGTCAAGGGTGTGTGTCAAACAGATAAAAAAATATGGAAAGAAGTATAAGTTCCTGTGAATGTAAAATTTATACTCGAGTCTTAATCCTTTCTGATAGGTTGTATCAGTTTGCAGTAACAGCTTATTATAAATTTTAGATAACCTAAGATATCCCCGTCTTCAAACAGTACGGGGGTCAAGCAAAAGGTCTACTGCAGTCTAATCAGACTTGGGTATGAAATGTAAATCAGTAAAATGGATTTAGATACACTATGATGTTTGAATATTTCTTTAAATTAATTTTAAAAAGGATCTTCAGCATCTTTGAATTTATTCCCAGCCAATATCTAGAGATTGGTGTTAGCTCAGGCAGGCCATGAAGTCAATCTCAGAGAACATCAAAGATCTTAACACCTGCTATCAACCAGCAGCTCAGCCGATTACCTTCTACACATCCAATTGGCAAACGGCACAATAAGTACGCTGTTTAAACTGCTTTAGCCTGCCTACTCTCCCTGCTTCTTCTGCAAGCTGCTTTGCCACTCCTGCTCTTCTGTTTTCTGCAGATTTTACCAGCAGTCTCTTATCTATTATGGAGCCTGCTCCTCCCGGTCTTGCTGCTGCTCTCCCTGCCCTGGCTTTCCATGCATGCTTATAAAACAGAGGGGATGTGTACTCTACCAGCCTCCGACGTTGGCATTTCACATATGCACGTGGAAGGACAGGGAGCTCCCAGATCAGAGCATCGCTGCCTAATGTAGCTCACTGCATGTAAATAATCATCGTAATCGCCAAACTGATGTGTAATGAAGAGAAATTAATCATTTTGTTTTGTTTTTTAAATCATTTTGCCCTCAAACAACAGATCATGCCTAAGGATTGCAGATTTTTAGACAGTCTGACCCTGCCATCAGCCCACATGTGAATCATAGAAGCATGTTTTCTGTTTTAGCTCATGTTTGATCTTGTTGAAGGTCTCATATTTAAGGGACTGTTGTTATCATATATTTGCAGACCTTCACAGGTTTTTATTCCTATTTTTTTGCCAAGATGTTTGGCAGACATTTGGCCGGTAGTGCTGGCGATCCCCCAATCGAGACTGAATTGAAGGAGTGCTGGCCGGTACATTTTCACCAATATATTCCAACTTTGTGCTTCGAGAACGGGCACCATTTCAAGATATGTTTCACATTACATTTCCTGTCATAAGAGCCTTACAAACTGTAAGAGGAAACTCTCATACTCTGTCATATCTCAACATGGTTTCAGACCAGCTTTCGTAGTCATAGAGACATAGCTGATGATGCTGTTACAACATCATGTGAGGTATGACTTTAGCCTTCAGATAGACTGGAAAAACAAGCCTGTTTTCAGAGACTGAGTGGTACTTCAGGAAGTAAACATTTCCATCTTCATTGCTAATTTCAACAAACCAAGGACTGTTAGGGCTGTTTATGCTGGTTTACCTATATATACATAGAGACTCCTCCAGAGACTGCAGTTTGAAAGTTCAAACTCCAGCTGAGATCCTTGACATTTGATCTTAGAGCACACTTAACTGCACATTCATACACATAATCCAGGTTTGCAAGTTAATATCTGCAGCAAAGAAAATGTTCAGTACAGTATGTATGAGGCAAAGAAAAAGAAAGGAAGACAGAATATAAAACAGGGAGCAAAACAATTATTTAAGTGTAAGTGTTGTACCTTACGCACTGAAATCTGCTTTTTACAGCAAGCACTTTGTGTATCTGTGTATCGAGTTGAGAAGAGAATGAAAGTGTGTCTGTTTGAACAGTAGGTCAGACTGAAAGTTCCTTTTCAGTACAGCATAAAACAAGAGACTGCTGAATCAGTGCAGATCTCTGAGAACATGCATTTTCATTTATAATCAGTCCTTCATCAGGGATTGTTGCACTGACTGAGCCAACAACCTCAATTTCAGAATGCAAGATGAAGTTCTCCTTCGAGTAGTGACCGTCAAGATTTGAGTTGCACAAAATGAATTTTGAGGCCATTTTCATGACGAATAATAACATGCTCCTGATGGCCAAAGCAGATGAGACTGCAGATGGTCCTTTTTCATGATTTTTTTATTAAAAAATGTGTAGTGTATGCACACCTTAGGGTAAAAGGGCCAAAATTAAACAGGCAAATATGCACATCCATTATATTCTCTATACTAATTAGCTAGTACAACTGTTTACTTAACATTGAGAACTAAAGCACTCCTGTGCATGGAACAGTGTTATTTCCATGTCGAAATTTTCATCCAGCTGGGCAATAAAACTAAATATGCCCACTGCATTAATGTCAGAAGACTATATGTGGTTTGACACAAAACTGCATGTACACAGATCCACAAAAACAATTAAAACTGCTTGACTATGAACTCCAGTCAAGCAGGTATACGCAACTCTGGACAGAAACACGACTGAACGACACGGGAACCTCCACAGGAAGGTTGTCTTCGACAGAAATCAGAGTACAGACTATGTGACTGGAACCGTCAAATAAATAGGGCAAAAGGGAAAATATGGGGTGGTGAATTCATCCTTTTTATAGGATCTAGTTTATACAGCGAAAGAAGGGGGCTGATTTCAAAGGAGCCCACTTTGGAGCCCATTTTGAAAAGTTAGCATTTCTGTGCGGTACCACCGAAACGCAACAACAAGACAGCATATTCTGTGGGTAGTTGCTTTGCTCTTATGTGGATTTTTGCTTATATGTCAAAGCATTACAAACCCATGCTTCAAAAGGTGTCATAAAATATATACATTATCATCATCATAATTAGTGAATTTCAAGAAACAGATTTGTTTTTATTTTTTTAGGGATGTAGGGGGCTATTTTAAACACAACGGTATCCAGTACTAATAAATTGACTCACGTTAATGCCTCATTACTATAAACAAAACCGAAAAAGGTGATTGTTGACAAGATTGAGGATTTTTATCCTGTCAATTTTAATGCCTGAAATCATGGAGGAAGGTGTCAGCTGAGTAGCTGAAGTAACAGAACTGTTTTGTTTTTTTTTTCCGTTTTTTTTATCATTTCCACAGAAAATAATCACAATGAATGTCACATTAAAGACTCAAAAGTTTTCTGAATGAGATTCTACTTAAGCATGAGGAGGACAAGATTAGCAAATGTTGCTTTATCCATAGGGGCCACCAAAATGGACACTAAGTGAAGGTTTCTCACAGGAACATTAATAAAATGTAGAGTGAAATCATCAAAATGAGTGGGTTGTCGGTGATGGCCTTCATTTAGTGTCCTTTTCATTGTTGCAGCTGGCAAAATTTGTAGTAAAAGCCCCCTTTATTTTATTGGTTAGTGAGGGACTAGTGACAGCGGCGATTGCAGCACTGTTCCAAGTATAAAATGAACTCCTGTTAACAAAAAGTGCTGTCACTAAAGTCACCAACACTATCTGAGGCCAAATCTATGACCACAAACAGCTGTTTGCAGTCAAATGTGGAGCTGCTGTGGTTGGTATTAAAAACAGCTGTAAACATGCTGTCAGTGGACACGGGCAATGATTGCGGTCGATCCTCCTGAAGTCAGTTTTGTTAGAAATCATTTGTCAATACGTGCTTTCCTCTACTTTCGAAATAAGTCCTTTTGCTAATGCTAATTGTCAGCTGTTACGAAAATCTAATAGGACTGGCTGCTGCTAATGATTTTGGTCATTATTTGTGAGGCTGCTCAGACCGCGTGGCTAATTAGTTTGAACTAATGTGTAATTGATCTGATGAATCCGTCATGACATATTTAAGAGCAGCTTTTCTCTCTGACAGTCAGAAATGTTTCAGCAGGGATTAAATACAAACATATGAGATCAAGTTTGACCAAATAATGGAGCTATCTGTTGTAACATGTTACACAATCCTTCTCTCTCTGTTTGGTCCTTGTTTCAGAGTAAATGAGTCTGAGACCTGAGAAATGTATTTTTAGTATCACAAAGGTTTAATCAGATTTCCACTTTGATCCATTCAATAAACCTTGTTTTCTCTGAATCTTATTTTTAAATGGACTTGAACCCTCCAAAGTGTTCTTTGAAAAGATTAAAAACGAGAACTGTTATTTTTAGCCGCCTTAATGAACTGACTTATGTCTTTCATTGGGCGAAATGTCAGTAATTTTGATGTCTCTGATATCATGCCAGTGTTTGTCTCACTGAATGATTTACTGACTGGAATTGAATCAAGACAATTGCAGCAACAGTCACAAGGTCATCTCTCGCATGACAGCAAGCCAGAAATAAAACAGAGGCTCTATTAAAAATGTCAATTTAAGAAATGATGAAAACGACATAAACAAAAAGATATATAATTGTGTTACCGTGGAAGAATGTGGCTGATCAAATCATATAAAGACGAGCAGTGGTGCTTTTGAAACAGAGTTAAAAAAAAAAGAAAAAAGTCTCCAGGATAATTAGTGGCTAATGTGTCTTTGCTCATATTACATGAGGAATTAGCGCGGCATAGCTTTGACCAGACAATATGAAACCACATCCATACACGTTCAGTATATGATGATCTCTGTGCGAATGTACGATCAAGGCTGAGCATAAGGAGAGGATTACAACTACAAAGGCCTCCTCCATAACAATACGCCGCCGCCAGTGGCCCTCAGATCCTCAGGGCGTTTGTCAGGGTCTGTTGCTGTGGATTCAAACAGACAATCCTGTCAACACCAGATCTTCAGTGAGGATTGTATACTTTGTGGAAGTTAAACAGAAAAAGGAAGATTTAAACAAATGTGAGGATGAGGTCATGATTACTTTTCCTTCTGCTGGAAGAATACGCAGAGATGAGGAGATGTCCAAACACCCTGTACATGTCGATGTCTGCTTTGTCTCTCAAATCAAATTAAAATCAGATGTCAATCTGGATTTAAATTGATGATTTGTCCTGCCTTTTTAGGATGCTCTAAGAATAAGCCTCCAATAAAAATCAGACTGGCCAGACATTACGGCCATTCTTCAGGTTCCTCTAAAGAGATTTGCAAGCAAAAAGTCAATAAAGGTGTCTGGGAAGGTTGTTAATTAGGAATTTATGACAACATCCTCCCCTGAAGATGCCATCTTGATAGCGGATGAGGACTGCAGGAAAAGGGTTTAAAGCTGGAAAAGATCAGAATTAGCTTCCTTTCAGGAAAAAACGCTCCTCAAAATACTGCTCCTGTAAGTGAGACGCTAGTGTTGACTGATCATTTACAAAGCCAGACACTGCTCCATCACACGTTTCACAGTCTTATGTAAACAGTATTGTGTTTGTTTGCTCGCTCTTTCAGGAGGGAAACCCCCGACAGTCACAGTGAACCCACAGCTGAGAGCTGGAGACACATGTTTGTGTCTGTTGTCAGGATTTAAAAGAAAAAGAAACATTTACGACACAACAGTAAACCCAGGCAGGAGCAAGGGTACACACAGGGGCGCCCACACACACGCACACACACATACAAAATTAAACACACATAATGCCCCAAAGCCCCAGCAGCCAGTTCTGCAGCCAAGCCCCAATCTAAAGTTAATTCCTGCAGGCACGTCCATCAGAGCTGAGGGAGATAAGGAAGGACACCAGAGAAGGGCCGGGTTTTACAAGTAAACTGAGTAAACTCTGACTACAGGATACTACATTAGCATTTAGATCAGAAAGTGTCTCTCATCATTGAAATGCAGCGTAGTATCACAGTGCAGTATAGTCCGGTTCAATAACGCGTGTAGCAGGGAGGTCAAATGCCTGTGATGTCTGTCGCTGCACAATATGTGAATCCCGGAATAGCCTGACAGATAAATCAGGAGTGACATAACGTTCTGATAATGTTGATCAAAGGAGTGTGATGGCGTAGTCCGTCAGGGTCCCATAAGCTTTATGTAACACATGCCAGAGCCTGAACTGTGGAAAAAAAAGATGAAATGTCAGCAAAATGATCCGGTAAACTAGGAATGTGGAAAATTGAGGGCTCGCTTATCGACTTCTGGGTGTTGAGTTAATTAAACTTGAGTGGGGAGTTAGGGTGGGGGTCTTTCATTTCTCAAATATTGAATAATGGTAGCAGTCACTTTGAAACTATAAAGCAATCATGCAGCTGCAGTGTTAGCCAAAGCTAACCTTTAATTATCTCAAGCAGAGGTGATGGAGTTTACATTTTAACTAGTACATGTGATGGTCTGTTATACTGTGTTGATTCACTGTATTTATATGTTGTAGTCATGACTGGATTAAGACTAGATAGGACTAGATTCCTGTTTGCTACAAAGGTTTGCATCAGCAATAAACATCATAAAACATGCAACGAGTCGTAAGTGCTCACTACCGATGAAACAAATGAACCAACTATAGCTGTAGATGTTTCCCTCTTACTCAGGGGTGAAAATAAGCCGGGACGCAGCGGTACGCAAACTTTCACCCCTGCAATGTACGTAGGCTACATTTGCTTACCGTGTTTCTGCACGTCATTCGGCACTCTAAATTGTAACCGCAGTAATCCGATAGGATCATGCTGCTTGCGAGTGAGTCGTATTTGCTTCCGCAAACAAGCAAACTCCAGCAGTGGGGGCGCTCAGTACGCACTTTTGATTGGATGCTGGTTGCCTTGGCGCTGGGGACTGCCTCCCGCCTTTTGTGGAAGGAGGGAGCTTTTAAAGAGACAGCTGCTTCAATCTTAAAATCAATTTTCTCTGCATTTTTTTTATTTCTGCTTTATGTTCAAGAGAAAGAGAGATGTAGCAGATGATGATACTGTGGCATCAGAGTCGGCACCTCGTTACCCTTGGGTGTGCTCCTCTTGTACAAAGCCTGCGGGTATGGTACCTGCAAGAACCTTATCCTACTTTCACCCCTGCTCTTACTGTAAATGTACCTCCATAATGAATGTAAAAAAACCTCCAAAATTTTCATGCAGGAGCTGGTGAAGGTCTTTGGGGCCTGGTTTACAGAGAGACTGCACAGCTTGCTCAATCTGTCCAAATCACCCAAAAAGACCACAAAAACTGACATTTCTAACCTTTTATTGAGAGACAAAGGACAGTGGATAGCTCAGGAAACTGGAGAGAGCGGGGAATGACATGCGGGAAAGACACTGCAATGTGGAATCGAACCTGAGCTGCCGGGGTACATGGAGTGCACATAAACCACTTGTCTTTCTGTGCTCCCATTATGCATGCATTTAAGATGACATTTGCTGATTTCTATGCCAATAACCCTTGTGAAAAAAACAAAAAACAACAAAACAGCCACTTAACAAACAGTTGCTATCAGCCAGGATTTTTTACTTCTAGGTGATCATGCTAGTACCACTTCTGGATGCACTATAAGTAACATGCCTGCTTACAAAGTCTGTTAATATTACTTTGACATTACTTTATCGTTATGATCAGGAAATAAGTCAGTTAATGTGGGCAGACTTTCCCAAAAGTGAAAACAACCTGGAGCTCTTTTGGATAAGCAAGCTGCTCTCACTGACATGATTTCAATAGGAACCTGTTTTATTATTCCTATAATTTGTACCATATCTGGAATAAATTACCCCCACAATAAACTTGTAAGTAGTGTCCCTTTTACATCCAGCTCCCTATCTGTAGGTGAACAGAGTAAACTCATCAGGATGAACGCTCAGCTCTGCTCGGGGAGACTGACAGCTCATCTCCACATTCAGACACAAGACTGGAGCCGACTGCACAAAGCTGCACAAGTTTATAGACGTGTTAGTGCTAGAATTTCAAAGGAAGACTATGCTTTGTGAAAATTAAGCATATTGTGAGAGAAAACTATGTGCTTTTCTTGTGCAATTACCAACCACGATCCTTTTAAGTCTTACTGTTTCTCACTCCATAACCACTGCCAAGATCAGTCCTTTCAATTCCAAAACACATTTCTGGCAAATCCTAAAACATCTCCAGCCTCTTTTTGTTAAAAAAAATTCTGTAGTTTTGACACAAATCAATCATCACTTAAGTGAAAACAGATTCAATAAAAGATGAATGAAACTCTTCTGAAAGCACTCTCAAAGCAAAGCAACTTTTTTCATGAACAGCAGTCTCTGATTTACGTCAGTACGATTCTTCATCTGGGATGGCTTATTAAACAGTTACATAATGCCAGACTGTGACAGGGTCATCATCATATCTCTAGACTCAAACATTGCATCCACAATAGAATAACATTGTCACCATGTGTGATTTTAGGAAGCTTTAAAAAACACAATGTGGTAACATTCAGCAGGAGCTTCACACGCTCTGACATGCACAAGCAGAGCCCTGCTGTGCCCCTAACAATGCTGTCGTTCACCACAGTCTTTGTACCAGTAAGTAACTTAAGTCTTACATCATGCCAACCCTGATTTCAAAGAAATTAGGTTTCTAAACGACTAAACAGCTTTTCTAATGATGTTAGAGTGATTCTATTACTGCTTGGATTTTTCCACAGATGACATTTTTGAGAGTTTATTCACTTACAGCAAAAGACACACCAAGCAGTGTGCTCATAATGCACAGAGTGTTGGGCTGTCACACCAATGAGGTAACAGTCTGAGCAGTCAACAAAAGGCCTTTTCTAATGCAGCGTGTTTAAGAAAAGTTGGGACTGAAGGTCCTTTCACTCCGGGACCATTTTTGCCGTGTGATTATTTCGAACGTCAACATTTTTTTTCGAACCCGTATCCTGTCAATACAAGCGTTTTCCTGTCCTGCGATATTGCGGCATTTATTTTTTCAGATCACGGTCGATTTTTCTAAAGTTTAGCATACTGTGTGTCCACTTCTGACCAATCAGTTAGCGTGTTCGTACGACGTATGATTCACTGGTATATCCAACATGGCCGACCGGCTGATTGTTACCATGTCGGAGAACAGAGTGTTTTTTGATAAAAGACACAAACATTACAAAGATAACGACCTGAGGGACAACTTGTGGAGAGTCATAGTGTCAGATCTCTCATATGACGATGGTTTGTGTGCTTTAACAGTTTGCTAAACGTCTTCGTTTTAACTTTTATCTGTGCTAACGTAAGCATACAGTTGTTACCATAGTTCCATGTGCTTATCTTATCGCCTGTGATTGGTTTTAAGTGCTGACCATTTGGTTTGAGCGTGTGATGACATTTCCAGCTTTTCTAGCCAATCAGAGGCAAAGGAGGTAGGACTTTCCCCGGGAAAATTCTTCACCCGGATGCGTCTTTTCCCCCCGGAAAGTCGTAAAATCACATCGGGCTTGATGTGTTTAGTCAGGCGCGTCAAATTTTGCCTCTGAATTTTTCGTAATTTAACGTTCTTTATAACATAAAAAAGATAAGTTAAATGGGTTAAATAGTAACATGACTGGGTACAAAGAAGACATATTAAAGAGGCTGAGTCTCTCAGAAGGAAAGATGGGAAAAGGCTCAGTAATCTGTGAGAGACTATGTGAGCAAACAATTCAATAATTTTACAATACATTTCCCTGGCTCAAAATGTCCAAGAATTGTCGGTTTTCATCGTCTACAGTACAGGATATCAGTGACAGATCCAGAGAATCTTGAAATTGCTGCACATAAGGTACAACACCAATAAATGATACTAGATGGTGTTGAACTTCAGACCCTCAGCTGGCACTACATCAAAAACAGACCAGATTCCTTAGTGGAGATCACTGCATGGGTTCAAAACTGCTTCCAAAGACCATTGCCTATAAGTAGCTAGAGTTTGTCACCGCAGCCACAAGATTAAATTTTTACCATGCAAGGGGAAAAACATGATCTAGAAAAGCTTGGAACTTCTCAGGGTCCAAGACCATTTTAGATAGATTGTGGTGAAAACTGCTGTAATGGGGAAGATGAGCAGTTTACAAAGTAGAATTTTACATTCTTTTTGGAAATCATGGATGCCAATCTAATTAAGAGAAACACTTAATTTGCACAATTCAAAATCCAGCACCCCTGATGGTATGGGGATCATTAGAGTCCATGTCATGTGTATCCTGTGTACCAGACAAAGACTTTTTCAGGGAAGACCTTCATATTCAGAAAGACAATGACAAACTGCATTCTAACAACAGGGATTACGACAGCATGGCTCTGTAGTAGAAGAGTCCTGCTGAGAAACTGGTCTGCCTGCAGTCCTGACTTTTGAAAACATCTGGACCATCATGACACCAAAAATAGTACAAAGGAGACCCTGAACTGTTGAACGGCTGAAATCCTTAATCAGAGAGAACATGGCATGGAAAATTCCAGAAACTGCTCTTCTAAGGTCTCAAATGATCACAGTATCATTCAGTAAAGCCTTTTACTGTCTGCATGTCTTATAGAAAGAGTGTCATAGTAATAGATAATGTGGCTCCTGTGAAAGTTTTTTTATTACGAAAGACCTGTTAATGTGAAGAAACAACTCCTAACACCTCTTGCAATCTGCTGAGATGATAGCACATTCAACATGCAGGAGAGCAGTAGCGCTCCGGTGTGATCACACTTTGAATAAACTTCAAGACACTTATCATAATTGTGAGAAAACTCTTGTGCTACATCTGCAACAGAAATGAAAATAGCACACGTTAAACTTGGAGTCATATAAAAAGCTATTACTTCCGCGGCCTCGACTTATTCAGAGCTCATCTGCTGTGTTACTGGGTTGTGTTACTGGCCACAAAGGCCAAGAGAGAAAATAGGGAAGCAGGTGAGGAGTCTCTGTGTACTATGAGCCCTGAAACAGAGCTGGGATAAAAGGGTGAAGTTATCACACTGAGCCCAAGTCAGATGGATAAAGTGGCAGCCGCAGCGGAAGCAATGCGACTCAGAAGTCTTGTTTCTGAAACCTGCAGATGCCGCTGGCACAACATAAAAACTATTTAAGGCAGTGGGGGAACAAAAATATATGGTGGTCAGACCCATCTTTGCTTTGGATGCCCATCGCCGCTGGGTGAGCCGTGTTCATGTGGCGCCTCATAAGCAATCCAGCTCATACTCATGACTGCCCCTTTGCTTCAGGGAAACAGGTTATAGGTCACGCTGCAGAGCTTCAAGCCAAAACTGTCCTCTGAGAACTGAAAAGGTTAGACAGGGTGAGATGAGATGTACAAAAGGAAAGATCCAGGGGAGAGGAAAACATACAGACTGTTAGGGAGCATGGAGCAGCTTTCCTGTGCTTGATTTAAGTCACTGTGACAATTATCTTTCCCTCCATGAGTTCTCAATATGGCTGTGCAGATCATGGCTGCAGTGTATGTTGTCTGCGGCATATACAAGCTCAGATCAGTGCAGGATCTCTGTCTCTGCATGTAGGAGGATTAAAGGGTCAGTCTCTGCTGGAGGGAGGTCAACACCACAGTTTTATCTGCGGTTCCTAACCCGCAGGAGACGAGCAAACAGCTGGCATACAGCACATGTCTGAATCATGTGAAGTCTGTCCAACATGAGCGATAGTCAATAGGAGGATGAGCAACGTGCATCTCTGAAGGAGCGTTAAAGAAGCTGCTGACACAGCAGAGAGGGGTCACATGGGGTTCATCAATATTTGAGTTGGCTGACGCTGAAATGCAAACAAAGAAGGGTCAGATGGAGAGAGCTGGAGATGGAAGAGTGATACAAGATGCTGGGGGATTGATGGCGCATCGAGCTGTTCAGCCTCTCTGCCATACATGCTGCTCCTGGCTGAGGATTCAAAGGCAGGGATGGATTAAAGACACAACACAACGCCTGAGGAGCTTTTCCATTGTGTGCACCACAAAGACATTTCATCTCTGTCTTCCAGACTGTTGTTTGCACCTCAGGGGAAGGTTCATTGCGCGATCTTCAGCTGCCTGTGACATATACTATCGTTCCATTAACATAATCTCATCTTGAAAAGATATTTACACGCCCACACATGACAAGAGGGAAAACGAGAAAGTGAGAGTGAGGTGGGTGGGAGGAAATCTAATAAGAGAAATAAATTGATAAAATCAAAAAGATCAAACCAAATATGGAGGAGTCCTGCAGAGAGGAGATGATGGCCCACATGGGTTCAGCTCCAATCAGACCAGCTGGGCAGCACCTCCCCACAATATGTCAAGCCCCGACTGGACCACATGTAACTATGTGTGTGTGTGTGTGTGTGTGCCTGTCAATATGGCTGTGGTCATTCATGAGGAGCCGTTCTGTCACTGCCCACCAAAAAGAGCCGAGGCAACGGACCAGCAGAGAGAACATGGAGGAGAGGAGAGGAGAAGACGAGAAAGGGAAGTTAAAGATAAAAGGAAAGTAAAAAAATAAAAACAAAAAAAGGTAAAGGACATAAAATAAGGAAAAAGAATAAAGGGTAAAAAGGTAAGAAGGTAAACAAGAAAATAACCCTCGATTTCCACCGCATCCAGACCGATCTGGAACAGCAGCGATTTTCACTGTACGTCAATTTCTACCAGATCGGTAATGGTATAATGGACAGCAGGAATCACGAGAACTCACAAGAACCCACAGAAGCCGGATGTTTTATTTTGTGTTTGTGCCCAATTTCCTTTCCAGCACAGGTTAATCTGTGCTGAATATATCCAGCGTGCTCCGACATCCAGAAAAAATAGAACTCTTTCGATCAGCAGCAGAGTCTGGTGATCCACAGCGGAACGAAAAGAAGCTGGTGGAAATTGACACATTTACTTGAATGATTACGATCGGCGGATACGGCCTTTTCGTAGCCATTCCAGATGAAGTGGAAATTGGGGTTAAGGGAAGTAAATGTAAGAAAATGAAAGAAAAAAAAAAAAAGCCAAAAGAGAAGACACAAAGGTAGGACAGGAAAACTGAAGATGGCAGAAAGCCCTAGATTCTTCTTTTTTTTTATAAGACCCGTCCTGCTCTTCACGCCCTGCTCTGAAGAAGCAGCCGCCATATGGCTGTGTTTTCGGGCAAACTGCTGAAATGAATCTACAACTGCTGATAAAGCAGGAGATAAACCCCCCACCACACATAAAATACACACAACACCTGTGAGACACGTCCACACCAGTCTTTTTTTCATAAAAGAATAAATCCCTGCTGCAATTGAAGAAACAGACCATCTTTGTGAGCGCCTGTGTCCAAACAGAGCTGAAATGATACAGCAGGGAACGACGAGCGAGATGATAGATGTTTTTATCAACAACAAAAAGAGTCACAGCAAGCGTCTTCATCTGCCAGGCTGTTGTGAAGATGGCAGCAGATTTTCACAGGTTGCTGCTAAAAGTGCGGTCAAGTGACTTTGACTCTCTATGTGCTAAATAAAGAAAAATATTGTGTGATCGTCGCCAAAGAATTATGCTAAAACCCGCCATGACGCATATGAGCACAGAGAAGGTACAGGGTGATATTAAGCCGGGGAAACACACCTGTGCTAAACCAAATATAGTAAAAGAAGTGGACAAACAAAAAGGCAAGCACTAATAAAAACATACATGCAGGAGCCGAGCACATTACCTGGGAAATCCAACAAGACCACAAAGGTTCCCCAGGCAAAAAATGGAATTTGCAGCCCTCCAGAAACAGTGTTCATAATCGCATTAATAAAATAAATAAACAATAAAAACCTGGTCCAAATGTTTACCTCATGAGAGTAATCCATTACTTCAAATACTCACAACCAACCAAACAAGTGTTCCAGCACAAGCAAGGACAGAGAGCCTTTGCTAAGCTGCCAAATTTTCTTAATTAAAGTCTGAAATCTCTCTGGAGTCACCGGCTGAAATTGGCTCTGGCTACTTTTCTGACTTCGACTCTAAATTTCACACTGATGGCTCCCAATTCTGCACATTCCCGTTGAGGACTAATAATTACAAAAAATAACACAATGTTCTCCCACACTGAGTCATGATTTTTCTGCTGGGTGATCCTGGAGCAAAAAACGGCCCGAAGACCATTTACATAAAAATAATTTTGGCTGCACCACCAATCCCAAAACATAATCAAGCCAGTAAAACCAATTCATGGACCCAGAATGAGATTAATTAAGCATAGAGTTAGTCCAGACTCCAGGCAGGCCACAAAGTCAAGCTCTGCCCACAGTTGATCAACCGATCACACCGCCAGCCTCTATCAGCTCTGCCAGTCACCCTCTAAGCATCCAACTAGTCAATGTTACAATTAGCATTGTATCTAAACTGTTTCAGCATGCCCACCGTTATTGCTTCATCCACACGTCCACCCCAGCTCTTCAGATTTTACTGGTGTCACATGGGTTGTCACTGATGCTCAATGCCTTGGCTTTTTACATATTAAGATGAAACAACAGGTGGTATTCTCCCCCTTCCTTATGGGGTGTTCACACCAAGCGCGAGTAAAATCATCTACTCGCTTCATTCTCGTGAATCTAGATGCGTGAATGAATAGTATTTACTCACCTCATTGGCATGTAAACGGTGATTTCAACAGTTATCCCTGCCAATTCAACCGGCGGGATCAAGTGATAAACAAAAGTTTTTTACAATTTACCAGGAGTTTCACTTTTAATAAGTGAAAGAAATGGTATCATATAATTTGGGGCACCCACACACCGACACGATCAGTTTGTCCTCCATTTCAGATACCAGATCCAACCATCTATTTTTATACACCAACCGGCAATGTTTGTGCTAATTAGCTATTGTGACGCTAATATCCGCTCAAGTTGAGACATGAGCGGATATTAGCGGATATCAGCTCACACCCAATTCACGTCATTCGTGCCGCCAGAGTTGTAGAAGCACCAATTGCCTCTTTACATTTACTTAACATGTAATTCATTCACGCAAATGATTTTATACGTGCATTCATTCATTCCTACAAATGAATTACATGTTAAGTCAATGCAAAGATGCAGTTAGATGCTCCTACTCCTCTGGCGGCGCGAATAGTAGGGCATTCTGAGCTGAAAATGTCTCAACTTGACCGGACATTAGCTTGGCGACAACTAATCAGCACAAAGGTTGCCGGGTGATGTTTAAAAAGGGACGGTTGTTCACTGGCATCTAAAATGGAGGACAAACTGATCGTGTCGGTGTGTAGGTGCTCCAAATTATATAATACCTTTTCTTTCACTTATCGAAACCGGAATAAAAAGGAGCTCATCTGGAGGCAAGTGAGTGAGGAGGTCGGATTATCTGGTAAATTGTAAAAAACTTTAATCACTTGATCCCACTGGTTGAATTGGCAGGGATTATTGTTGAAATTGCCGTTGACGCGCGAATGAAGCAAGTAAATAATATTTATTCACGCGACTAGATTTGCACAAATTAAGCAGTAGATGATTTCACTTGCGCTTGGTGTGACCGACCTATTAGATGTTGACATTTAACATCCACATATGGAGCTCTCAGAACAAAGCCACACCACAATAAAGCACTCATTACACGAATACATTAGTTTTCTTTAACTAAATCTGTCCTGTCTGGAACAAAATTCCTTGTGTACTTCTGAATCCAAAGATATACTGTGCAAAAAGGCAGTAAAATAATATTTTTTCTCCAAGGAAATGATTGAATATGAGTCCTAACGAGATTAGACATGACATGCCCCAAAAACTTCAGAGGCAGCGAGGGCCGCTGAGAGGGAAATGTGAGCCACTCTGCCACTCACGCATCAATTTTACATCACTCGCAAGAGCACCAGGTCCCCCACAAAATGACTTTAAGCCAGAAAATAGCTTCTCTCTGACCTATCCCCCATGGTGATGAGATTATAATATCGGCATCTCCACCGGAGTATTGGAGTCATAATCTCTGCACATCAAAAAACTACATTACTTCCTGTAATGGGAGGTTTTGCATACACAGTTTGCTGAGGGGCAGCTGCTTGTATCCATGCTTGAGGGCACAGAGTTCATTTTTTTTGCAGCAAGAGAAGCAGCCTCACTTTATATATGTACGTGCAAATACATTTTTAAGTGCACTAAAAACACATCTGAATGTGCAGCATTATCACTTTTCTTAAAACACTGGATTGTCAGGCAGGTCTGAACCCGGCTACATCTGTAGATGCTTGTTTCCAGCAAAACAGAAAAAAGAAAACATGTTGTATATTCCACAGCTGTTCCAGAGGGGTGACAGTGGACCTCATTTAAAGACTCCATCACTTCCAAAGCACAGTAAGGCAGGGAAGGAGGAGATCTTTAACTGCATGTTCTTAGATAAGATGCCAGATTTGGGGTGAAGGCACAAGCTGTCTGCCTGCAGTTACACCACAGTTAATGCAGTGCCTCTCTCCCCTCTCTGCTTTCAGTGCACACAACTGTATATTTTATGCAGTCATCTCTCTCAGCCCCTCTCACAGAACACTCACACTCACACATGCTCTCTCCCCTGTCGCTCTGAATTCACGCTGTGACCTTCAGCTGAGTGCGAAAACAGCCTCGGCAACTTCTTTGCTCAACTGTTTTACATTCATACATAAATCAAGATTTCTGCCTGTCCTTCAAGCACCTACACAACAGGAGTCAACTAATTATCCCGTATAACCTCAAAAGGCAGTAATACAGCATTTTACAGCTCAATTACACACTACAAAATGCTTGGAATAAGTGGGGGAGGTAATGAAGAACATTAACTGTGACCAAAGAGAGACAAGCTTCAAGCATTTGAATTCAGAGAGAGGAAAGAAATGACAGTTTGACTTTTGCTTTTATCAAATATTATGATCTATTCTAACTTAACACTCTGTACTGACACTGAGCTATTCCTATTAATCTGTCAAAATGGTCTTCATGTCACTCTGTGTGTAAAAAAGTGTTTGAAAACCTGAACATCGAAACAGAAAGATGCTAAGCCTTTTGTTTGAGAAGATGAACTGAAGTCCTATCTTTGTCAGACACAATGACAGACATCATGTAACCAGGCGGAAGTATGTGGAAGGACACTCATACTCACAAACAAAACTTCATTATTTTCTTTTAAAAAGATTTTTTTCTCCGTAGAGACTGAGATTATAGAACTGTTACTGACTTGTTAACCTGAAGTCAGACATTTAAAACCCTCTGCATTTTAACAATATATGTATTTCAATGTATTTGGTCCTCCTGATTAAATAATACAGAGTGATGTACACACCCCTCAGTGGATCATCCATCAGGTCACATTTTCTCAGCAGTACTTATGAACAAAGTCAGACATCTGTTCTTGTCTGTAGAGATGTTTCCTTGAATGCTTGACAGAAAAAAAAGCCCTCTCCAGAAAGCCTTTAGATGAACTTGTACAAATGAACTGCACATGGGTATTTTGTAATGGAAAAACAGCTTTATTTCCACTTTAATTGCTGCCTTCACATTGAAGATAATATACCATCCACAGGCCGAGAGTAGCCCATTTCAATATATTTAACATTTACACACAGGTCATAAAAATGACAGAGTAATTCACAACGTACTGTAAATATAAAATTATATTAAACAAAGGCACTGGTGAAATCAATCTTTCAAGCGTATGTTCATAATTATATTCAATTCAACCCAGGGTTAGAGTAGAATTTGTTTGTTGGTGCTGGATTACTGATATGAGTGTATGCAGACAAGTCGGGTCTGCTGCTGGTTAAACACAGTCCATCATCTTTTACAACCCCAATACTACACATGTTGGGACACAAATGTCAGTAAAACCAGATTTAAGCCTTATATAAAACTGAAACTGAGCAGAGACAAGATGTCAAATTATGAAACTGAAACATGTTTTTGTTTTATGAAAAATATATGGTCATTTTAATCTGATGCCAGCAACATGTCCTGAAAAAGTCTGGGGCACTGACAACTAAACACTGACACAGCTGTGAAAAGTTAAAAAGAAAACCATTACTGGAGCAACGTCTTGAAACGAATTAGGTTAATTTCAAACAGGTTAGTCATATAACCGAGTACAAAAAGGAAATTCAGGGAATCTGAGTCTCTCACAAGGAATTACTCACAACTCTCTAAGCAGCTGGGCAAGTAAATAGTTCAGTGACTTCAGAAAAATGTTACTGAACATAATGACAAAAAATATTTTCATAATTTACAAACAAGAATTCAGTTGAAAGATTCAGGGATTCTGGAGAAAGGTCTGGACAGAAGAGGTAACTGAACACTGATTGGATGGCTACAGCCCTCAGGTGGCACTGTATTAAACACAGATATGACTCTGCAGAGCCAGAGCCAGAGTCTCTGAACACAGTTTGTTGGTTTGAGGAAACCAGATCTTAACATGATCCAGACATGCCAGTTACAAAAGTGTGTCAAAAACTATGGACGCTGTTTTCTCTGCTCTAAAGAAGAGAGAAACAACTGACCTTGTTTGTACAGTTTAAAAGCCACATTTCTTGATGGTATGGGGATCATCAGAGTCCATGTCATGGGTATCCTCCACATCTGTGAAGACTCCATTAATGCCGAACAATATCTACAGGCTTAGGAGCAACATCTGCTGCCATCCAGTCAAAGACTTTTTCAGGGAGGACCTTCATATTTCAGCAAGACAATGACAAACCACATTCTGACAACAGGGATTACAACAGCATGGCTCTGTAGTAGAAGAGTCCTGCTGAGAAACTGGCCTGCCTGCAGTCCTGACTCATCATTCATAGTGAACACATGATGTATCGTGAACCAAAACGTCCAACAAAGCAGACCCTGAATTTTAGCACAGCTTCAGTCCTATCAGGCAAGAACATATTTCACTATAATATTTCACCCTCAAAAGTTCAGACCCTGGTTTCCTGGGTTTCCAGATGTTTGCAGAGAGTTGTTAAAAGAAGAATTCACAGTTGGTAAAGTACATGTGCATAAGTATGTGTTTGTGTGTGTGGTCCTTGTTTTTCTGCATGTGGTCTACTCTTGGGTGTAAAACCCTGGAATCTGGGCAGACGATGCCAGCCATCCTAATTTAGTCAGTGTTGGAGTTTTATTTCCTGTGCAGAGGGAGCTCGGCTCCAGTCTGTCTCCACTGTGGCATTCCTGCCACATCACAGGTGGAGGCGAAGAGCAACTGCACCCTGCTCTGAATACTAACTCAGAGGACAGCACGGGGAAGGGACTGTCCTTCATTTTCACTCCTTTGACACGACACACGTCATCTACCATTTTATCAGGCTTGCACCTCACATAATGGAGTGTGAACGCCCATTTGTGACAGCTAGAGAGGCTATCAGCTTTAATTTTAAAGGGGTGGTACATTACTTTTCCACAACAAAAACTGCAAAGTTACGACGTTTGGTGTCCATACTACATGTATGCAAAGTTTCAAATCACAAGATAAGCATATGTTGGCATAATCCTAGAAAATAAATGTCAACTGCTCAAAATGGGAGCTTGGGAAGAAAAGAAAGACTTGCTGAAGTAATTGCATCATCATCATAATACCTTTCTGGTTTTCTGAGCTTTTGGCAAGTTGGACCTTATAGAGACAGCAGCCAAAACGAAGCGTTTTAGACAGAGGCTGACATAATATTTCAATACACCAGAGTGAGAAACAAGAGCCTTTTTTAAAATCTGAAAATCATGTTAAGATATATATTAAAGAGATATCAGAAAATAAAATGCATAATACCCGCTCTTTGAAGAAATCAGAGTGCTTGAGAAGAAGATGCTTTGAATTGTCTGGATTTGACTGATAAGGTCTCATACATAATAACTGAGTATTTCTGATGAAAACATAGAGTAGGATGTCTGGAGGAGGCAGTCCCAGCTGACTCATGCCAGCCCATAAAAAGGCTGCAAGACAGACAGGACAGGAGTTTAAAGGTCTCACTGCCCTTCATCCAAAGTGTACTTCTGGGACCAAGGACGGCAGAAACACAACTTTCAAACTCCACAATCCTCCTCTATCTCTTTCTGTGCTATAACCAATTGAAACTGAATAATAACAGCTGAGATTTTTTTGATGAAACTTATTAAACAGAAGTATTTTGTTGGTCAAGGTTAAGGTAGAGGGCAGGGAACATGCAAACGTACATTTCAGTGTAATACCTGAGCAAAAATTCAAACCCTTCTGCTACACTGTAAGTATAAATGAAATTTAATCTACTGTAATAGCTCAGAGTGGTAAACACAATGCTTCATACTTTATGTGTCCCTAACCAATAAGCCGAGGAATTGGAAAAATGCAAGAAAGGCTTCACTGAGAGAGAAAGACTGTCTTGCATCCTAATTATGATTTGTGTGTCATCAGTTGCCGCATTAATAGATGCTATTTTGGACTTCAGTGGCCGTTGTTTCACTCACCTTGTTTTTTTGTTTTTCTGTTTGTAATGGTTTTTCGCGCCTTCTAAGAAAACATCAAAAGGGAGTGTGTGCGAGCTGTGATTGTCTCCACAAATCACATTGAAGATGACACATTCAGACTCTGAGCTTTCATGGATAAGTGATACACACTATTAAACAAGCCCCAGGCTCCAATTCAGAGGGCTTCTAGGAATAGAAGAAGTGATCTGGGATCATGTGACCATGTTCGCTCAGCTGTAAGATATTTAATGCATTCCTGAACTGTGGCTGGATTTAGGTTCGCTCTAAGCTTTAGGTGGGATGGAGTGACATTGAGGGTTTGAACATCGGTGTCACAATGACGAGCTGAATCCGCCGGGTGTCAACATCTGTGACAGCTTGGAAATCAGGGTCACAGGTCCCCCCAGTCTGATCCACAGCTGCCTGCAGCTTTATATCCCACACATCCGCTTTATATTCAGACAGGCATCTGGCTCAACTCTTCGGTCTCACATATCACCTCCATATTCTGCTTATAGCTGCACTTTTTGAAGCGTTGACTGTATTGAAGTGGCTTTACCAGAGAGTATAGAGAACATACCATATAAAGCAAAATCGAATTAGCAATTACATGAAACATGGCACAGAAAACAGAGAGAAGGCCCTGCAGTGTTTGCAGCATGGAGCCGCTTTGACAGTGATCAGCCGAGCAGGAGATGTAACATAAAACAGAGACCAAAGCAGAGCGCTGACGAGAAAGGAGTGGGTATTTTGTTTGCTGGGAGCAACTGCATTAATTAAATTGATTCATGTAGACATCATCTTATATGAAAGTCTTCAATGAGTGCTCTTTCTTTCATTTTCTAAAGTGGATATCATACTAACAAAGTGCGCTGTGGGAGTCCAAAGTCATCTGCTGTCTGTAATAGGATGCATTCTGGATAATCAGTAAATATTCATCAAAAAGACAGCTTATGAACATTTTCCCCCCGTTTAATGATTTCTTCTATACAGTCACTCCAGAGAGGCAGACATAGCTGTGGGCGGATTGTTTCGCTTAGTTAAACACATTGTGACAACACTAAACATGCACCTTTTTCAGCTCAGCTACCAAAGCTGCATTACATGTGCAACAGTACGTTAAAGCACAGCATGGAGATAATACAAAGTTATATTTGGTGCCAGAAACCTGTCTTCCCCTTTTTTCTGTCTCTTGTCCTTTTCAACGAATGCCTGTTTTTCTTGTTGTGTGTCAGTGCAGTGCTGTGGCAGCTCTCATTGTGTTGAAAGGCAATGTTACCTGTGTTCAGCGAAAAAAGCTCTACTTCTTTCTACTTCTTTACACAGAGACTGTTGATGTTTTTAAGAAGAGGCTGAAGACTCACCTTTTTAACCAGGCTTTTCACTAATTGCCTTTTTATAATTCTCTTATTGCAAGTGTTCATTTTAATCAAAGTCCTTAATGTTTGTTCTTAATTATCTCTGTTCTTAGTCTTTTCCTTAATTCATGTCTTAGAGGTTTTTACATCTTTTACCCCTTTTACCTGGTCAAGAGCTTTTACTTATCTGTTTATTTAATATTTTTCTCTTGTTTTAGCCCATCAGGTTTTAGTCTTTCTTTTTACCATTTTATTTTTTTATTTTTTATCTTTTATTTCTTATCTTAATCTCCAGTTTTTCCCAAAGGTATAGCTTTCCTCACATAATGTCTTGATGTCAGGCCATGTCTCTTTAACAATATATCTTAAATTCTTACACTGTGTGTGCTTGTGTGTGAGAGTGGGTGTGTGTCTTTGTTTCTGTGTGGGTCCATGAGTGGGTGTGTGGGTGGGAGGTTCGGGTTTTATTGTTGTTAATTGCTGTTTTTAGCCTCTGTGAGGCACTTTGAACTGCATTTTTTTGTCTGAAAAGTGCTTTAAAAATAAAGCTGAATTTGAATTCTCTCTGATGTGAGTTATGTTGCATGCTATTCAAATGTTGCTGGATAAATGTCAAGACAATGCCAAGCCTTCAAAAAGCAGCATGGGGAACGGAAAAGTTCAATCTTAGCTGGACTTCTCGGAGGATAGAGTCATTTTTTTGAATCAGATAAGATGAACACATAACTTACACCAGTACAGACCTCAACACTTGTCAAAAGTTGGTGGCCTTTGAGCTGAACAAATTAACCCTGAATCAATGAGAAGTCTGACAACAACATCTTAACTCAGAAACTGTCTGTGGAGCTCCTGAACGCAGCATTAAACCATATATTCAGCCAGTAAATGAGGTGACGCCATGACCCCTGTCACTCATTTATATGTGGGAAATGGTTGGAAGAGGATTCTACTATGTTTGGGCTGTAAAAAACGAAAGGTAGTGTGTGTTTTTTCAGTTACTTTTGGGCTCAGCTGCTTCTCTGGGCTTTACCAAAAGGCAAACCAAAGTATTTTTTCTCCCTTATTGTAAGAGGAAGGGAGTGCTAGCCTGTTTGATCCAGCCAACCCTTGCAGATCAAACTGGGAAATGCAGAAAAATGATTCCTAATGCCAACATCTCATTAGGATTAAGTTTTTTAATTTAAGAAATTAGGATGTAATTAAGTTCAGAAATTACAAGCAGTGCTTTTGGAAAACCAACAGAAGAAAGATTATCTTTTTTGACTTTGTTGACAGACACACCAGCCCACTCAAAATCACTGTAAGCGGACTGCTCTCACACGCACATACGGCACAAAATGAGAATAAATTAGTGGATTAGTCTGGCGGGTATGGGCTTATACATTGGGCTCCGGGGCCAGTTAACCACAGCACAGATGAAGGGTATTTGGTTAATGATTTATTAGTTTAGGCTTAAGCTTCTGTTATTTAAAACAACAGCTTGAATGTAACCCACAGTGAATCAGTAGGGAGTCTGTAGATCAGTGATATACAGAGTCTAAATAAGAGAGCCCAACTGCAACAGCCTACAGGATTGGCGCTAGAGGAAATCCGCTGCGAGTTTAGAAATGATTAGTTATGGGCATGGCAGTTCTTTTAGATGTACTGAATCACTAGAATCAGTTCTCTATAAAGATTCGTTCACCAAATCACCGAACCATTTAGCGGGAGAAGCCTGTGGCTCCGACCTCCTGAAGTGATACACAGCTGAACAGTTCAGGATTCAGTTCAGTTCAAAGCTTCTGAGACTGGGAGACGAGAGTGGTTGGCTGTGTTGCTTCGGCAAACAGGTTTGAAAAAATAAACTTGTTTATAAGTCATGATGTTTTAATGGTAAATTGGGGTCAGTGAGTAATTCGTTCGCTGAACGTTTAGAAGAATTCCTACTGAACATGCTCCATTCCCTCGCAAACCGCTGCAATGATAGGATGCTGCGGGTTTAATGCACTACTTGTTACATGCTGTGTCCTATTTTATGCAAGTTGTTTTGGAGGCAATTTAGAAGTATGTATATATATATATATATATATATATATATATATATATATATATATATATATACATATATATATATGTAAAGGTAGTTTTGTCTGAAAAAAAAAAAAAGATTCCAGAGAGTGTAGTTCAATGCGTGATTCGTTCACCAAATGATTCAGGCTTCGGTGCATGTGGTCCCTGGTTCACCGGCTGCTGGCCTGGCAATGCTGTTTCACACTTCAGCTCAACTGAAGTAAGAAACGAACGAATCACTCTAGGAAGTGATCCAGTTCACTTAAAAGATTCAGTTCTTTTGAACGAATCGTTCACAAACGACAAAACACTAGAAATGATGGAAATGCATAAAATCCAGAGTTAGTGATGGTGCTATGATGGGAAACAACATGCATAAAAACAACTGCATCAGCTGCAAACAGACTTCAGATCCAGAGACAGTGGACAGTTTGATGATTATGAAATGATTCGGACTTTCTGCAGCATCTTTTATTTTACCTTTGCTGTGTATTTCCATGTATTTCCTGATTTTTTTTTTCCCAAACTTTGCCTCATTTCTAAATTTACCGGACAGTCTTTAAACTAGAGATCACTTAGGCTGTTGCAGATTGACAGACAGTGTACTGATAACATTTTTCACCTTACACAAAGACTGGATTTGCAAAATAAGGCTGAGCCATTACTAAAAATAACTCCTGACCAAATTAATCTGGTGAGAGCCATTAGAGTTCCTAATATGTTTTAATAATGAGGAGAAAGTCCTGAATAATGAGCACTTAGGTATAAAATTAGACCATGTTTTGTATTGCGCTGTAAGGTTGATTGAGTAATGTCAGCCCTCCATATACACTTTAATAGCTTCAATGTGAGTGTGAAACACGATTGCCTGGAGGGGCTGAAAAAGAAAGGACAAATGAATATAAAAAGCCCTCTTTATTGCATTTCAGGCAGAAATTTGACATGTGAAGTTTGTCTATGTGGATAAAGGTAAATGTCATGAGCAGGATGAGCCGATCTGATCACAGCGAACCAAAGGGGATCACAGTGTGTAAGTGTCATCTCTGGAGATTGAGCTTAGTCCACATGGGAGGATTAATCCGTGATTTAGAGCGGGCTGCCCTCTGGACTGCCTCTCTCTGATAAGAAAAATCTGAGCTCAGCAAACTGCACACGCATGCATGGCCTGATAGAGCTGTGATTAAAGTGTGTACAAAAGCACTCTGCCAGGATCTTCATTGAGCTACCTCCCCCCATGAATCCATCCATCTAAGGCTAACATGCAGATCTCAAGCCGCTCCAAGATTCAGGTATCTAAAACTTCAGCGGAATACAAATCTGCAGAACAATACACCCTTAACCTTGTAAGTGAAACACAGTTCACTTTATGGTCTTCTATGATTTCCCACAAGAGTGTCTCCACAACATGCACCTTACAAGGATTCAGCTGCATGTAGCAGCCCACAGGGGGTTGTTGTTGTTTTTTTTTTTTAATCAAAGTAGAAAGACAGACCGCTAAATAATGTAAAATGTCCTAAATAGCCCCGTCAAATGCTTTAACAGGAGGGCGTTTGAGGAAAACTGAAATGCCATTTTATATCCAGAGTCCCATGTTATTAAATCTGTATGAAGTTATCTTAAATATGCTATGGCTGCGGAAATCTTCTCATTAGCCACGGCATATCGAGTATAACCGATTAAAAATGCAGCATATGAGGAGGGAATGCCCTGACATGGCCTCAACCCTTTGACAATTAACCTCATAAATACTTGTTTGATGGTTTTATTCATGAGACAGTAGATTAACATGGCTTGGGCTGAGATTTTCGTCTTTATCAAAGAGGGGTTTCTGGGAGGTCACAGATTACTTAGGGGTTAAAGGAAGCTACCGGCTGGCATGCTGCTTAGCTCCCATCTTGAATTCAGCACAGGGTTCAATAAAGCCCTTTGCTTCAGCCTGCTGTCTGGTTCTTCTGGGTCACAGGATACTGTCCTTCTCTTCTTATCTTTACTCTTTGTGTAAGTGTAATAGTCTGGATTTATAACAGTGAATATGAACAGTAACTTTATGTGAGCACAATGCTTTCACACATCTCACTGTTAATTCTGTCCATGAAAATGTTAATGCAGACAAAGAAAAACTGGAGGCTGAGGTTATTTTAGATGAAGTGGAACTAAGACAGAGAAGGTTTTATCACCTTCTGTCAGTGGTGGTGTGACATTTATCTTCAGATAACCACAGGTGTGCTCTTTGACAGTCTGAGTCTCTGTGTGAGATTCATTTCAAACCAACACCTGCTGTGGTGAATCCGTGAAGTCATGGACCACTTCAGTAGGTGTCTCTTATGGATAGGTTAGACTACAAAAAATACATGAATCCAAGGGGTGCCATGTCAGGAAAAATTACAGTATGGATGATAGTATGGATAATAAGTATGGATAACAATCTATGCATGGTTGCTGATACTAGTGCAGAAATTTGTACATACTTTCTTTTTTTCTTGACCTGGCACCAAAGTTCTCCGTACATGTATGTAGAACCATGTAAACAAGCAATGTTCTTAACAACAACCCAGCCGTCTCGCAGCGCTTCATTACCTATACACTGCCACAGATGCTGTCACACTTTCCTGCCCAGGGAACAAGCCTGCTAATTGCTAACTAACAGATGATAAAATTAGTTCAAACTGTGATTTCTGATATTTACAAGCAGTGTTTATGTGTATTCTTCACTTACACAAACTCTTGGAGCAGTCAGAAACAGGCGTGGATTTAGTTTGTACCTGTAAACAAATCAAAGCCACCTAAATATCGATGAATACCTGAGTACCATTGATTTTTTTTCACTCACAGTATGTTTTCTGTTTCACCGATCCATAGGTATGCACATTTGCTGTGGCTTTGGGATCATGGTGCTGTACAGTTTCAATTAACTATAATGAAGACAGTCTGCTTGTCACCACGCAGTGAATCAGATTTCTTTGGGCCCTGCAGTGTGTGAGCCGCCTGCTTTAGTTTGTGATTTGCAGTACTCTCACTTGACTCAGTTTCTGCCTTTTTTTGCTGTCACTTTTTGCCATCAGTTAAAAAAAATCATCCATACCAAATAAAGTGATCTTTTACCAGCCAAACTGTTTGTAGCTTTTCAGAGTGACTCAATATTTTCCATCACACTGCTCGGTTCTGTCATTTAGCTGCTCCATTTACCTTCCTCTCAATAAAGTTGGATACTCTCTTTATAAAGCACCATATTACTGTTCAAAATGGACAACTTTGCATCAATATATGCCCTCAATGGACACTAACTTATCCTCATTCCTCAGCTCTCCCCCCCAGGTTTCCGCAGTGCTGCCATTCTCACTCGCCTTGGCATTTCAGTGTGGCTTTGTTGAGATGAAGTTCAGACGAAGGGTCATTTGAGGATGCTCTCCACTGGAGGATGAGTGATATAAGGCTCCATAAATTTATGATGGCTCGGAATATAAAATTAGGAAAATAGAATTTGCAATGCCCTGATCATTACTTTAAAGGACGGCTGAAGAGATGATATGCAGACGGCATCTGCTTCCATTTTCAGTGCACAATAACAAGCACAAGCCTTTTACAAAGAGCAACCAAAGAGGGAGAAGGCACGTCTGATCATTTGCAACAAGCCAGTAACTTCATGGCTAATAATAACAGGAGAGAAAATTACTTCCACACAAAGAGACAATTAAGATAAATAAAAAAACAAGCTAATTTGTGGAAAAGTTGAAACTCAATTATTTGAAACCCTGGAAATGTCGCTGCTGGTGTGACTACAGCTACATTTACATCTGCACTCCACAGGCACTGTCTTTTTTTCTGAGGTGGTGATCAAAAGTGGCTCCACAGTATGTTATTCCTGTGAAAAATTGATCCAAACCTGTTTGATCCAGCACAAAAACAATCTCAGTCTATTCATCTCACTTCAGTCATTCTACTTAATGCACAGACAAACATACCTTCACTATTTTTACACGCACAGTGACATCAGGCTAAGGTTAAGGTTAAGGTTATTGTCATTGTCATAACTGTCATACCTGTAGTCCACACTTCCACAGTAATTAGTGGAAATATTCCTGAAAGCTGAGCGCCAGCTGCCATTCAACAGAAAACAGAAGAACAATAGTGCAATGCATTATGAAACACTATATGTGTGGTAGTAACACAACATTTAAGTATTTTTCACATGCTGTGGATTTCACTTTTGTTTACATACTGCATCCTACATTACAACAACAGTAGTTTTCAATTACAGCCTATGTCTTGCTTACTTCCCTTCTTCTTCCTCTGCTGAAGTTTGGATCAGTAACCAGCCTCCTTCAATGCTTTTGCGCTGTTTGACCTCTGTGTCAAAGGCCCGCATGTGAAATGTGGACCAGGCTCAGAACGCCTCGACCAGTTTGGCTCTGATTGCAGGGAAAACTATCAAGAGAATATTGCTCCTCAATCTGCTTGTACTGTTTGTGTTAGACCCGCTTCAAAAAATTCGACAGTAGTCTACTTTAGCTTAGGGTTGGGCATCTTAGGTATAAAGGTCCTTACACACCGGGACCATTTTTTTCGTGCAATTATTTCAGATGTCAATATTTTTTTTTCGAATCCGTATCCCGTCAATGCAAGCGTTCACATCAGCAACGTTTTCCTGTCCTGCTATATTGCAGCATTTATTTTTTCGGATCATGGTAGATTTTTCTAAAGTTTCTCATACTGTGTGTCCACTTCTGATCAATCAGATTGCGTGTTGTTGCGACGTCAGATTCACCGGTATATCCAACATGGCCGACCGGCTGATTGTTTACGTGTCGGAGAACAGAGTGCTTTTTGATAAAAGATACAAACATTACAAAGATAACAACCTGAAGGAAAACTTGTGGAGAGTCATAGCGTCGGATTTCTCATATGACGATGGTTTGTGTGCTTTAACACTTTGCTAAACGTCTTTGTTTTAACTTTCATCTGTGCTAAGTAACTTTAGCTGGTAAGCTAATCTGTTCAGATACAACATACTATATGTATTCTCACTGTCTCAAACTCAATTGCGTTTCTGTCACAGCACCATTAGGTCTCGGTTGTTACCTTACGTTTATGGATTATAGTTTAATGTGCTTATCTGGTACTGGCCCCGACTCAGTACATGCTATCATGACAGACATAATACACACATTTTTGAAGAATAGCTTTCAGTTTGGTATTTTACAACGAGGCTCCAAGACATGGAGGAGGTGTTTGAAACCTTTGTTTTCCGGCGAATCCGCATCTTGCGCATGCGTGACCGCGTATATATACTGTATGTAGCGGTTTATCTTCTCATTCCTACTTTAGCTGGGCCAATAACATAAATTGAGGTTATAAAAGTCACATAAGCTTGTTGATTAGTTGACTGAACTGCACCATCATTAAACACCACCATTCAAAACTAGTGTAACAGCTTGTAAGAGCGTCCTCGATCCTTAACTGTATTAACTTGATAAGTTAGAACAAACTCTTTCTTCTTCTGAAATTTTCATAAACTTTCAGCTTCTCCTCTCCTTAGAGCTCCAGCAAAGGTGTGTCTGTGATAAAAGATTACAACATTACAACATTGTCACACACCTGGGAACCTGTATTTTCTGCAAATAATAAAAGCACCCGTTCTCTACAACACTGAATGGCTTCAGATCTTTGCATAAAAAGTAGGTGATGTTTTGCCATTTTCCTCACTCGCTCTGAATTCAGAGCCAGCTTTGGCAGGCTCCATGTGCCCTGTATTTGCTGGATTTTCAGCTGAGCTGATCCAGCATCAGTTTTCCACTAGATAATGCTGTACTTGGATGGTAGCAAGGACGTCATATTCCCTGAGCATTTTATTTTAATGTGGCACTCCATGTTGAAAGAGTCCTCAATAAGTTCATTGGTTTGATCTAAATGCAGAACATGCTCCCCCGTTTTCTTTCTCCCCTGCCTCCATGTTTTCTTTATCAACTCCAACTTCTTTGTGACTCTTACAGTGACATAATCTTACTGTTTAATTTAGCAAGAGCGTTTGCCCAAAGCGACTAACATCTGAGGTTAAATGGAGCTCTAACAAAGATCCAGAGCGAAGGAAACAACATGAGTAACAACATGCAGATTTTTTTCCTCATCCCATCATGGTGCTGTCTACTGAACTGAAGAAGCAATGAGTTTATTAATCCACCTCTCATTTTTCATTTGCTCTTGCAATTGATACAAGAAAAATAATGACATTAGGCAGATGTGAAGCAATGCGATATCGCCTCACAAAATACTCCACTGCCATGCTGTCTCAGTTTGTTCCCCAGCCCATGTAAGCCAGTGAGAAATGGGTCAAACAGAGGAATACCTTGTGATTATAGTCAGTCTCTGTGCAGGATCCGTCCAGTGAAGAAGCAAGCTCTAAGTGTGTTGGATGAGGTACAGTGCTCCTGCTGATGAGTGTCTCTTTTGTACAATTAAAGGCCCGTGTGACTGTGGCCCTGTGCTGTGATGCAGGTCACTGAGTTAAGTGGATGGCTGTCAGACACGCTCACAGAGGCCAACACAGCAGCAGCCATCACTAGCTTTGAGCTGCCTGCTTCCTAATTACATCTCTTCACCTCCTCTTCCCTCGCTCATGTCCTTAATGCCTCGCCATCTCTCCTTCATCCCTCTAACTTTTGTATAACCCTATTTCCGCCTTAAATAGATCATCCATTTCCAGCCCGTTTCTCATCTCTTCCAAATGTTTTCAGCATCCCAATTTCTCTCCTAATATCTCCCTCTCCCCCCGCAGCCGGCTCTGTAGGTGTCCTTTCTGTTTGGGCTTGAAAGATGGTGTTCCTGCTGTCTGACGGCTTGCAAGAGGCAGCTGGAGTGAGTAGGGAGGGCACACCACTGCGAGATGTAAGTCACATAGCTTACACTTAATGATTCATTATTCTGTGCCGCAATAGCTCCGCTCGCTTTAATTATTCCTCAGTGGATTGCTAGCTAAACAAACAGCATGTCACGCTGTGTGTTTGTATATGAAAATGGATGTAAGAGAGAAAGAGAGACGACTGGCGGCTTGTTACTTCTCATGTAAACTGTGATTCCTTTACCCTTTTGCTGAACCACTGTGTGTTGTGGCTTCGCATGTGCATCCATGTGGACTTTCCTTTTTTGTCTGTCAGTGCCTGGAAGGTCTCACGCTGTCACATTAGGAAGGCTCACTTTGCCTGCCTCCTGTGTACTTTGTACAAAAAAAAAAAAAAAAACTCTCGCCTACCCTGCAGTACTGCAAGTTATGCATGCTTTCTGCCATCTCTGAGGAAAAAAAGGATGGATACTGCAGACCTGCAGCTGTTGAAGAAGGAAGAAAAGAAAATTCTCTCCCTGGGACTCGATCACTTCCTAATAACTCCCTTGGACCTATAAATCCTGTGAGGATGGAGGAGAGGAGGAAGATGACTATCTGCACATAGCCGATAAAGAAATCTTCGGTTGTGCGATTTAATAAGCTGGATTTTCTCTCTGGCAGTTCTGGGATGGCAGCACGTCAAGTGGAAGTGTCTTGCAGGAGAGATTAACCATTTAATTCTCCAGTCAGTTAAAAAGGAAGAAATTACAAGCTATGATTCATTTAAAAGCTTTTCATCTCGACAGCATGGCGTTTGAGTGTTCAGCGTATGCTTCATTTAACGACTCCAGTCATCAAACTCTTTGTGCATGTAGGAATACTGTGGAGGTGTTTTAATTCGTCCGAGAAACATCAGAGCGATAAATAAAAAGAGAGAGAACAGACCCCCTGAAATGTTTTACATATGGTGACCCACAATGTACCAGACCCAGATCGCCTGCTAACGTGTAGAAGAACACCTGTTCCCTGTCCTGCACAGTCTGCATGGTGCTACCCCGCATTAATGAAACAGATCGGTCACACCTCCAGCCTCCTACATCTAACTTAAAAAAAGCAAATAAAAATCCATACGAGCATCCACGGCATCTTTTGCTTCTTCCTCACAAATCTGATCAATGTATAAAACGTTAGAAAGCTTTTATTTTGAAAAGACTCAGGGGATGCTGTGAAGTCACTGCCTGCCTTTTGCTGCCTCTGATTGAGTTGGGCGTACAGAGTCAGGTTGGTGCGCTGGACTCATGAGGAGCAATGATTGGTCGAGGCAGGTCATAGAGCAGGATGTTGACACTCTCTGAGTCAAAAATCAACAGGAGCCTCAGGAAATCATAGACCCACACCTCCAACTCAGAGGGGCTGACATGCAGCTGAAGTCTGCCTAGGGAGAGCGACACTCTTCCTGAGAAGTGTCCCTGACTGTTTTGTCTTCTATTGATGATCTTTAAAGGAAGTCCAATGACTAGTAGACACAGTGAGAGACATGCAGACAAATAAGCTGATTTTGACGTTGGTTATGTCACTGTTAACCCTAATTTATTACAGAGCTATTGTTGCATACTTCACAGGCAATTTTGCAAGTTCTGCCATTTTACCAATTTTCAGTGGCTTGTACAGCAATAACTATAAAGCCTTTCAGGGCAAAATCACAATATAAGCTGGAGGCAAAACAAGGCAAAACTAGAGTAACACCTCAGGGTTGTCGACACCACAGGACTCTAAAAATGAGGTTTTGTTGTGTTGTTGGTACCAGAGTTGAGGAGGTAATAGTAATGTCTCAAACCTAAAAGTCTGCTGCGTTCTAGCTGCCAGTGTCCCCACATTTTTACAGAAACTCAAGTTATTCTCCACCAGTGTTGAAAAAAGCCCATAAAAACTTGATAGCTGGAGGAGTTTTTTGGCTTCAAAGATGGGTTGTCAAGATGCCAGATTGTCTCCCCGTGGTTGTTGTGGCCATAAAATATCAGGACAAAAATATTATCACAACATTCATGGAAAAAAAGTTGACAATAAAACAACACAACCAGTCAGGCTGAAGAAATGTAAGACAAGGGTAAACTCACTGACATAAAATGTCATGAACTTAACTCGTCCACATAATTAACTTACTTGTCAACATCCATTTCTAATAACATTTGAATTTATGATCGAGCCACATCAGCAGCTTTGAGACCAAAACACAGATTTGTAGAATCATAGTTATCCACTGTGTAGCTAACACTGTTTGTAAAACTGTCAAAACAACACTATATATCATCACAATAAAATTGAAATGGAACTTTACATAAAAGTACTCTATGGAGTGAGTTTGTGTTTGGTGTACAGCTTTGGTTGAGTCTGGGGGAATTCTTTGGATGTGGATTTTGCAAATGCCGAATAATAAGATGCATTACGAGATAATCTCTGCACCTCACTTGTTTCGAAACTCGAACTACAGCTCAAAATCTCCAGTTATAATGCTGCAAAAGTGCTCTGAAAACAAATATATTCTCACTTCAGAGTTGAGAACTAAAACCGCTTGACAAAAGATCTACACGGCTCGGTTAGTTTGAGACTTATGGCCAAATCTCCTTTTGTCCTCTCTATTACACACACTCACACACACATACACATCAGTTAATGTGGTCCACTCTGCTGCCCAAGTATCTTCAGAGCGAACGCAGTCGTAAAACGCAACAGCTAAGTCCAAGGAGACGCTGCAGTGTGTGTATGTGTGTGTATTTGATGTGGGTCTACCAAGGGCCAGACTCCTAAATAAAAGACTGCACTAAGCATTCGCACAGACTCCAGTCTGACAGCACAGATCCAAGCACATCACTGTTAAACCACAGAATTACACAGAATTACATTACATAAGTAGTAAACAAAGTTAAGTTTCAGTCTCAGTTCTCTCAGCAGTCTGAATAATTTCCTTCTCACTGTCTCTCTGTTCTTTCTGTCTCCTCTTAACTCTTTCTGAGATCAGCTGGATAGCTAACGTTATAAGTCTATCAAATTAAAATCCCGAGCTCAAAAACACAAAAACAAACGCCTCTTCACCTGAGAGGAGTTCACCTCCAGTTTGGCTGTGTACTTTTCACAAACAGCAAACTTAAACGACAAGTTTACTGGCTAGATCTCAATAAAAACTAAAGATACGACATTTTTTCAGTTATTTGGAGTACTTTTTCTGCTACACAGACAGTAGCTCAAGGACAGCTTGTCAATACTTGAGAAAAAGTCAATGTGAATCAAAGTCACGCTCATATTTAGGAGCTGATGAATAAGATACAACACTTGTCTTCAGGGCTGGGGTGACACAGGGACTTTAAGTCGATGAGACGGCCTACACAGCTAGAGAGGTTACCTGAGTTCGTGTCAGTTTGCAGACACGTTCAGGGTGTCCACTTATACTCACGCACGTATTCAAAAATACACGTGTGGTCACATTAGCCTCGGCTCAGCTGAGGACAGATTTTTTTTTCATAAGGTGAAAGAGCAGCAACATCTCGTCTGCCTGATGGCAAAATGGTTTTATATAACATGACGACTGATAGCTAGTGACATAAGGGGCCACATAATTGTGACACTTTGAGTCTCAGACTTAGGAAAGCCTGGTGGCACTGGTGCTAAAATTTTCTCATGGTCATCCCAGGTCAGCAGCTGATCCACATCATGGGCTGGTACAATAACAGGGTATGACACAGAGGAGAGTAACTCAGTTTGAAGCTTTTAGGAAACAGAAATGTGCTCTCACCACTATTAGACGTCTTCCCTCCCCCCCCTGCTCATCACCATCACATCACAGTGCTGCTGAAGGGGGCAGGGCAGGGGGGGAGATGGATTCACTGCCGTTCTGTACAAGTGCCAAATCTCATCTTCAGGTCCATTACTCTGAAAGATGTGAGCCGCAATGTAAAATAAGCCCGCAATCGGAGACGCTATCCCAGGCCGGAGCTGACTCTACCTGCTCTGTAAATTACCATCATATTAGGAGGTTGAATCAGCTATTTATAAAAGGACATGGTTACAATGCAATAATGAAAGAAAGGAAAATTGGATTCAACCCTCAAAGAGAAAAAAACTGAAGATGAGGTGAAGCTTTTAGCGGAAAGAGAAATATCTTCAAAAGCTTTAAAGCTGTGATTTTAGACAACCTCATCGGGCCTCACGGGTTACATCTCAGTGACTTCTTTACTTAAAGGTTAGACACTGTTCAAAGGGCAGACATCTTCTCTGCTACATCCCCGGCTCAGTGCTTTCAGGAGCTGCACAAATAGACCTTTGGGGAAACTCGGGTCATGGATTCTTAAACAGCCTTGGCTGCAGAAGAGACCAAAATAAACACAGCAATCCAAAGAAAACTTGGGTGTGTTGTGCAGACAGAGTAATTGGTAGAAAGGTACTCAATCTCTTCAAATGGAAAAGAAGATTAATAACCTTTTGGCTTCTGTGTAATCAATCACTGATCCTAATTAAACGGGTTGATAAGATGCAGCCGCTACGTGATGAATAGGGTTGAAGACTTTATTCCTGAGTCTCTTTTTCTCTCCCGCTCCCCATCCTTCTCCATATGATCTCACTGAATGGAGATCTTTTGCATATTTGACCTCCAGAATTATTTCTCAAGGCTTAGGTCTATGCTATTAACACATGCCCTTTATTTTCATTACAAAAAGCCCCTGGGAACATCAGGTGAAACAACTAAAGTAGTTCAGGTGAGGATTTTGCACTCACTAAATGACAATAAACTTTTTATGCATTGCACCCTTCTAAGTTACAAAGTGTTAAACAACAACAGCAAAATAAAAATAATACGTATGGATGGAAAGTTATAGGTTATAAAAGGAAAGTTATAAAGTTATTTTATGCATTGAGCAGATTTATGGATATAGCAAAGTAGCAGTCACCTTTGCTTCTGAGATTTGAAGGTGGTATCACCAGGAGATTCTTGTCTGATCACCTGAGAAGTCGGGGTGTGTGATTGTGGTATAAAGCTCGATAATATTAACAAGATTAGGCTATGCAGTGATTAAAAGAGTTAAAGGAATCTTAAAGTCAGTTCTTAATCTTTTTAAATGGTAGCCACTGTAGTGAGACTTAAACTGGAGTGAGTATGGGACCTACGATCCAGGCAAGCCAAAATCTGGATGCTGCATCTTGTATAAGTGGAAGTGATGTCAAAGCCATTCACACCACATTCACACACTGATGGCAGAGGCTGTTATGTAAAAAGACCATCATCTTTTGACTTGAATTACATTCACACACTACTGGATGCAGGCAGCAGAGGCAGGTGGGGCCAAGTGTCCTGCCCAAAGACACTTCAGCACGTGGACTGCAGGACCTGAGATCAAACCCCTGGCATCCTGGTTGGCAGCTGGCCGACTCTACCACTAAGCTACAGCTGCCCTCCATTATCACCTCTGTGCTCCAGCACTGTTTGCGGGTATTTAGATGAGCCATTACACTCACATTTAGGGCAAAACTTGGCTCCTTTATATGCAGATGAACCTCATTACAAAAACTCATCTAACACCAGCACTAACCACAAAACTCAGTCGGAGTCAGATTTTCAGTTAATGAAAGTTGTTGGTGGCTGCACAGCAGAGATGTCACACTTTCTAGCATTTACTCCACCTCTGGATGAGCTGAAATTAACTGATCTTTAAGTATTTTAATATCACTTAAACATTTCCTTCATTGCTACAAACAGGAGTTTAATTACAGGCTGTTTTTCAGGGAGTTGGTTTGGTTTTTAGTGGTTAAGTCTTGTCCATTGTACAGAGGGAATAGTCCTCTGGTGAGCAGCCTGGGTTTGGGCACCTCATTATTTTCCTCTTTCACTGCTGCTTTCTTGTTATGTCCACTGTCCTATCCTATCTGAATAAAGGCAGAAACCCACAAAAATGTTACTCAGACAACTGGGGCTGTTTACACAGAAACGTATTTGCTAAACAAGATAAACTGTTATTGCTACTTATCATGGAAAATGGCTTTTTGAGTGGCTAAAAAACAAAGTTTTGAAACTAGTTTCTGCAGTAGCAGCTTTTGAAAATATTCCTCCTCCTTCTGTCACTGTGGCAAAGCACAATGGTGTCATTTTATAAAGTTATATTGTCCACTACAGGCCTGGCATCCATACTCCAGCTTGGCTCCATGTGCATGCATATTATTTCACAACACTGTCATAAAAACCCAATCTGTTAAAGATGCATAGGAAAGAATTAGCTGTCTTTAATGTGGCTGTTTCAGTCTGAAAATGCCTTAGTGGGGCACTGGCTGTCCCTGGATCAACCCAGTTAGCGCAGACACACATGTGGAGATGATCTCTGCTCTTGCCGACTCGATCCAGAGAGGAAACTCTGTTATGCATTATTACATCTGCATCAAATCTGTCAAAGAATGACTTCACAAAACTAATAATACATGTCCTCTCCCAATACAGCACATTGTCTGTATGTGGACATATCTGAACTCTTGTCAGGAAGAGAGAGCAGCTCTGCTCAACAGAGAGTGGAGATGCTGACGGCTGGTCTTTGCACATGAATATCAATAAGCCTCAAGAACTGAACCTTGGACCTTGGGAAGATAAGATTGTGGGGGGAAATTATGTGAATCTATCTATCTATCTATCTATCTATCTATCTATCTATCTATCTATCTATCTATCTATCTATCTATCCATCTATCCATCCATCCATCCATCCATCCATCCATCCATCCATCCATCCATCCATCTACTGTATTTAACCTTTATTTAGCCGGGTTAGTCCCATTGAGGAAAGAGATCTCTTTTTTTTAAAAGTTTGAACAAGTTTATTGAAGGACTTGGACTTCTCATTTATAAGAGATTTATTTGAGGGCGGACACAAACCTTAATGCTATGAACAGATATTTACCTTAAGTTTATTAAACAATAATCAATCAATTAATCAATCAGTCTTGTCTATTTGGCACATGTAATCCTGCAGGATACAATCACAGTGACATTATAAACCCCTTCCTTTTACAAAGTTTGACTGCCTCTGTTTATAAATAAAGATTTATTGTTTAGTTTAACCACCAATTTGGCAATAATTCATGACTAAATTAATCTGCCGTTTATTTGGATGGGACCTTATCTGCCTCCACAAACACTGAGTTTGTCACAGCATGTTGGAGGTCAACGGATGTTCTTCCCTGATTTAACCACCTACTCAATTCATTAATTCAGTGTTATTCCAACTCAACCCTTTGGCATCAAACAAGGTCAGAGTAGGGACAAAGTTGAGTCCTGGCAATTTTCTCCAGATGATTTGAATAATTAATGTGCTTTTTAAAAACATTTTGCAACATGAACTTTGCCATGCTGACTTCAATTTGATGAGCTCTTCCAATATCGAGTGGTTGGCAGCCAGCGGGTAAATGTTTCTCCCAAAAAACCTTTTCCTCCCCCATCATCACTGTTTGCTGTTTTAGACCTCTTTTTGAACCAGACCATCCATGATTTAGCAAATGTGCTTATGATTTTAGCTTTTAACTGAATCATATGATTTTCTTGTTTGGTAGGTTTCTAATTTAATCTTCTACCATTTTCATCCAGTGTAGTCACTATAAAAGCAGGTGAAAGTCTAAACACAAGTCATCCTCTGTGTTGAGAGTGTTATAACAAGTAGTAGATGTAGGGACAGCAGACCACTAAAAGCACCAAATAAGGGGTCTCAACACAAAGCAAATACTTGCAGGAGAGCACTCAAGCCTCAGCTACTCTGAGGAAGCGAAATCATGATTGACTGTTACTTCACGGGAAAAACAAACTTTCTTCAAGTTGTCTTTATTGGACTTTTATGTCTATATTGACAGATAGGAGAGTGGATAGAGCAGGAAACTGTGAGGAGAGTGGGGAATAACAGGTTGCAAAGGACCACACAAATCAAACCAAAGCCTAAGAGTCACTACAACGGTAAGCAGAAAGGCATTGGGAGAACTCTGGTAACCAATCAACAGTAAATGCTGGCATGATGTGCTCTAAAAAATGAGGTCACACATTGGCGGTGCAAAAAAATAAATAAACACTCAATGGTTACAGCACCTAATTCAGGGAACAATTATTTCATTTTTAAGGTTCATAAATGACTATAGAAATGTTAGCTGTACTCCATTCAGGTTTTACAGTAATGTACTGATTTATTTTAAGGAAGCATGAAGCAGAGGAGAGGTGAACAACATAAAGTAGTTTAAAACTACTTTCACTTCTGGATGTGAGGCACAAAGGTTGAGATGGATGTTTTTGGGGAAGAAAAAAAAACATATCTGGAAGGAAAACATTTCAACAGTTACTGAATGAACTGGTTTAAAATTCATTAGCTATTTAAGGTCCCCAGGGTTAAACACTGCTGTCTTGGGAAACTCTAATTATTTGGGATTTTGGCTAAGGTCCCTGCCTTTTTTTTTAATAAGTGGTTAGGAACATTGACTGTACATACTATAGACTAGGGCCCGACCGATGTGGATTTTTCGGGGCTGATGCTGATTATTGGGGGGGGGGGGGGGGGTCTGATTACCAATTAATTGGATGTTTTTATTTTTATTTTTATGAAGTTATAAAAAATATATATACTGTAGATACATACAGATATAGATATACTGTAGGCTACTGCTCTTCACGCCGACAGGAAGACCGACTGATCAACCTTGGACCAGAAAAGCATTTTTTAACTACTCTAACTACTCCATTCTATATACAGTCTATGGTAAGGAAATGTGGTTCGCAGAGAATTGGGGAAGACATATAGCAAATACTCACATGGACTCAAACCAGCAGCTATAATAAGGACCACAACCTCAACCTGAGACACACAGACAGTACCCCAATGAAATAACCTCCAAGCTGACAGTACACAAAGTATTTGGGTTTAAATATTATGTGGCTTTCAGCTTTAGCAATTCTCTGACCATTAACATGCTGCCTCTGCATAAACTAAGCTTTGATTTTTGTGTCAGGGGTACTGCTAAGATCCTGTTCATAGGTATTTTGTATTTTTTTTTCCAAAAAAGAGTGTTTGAATCTTAACTCTATGTATAAGCTTAACATGGCCTTCAATCAAATATTTCAATTCTTTGGCTCCATAGTTCATGCACTTGAATAATTGCTCTGCAGAAGTGCTAAAGTGAACAGATGTATGAGGCATTTCATAAGTTCTATGATTGATGGAATAAAAGCTTTTTTTTTTTTATTTACTTCCAACTCAGATATACTTTTGCACCCTTTTTTATATAACTAACTCTGTCATATTTGGAGCTTGGCTTGATGACGTTAAATCCTCCTGTACCCATGCAGTCCACATGTGCAGAGTGCCGCCCACACACTCACTTTGATGCATTGTTTTTGCACAGTGTGGTACTCCACGGCTGCCACTGAGACAGCGCTGCAGTGGTTGTCCCTGCTTGACTACCGGCTGCAGCTTTATATGAGGCTTTTCCAGCAGTGGGACCTCATCCAGGTTGAATTGTCCCTCCAGCAGTGCATAAACAGAGGCTGCAGACCAGCTCTCTGGGCACTCTGGCACCCCTACAATCCTAACATCACGCCTCACTGCAGGGTCCTCTCTTTGTCCTGCAGTGACTCACGCAGATCAGAGCAGTTTCACCTTGTGCTCCAGAGGTAACATGCACAGAAAATAGAGCTCTGCTTCAATGCCGCTCAAAGTGACCTGCTGTTTAAATACCTCTCCATGTCAGCTTTAGCCACATTAAAGACATTAATGCTCAAGCTGCCATTTAGCTTTTGAAAATGGGGCTGACCTGATTCTGGTAATGTCAACAAAGTTTTTGTGAGGGGGAGGGGGATTTGGCTCCATTAACAATGTGTTGAAACCAGACTCCTGGGAATTAGTACTGTGTGTGTGTCTATCTGAAGTTCCCACCAACTCTGAGCAAGTTAACGAGAGGGAGACTGGACATTTGAGCTGAGGAAGTTGTATTTCATCAGGGGATAAATTGAACTCAGGGGATTAATTGAACTCATTTGTTTAGCAGATAAAGGTCAATCAATAGACAGCTAAAGTTTCAAAACAGGTCCCTTTAATGGATCCATGCCTGCGATCTGTGAAAGATAAAAGATGACAAACTGCACATTGTAACACGCTGCTTTTAGCTGAATCTGCTCTTTTAGTTTAAACATTTGTAGACATGGATAGGGGGTTTAGATGAGGAGGGGTCTGTGTTACAGTTATTTATGCCACTTCTTGAGGAAGTTCCTGTATGGGGTGAGAAAGAGGGCCATGTCATATTGCTCATAATCTCTTCTTTGCTTGTTTAAAAGCATTGAGGACCATTATTTCTCATTTTGCAGACAAGCAGGGAACTTGCTTGTCTGTTGTTGATCTTTGGTTGCCTCTTATTGGACACTACCGTCAAGGGAACAACAGAAGAAGAATATGAGACCATGTAATTGGTCGAAAGTTTGACAGAAAATGATGTCAACAAAACAGCTTGTCAAACCCAGAAGACATTTAGTGATAGCAATATACAGTATATATATATTTTTTTTTATCACAAACAATATGATATTAATCATGTTTTCATCAGTATATCACTGCGGATTTACCATCAAACATCTTTGTGAACCTTGTGGGAGGTGTAGAAATGCCTGGGAACCCTTGATAGATCGCCAAAAGGGTACGCTTTTGAACACTTTTTACCCCATAGAGATATACGGTATAGATCCTGAGAAACTGTCAACAATATTAATGGTGTCACGTGGGATCGCCGGCGATACAGTGGAGTTCGAAGCGTTAAAAGCAGAGCGTGTGTTGCAGAGCACACTTTCTGCAATGTCAAGTAAAAGAGGAGGATTATATATGCATTGCAGATGTTAAAATAATCTATGGTCTTCATTAATCATGAAACAACTTAATTGATGTAATCTGTTGATTAATGAGGCAGATCTGTGGGATCAGTTTGGACTGGTGCCAATTACAGCCTGAATATTTGCTCCCAGCCAACACTGCATCTGCATGGTGAGTATTTTTTGTAAAAGACAGGCCTCTCCACTTCTGTAGAGGCCGATTGGCCCCATTAACTCCTGTACAAGAAAAACAACATGCACAGACTTTCAAATTGCCAGTTTGACAGTCTATTGCCGTAAACATGCATCCTCTATTTGGATTTGTCAAAGTTTTGGTTTCGTCTTAGTTCAGGGAATGGCACCGGTCTCACCTCAGTGAGTGCATTACATTACATTCAGTTTGCTGTCAGTCACCTGATGCCCAAGGGGGGAAAGAACCTGTCTGTGCCAGGAATGAATCCCTCCACAACATAAAACCTTACAGTCTTATGCACCTCCAATGCTCCACCTGTGCTCTCGGGTTTAGAGGATCTATGAAGCATTTTGTAAAGACTGCTTTTATGAAAAATGTATCATATGTGGCAGGTAAAAGGAGCCAAAAATGACCTGATATTGTACTTTATGACTTAAAAATCCTCCACTTCATTTATATTCATTGGGTGAGTGCCAAAAAGCATTATGCTAATGGTTTGTTCCTTGTACTATATCTGCACTTTCAGTGAAGTGTCATGTTCTGTAATAAAAAAAGCCCTAAATTAGAAACCCTTTTCAAGTCAGTCTGTCAAAAGACAATAGTACAAGATACGTCTACCACATGACACGCTCTGTTAGTTTAATACACCAGTAACTCCAGAGAAAGGTTTGAATGCTGTGATTTGTTTCCCCTACCTTAGAGCAAGCCTCAAATCAATCAATTCCAACTCAATCTTTTTTTTTTTTAAATTTATATGGCCCCAAATCAAAAACAATTTGCAAAGTCATGTAAACTGAATTAAAAGCAGACAGAACTGCCTCCTTGAACTTAGCTACAGCACTTCCAGACAACCCTCTAGTTAGCACAGTTTTCTTATGAGGAGAATAGCCTGATAGCACAAATTCAGAAGTTACTCAGAAGTGGTCTGATAAAAGGAGATTTAGCAAGCTGACTTAAGGGATTTAGCCCTGTGTAAACCCAATCCAGTAACTGAAACAAGAAAGCAATGCTAAAGATATCATTACCCACATCCACGTGAATATTAAAGTCACCTACAACAATGACCTCGTTTGCACTTAGGACTAAGTCAGAAAGGAACTCTGACAATTCTGAACAAAACTCTGAGTATGGGCTAGGAGGGTGATAAACTAAAGCAAACAGAACTGGACACATGGTTTTTGAGGCTGGATGTGATGAAGTAAGAACAAAACCTTCAAAGGAATTACACTATAATCCAGCTTGGGCTAAGGGTTACATGTTTTGAAACTTTACTCTGTGTAAGACTGCAGCTCTGCTCTCTGGTCTCCACTCAGTTCCGTCAGAAAGCACGACTAATAAAATTTGCAAGATTTCTTGATAAACTAGCCACAACATCCAAAGTAGGATGAATGCCATCCTGACTAATCAGACTAGGTTTGCCCCAAAACGACTTCAATGATCTATGAAGCCAATGCCGTTTTGCAGACACCACCTTGACAGCCAGCCATTAAATGCTAAGATGTGGCTTTACATCTCATCATTTGTCATATTAGGCACATGACCAGAGAAAACTACAGAGTCTGACACAGTTTTGAGATATTCACATACTGATGCCACATTTAAGACCTGTGTACAGCTCAAGACCTCTTGCTGCTAAAACCATCAAATTCTTTATCTACAGTCTAGGAGTCCTCATGACTGGCTGATGACTTGGACCTGCAGAAATCTGCACAGACCCTTCATAAGCATACTCCGTCTGGTTTGTTATGAAATGACTGCACACTTTTTTCAGAGGTTTCAGACTTTTTAGAAAGCAAAATGAAGGATTAACTGAATGGAGGTCAGATGACTGATGAGGTCGACTTCACCGTGCAGCCATAAAAAAAAAACCTGTCTGCAGCTTGTTTACAGTAAGTGTCCGGCTGCGTCGTCATAAAGGAAGAGGACTATGGTTCTTTGATTGCTCTCCCGGTTTAGATGATAACACCCTGAAACACAAAAGCTAAAGTCAGCACTTTACCTTCGAAGTGATACTTTCATTGCAAGAACAAAGTGGTGGAGTGGGGCCAGAACAATGAAGAACAAATCTCTGTCCTAACACTATCTGGCGTATTTACTCACTGGCTGAGTTCAGGTATGGAGCTCATTTTTATTTGAAGCTTTTTTCAGTTTATCGAAATAAACAAACCCTGGGAACTGATTCCAGTGATCGTTAGAAGTGTGTTTGTGTATGAAAAGATAAATTAAAGACCCTGACCACAATACATTGTTTGCATCATGAAAAACACCAAAACACAGAGGCACGCTAAAGAGTGAAGAGATGCAGGCTTACTTCATTTAACTTATTTATCATCTCCTGCTTCTGCACACACACACACTCTCATGTTACTTTTATGAACACAAAAGGGCGGAGAGATGAATTACTATGCAAATATAATGCAGTGTTTCCTCCTCATTTATGTAGTTTACTCCACTGTTTATGTAACTGTACTATATCTGCTCTGAAATTGTGGGTCCACTCTTTAGTATGCATCAATTATTCTGGATAATCATCAGCCTAAAAAACAGTCTACCATCCTCAGGACGGCGTGAAATACAGAAGACAATTTTAATGTCTGGGGTGATCAAAGGAGAAAGCAAATACAGCACAGAGCCCAACGAATCTGCTTCTGTGAAAGAAAATGCTGATAAAGAACGAAAACGCTGATGAAACGACTTTGAAAAGTTTGGAGAAAGCCTCCCAGCCTCACAAAAAACCACCTACACCTACATCAGACAACAATATGACCAGCTTCATGATACTGCATATGCTTACCTCTCCTTCTGTCTGGGCCAAAACCTTCCTGACCTGACCAAGGATATGCATTGACAGGTTTTATCTAAATTAAATTCATTATCAAGGCTGAGTCTCCATTGATTCCACGATGAATGCTTATCTATCATCACCTGAACAGACGAGACCCTGCTTTTGGTAATGTCAGATTAAAATACTGTATTTAAATTTGAATAATTGCCTTGAAAAATCTAAGCATCTGTGGTTTTAGTGACATCTTTAGAGCTGATCAAAGCTGGGGTTTTTTTTCACCCCAAACATTTTCAAATGTATTGAATTTAGACAAACTTAGGATTTTAATATAGTTCCAACCATCCTGTCAAGCAGACCCCTTAATTTAATTCCAAGTCTAAGCTGGAAATTAAATTCTATTCAAAAGCTTCATTGGATCTTGTATGTTTGTGCACCAGTGAGTGCACGACTCGACCCAGCAGCAACCTCCAGTTTTGAGAAATGAAGCTGATGTAGGAGTGCTGAAAGCTGAAGTTCCCTGACTGTCCACTTGAGGCTGGCTGCAGAGGAAACCACGTCCACACACAGCCAAAAAAAAAAAAACAATTTTTAGAGCAAAAATAAACACATTTACAGCCTGGTTCAAAAAGGGGGTTTTGGTCTGAATAACTCAGGGCTCCCACCACACCATCTTTAGTGAATATCTCGTAATGTAGTCAATTTGAAGATATCATCAATACAAGATTGGCAAATCAGAGGCACCCCTGACTTGATTAAGAGTACACCTAAAAGTTAGGTTGAGTCAGCATTTCCAGTTCAGTGACCACCACTAATGGAGGCTAGAAAAGGCAAGCCAAAACTGTTTAATAAGAAGACCTATCCTAATGTTCGCCTTTTAGATGCATAGAAAGTAAATGGCCAAGCTAGCAACAGACCAGCTAATGTAGTTTGAGCCGAGCTTGGGTCTGTGGCCAGCCTGGATTTACACGATGCTCAATTTGATTATTGGTTTTGAACCAGAACCTGATTGATCTGGGCTCCACACACTCCATCAAAGTGTGTTGTGGTATTTGACACCAAGACAGCAGCAGCAAATCTTCAATCTGGAGTCCTGGAAGTTGTGAGGTGGGGCCATGTCAACACCTCCAACTCAGTGATACATGCTACAGACTGGCATCCTCCATGGATCAGTGGTCTAGTTCTGATGCTCACATGCCCTTTTAAAGTACTTTCAGGGGACAGGGGTCAGCATGGACATTGTTCAGCCTTTGCACACCATTGAAGATGCTCTGACCCACTCATCCCGCCATCAGTTTGGTCATCACAACCTTCTGATTATTTTTTTTTCCTGCGTCCGTCACGTCAACTCAAGGACAAAACTTTCACTTGCCTATATCACCTGCTGACAGGTGACACTGTGAGGAGATAACCAAAAATACCTGTCAGTGGTCAGGATATTTTGGCTGATGGGTGCAAAAAAAAACAAACTAAACAGACAGCTCTGTGCTGCATCACTCGACTGAGAACCTGATGAAAAACACAGAGGGGATGTTTATGGCAGGCATAGTTTCCCTGTGCCTGCCCAGAGGAAATGTAGAGCTTGTATAATTACCAAATTATCCGTCAGGTCATCTCATCAATTTGCTTCACCTCTGTCTCCACAGAGGGGAGAGATAGCATGTGAAAACAAACGCATGGTCTGTGAAGAGAGGCCAGAGGTTCGGGAGCACCCATGGGCACCACATTAGAGAGGTATGAAAGGCTAAAATGAGCTTCTGCTGTTACTTTTCAAACTGTTGGAGCCTGATTATTTTTTTGGTGGCAGTATTGAGCAATATGTCTTTTCTGCTCCACAGTGTCAACCTATCAGGAGCCAGCCTGCTCCTCCCAAAGAACTGTCCAGACCTTAGAGAGGAGCAGAAAATGGTTCTCTGCTGTATTCAGGGGTAAAGTTATTTCCATTTGCTGAACTCAAGGCATGACTTTTGCAAGCTGCTGTCATGCCAATCCTGAGCTTTTTTTATTTTTTTATTTTTTAGAGTGAAACGCTTTGGAAGATTGAGTTTTCTCTTTGGAGTTAGTTCTCTGAAAAATACTGCGAGCCCGATTGTGGATTCATCCCTCGCCTGTGACTGCAGCAACAGGAAGGAATGAATGAGAAAACTGAGAAAGGGGAAACACACAAACGCACACAGGCAGGAGTAGCAGTGCACTGAATGCAAATTGAACAGAGGCACGAGAAAAAGCAATTTTTGACACATTTGGCATGCACTCTCTTTGGAAGAAAGCAATAGCTATGTTTGATTGAGAAGAGCGAGGCGCATAGAGAGGGGAAAATAAGAGCCCGAGAGATTGACGGAGTCTCACAGGACAACAGCTTTACTTTCAATATTTGTCTAAACAGGAAAACCTTTCATGTGACAAGGCTAACTGATGATACAGACTGATCAGATTTTTTTTTGAACTGATTAGAGAAGAAAGGATGCATTTTGCTTATGAAACCTGCCGAAGCAATAAACTAATGAAGCAGCCCAGCTCTGAATGTAGGATTTTTGATTCCACAACAAGCGCTGCTGTGAGCTCGGTGGTCTGCCTCTCAGCCAGCCAATGAGGGTCGCCCTGACTGATGTAAAATACAGAGCAGTGACTGATTGGCTGGCTGCTGCCGCGACTGGCAGCAGGCCTGCTGAGAGCGCAGGGAGGGGAGCAGGTGCGTGTGCTGCGGCTCTTTAAGTTCTGTGCGTGTGAAGCTGGCAGGTGGTCAAGATGTAAAAAACACAAAGAGGAATCGAACCCACTCAGACTGGGGGTGGGGGCACATGAGGGTCGGTGTTTATGTGGCAATAAGACGACTGAGCTCTGCTGCAGATACTCTCACGGTTGAACTATACACAATCAGACCTCATTTTTGAACCACTAGGAATTCTGAAGTGTTGATGATCAGCAATTTTTGAGTGGCATTTGTTGCAGTCACAGATAGGGTTGTAAAAGTTTTGGACACTTCAATACTTTTTGATACCACATGCTTAAAGATGAGAATAATATTTTATGTTCTGCAGCATCCAAAGTACAGATACTGTTAAAAAATACAACAGATTTAAGGTCAAAATATCAACTCAAAGCTGCCAGAAATGAAACAGAGAGTGAACAGGGGTGCTGAAATAGTGTTGTTAAAAACACAGCAGGGAAACAGAAAGTAACAAGTTGTTTTTTTTTTCAATCATTATGCTGTAAAAACAGAAATAACCTTTCCACATTTCTGCACAAATGTACAGGGAGGTGATATATTCTGTCAAATGCAATGCATTAGACCCTGCAGTGTATGTGTGTCTCTACTCTGCATCTGTCAGCTTTCACTGTAGAAAGAAAAAGCCAGGAAGCCTCTCAATTTTAAGGCAATTGTCGGCACTAGAATTGTGGGTTTTAAAGCTGGCTCAGATTCTCGAATATAAAAAAAGGCCAACATTAATGCTGAATTGACTTTTGTTGAAATAACTTCATACTCAAGGCCAAATCTTGAGTTCTACCAATAAAAACTTTGCAAAGTAATATTTTTCCTTCAGATAATTTAACTTTTAAGTCGGCAACAACCTTACAATACAAACTTTAGGAACAGTTTTCACTTAGTCACATATCCAGTTGAGTTATTCTGGTTGACATGGAATGGTTAGAGCTTTATATCTATTTTGGCGCCCCCTGTGGACAAAGCTGTCATTTATTTTATTAACTGTAAATATTTTACATGGAAAATTTTAAATCAGGGCCTTCGCAGCTGCTCAGCTGATACCTACCGCCCATCGCTATGATTCCAGGCACTAAAAATCATGAAAGAAAAGTCATACATTTTGTTACTGATGGTTTTGCTTTTAGGTACCAATGTAGTGCTCTAAGAAAAAAATCCCAAGTTAGTCACATGTTTACTTTTTGGTTGACAGAAACAATCCTCCTCTATTAGCTTCACATTTAAAAGTTACACAAAGATGAGTTGCACAGCTCTAAATACAAGTGCTTTGTGTAGGACCCTAACAACATGTAGCTTGAGGCCATTGCAAACTAAGTCAGCATGAAAAATATACAAGTGCTTAGCTATAAAGTTTTTAAATGACATATTTGTGAGCAATTAGGTAAAATAAGTACACGGCACAATGACAGCAAAGATGCAGGGTAACGCTGACACAATCACAACATCGCAAAATGCTTTCATCCAGGATAGCAAAAAAGTACTTTTTGTAACGCTTGTTTGGAGGTCTACTGAGGAAGGATACGTTTATTTTTACATCTGTAGAAGAGGACAGAGACAAAGAAGACGACTGTGCAGTGTCTCTTACCTAACAGACCAGAACCAAATTGAATGTGGCTTATAATATAAAATATATAAAATTATTATATATATTTTATTTTATAATATATATAAAATCCCAGCAGCTCCCCTGAGATGCTTTAAAATGCAGGAAATAGATAAGAGACTGCTCAAGATAATGGAAATGTATAATTAAAGTCCCACTTTGATCGTCTTTTCTTTTTACTACTTAAAGTGTTCTCAGTGGTCTTAAAATTGTGATTATAAAGTTTTAAGCCAAAATCATGTTACCTGTGTCATTTTCAGGGGCTTTTTTTCTGCAGAGCTCCAGTGGATCGTTAGCAATTCGCCTCTGAGTCGTGGGCGGAGACAGCACTGCTCTGCACCCACCTCTTCATGCTAGCTTGTAGCCTAACATTGCCAGTGTAGGAGAAGTGGCAGGTGATATCGGAGCTATACAGCTCTCAGACACTAAAGTCTTGGATTTGTGACATAGAAAATCTCACTGTGTGTGCACCTGCCGTTTGGGTCTGCCAGAAATTCACAGCGATTTGAATGCAGAAATGCTCAGAAATGCAATTTCGCACTTTTCTCATGATATGTCCTGTAGCATCAGAAAAATGCCATATGAACATGTAGACAACAAGAAAAAAATGATTTTCATCGTAGTGGATATTTAAATAGTTGAACTTGTAATAGATTAAAAAAAAAAGGCTGGCACATTTTTGATGTTAATGTTAGTATTAAACTCAAAGCGCAGCGTTATCTTAGCACAGCTTCACGCTAGCTGAAGTATTTATGGATGACTCCGACTCGAACCAGGAAAATAAAAATGTGAAAATAATAAAGTTAATGTCATCTTTGCTTCATTCTACTGATCACAGCACCAATCTCTCCAGATATCTCAGCCCAGCGGCTGCTGTGGTCTTTGTGCTCAGCTACCGCAGGTGACAGTTTTCTGTTTTACCTGACCGTGTTAAAGCAGCAGCTGCAGGATAATTCTCCCCCATTCATCTTAATGACTGTCACGTCCTCTTGACCACTTCGAATCATGGTCACGGATCAATTTGCATGAGCAAGATGTTTTTTTTTAGCATTTGACTCAGTGTCAAACTGTCCCCTCTTAATTTGTGATGCAGTGTGGTACTGCTCTGACGACACATTGTTGGCAGCTGCATTAATATTCTTCACAGCGACAACTGATGGTGCTAAATCCGTCTGCTGATTTACAACAGCATAGCTTCAAAATCCACTCTGGAAAGTCCTCCTTTATACAAATTTAGAGGACTGTTCCTGAAAATTTCCACCTCAAGTGAAATAAAAGAGCCAAAGTTTCAGGAGCAATTAACTGCTTTGATTTATGCTAATGCTCAATTAAACTTGCACCTTGACACGAACAGGTGTTGTTTATGTGGTAAAAAAAAAAAAAAAAAGGAAAAAAAATCAATCAACAAGGTTATGCTGTTATGAAAAGTTTGTCGAAATCAGTTGATAAAACTGAGACAAGCAGAAAGAAAATATTACTCAGTGAGGTCAGAAACCTGCAAAACTTTGACTAAGAAACTGTTTCTGATTGACAGGAAGCTTGGCAAAAGTAATTAACCCTAAGCTGTGTAAACAAGGATGGCTATAGATAGAACTGTTAGGTAACCTCCGTCAGAAAGGTTTCGATGAATTTAGTGAAGTTGGGGTGTTAAAATGATCTTGATTATAAGCTTAAGTTTCATGCACTTTTCTGTTCATGAAGGCAGATAAATCGTTGTCAGATTACTGCTGTAGAGTCATTATAGTTAAATGTGCGCTACTTACCATCAAAACAAACTGCTTTCCCATTCACTGCCAACTCGTTCCTGATTGGTCAATACTCTTAATATGTTATAAATAAAATTAGAATTCTTTTCAAACTAAATTCCTGTCACTGTATTTAACGTTTGACAGTCACCAAAGGATTTTCAAGTTCTTCACAGGAAAACACATGACATCCTGATTGGCCATCATTCTCATGCTCATCTGTCTTGACACTCCAGGATAGCTGGTTGCAAATATTGCACATTTTCTACTTGGTGTAACCCAGTCATCCTCTGTACAGGTTGAGGCAGGTTAACCACTCTTAATACACCACACTACACCTCAAACCATGAGAACGTCTGACAAGATCGACTCTAAAAACATCAGAAACTTAAGGCTTTGCTGGTTTTTGTCAGAAAAGAAGACACAGTCAACCTGGTTTTCTTTCATTGTTTTCCATAATTTAATGCATGTTCCATATTCTGGTTTAATTGTGAACGAATGAATAAAAAGCTTCGCCAAACATGAAAGTGCTTAAGAAAATTAACACAATATACACACAGCTCCTGTTTAGCATCTTTTTAAGTGAATGAATCTACCGTTAGTTTAATGGTGTCTGCTGAGCTATCACCAAGTATGCAGGCAATGAACCTGTGTTAATGAATAGTTATTAGCAGCATTCTCCATTTAAACAGTGCAGGCCAAATCAATTTGGAGCATTTTAGTCCAAACGCCCGAGGCTTTGTATTTAATCCACTGCCAAAGCTGCTGCACCCAGTGATTGTTGCAGGTTTTTTAGCAGCCTGTACCTCCGTGGGCTCGTCAGCAAGCCAACGACAGCCTCAGGAGGACTGTGGAGGTTATTCTCTAATCCCCCGAGTGAGAAAAACTCCTCAGAAGCATACAAATGACAAAAGAGAGTGGAAAATACTCGCTTTTGTTAAGAACTTGAGCTCATTGCTTTTTAATCAGCACAAAAAGAAACCCTCCACTCTCTATGGGAGGCAGAGAACTTGCTGTGTTAAACATCATTTCATAATACATTAGTTTCTGTCAGGATATCTCAGCGGAGCAGCAGACAGGAAGGGACAAGAACAAAGAGCTCTCGGACGTGTTGCACACAGAGAGCCGGTGTGTGTGAAGAGCAGCTGGACACATCGGAGCTGTGGGATTGATCTCTAACCGCTGAGCCAATCGAAAAGTCAGACACGCTCACTCCTCCCTCTTAAGTATCTATACGGCATTGTTCTTTCATCAAAGCTTTTCCTAAATGCTGCATCCTAAATGAGCTCCACACACATCTGTGCTCACGGGCGTTTATACACAGGTGTGGCTGTCACTGTTCATTACACTGTGCATGTATATGAGTGTCTGGTAAAACGCTAACAGAGGAGACTTGTCTGGCAGCGCTTGCAGAGACCACACCAAACCTGGTCCAGAGCCATAGAGCAGGTAAAGCTCATAAATCACAGTTCAGTCGGACCAGGGACAGACGCAGACACAGACAGTGTCAGTCTGCTGCTGTCACACTGCCCAGAAAACCTCCAACACAACCACCCTCAGCTTTACTTCCACACACTGCAACACACACACACATTCACACACAAACAGGCTACTGTGGTCAACCTGGGTCTCTTACTGTCCACTGGGCTTGAATAGAAAAAGAAAAAAAATAGTTTATGGGCTTAATGCAGACGTCAAGGGCATTGTAGTTTTGATTTACTGCGGCCCTGTGGCCGGATTGTGATGTATTGCAGAGGCACGGCATTTTACATTGTGATGAATACTGTTGGGTGCGGGACCAGATAAATTCTGAAGACACTTTAGGGGGTGCTGTATGCCAGGCGCTCAGCCTCGAAGGTTGCCTCTGAGAAGCCAAACCATTATTTATAGAAACACCAGCAGAGCTTCCATTTTTTTATATTCATTCTTTAAAAGACATACATCTTTACAGAGCGTGAAAAGGGGGGAGGGGTTCATAATATGAGGGAAAGTAATAAGAGGTCCACATGTGGAAGACAGAGAACATGATTTGAAAAAAAGGTTAGAGACTAACAAGGATATAGCGATGGATATATCATGGCCAGCTGGGGTTTCAATTCTAATATATGTGGCAGTCTGCCGTGATGGGGAGTGAATGAAAAAAAGAAATCCTCTCACTCTCTCTCTCCTCTCTCATTTTCCTCTTTTCCTGCAACGGGTATGAAGAAGAGCTATCAGGGTATGTAGCGTGAAGCAGGCCAAAGATTTAAACTCAGAGGCTGGTACATCAGATGATCTTTAGCACATATCAGCAGACAGCTCAGCCAGTGTCAAATATACCAGTGTCAAATGGATGGCCACTGACACCTGCTCTGCTCTGTGCCCTGAGGGTCTTTGCTGCTGCACTTCCTGCCTTGGCTTTCCATGTATGCACAGGAACAGCCAAAAGGGTGTGCTCTCCCTACTTTAGGCTTTGGCATCCCACATAGTAAGTGAAAGGGGAAGCAAGCTCTCAGACCAGGGCCGCGACTGAAACTCGCAGACCCGTCTCCTCTCAGATACATTTGCATGTCTGCGCACTCCCTTGGATACAACACAACACACAGATGGAGTGAGCCATCTGTGCAAATTTAGGGAGTGAATACAAACTATTTAAGTGTTTAAATATGTGTGAATTAGGCAGGTGAACAATTTTATTAGCATCCAGTTTGAACGCAACATAACTTAATATCTACAGAAAGTAGCATAAATGTTGTTTCAAAATAAAAGCATGTTTTTAAAAGGCAGGAACGCAACCTACTTGTAATACAGTTAAAGGGATATTCCGGTGTAAAATTAATTTAGGGTCAACCACACCATCACCAAGTTAGACACCCCCTCGAGAAATGAATGTTGCTGACCACTTGCTTCTCTAGTTAAACCAACTTTAGTAATGACCGCATGATAGCAATACAGTCTGAGGAGCCACGCACAAACCTCAACCAAAAAGCCACTGTACAGCCACAAATAATGCTCAGAACAGCACCTAAATTCATCAACAGTACATATAGGGTCCCAGCCACAGTACTAGCCACCAAACATCTTTTTAACTTTGCCTAATTTCTTTAGCAAAGAGACTAAACACAACCTACCCACTCTCTTCCAGCAGCCGCTTGTTTGTAGGAAGACCTCAACCAGTCCATCATCAATTGAGGCAGGGGTGACGCAGCTCAAGGAAGAACATTTATGATCATTTCTTAATGGAAATACAATCAGACCAAGACGCTAAGGCAGAAGAACTACCGCGTCTGCAGTGCAAAATGATTAAAGTGGTGATTATTACTTCAAGGAAATGATAAAGTAATGATCATAAGCAGCTGCTGGAGGAGAGTAGGTGAGTTGTGTTTAGATGGAAGTAAGGTACTCTAACCATAAAACTTTCCTCATCAGTTTTTAGACATTTTTGTCAAGTCATTGAAAATGGATGATGACATGCCAATAAACTGTGACTCTAAACAAAGTTGATGATATCTTAATTAAACTTGTCTTGGCTTTTTTCTTTAAATTTGACTGATTTTGTTTTGCTTTTGTTTTTATTTTTAATAATATTATCAATATTGTTTCTGTTGGTCAAAATAACTGTGAATGGTAAGAGTGATACCATAAAAGTCTTACTATGAACAAGCAAGCAGTATGTGTCACATGCATGATGATTTCACCGAGCACAGCAGGTGGTGAGAGGACCTTGATGTGCTGTTCACCAGAGAGACAGAGGAGTGGATGCACACCATAAATCTCGCTAACCGCAAAGTCCCATTTTAGAAGACGTGCATGCCGAGGGGAATGCTGAACACATGACTGACACTGATTGTGCAGCTCAGAAATCTATAAACACAATATAATACATCATATGACACAGGTGAAGTACGTCTGCAGTGGTGTGGGAGGCTCCCATGATGTATGTGCTCTGTGATGCATAGCAGCTTAGGTGATGGAGGGCTGATGATAACCGTGCTTCCAGTTCAATGTCATAACATGTGGTAATCCTCTTAGAGCTGGAATAATAGATGATCTGCAGACAAAGGGAACCTCGCAAGGGACGAGCAAAGCCCACTTTACCTTATCCAACTCGTCCCTTCTGAGAGGGCCAGCTGCTCCGACAACACAGAAACAACACAACATCCACTATAAGCAGGTATCATGCAGCCAATCCTTCCCTCAGGGATAATCTCCTTATTCAAAAACACACACTGTGTAAATCCCTTGAGGTGCTGATAGGGCCTTACAAACACCTCTGGGTGGGGCTTGAGTGAAAGTCTTACTTTGTTGACCTAAATCTGGCCCCTGATAGACAAACAGGAAGCAATTATTTTCCTTGCACAATAACACCACAAGACCACCACCTCCTAAAATATTAAGCATATCAGGTGCGGTGCATGTTGAGTCTTCACAGATGTAATATGCATCAACTGTGCAGATGTTAGCTGTAAGCTGTCTGGACACAGATGTGTGTATTTGGGATTGACAGAGGGGTTGTGTGGTGGAGAGCCAACCAGGAACACGTTCAAAAACAGATTAGTAACCTCGGGGTAAGCAGCACTTGTTTGTTCAAGAAAGACTTTGTTTTTGCAGAGGACAAGCATCTAATGTGTCTGCTTATGTGATTATGTGTGTTCAAACACACTTAAAATTATTCTTGATCTTATACAGATGCACTGATTGCAATTTATTAGGCCGGTTCCAGTTTTTCTAGGACTAACATGCATACTGTGGTTTTCTCTTTGGAAATAGCTATAACTGATTGAGGCCCTTGTTGGTCTTTATATTAGGCACGTGCATGTGCTGAGGCTGTCACCACATCTGTCGCGAGTTCAACTCCGGGCCGCAACCCTCTGCTGCATGTCATCTCCTAATCTCTGCCTCCCATACTCCCAGTCTCCCTCAAGACTTTCTACCAAATAGAAGCAAAATCAACGCTAAAAAAAATGTATTCAATGTGAACCAATGATTTTGAGTAAAATATCTGTTCTGGGCTACATTATTTTTATGTCATAAATATCATTTTTTTCAGTAGGGAACAACTAGAGTATTTAAGACATTCAATCTCCATTATGGAAGAAATGTCCATAAATCCAAATTAAAGGTGCAGTCTGAAGTATTTAACAACATGTAGCATAGCAGGCTTTCTAGAAATAGTACACAATAGCATGTTTACAGTAATATTACACATTTTTTAGTTTAATTTCTGTAAACTAAAAATGAGCACCCACATGTTTCTAAAGTCATGGACTATCTATCAATATATGTGTTCTTGGGTGTAATAGTTGTTCAAATGTGCTGAAAAAGTAAAATAAAGAGATTGTTGTGGGCTGAAAACCTTTATGGTGGTAAAAACTCAACAGGTTTACAACATGAAAGCCAAACATGGAAGTGTAACTGAACTGCAAGTTATTGTTAAATATTCCAATTTCTGTATGTTGTATCATGAAATGATCCATTAAAACAATAATGAATTTCATTTTGTCCATCGGGCTTACATTCAAACAGCTATTATTAAGACTCTCTATATCCCATAGTTGTCATATAAAGCTCATTAACAGATTAAATGAGAGAAAGAGAGAAGTTTACTGCTTCACTGTCTTCAGCTGCTGTCTCCCTGGCAGCTGCACAGTTTTATCACGTCTAACTTCTGTTAATATATCAACATACATATATATACACTCACCGGCCACTTTATTAGGTACACCATGCTAGTAACGGGTTGGACCCCCTTTTGCCTTCAGAACTGCCTCAATTCTTCGTGGCATAGATTCAACAAGGTGCTGGAAGCATTCCTCAGAGAGCTTGGTCCATATTGACATGATGGCATCACACAGTTGCCGCAGATTTGTCGGCTGCACATTCATGATGAGAATCTCCCGTTCCACCACATCCCAAAGATGCTCTATTGGATTGAGATCTGGTGACTGTGGAGGCCATTTGAGTACAGTGAACTCATTGTCATGTTCAAGAAACCAGTCTGAGATGATTCCAGCTTTATGACATGGCGCATTATCCTGCTGAAAGTAGCCATCAGAAGTTGGGTACATTGTGGTCATAAAGGGATGGACATGGTCAGCAACAATACTCAGGTAGGCTGTGGCGTTGCAACGATGCTCAATTGGTACCAAGGGGCCCAAAGAGTGCCAAGAAAATATTCCCCACACCATGACACCACCACCACCAGCCTGAACCGTTGATACAAGGCAGGATGGATCCATGCTTTCATGTTGTTGACGCCAAATTCTGACCCTACCATCCGAATGTCGCAGCAGAAATCGAGACTCATCAGACCAGGCAATGTTTTTCCAATCTTCTATTGTCCAATTTCGATGAGCTTGTGCAAATTGTAGCCTCAGTTTCCTGTTCTTAGCTGAAAGGAGTGGCACCCGGTGTGGTCTTCTGCTGCTGTAGCCCATCTGCCTCAAAGTTCGACGTACTGTGCGTTCAGAGATGCTCTTCTACCTACCTTGGTTGTAACGGGTGGTTATTTGAGTCACTGTTGCCTTTCTATCAGCTCGAACCAGTCTGGCCATTCTCCTCTGACCTCTGGCATCAACAAGGCATTTCCGCCCACAGAACTGCCGCTCACTGGATATTTTTTCTTTTTCGGACCATTCTCTGTAAACCCTAGAGATGGTTGTGTGTGAAAATCCCAGTAGATCAGCAGTTTCTGAAATACTCAGACCAGCCCTTCTGGCACCAACAACCATGCCACGTTCAAAGTCACTCAAATCACCTTTCTTCCCCATACTGATGCTCGGTTTGAACTGCAGGAGATTGTCTTGACCATGTCTACATGCCTAAATGCACTAAGTTGCCGCCGTGTGATTGGCTGATTAGAAATTAAGTGTTAACGAGCAGTTGGACAGGTGTACCTAATAAAGTGGCCGGTGAGTGTATATATACATATATATATATAGATATATATAGATATATATGTATGTATATTCTGCAGTAAATAGAGAACAGCCATCCACCACAGTTGTTTAATGGTCCATTAAGGTGTTAAGGTGTTATCTCTCTAACACATCTTCCAGCAAGTCCAAATTAATTCCGATCAAATGAAGCTTCAAAACCAAACACAGAACTTCAGCCGTTGCCTTGGGTGGCATGAATTTAACTAGTGTTATAATATGACTGAATTCTCTTGGAACATAATATGGATGGATAGCAACTGACAACAGTTCAATTTCTGAACAACACAACTTCTCCTTGACAGTTACGTGTGAAGAGTTACACTATCACTGGTTAACAAGTAAACCCAGACCCCCTCCTCTCTTCTTGTCTCGAGCTTCAGCATCTTGAAGCTAATCTAAGCCAGGTAGATCCACACTGGAGTCCAAGTTATTTTGATTCAACCAGTTTTCAGTAAAACACAGGAGACTGCACTCATGGTATGCTTTCTCAGTTTTCACCAATATCTCAAGCTCATCACTCTTACTGGGCAGCGGGTTGACGATTCCCATGAAGACTGATAGAAGAAAGGGTTTATATCTTCATTTCTATGCCTTCAACTTTGCCTTCACCTCCAAAGCAGTATGGCAACCACCAGAAACACCTGCAGATGTCCGCCAGAACCAGATGCCCCACTTAGTCTCAGACAAAACATGACAGAACACGACAAAAACATGAAAAAACTGAGAAAAAATTACAAAAAATTCTGAGAGATCAGGCTTTGCAGCTCCTTGGTTGAGCGCAGCTTCTGGAAATAAAATAACCATTTTGGAAATGCTGACTTAAACAAATTTATGGCCAATAGAAGCTGGCACAGACATGCAGTTCAGTCCCATGTCTTGTTATGTGTCTCTCAAAAACCATCTTAAGGGGGCTATTGCTATCCAACAATTTTACACTATAAACACATTTGCCTTACATGGACTCGAACAGGGTTTCTTAGGCTTTCTCAACCAGCCTCAGGTGGATACATGAGGAACCACAGGTTTTTGCACTGCTGCCCTGGCTCCATTTTTCACCACTGGAGATTCCTGCTGGAACGAGCGCCCTTTGGCCTCCGCACAAAACGGTTCTGCTCTCACCGAAAAGCATCTTGCAACCTGACAGATACGAACAACAACCAGGTCATCCTCCTTTTGTCATACACTTTGCTTCAGAGGTGAAAGGTCACTTCTGATCTCTTTTGATCCTTGGCATTAGAGGCAATATTCAGCAGCATCTCTGAAAACAACCCATCTGTCCGTCTCCACGCTCTGTGCACAGACCTCTGGGAATCAGAGCATGATCGCTTTAAACCTTCCAGCCCCCCCTACCTTCACCCCAACACACATACATACACAATCTCTTCCACACACACCCACACACAGAACACAATCCAGTCCACAGAGAGATTAAATAGCCACAGACCTATTTTACAAACATAATCCTTTGTTTTACGAATTTCAGCATCTCAAAACACAACAGTGTGGATGTCTTCTGCAGGGTGGCATTTCATGAAAAGAATCAAGAGATTATTATTCAAAAGAATTTCACATTTTGATGTACCGTGGTGATAGGGGTAAGCCTGTGGCAGAAATACAATGAAATATGATTACAGCGCTGACTGTCTGAGGATTAGAGCGGAGGTTACTGTCAGTATATGGCAATGGTTAAAGAAATATGAAGTTCAGCCAAAAAAGTTCCAGTAAACAAACTGAAATCAGATTATCATGGTCTCAGTTTGAAGTGATGTAACTGCCCTCCCACTTGTGCCTGCTCTTTGTTTACCCCTCTTCTGTTTCTATGTTTGTCTGCCTGCAGGTCGCTGGTGGGCCGGGTTTGCTGCACATGGGAGTATCTGCAAGTCTCACAGGTGAATTTACGTTCTGGCTGTCAAACTGTGCCCACTCTCTCTCACACACAGGCTTTCCTTGGTTGGCTTTGGTCGTCATCGTTTATTCTCACATCCCAAAACAGTCCAGAAACTGAACCGCTGACAAACACACCTCATCCTCTCTATGTAGTTCAGTCAGGACTACTTTCTTCAATCCTGGCGGGGCATGGGTCTATTCTGAGAGCTCCATGTCCCTCATGACCATATATGGAGTGCCAAAGTTTTAGGCAGGAAGAGCGCACCTCCTTTTCCCGTCCTGAGTAAACATGAAAAAGCCCTGGCAGGTAGAGCATCAGCAAAACTCTCAAAGCAGGTATCAGTGACAATGCCTCCACCACGGGATTCAGAGCCTTCAGCCGCTCTGCCCCCAGCCTCTGGAACTCCTCCCACCAGCCATCCGTAACACGAATACATTGAATCTCGATAAATCACACCTCAAAACTAGTGTTGGGCGGTTTGACAGTATATACCATGTGACGGTATGAAAGTGTCTACTGATAGAAATGTTGCTATACCGTTTATACCAGAGAGAGAGAGCAGATGATTGCTGCATCTCTCTGAGTCAGTGTGCGCTCGCTAACAGTAAAGCTGGATTGCATCCGTTTGGGTGGGTTTCTGTATATTCACCAGCGTGTTTCACCAGTGTGGAGTTTGTTCACTCCGTTTGATTGGTCAGGTTTGGGTGCATGTCCAGCAGACTGCTTGGCATGGTTTTAACAAAAAAGAAACAGCTTCACTGGTGGTGGTCATGGCAGATGGGGAAGTTAGTGGCAGTACCGAGCAACCAACATGAGGAAGAGGAGGAGGAATTTGTTCTGAAAAAGGGCGCGAGTCATGACATCGGTTGTCTGGAGATTCGTTGAATTTAGAAAATCTGACAATGAAAAAATCTGACAGAAATCCGAGTTTAAAAATAAAAGGAAAGTGAACAAATGCAACAGTATGATATTTTTAAGCCGTTAATAAAATTTACAGGGGGAAAAAAACATACCGTGCTATATATACCATTACCATGATATGAAATTTCTCATATTATGATATAAGATTTTTTTCATACTGCTCAACATTACTCAAAACCCACCTGTTCCAACAAGCATACTCACCCTGACTGTCACTCTGCAGATCACCTCTTTAGTGAAAAAATATATCACATCACAATCAAATTTAACTTGCTTTTTTTCCCCCACTGTTTGTTTTTATCTGTCTTGTATGGTGTCCTTGGGTGTTTTGGAAGACGCCCATATATAAAATGTGTAACTATAATAATAATTATTATTATTATGATTATTATTATCATTATTGTAAAGGACACTGGTAAAATCAGGCAGCATAAAAAAAGAGGATGAACCATGTATTTTATCTCATTTTTCCATATCTTGTGTGCATTTTCTTGACAAGGATGCAAAATTAACCTGAATAAATATTTGACACACAGACACAACACAACCATTACGCAATTACACACTAAGAAACACACACCCGGGCGCCACTATGGTGTGACAGAGGGTACCTCTGCAGGGAAAATATGTCGGATCATGGGGGGTTGAGATCTCACATTAAACCTTGCTCCACCTTCCAGTCCTGTGGAAATACACACACATACAAACACACACACACACACACACACACACAAAGACTGCATGGCGGCAGGCCTGTCACCTCTCTCTGGTGACAAGCGTCTGTTTAGACACCATTCAGGATCATCACCACCTCTTCTTTTCACCAAACACACGGACACACAGACACCCTACATGCCTGGATCAAAGACAGCTTTGTGCTTTACCGCGTAAACTACAAAGCTTTAAAACTCACTATCAACATGGGACAAAGGACTGACTGAGATTCCTCTCAAGACCAAACTATGATTTAAATTTGGCAAAAAAACTCATCCAGTGTTGAAGAAGTATCTCAGTGTAACGTACATGTAGTTGAATGCTTTAATTGGGAGGATTTTTTGCCTCTGTGCTGGTGCTGGAGGAGCTCCTAGCTTCAGCGTTAGCTGATGCAAGACTCAGGGTCTCTGTTTGATTCCATTTGCCCGGTGCTCGAACTGAGATTTTCATGTCAAAGATGGGCTGAACGAGGGGTGGAATCTGAACATTGCAAACCAGACTAAAGTTTGTACTGCCTGCAACACGGACCTGTGATCATATTTAAAAAAAAAAAAACAAAAAAAACAAACACATTTACTACATAAACTACAAAGACAAAATTTTATGCGTTTTTTTTCCTCTTATAAAACATGATTATTCACATGATGGGCTCTGTGATGTTAATAAGACGGTTCAAAGACGTTGCACAAGAGAGGATAAAGAAGACAGCACATGCGCTGGTACTGACTACAAGGCGGATTAATCCCCGATTGCCGACATAGAACCATTTCCAGTTGGCTGATGGTGATGAGAGACAATAACAGATAATGTGCATTTAAAACCTGCTGTAATACTTGATTTTTTTTTCTCTGATTGTAATGCGCTGCTCATTTTTCAATCATTTAGCTGACATGTAAATGAGACTCTAATTGAAAATCACAGCTGATATGTGCGTGAATGTCTGATGAGTCTTGTCACTGGAGCATATTCCTCACATCTGAACGAAGATGCAACCCTCAAGTGTTGAAACTGAAGCTACTGTGAAAGACCAGAGAGTCAATGTTTAAATACCCAACTTTACAGCTGGGTTTGTAGCCTATTCATATCTCATTTGTTTTGTAAACACTTTGTAATCTTTTTGTTGTTGTTGTTTTTAATTATGCACATGTTTAAATAATAGTAAGGCTTATAGATAGAAAATACAGGTGAATAATCAGAGGACTGGGTAAACCGATAAGCTGGAGCATTGTTGCTGTTTGGATGGTGGCTAAAAGCCCACCTCAGCTCCAACTTGTTACCGGTGTCAGCACTTTTAATCACCATCGTTTCATTTTGCCTCTTCAGAAACCAGTGGGTGACATCTCTGATATCTCTGTTTTCCGCAGTCTGGGGACGAATCAAAGACACTTACAGCCTGATCATACAACCTGCACAGAATGAACAAGCGTGGGCGTCAATAACATTTTCCAGCTTCTATTTTCATGCTCATTGTCAGCATTGTGATGAGATGAGATGTGACATGAAAATTTCCATAAATGAAGCATAGCGGTAGTTCTGGCAGGTCATGGAGTCAGGCTAAATGCTACAGTCAGCTGATCTTAAGCCAGCCCTCAGTCAGCTGACAGCTCAGGTAATCACCCTCTTCACATCCTATTGGCTAATGTCAAAATGGCGCCTTATTTAAACTGCTTCTCCTGCCTACTCTGCCTGCTGCAACCCACCTCCACCCCGACTCCTCCTGTTAATGTTGTGTCTGATCTTACCAGTGTCATATGTATTGTCACTGATGTTTGCTCTGTTCTGTGCGGGGATTTTTATGTTTTTATCTTAATCGAATTTATTTGCTGCTTCTCTGCCTGGCTCCTCATGTATGCACATGAAAGGGAGGGGAGGAGCTCTCCCCTCTTAGAGCCATTCCGTGCAAGCGCACGGAAGAGCAGGGATCCCTCAGAACAGAGCCATACTAAAATAAAAGTAAAAATGTTTGCTTGTAATAAATAATTAATTTTGACTAAAGTGATCCTGACTGAACAACGGGTTTAAATGTGTGAATAATCTTATGAAAGCAGCAACTCTGCGGGTGAAATCTTGTCTCTATGTGCATTTTTAATCAGCATAATTAAATAGTTGTTGAAAAAACTCTGCACTTTTCAATCAGTCCTAAAAGTCTTTGCCTGTTTTTTCATCATCATTTTTATAGGAAAAAAGCCCGCTGGGTATAATCTTTCAGGTCCCAGGCTCTGAACATGGGTGGGCTCTGAATGGTTATTTTCCATAAGAGAGGTTGAACAGTTATTAAAAATGGAGGTGAAGAATTTCCCTCTTTGACTTCATATTCAGATGAGCTGGTTGGGAGCTCTTTTCATTGTCATTTTCTCAACACTAATGGACTGCTGTTCTTTATTCTGCCTCCAGACTTCACTGATTGTTTCTGAAATCTCTGACTGAGTGAATCTGCATTAAGAGAGCTGCTCTCCTTTCCACCCACATTTTGATTATCCTTTTTCTTTTTTTTCATCAAAACAACTTTATGAAGAAACACATAATGAAACTAAATGATGTGTTAGAATGGGCAGACTCCTGACAATGATTTGAGACTCTAAATAAGTCTTATTCCACTTTATTGAAACCTGTTCAAGTATCCACAAGCTACGGTTAAAAAACACGTTTACTTCGCTTTCCAATCGATATCAATGCTTTCAGTGACAAACAGGATTCTCCGTGTTATCTCAACGGGTTCTGAGCCTCTTAGAAAGGCTCATCCCTGCCGTGTGTTCGGTCAATACTCAACTCTGTGTTCAAAACGTGTTTTTTGCCAGAGATTGATGCAACCTTTGTTTTTTTTTGTTTTTTTATCAATGCTTGATCCACAAACTCCAGGTTGGTGATTATCAGACGGATATTTTTTAATGCAGCTAATAAGATGATTGACTAAAACAGTGGGGATCATGAATTATTGGCTGCAAACACTTAATTCTAAGTACCTGGAAATATAACCATAGATAAAAAACCTGCATGATATAATAAAACACCAGGTTGTATGAATGCGGATGTAATCAAATTGAGTGTTTTTATGTGGAACATGGAGAGTCAGAACTGACTGAGTTATAGTTCAGCACCACAGCGCTCTGGGTAAATCATTCACATGAAAAATGGGAAACACTGACATGTAAGAAACACTATCATTTCACAAACCTAAGTGAGGTTAAATTGAACCCCACTTTCACCCCAGATTCTTATATAGAAAAGTCCTACTTAACACATGATGGATACCCAGGATGCTTAAGAGTACACAGAAAAAGGGACTATTTTTACTGGAACTATCACAGCCATGCAGACTGAGCCCTGAATAATTCAGGGGTATTAAAAAGACCCCAACTGAGGAGTTTTCCAATCCAGAAAGAGAAGATAGACCTCAAATTGTGTCATTCAGAGCCCATCAAGATGCAGTGATCTGCATGTACATAACCTGTATCTCTGAACCACAGTAATCTGAAAGGATACAGTTTGCTCACAACTCCTGCAAACACACCTCATCTCTCCCCTGAAGAACAACTCACTGAGAGACATCAGCAGAGCAGGGCTGCAGCGACTTTTCATCTACAATCTTCAAAATAAATAATTAGAAAATCTTACACGGGATTCCTTTCATGTTAAGTTTTAACTCTTCAAAACAACCTTGTTTTGGAGCGGCATTGTGGGAAATATCTTTAAGATATGGCATTTTGGTTTAAAAGTGTGAGAAACAGGCAGAAAACAATCACTTGCAAAATAGTGCTGGCTTTAAATGACGAGATTTTAGGTGCACAGCTGCCCTTTTTGTCTCAAATCAAAGATGGATTCTTTAACAACATGAAAATGTACAACAACCTCACAAATATGCACGCTCTTGCTATTCTACTTATGCTCATCACATGTGTGTATATATTCCAGTGACAGGGCATTTCCATTTTTATTGAGTAAGCAGCAAACAGCACTATATCAATTTGGCACCCTAGAAAAATGAATAAAACATCTTGCTTTTGTTAAAACAAAATGTATGTAATTCTTTATTACTGGTACAGTTCACATATGTTAATTTAAGATTTTTCGACTCTACGATTTTAAGAAACCCAAATTAAATTTCCCAGGAGACCCTCCCAGATTGCTGCCCATTTGTTCCAGGGACACAACAGTAAAAAGCTATAGTTGCAGATGTTTCTAAAAATTTTCTTTAGATGATTTCAGCTGTTGGGTAGGGGGTTTCCTGCACCGTCATAGAACTTGCATGAGTAACATGTGACTTCCAGGTGCAAACGCAGGATAACATGTGCTTTCAACAGTTATTCACACTCATTCATATCTGCGTGGTTTTCCAACTCAAGCATAAAGGGCAATACATGAGTGCACAAACAGGTCATTTATCCATTAGAGTTGATAGAAAGGTGGCAGCCGAGCAGATACAGATGCACCTCTGTGTTTCCATTATCACCAGCCATGCTGAACGGGTCTTGGCTGCCGCCTCACTCTGATGTCAGCCAAACTGAAACTACGCAGAGACCTGTCGGCGCGTTGTGGCGGGAACAGATTTAGAAGATTTCAGGTAATGGAATAATCACTCTGAAGGAGCAGAGCAGAGTCGAGTCATGCAAGACTAGTTGCGGCAACCTTGAATTTCATCAATACAATCATCTGTGTCTGTCTCTCTTATGAAACAGCACAGAGCCCGCTGCCTCTCGCAAAACTTCAAATCAAAAGCAATCTCAGTTTTGATTACGATGCATAGATTTTTGCGGCGGAGGCTTAGAGAAACGGGGGAAATATCAGCGAGGAGGTCTGAACGAGTGAATGTAGACAAGATCAAAATAGCAGAGTGACTTTTGGTCTTATGAAAGAAAACAGCTGAATGATTTAGTCCTTATCTATGCATGAGATATGGTAACCTTTGAAGTCATTTTCCAGTCTTTATTGGCGGCGCTGTGATATGTTTCACATACGATTATGATTTATTATTTGTCCCGAGGGCAATGCGCTTGGGTGCATAGAGAACATATGCTGCAGTTCATGTGCGTGTAATTTCACTGATGTATATCTGGGTTATATGCTGTCTGAGTGCTGTGTAATTGCGTTGTCACAGAAGCATGGAGAGACCTGCTGGGAGACAAACTGAGGTGTGTGTGTGTGCATGTTTGTGTGTGCAGAGGGGGGCGGTTAAGCCTGTGGGTGGTCAGGGAGGTGAAAAGGTCGGCGCTGAGTGTTGTCTTCAACCCCGGGTCCTAAAACAGTATCTGCTTGTCTCAATCAACAAAAGAGTGTGGAGGAGTGAGTGGAGGGCAGCTTCACCTCTCCAGAAGCTCAACACACTCAAACACACGCTCGCACTCACACACATTCAAGTACACTATATGTTTCACAACTCTTATTTCAAGCTTTCAGCATCTTTCTATCTTACTTGCCCTCTACCTCACGAACTCTCTCACCCCCTCTTCTCCCCCTCTGAGTGGGATTTGTGATCTAAGATCAGTGCGGCTGTAATGCCCTTCTCAGTAGACTGACAGATGATACAGGCTGCCCTTTGGGCTCCAGCCGGAATGGCTACAGATCAATACCCGGGCTGGCTGCCTGTCAGCATTTGCACACACACACACATACACACACAGTCTCTCACACACACACAGCATTCACGTGCGAGGCTAGCATCAAAGCCCTTCTGAGCCGATGGGCATTTGCCGGAACAGGACCTGGATGTGTGCAACACAGCAGGAGGGGGCATTCCCACGATAGTTCCCTACCCGGAGCAGCAGTGTGGCTGGAGGATGACGGAGCTTAGGAATTCAGCTCATGGATTCCTCTGGCTCCGACGGCTGTTTCACTAAAGCAGTTTGGATGACGAGCTGGCTGACTGAGTGAACAAAGCAACAGGTTGAAGAAATAATGGAGGGTTGAAGTGAGTGTGTGTGTGTGGGGGGCAGAGTGGCCGTTTGACCTCTGTGGGAACCTTTGTGTGTGGTCATTTGTGAGTGACACCTTGTTGAGCTCTGGGGCTAATTGTGGTTTTTCTCTGTCTCCATTAGACCAGAACATGCGGAGCGAGTGTAGCCCCAACTCTGCATAAGACATTTATAAAATTACACTTGGATGGTTTTTAAATCATTCAAAGCCAACACTTAATTGACAATGGTGCAAATACTGCCTATCAAATGTTGAAACTGAAAAATACTATTGCTTTGTGATAACAAGATTCACAAAAGTCAGGGTGGGACATGTTTGCCATCCTGTTGCATCACCTCTTCATCCTCTCTCAGGTTCTGAACAGTCCAGTTTCTGGAGTCTGTCGGGTGAAATGTTGTTCCATTATACCCTGATAAAGGATTTCAGCTGCTCAACGGTTTGACATGTCCATGCTGTATGTTTAATTCATGATGTGTCAAATTTTTTCAGTGTTAGTTTGCAGCTTTCATTGGGACAAGTCACGTGTGGTTTTCTTTTCTCATGGTTGAGTTTTAACCTGCATTCGTGGCGGCAGCAACAAACTATGTTTATATACAGTGGTTTCTCAAGTAGGAGGGAGTAATTAAGATAGTTATTCTGACTTTCTTGATCTTTTAATCATTCTCTAATGTTAATTGTGAAATCCACTAATCCTTTGCCATGTTTACCCTGAGAAGCCTTATAATGAGATTTTTCAACTATCTTGCTAACGCAGTCTCTCACAGACCCAAACTCCCTGGATTTCGTTCGTTACACCCATTCGTGTCACTTATCTCTCGCAGATTAACTTAATTATTTGGGAGATGTTCCTTCAAGTGTTTTCACATAGTTGTCAGTGTTTAGTTGTCCCAGTCCAATTTTTTTTGAAGCCTAATGCTGGAATCCTATTTACGTTTTTCAAAAAACACTAAAACAAATGTAATATCAGCATTTGTTAGGTTTTCTTTGCACTACTTTTCACTTGAATTTATGTTTCTAATGACACGCAAATGAGCACACTGTTTTATTCGCATTTTTAAGCCGGGTCCAGACTTTTTTGAAGCTACTATTGTACTAACACTAAAACGAACAAAATGATAAAAAATCCAATCGAACATTTTTCCCTCAGATCTGAATAAAGCACACCTTTTTTTGTGTGTAACTTTGGTTTCATTTATGTTTCTTTTAAGGAAATGTGAGGAAGTGAAAGTCATCTGCATTCACACAGCATACCTCCCTTAGACTGGTAAGATCTGACTTTGTTTTTAAAGCTTAGGATTTGGGGAATTGAAGTCGAGACTGAATGAAAGGTTAAAATGGACTTGCTTTGCAATAAGGGTTTGATGAGCTGCTCAACATCACTCTACTCTCAGGCACAAATGGGCAGAATAATAACTCTCCTGGCTGGAGAAATTAGAAATCTCTCTCGCTGCCTTGCATCATTCCTGTGTGCTTTATCAGACAACTGCAATGAAATGCAAATGAGCTGAAAAGCTTGTCAGGTACATCCAAAGGAAAGGAAAAGGCCTGTGTTATTTATATCTTTGCCATTCATACTCATTCAAATCATGGAAATACATCACAAATAACCAATGATGCAAACAGTGACACAAACATAACATTACATTATTTATGACAATGAAGGCTGTTGTGACAAAAAAAGAAAAAAATATATATATTCCATGTCAAATGGAAGCTCTAGGAGACCGGGACTGAAGCTCTCACCCATTCCATCATGCATCTCTCTGCATACTCACAGTCTATTTCCAAACAAACCCATGCGCACTGACCTATGCAAATAAACTCTGGCTGAGAAAGAGTCAGTATTGCCATTGTTCCGTTGTGAATTACGTCACTGATCCCTGCCGTACAAATAAAAATGAGATGTATAAATAATGCAACCGCAGATTTGACACCCTACAGTCAACTTGTCTGCCTCCCTTCCTCTCAAGCAGGAGGTAATTTATTGTCTCCCACCACCATGGCAGAGTCAATCAATAGCCAATTAAAGACAGGCATATGAGGTCTCTGGTGGCCACCAGTGCATATGGTGCTGTTTGGCCTGGGAAATAAATATGTAAATGGTTCACTGGTGGAACAGCATCAGTCAGTATCTTTCAGCTTGCACAACGGGGGGGGGGGGGGTATCAATAACACTACACACCCATCCACACACACACACACAAACACACAAAAGCACACACTAACTGTCCCCCTAGTATGTTAACCCAGCTGAGCTGTACTCCCACTGCTGGTCTGAGAGGCCCAAAGGAGCCCTGCAGAGGCTGAAGGGCTGTGAGACACTTGTACGTGTCCTTGTCTGTCGATATAATTGAATGATTTGCAGGGTGAAGGACAAATCATTGAGTCAGGTGCATATTGAACATTTATGAAACATTCATGAATCCTAAGCATCACACATGCTGCCAAGCAACCTTGAGTCCAAGTGCTCTGTTGTTGTTTTTAAACACAATTACACATTTAATCACACTAAGCTCACAAACACACACACATACACTCTTACAGTCTTTGTCTCTGCTGCATTGAAAATCTCTATAGGAGCTTCCAGGATGCGGCAGGATCCAGACATCTCGATATAGATTCAATCTCCAACAGCTCCAAAGGAAAGAGCCACGGGGAAGCTGGAGAGCAGCGCTATACACGTCAAATGACAATATATAACAGTGTCCTTGCAGAGTTTACTGGAAACATGGGAGACACTAAGATAACCGTTGCATTGCTCTCTGTTGTTTTGTAAATGATAAATAAACATTAGGTTTGCAAACCCCTTAAAGAGAAGCTATCTTAACATAATGAAAATTATTTTTGAAATATTATCTTTTATAGTCATGATAATCTATAATCTTTTATTCATGATGGAAACCCAAAGCACAGCAAAATATGAGAATGGTACTCTACCCGCAGCTGACAATTAAGCCAACTTAAACAACTTGTGGAAGGATGTCTGAAGTTCTACCAAAGTGGATATGTGACCGTCTCTGTTTAATTAAAACAAGAAGTCAATACCAAGATTGCTCTACTAACAGTTTATTGATCCTTACAGAACAAATACACCCAATAGAAAAAAAAAAGTATTTACTGAAATAAATTAACCACAGACCACTAAAGTCTTAATGACGCTGGGGCTACTCTAGGTCACAGGGATCTCTGCAGAGGAATACAGCTGACTCAAAATTGGACACAGTCAAACTTTGTGTAATATTTTTCACACTTTAAATTAACTTCTTGCTGCCCCTTTGTTGAAATTAGCTTGAAATTTAATAGAAAAATAAATCTGTCATCAAAAAAGATAAATTGAGAGTGTGTAAGTCGTTCAGCTATACATGCGTTTCCAATCCCTAACCAGAAACACGTAATCGTTTCATTGTTGGTGGGGGGGTTCTCTCTCAGAAAATCAGTCAGTGAAATAACACGGATGTAATAAAAAATATAGTGATGAAGGTATTTATTCACAGCCTGCCTCTCATAGTGCGAAAACATTGACAAAACATGCAAAATAATCAAAATTACTAAAATTTACAGCACAAAAAAATGTCATAAGGCAAGAGCTCTGCAGCAACTACCAGTGAGGGTTATTAATAATGTAATTTTAGAGAGAAACACAATTCACTCATATTTAAATCATTTTCACCCGTCTGAACTTTCAGACCTTTTTTCAACCAGGATTTTACACCAATCAATAATACATGAGTTTTTACAGATTTAGAAACAATTAGATTTTTTTTTTCTGCATCATATGACCACTTTGACCTGCCATACCCACCTATTTACTGCGCAGAAATCATGCGCTCAATTTCCTCGTTTGGAATCATGAGCAGGCATGACAGCGTGAATGCAAGACAACTTTGGCAGGTAAGTGGGAGGACGACTGTCTGTGTGAATGTGTGCTTAAGTTAGCTGAGAGAGAGAGAGAAAAGAAAGAGAGAGACCTGGCTCTGACCTTTGTAGGAGATGCTGATTCATTCTTATATACACATATATAATGTTTCAATGTTGAATGTCTATCATAAACCCTGGTTAAGTTACAAAACATGAGATACACATATGGACACGCTAACTGGATACATCTGGCAGCTTTATCAAAGACAAGCCTGCCATGTAAGTTTAAAAGTCTGGTTAACCGCTCAGTTTTTTCCTCCATTCTGCACTTTATTGATCCAGTGTGTCTGAGTAAGTTGCTCAGGAGTGTTCTTTTGGTTGTAAAAGAAAAAAAGTCACAGCTATTTTTCTCTCCCCAAAGACAAAGACACCAGAAAACAGTGAGGAGTTTTATGTTTTTGGGACAACACAGTGTTGCTGTTTGTGCTCACTGCCTCACTGATGACTACTCTGTGAACAAAGGCCAGAACAAGCTGGATTACATCTTTCTCTCTCCTGAAACTTGGACTTGTTCATCCAAAAGGAACGTCCAAAACCACAAGCTGGAATCAACATTTCAACAGCAGCTAATGGAACAATAGCTAACACATAACGGGTGGGCAGTGTGGGCGCTATCATCTAACCTCAGACATTCTCTCTAAAGGCAAAACTTTCAGGTTGTTTCAGGACTGAAAGCTGTGTAAAGTGTAACACCCACAAGCAATGTCTCACTTTATACAGAAATGGAAAAGCTGCCAAAAATTTCAAGTAGAAAGTGGAAAGAGTTGAAACTGCACGTGTAAAGAAGACACTGAGATAAAGAAGTTTATTGAGCTACAAAATAAATATAATGTTTTTTTGTTTGTTTGTTTGTTTGTTTTTTGCAGGCACTTTAAGTTTTTTTTTTTAATACTCCTGGTGACGTTGACATATAATTGATCTGCATGGATGTTTGGGGTGGGAGAAAAAAATTGATATAGCATAGTATCGCAATATTTTGTCTGGTGATATATCGTATCATTTCATCCACCAGATACTGATTTTTTTCAAATTAATTGCTGATATGAATTCAAGTCTACCATAATGGAAAAATAAAATCAAATGTTTGTCCATTAAGGTTGACAGAGGTGACATCATAGAGCAGGAAAAAGTTCGTTCAACAAATAGCACCTGGGTAAAGACATAAGGAAGCAAGCAGGGCACAAATGAGATGGACATGACATATGAGGTTTGCAAGAAGTGCTACATGACAATAAAATGAAAGTACTGCGTAAATAAGACAAACATATGGGAAAGAAAAATGCTAAATCATATTGTATTCAATATATGGTATTGGAATACTCACTATATGGCAAAACGCTTAAAATTGCAATAATCTTGAATCACGGCCCAAGTCATGCAACAATATGGTATCGTTGGGCCTCTAGTGATTCCCACCCTTAATAAATATGTGATTATTGATTCTTGCTGCAAACCAAAACAATGATGTCAAAGGTTGCTCCAAAAATGCTAAACGCAAACCAAACAGGCAAACTGTTGGGCATGCAGCTTGAAGTGTGGCAAAGTTATCATAGCAATAATCTGTTGTAAGGTCAAAATTTCACATTTGGGTAAAATTTAGATTGATTCATATTAAGACCAGGCATTGATCCCCAAAAGTCTTGTTTGCTCCAGAGACAATTCTCCTATTGTCATAAGACAAAGAGGAAATCTGAGTCAGCTCTCAGAGAAGAATTTTTTATATCCAGCAACTCAAAATTGAAATCATCTAGACATATGTATAGTCACAGCTCACTATTTGCTCTGCAGCAGCCAAACAGTCTGATACATAATCATCTCAAATACCGCCTTACACTGAATTCTCTGTCATCAGGTCCAGAAAACACTAAGTCAACTAAGGGTTTGTTGAATTTCTACACTACTGTTTTTCACTGAAACAGAATCTTCATTGTATAAAAAGTTTTGTAGTTTTGATATTATAATTCCATTTTACCCAGGAATGGAACAACAGGACTTACATTTATTTATTTTAGGACTAATTCAGGAAAAGCTGTGTGAACATTGTAGTGTTAACTAGACTTGCATGCTGTTGAATCTTTGCACCAATACAACATGTACAAAAGAAAGGTGTTGCAAAATAGGAATGAGTTTCACACATAAATATTGATACTGAAGTCATATGATCTTATAATGTGAGATGGTAGTGCTAAAAAAAAGACAACAAAACACCTCCGGATACAATATATTATGCTGCTACACAATCCAATTAATCTCATGCATCACAACACACTCATTTTACACCAAAGCAGCAACAGCTCTCTTAAACTGAGGCAAAAAGAAAGAAACATGCATAACTTCATGAGGATATGAGGTGTCCCGAACGTGGCTTTGGTGGTCATTCACCAGTTTTTGGGACTGATTAGTCCTAAAAAAACAGATCTCACTGATTGGGCTATGACCATTTTCAAATGGTGAGGTCTGAGCTTGTTTTGGGAAAATAGTGCATTATACGTGTAGTAAAGTGGTTGGGTTAGTGACGGCAGGTGAGCAGGTGGAATGGGAGGGATTGGAAACTGCAGGGCTGATTAAAACTGAGATGTGTCGTTGGTGGAACGACAGGAAAGTCCAAGGGCATCTGGTAGAGAGGTGGAGAATGGCAGAAGGAAAATACATGACCTAGGAGAGGTAAACAGTAGCTGAAGGTACGAACTGAGTGTTTGGAATAACTGGGGGCTACAGAAGAGCAGTTTACTGAGGAGCAGATTGAAATATATATATATATATATTATAAGGGAGCAGTGACTGTCAGAAAGAGCAGCGTCAACCCAGGAGGTGCAAGCTGTGTTAATTCTGTGAGAAAATTGTGGTTGCTTAAATAGATTTAATTGATAGCATTTGCAGCAACCACACCTGAACACCTTGGGCTGCGACTGAAAGGCGTGTTAATATAAATGAGCAAGTGATAAAAGGAGTGTAATAAAATAATGATGAAAGGTAAGATGGGAAAGGGTGAAACTCAGAGAAAGTTTTTTATTATCATAGAAAAAGGGTTCAAAATTACTTGAAAATGTTTGATATATGAAGGATAACATGGGGATTGTAAAAGCAGAATGGAGAAGAGTCATGTGTTATCACTTACAATGAATTCTGATAATAATATAATAATAATAAATAATACACCAAGGGTTTGTTTATTTAATTATTCTGACTTTTATCTTTAGTTCCTTTGATAATTCAAAACGGTGTCCCACAAGGCTCCATTCTGGGTCCTTTTCTGTTTGTTATTTACATCATTTATGTGGGTATGGCATTTCTTTTGAGTCAAATTAATGGTCTACAAGCTGCTTTTGACAATAGTTATTTACTATAAATGCTCCTGTGAGTAGCGTTCCTCTTGATATAAGCCACTTATGTGGCTCTACCTCGGACTCACATGTATCAGTATACATATGTGTGCTGCACTGCGGAGCGTGAGCGCAGAGTATTAGCATTAGCAAATTATCGTCAGGAACCACACAGCTGATTACTTTGCAAGTTATTGTCCTCGATCACACAGCTGATTAATAAGGGAGTTATCATCAGCAATCTTACAGTTTATTGATTGCACCCCCCCCAACACACACACACCGATTTTTGAAATGAAAATGGTAATCGTTATCATCAACATTTTTATCACAATTTACCATTACACCGGTTACTGTTACATCCCAAGATCTGCTTGATGTACACATGATCTTGAAGAACTGGATGAGATTTTGTGAATTAGTGAAACTTTTGGTGCAAATGTACTTTTTTGCATGTTGGTATGTATGGCTACTATTTGTGCTGTCAGAAACTGTCTATCTCACCCACGACACTCTCGAAAAAGAATTTTCTTAATCTCACTAAGTTTTCTTTTCTCCTAGTTGAATAAAGGTTAAGTTAAAGATTAAAAAACACAAGATTCAACAGCGTTGAGACAGGCATCCTGTGGGAGTGTCAAGAGGTCAGAGCCAGCTCCAGGCTGTGACTCAACCAATATGTGAGTTTTAATCCTTGGGAAGATGTTCTGGGGTAAAGTAAATACAGAAGTCATTTTAATTCAAACAAGACCATTCACAGTTTTGCCAATGGAAACTCTTCCAGGGTTGCATATATGCAAAGCACCACACAGAGAAGTGATACACAGTTAAAAGCTATCTATTTCTCAAATGTGCATAATATAGTGCTCAAACATGCCGTTGGCTTTACTGTTAAGCCTTTTCTGGGATGCTTTGGTTTCTGAGATGCACTGAAGGAATGAGAGCATCATGTGCAACACAAAAAACCTTGACCCGCCAATGAACACCCCGTGAATAATTCCCCCTTCAGTGGAACTTTACACCTCGATGTGGGGCCTCTTGAACACTCATCCCCTCGCATGAATAGCATTGCAGCCTCACTCTCTCTCTGCCCATCTCTCTGTCTCTGCATTCCTCCTTCTAGTGGCTCTGTCACCACAGGCGCCGTCGAAGAGCCTGACAGTTCAGCCCCGCTTTGATCTCAAGGCACAGGTTATCCGTTACCCTGCTAATTTTAGCTAGCCCCTTAAAGCCTTTGAAGCACAGGTAGCATGCAGCCGGGGAGATGTGGGAGGTGAGCAGTGTGGCCCCTTCACACGTTCAAAGGGAAGACTTCGGCCTCACGTCAGCAAGGGTCTACTGTAGTCTGGACAGCATAATCTGTCACATTACATTTCTGTCTTAATTAAATCGGCACACAGAGAAATCCTAACAGCAACAGTGTGGCAAAAAAAAGAAATATCAGTCAGGAACTTTTTTTATCAAAGATAATTACTGACTTGGGATGGGCAATATGGGCTAAAAAAATTATTACGATAAGTTTTGCCATTCTGCCGTAAACGATAAAAGTCCAGATGAAAATATTTTAATTCCTTTCTATGTTTTCGACTCATTTTGTCTTGAGGACATTAGTTGGTGTAGTCAAATAAGATACTTAACCACGATTTTAAGTGGTAGGCTATGGAGAAAACTAGTGAAATGTGAAAACATTTTCAACATTTATTGAAAACTTTTATTGCACAGAGTGAACAGAGCACTTATGTCACCAACTGGCATTTATTGCGTTCATCGTGAGATGGCAAATATTTATCATGGAGGAATTTCCTGACAATAAGTCGTGAACAATAACTTATCGCCCATCCCTACTGTGGACATGCAATAAATTAAATTCGGGGGTATAGCTCTGTCTTGAGAGCTCCCAGCCCTTCCACATGTGTACAACGAATGCCAAAGATAAGGCAGAGCGCAAACCTCCCCTTTTATTCTTGACAAGCCAAGGCAGGGAGAACGGCAGCAAAAACAGTTCCCACTTCATCAACAACTCAGATCTTCATGCACTAAAAACCAGGATCCCACTCAAGTGCACCACTGTATCTTCAACACATTGTGATACAGCAGTACAATCCTGTAACCACCAGTGGAGAGAAGAGAGCATGGAGAGGAGTAGGAGGAAGCAAATGTGTGTATCTGCATGTGTCTGAAAAGTCAAGGGACAGGTTGAGCACTCCGGGAGAGAGGCAAGCACTCATAGTTGAATAACTGAGCAACATAATTCTGACTCACAATAAAAAAAAATAAAATCCTAATAAAACTCAAGTCTTAAGGTTTAAAAGACTGTCATAAAAGAGCTTGAAAAAACTAAATGATTAGTTGGATCTGCAGCCTGATAAAACGTAGAGCTCAAATCTGTCAACTTTAACATTACAGAGGAAAAATAGAAGTTTAAATGAAACAGTGTAAGTAATCAGTTTGAGCTGTCAGCTGATTAAGACCAGTGTGAAGAACAGCTGATGTGCTGTGAGCTGAGTTCGATTTCATAGCCTGCCTTAACTTACACCATTCTCTGTGTTCAAATTTGAGCTTAAGTGCCGCTCTATCTGAGGAGGTTTGTTGAATAAACAGAATAAAACACAGGAGATGTTTGAGGATGAGCTCCCCCATCCTGCCGGTAATTAGCCAACCACAGCTACATTTTCAGCTAATGCAGATTGTCACAGCAGGTGAAGAGGGGTTAGGCAGGTAGAAATAAATAAATAAAATCGTACCTTCGCAAGGGGACGAGAAGGAGGGTAAGAGGCTCGGCACTTCAGGCGAGGAACGGGAAGTTCTGCAAAAACAAACACTGAGTAAGTTTCTTGTCACTGAAATGGTTTGAATTATCTTTTTTGAGTTCATTCATTTGAATAAATCTGACAACCACAGAGCTTTTTCCTGCAAGGCCTCCTTCGCTACTTCCTCTGCACCCAATCCCATGAATTATAATGTCCTTGAGAAACATGTTTATCCAAACCATAAAACAGCAATATAAAAACTTGTGTCCAAACAGCCCAGGGTTGTTATTAAAATTTGAAGAGCATCCACAAGGCAACCTCCGGCAGAGAGTGCTTACAGCAGGTTTCACAGCAGCACACTAAAGATGTCTCTGTGATTTTTTTCACAGAATTCTCGACCAGCTGGTCCGAGCTTCACTCATGACAATAAAGCTGTGAGAGTGTGACCTTGTTTCATGCAGGAGAAACCTCAAGAGAAGCACAGGGCAACATACTCAGCTAAATCAAAAGGTATGAACGAAGATGCACTTGAGTACTGTCGTAGTAAAGCATGAATGCAATTCTCTTGCTTTATCATTTAGTGCTGTCTTTCTCAAGTACACTACTGAGATCAAACACACACACACACACACACACAAACAAACAAACAAAAAAACACTTAGCCACAAAGAGCGGCATAGCCAAGGTAAGGTACACAGAATATCAAAGTGCTCCATTCGCTCTCCAGCATGACTGATGGTTCTGCGGGAACACCTCAAGATGAGAGGAGCAGGTGGTGTCTGCAGGCTGATTTAGCACCTCAATCTCCTACAAGAGGGGTCACTTTTCTCTGCGCAGGATGACTTACGAGGGCACAGCCGCTGCTTCATTTCCATTTTACTGTGAGGAATGGTGGCTAAAGTTTCTCTCTCTGTGTTGTGGGAGCTGTTGCATGAGCTCACTGAAGGACAACGGCCTTTGCCGGCGCAAAAGAGATATTTCTGTAGTGCAATGTCATGTTCTCCTCAAGGATAGAGCAGGTAGTTTGATACGCCTCCAGTTCCGGCAAAACCCATTGAAGGTTTATCCGTCTGAGTTTTGAGAAAGGCTGAAGTGTTTGTTCTTTAACAGGCATTGACTTTGAATGTCCCTCAGCCTGAACCCTCTCCTGTTTCTGCACAATGTTTGAGTCTTGTGAGCCAGACTGATTGAGTGGGGAGTGCACCTGATGTATCCTACAGCTCAGAGAGTGAAAGTCAAAACACAGCAGAGATGTCTTTTAACTCCAGCTGCTCGCAAAACTCATTAAATCTTCCTGAAATGTTGTGGGTGAGCACAAACAGCTTAATATTACAAATTGGCTCTATCTGCACTTTTTTGCCAGCCCCCAGAAATATTGAGGAAAACTGGCAACAAACAATTGGACCAGGTAGATGACTTTTTTTATGTTTCCATTTAAAGGGAAATTTCAGGGTAAAATTAATTTTAACACCGAGTTAGACACCCCCTCGAGAGATGAATGTTGCTGACCGCTTGCTTATTTAGTTTTACCAAATTTAGTAACAACGACCGCATGGTAGGAATACACAGTGGTCTCAGGAGCCAACCCGCACACCTCAACCAAAACACCACTCTTTAGCCGCAAATAATGCTCAGAACGGCGGGCACTCCATTCGCCAGTGCAACATTGTGTAAAATTGCACTGGCTCAAATGATGTCCCACACCCTTTCAGGAGTGTACAACAACGTCCCCGCTACTGGGCCAAAACAGAGCTAACTCCCTTTTAGGAGTCAAACGCAGCGCTCCACAGTGGCGTGTGTGCGTAATGTTGAAACGGCGCTCCTGCTCTGTGGCAGAATTATCAAATAGGCCTATTCACTAAGGACATTATAAATTTATTTTATTTTATTTACATCTTAATCTTTAATGAAATCTGGCTGATTGTGCTCAGTGACAGGTTTGAGATTTGTATACCAATTATTTTGAGACAGACATTTGCTGCACCGCAGATCCACACTGACTCAAACTTGCGTACACGACGTCAGACCTGTCGTGAGATTTGGTCGTAGCGTACGCTCACGTGCAGATTGATAAATGAGGGCCACTGTGTGTGCATTCAATGTCATGTCATGCTTTAGGGGAGCTTTAAAAAAAAAAAAAAAGTAGTGTAAAGAACATGAAGAAAAATGCAACTCTGGAAAAGTTTAGGGTCAAATTGCGCATGTGTGAAAAGGACCTCTTTTCATTTTGTGAGTGAAAGATCTAAAGAAGAGAGTGCATTAGTCTGAGGATTTTCAGAATCCATGAAAAGACTGAATGTTGAAGATCCAGGGTCTGTCTGGAGGGCAGTCTGTGGCTGGAAGGAGAGGCAAATCAGGAGACAGGAACAGATGGGAAGTAAGCAACGAGGGCAGAATGAGCATCTTATGTGCAAGTGTGTCAGACAGCCAGGACTGATAGATAATAAGGAAACAGAGAGATAACAAGAAGAGAAGAAGAGGAGGAATGATCAATAGAGTGAGAGCGCACCAACCGCTGTTCAGAGGGAGAGCTGAACAAACTGAGGAGTGACACAGCAGGCAAAAACAAGACAGTTTGTTCCTCCCATTAGCAGGCAGAATTAATTAGAGCTCCATTGACGCACTGTGTAACAAGACAAATATAATTACGCAGCATCATTATGAGTCTTCCTCCTTCCTGTTCCTGGGAGGATTGCAGATAGCCAACTGGACAGCCAACTCTAAACTATGGATGTGGAAAAAACCAGAGCGGCTGTCAGTATTTATCCAGAAAATCAGTTCCACAGTCAGTCACTCTCAGGTGATAGATGTTAGTTTCTGGTCATCAGGCAGCGTGCAGCAGAGTCAGTAATGTTCCTATAGCTATAAACAGACTGTGATCTGGCTGGAGATGTGATTACTCACTCTCTACGAGCTTTATTTACCATCTGTGGCCCTCTCCCCACTTTGTATCTGTATACAGCGAGTAGAGCATGCGTGTGCGAGCAAGCAAGCATGCTCTCATGTGTGGCATCATGAGACACATACATGACATTCTGCTACACACTGTGGACACAGAGACTTCTCACAGCTTTGTGGGTGTTTGCATGTTAGCATTCAAACACAATTCCTGAAGACCCGAGCGGAGAGGAGAGCTGACCTTGGCATTCGACACACACGGTCCACTTTTCTTCAGGCTGAGACGAATCGAGAATGTCAAATATCCAGTCTCAAACTCAGGGGAACGCTTACGCTTTCAAAGTGGGCGTTTTTTTTTTTTTTTTTTACAGACTGGAAGTATGATATGTGGGTCCTCAGAACAAATAAACTTGTTTTAATAAGAAAGCGGGGGAGAGGCGTTGAAAAGCTGCTGCTGTGCTGTGTGTGGTAATAGGGTATCATTTGTCTCATGGGAGCGAGCGGAGCCCTGCAGCTGTGGCGCACACAGAGCTCACACAGCTGTGAATGAGGCGCTGTCTGCCAACTCTGGCACACAGCGGACAGTCAGCTGAGAGCGGCTGGCTTTCCTCTAACTGAGGAAGACAAGTGGTCCCTAAACACAGCCCGACTCGAGAAGACAAGGGGAACACTTTTATGTTTGCAATGGTTCTTTATAGGTGTAGAGATTGATATAAAACACAAAGCGGAACTTCATATGAGTTGGGACACTTCATTTACAACAGGTCAGTGACATGAAAAGGGTATTACAGAGAGGCTGAGTTTCCCAGAGGGAAAAATGGACAGAGGTTCACCACTCTGTGAGAGATTGTTCGAGTAAATAGTTCAGTTACATAGTCTGAGAATATTGTATCTCAGCATAAAACTATGAAGAGTTTCAAGATTTCATCATTACATCGACTATTATGTTGTTTATACATGAACAAAAATAGTTTCTTTATCATTTCCTTGAAGTAATAATCACCATATTAATCATTTTGCACTGCAGACATGGTAGTTCTTCTGCCTTAGCATCCCGGTCTGATTGCATTTCCATGAAGAAATGATCATAAATGTTCTTCCTTGAGCTGCGTCACCCCACAGCAGTCCGTAATGGACTGGCCCGAGGTCTCGCTACAAACAAGTGGCTGCTGGAAGAGAATGGATGAGTTGTGTTTAGTCTCTTAGCTAAAGAAATTAGGCAAAGTTAAAAAGATGTTTGGTGGCTAGCGCTGTGGCTAGGACCCTTTATGTACAGTTGATGAAGTTAGGTGCTGTTCTGAGCATTATTTGTGGCTATAGAATGGCGTTTTAATTGAGGTGTGCGGGTTGGCTCCTCAGACCACTGTGTATTGCTATCATGCGGTCATTACTAAAGTTGGTATAACTAAAAAAGCAAACGGTCAGCACATTCATCTCGAGGGGGTGAATAACTCTGTGTTATGGTGTGTTTGACCCTAAATTAATTTTACGCCAGAATACCCCTTTAAGAGGGTCTGACAAGGGCAAAAAACAATACTGGATGATTGTGATCTTCAACCCTCAGGTTGCATTACATTATTAGCAGAAATAACTCTGCAGTGGAATTCACAGAGTAGGCTAGCAAACACAGGTATGACCCAAAAACACTGGCAGCCTCTCCAAGCCAGAGTCAAACTGACCTGTGGTCTGACAAATCAAAATCTGAAATTCTTCTGGGAATCATGGACACACCATCAGTCCTTCTCAAAAGTAATGGGACCATCTGGCTTGTTGTCAATGTGCAATTTAAGAGCCAGCATCCCTGATAGTATGAGGAACATCAGAGTCCATGTCATGGGTATGTTCCATATCTGCAAAGGCTCCATTAATGCTAAACAATATCTACAGGTTTAGGAGCAACATCTGCTGCCATCCAGGCTTTTTCAGGAATGACCGTCATGTTTCAGCGAGACAATGACAAACCACATTCAGCAGGGACTACAACAACATGGCTCTGTAAAAGTCCTTCTAAACTGGGCTGCCTGCAGTCCTGATGTGCTACTTTTTGCAAACATTTGGCACATTATGTTTCCCCCAAAAAAATCCCAATCTGTTGTGCAACTACATTTCTAAATCAGGCAGGAATTGAACAAACTTTCCCTTTCCAAACTCCAGAGGCTCTTCTCTTTATTTAGATTTTTTTTGCTGGTATGATTTTTAAAACAAATGGATCTTTTTTTTTCTTTCTTTCAGTTTAAACATTTCATAAAGTAGGTTTGCCTTTTGTCCAATCGAATTAAGCCTTTAAATGAATTTGGAACTAGAAGAAAACAAGTGGGTTAAAAGGTGCTTATCAGTGGAGTTAGTGCTTCATGAAATGGGCTGTAGTTAGACGGTGACACCAAACCAGGCCATGCTGCAGACTCATCTAATTGGACTGATTTCACAGATTCATTGGGAATGGCTGCCAAACGTCCATTTACTGAGATGAGTGTGAAGCATGCTGTCTGTGAGCTGGACTGTGGCTCCGTGAATCATGCCATCCTGGGTTTAACACCCTGTAAGGATTATGAACAACATGCTGCATGAGAGGTTTCATCCGTTTCACACTCAATCTGTGTTTGCTTGCACAAACACATACATCTAAACACAACAATGCGTAATCTCTGTTCCATGCAGGTGAACAGGGAAATTGAATTGACAGGACGTGGAACAGAGCACATCTGGGTAAAATGAAGTGATCACTCCTTGGTTTAGGAGGCTTGACAGGTTATAGATTGTTACTAGGTTCAAATTCATGTCTTTGCCTCACAGCCCTTGTGTTGGTAGGTGTAAGAAATAAACTGCTGCAGCTACCTTTTTGCTGACTCTGCTGTGCTAACACAGAGCTGAGGGTAATTCAAAAGACCATCACCTCTATAAATGACTCTGCATACCTCTCTCCTCCTCTCTCTTTCCCACTTCCTTCTCTCTTTTCCACCACAGATATTTGTGCCTAACAGCTGTCCCTCCATATCTGTCGGCTCAGATCTTTCTCTTTGCACTAACACTTTTCTTGCACATGACAAGGTCCCTCAGGAAAAGCATGCCCGCAGTCATTGCTGTCCTGGATTAATCCTGTTCTTCAGCGCTGAAGGGGAGAAAACTTTACTTTCCAAATCCTCGACAGCTGCACCGCTAAGATCGTGCTCCCGCTCACTCGTCTTTTACACTGTCGTTGTGCTTCGGTATCATCCAGTTCCGCCTCCTCACGCCATCGCTCAGAGTAATATTTGGCATGAAGGGCATGACGCCTCTGCCCAGGAATGCTGGAAAGGCTCCAAAACGGATCCTCTTCCACGGAGAGTGTAGCATGTGCGCAACCATACAACACACACACACACATACACGCTCACACTCAAGGCTCTGCTGGCACCATGGGGATGTGAGAATGAAAAAGGGGAAACAGGACGACCTCAAACTGAAGCAGACAGCCTAACTTTGCGGATGCTTTCTCGACTCCATTTGCTCCGTGCTCTGTACGGCTGCCAGCCCACACGACTTTCATCAGAAATCTACATCAGTAAAGCGCAGGTACTTATCACAGTACATTTCTGTGTAATTCAAGACGGTGGGCGGCTTGGCCTAGCTGATTGCAGGCTGATGTGTGTGGAAGTTAAAATGGGTGTCTGCGAGGGAGCTACTGTAAGCTCTGGAAGGGAGCCAAACTGTGTGGCATTGCTGAGTGATGAGATACGCGCCTGCAGGTTCCTGCAGAAGCTGAATCATAAGAGGCAGGGCAGGATTCAATGGACAGTGCTAACCAAGCAATTACTTTCTAACATGGAGAGTGAAAAAAAGCTGTCGGCATTGCTACAGTTCAAAGGACATACTCAATTTTCGAATAGAACAGAGAGGAAATTGGCTTTGGCCTTTTAAGGTGAGAGTAATGAGAAACTTCATATGTTGAGCTTGTTTCAGATTTTCATTTTCTGTCCTCACACTTATAGAAAGCAATCAGCAGCTTCAACAGGTCTTTGTAAACTGTGAATCACAGCTTCAAAAGACAATTCAGTTGACAACAACAGCTGCTGTGCTGTGTTACTTTCCTCTGTATTGGGTTTTCAGTACATGACTGCGAATGCTCACACTCGTATGCAGCTGCTGTTCGAGAGGGTTCAGGGGTCAGCTGTGGGCCAAGGTTCATTATGTGCTGGTGAGGAAGACTTATGACAGCTCTGCTCCGTCTCATCAGCCCGCCTGTCAGTTCGAACAGCGTCGTTTATCAGTTAAAGCCTTACCCTCAAACACACAATAACACGCGTGTGCATATCACAAACGCGGCTACGCGACAGTGAATTTCCAATTTACGACTCATAATGTTCATAATGCTGCTGGTTAGAGCCATATAAATACGGTTTGTCTTTGTAAGTGAAAAAGCATGACTGTGTGTGCATGTGTATAGTCTAGCAGAATGCCTTTTAACACAAACGACAGAAGATGGATGGAGCCAGATTAAAATTAAAACAAGCCAATTAAAATCTTATCAAGCAAGAAGCTCACAACGGGAATAAAAACAGCACAGGACTCTGAAAAACAGGGGATAAAACTAAATTGAGAAGAGATTTTTATGGTTAACTGACTTAAAAAATTGGCTTAAAAACCTTTCACAGCTCTGTCTACAACTGTTATCCTTGTAAAAAACAACAATTACAACCAAATTCAGAATCAGATTCGGCTTTATTGACCTGGTATGTGTACACAAACAAGTAATTTGGGGTCTGCTGTCCTTGCTCATTGGATGGGATTCACAAAGAATGGTCTGAAGCTACTAAAAGCAACGATTAGCGCTATAGATTTGCTCATCTTTTGCCTTCACTATCTGCTTCGGGTCCAACTCACAAAGCAAATTATTTTAATGATGTTTATGCCAAGGGTGCCCACAAAGCTCTGTAGCTTTCAGCAGTGTAGTTTTGAGTTTTATTGTGATTAAGATTGGCAGATTAATCTCCACTCTCTGCTGCACAGAGCTGTGTGGTGCACTCTCATCCTGACAGCACTAAACTCTATCAACATGATTATCTTGACAGAGAGGAAGAAGAGTTCTCACCATTTTTTTTTCAGAACATAATAAAAAATAGTCAAGTCAAAGTTTTATTAACCAACTTTATGTGTAGATACTGTATTTTATTTTATCCAGAGGTAGAAGTATCTTGAGCACCACAGAGTTTGAGTGTAACAATGTCTCCAAATACTCCAGCCAAAACCACCAGCTCTAAGCAGACAGTAAAATTTTACTCCAACTGTGAAGGCACAGGTCCAACTGTGCAGCAGCAGTGTTTTGGACTTTGCAATGAGGCCCAATCATGTATAAAGTGGCTTTTTTTGCTTTAACTGAATTCACAATTGTTCCTTCAGTGTTTGCAAACAACAGCAGTATGGATATATGCCGTTTGCTTTGCAGTGCAGTTTGTGGTGCCTTTAATTCTGCATGGGTCCCCAGATTTTCCAGACCAGAACCCCTATGATATGAGTTTAAAGACTATTGGTCCTCACTGCTCCTTGAGGTGGTCAAACATTGCTCAAAGCTGCACATGCTAACAGGCCAACAGACATGAAAACAACACAAGAGGACACAACAGGCAAAAAATAAAATATTTCAAAGTTATTTCAGAAAGGCAGAACACAAGTAAACTCATGTTTAGCACAAAAGTGAGCCAACTTTGTGCTCATATTGTTGTTTCCTGTGCAGCTGTAAAACCACCTGCCAAGATTGATGCCGCTATTACTCTGTCATCATTACCTTCGGGGTCACGTGGCTACAAAGAAAAAGGCAAACGCTGTCAAGTCAAGCTACACTAATCTCCTGCTTGACATGCATCATTCTTATAACCACACCATAAGCACACTTCCTGCTGAGCTCTCTATTTAAGCTGCGAGATTTCCAGTCCTTGCTTCAACTGCCATGCTTAAGTAATGCACTTGCATTTTCAGCCCCACCACCACCCCGGCATCCACCTGCAGGGTCCTGGGACTAGGGAATTAAAGGTTTCCTCTTGTTACTCCTCAGTTTTTTCATGTTGAAGTAAAACTGTGAGGGATGATGAGGTCAGAGCCTGGACACCAAAGGAAAATAATATTCTGCTGTTGCCTGACTGAATTATCTTTAAAGCAGAGAACTGATAAAAAGATCTTTTTTCATTTTCATTTTCATTTTCATGGGTTGAAATGAACTTTGTATAAACTATGATTGAGGAAGATTTGCAGCATATTGTAGGATCTGCCTTTGAGCATTTTTGTCTTTACTAGACAGAAAAAAGGAGATGAGACAGATAATGGGGGAAAAAGTGGAGCAAATGGTCATGGCTGGGAGTCCAACCAGCAACCTGTGCAAAATGGACTGAGATGTATGTGTATGGACAGCTATAGACCACGCCATCAGTTTTAGATTTGACTTCAACTTTAAGATATCTCACAACCACCCAAGGGGGACCAACCCCCCACTTTGGGAACCATTAAACTAGAGTATGCATTCTCACCTAAACTACTCGTTTGTCTAAAGGGTAAACAAGCTGTACAGTCATTTAAAGAGAACCCCCTCTGTGCACAAACATTAAAACTATGAATGTTTCACCATTATGTTCAAAGCCACATTAGCAGTAGACACATATAAATACCAGCGTGAACACCGCACCAAAACTCCAATAATGTGGAGATATTTATGTTTAATTCTTGAAAGAATCTGGATCACATCTGGAGCGTAGATGGAGATTTATTGACATGCTTAATATGAGGACAAATACAGAGAACTTACCTCATATAATACTGTTCACCCCATATATTTCAAAGTTACATATACATATTAAATCTCAACATATTTCTCAATGTCTTATTTGAAATACAAGGAGATAATACTCTGGGAGTTTTGCCATCTCTGTGGGGATTCACCGCTCTTTGACACTGAAGCATAAATGACAAAGAGCAATGATAATCTTTGGTTCGTAAAAGAACACATGTCCTTCAAAACTTGCTCCAGGTTAAAGTTCCTGGCAGAATGTGTAATGCCTGTGGAGCAGATGGCTATCTCATTGGGAAACATGTGGCAGTGGGTAAACAAGTGTTGGAAAAAGAGGGAGATACTGTATGAAGGCCCCGGGGCAGGCTTGTCGTGATTATCGACGATTAGCTTCTCATTGGGCGAAGAAAGGAAAACAAATCTCTGAACATTAAGAGCGGCCTGTATACCCTGCAGCAAGGTTCTGCTTTGTCATCAAGACAGAAAGAGCTGCTTAAGTGCTAAGTGCTCTCCATTACCCCTGTTTTCTGACACTAAGGGTGTGCAGGGCAGGCAATTCAATTCAATAGCCCCGGAACAATACTACCTTGTAACGCTTGTAGCTGTACATCTGTGTTGAGACAGAGCAGAGGGAGAGTTGGCGGCCCTGTTATGTGTTTTAAATCTCAGAGTAAAGAGTGAAATATCCATCTCCACCTACAGATCTCAGGGTCAGCGACTTATGTTGTAAACTTTATTAACTGTAAGAGGTATGTTAGTAATGATATCTTGCGGAATAAATGTTTCTTCCTGCAGATGGTTCTTCCTTTCTCTAAAGCCTCCTCAGTTTTAGCGCCTGAGATGAGTTCATGTGTGGGAGGTAAATAAACAGATGGATTCAGAGGAGGCATGCAGAATGCAAAAATAAAGAGTAATGAGATAGTTAAGTGTTAAGAGAAAAATATGGCCATTATGCAGTTTAATGAGATGACTTCCATACAACATCATTTGTCTGCTGCTGCACGTGTCAGGTATAGATATATATCTGCCATGTGCTCATTTCACATGCAGAATGACTCATCAGTTTCTGCTGTTATACAATGAAGTCACCATCACATAAATGTATTATAATTGCAGATCTTTGTTAGCACTGGGGGTTAACAGCCTGCAGACTGTGGGTGAGAGAATGTAACCATTCATCCATGAGAGCTCTGCAGCTGCATGGTGATCCAAGCCGCGTCTCTGATGCCATCCCACTGCCAGGTTTTCAGTGTCAAATGCCAATTCAACCTACGCAGTTTAACCTGGCAACACAGACACTTTGCTTTTAAGTCTGCAATTTTAATGCCAACTGTGAAGAACCAAACAACCATGTAATAGCCCAAGAATCTACTGCTCAGTCTGTGGGTCTGCTTTCTACTTCAGAGAAGGTACAAAACAGCACATTTTCTCAAATGAACATTCCTGATCTACAGCAACAGATATGAGCCTGATGTTTGATTTAACTTAGCAGTAACCTACAGTCGGTCACATTTAATGCTTATACAAATTAGCCCATTATCACCTTGTGATGCTCCTAACCACTGCAGATGCTAGAAAAAATGTCACAAAAAAGAGAATACAGGTGGGAGGGTTTGAAGGAATCCTCGTATGCAGATTAAGTGTTTGATGCCTTTAAGGTTAGATTATAAAGGAGACCTTGTTTAGACATCAGCAACAACTGTGGGATAACCACTCAGTCCTTTGGCAGCTTGATCATAGCTTTATTTAACTTTTTATTTAATGTTATTTATTTTACATAAAGTACAGTGCACATTAATAAACATAGGTATATAAATGGTTCAGATTGGAGCCAGAGGCTAATTTCCATTCCTAGCCCCTGGCAGGTTGATAGTATTTATGTAAATGTACATCAAGCATGGACGTGTAGAAATAGAACATCGAATCATGCAAACCACAATTCCAGTAAAGTTGGAACATGGTGAATAAAAACAGTGATTTTCAAATCCATTTCCACCCATATTTCATTTAATACCACAAAGACAAGATATTTAATTTTCAAATTGATAAACTTGAATGTTTTTTCGCAAATATTCTCTCATTTTGAATTTGATGCGGTAAAAAGTTCCTACAAAGCTGGTTCAGGGTCATGTTTACTTCTGTGTTTCATCACCTTTCCTTTGAACAACACAACAATAAGCCTTTGTGAGCTGAGGACACTAACTATTGAAGCTTTGGAGGTGAATTCTGTCACATTCTTGCTTGATGGACCACTTCAGCTAAACAACAGTCCGGGGTCTCTGTGTGGTATTTTGACATGCTTTCGACCTTTGACCTGATAACAGTCTGGATGGTCCTTTTCCTCTTTAACCCAGAAGACACCGCGTCCATGATTTCCAAAAACTGTCTGAAATGTGGACTCCTCAGACCACAGCAGACTTTTCCACTTCACGTCAGTCCATCTCTGATGAGCTCAGGTCCAGATAAGCCGGCAGTGTTTCTGGTTGTTGTTGATATCTGACTTTGTCAATCAATCAGTCAATCAATTAATCAAATTTTATTTGTATAGCGCCAATTCACAACAGTCGTCATCCCAAGATGCTTTTCAAAGAACAAGAGCAGGTCTAGACCATGCTCATTGTTTGATGAATTATCAAGACCCAACCTAAGATGGGTTTTGGCCCACCTCATCTAACATGAGTAACAGTGGCAAGGAAAAAACTTCCTTTTAACAGGCAGAAACCTTGGAGAGGACTCTTTGTCTGATAGACTTTGAACTTGTAGATGTAGAGATGAACTGTGTTGACTAATAATGGTTTTCCGAAGTCCTCCTGAGCCCACTAAGTAAAATCCTTTACAGAATGATGTGGGTTTTTGATGCAGTGCTGCCTGAGGGGTCAAAAGGTCACTGTCATTTTGTGTTTGTTTTGAGTCTTGTTGCTAATCTTTTGATGATTTTATGGTCTGTAGATGATCAAATCAATAAATTCCTGCAGGTGTACATTCAGAAACTTTGTTCTTAAACGGTTGGACTGTTTGCTCACACAGTTGTTGACAAAGTGGTGAACCTGGTCCCATCCTTCCTCGTAAACAACTGAGCTTTTTAGGTATACTTTTTTTAAACCAAATCATGACCCTCATCTGATTCTAGTGAACCTGTCCATCAGTGGAATGACCCAAACAGGAGTTTCTGGAGCAGTCTTCAGTTTTCCTAGTCTTTAGTTTACCCTGTACCAACTTTGTAGGAACTTGCTACAGCATTAAATTTAAAGTTGATCAGTTTGAACATTAAATATCTTGTCTTTGTAGTGTGTTCAATTGAATACGGGTGGACAAGGATATGCAAATTATTGTATTCTGTTTTTATTCATGCTTTACCCGAGGTCCCAAATTCATTGGAATTGGGGTTTGCACATGAACTATATTACCTTACAAAAGACCCACATATAACATACAGAGGGGAGGTTGTATAACTCAGCTCCGAACAAGCAACAAATTAAGTTGGAAATAGATTTAAATGCATAAGGCATTTTGCTGGAGTGCCAGAGTGTTTAAGTACTTAAGTACTGATGTATTACACATGAGTGTGAGGGTGCAAGTGTAAATAGTTCATTCGCCCTAGGCCTGTTAATTTCAAGTTTAAGAGCGATTGCATATACCCACATTGCACTAAATTTGCATAAACAGATGTTTTTATGCGTGTACTGGTGCAAAGGGATAGCACACATGCATGTGCTTATAGATGTTGTATTGCAAAAGAGTTTTATATACAGATAAATCAACGTTTGTATGCACACAAATAACTGGTATGTTGAAGATTGTCATACTCCTGGAGTTTACTTTGTTTGGACAAAAATAAGAGGGACTCTGAAGCCTACAAGATGTTCAGTCATGAGTGAAAAAAATGCTGATATCTGGTCAGAAAAATGAAAGCATGAATGTAGATAAATGCTCTGATTAGTGCTTTGAAATTGTATACATGTGCCCTGTGTTGCCAGGTAAATTACATGACTGAAAATCAAAAGAGCAAACCTCATTTTTTTTTCCTGTATCATATTGACACTGTTCACAAATATAAAAGTTAAGAACATTTGGATATCTGTTGTAGCAACAAAGACCTTTAATCCTTGTGAATTGGTGTTTGCCTTCAAAGTTTATTGATATGTTCCTCACATGTATCTCACAGCAGTAGATAGTCTGAGTTGGATGAACTCCAACACAGATTATCTTACTTGATCCAGTCTGAGGGAGGTAGATGAGGCATTCTGGAGGAGGAATTTTCTGTTTCTATGTTAATGCACTTCGGCATTTACAAGAACAATATTACAAACACTGAAGAAGCAAACATCCAAAACATGCAGACAACTGAGGGGAGCGGTGGAGAGTATGACACAGAGACGCTGAAAAACACCAAAAACTCACCCGTTCACACTCAATCAATGTTACAGACTATTAACTCTTGCCTCAACTACAACATGAGCTCACCTTGACTTCACAAAGACTTTTTTTTTTACAAGAGACTCTGGAGGAAAAACGGCCTCTTCAAACTGGCACCTGAAGTACACGCTTGCTGCCCGTCATGGTCAATGCTGGGATGTTTTCAGGAGTGTGAGAGCACGAGTGAAAAGAGATAAATCAATACAACTTTGGAGACAAACACACTCAGATCGCTCCTGTTTGCTGACATTTACAAGGGCTTCAGTGCCTTTAAGTGCCTCATATTTACCGTGTAAAATGTTCATAAAAACAGAATCTGATGCTTTCTTTGTTTAGATTTGATTGAAAGAGGACAGAGGCAACATGAAATATCTTATGTGCTCATGTCAAACTTGATGCCATAAAGACATTTCAGAAAACAGTCAGGACAGGGAGATGATCATTAATGTGCTTCTTCTTTAACAATGCTCTGCAAACTTTTGGGGACCCATGAGACCAGTTTTTGAAAGTGAAATGTTGAGATGTTCATGCCTGTTATAGGATTTCAGCTGCCAAACAATCCAGGGCAGTTCCTTTATAATATTTTTGGTGTGTCATAACATTATTCATTACATAACGTTATTATTCCTAAATTGTTGAACTACTTGCTTACGTTGTTTCTCACAAAGTGGTGAATATTTACCTCTGCTCTTCTATAATGCCCCAATTTACATTAATAACCTGTTGCAAATTTATCTTATTAGTAGGAGAAAATATTCCAGTTTACTTTGAAGCATTACAAGTCTTTTTCAGTGTTTGGTTGTTTCTGTTCCAACTTTAAAGAAAAAAAAACAAAAACTGAACTCTCTTCAGCTAAACATATGTCTTAAATTATTCACGAACCATCAAGTTCTTCTTTTTCCAAGCATTTCATACAGCTACCTGACTCTTACAGAATGAATTTGTAAGAAATGTGTTGATAAAAATTCCTCATAAAACTGGTCCTATTGATCCTCACCCTGAACTGCTTTACAACTGCAGGTCCCTTGAATACTGTAAAAAATCACAAACCATCCCTCAAGGTTTTACTTTGCACAACCAATCTCTCATTTTTCGGTTCCTCCATCCCCCTGTGACCCCAGCCAACTGCGACTCTAATGCACAAGAGACGGTCCAGAGTCTCAGGAGAGTCATGAGAACAGATTATCACCTCAGCTTGTAGATAAACAGCAGTCACCATGTACACTCATCACCAGAGGTTTGGATGGGATCCAGGTCTGATGCCTCCGCTGTGTTTGTAGGAGTGGGCGTATGTGTGTGTTTGTGTGCCTACGTGCCTGGGTTGAGGATACAGCTTGCCTGTGTTCATTGCAGACGCCTTGCCAACTCGGCTCGGCGGGCTCTCACTGATGAGCCTCTGTCTGGAATTTCCTTCCTGATCCAGCGAGCAATCTCGAGGCATCTGGGATGTCCACTTTGCCAGAATTCTTCAGTCACCCCAAAACCCACACAGACAAGTTACAGCATCTGCTAGGTCACACTCATGCCAGAGAGAGGTGCAGCTGTGCACCCATGAACCCCAGACGCACACACACATACACATATTTGGACAGTCATCCACCAGAGATCAGTGCACACAGCGGGTCGGACAGTGAGCAATTGCCCTGATGCTGTTGGGGTGAGCTGTCATCACCCATGACCTCACAAAATCCATCTCATCCCTGACAGGGGCGCACCGTCACCAGCTGGTGCAGACACTTGTGTTTTGCCCTGCTCCGAGCTTCAAAGCCTGACTGAGACTCCAAAATATCTGAAAAATGTAAGGATGATAGATTCAATTTGCCTCGGATTGAGTGTTTAATCCATCTGAATGAGCCTTATTCTTTTCAATGAAATGCATGAACTGTTTGGATGTGAAAGCAAAAGACAGGCCTCTTGTTCCTCCTCTGCTCAAACATGCAGGGCCTCCACCTCTGCGCCCCACCTTTTTGTGACAGGGTGACAGGGTAAGTGGAATATAGGGTGAAACAATTCAGGGTTAACACTAAGAAAGGCAGCAGCCTGACAGGAGATATGGCATTAACAGCTCATATCCTTCATGCTAATTTCCGGAGGGTCTGTCGGCTCAGAGTAATGCCATACCGGATTTATAGCTGATAAAACTCCTATTATTTCATTCCTCTCCCCAAGCTTCAAATGAAGGTAATAGACAAGCTAGTAGCACAGTCTTAAAGACTTAAAGCAGGGGGATGAATGAACAGGGAGGAGAGGGGGGGGTCTGATAAGTGCGGACAGGGAACAGTGAGCAGCAGATGAAATATGTGCTCAGAAAACATAATTAGCACAAATGGCCGTCATGGACTGCTATCCCTCTGACAAAACTCCTCAACAGGCACTCAAACATGGATATATCATACTACAGACATACAACAACACCGCCTATATCTTGAGGGGATTATCTGCACATAGTACCTTTGACTGCATTACAGGGCAGCTATACAGATCTGAGTCAAAGAATGCAGTCCACATTGATCACTATTTCACTCACGCCACTGTATCCCACAGAGTGTAGTTTTACCAATGTGAACATTAACTATGAGGTCTAAATAAACCCTGAACCTGCCAACTTCAGGTTGGTGAAAGTACTTACAGCCGACTTTTACTGGGCAATTAGCAAATACTGTACCCATGCGTCCTTCTGAGAGCCAAGCCTATTTACAACCTCTCTGTAATGGCTTTCCAATCTTCCCACACTCTTCGTCTGACTTTTATTTTATTTATTTTTTTTTACTTTGAGGTTATTTTTGCTACAGATGAAAGACTTTTAAAGGTAAATGTGTCTAGAAGTTCCCAAAAACAGTTGTCAAATATTTTGAGGAAGCCAAGTGAGACAAATCCTGTAATCTTTGTACTTTTTGGACGAGCCTTCACAGAGAGAATTTGTTGTTGCTTTGACAGGTAATGTAATGCAGTGTTACAGCCAAGTCACTAAGCCTCGAGTCTGAGTGGAGATTGAGTCTCTCGAATGCTGTCCAGAAATAACACATTATTGCTATCAGAGTGTCAACAACAACGTTGAAGTTGAATATTGGTAGATGTCCTTTTTTTTCATGGATAAAAATAACAACACAAATGGCATCTAAACTGACAATGACAACTGTTGCAAAATCTCTGTATTGCGTCAGAAATTATCTCTTTTTTTAATTTCTTATTTATCAGCAGCATGTGGTCCCACAGAAAATTCTTACCCTCACCTTTTTTACTGTCATCTCACTTGCTGCAAGCCTGTTTCATACTGCATTCATGTGAAAATGGCATCTGACCTGCCAACTCGAGGTCATATTGATCATAACCATGGAGGGTAAATGATGTTATGTCAGTGTTAATTACTTTTTTTATGTCGCACATTCAAGTTTTGATGGAAAACATTTTATAATTTAGTATTTCAATTAGTTATTGTGCACACAGAGTGGCTTAGACTGATCAGTAACACTATTTCACAACTAAAGTGTGATATTTAACCTGAATAACAAGTCACATAGGCTGGCGAAGGCAAAATCTCTCTATCAGTCTCTCCTCTGTCCACCTCTCTCTTTATCCATCTCCCTCTATTAGTCTCTCTAAACCAGTCTCAGCAGATGACTGTCTAACATGAGTCTGGTTTTGCTCGAGGTTTCTGCCTGTTAAAGGAAGTTCTTCCTCTCCACTGTAACCTGGTAAATACTGTCAAGTGTTTTACTCCTGTGGTTGAAGATGTGATGGGAGTGGGTCTGACCTTGGAGGATGGGGCTCAATCTGATCCCACCTTTACTTTGGGTCTTTGTAAAAAGAGGGTCATCTTTTTTTTGCTGAGCAACTTGAGATGACTCTTAAATGTTGTATTATATTTTATATCTAACCTTGATTAAAAAGTGAGGCAACATTAAATTCAACTTTTTAAACTGGCAGCAAACCAATACACAACAGTGAGAAGAATGACTTTCCAACTCTGACTCTGGGGTCGTCTGTGAAGAACATGAATGCTGCTTTATACAGTTAATGGTGAGACACCAAAACTACCATAAAAGCTGACAAAGCTCCTGCTGGCAGCAGGTGTCTCAAAAATGAATTGCCTCATAAATACCAGTGGAGAGGAACAGATTACAAATTTTAGGACATTTGGAGATGAAGCACCCACAGTGTCTACCCCGGGAAATAATAATGTTTAATATCATGATAATATGAAAATAAGCACACTCTCTTAATTTAATGTTGATAACACTCAGAGTTTTTTTTCTTTTTTCTTGATTTGGGCCTTTTCCATTAATTCTTGCTATGGTCGCATTTTCAACAAGGCAGCACAATTAACATGGCATACTCCAGTCAGTCAAGGTAGCTTTTCATAGTATGGGTTTCTTTCTTTACACTGACATTTTTACAACTAGGAGTAATAGCTCTCTAAACACTGTCCTGAAAAAGCCTTAGATAACAAATAAACATCACTCAAAATTTGTGTCAACGAACACGAGACTATAAGGAAAACTGAATCCCACTAACGAAAGCTTGACTTAAAAACACAAGAGTTAAACAATGACTTTTATCAAACACAATTTGCAGGAAATGACTAAGATTGAAAGTACATTTAAATTTATTGTTCAAATCTGTGTAGTATTGATCAATCGGAAACAAGTATTTTACACAGTTATATAATTAAAGATAAATAATGATCAAGAAAGAGGCCTAATGGAGGAGAAAGTTGTCGGCTCAGTTGAAAAAGTAAGAGTTTTAATTATTTGCTGATTTCAAAGAAAATCAAAAAGGAAGATTTGAGTGGTTCTGTTTCATTGCAGGGGTTAAGACTTTTGATTGATTTTATGACTCTTTCTTTTGGTCTTACAGGTTTTAAGATTTGATTTTAGCCTTGACGTAAACCATGACTGATTGGATGGAGGGGGGAAAGCGTTAACAGTGAAAAGTGCAGCGTTCAAGGAGTGAGGGTCAGGAGAGTGGATAAGAAAAGGTGATGAAGGGGAGCTGATTCACAAAAGGGAGTCGCCGTAGGAGAGGTGAAGGGATGCAGTCGATAAGGTGAGGCTGAGAACGAGTGAAGTCGAGTAAGGAGAAGGAGCCCTTGAGGAAGGACTGCTTAATGTGGTGGTGAAATTTCAAGAAGCAAGGGGAGCAAAGAAAGCCGATGGGCTAAGCTAACAAAAATCATTAGAGGGAAAGTTTGAGATGAGAAACATTTGGGAGATGGGAAGTAGTTAATAGGCACTTAGATGGTGGATGAAAAAAGCACAAAAATGCATTAATTTGGGGAAAGCCAGGATAACCAGGGCCGTTAGAGCAGGGGAGCAAAAAGGTAATTTCCTGAGTACCTCTCAGCACTCATATGAGGAAACTTAATAAGAAGTTAAAGGTGCAGAGTAGTCAAAAGTAAAGAGATGATGAAGAGGAGAGGTGGAAGAAAAGAAGCTGAAAATCAGCCTTGGGAAAAAAAGAGCTTCAGTTTAACTTGAAGAAAGTAAATACCAAAGTCTATGAGGGGTTTATTTGTCAGGCATGTTTATTTATACTGTTGTTGACACTCATAACGGCCTCTATGAATAAGCAAGATGAAAAATGATCGTCGATACCCTTCTTAAAAAAAAAAAAAAAAAAAGAAGACAGAGGGAGCTATCTTACCTGTCGATCGGTCTTCTAGGTGTTTTTTATGGATTCTTTTGGTTGAATGATTTAGAGCAGTGGTTCTCAAGTCCAGTCCTCGAGGCCCACTGTCCTGCATGTTTTGGATGTTTCAAATGATCAGCTCGTTATCAAGCTCTGCAATGGCTTAATAACGAGCTGATCATTTGAATCAGGTGTGTTGGGGCAGGGAAACATCCAAAACATACAGGACAGTGGGCCTCGAGGACTCATATTATACTAGATTTTTTGTTTTTGTTTTATTTCTTTACTTCATTTATTAATTCAATGTAGGGGACACCGGTATGTAAATGTGCCACATTAAGCTGATTCCCCTTTGTAGTCCCCCTGCAGGTTGGTGGTATACATAATGGTACTTCATGCAAGGACCTAAGAACAGACAGAGACGAGACAACGTGGACTACGGTACTTTAGAGACCCATTTCTAACAATACAGAAGTCAGCTGCACAATTATGCTTAAGACAAACCAAAAATACAGTTTTAGTTTGGGTTTAAGTGGATGCAGAAGTGACACAGCACTGATCTAGTGCACATGGTTTTTTAAAGTGCTGCTGTAGATTCACCCTCAGCATAATAATTCAGGTGCAGTGTGATTGCATATAGTACATTTGCATAAACAGGCATGTTAATGCAGAGGGATAGCACACATCGACATGTCCATGTGTGTAAAATTGCTCCACACTAGCATACACAGATGATGAGGACTGTCTTTTGAAAATAATTAAATGTTGATACAGTGCTAAAAAAATGAGCACACTGGATAAATAGTTGGGTCAGGGTAAGGGCCAGCAGTGGATCATTTTGTTGGTTGTTGTTACCCACCACAGTACCCATCTTAGTAGCTGGTCTTTATCCCAGCGTGTGGCTGCTACTGCAGAGAAAATCATGTCAAAGATGTCAGACAAAGGAAAAGTACCAACACTCAAAAAGAAGATCCTTTGCCAGTTTGGAGAGTTTTTTTTTTTTGGAAAAGACAGGGTGCTTGTGGACTCTGACCTCTGTGATTTTGATTTATTTGGTGAATTGATGGCGAATGCTGAGGGGATTTTTATTTTCCAGCTTATCTGACTGCCCTCTGCTTAGACACTGGTGTTCTTATTTTTTCTTGTACTTTTTTATGCCCAATATGAAAAAAAGAGCATTAGTTCAAGCAGGCCACAAAATCAGGCTCAGCCCACAGTATACTAGTAAGATTACCTTCCATGCATCCTATTGGCAAATACTCATATAGAAGTCCTATTTAATCTGGTTTACCCGGCCTTTGCTGCTGCTCTCCTTGCCCTGTCTTTAACATTTCGCTCATTTCGGGCAAAGAGCTCTACCCAGGGGGTCTTTGCTACTGCTCTTCCTGCAAATGAAAATGAAAATGCATGCCTCGGGTTTTGGCATTCCATATATTAACCTAGAAGGGCAAGGAGCTCTAAGAGCAGAGCCACAATACAAAATATGACTTACTGCACCAAAATAACCCGTTTGACAAGAGAAATCCTGGCTGAATCAGGGTTACAGACTGTTTTCCATCTCACTGAGCTCCTATTCAGAGTATGTTGCAAAAGAAAAGATGAACGATAAAGTAGAAAATTGAGGTTTAAGGCATTTTCGTGGTTGGTCTCTATATGTAAAAAAGCCATGTATAATCTTAAGAAAGTAATGCACAGCTGTGTAATATACTTCTTTGCTTTCAGGACAATCTGGGGACTCAGACAGTCTGTTTTACAAGGATGTCAGTTTAAGTCCTAAAATGTAAAAATTCTATAAACACAAAAGAAAAATATACAACAGCACTTACTTTGGGATTTGATTTTCTCAGTGGGCTCTTCTGTCTTAGTGATCAGAGGGAAGTGAAATAAACATTACATATATTACAGATCAAAAACCCTGGCCATTCACTTAAGAAAATCTCCACACATTTTTTGACTCGAAATAAAAACTTGAGTGTCTATATAGAGACCTAGAGACTATTTCACACCCTCTGGTCATCCAGAGGTGTGATAGGATGCTCTAAAAGGTCAGGATGTGTGTGAATAAATAAAAGACCACGGATACAAAATAACAACTATACCAGGTACTGAATTCCACAAGTTTATATTCAAAACACACAAATAACAGATTAATACTCTATTAATATTTTGAAAATACCCTCACTGTATATTTAGCCACTGTAATCATGGGACAAAAATCGGTTACTATGACAACATAGGATTGGAGACTGACTTGAGTGTCTCATACCCAAAGGAGAGTAAGTTAAGAGTTTTAAATGTGTTTGGGGCTCATATGTGATGACAGAGGAGATGCTTGATCTAATACAGCGCTGGTTTGTGATTGCATTGGAAACACTAGAGAACTGCACAGTATGATGAAGATTAACAGGGACTAGAGGGAGCAGAGTCAATACCTGACTAGAAAAATGAGTAAAAGCTACAGGTTAATGGAAAATGATTCTGTACAACTATATAGTTCCAACTACATTTCTGCTGTGAGAACTTAATCTGAATAGATGTAAGCTGTAATGAGAAAGAATAGCCTGAATATGAACAAAATGACCCATTTTGCTTGAGAGAATTAACATCAGCAGTGGCTAAAACTAGAGAGACCGCAGCAAGAAAAGATGAAATATGTAACATCATGTTGAAACATTTAAGTACAGCGGGACTGTAAGAAGTTGTTGCTTAATGAAGAAAAACTTCTGAGCTGGAGGCCATGATTTTTCTGATTAAAAGCTCAAGAAAAGATACCAGTCCTACAGCAAATTACAGACCCAATGCCTTGGCATCACATGTCTGTGAATCATCTGGAAGAATGGCTAATGAGAGGCTCATGCACTTCATGGAGGAATGAGGTCGAGTGGGCATGTAAAAACACAGACAGATAAAAAAAGGGCAGTATGGACCGAGTGGTGTGTTTGCAGGATGAGATAAGAAAAGCACGAGTGGAGAAAGAAACAGTGAAAACAGTGTGTTCTGATGGTAAAAAGACACGAGACATATACGAAGATGCTTATCCTAACAAGTTATGTCTGCAGAGGATAAGTGAGGAGGCTTTTAATCAGGGTTATGGACTGTACAAGTGGAATAACAAACCAGGTCAACACCGGGTCAAACTTTTGAACTGTAATGATACTGAACTCTGAGTGTAGTTCATTTTACAGCCCTGATGCAATTTTGCACCATTCCACAGTGAGAAACTAAATCGCTGTTTGTAGCTTATGCTAACTCTCAACTTCTGACTGTAGTCTGGCCTCACTATTTATAATGTAAATGCGGTAGAATTAGGTCTGCAAGATGCACTTTTGACACTTTTTTTGGGAGCAGTGTTGGTAAAAGGGAGATTATTACTGGTTCCAGGAAGGCCACAGCTAGAGCACACACACCGTCAACCTTAGCGGCTACACATGGAGAGTGCTGCTGAACATTACGTTCCACACAGTGCAGGTGTCAGGCAATCTCACCTGGTGCAGGAACACCACTGGGATAATTAAACAGAGACTGAAACAAGCTTCACTCTCCTCAGACATCCTCAGGAACTTTTACAGCGCCACGGTTGTATCTGTCCTCACATATTGCACTGCTGCCTTGTTCTCCAACTGCAAAAGCCCAGATAAGAAAGCCTGCAGGGTAGAGAGAGGGGCAGAGAGAATCGTAGGGGTCTCCTACCCTCTGTCCAGGAACTATTCCCAAGCTGCTGCTTGAAAAACTCACTGGACACCGAAAAGGACCCATTACAGCCTCTCTACACACTGTTTGATTTTCAGCCCTCAGGCAGAAGGTGTTGCAGCATCAGAGCCAGGACCACAAGGCTGTTTAACAGCTTCATCCCACAGGCTGTGAGGCTTCTAAATGGACATTTCACCAAGGTAAGTAGCTGTTTACTTTCACAGTGCAGCTCTGGGCTACTTGATACCTAGAACTTACCGGACAATTTAACATATTAGTCTCTTTAACTTGCAATAACCTCTTTAACACTCCTTAAAAGCGTGCTTCTCACCGGATCGGCAGAGCAAGCCTAAAGCAAGTGTCAATTTGAGGTGATGAAATGACAAAATCTGTAAAAATTAAACTAAAGGTACAGCCTGATGAAGGAAGAAGCACATGTAGAAGGTTAACTGCACAGCATAATTGGCTTCACAGCAATTATGATCCAGTAAATGTTTGTATATTTCCAAATGATTTATTATGCTTCTCTACAAACATAACATCTAAATCACAGCCATGCACGTGCATGTGTGCATGTGCACTTGAGTTTTGACTGCTAAGAGATCGTAAGCTTCATTGCTGTAATTTAAGATATGCTAGACTCAAACTTTCCAGGTATGGACCATAATTCTAGCCTTGAGTAACCTAAAAAAACATGTCTTTAGGTCTTTATGGAATTAGTCACTTTAACATATTAGGCTATTATTGCAATCAGGAGTTACACTAAAGCAAACACTTTATTCAGGCGTTGAGCTTGCATGGTAGGGCTGCACGATATATCATTTGAGCATCATCATCGCAATGTACGTGTGCTCAATAGTCACATCGCAGAGCTTGCAATGTAGGAGGTGAATGAACTTATCTAATTTCAAGGGTACCTGACTGAGATACACTGCATGTGACTCTGCATGTGCTGTGCAGCAATCCACCAGGAACAAACCACACCACGTGGAGTGAGAAACACATGCCCGCTGACAATTACTTTCAGAACATTACTTATAATTGTTTAGCCCCACAAATAATAATAGTATGGGTTTTAAATTGTACACTTCTGTGGACCACTCTACTACAAGTGGTGCACGTTTCAGCGAGTTGTAGTGTTGTAGTCAAGACCGCGCCAACTGAGACCAAGACATTACCGAGACCAGAGAGGACCGAGAGCGAGACAAGACCAAGTGAAAATGCCTTCGATTCCGAGACGACACCAGGACCCTCAAAAAATGGTCTAGAGACCAAGACCGATCTCGAGCACTACAACACTTCTGTATGGTAACTGTTACCTTACCCATCTATATGCTTCCTCTCGAGGTGACGGTAAAAGTTTGACGTCGTACCAGCTGTTTCTGCGAGTTGAGCACTGCAGAATTTGCACACTGCTAAGTGTTTTCGCTTGCATGTCGTTTTACAAATAAACTCCTCGTGGTTTAGGAAACCAAACTTAATTATTGCTGAGTTGGCAGACATCTTTCACAATGAGTTCACCAGGTGCCGAGCATGAACACAGCCTCTCCTCCTGTCGCTTCCATCCTTTCTCTGTATGGAGGAGGTGTGTCACACTGGGCAGGTAACTTGGCAGCTGCAGCTGGGGGAGAATCATTACTACCAATGAAGTTATTAGCTTGACTGGTCTCCTTCTCAAGACCAATCTCGAGTACTACAACACTAGCGAGTTCTCAGCACAACACCAGTAACAACAACAACAACAATTGCAAAATGAGCAACAGACAAGAGCAAACCACCGGAAATGAAGACTTGTTGCCAAAAAGAAAAGCAACTATAGGGTTGCAGGGTTGAAAAAAATTGCAGTGTTAGTTTTTTCAGCCCTAGTGCACAGGAAAGCTCTGTGTAGAGATGCTAACTGCTCTTTTCTGTGATTGAATGCAATCAAAGCAAACTACAGAGGGTTGCAGAACTATAAAGGCATGTTTATGGTTTAATATTATAATGGAAATATGCTTAGTGAATTGGTGGTGGAGATAGAGCAGATAGCTGCAGCATATAATAAGCAGTTTTTGGTGCTAATGCATCTGGATCCCCAGATGCTTCACAAAAAAATCTAACATTAAATATGAAACAATTTAATAGACAGTAATGAAAAGACAGCTTGTTAGCCAACAGTTTGCTATATTAAACATAAAAACAGTCTAGATAGCCCAGAATTACGGCTTTGACGGTTTTACAAGAGGTAGTGGATTAATAACAGTGTAAATTCAGAGAACAGACACTGAGGAGGACTGTTTCCAACAGAAGGCACGGCTGCAAGATATCCAAGGTCTTTACAAAAGAAAGAAAAAAGGAGGCAGCTGCTGTTTTAGGACAAGGCTTGTCAGATTTGGTGGTCAAAGATGGATTACTCAAGAGAGGAATAATAAAATAAAGGTTAGACGGTATCTTTGTGGATTTCAAGGGTCTTTTGTCAGTTTTTCATGCAAAAAAAAACTTCTCTTGTCACCATAAGTGAGATTAATTTGGCACATTTCACTAACGCATGTATTACTATTGTATTTTTAGCCTCAAACACCAGGAGGTGAAGCGAAATGCGATCAACAACCAAACAAAATCCCCAATGACAGCATGTAGGCAACATGTTTACCTATGACAGATTTCCCTCCTGTGCAAGCATTTGTTTGTGTGGGCATGTGCATGTGTGCAGACGAAGAGGAATGCCAGGACTGTGAGACAATATTTTTTCCTGCCAGACTCCATGTTTGTGTGTATGTGAACAACTTTGGCAGCATCCTGAAGCCCCCTGCAGGTGTTTAGGTCTCCACAAATCCCCACTGCTCCATCCCAGCTGAGGCCGGCTCACGAGGCTCACTTCCCCTTTCCTTCCCTCTCCTCTCCTCTCCTCTCCTCTTTCATTCTCCGAGCCATGCAGGCAGGAAAGAGAGCTCTGCCAAGCCCAGGTGTCAGGCATCCGCTCGGCACTGTGTCCGCAGACATGGGAGAATGTGAGAGGGAGGAAGAAGTGCAGGCAGACAAGAGTTAGGGATTTAAGAAGGGAAGAAGTTCAGCAGTGAGAGAAAACTCAGAGACTTGGGGTGAGAAAATGCAGAGAGAAACGGTGGTGAGAGATGGAGTAAAAGTTTCAAGAGAGAGGGAGAGGAAAGGAGCCCAACAGGCAGCAGTACACTTCATTGGAGGAAACCCAAATCACAGCAGGTGTTTTTGTTCTGTTTCTGGTAAAAATATCACACTACACTGGAATAATATCAGCCAGAATCACCTGAACAGTCCAGATACAGATTACACCCTGATTGGAGGAACTCTAGTCTAACTTTCTTGCAACATTGGCAGCTTTTTTTCACGGATGTGGCAGGCATCAGATTCAGAAAGTCAGACTCTCCCCATAAAATTTCTTACCAATATTTAACATACAGTTAAAGAAAGATGCATGATCTCCAACTACTGTAGATATGTCTGGGTTTGGATTAGGGTTAGGGATATGCAGCTGAAGTTAGGCGACATTTAACCAAAGATAAAGATAAAGAGGGAGCAAAATCAAGGTAATGTTGCTAAATAATTTATTGCAACAGGAAACTACAACCTCCATGGACAAGCACTAATACACTGTGCAATAACCATAAACAGATTGTTAACTGAATCAAATACAGTGTTTATCTATTTATTGACTTATTCTCCAAAGAATGCCAATTTTATGAACTGTTAATCCAAAATAATTCAGATCACTCTCTGTGTCAGTGAAGAGAGACAGGAAACACGGGAGAGAGGGGGCAGGGGGGTGACAAGCAGCAAACAATCAAGGACTAAAAACCACAACTCCTGCAAGGACTATGGCCTCCATATGTGGGGCGCACTAACCCGCAATGCCATCTGTGCACCCCGCAAAAGCACAAACACTTTCCAGGAGTTTCCATTTGGTTGCTTTTGCAGTTTCATACATGTCTCCATGCCAGCCCAAGGACAACACTGAAACCCACTATGAGTCACCATCCATGTAGCACTGGAGCTCATTTTGGTTGAGAATTATCCTCAGGTCTGTGGACATTCATCCCCTAAAGTAAAGCTCTGAATGCTTTTGTGATAAAATTGCATGAGGACATCAGTCTAGTAAGCTGCACCTGTATGCTCAGCTTAGCGATGGAAGCCTAAACTAGAGGTACTTCAGTGACACTTCAAGGCCCCGTTTATACATACCCGGTTATTTTTAAAAACAGAAACATTAACCCTTTGCTTAGTCGCAAACAGAGAATTTGCCCCTGAAAATGGTGCTTTTAAAAATCTCCTACCAGACTGTAGATTTAGGAAAACTCTGTCTGCATGTTTGCATGTAAACGGAGAAAAACAGAGATTTGGGTAGCCGGCGGCAGATTGTGCACCGGAAAGAAGGAAGGGACGTTGTTGTTGCTGCTATGCTGGATTCTGATTGGCTAACAAGGGCTTGAGCTTCTCGCTACATTGATATGCTCTTGACGGCATATACGGTATACACGGGTTAGTGTTAACGAAAACTTTTATGAAAACGTAGTTGTGTGCACGCAATTTTCTTTTTGTAAAGAGAGTGAATTGTCCGTTTATGAAAGTAGCCAGGCGCGTGTAAACATAATCTAATACTTCTTCACTCAAAGGGCATGTTCTGGGCATATTATTCTGGGATTTTGCAAAAGAGCCATGCTGTCGTCATCACTCATCCCGCTGACAGTAGAAGTGGTAGCTTGTGGTGAGCCAAAAGGTTTAAACAATGTTTAAACCACTCGGTAAGCCTTGGGTTTCTGCAGTGTGACAAAAGGGGAAAGTAAAGGACAGACTATTGAGTGTGGAAGTATATGTGACATTTGACATGAAATGAGTGTTTCTATGCTTTAAAATAAGCTCCAGAGAGGTTTGCCAGGTCTGGACATACATCTTGAGTTTGCCCTTTTAAAACAAACACAACCGGTTACATCAGCTGAACCCTCCTCAGGGACACAAGCACGGCTCTGGAGGTCCCTCTCTGCAAATGGAGACCTGGCCTTCATATAAATTCATAGTGCAGCAGCGGATAACACTAAATAAGAGAATGTGGAGTCAGATTGCACAGCGGAGACACATGGGAACAAGATGTGTTATTTTTTAAGTTGTGTTTGTATGTTTGAAGGGCACTTCTACAACACGACAAATTGCAGATGCACGTAAAACATCAGCTCTCTGCGGTTTGTTCCGTGTCTCTGAAGTCTCTGGGTATTATTTAGGGCTGCAGTTGATAACAGCTGAAATGAAATATCACTCGAGGAAGCCTGTCTTAGCGGGAACATTAATACTGGAGCCCCTGCTGGATGGATACATGGGTGGTCTGCTGGTGCATATCAAAATATTGTGAACTGAAAAAACTGAAATGTATTCACTTTGATTCATCGGACAAGATTTAAGGAGAGGACACACACAAGGATGAGAGGGAAACTCCGAGCCGTAGATTGAAGCGTCCTGCATGCACAAGGTCAGCTGATTGAATGCTGCAACATTCAGTGATGAGCAGACAGCCAGAGAGAAATTAATCTACTCCTGCAGCTGCCCTGTGACTCAGGAAAATCCAGATCTCAGTCACGTCCACACATGAACACACAACCTGCTTTACACCCTCTCTCACTCTTCATTCTGTCCTCATCTTTTGATACTCTATAGGAATAACAGGATAAGACAATTGCAAAGAGAAGACACATTTCAAGCCCCCTTCCCCATCGCCTGCATCTCTGTGGGTCTTATTTATCAGCACACTGACAGACACAGAGAAGAACAGAGATCGGCTGGATCCTCTCCATCTTATGGCTAAATCATGTGGCAGATGGGACAGGTCCTCTCCAGCGGCTTTGATCACCCCACAACGATTGACAGAGTGAGCGATAGACCCCAGTCATCGCTCTGCAGGAGTGAGCAGGACTGAAAACACAGACAGGGGCTGCAGTAATACCAGGATAAATGCAAAGCAGGGGTGTAAGCGTTTTTATTTTTCACATGTGGGAGCCAGTGAGACGGAGGTGGCTCGCAGCGGAGGATTTTTAATGACACGCTTCACGGCTCCAGCTTTAATGTGTCCTGCTAATTACAATATCACCATGTTAGCTTTTCCTGAGCTCTTCTATGTTAATAAAGGATGAGAAGAAGGAGGAGAGGGAACGGTGTGGGTATGCCTAACTATGTGAATGCCATTACAGTCTGTCTGTCTCTCAGCACTGAGCGGTGATGAACTAGGCGCCTCGCTGTCTCCCTGGCACCTGGCCACTGTTTGTCCTTTAGGTGTCATAGAGACCAAAATGTCCCTCTGAGCTCCACAGGGGCTCCTGAGGGGGGCCCACACACACTGACAGAGCAGTACTGCACAATACGCCTATGACTGAAATGACAAGTCTTTCAACAGATGTGGAGGCCTGTGACATGTGTCAAGTCAATTTTATATATGAAGCCCAATATTAAACACACAGCTCAGGCTCCATTGTCGGTTAAAATTGTGCACTGTCAACATATCAAGAGATCAAACTGACAAATCTGATGGTTTTATGCAAATATGTGTGCTTATTTTAAAAGTAATGCTGCCTACGGATTTCAAAACATTTGGGATAGAAACAACAAAGGGCTGAAAAAAAACTTTAGAAAACTTGGTGGAAACCTGGAGAAACATTCAAACGTTGGACTCTGTAGTGGAAATCACTGTCAAATCAAAATTTGACACTCATTTTGGAAATCATGGTTGCCACACCCTTGTTTCAAGGGTAGAGAGCAATATCCCATCTTGTTGTCAGAAGACAGTTCAAAAGCCATTTGATGGTATGTGGATCATCAGAGTCCATATCATCTGTACAATTCATGCTGAACAATATCTACATGTTTAGGAGCAACATCTGCTGCCATCCAGGCAAAGACTTTTTCAGGGAACACCTTCATATTTCAGCAAGAAAAAGACAAACCACATTCTGAAAATTCTGGGATTACAACAGCATGGCTCTGTGGTAGAAGAGCCCTGCTGTTAAACCAGTCTGCCTGCGGTCCTGACTTGTCTCCCATTGAAAATATTTGGAGCATCATGACGCCAAAAACAGGACAAAGGACAGCATTTTTATCTAACTTTTGTCAGCAAATGATTAACTCGTCCTACAGGAACACATGTGATGACCATCTTCTACAATCAATAAGTCATATCAAACACAAACAGAGGCAGCAGCTTGAGGCCTTTGTGGATGTACAGTAGGTGTAGGATGAGAAATTCTCCAGAGAAAAAAAAAAAATAAATAAATAATAATAAAAATATATATATATATATATATATATATATATACTGTATATATATGTATATATATATATATATATATATATATATATATATATAGCATCCTGGACATCGTCACAATGTAAGACCTAATTAACCAAACCAATACTGGCTTGACAAGACTCCTGAAAGGCATTTATTTTGATATTTCTTTTTGAACTGTTTGAATCCTATTCATCCAACACATTTAGATACTCAATGTTACTGATACAGAATTGAGAAAAAGAAAAAAAAGAAAAGAAAAAAAAACAAGAAAAAAAGAGGAATTTGGGTGAAGATTAAATGGATTTTACAGGGTTCTTCATCGAACACATGCAGCCCTCTCTATCACTAGACACCAGGATTCTGAGCATCTGTGTGTGTGACCGTTTTTCTCATTGGAAATTCTTGGATAAAGGGCCCCCTTTATCATTCTGACTTGTGTCCTCGAACTCTCCAGGGTGATGGCAGAAGAAATCAATCGAAACTAATACCTGTTGAAGCTATTAAGAAGAAGAAATAAACGAATGGACGACAAATCTTCTCTGAGGTTTAGAGTTTAGCCAGAAACAACCTATTAGAGGTTCTCCTCAACAGCAATTCAGCCCAGAACCCTGAGCATAAATCACATTGTTAGAAATCTCCATTAAAATGCCACACAATAGTGGCCCCAGATGGTTGGTAATCGTATTGAGAGGTACACACGCTTCAGCACGTGTGTGCGCGAGTGTGTGTATGTGAGTGTGTGTGTTTGTAGGGCTGGTCTGTATTTGTTGTGGGCGTTGCTAACGGAGTTATGGCATTCAGTGTGTGACAGAGATGAAAGAAGTGGCGGGTGGCTGATGACAGAAGGTGCACACTGAATAAAGGCTGACTCAAAGTGTCAGGATCGGTCCGATCCCTCATCACTCACAGCCCACTTTCTCTACGCTGCTCTCCGTAAAATGCCAAGACTCTGCTTCCACACCTGAGCGCTTAGCTTTAATGCATATTAATTTACTGGCTGCAAGTGACACGCAGGCAAAGGATTGAGGGCAATGCTGTTCAAATAAGAAGGAGGTAGGAGAGTCTCATCCCTGTGTAAAACAGGCTTATGCTTCAGCTGGTCGTGTATAAGAAATTTTAAGCTGTCTGGGGTACTTCCCTTACATCCCTTTTTGTGTTCACGATCAATTTTCCTTTATTGATAACAAGTACTCTGACAGGAGCGAACAAAGGTTACAGAAAACTTTCATATTGCTCGATAGAGACGGATGTTTTACAAATATACAGCTAAATTTTGTGAAATCTGTGACCAATTTTCAGCTCTGGTGCTGTTTATTTGTGATTGTTCAATTCACAGCTTGGAAACTAATGACTTTTTTCCTAGGCTTCTTTTTTTCCTTCTCCTGCTGATTTGTAGTCGCAGTCCTGTAAAAGTCAGATCTCACACACTAAGCCCTGCAGACTGAGCGTCCAGCTCTGACCACCCAGGCACTGAGCTGTCTGGTTGTGTGATGGAACAATAAGGGGGGAGCTGGAGACATCTAAAAAAAGAGATGCGCACACACCTGTGGCTGGAGAGCTGCACAAACCAGACCCCACAGTCTGATAGAGACAGTCTAGACGACGGGTTACTAAAGGAATTTTCAGTCTTATGTTGTGATAGCAGGGATGAGAGCAGCTGATGATGACAGTATGCAATCAAAGCTTCTGCAACAGGTTCGAACAGTGCCACCAACGGTTAGCAGGAATGCTCAGAGCTGTACTGAAAAAAACACTGTAATTCTGCACCACTCAGTACATTCATATGCACAATCAAATCAGTGTGCAGACATAGTCAGGTTAGGTGATTTAAAAATCTGGTGAGTTATTGGGTTCATGGTAAAATGTCAACAAAAGTAGATATTTTTGTTAATCAATGTGTCTTTCTGAAAGACAAGATGAGATGAGCAATAATATAAGGACTACAACCTCGTCTGAAGGGGCACTAAATTAACAATTCTAGGAAATTCCTCATGGGAGCGTCAATCTGCCATTATTTAGGATCAGAAAAACCTGCTTTAGCTGAAAAGGACATTAGTATTGCTTAGCAGAAGCCACACTGATCAGGCTGTCTGTAATGTCTGCGGACATTATTCCTTATTTTACCAACGTCTCCCAATCTGAAGGTCAGTGGTTTGATCTCAGGTCCTGCTGTCCACATGCAGGGTTTGTATTTTGACCCCCTGACACGTGAGATTACAGACGATTGAATTTCCCTGAGGGGATCAATAAAGTTCTTCTTCTTCTTCTCCTTCTTCTTCTTCCTGACTGCCCCCGCTGGTTGTTATCAGTGGTGTGTGAATGTGATGAGTTAATACTGATGGGCTCTATACACAACAGCCTCTGCCATCAGTGTGTGAATATGGTGTGATTGAGTAAATGTGACGTGATGTAAAAGGTTTCTGAATGGTTAGGAGACTAGAGGAAGTGCTACATAAACAGTTTTTGAACATTTCCCATGAGCACAGGCCAGTGATTATTATATAAAAATGCCATTTATCACCCTTATTCATCAGCCCAACCATTTCATCAGTCTGTAATAGCTTTGCAATTTTAACTTCCCTCCTTCTTTTGTCAAGGTTTTGTTAACTGCTGAGCTTCCTTCAACATATAAGCGCTGTTGGACTCCAAGGTTAAAGCCCTGCGTGCATGCTGTGGAGCATGTGCAGAATGCATGAGTTGAGTCTAACTAAAGAGAAAATTGATCTGCTAATAAATTATGTAGACATGTTCGTCCGACTATAAGAAGTTGGACTGAGAGTAGACAAACTAATGTGTTTAAATATGTTCCAGTTCCAGTTGAACTAATGCAATAAATCCATGTTTTCAACAGCATTTAAGTTTATGTATACTTTTTCATACAGTATGTTATCACATTTGGGGGGAAAACTGTTTCCATCCATTAGATACACTTTGTTTATGCTCTTGTGTTCTTACTTACACGTTATGTTCTCAAAGTTGTGTCCTAATGAAAAAAACATTTAAGTATGTTGAGAAAAAACCACACAAGTGAGACTTCCTCATAATCGTAAATGTGGAAAACATTAAGGGATTTAAATAGAAGCCTCTTTTGGAATAAAAACATAATGTTGTTGCAGAGTGGAACAATCCTATGCTGGTAAACATTAAGAAATTCTATGAAAAGTCCCATTTAACTAATATTATACACATTGAATGTGTTAGTTTTCCGGGAACCAAAGCTGAGCTAATAAATAATAGGCACATGGAGACAGACTATGAGGGCTTTATAATGGTATGTTTGTGCTGAAAGTTTATTTGCATGTCTGCTCTTACTAAAACCTTAAACAGAGAGAAAACATTAGCTTAATGGTTGTCATAATGCGTTTTCCTCTTTAACTCACAGCCTTGTAAACAAACCGGCCAACAGTCTTCAGTGTTCGGGTTCATTTCTATCGCTGCATAAAAACAAATAGAACTGAACGAAATTAAATAAATTGAAAACCTGCTTTTGTGAAGTAGTTAAAGTGATTTGTGGGAATATTTTCTTTTTAGAAGAAGCGAAATAACAGGAGCATGTTGTGCAGATTAGCCCAGTTTGGAAATGATTCTGCTGGATTACGAAGAGTCATGAAGAAGGACTTGTTGCTGCACCTCTTACTTTCTGGGAAGTTTACAGCAATGCAAGATCAAAGAGAAAACTGAGTCTACTGAGCCTGAAACCAAGCTTTTCTCCAATAAGTGGGTTGATTTAATGATGGTCTTCAGATGGTCTGTATTTTTTAGGTTGGCTGTTTCTCATCTTCTTGACAAATATCCCACAGATGCTCTGGGTCAAGCAGTGTTATATCACAGTTGGCAAACTATTTGGTGGGAATTTTGGCGCTGTGGGCAGGTACTAAGTCCTGCTGCTAAAGGAAGTCAGTATCTCCATAAAGCTTCTCAGCAGATAAAGCATGAAGGTCTCTAAAACCTCCTGGTAGACTTTAGGCTGTGTTGACTCTGGACTTGATAAAACACAATAGACCAACAGTAGCAGATAACACAGCACCCCAAACCATCACAGACTTCCCACTGGACCTTAAGCACCTTCAGTTCTGTGCCTCTCCAGTCCACTCCAGACTCTGGGACCTTCATTTGCAACTGAACTGCCAAATGTACTTTGGAATGAAGGCAGTAGAACTAAGAGTGAACAGAGACTGATCATAACCTGCTCTTTGAAATGTTATCTCTAATTGGATCCTCAAAAGCCAGCTTTATCAAGCAGTTACGGGTATGATGAACCGTCTTTGCTGTATTTTCTTTAGGGACACAGGGGGGTTTTCCAGATCAGTTTAACTTGTTTCTGTTCTTTCCTTGTTATCTGTGTGCCTGACGCTGTCTGTCGTGTCAGTAGGGAAACAGCAGCTGCAGACTATCAGGAAATTAACTGTTTTTAAAGTAATGTTTTCTCATGTACAAGAAAAGACGGAGTTGAGAAGAACAGATCCTCCTTTTCATTCAGATGGACAAGTCTAAAAGCCTATCGTAATTACTTTACAATGAAGAATATCTGAATAGAAAAAAGCAAAAATATGTTTTTATTTCTTTTTTTTTTTCTCATCACTGTGTCAAAGAAATCTCAAGGCCACTGCTGAATTACAGCAAAGATGGCCTTTGTTGACATGCTGTAAATGTTGTAAAACTTGTAAAAATGCTTTTCATATCAGCTATTCCCAAGCTTTTATCCATGAGCCACCCTTGCTTTTTGAAAAAAGTTGATGCTGGGAAAAAAAAAGGACATTTTTTTGAGCAGGAGATCGACAGGTGGATCGGAGCAGTGTCAGCAGTGATGCGGACGCTTAACCCATCCGTTGTGGTGAAGAAAGAGCCAAGCCGTAAGGCAAGACTCTCAATTTACCGACCCTCACCTGTGGTCATGGACTTTGGGTAATGACCGAAAGAACGAGATCGTGGATACAAGCGGCCGAAATGGGTTTCCTTCGGAGGGTGGCTGGGCTCAGCCTTAGAGATAGGGTAAGGAGCTCGGACACTCGGGAGGCGCTCAGTAGAACCGCTGCTTCTCCACGTCTAGAGGAGTCAGTTGAGGTGGTTCGGGCATCTGGTTAGGATGCCTTCTGGATGCCTCCCGTTAGAAATGTTCCGGACATGTCCCACCAAGAGGAGACCTCATGGCCGGCCAAGGACCAGGTGGAGGGATTATTTCTCTCGCCTGGCCTGGGGGCGCCGAGGAATCCCCCCAGAGGAGCTGGTTGAAATGGTTGGGGTGAGGGCTGTCTGGGCTTCTCTCCTGAAGCAGCTGCCCCCGCAACCCGGACCCAGATAAGTGGAAGACAACAATGATGACAATGATGACAACGATGACAACGACGACACTGGAAATATTTTTTGAGAAAACAAAGCATTTTTGAGGAAGAGTAAAAAACTACAGTTCCTCTAGCGTCCACGTGAGGACCCAGAGACTACCAAGCAGTTCAGCTCAGCACAGTCAAGCCTGATCTTGCTTGTGTTTTCAACTGGACCTTGGTGCCTTACACAGGAAGGATGCTGGCTGCCATTCAGATTGTTGGTCTAAGCGGCATATCTTATGTCTGTCTCTAAGGCTGAAAATTCAGAATAGAGGGCTCACCCTTTACCTCCCAAGATGTGCACGCAAGTCAACAGACATAGAAAAATGATAAATGATTTCTGGTTCTGTATAAGCTATATGTCACATGAATGGCAAATACAGCAAGACAGCATCTGTGAGATGCTTTTAAAGGCGTATTTTGTTCTGCAGTTGTGTGCCTGACAGGAATTTGTTGAAGGAGTGAAGGAACCTGGAGTTGCACTCTATTCATGTCTCTCAAAGGAAAAGGTTATAAATAAAAACTGGTTGCAGGTAACCTATGTCAATTATTGAACATCATGTCAGGAGAGAAATAACAACCTCTCTTTCCCCCGTACACTGTCAAACAGGTTGGAAAAGTATAATTCATAACCCCACAGGTGCCAAAAAATATAGAGCGTACCAACTGGTTCTTTTTGTACCTTTCCCACGCATATTGTGCTCAATCACACTGCACTGCACCGCTTGGTAGAAACGGCACTAACCCATTCTGAAAGCCCACCCTCAGAGCAAAAGTCAGCATGCTTACTGCCTAATTCAAAAATTTGCACACACCATATGGGGGAACTTTACATTACAGACAAAGGTTTTTCAGAATTAGGACACAGATGGACAAGTTTTCTATCAGTTTGTCCCAAAAGAGTTGATGTTTTGAAGCTTCAAACTCTGCAGGAACAGCAACATTTTCTCAAACCAATGGCAGTCCCCTCAGTGGTGATTTAAAGGACCATTACTACCTTTCTGATATCATAGGCTTTGTTAGAAAAATGAAAGTTCACAGAGCCAGTGTGTGAAGAGTAAATGAACTTACCGTATTGTAAAAAGCCTGCTTTTGATCAGATATACTGCAGTGAATATTTGTACTTTAGTATTACTGTGCTGTAGATCAACTATAAAGTATATGCTGTCACAAAGCTCTGGTATTTATTTCTTTAGTTTGCAGATTTAAAACAAAAACAGGTTTGGTAGTTCAGAGACTAGCCTACTTCCTTACAGTCCCTAATTGCCCAGATCGTGTAGTAGAAATTCAAAACCGTCAAGCTGAAGAGTACTTGAAGCAACAATGGTGTTCAAAACTTCTTCACACAACACCAGTTTTTGATACAAGCATTGATGCTTCAGATGAAAGCTTTGTGATTAACTTGTGTATCACAAACTTTAGAGCGTTGCCATCTTGATAAGCAGGCTAGCGTAGTAGCTGTGAGCAGAGAGGCAGATGGCCTGCCTAATCACCACCACCTTACCTTTTACTAGTTAGACCACAAGTCAGGCTGAGTTAGCATTTCCAATATGGCAAATGCTACGAAACTCAACTTTAGAAACCACTGGGTGATGTCTCTGAGAATACATCAAGTTTTAGTTTTAGTCAAGTTTGAGCCCCCACATCCCCTTCAGCCTGCACTAAAAGAAAGAAAGAAAGGTAAAATGAAATCATGAATCTGTTTCACCCATTTGCCAAAGAAATGCTCCCTGTGATTGAAGGTGTTAATGTTGCCCACCCACAAACTTCAGCCTGTCTGTAATGAGGCATAAAAAAGGCTGCATTGTGTGTTTATAATAAACCAGATTACAGGATATTTCTAAAGCAAAACATTCATTAATGTATAACAGAAGGCAGGTGGAATCCAGGCTCACTTTGTGACAGTATTTCTTAACACAAGTCTTGCTCATTTCGTTTCAATGACGAAGGGGAGAGACTGCCAACAGCAAACTCGGCTTTTGTTCAGGCCTGTCACAAAGATTTGAAATTAAACTCAAAGCCAAGGAGGCAAATACTCAGCCCTGCCAAAGACAAATACAAACCAAGGAAGTGCAATAAAGCATACTGTTGACTCTTCATTCACTCACAGAAATCAAGCATGTGTCACTGAAACCTCCGGCCATTTTCCAACTCTGTATCCTTTGTTCCCAACTTAAGAAATCTGGGGAGCATTAGTTTACATTGAATGAATCTTTATGGCTATAGCACTATCTGCTTTGAATGGATAAATCATTTTTAATAGACTTGTCGACACACTGCACAGATGGGCAGTCCTTGTTGTTATTCAGGACTGCAGCCCTCATCAGAGATAATATAGCTATACCATAAACCTGCAATTATACACCACAAGCATTACAGTCTGCCGATGGTTTGTGAAAAAGAAATATCATACGGGTGATCAAATACAAATGGGAACACTTTGGACTTGTAAGCATGAAGCTAATTGACTCGAAGGAATTGATATTACCATGGTAAGATGTTCTATAGGAGAACAGATCCTTTATTTTGTGAGTTTATACCAGGAAATGATGAATGCATGAGTGTTTTAATGCCGTTTTACGTGATATGAGGGGAATATTATGCCCCCTGTGCAACAATGTCTAAAGCTATTTAAATTTAACTATAACTATAAAGAAAAACAAATAAGTAAGAAGTTGACACTGTTTTCCTTGGTTGCCTTTGACCAAACTGAGCGTAGGAAACGGTTTGAAATATTTAAGAGGTTTAGAGTGGGTGAAGACTTTCTTAAATGGATCAGAACAAAATACAAGAACTCAACAGCCCAAGCAGGGACAAACAATATTATTCCTGCCCCTCTTTCATTATATTGATCTGAACGCCAAGGCTGTCCTCTCTCTTTCCTTTGTTTTCGTGTTGAAGACATTTGTAGTGGCTATTAGAGGATCTGTCTATATTAGGGATTTCAGTGAGTAAGCTGCATCATCTTTGTTGATTCAGACGAAAAACTTCACACTAAAACATGCTGCTCTTTAGGATGTTTGTAGAAAAGTCTACAGAAGACAAGCTGTGAAGCCGGAGTGCAGATTTTGTGGAGGAACTCTCTGATGAATAAAGCCTGTCTGAAAGCTCAATAAAACCATTAACTTTCATCCTAAGCTTTTACAACATAATTGGATTTTAGGAACAAACTATGTATCACTATCGAAACTACATCACTTTAATCCTGATCAGCCAAACGCATGCTTTGAATTTAATGGCACTTAGGAAACACTGCTTATGGGAGGGGGGGTTTGCACAAACATTTGGACTAGTTTGCAAGTGGATGAAAGTAGACAAGTAGAGGGTCCAGGGCTTTTAATGACAGTGTCCCTTTTTTGCAGTAAAATGCTCTGATACTGAAGAATGTTAACATCCATTAATCACCAAACCAAAGTTTTGTTTTAACTGGGGCAGGCATTTCTTGATAAAGCACAGGAGAGTATAAAAACAGCCAGCTTTAACTGAGTGACTGGTCAGCTATTTGGTTCACAGCTGACACCTCTGGTAGTTGGAAGTTTTTGGGGAGGAGATTCTTGATTTGATGAATGATTTAACCAAACTTAACATCCCATGTTTGCTGACAGTGAGTGAGCCTCTTACAAGCTCTGATCATAGGATGGCAGCATGAGTGAACGTGGATTTAAGTTCAGATGTGAAGTGCGGATGAAACGTTTGATCAGGCTCAGTGACTGACAGCTGTCTCTTATTAACAGCTCCTTTGCAAGTTAAAGGGACATTCTGGCATAAAATTAAATTGGGGTCAAACGCACTGTAACACTGAGTTAGACACCCACTCCTTAGATGAATTTTGCCGACCGCTTGCTTCTCTTGTTATACCAACTTTGGTATCAACCGCACGATAGCAATACACAGCGGTCTAAGGAGCCATAAACAAACCTCAACCAAAATGCCAGTCTATAGCCACAAAAATGCTCAGAACAGCACCTTTATCATTTCTTTATCATTTCCTTGAAGTAATAATCACCATATTAATCATTTTGCACTGCAGACATGGCAGTTCTTATGCCTTAGCATCTCGGTCTGATTGCATTTCCATGAAGTAATAATCATAAATGTTCTTCCTTGAGCTGCGTCCCCCCGCATTAGTCCGTAATGGACTGGCCCAAGGTCTCACTACAAACAAGCGGCTGCTGGCAGAGAGTAGGTGAGTTGTGTTTAGTCTCTTTGCAAAAGAAATTAGGCAAATATAAAAGAAGTTTGGTGGCTAGTACTTTGGCTGAGACCCTATATGTACTGTTGATGAAGTTAGGTGCTGTTCTGAGCATTATTTGTGGCTATAGTGTGGCAGTTTTGGTTAAGGTTTGTTTATGGCTCCTCAGACCGCTCTGTATTGCTATCCTGCGGTCATTACTAAAGTTGGTATAACTAGAGAAGCAAGCGGTCAGCAACATTCATCTCTCGAGGGGGTGTCTAACTCGGTGTTGTGGTGTGTTCAACCCTAAAATTATTTTACACCAGAATATCCTTTTAAATGTGCATTTGAAAATCAGCTTATTATCAGCGTAGTATTTTTATAATTGCTATTAAGAACCACAGACTGTATTATACACGGACCTAGTCTCAGTGACGCCATCCTTTTGTGTCTGGAGCAGGGTTTTGAAGCCTATCAGCAGGGAAATATTGGAAAAGCTGACTCAAACTAATGGGTTGGAAAACAACTCACTCCCTGTACAGTGTGTGCAGAGAGATAAAAAAAGAGCTTTTCAGAGCAAATTCATTTTTGAACCAAGCTGTGAACATGTTTATTTCTCACCCTAAACACTAGCTTTTTTGAATCAGTGGGGCAGTGATTGCTGCTGCTTCTGCAGCCGGCTTCCAGCGAGCACTGCAGGGAAACTGTACTTTTTTTGCACTTCTGCATTGATGTAATTTCTCAAGCCAGGAGGTTGCGGCTTGGTAATGATGCCCTGACCAAAGCTCTGTACGGAAACATAATTCTTCTTTGGCAGTCCTAGCAGCACCTTTTCCACTGCACTAGATTTAAATACAGCATTAACACCACATAATTGTAAAGCTGTAACTACAATTAACGATGGCATACTGTAAGTGCTGTCCTTAGAAAGGTTGTATGAAGACATCCTCACACCTCAAAGAGAAATTTGATCATGAATTTGGGCTGCAGGATCTGCTGACTGGAGACCTTATGTTGTCTTTGTCTTGGCTATAATTTCTATCCACCTGCCTCATCATTTAATGGAACTCAATATTTGCCTTCAGACTCACCATTAAAATAACATGTTATGTTTGTTTGTGATAATTAAAAAACTCCATTAAAAAACAATATGTTTTGGGGCAAAACCCTCAAAGCTGATTATATTATTGTGTTCATTTAGCTGTCTACATCAGTGGAGAACATAGGGCACAAAGGGTTTTTTGACTTCCCTCTCCTGGATGGATTAGAAAAACACAAACACCACTTTAATCTGGCACGCGATGTTTACAAGACCACCCTAATCTGGTTTAACACTTTCAAAAAGATATACTCTTATTTTGGCGTGTTTTACCTGAACAAGTGCGCTCCTGAATAAAACCGGTCCTGAGAATCAAATCAAATGCTTCTTTTTTTTTTTTCAAACCTTTCTATGACTCCCTTTATCAATAATATGAGAGGGTGTGAAGCCTTTTCAACAGACAAACTGATAAAAAATAATAAACTGTCATCCACTAATACCTTTGTAGAGAGAAAAAAGGGAATCTTTTGAAAGGGCTGAACAACAGATTAGCATTGACTTGGATACAAGCTCTCCAAAGTCACGACGCCCTCGTTTGATCTTCACCTAATGTTGCTTCAAAGGGTATTAAGAAGGAGACAGGCAGCAGGGCTCACCGAGGACTCAGTGCAGGGGGGAGAGATGTGTGGTGTGTTTAAGGACAAAACCACTGACATTGAGAGACGTCGTATCCTGCAGCATGTTTAGCTCTGAAACACAGCTTTATTGTCGCCTAACTGGCTGAATGACTAACATCAGAGAAACATCTGTACATCAATCCTCCAGAATCAGTTCTATCATTCGACATCAGTTTATGACATGCCTTATTGCTTTTGAAATCCAATAGCAGCGCAAGCCAACAGATGCTCTCCTAACAGAGCCTGGAAATAAAGTGTGACTGACTTATCTCCCACATCCCCCCACTGCAATCACATTGCAATGCGATAGCTCTCACCATTTGCCCATTAACATATGAAGAGGAGGTGATTCATAGTGTGGCTGCAGCCGTGCCCTCTCTGACTCTTCCAGAAGGGACCAGATGACCACAGAGAGGTAGTAAGAGGAGGCCCTAAAGCTGCACCCCCCAAGGCCCCGCGGAGCTGCCTGCCTGTGGCTGCAGCTAAATTTACTCCCCCTTCCCCAGGCATCCTAGCACATCACGTTGGGATCTATTACTCTCCTGCGTCCGAGCACACACAGAGTCATGTGAAAAGCGGCCACAAGCCTCTGCGGCTGGCAGTGCCCTTCCTGCCCCACATTCAGAATTCAGTCTCGTTAATACCACTGGTCTCCACCCAGCTGCCCAAACCCTCTCTCTCACACTCTCTCTCCCTCCTCATCTCAACTCTTCCTCACCCGTCCTCGCCCCTTCTATGGCTCGGCTCTCGGTCCGTCCCCCCTCTAAACCTCATTCCCCTCCAATTACGGCTCCTCTCATCCTGAGAGCAGGGGTCAGTGCGGGGCGAGCTCAGGACTGAGACTGATGGCTGTAACAGAGAGGACAGAAAGATCCGCGGCCAAGAGGGGATCAATAAGGAAATAGGGCTGAAGGACGGCCCCTGTTATGGGCAGAGCGGTTGCGGGGATGGGGGGCTGAGGAAATGCCACTCTCGCCACATCAGATCAGGTCACATGTTTGATACCCCGATGTACCTCCTCCATCGGTGAAGTGTTGTCAGCAGGGTGACACGAGGCTAGAGTACGCACTTCAGTGATGGTTCATCGGCATGAGGATAAAGTGCCCTGCCCTGTCCAAAGATCACCCTCCTGACTGACTGAGTGACTGTCTGACGCCGCCGGGCTGATCCAGCACGCAGATCATCCGCTCTTACTTGGCCATGTATGAGAGTGTTAGTCGTTGAGCCTGAAATAGACTGACATGCGTCAATGAGGGCAAAGGAGTCATTAGCTATTCCTTTTGAAATGCCAGCTCACTCTTACTGTGCAACCTACAGGAGTAAGCGCAGAATTATGGAGCCGGCTTACACAAATCCTAATAACAGGTTGAACTCAAATGCAAAAACAGGAGCAGAGAAAGAAGCAGAGCAAGAGGAGGAAAAAGAGAGATTTTATTTGCAGGAAGAAAAAAAAGAACCAGAGTGTTGCACCATGCTGCTTTTCTGCAGACATGACTGTAAAATAAAGCATGCTGCAAACTCCCCTCTTACCCATCCAAGCTGCACATGACATCTTCACTTCATCTGTGTACTCATATCAGGGTCACACTGACCTCTAGTGGCCTCAGCAGGAACACAGAGACCATGACAGGCAGCCAGGGCTAAGGGATAATTTGTTCTTGAAGTAATTTTATCAGAAAATTGATTTTTAGTCAAAGACAGTGGTCTAGTAGCTCTCAGGTGATACAGATAAATGGCTGCTGGGAACAGCTTGTTTCAACACCTCAACCTCTGTGATTTCCAATTATCCTCCAGTGAACCATCCCTCTCCCTGTCTTTCTCTCTTCCTCCATTACTCCATCCTTTCCTCCCGGTCAGTCACTCTCTTTTCTCCTCTTCCTCCCCCTCTTTGTTTCTATCCTGAGATACCTAAGAAATTTTCGATTTGAACACTATTGATTTTGAGGGTCACACCCACAGCACAACCCTGCCAGGACTGTGGAGCTCTCTATTCAGCAGACAGGATCAAAGTGTGAACTCTCTTTACTGCTGTTTAATGAACTTAAAGCGCTGGAGTAGAGTGAATTAGGAGATATTTTTAAACAGCAACTTAAAAGACCAGAGAGTTGGATAACATCTTAAATTGAATTTCTTCAGAGACACAGAGCGTGAGATAAGAGTTTCTTTATTTAACTCCGAGAACCGCTTCACTTTTCGACTTTGCAGCGCATCTTTGCACAGTCTTGCTGCTTATGTCCTCTGATGTTCAGATCTGTTTTTCAGAAACTGCCTGCATACAGTGCAGAGAGGCAATTAGTCATGGTCAGAAAAATCCAATCATGTTATACTGCTAAATATTCACTAGATGGCGCACACTGCAAGGAAACCCATTCACTCCTCTTCTTAACAGCTATACAGCTTTAAGGATAAACGAATGCATAATGCATTTCAACACTTATTTGTGGATATACATATATAATTAGACAACAAAACACCCACAATGCAGACGCTGCAGAGTGTACAAATTAACTCCACTAAAATTTCAAACGGCCTGGCTTCAATTTACTCTGATTATCCTTTGAGTTGCACACGTCAATTTAGCTGCCAGAAAAGATGTGATAGGGTTGTCACAGTACTCTGATTTAAGGACTGTCTGACTCAGCTTGCAGCCTCATTTCTGCCCGAACTGACAGAGAAATGTGGGAATAATTATGTTCGGATGGGAGTCGATCTGAGGGAGAGTCATAGTAAATTGCAGGAGATTCAGAGCAGTAACTTCTGTTTCAAGAGCCTGAATGACTGAGTCCAAATCTACTTCCTCAGCATATATGTGTCATTTATGTAGATGGTTATTATTGTGGCAGCTTTGCTTTTTTGTGTGGGTGGAACAATTTTACACAAAAGGGTCAATGAATATGAGGTTTCCACAGCACTTTATTTTCATTCTGTTTCAGTAGTGAAGGCTGTAATTATTCTTATGATTAACTATGGGTATAGTATTATTAAAGACTGAAAAATTCATATAATAAAATGCCTGTACTGCTGACACGTGAAATGTCAATATCAAGTCTGTAACTCATTTTGCACTGGATCAATTAAAGCACGCCTTGAGCATCCATTCCCATTCACAGGATATGATCGAGCCATGTGTAGCCATGCACAAGTCAATAGATAAGGCCTGCTGTTACTGGTCTCTGCACTCTGCAAGAGCAGGTTGCTACAAAGATGACTTGTACAACCCCTTTTGTTCTTTTTTTTTATACATTTTCATGCAGTATTTATATTGTACTATCCCCCCAAAACAATAAGGTAGTATTTATTTTTCAACATAACATACCTCTATGATAGGAGACTAGACTAGGAATAGGAAGACACAAACATCGCATTGGTCCCTGCCATGCTGGTTTTCCGGAGTTAGGAATCATTATATCGGTTATAAGATATTATTAGACCAGAGGCTTACTGGACATTACATGGGTGAGGTCACCGATCTGTTTCTGAAGCAGAGCTTTCAGCATCAGAATACTATATTTATTCCCGAGGGGGAATTCTGTTCCAGCTTTGAAGCCATACTGGTAATGCTGACTCAACCTAGCATCAGTCAACCTACCAGAGGCGGGCCTTAAGCCTCCTGACGCATAGCTACAGTGTGTCTGCCTGTCAGTCAAGTCGCCAATATTGTAACCTGAATAACTTCAAAACAAAAGTTAAAAAAACAATAATAATATTCCCTATAAGGTGCCCTGGGAGCTATGAGTATATCAGTTTTGTTTTTCTTTTTTTGAACCAGGCTATAAGCGTGTTTATTTTCTCTCTAAAATTGGGCTTTTTTGCCTAGTGTGGACATGGTTTCTGGTGCATCTGCGAAACTGCAGATTTTAGCACTTCCACATCAGCTTCATTTGTGAAGACCAGATGCTGCTGCTTGCTTAAGACCTACTGCCAGTAGTCTATCATCAATGACATTTGTATGTCTCTGCATAGAAGCCAACTGGACTAGCCAGCCGTTCGCAGTCCTTTTTCTGTGATCACCATTTCTCCGTCTGTTCATCCTCCAAAGAGCATCCATTCATTTATTTTTATTTCTTGCAATTAAAATGTCTCAGGTTTGCTGAGAACAGCAACATCAAAATGCAGTTTTGTAAAAAGTAAGTAGAAGATAGTGGCTCCAGTTTCTAGGATACAACCTTTTGAACAATAATGTTCAAAAGCCATAAACAGTACAGTACACAAGAGATGAGCGATAACTTTCAGAGGTATTATCCAAACTGGAAAATAATGACACTGTGTCCTGCAATAAAAGCTGACAGCTTCTGCAGCGAGTTTTACAATAACAAGTTTTAAAAGACTTGGTGATGTAATGATCAGAGTCCCACTCATCTACATGCAGAACATGACTGCTCATGGTAAACTCAGTGAGAAAATTCAGTCAGTGTTACTGCATCAAATTTCATACGATATGGTTTTTTGAAACATCACCACAGACACTCTTCCAGATTGGAGTCAGAACAGCAGAGGACACTTAGAGGGCGATCCATGTCTGCTGCAGAGGAGGAGACAGATAATCAGTCACTGGATGAGAGCCAAATGAGTCTGAGCAGTGGTGGGAGATTAATACCTGCTCATCTGTGTCCATTCAGAGAGCTTATTAGGCACACTTACAGATATGGAATTGTAACGTCCATGTCATAGAAATTTCATGTGCTTCATCAGCATCTGCAGACACACCGTGGACAGGTTTTGAAATAGGTAAAGCTTAAAGTACAAAAAGTACTTTGACCAGGTTTAATTATTTAAACGTCCTTGAACAACAAACAAAACATAAAACAGGAACAAAGAAATAAAGAGTCGAATGAAGAAGCAGTGCTCCAACTGCAATAATACTACTCAGAGCTAACTTTTACTGTATAGATTGTTATTGCTCAGGGATGGCAACTAAATCCCATTTTTAAGAGCATTGGTGTTTATGGAGCAATGCAGCGAAAACAGCATGAAACAGTAAAGCTTAGACAGTGTCTCAGTGCTAACTGATAGGAGTGGATGGAAAGAGGTCGGGGCTCTCTGCTCTGGAGAAGATTTCAGTGAAATCAGTTAAATTAGTCACAATATAACGACTGAATATAAGCAGGGGTTTGGGATTAAACTAGTATCACCTTTCAGGTAAAGCTAAATAACATGCAAATACAGCTCAAACTCCAGTCACCTGCCAACACCGCAGTCTTATCAGTCTATGCTGATGTTGTTGTTTTTGTTCGCTATTCATCTCAAACTTTCAGAAGCAGGAGAAAACTTGATTTCGAAATCTGAAGAATGGTGTCACTGTATGCCAAAGTGTTTAACAGTACCACACTCAAGGAATAGTATTGAAGCCATGTTAAATATTAGATTCATTAAGGCTGGGCTGGGCTGCAGTATGGAAAAGATGTTTTAAAAAGTGAAGCACATGAGGTTATAGGGCTTTGAAAAGTCAAGTGATATGGTAGAGCACTTGAACCTGCATGCACCCTCACGATATAATCCAGCATATCCTGTCTCGAAATGATGAGAAAAACATGTGCACAAAACTCAATCCTTATTCTCATATGAGCAGCATAAACTCAGGCACCGTCATATCAGCTCAAGCCTTAATATCACGCTCCCAGCTTGCAGGCCTTCTCCTTGTGTGTCTGGGGGGTAGAGCTTTCAGTTCTCAGGCTCCTCCCGTTTGACATCACCTACAAGTCAGGGTTCAGGAGGCAGATATTCTTCTAATTTTACACTTTTATGTCCCATGGATGTAGTGACCATATACACTCACCGGCCACTTTATTAGGTACACCATGCTAGTAACGGGTTGGACCCCCTTTTGCCCTCAGAACTGCCTCAATTCTTCGTGGCATAGATTCAACAAGGTGCTGGAAGCATTCCTCAGAGAGCTTGGTCCATATTGACATGATTGCATCACACAGTTGCCGCAGATTTGTCGGCTGCACATCCATGGTGCGAATCTCCCGTTCCACCACATCCCAAAGATGCTCTATTGGATTGAGATCTGGTGACTGTGGAGGCCATTTGAGTACAGTGAACTCATTGTCATGTTCAAGAAACCAGTCTGAGATGATTCCAGCTTTATGACATGGCACATTATCCTGCTGAAAGTAGCCATCAGAAGTTGGGTACATTGTGGTCATAAAGGGATGGACATGGTCAGCAACAATACTCAGGTAGGCTGTGGCGTTGCAACGATGCTCAATTGGTACCAAGGGGCCCAAAGAGTGCCAAGAAAATATTCCCCACACCATGACACCACCACAACCAGCCTGAACCATTGATACAAGGCAGGATGGATCCATGCTTTCATGTTGTTGACGCCAAATTCTGACCCTACCATCCAAATGTCGCAGCAGAAATCGAGACTCATCAGACCAGGCAACGTTTTTCCAATCTTCTATTGTCCAATTTCGATGAGCTTGTGCAAATTGTAGCCTCAGTTTCCTGTTCTTAGCTGAAAGGAGTGGCACCCGGCGTGGTCTTCTGCTGCTGTAGCCCATCTGCCTCAAAGTTCGACGTACTGTGCGTTCAGAGATGCTCTTTCTGCCTACCTTGGTTGTAACGGGTGGTTATTTGAGTCACTGTTGCCTTTCTATCAGCTCGAACCAGTCTGGCCATTCTCCTCTGACCTCTGGCATCAACAAGGCATTTCCGCCCACAGAACTGCTGCTCACTGGATATTTTTTCTTTTTCGGACCATTCTCTGTAAACCCTAGAGATGGTTGTGCGTGAAAATCCTAGTAGATCAGCAGTTTCTGAAATACTCAGACCAGCCCTTCTGGCACCAACAACCATGCCACATTCAAAGTCACTCAAATCACCTTTCTTCCCCATACTGATGCTCGGTTTGAACTGCAGGAGATTGTCTTGACCATGTCTACATGCCTAAATGCACTAAGTTGCCGCCATGTGATTGGCTGATTAGAAATTAAGTGTTAACGAGCAGTTGGACAGGTGTACCTAATAAAGTGGCCGGTGAGTGTATATTTTGTATTTGAGCTCTCTGGTCCTCTCTTGCCCAGGTTTCTGCAGACTGCAGCAAGGACCTGCTCCAACATTATCATTGTGGCCATAAATCTATTACCTGTCGTTGCTGCTGCTGCTGCTGCTGCTGCTAGACTTGTTCCTGCTGTTTGTTTCTCTCTATTATCTTCTTTCTTTCTTCATCTCTGTCCCACTATCTTGTCCTAACACAGACTCAGCTGTGCATCATCATCCTGACTCTACATGAGGTTTCTACCTGTTAAAAGGGTTGGTTTTTATTCTCGTCCTTTTGCCAAATGTCACCGTGTGCTTACTGGTGAAGGATCAATGTTGAGTTGTTACAAATAGGACAAACAAGACCAGGGTCTAGACCTGCTGTTTAGGTGTAAAGTCCATGATTGATTACATGTGTAGTTTATTCATTCATCAATACTCTTAGCCATGGGTTACATGTCATTTATAAACCTCTCCATTCACAGAGCAACACGCTCAAAACGCATTTACTTTAACAAGCCTAAAATTTATCTGTTGGCTGTTGGTACAAAAATGAAAAACAATTCAGGATCACAACAACAGCAGTAACATCAAACTACAACAGATCAAACACTATTTACTCCGAGGCTATCAGAAACCAAAGGGAAATGCTAACATAGTGAGACACAAGGCCAATCATTTGTGCAACAAAAACTATTTTAGCAAAGGCTTGTCAACGCTGTGTTTCATTCAAGGTCTGGATTGACTTTGAACCCATTTGACCTCCCAAAGCGAGTCCTCACTGCCCTGCTCTGATGTGCTCTGCTCCGCTTTGCGCTGCGGTACGGTACGGTGCGCTGTGGTGGGATGTGGTGTGTTTTGGTCTGCTAATACAGCCATCAAACACAGAGTCAGAGGAGCCGTGCTGTGAAGCCCACTGAAGCAAAGCCTTGATGTTTTTACAGACAGAGCATTACTGAGGCTGTGAAATACAGCACCCTTTTCTCTCTCCTTTAACCTTAGCTTCCTTCACCTTCACTCTCCCATCTTTCCCCCTTTGTCCCTCTCCATCTCTCTGCTCTCATGCTCTCTCTCCCATGCACTGTTTATGCCCGAAATCCAATAACAGTTTTTAATTCTGCTGACCATGTTACTCTTTAAACTCCAATCACAAGATTTCCAATGCAGTTTCAAGGGCTCTAATGACTACATAAAGCGCTTCAGCAAATATTTTGTTTTCAAAACAGAAAAAAAAAATGCACCCTGACTTAAAGGAAAAATTTTGAGATGGCTCTGTTTATGATGAATGCAGACTGGAGACCCTAATGAATTAACATTAGGGAAATTATTTGAAAGTGAATTTGTTATTTCATTGTTGTTGTGATTGTGTACAGTGTGCATTATAACCACAGAAATGTTACCATACAGCGGCATACAGAGGAAAGACACACATTATTTCACTAATGATCACTCTATGTGCAGTTATTTGGTGTTGTTTTAATGAAAATACATCATGGGATTAATCTGAAACCACTTAAAAGCACCATTAATGCTATTGATCAAACTGGGTAAAAAAGCCAGTCTCGTTTACATTACACGAGTTAGCTGTGCCCACCCTGGACTAAAAGTAAAATTTTCTGTTAATTTGATTTGGGGTTTGTTTTTTCCATCAGAGTAGTCATCTTCAGTTAATCCCATCTATCTTGACATGTCAATCAATCCAACAAATCAAAGGCAACATGTTAGCCAATTACAGGTAAAGGGGGGCGGGCTGCTTACTGAGTCAAGGGTCAAATATTCATTGATGAACTTGGCGCAACGGAAGGAGGACTCGGCGGTAAGCATTGGCGTTCTATTAAAAATGGATATAAGAGGTTTTTTTTGTTCGCCAATAAACTACGACGACCACTGACGGGAGCAAGCGGGAAGCAGCGGCAGCGCCATACAGCTCCACTTTTAGGAAGCTAAGCACTGAATCCAACTGTCACACTGGGGTAAGCTAGCAGCCAGGGAGAACCAGGAGCAGCAGCAAGACCCTCCTGCCTGGGAACGTGAGTAATGACATTGATGTGAAAAGCACTACATTGTCACAGCTTCACAGTAATGTTACAAAATAACATTTCAATACTGTAGGAGTGGCCACTGAGCTGCCGTCAAGCCTGAAGCAGATAAAATATAGATTTAAATAAATGTGCCCCCCTGAAAACATGTAATGCCCCCCCTCTCATTTGTTTCTGTTTACATCAGCTGACAAAATCTAATGCTGTGCTAACATCACAAAGCTGAGAGGTTTATGAACACACTCTAAAATCTATAACCAAACATAAGTGGTCAGAAGTAAAAGCCAAAAGGTTAATCCACAGGTTGCAGTCCAATCCGGTCCCTGGTTTAGTAAATTGCGAGTTTATCAACTTCAAGGATGAAGGACAGAGCAACTACAGCTGACAAAGCAGAGCTGATACAGAAACAGAAGTAAGAGAGTGATGTTGAAAGTTTGCCGTGAAAGTAAAGCAGCATGTGGCAAACAGCTGACTTATCCAGCTGTGCAGCGTAAAGGGATGCTCCCCGTAATGAGGTACTCATCTGTAACGTCAAATCCTATCAGTGATTTTATGAGTCATTACCTGTTCATTTTTTAATCAGGAACCCCTTCTATAAAAAAAGGTACGGCACCTGGTTTATTGGAGGACACCTGTGCGCATGCAAACAAGGATGAGACGTGGTTTAAATAGAGAATTGAAAGGCGGAGTAAGATCAGACAGATATACCTTATTAAAATAACTGAAAAAGTGAACCAATTTAAGTGTCACAGAGTGAAGGGGTGTAAAGTGCAGACTATTAATTCCTGTCCCTGTGGACATCTCTACAGGGAAGAAACTGTGAGCTGAATCCAAAAAGCACAGTTAAAAAGCGTGACAATAAAAGCCCCTCCTGCTGCTGAGTGTCTAACCTGCCTTACAGGGATTTATAGTGACAAGCTCCAGCTATTAATTTCCCTTCCCCCCAAAGGAAAGACCTGTCCTGACCAACCCGTCTCTACGGACCATCTCATTTATTACTAAACCAGGGCCCAGATGTTTCAGCCATTGAATGAAAATAAAAAAGAGCCACAGTAGCTGTAGCTGTCTATGAAGGTTATTTTCCGTGGCCGGTGTGCTGTCTTCATGGCTGAATTAAAAACAGCTCAGACCCGTTAACACTGCCAGAACTGTGAAAAACAATCCAAATACATCTGGACATCTGTGTGCAGAACCCACATAGCCTGCTAGGGGTCACTGCAGCAGTGCAGAGTCCACTTCATTCAGTGATCAAGAGAAGCTGCTGAGACAGAATACAATGAATGACTTTGACCTGAGGTCAGAACTTTTATGGGGAACACAAGGTTTTTGGAGCAGGGACTCTCAGAGGCCACCCTCTTACTTTTTCTCAGGGAATTCTTCATCATGACCCCAATGAAAAGCAGCAGCCAGTTCTTAAACACTGCTGCTCTCCACATGGTTGTACCTGTTTTGCATGGGTTGTCAAACTTGTTCTTTAGCCACTTAAGGACACTTTATTCAGGCTGCTGACAGTGGCAACATGAGAGACAGAAAGAGGTTTACGGCTAAACCCTTCCCTTTGGTTTTCATATTTTAGGTGCAAATCTACTCAGAGTTACCAAAAAAAAAAAGCACCTGTGTGATTTGCAAACCACCAGACCTGCAACAAATTATAGCTCATTTTTTAAGCTTCAGTGACTGTGAGGAAAGCTAATGTGGATGTTTTTATTCCAACTGAGACCTCTGATGCAGATTTACGGAGCCAGTACACTCAGGTGTATTACATTAAAGTTTCTTTCTCTAGATATATGCACGTTTTTGACAATGTAGCTGTCACAGCCCCACTTCTCCTGAGATGGGACGTATGTGTTAGATGGACTTCATATACCACTTAATAGTGCATGACATGTACTCCCGCTTAATCAACAAGTCAGAAACTCATTCATTCATGCTACATGCTAACGTTGAGTGTGAGACATAAAGCAGTGTTCATAAAGCTGCAGAGAAAAGAGAGCTGAAGGAAAAAGACATGCCTTTAAATACTGACATCACAGTTAGTGTAATAAAATATTTTCCTGAGCCTGGTATCTAACATCGAGTATATCATGTCATGACACAATGTGTATTACATATGATTTAATCAGCACTACTGATTTATAGCTGAGTGTATCATATATCATATTTAATGTCATTGTGTCATGTCACGTCTAAAAGCTTTCCATCATATCATAATGTATAATCTCATACAAGATTGTACTGTTCTCTATCATGTTAGCATATCAGATTTGATCTCATTGCATAGTATTGTATCCAATCTCATTTAACCATATTCTATTGTATCATATCATTGACATGAAAAGTAAGTTTGCTCTAAAAATCCAAACTTAAAATCAGGAATATCCTCAAAATTCTTGCTGAAACTCACTGACCTCAGTGACCACACACTTTTCCATGTGTGCCCTCATGGCCCAAAATAAATTATGCCCCAAACCAATTATGGTCCAGGCCGTGCTGGAGGTCAGGTAGGTTATGTCCCTAGTATTTAAAACAGAGAGCATGTGTGTGTGCGTGTGTGTGTGTGTGTGTGTCTAAGGGGCTTTTTCCTGCAGCTATCAGACCCAAAGTTTGGAGGTAGGCGTACAGGAAGCACACCCATACCAGGGCAGCAAGTCAGCCATGAACACTCTGTAATTTAGTCCCCAGAGAGAGTTTCCTGGAAGGTCTATTGTCTACTCTGTTACAACAACCCCCCGGCAGAATGGGAAATACCTACAACTGACCACTCCAGGGACAATATCTGTGGGAGTCAACCCACTCTGATTCATTTCCTCATACAAGTCCATGCCTAAGCTCAGTGACTCCAGCATCAGCCATGAGCACATCCATTCTTCATTCAAAAACTTGTCAGAGAGAGTGATCCAAAAAGAAGAAAAGGCTTACCAAACTTTTTTTAACAGTCCCTTAATTCACATCAAACACAATTGGAAATTTTGAGGCAGAATCTACAAAGACTGTAGCGACTTCTTACCTGCTCAGAAACAGTAGCAGTGGGTTCCTTGGCTCACTTTGACCAGCCTGTGAAACAAAAAGAAATAAAAAGACTGTAAATGACTCCATCTATTATTCAACTGCTGACTTAAGGATAAAAATTCAAAATAAAAGCACAAGGCTAAAAAAAAGGGAGGGTTATTATGTTGCTCAGAAATCTGGAGAATAAAATACAGAGCGATGTGTGACAGTTTGATCTAGTGACATGGGCTTGCTGAAGGCAGGTTGGCAGAGTGGCAACAGCATCTTTGAAGGAAAAATTATTTTAAACTAACAGACTTTGTTTTCTGAGAGTAAGCACATATCAAATAAGCTTTACATGGTGCAAGTTGACACTAAAAGGCAAACAATAAAATACACAAAAATGTACAAAAAAATGAACTCAAACAGGGAAACAAAATAAAACCTTAGAGTAGTCTCTAAAACAATCACCACAGTTTGAAAGCTTTTTCATAAAACTTTCTTCAGAGATCAGTCTGAGGCTGAGTTTTTACCAAAAAGACCCCATGAAAAATAGAGCACTGTACTTCGGGTTTAAAAAAACACAAAAATACATATGAAAAAGTTGTGGAAATGATCTGGACGTAGTTGCAAGTATAACTTTGTGCATCAAGATTTTCTTCAAAAGAGCACTGGGTGCAAACCATTTAGAAACCACATGTATTGGTGAGGGTTTGAATTCACTGTCATCACAGGATCTGCATGTTGCTAGTTTACGCCGCACCACAGTGGGTGGCATTTTCAGATGCAGAGGATTCCACTTTTGGACACACTTTCAAAATTCTGTGGGAAAAAATGATGAGGAATGACAACGTGCCTTCCCCCTAACTCCTCCTCCTAAAGCTACCTGTCTTGGATTTGATGTATCCAGACAGAAGGAAGGAGAGGTGTGCTCTCCCTACTACAGGCTTTGGCACTCCACAGACCCATGTGAAGGAGCGTAAGAGGGGGTCTCTCAGAGCAGAGCCATACCACTAAATCTTACTATATTCATGCAATTAATTCATGATTTTGGACAATATTGGAACTGACTTAACAATAGTTTACTATTTCCCATGTAAACAATCAGAGTACGTTGGTTATTCACCTAATGGCATTACAGCCTATGTGAACAACCACCAGCTTTTCAGTCTACAGTTGGATCAACAGCTCGGATCACTCTGTTTTACGTGCACTGACTTCATTTAGAGTCCGAGAATGAAATTTTGAAACAAGAAAGGAGTTGGAGTTAAGGGATGTCTGATGAAAGAGGATTTAAAAGCTGCACGTCTATGCAGACATCTGTTTGTGGAGATTAAATAAAGCTGAAAGTTTTTAGAAGACTGCTGATGGGTTCTGGGATTGAAGTTTGCCTCCTCTGCTCTCCACAAAAAAAATATATAAATCTTTTTTCCCTCCTTCAGCCAGCGATGATTGTGACAACAAAGTCTTACACACCAACAGAGTCTGTATTTTATGTTTTTTTCCTCAAGACAACACTCAGGATGGATACTCTCTTTTCTGCTGGAAAAATGCTGTTGAAAATTCAGACTGTTTCACCTTACTGTGCAATTATCACTGTCATTTTTGTTTGCTTTAGGTTTGATTGAAGTAAGACTCTGCCAAAACACATCAGTCAGAGGCTGGGTAGATAATTGTGAGAGCATGTTTGCTGTCATTCCCATTAAAATGTGATTATTTTGAGAAGAGACACAGAAACAGATCCCTCTGTACGGCCAGGTTTCCTCCATGAGTCATTTCTGCTGACCACGAGTCAAACATCTGGACAAATCTTTGCCATTTGAAATGTCAGTGTGCAGGAAAGTTTTTAGTTCATACTATTTATGACCACCATGAGAACAAGAAACTATCACAAGATGAAATTGTCAAACTGCCTGACAATAACAGTCACAGAGTGCTATTTTAAGAACGCTTCATGAAAGTGTTCTTCATGCATGAGGGGATCCTGTACTGAGCAGGGTGGGGTTCTCTTTTTATGAATCAGTGTCTGTGTGGAAACTGCAGGTTGACAGTGCAGTCCAGACCTCACTGAGTCCTATGAACTCACGCTTAACCACAAACCAGAGGCCACTGTCTGCTGCTTTCATGTGGGACTCTCCTCCTCACAGTGTCAGCTGCTGCTTTAGCAGCGTCAGTGGCCTCTGAAGCTGCAGAGCGTGTCTACAACCTGCAGGGTCCTGCTCATTGAATTTCTGGTCATGCCACCACAAAGCCAGGGTGGGTGCTCTGCTTCACTTTATGCAGTCTGCTTCTGCTGACGGGCAGATGACTGGAAAGCATTATGAAAGGAGCAGAAGAAGAAAGGGTGTTTAAAGGGATATTCCGGTGTAAATTTAAGCCATGGTAACACCAAGTTAGACCCCATGAGAGATTAATTTTGCCCACCTCAACCAAGAGGCCACTCATAGCCACAAATAATGTTCAGAACAGCACCTAACTTCATCAACAGTACATACAGGGTCCCAGTATGTAGTACTAGCCATCAAACATCTTTTGAGCTTTGCCTAGTTTCTCAAGGAAAAACACCAAACACAACTCATCAACTCTCCTCCAGCAGCCGCTTTTTTGTGGGGGAGCCCTGACGAGTTGATCAGCGAGTGCAGCTGAGTTCCACAGCTCAAGGAAGAACATTTATGATTATTAATTGATGGAAATGCAATCAGACCGAGAAGCTAAGGAAGAAGAACTACCGTGTCTGCAGTGCACATATAAGATACACAAGAACTCTAATTGCATTTTCATGAAGACATAATAATCATAGATTTTCTTCCTTGAGCTGCGGAACTCCGCTGCACTTGGTGATCGGCTCGTCAGGGCTCTCCCATAAACAAGCTGCTGCTGGAGGAGAGTGGGTGAGTTGTATTTAAGGGGACAATTCAAACTATGAGCAAATGTTGGTAGCAAAGGCAGCATTTATTTACTCTGTTCCCGTCGCTTTTGCCAAAATATGTAAACTCATCACTCAGTTTGAATTTTTTTGTCTCTCCTCACTAAAGCTTGAGGTGAAAATAAGTAGGGTCCAGAAAGGGACGTTTCCCTGCTGCATTTTCAATCTTAACATCAATCTTTCAAAAGTTAGTATCCTTTTGTTAAAGAGTGAGGGAATTTCACTCCAGCGCTTTTGCCTTTAGAGCCAGCACTTAGCAGACCTCTGAGGAGAGAATCTAATCTGATACCAGTGAGCTGATTCATGAGAGACTGCAAGGAGAACCACATCTGAAACGTGACTGAGAGCTCAAGTAAATGAAACATGACTTGACATTCTTAGTTTTGAATTACTCTTACAGGTGGATAATTGTACAGTCATAAATATCAGACTCTTTGGAACATCTGTGGCAGATTCTGTGAACAATGACGAGAAAAGAACAAGAACAACCTTTCTTCAGGCGGTGTTTGTCATCGATTGAATTAGGTTTGGCATTCAGATTGAGAAGTTCAACACATCAAGACCAAATGTGACCGTTTGTCTGCTGAGCTCTCTGAACAACATGTCAAATTTCAGGATTATTACACCATCTGCAAATCACATGGGTAACAACATCAAACATTTAGTTCATTCTTTGAATCTCCCCGAGGAAACCTTCCAAGAGGATCAATCGGTTTATCTAATCTAAGCTGACATTTTCTAATCGTTGCTGAATATTTCACAGCATTTCAACAAGAGCTAGCTTTAGTTTAGACCATGACAGGATACTTCCTGTTCTCAAAGTTGGATATCCTGTACTTCTCATTGTAAACCGGTACAGTCTGCAGGTCTGTGGTGCAGTCTCTGGAGGTTTGAGATGCTGGTGATAACGGCAGGAGCGTGAGAAGCTCCTTCAGTATATTATTAGTACTGCCTCCCCTCCTTTCCTCCCCCGCTTTATATCCCAGGGGCCTCCTCTTTTTAGGCCTTGCCCATCAATCTTTTATTTTTCAATTTCTCTGTGACAGTGGTATCTGCAAACAAGATTTCACAACACTTAGATTCATAAAGAGCGGAGAAGTGCACAGTCTGAATATGATTGTTCTTTCCTGTAGAAATATTTCTATGAAGTGCAAATTACACAGATGCTAGAAAGGTAAAAAAAAAAACTGAAAATGTCACAGGAGGACTTGAACTAAGCTGCATGAACAAAGCCGTACTTGAATCTAGGAGGGCTGTAATGTATAAAGTTATCTTAAATTAGAATAAAATATCACTACTTTAACTAAATAACTCATAATATTAGTAAGGTAACCACTGCAGATTTATTTCTTAATGGTACAAGGAAAGAAGTGTTTCATGAGTCCGTCTGAGCCTGTTTTTGAAAGTGGCCAAAATGCTGAATTGCTGCAAATTGATGCAGATGGAAGTATGACAGACTCTGAGTTGTATGATTCATGTCATACAACCTGTAGCTTATCAAGGTGCTTTATCTTTACCCTAAAGACAAGACAGTGCAGCAGGAAGCAGGGAGAAAAACCAGGACGTGACACGCAGGAAAGGAGCTGCAGGTCTGAACTGAACCTGGGCTGCCTTGGACTGAGATGCCAGTGAGACTACAGGATGCACATTTATTTATTAATTTAATTTTGTTATCCAAATAAGATACAGGGCTGAACAATATATAAAAATGACAAAAACTGTAATTTTTTTTGTTGCTTTATCGGGATATGAAATATTTAGAAATCTTCTCTGAATTACTGTATGAACATCAGATTTTACCCTTAGATGCTTAGACTGGCACCAAAGTTTTCTTCTTTAATTACTTGCATGCTCAGTCAAGTTAACTAGAATAAACGTTGGCATGGTAGACCTTCTTCTAGTGGTCTCATTTTTAGACTCTAATAAAAAACAACTCAAAGAAACAAAAACATGAACTCAATAATCCGTTTAAAAGACATTTCAAAACCATGAAAATTAAGACTCTTACACACTGCCATTCCAAGCCTGGATATTTACTTCCCTCATCTGCAATGTGTACTGACTGAGATGTGGTTGTCTGAGATAGTCAGAGTAAACTGTACAGAAGACAACAGCAGGTCAGGTTACTGAAGCCAAGCTGTGTGCTGCTGCAGATAGGGCCATATCAGAACTTGAGTTGAGGGGGGATGAGGGGGGATGGCATCCCCCCTGAAATGAAAATGGTCAAAATCACCCCCCTTCTAAAACAGTCTTCCCAACTTTCCAGTTCTTTAGCCATTCTTGTCAATGAATGTGGAAATACTACTACTATTGTCATTGTTTGAGCTAGAAACCCGCGACAAGGGGCTTTACACATATTTAGTAAAATACTCTGGGTGAGGCGGCATGGGTGAAAATGACTTTTTTTTTCCTTTAAAAAAAAACAAAAAACAATGACAGCAATGAGCAGCGCTGGTGATGCTGTTGCTATCATGGCCAAGTGACATGGACGGCTCAATCCAAAGGATTATGTAATATAATATTTATCTTTGCGCTTTAGTAACAATAAAATGGGTACACAGTTGGTTTCCCACCATGTGCACTGTCATCAGAACAAAATATCTTTCCCAAACAGTAAAATCCACCCTCCCCCCTGATTTTTTTTCACAACTCGACTACTGCATAAGATTTACGCAAAAAAGTCTTTCCTCTAAAAATGTAGATCCACCCCACAAAATAAAAGACAGAAAAACTCCTAGTTAGTGATGTTTAAATGGTACTTCATCATGTTTATAGATACTTCATCTCTATATAAAAAATCTGGTTATTCTTTGTTACTTCTTAAGTGTGAACACAGACATATTTCTCATTCCTGCTCTCTGATTTTGCCGCCTTTCTTTCTTCTGCTTGATGAAATATTGATTGCATTGCAGCAGATTGTTGGTTGGACAAAAATAGACACTCGCTGACGTTTCCAAATGCTTTTGGTTGGTTGCAGTGGGAACACTAGGTATTTTCTAGTATTTAATTAAGCTTTGACCGATCACCAACATAAATTTTAGACTTGTAGATAATGACAAAACACAACTAAGCTGCCTCACAATCACTACCTAGTGAAAATCATTAAACAGCGATAGTACAAGAAAAGTGTCACCCCGGGATAAAGCAGTATCTCCTCCAAACATGTTTCCCCTTTCCTTAAGCTGACGACAATTAGAGTGAAACTGCCTTGGGCCTTTCGTTGTCTGGTGTGGTCTTGGGAGCCATCTGCATGCCTGCCATACTTTTTCTATTTCTCTCTGCTTCAGCCAGTTTTTTTATTTTCCCTCCACCTTGCAGACTCTCTGCATCCGAGCCTGCCTAAATCCCTCTGTGCCCCCCGGCCTGCCTGCAAATCTGAGTTTATTAGGCCTGAAATTTAACCCTGAGAAAGTACTGCAGTGCGGCCAGACTCAGGCAGACAGCTCTGCAGCCTCTGGAGTAGACCACTATCCAAACAGGAAGACTGAATCAGGAGAGATAAAACTATTTATATCCTCCCTGGCAGCCCTACCTACCAGATTGTAGAATATGATCATATGTGGGGACTTTATGGGGTATATGGCGTCATGCATGACAGGCATACATGCAAATAAAACATGCAGGGTGATCACACAGCTTCGGTGTCTATCTTTGGTTTGCATTCAAAAATATCATTATAGAAGAAAATACCAAGGTGAAGGTTCTTCTGTAAAAGATTGAAAGCTGTATAAAGCATTGAGTTCGACTAAAGTAGCAGTTAAACCAGCCACAAGCACTCTAATTTAATGACACGCTTTCAATGCCAAGAAAAAAAGGACTTGGACACACACATACAAGTGTGTACGCACACCAGCAGAAACGTAGCGATCAATCACTGAATGGGCTTTGGCAGTACTAATAAAAAGCAGCATACAGCTTACATCAATTACCAGGCACTTTCTTTTCATAAATAATTGATACTGTGGCGAGTGTGCAGCCACAGAAATAAGATGACTAACTTTAGAGACTGCACTTGTATCTCAGACCATATGGCCATTTAGATCACATGCTGCAGTGGCTCTACTTACACGCTGGGCTTGCCTATGAAGGCTGTGGGTATAACATGAGGTTGAGAGAAAGAAAAATCACAAAACAAGGTCACAGCAGGTCAGGTTGGTGAACAGGAAACACCTAATTGATGCCTGAAGTGCCTCATGACCTCTGGAAGAAACAACAAGGCTGTCAGGCCTGAAGCAGTTTCACGTTGCAGAGAGGGAGATGGTCTGAACACCTCTATCTATCTGCTGCGTCACCCTGCATAACAATGTAAAGGCTTCAGAGAGGTGGCACAGCGCAGGGAGAACATTCAAGCATGTGTTTCCAATCAAAACACCTCCTGAAGCGCTGACTGACATCCACACAGCAGAAAACCATCAGTTTAAAATCCCTGAAGTCCTTTTATATGGAGGGATGCACATGGCGAGTATCGTTGGTGCTTTTCATTTTAGAATCCGTTTTATCACTCTTAGCAAACAGTTTTCAAAGACATATCATTTTTCAGGTTTAAAACTAACTCACTGTGTTTTTGTCCTCCTCGTTTATATATCTCTGTCTGACCTTGTTGGTGCTAAAATGCTTTTTATCAGCCTGAAGCTCCTGTGGGAAGTTTTTAACTGGTTACAAAACAAATAAAGTCAAACTGTTGCCATGACCGCATGACCTTCAAAAACAAATAGACCAAAACTGACACAAATTTATAGAGATTTATTGAGATTTGCAGACACAACTTGATAAACCTGAGACCCAGTGAGTCTGTCAAAATTGTGAAGACTGAAAACCTCTTTACCACGTGCTTTAAAACCACACGTCTGTTCATTTTACATTTGATAGTTTTTAAAAGCCTGAAAAAAAAAAAAGATCAATACTCATCATCTCATTTAAAGCTATTGCAAGTTGACAGAGTGAAGAGGGAAGAGCAGCACTGGTGGTTTAGCATAGATAAACTGAAGTTAGAGAGTGTTGGTGGAGAAAAACAAAGCAGTCAAATGATAAGATAAGATGTTATTTTTCTGATTGATTTACAGTGGTTACACTCTGGAGAACTAAATCCAGACCACAGCAGTTGTGAAGGATTTGCAATGTTTAAAAGGGTGCCAGGGCGTCACCTCACCACTCGCCAAAGAAGTCTGATCTATACTGAATAAAATCTTCTGAAATATGCACAACTTTTCTCGAAAGATCAGTGTAAATATGTTCTAGCTAGTGAGTAAAATTAATGAGCAGCACATAAAATGTAGATTAAAAATGTCTGTAGTGTGCAAGGTTACTAATTGGTAAAGGACTTGAGAAGTAGGGTCCCTATTTGGGTCCTGATGCCTCCGCTGACCTGCATTTTAAATTGTTGATACAAAAGATGGGACCCTCTAAGGATTAATCAAAAATGCACTACACACCACCAGCCAGCAAGTGGCAGCACCAGAGCTGCATCCTTGATCTGAGACATGAAGCGAGAGGCACACTATGTTGTAGTAAATCCTGGTCTAACGAAACAGAGTGAGTTGTTAAACTTGAGGAAAAGGTTCAAGAATAGAGTCATCACAGGTATTAACAAAATGAAAATCTTTGCAGGAAAAGCTGAAAGTAAAAGAGCTTGGACTTGTACAGCTGAACATCAAAATTAAACAGCATTCAAACAACGAAGACAAATCACACTTGGTATTTTTTGAAGAGCTGGTTCAATAGAAAAGCTTGTGGACAACATGTAGTGACACTAATGCTGCATTTTGCCTGCTCAGCCTCTTTTTCAGACATCAGGATCAAGCATGAATTCAGACAAACAAGAATCCACAATGAAAATATTCATTTAGCTTGACAAATAAACATAAATGTCTTTTTATGCCACTTAATTCAGAGTGCCGGTGTAATACCTATTATTACTTTGAACATATTTTGAAACTTTTAATGGTATCGTCCTTGAAGAAAAAGGCGCCACTGATTGAAAAACAATTATAGACATCAAATATCCATTTTGGGTACCCCAGGATCCTGTCAGAACAGACATTGATAAATTGAATTTTACTAGTGTTGTATCAGTGTTTTAAATTCTTGTATCATGACAAATCTATCAAGGAATGACTTGAGGCTCCTATGACGAACTTTTGCTTTGTACTTTATTTTAATCACTTTCCTGATTTTTACTTATTTTTGACATGTGAAAGTTGTATTGTCTGACAAAAAATCTCAATTGATTTTTAACAGACAAATGTATGCCTGATCATGAATTTGCAGTCAAAGATATAAAAGGGTTGCTTCAGCTTCACAATTGGTGGTTTCATCCATCACCTACCTGACAGCACAAATAATATATAAACAATCATTCTGGTTTGTTGTGGTCTCATTTGCTGTTGTAGATCATGACAGAGCATAATTTATTTCAGTCACTTCAAAAAACACACAAAACTGCTATTTAAACATGCCACACACATATCAGGTACAAAAATTTAAGGAAAGAAGTAAGAGAAATTGTTGCATCTCTTGGATGTTTTTGAATGCAGAATGGTTATGTGTGATGCTCATCTACAGTCTGTAGATCTATCTGCTCAGAACATTAAAAAAAACACCTTTTGTATCAGATCAAACAAATACAGATTCAAATCTCATCAGGATCATCTAAGCTCAGATGTTTCAGGCATCTAATTTTGAAAAAGGGAAAGATTTAGTAAAGTGAAACAGGCAGGAGCCCCATGAGGAACTTATATTCGGATCCAAAAGTAACACATACTGTATACACAAACAGTCTCCAGGAAAATGGTAAAATTGTATACAGCTGCAGATATAATAGTCCAGACTGGAGCCTGACAGATTAATTTAAAGTAAATCTACAAGAAGAAGCCAACAAAGCCCCACCAGATACCACGTGGTATCTCTCTGGAGGGTCTTTATGAAGAAAATGTGAGCATACCGTTTGGGAAAAGCACCAAAGATGACCTCTAGAAAGATCATCTTAATAAATAACATATCTATTCTTTGTTTCTGCTTTCAAAGGCTCAAATAAAAGACTGTTTATAAGGGAACGCATAAACAGTCACATGGATTTTATCATTACGCAGTTATAAGAATGAAAGCTGCACTAATGACCCCTGAGGGAGTCATTCGATTCAATTCAACTTGCAGATGAACACATACTAAAAGATCAGCCTCAACAGTTTAAATACATTACAGCAGCTGGATGGCATTGCGTGCATATTAACTATGAAACATGTATGCAGAGTGATGGAGCCTGCTGTTGATTTAGCAGAACATAAAACAGTTACCCCGAGTCACGAGGACCCCTGTTTTAAGTCTGGGGATTACGATGACACTTATTGCCCACGAGGGATGGGGGTTGTTAAAGGCTGTTGCTAACTAGCCTGTGTGGCAGCATTTAAGTTTCAATCACAGCACTCAAACAGATGAGCTGCAGGCCAGACTCTTTGCCACAAACCCAGTCACCAGAACAGCTCTCAGTAAACTGTGGAGACTGGGATCAACAGGGGGACTGCTGTCTAACACTTGGACATGACTCTGCTCAGTTCTGTGTCTTAAAAAGCTCTCAATATTTCAGTCTGTTATCACTAATTGAAGGGTATTACTACTCAAAGCATTTGGGAATCAATAGTACTCTAAACTCATGAGAGTATAATACACAATGTCAGGCACAAATGTGATTTTTATATATTTTTTTAGAGCTTGTGACCAAATTTGAGCTCAGGCTTCAGAAAAGAGATTGCCTCATAAAATGCTTTTTTCTGTTAAAGCCATTTGACAAAGGAAATTATATTTTGTATGCAATATGTCCTGTTCAAGGAGCTCATTGCTTTTCCAAAGCCTGAGGCTGAGAGAGAACACCTCCTCTCCCTTTTATGTGCATACATGAAGTACAGCCACGGCAGGGAGAGCAGCAGCAAAGAGCAGACATCAGTGACATTGCATCTGGCACTGGTCACATCAGACATGGAGTCAAGCTGTAAAGTGGTTTGCAGAAAACGGAGTGAAAGGAGGTCAGCTGAAGAATTTAAAAAGTTGGATTCATAGACAGTATTCAACTGTGCTGATGTTTAATCAGCCGACGTGTTGTGGGCGGGGCTTAGCGTTATGACCAGCCTGATCTGCCTCTTTGCTTAATTTAGGGTTGCTCATATTTTGCATTTTCTCTGTCTTATACCAGAGTAACCTTATTTTCTGATATTATGGCAAATGGGCTTTTATTTTGAAAGGATGCAAAGGTTCATCTGCAGTTAAATTAATTATATACCTTATATAATATATACCCTATTTCCAAGTTTCTAATAAGGGCCCTTTGGTGTATTATGAGCAATGATAAGAGTACAAATTTTGCTTTTAACATTCATTAAGATGTATAAATGTTTTTAAATATATCGTAAGGTCATATGACATAAGTGGTATATAGTTCACCAATTCAGTCACATTACAAGGACCTTGATATCAAGTGTTACACTGTTAGGTATAAGAGGTTCATGACAACACCTTCATTATTGGATCTCGGGTCGAAACTGTTTGATGTAAACAAAAGTTACAACACAATGCTGTAGTAAAAACACAGCCTAATATTTCAGTATTTACACATTTAGAAGCACACTGAGTTTCAGGACCACAGACAGTGCTACAACAGAATATTTATAACTAAATTATTACACAAAGCTCTGACTTTGCACTGCGCTCTAAACATACTCCTTATGTACTTTAAAAAAATCACTATAATGTGTTCTGTGTACAATAATTGCCTTACAGGAGGTAAAGAGAGGTGTTATAGAATCAGGTGAACCACACATGCAGCTCTTGCCTTTGCTTGTCTGTACTGAGTGTAAATATCGAGCGTCATCCCCCTCTTGGTCCCCTGAGGCATCACCAACAGACCACTGAACAATCAAACTACTCATACGTAATCTCTTTGGGTCGAAATTCGGTAAAAACATTTTCTATTCGTCTAACAGGTTCACTGCGTTTGTTGTGCTAACAAGATGCTTACAGTGATGCAATGTTGCCTGCAAAAGGCAAGGTGCACAATGGTGCCTCAGTAATGACTGCACACCTGCACAAACACTTTTGAATCAATATTTCTGATCATTGTTGACGCTAACAGGGGAACAGCCAGCGTTAGACTCAGAACAAACTGCTTTATTGTACGGCAGCTGCAAACTTTATGGGACAAAAAGTTTTACACATAAACTCTAGAGATGATCTGCGTTGTTCTGACATCCAAGAGCTTTCCTGTCCCTCAAAGAGGATCAGTCATTTTTCAGTGACAGTCTGGATCCAATCCCTCAAAACAAGGGTAATGATTTAATTTAAGTAGTATGGTGTGATTCTTGTCGTCAGCTGACAAGCAAATGGAAATCTGCCATCTTCGTTATGTTCTGTCGATCGACTAGAAGCTGAATCTACCATCAGGCCCAGTAAGAGGCCAGACTTCCTTGTCCTAGCAGACTGAAGGTAATCAAACCCTGCATAGTATTTGAAACAGAAAACCAGCATAGGTCTGCTTTTCACACTTACAGAATCCTCAGGATAAAGAACTTGATCGATAACCAGGATCTATAATGGCATCAGTATCAGTTCAATCATTTCCCATCCTGAATGCTGCCCTCAGAGACATGTGGGTGTTGTGCAGCACCTCAGTGTTATCAAACAGAAATGTTGGTAAATTACAGACTTTGCTTAGTCAGTGTGAATGCACTGCAGTGAACACTGACGTAGGTGTTTATTTTCAAGGCTTTCAGTGTGAGTGACTCGCTCAGTGTTTTTGTTCTCCCTCCAAACTCAGCACTCACAGTCAATTTTTGCCGGGTTGTTGTGTTATGTATTTTGTCTGAGCCTCCCTTCCAGCTCAAGTGTGAGCCTCTTCCTGTCAGAACTTTCTTTGTTTGCCAGCCTGACACTTTGCCTCGAACCTGTTCCCAATTCTCAAGGATCTCAAGCCTTTCCACCTCACAATACTAACCTGCACTCCAACCTATAACTTACACAACCTTTTCACTATACTCACCTGCCTGCCTTTCCAAATTAAACTCGGTGTTGCTCCCTTACCTGCCGTCTGTCTGCATCTGGGTTCAGCCAAAAGTCACGACAGCTCTTGGGAGGAGAATTTATGACTATTGCCAAAACAAACAGACTGCTTTGGCAAAGCTTGATTTCCCTTTAAACCTTCATTTCCATGAACAAATTGCTTGGGAAAAGTCAACATGTGCAATATGAATACTTGGCATTAAAGCTCTTTGGAAGATGCAGAGAGTTTATTCTCCCATGTGGAGAAAACCTGCTTTAAATGAATAAATTAGTCCCTTCATGAACTCCACTAACCATAATCTGTTCTCGGACTCGGTGGTCATGGTGTTAATCAAATATCTCGGAAACACTTTACTTGATGCCGATCTCTATAACACATTATAAATATATGTATAATGCGTTATAATCACATTATAGCACTGTATAACTACAGTTATAAACACTCATAAATGATCATAATGCTTTATAGCAATAATCATTACACATTATAAAGCATTTCATCATGACTTACAAGGTCAGGTATTACAATGTGTTACTCAGGAATCCCACTGGATCTGGAATGGCTCCACTCCGCTCCAAACCGGCGCGTGGATCGGATCCACAAGCATACAGCGCCCACCAGATCCAATCCGCCGCCACCACTGAAGGAGAAGTGCTCGTGAGATTACCAATATTTCTGGCGATACTGGGCGAGATCTCACGAGCTCTTGCATGTTTCCCCGGGAGTCATAGAATGGGATCCGCAGATCAGTGTATATAAACGGCAGTGCATATAAACACACACATCCTACAATCCTGGCCTCTCCTATTATCAAGTTAAGAACAGTTCAATGTATTGACTTTATTTTATTTTGAAAATTAAGCAGATATTTTACTCTGTAACTGCAAACAACTTCCACTGCTGCTTGTCCTGCGCTGCACCGAATTGATGCGCTGTGCTCCGACGTCTGGCAAAAATAGAAGCCTTGCATCTCTGATCCGGCCACCGGAGCCGATCCTCAGTGGATGTGTGTCATTCTGTGGAATTCTGTGGAATGACACACATTGATTATAATGCTTGCGTATTTGATCCGCCGGCCGTGCTGGAGCGGAGTGGAGCCGTTCCGGATCCTGTGGGTTTTGCCCGTTATGCTTGTTTTATAGAGTGTTTGTAATTAAAAAATTTAAGGAGGTTCAGATTGGTTAATGAGCTGTTGATGATAAGTTTCCTGAGAACAAACAACACAGAAAAGATGTTTCCACCACAGTAAAAAGTGATGCTCGTTTGCTTCTTTGAACCTCTAACAAGCTCCAGACAGATCTAGTCCCAGATGGGCTGCAGAAGACACAACGTGGATACTCAGAGTGGCTCTCCCAGAGTGTGAAGTCCAGTCTGGTCAGTCAGTAACATGGGACTTAGATTCTCAACCACAGAGCCTAATAGGAGAGCAATATCTGTGGAAACCCATCTGTGAATCTGTCCTCACGGGGCTCACACAGGAACCAGTGCAGTCCTGCATGACCTGCTAATGTAGCCCCATTTGGTCTTCTCCCTGAAAAAGACAAATGGATCTCACCTTTACTTCACCAAGTGTCCTCACACATAATGAGAGCCTTCACAGTGTTCTACTTTCTCATTTGCCGCCCAAACGGTGAACCTGATAACTCATTTCTGTGTGAGCCGGTCTGTTCAGCATGCACGCTCAGACTCCATCTGATTTGCATGTTAAACTGGAACTCTCAAAAAGTGTGAATGCAAATGTCAAACAAGCGGAGAGCCGGGGGCAGAGAGGTCCCCCGGTACCGCCCCACAGTGGTGTTTGGAGAGAAGTCAAAGTGAGGAGGAGGGAAGAGGTTCACGGGTCAAGCAGACAGCTTTATTTATACTAATGCAGAGCAGTGTGTGGGCCTGAGCATGAAGAACAAGAACATCCTGTGCACTCGAGAAACCTGCCAACAACATTAGCATTCATCAGGTCATGCAGCTCTCCAATCACGCGCAGGAATTTTCATAGATTCAAACAATATGTCCCCAAACCCGTATTAAACGAGTGAACACCTCTGAGGAACGAAAATCCTTTCCAGTGACAGGAAACAGTTGGTTTTAGTATTTCATCAAAAAGAGATGTTGTTTGTCTGATCTTAATTTGTTTGTGCATGCCTTTCAATGATGTTCAAATGGTTTTCTGCTTAACCGCTGAAAAGCTGCTTTCCACAAGACGAAGAGCCTTTTTGATGAATTCATTTCAAGCAAACTGAAATGCAGTTTTCTTGGAAACTTCCTGCAGTTTCATCACATTTCTTCTCTTTGAGGAATATCAGGGTGTTTGAAAATGCTGATGACTCTTACTGGAAATAGGAACCAACGAATCTTTGTATTGTGAAATTAGAAACAAAAGAGATCTACGGTTATGAACAAACCCAGCATGACTGACAGCAGTTACCTGAGGTCTCAGCTTATTACACAGCAGTTCAACCTATGCTTGCTTTTACTTCTTTACCCCATTCTCCAAACAATTCTCTTTATATCTTTTACTTTCCATTATGAATGTTGTGTTCGAGAGAGATGAAAAATTTGAACTTAAGCTGCAACAGCCTATCAGCACAGAGACTCCCGGGTGATGTACTGTATCTTTACAAACGACCGGTGGAGGTTTATTTATCTGGAAAATGGAGGACAAACTCATAAAGTACACAGCAGCCTGAGCCACAGGATACGACTTGTCTTTTCTATCTAGACAGGAACAAAAAAGAAGCTCACCTGTAAGAAAGTGAGAGAGGAGGTCAGATTATCTGCTAAATTGCTTATTATAAGTCTCTCCTAGGACTCGTCCCATCCTACCTCTGTACTCTTCTGCAGAAATCAAGAAGTGCCTATGCCTTACAGTCCTGTGCAATTTATCATCTAAATGTGCCCAGAGTCCAAATGAATCTGTTGCCAGAACCAGTTTCATTTAAAGACTTTCCTTCAATTTTATTCGCTGAGCAGCGAGAATCCTATGAACAATGCTTCTGTTTTTAAATTGTAATTGTCCCAAAATGTTTGTTGCACTTAAATCGTGAATTTGTTGTTGGTTCCCTTATATCTATTGCATTTATTATGAGGTGTGCTTGCTCTTGTAAATGAGATTATGATCTCAATGGGATTTTAGCTGGTTAAATAAAGATCAAATTTTAAAAAAAAAAAAAGGAAATATTTGTTTAATGCAAGATATTTGTTTCAATATTCAGCAGTGGTTTGTGTATACATAAATAAGGATGATGATATACTGTATGGCTGCATTTTACATGCATGTGACAAGTGACAGTCGTGAAATGACTACATTGGTGTATTGGTGTTTTATATAACCTGGTTTTGACTTTCTGATTGCAAATAGAGTTAACATCCTGTTGTGGGTTTTATAAAGATATAAAAACTTTGTCGCAAATTAACTCTTAAACACTTTGCTCTTGCACCTAACTATTCTAAACTTAAAGGGACATTTCAGTATTTATGAGTTATAAACCAACTAGTAAGTGTTTTAGCCACAATGGATGCTGGTCAGCTTGACTCCTTTACTGAGAAACTCTCGATGGAAATGGTAGAGTAAGTAGAGCTAACTCTGCCAAATAAGCAAGTTATCTTGACCCAAGCACATTATCTTAGATTTAGTGTGAGCTTGACTCAGAAACTTTTCAGTTTTTTCAGTTTTTCACTTTGCCAGAAAAAGCGTAATTTTTTGCACTACTTAAAAAGACATCACAAATGAGTGTGCTCCTCTTGCAACAAGCTGAGTTGTTCAGGTCAGCAGGCTTGAAATGAGAGGAAAATAAAACCTAATGAACTAATGAGTGATACTAACAATGCCAGTCACCAGAGGAATAAAGCTCCTCAGTGCACCAAAGAAAAAAGTGACTAACCTCTTTTCAAACTGGTGATACTGGTGTGTAAACTGAGCTGATGCCCACAAACAGAGAAAACTGTCTGTCAAGACAGAGAGTTGGTACCAACAGCAGCTCTGGATTTTAGAAATCCAAATCTAGCGGCAGTTTAAGGCTGCATTCTGAGACCATCACCAACCAGAGTCCTGTACTGAAGACTGAGCGCTGTTTGTGACCCACTTTCTTCAACATTCAGGAGTTCAATCAAAGAAGAAGAAAATCTGAATGTAAGAGTGTCTTCAGAGTAAGAGTTCAGCTCTTACAGGTGAACAGGATAAATTTACCTCATCAAAATACACCGTTAGCTGCTAAAGATGAAGACTGAGCTGAAATAACAAACTCCACACACATCACTTTGTCTGCATACGTGCGTTGAATTTGCAAAAAGTACAAAACAAACAGGCTTTCTAATGGTAAAGTACTGAAAAATTCCTGAGTGGAGCATACACTAAAACCAATTAAAGTGCTTAGGTCAGAGTCTCTTTAAATGAGCGAAATAGTGCACTAGAGTTGGCTTCATCTGCAGAAAACCGTAGCGAATTGGGCTAACCGACCTCCAGTAGAGCTAATACACCTACTGGTGACCTGTAACTTACACAACCTCTCTCCAAAAATACTGAAATACCCCCTCGATGTTACAATTGTTACAGTATCAGTCTTGCTTCCACTCTCCCTTATGGCTGTTATTGTATGTATAAATCTTTGTTGATTTGAATACAGAAAATACGATTGTGCTCTGTGCAATAGGCTGAAATAAGATTATATTTTCATATTTTGTGAATTCAGGATCAACTTTCTCCAAAGTGACAGCCATTTGCTGCCAAATATGTGCAAACACTTAGCACAGCTTTTTATTATTTGCACTTAATGTAGTTTTATTGTTATGGAGTGGTATTGTTTCAGGAGCCTGACATTTACACCATCCATCAGTATTCACTGAAGACGTCCTCAATGCCCCTGACAAAAATGACGAATGTTCAAGCTGATTTTGACATGTTGACAATTTTGAGCCTTCCAATAGGCATTGTTATTTACTTTAAACCACACTACACAATGAGAGCTTCTTCTGCTCATACATAAATGGGGCGATTCATGGGCAATATCTGCTTTTGTATGTGGTATCCCTGCATGCTTGGCTGAAGAACCTCATTTTGTGACCACAATGTGGGAGAAAGTGCCAGTTATTCAACACAATGCTGGGGTTCATTGCCCTCGATCGAAAGGCTTCAATACTTCTCTAAACAAACCTCATTCTGGGATTTTAATGCAGCCCTAAAAATAAAGGAAAATAGATAACCAACTCCAGCTACACAGCTTGTAAACAACTAAGAAAAGCTGCAAAGAACACTGAAAAATGCCTCTCTACTGACACTCTCTTCTAAAATTACTTTCTAAGAGATTGTTTATCAGGTGTCCTTGATACTCAGTAGAAAGTCATGTCCTAGTGTTATCAATTAATCCAAAAAGTTTACACAATTATATTTCTGCCTTTGTAGACTGTGGGTATATTTAACTGAGTCACAGCAGCAAAACAGCTAATTTGACTTTAAATTAGGTTGTAACGACTCGCTAGAAATTAAAATATAATTTCCCCCTCACTTACCACAAATTACCATTTATTATTTGAGTGACTGATTATTTTTAAAGGCTGGTCCATTCCACTGGGCCTAAGTTGCCATGTTTTAGATTTTGTTGTGCAGGTGCTTTGGTCAAAAGTGACGTACATCTGAGAGTGAGTCGAACACGTGCAAAGATCAGAAGGAAACAACAGAGGTAAGTGCCACAACTTGCTTTAGATCCAATAATAGGACATAGCGTTGCCATACAGATTGATGTGCTTTTTTGGGTTAGTTAAAAAAACTGACATTCAGGATCATCTACAGAGGTTCAAATGTGCATGCAGGGAGGCCTTAGTGAAGAGTTACAGTCGTCAATGTGTGATATTACAAGGAGCTGTGTTGCATGCTCTGTCTAATAGGGTCTGATGGATGTTATAATCAAGGCAAAACATGACACCCCGATTCCAAGTAAACTTTGTAGGTATGAGTTTGTTTGATCCAAGCTGGAAGTCAATCTGTGGTTGTATTGGACTGACTGGAAGGTGCTCAGCTGTGTTCAAAGTCCGGCTGGATCAGATCAGATCATGATTTGGTTATGACCACTGATTATACCACCTTTTTTTGATAAAGCACTGACACAGCGGTAACCCACCATCTTGAGAAATAAGGCCAAATATAAAAGTTATGAGGTGATTGCAGTTCTGTGCCTGTCCACTAGAGTCTTGCTGCAAAAGTACGAGTAGCTGCATACACACCCTTTCACAAAAGCCCATCTTAATTTCAACCAATATGTTTACAGCCTGGTTCAGACAACAAATTTGGTCTTGAGGGCTGATTTCTCTGCCTACACAAACTGTACGGAGGATGAATGTTTCTCTATGTCTAATATGTTTTGAAAATATTGAAATTGCAAGGGATATGGCTAGCTTGACTGACAGGCTGGTTCACTAGGGCAATGAACAAGGAGGCTAAAGGTCTGCCTTAACTCCACCCGTGGCTCATGTTAGGTCAACCAAAGTTTGGATGAGTCTGTTTTACAAAACAGGTACTGCTATAGTTGACCTTTAACACTTAACTTTAGAAACCAAAACATAAAATCCATTTATGCTTTCCACAGTCTACTGTAGACTCCTGCAGACCTGAAACACCCACCAAAGTCCACAGTTTTGGAAAAGCACTATCCCTCACAGTTTGGTTCTTGTTAAATGTCCCTGCCCTCATGCTGAGGATAGACTGTGTGAGACTAGTGCACATGGAAGAAATAAAAGGACTCTTAACAAGATAAAAAACTCTCTTTGGCCATAAAAACTGGGGATCACTGAGGCAGTAGGAAAGTAAGAGGGGCAGACAGATAACCATTAAGTCTGGATACAAACAGCTTGATATAAGTGTATTTTGCCTTTCTGCAAACACAGGTTATATTTCCATGTAGTTGTTAAATATCACATTGGAATAGCTCAAGCATGCTCTCAAGAGTTTGAGAGTCAGGTCTGAAATACTACAGATGTTCGGCTTGGTCAGGCCACAGCTAAATGAAATAGCTTCCAGTTGTAGTGATTTGTCAGGTAATTCAAAATCCCTTCAGGAGTCGAGAGAAAGCAGCTGAAGACACTGAAGCAGTAAACTTCTCTGAGTAGATCTGCCAATGGAGATGCATTAAGTGACTGAGGGACAAAGAGAGCTTTAGGTAAGGCTGTTTATGTATTTCTACAGTTCAACTCTCATCAGCTTTGTGCATCCTTTATAAAATAAATATATTTCAAAACTATAAATAATCCTGTTATTCTGACTTTTCCCTCCATTTTTTCCCAAACTTTATCCAATAAACATTTAGAGATATGATAGCAGCGTGTCAGCCAACCACAAAAATAAATAGGGATTTTTTTTAATCATCCATTTATTCATCCTTCCCCTGAGCAAATTACATAAATAAACTACAGTGTAGTTGTGGTACAATTAAACTTCCCAGAAACTGTCATAAGTGAAAGTAAATACTCGGTTCTCCTGTTAGTGTTCTGTATGTGTGTTCATGACTATGACCGTGAACAAGCAGGGATAGACTCTGCCATCATACACTGACTATGTGACACAGATAAAAGGTGCATGGATAGTGATAGAGCGGCTGCATTATGGCAATGTCAGGTGGACATCTGTTGTAGATCCATAATTGAAAACATGAAAGTAGTGGCAACATGACATGTTTTAGATCATCACACATCCTGCAATGTGACTACTGTACATGTGCACATTGCGAAATATTGTTCAGTACTATTGTTAAACATCACAACCTAATCTGTACGTTTAACTTCAAAGGTTCAGCCACAGACATCTGCCTGCCAAACCTCACAGCCCTAAATATCAGTCAGCTGCAGCATGTTGGAAGACGCTCCAGCGCACTTTAACTAGCAGTGAAAAAAAGGCAGCTGGGCAGTGTCCAGCACAGATCAAAACACGGCCAAGGCGACCAAGAAGCAATACAGAATGACTTAGAGGCAGTCAATGACGTGACAAGGTGTTGTAGCAGGAGTGTTTACTTGCTGAATATTAGACTAAAAGAGAGAAACTCTCTCCTCCTTCCAGGACTGAATATCTCCACTGAATTGTTTAGTGCTTCATAGTACCGGATATATCAGCCTATCTTCACTCTTGATCCGCACCAACAGCGGCGCTGAATGGGGTGGGACAGTTAGCATGATGCAGAGGGTCCAGAATAACAAGACCCTAAAATTAAAATTATACTATTGTATTCGCAGCAGCAAAGTGGTGGATCCCAATTTAATATGGGGTTCTGCAGTTTATCTCCAAACTAATGTATCATTTTCAGTCATTTGCCCTTGACTTTTAAAGTCTCTGTACTTTTCTATCCATGTTGAGATCCTGACCGAGCAAAATCCCCAAACTCTGTTTTTCTTTCACGCACTCATCCCATAAACATGAAAACGCTTTTTTAGGAGCTTTTGAGTAAATAAAAACAGCACAGCAGGAAATTTGGAAACTGTAGGAACTGTCCTGAAATAACATGAGACACAGATGAAAATAAACCAAAGTTAAAGGAGGAACTCATGCATTCCCCAATATGTCAAAACATATCAAACATAGTGGTGCAACGGATCATCATTGATCCGTGATCCGTTCGGATCGACGTATTCGGTTCGGCACACATGTGATCCGCGGATCGATTTCTGAAAGCGGAGAAAGGAGGAGCTCGAACGCCCCGCGACACTTAAATCCCCTGTATGGGAGCATTTTGGCTTCCCTGTCAATTATGATGAAGAAGGAAAGAGGTCAGTGTACAAAACTGCTACGGAGTGTAGGCACTGTGGCATAAGAAAGCCATATGACAGTGGAAACACATCGAGCATGTTCACGCATTTGAAGCGACATCACCCGGGTGTTTTACTGACAGGTGTTGTGCCGTAGATTGCACCCCTGCCGTAGAACGCACCCCCTTCATCCCCTCCACCCGTTAGCTTCTTAAAGTGGAGATAATGATCTCATATTTGATATGAATAGCCTGAATGAAATTATTAAAGGCAAACGCTGTTGAATACATCCAACGTAAGGAAAACTTGTATTATTTCGCCTTGTTATGTACTTTCAACCGCGCTCCCGTTAGGGTGTGCACTATACGGCAGGGGTGCATTCTTTGGCATAACACCTGAGATAAAACGAAAGCTGCCCAACAACCGCTCATCACCGCAGCATTTAAGCAGCCTCTTCCTGCGCAATCCGACCAGGCTAAAGCTTTCACAAACTCTATCGGTGTGTTTATAGCTGCAGACATGAGGCCGTATTCAGTTGTGCAAAACGAGGGCTTTAAAAACATGCTGAAAGTGCTTGAGCCACGTTACGACATCCCATCGCGCACACACTTCATTTTTGGTTCATTGTTACATTTTAAAGGAAGGAGATATGCCTGTATATTGTACTTTAAGTTGTTTTTCATTAATAATTATGTTAAAAAGAAGATATTATGCCCTGTGCACTACTTTTATATATTTTATTTGTCTTGTTTTTTTTTCTTTTTGCTGATCCGAAAAATGATCCGATCCGTGACTCTTGATCCGAGGAACGATCCGATCCGTGAGTTTTGTGATCCGTTGCACCACTAATCAAACATAATGACAAGGTGAAAATATCACATCCATCAAACTTTCACTCAAGCCCTGATTTTTGACATTAAAAGGTTAAACTGTCAGCTGCTCTTCAGAGCCTCGTTCATGTCAAACTTTGTCTTCTGTCTCTGAGGTCAGAGGCTGAAGGACGTGTGAACTCAGAAATAACTTTGCCAAAGTGAACTGCATTCAGCCTCCAGTGGGGAAATAAACACGTCATTCATCACACTCTCATACTCTCACTTTCACTGCCTGTCACAGATTCTCTTTTTTCATGAGGACATGTCTGTGCCTCTTTATCCGAGACATCTATGTACCAAAGTCTGAACAGCAGAAAAATTTCACTAAAAAATTAAGGGGAATTTCAGTCTCTTTTCTAATTAAATTCCAACATCAAAACGTTTGAAGCCACAGCCTGTTTGTCTTTTTTGGGTTCATTCAGGGACAGCAACCTTCAGCTGCGCAAGTCTGACAAAAACAAGCAGACAGATATCAAGAGTGACACTCTGCAGCCATGTGAGTGGCTCTATGAGACAAAGTTGATCTCTATGCTAAAAAGCTCACACCTGCTAATATTCCCATGCTCACAACTACCAGACTGCTAAAATGTGGCTGTTTAGCAGGTTTTAAGTGCACTGCATTCATCCTCAAAAACTGCTTTAAATCGAGCTCATCACTAACTGCATGGCAAGGTTAGAAACCACTGAAACTTCAAACACATTCCTGTACTAAAACATAAACTACAACTGAAAGGCACCCGAAGTCTCAACAGTTGGTTTTATTTATTTAAAATTTGCTGTTGGATCAGAAGGTATACAAATACACTAAAGTGACAGGAAGCCGTGAGCTGCTCACATCTTCAGTAACAGCGCGCCACAAAAATGTGAAAACATGAAATACTATAAGTTACACATGCATCTGCAAAAATGTGAACCCCTCGACAATCTGCTTCAGCAGAAGATGATGCTAAACTCCTTTTGTTTTCAGCCTGTACTAAAATACTGTGTCACGAAATGACCTTTTGTCTTCCAAGTGTGGGGCTGACACATTAGTGCTAGTGTTGCTGTGTGCATGGCCTGAAACAACCAGGAGTTCAACTAAGGCTGATACAGAATGTGATATATTGAGAGGACCAGGTGAATACTTGGGCTGACACTTATTAAAAAGTCAATTTTGAATTCAAATGGATCATCACAGTTCCAATATGAACCTCCCCTCCCCCTCATGTTTGAATGAAGACTCAAATTTCAGCAAAAAGAAAAAGAAATGACAACCCCATCGTTGCTGACCAGGCTTTACAGTCAGATTGTGGTCACCACCAATCTGAGTATTTAAGACACACATTCACAAATCAACAGAAAACCTACAAAGAGCCTTCCTGAGTCCGTGTCATGTCCAGTGTCTCACTCAAGTTCAGGAGGATGCAACCACTAGTCTTCTGAATAATCTCACCTTAGAGATGGGAATCGAGAACCAGTTCTTGTTGAGAACTGGTTCCAAATGGTTCAATCCATCGACATCATTTACATTTTCTCTTAACGATTCCTTTCTTCCAGATGCCTTGAAAAAATAGTCTCGCGAATGCCAGTCTATGCGAACAAAAAGTAGGCAGAAATGAGCTAATGCGTGGCTTAATTTTACAAAGGAAGACGACAACAGTGCAACGTGATATGCAAAGGTGGAAACACAAGCAACATGTTTCAACATTTGTCAACAGGGCACGGCATCAAATATAAGGAGTCACATGTATTCGATGCTCTCTGCCGGTCGTCAGGCGCTGCTGCTCCATCTCAGCACAGCATTGAAGGTACATATGATAGGGTGATTGTATGTCCTCTTTTGGGGGGCTGTCGAGGGCGGAGTTTATAAGATCCTTCAAATGTCAGGAATGTGCATTCATTCATTATACAACAGTGCAGCGCATCAGTGCTCTCTGCCTCTCTGCACACTTCTCAAGGAAGCCACTGACGCATCGCAAGCTTGCACTGTCTTTGGGAATTTAGAATACACCTTTAACTGAGTTAGAAGCACATAAAAAAACACTCCACCCGACCCAAAAAAACACTCAAAATTCCGTCCCATGTAGTAGTGTCGTCTTGTTGGGAATTCAGAACATGGTCACCCTAACGTATGTCCTTTGTTAACATAAGCACAATGCATGCCAGAAATGCTGTACAAAAAGCATTTTTGTTTGATTATTTTTGACTCTCACTGAAGGTGGCACACATTTTTTTTCTGTTATCAGAGACTCAATAAAATTTTGAGTTAATGGTGAAAATATATAGTCTACTTTTTTTGGTTTTTAAATCGAAGGAAGACATTGATGAGGGTATCATTAAAGAATTGAATTGATGATGGCATTGATAGTGATAAAATCTTATCACATCCCATCCCTATCTCACCTCTGAGATACAGCCTCAAATTAAGATTATGTAATTCAGTGGCGCTGCAGATGTGTCTGAAGACCAAAGAGACTGGTAAACTTCATCCTCCATAAAACTCTACCTGACTCACTTTAAGGATGCTGTTCTTCAAGGCAAGAAAACTGCAGGTCAGATCTGCATGAAAGCATGATTGCACCGATGCACCACCAAGTCAGAGGCAGTGCACCAGCAACATGGTGCAACAGCATGTTTTATTCCATCCTGTGTTTGGCTCACCATGACCTGACGTGAATACAAATCAGGGTGAAATTGGAAAGCTAATGACCCGTAAAGGGAGCCTATATCCCACTGATGTTATGGAACGACCAGAGAAAATGCTGTCTGTCAAGACGTCTGGTTCCAGATGCCCTGAAATAACCACATCCATCTGTTTTTATGTCTGTAATGATCTTTATATGTGCTGGCAGCACAGGGAGGATTTTCCTCAGTGGTCAGTGTGTTGGGAGGTTTATTTGAGTTTGAAGCAACGGCACAACTTTCTCCACAAACTGGGATTTAGAACGGATATTTACAGAGGAAAAAATCTCCATAACTCATATAATTATGGCAATTCTGGTTGTGACTCAAGCCTAAAAGAGTCATTTAATAGAATAATAAAAGTTTATGCATGCTTTGCCCTTTATTTTATGACTGAAAATTGTGCGTTCTTGAATTTAACAAGAAAGCAAAGTTCATTTAACTGTACAAATATTTTCCCTTCTTCAATTTAAGGATACACAGACTCTAAAGTGGTTACTTTTATACTTTTAGTTTTACGAAATAGGCATTTTAACTTCAGATTCTGCACCACTCTCTGCATTAGTTTGAGGACCACCAAACTCATCGCTTATGGGACATTTGGATTTAGTTCTTTCCAGACATGTTTGGGAACAAGTGGATGAACCAGGTTTAAAACAGTAAGCCCCAAATAAAGTGGCCAATAAGCATCAAAGCCGAGGGGATCCTGTTTAAAGAAAGCAATTGTTGGGGTGAGCTCCCAGCCCGAGAGGTACTGTGCTCCGCAGGGACTCACAGAGGTGCCTTTGATAAAGAGTGCTGGCAGGAGGCAGGAGGAGAGCTGGCCCTGCCTCACCAAAAAGGCTCACTGTTGTATTTTTAATCACAGCAGGCTCAAAGATGGAAACAAATTACTCTTTCAGGATATTTTTCATTGTATCAGCAAGTATTAAGAAAACCGGACAAGATCGGACAGGGCAGGAGGGAGGGGGCAGCTCCTGAGGATGTGCCAACAAAGGTGGCAGGATAGGAAATGTGCCAATGTTCTTCTTTTTCTTTCTCTACTGTTTTTCTAGGGGGAAGTTTTTTTTCTGCAACTCTGACTGCTTCTGGGAGACAAGCCCAGAGATGTTTGACGCATTCAGAGTGGGTCAAGATGTACTCACAATTACAAGTGAAATCACGTACAGATATAGTCTGTTTTGGAAAGACCTCCAGAGACTCTTTTGGCTAAAGAGGTTTATCATCCCGGGAAAATGATGCAGATCAAAAGGACTTTTTTTTTTAAACATGAAAACATTTGAGTCTACTGGTTTTACCATCAAGTCTTGTCAGTCCTCTGAGTAAGAAACATTACATCTCAAATCCAGTCACGTCTTTGAATCAAATCACAGGTGCACAAACAAGCATTGATGTCAAACAGAGTTTCTGATTAAAGCTGAACAGCCAGAAAGAAGAATTCAGTTGGAAAAACAACCTTCATGGACATCTTATTAACCCAAAAAGTGTTACTTTTTACTATTCTGTGGTTGAAAAAACTTTAAAATCTGACTCCTGTTGCTGCTGCAGGACACTCATCTACCTCCTGCACTCAAATCAGCCGTGTAATCACACCCCAACTTTTACAGCTAGTCCCATTTGTCAAAGATGCAGTGTGCAGCAACATTTAGAAGGATAGACATAAGTATGCAATGGAGCTGCAGGCTACTGGAAACATCTTGACTTGTTACCCGCTATGATATTAAAAAATACAAAAATGTATACCAGTTAAATGTGGTTTTTTTATAGAGGTTTAGAAACAATCAAACATTTTATTTACACAAATATGTTTCTTATTTGTAAAGTGGATCTTTCAGTCCATTTTCTGCTGTCATATTGAATTTTCCTCCAACTCGGGTTAACATCGACTCTTTCAAAAACATTTCAGCCTACAGCCAAATAAAAAATGTGAAACAGCTGACATACATAAGGCAAAATGTAAATGTAAATTAAGTAGCAAAAAGTTCCATGGGAAACAGGAAAGCAGTCACGTTAAATTTAAAGTCATCTATGGAGTCAAAACAATGACTTCAATGTTTGGTATTGGAAATAACATCTGGCACTGAAACACAGCCTGAAACTGAAAAAAAAGAAACACTGGCATTAAAAAACGTGGATTATGAAAAATTATAATCAGAACAGATAATGACATTGATAACATTTCGCTGAAGTTAAAAACGTGGACATCAAATGTAATACTATTTCATTTTTGTTACTTTTTTTTAATCAATGACAGTTTATAATTTTGATGACCTTTTTCTTATTTGATCCATCCACAATGACATCCACAAGTTCACCTGGAGCTACAAAAACACAATTAAGTCTGTTTCTTTCTGACGTTGTTTATCAAGAAGCACAGTGAATTAAAGTTGGTTTTGAAATAATGTAAGAGGTCTGCTGAAAGAAGCCAGTTAGTGTTCGCTCATAGGTATTAGCTAGCTAACCTGTGGCTAATCTTAACTAAGAAAGATTTTATCTCTGTGATTTCTTCTATTTCTCTGGGAGTTTGAGGCCAATGTCATTGCTGCGGCACAAGTTCTTAACAACATATTAACTCGAAATATTCAGCACCAGCCTGTTCAGACCCTTAAAGGCTCTCTAAATCCAGTTTTTGGTCCTTCATGACCCACACATACTCCCTTCCTTAGCATAGAGATTGTCTGTAGCCACACTGCTCTGTTCCTACAGTAAAGTCAAGTCGGCTAGTGCAAAATTAATGACTAAAACAGAAGTAAAGGGTTTTGATGGTCATTTGAAAGCAAATAATCACTTTAATAGTGCATAAAAAATGACTTACACACAACCAATAGTTTTTGACCATGTTACAAATTCAGTGCATTGCAAGCCCTGTTACAGATAAGGTCACCTCTTCTGCATCTGATCTTCACATCATTATGATGTTAGTGCACAGCAGGTTTAGACTCTTATAGTATACACTCTTATATCGAGGACTGATATGACTGGGAAAATTAAAGTCTAGCTGTGTAATAATAGTGTTAGCAATTCAGAATTTACAATAATTATCCCTCCACAAAGCATGACAAACTGATTTACTCAAACCTCCTCATGCCTTTGCGCTTGCAGCCTGTAAACTGACCATGAAAATAGGCAGAAGTGTGGGGGTGTTACAGAGAAGAGTATAGCTGAAAGAGATGAGGTTTGTAAAGTCTGGGTGGCTGGCTGTCGATGGGTGTAATTTGAGGGATTAATGAAGGTGTTTCTACAGAAGTCAAAATATAGAAATTCTGAAATCCCAGTGATCTGGTGCCCACGAAAGATGAAATGTTTAAAATATTCACAGGTCAGCCATCATAGCGCTTTAGAGAAAAAGTATCTAAAGCAGAAGTTTCAAACAGCTCTGCAGAAGATCAGTGGGTGATTTAAAGATCCCCTCGGGCTTCCCTCTAGTGTGAAGTCTGAAAAAAGTCATCATAAGGGTGATGCAACAACTGGATGAACCACTGTTGGCTTATCAGGTTCCTGAACTATTGCACCTTAAACATTGTGTTAGCTGACTGCCAATCAAAAGAAGTCCTCAAGTTCACATCAAAAACATGCTAAGATAAGGATGCACCACATTCACATGCATTACAACAAGCACAAACCATGCTGAACACCACATATGAAAGGTGCATTATCCCTCTAGTTTTACAAACTGAACTCAGAATTCAGTCACACGCCAGCTCTGAGTTTCCATTCCAACATTCTGCTGTCCTCAGAGAGCTGACATGACACATAATAGAGGGGACATCAGACCAGCGATGGCTGATGCCAATATTTGTAACATCTAATCATGGTGCCATTATGGAGCCAAAATCCTGCCAAAACATCACTAACAACAAAATGAGCGATCAACAGGTGAGTTTGAGGTGTCTTCTGGTGAAAAGCCAAAGCTAATATACCTCCACTAACCTCAGGGCTAACTATCTATAATAATGCTACATGAACTTCAACAGTGCTCTGACATTTAATCCAAAATTACACATTAAATAATCTCTCTTAAAGTTATATAAGCTCTAGCTTTTCACCAAAGAACATCTCAAAATCAGTTGTTGATTGTTCATTTTGTTGTTTGCTAAAGCTAACCTCTGGTAGCTTTTCACCACCAGTATGCTGTCCTCCTGACCAACTGCTGGATGGTGTTGTGCTGCATTTGAGGTCCTGCTCAGAGTATGGGTCACGCTCAAACTCTCAGTGTTGGTAGAATGAGCCACAGTGCCAACTGCCTGTTGGGAAATAACCCACCAATTCTGTGCAAAAATCTCCGTCACCACGGGCGGAAAATTTGTGCCAAAACTCGTGGGGTATTTTTTTGTACTTCTAGGAAGGAAAAACTTGTTCTTGAAAATAATATTTTGATTTACTTGTAGATAAAGAGTCACACAAAGTTTTTTTTGTCTTGTAAAGATTTTATTTTGTTCATGTAAAGAAATGTGTTTTATACTCAAAGGGAAGAGATGTACTTTTTATGCAAAGCACACATTCTTGGCACATGAATAGAATTGCCTCTGTAAAACACTTTCTCTTTGTTTGTGAAACTGTGAAGTTTTGGCAGGATTTTAGCTCTATTAGCGATCCTTTCAAAACAAACATCTCACAGCACTAACGGAAAATGCTTGTGGTCACAAAATTGGAAATCTGTCAAAAAAGTTAGTTTCCAAATCCCCATTAGCTGGAGAGATCCTGGAGACATATATGACTGCATTGAAGCTCTGGAATAAATCGTAAATCTATCATTGTTAATCTGTGCCCACAACAAAATGGATTTCATCATTTCTAAATTTGTTTCTCATAATCAAGCATTTTTGGGGTTTCTGAGACAACAACAGTGTCTCAACTTAGGCACGTGTTTATATTTTAGGGTTGTGAGTATACTGATACAGATACAAATACTGCATGCATGGTGATCATTTTTTCCATGTGTTGAAGTGTGGGGCTGCAGGTGATAGCATGATGTGTTTCGGATCATTTCTCTGACACGTGCACACTGTGATTACGATGTGATCTTCAACAACACATTGCTCTGCCTTGAACTGTGTTATCATCTTGTAGGCTGGGTGTGACTACAGAGATCATTGTGTCCTCCATTTGCCTCACTTCAAAGCTGCTATGGTGTTGGCCAGCTATCAGATACTTTATGCTTAAACAGTGGGTGCCTTTTAGTTTCTCAGATGTGAAATAAAACGTGTCTGTTGACAATAAAATATCAGAGAAATCTCCAAAACAACCTGAGGTCATCTGGAGTTCCATATTATTACAATGGCCAAAAGTCCAGATTGATAACAGCTGGGACTTTTTTCTCAAAATGGGACATTACCAGCACAGATTAATGGTCACATTTTGTACAGAGCTGTTCAACAGTCACTGAACTCTATTTCTAGGATATGTCATAATCAAAGTCCCATTCCAAGCAGCTGGAGCCATCTTTCTCACTAAATGGACAAAGTGGTCCAGAGTGAGATGATAATGTTTTCAATCAGACGTTAAAAAGACTTTTTATTGGACCACAGAGTCTTGTCCAGTCAAATGAAACAAAAATATCTCCCGTTTTTGAGTAACTCATGACAAATAAAATCATCACAGTCCTGTCACACGTGATACATAGCTGCAGTGATGTGAGCCAGTCCATTCAAAAGAAACCAGACACTGCAGCCGTCAGCTCAGCTGTGACAGTCACACTGTGAGTTACAAACAGGCTTTGACTGGAGGTGATTTATAAGCATAGACGTGGGCCATGTCTTCTGTTATTCCACAACAAAATATTGTCATGAATTACAACCAGGTGCTCCTATCAAAAAACCATTTACTGGAGCCAAATCTCAAAGAGCACAGACAAAATGACAGAAGAGCACAGAGCTGGAGGAGAGCCAGGGGGCAGTTTGTGCTCCACTATTGCACAACATTAAAACTTCTTATTTAAAAATGTTTTATAAGAGCTGTGCTACCCCGGGGCAACATTCTTCAGAAACTCAAATGACCCAGCATCTGATAAGACAACCAGGGGAAGCGCATCACAAGAGTAAGGCGTACAGTTCAGAGACAAAAATAAGGAAAGACAACAGAGCCTCACAGAATCTTCAACAGATGTTCTCTTATCATTTTTTCTTTTGGGATTTGCCACAGAAAAAAAAGCACTGACTCAATACCAGTGCAAGACTTAATAAAAACCTTTCAGTCAAGACTAATTTCGTCAAAAAGAACCGATTGCTTAGTTCTTACATTCAAGAATTCCATTTGGCAGTATGACTCTGTGCTCTCACCCTGTGCTCATTTATCAAATTTGTCTTCTGATCTATAAAGCTCGACATAGTCAGGCACCATCGTACCCAAAAGAGCTCGTAGTTCCCTATTACCCCACGTGATCATTACAGTCCCGACATGCAGGCCTGCTTATCATACCTAAAGTCTCTTAAAGCGGTCAAGGTGGAAGAGCTTTAAGTTGTCAGGCCCTTCTCCTCTGCAAACAAGTAGCAGTCGAGGTGTGGGGTCGAACACCCTCTATACCTTTACGAGTACACCTCAAATGTTGCTCTTTGATAAAGCTGATAGTTAGGCCTTGTTCAGGCCTTAGCCAGCTCTGCTGTTATAGGTTTAGACTGCTGGGGGTACTGGCACATTGAGCCCCTTTCTCTCCCTCTCCATCCTCTCTATGTTCGTGTCATTAAACCATCTAAACCCAGCACAGTCTCAGCAGATGACTGTCTAACATGAGTCTGGTTCTGCTCGAGGTTTCTGCCTGTTAAAGGAAGTTTTTAGAGTGCTTCACTCATTGGTTGAAGATAGGATGGGAGTGGGTCTGAATTTTGGTTTTTCAATTCAATGTCGAAAAGGTTTATATTGCAGAAAGGTACCCATTAAAACACGGTAAAACTATGTTTTAAATCGCATAAACCATGAGATTCTTTATCCTGGTTTGAGGGGGAAATCTGTTCAAAGTGCCACATATTCTGCTGCGATACAAAAAGAAGCAATTCTGGGAAAATGTTGAGCTCAGAGACCAATTTGCACTCTGTTAGACACATGCGGCACATGGTGTTCCTCAGAGGTGTTTCATGACAACATGATCCTGCTAACTAATGCCAGTGCATCCAGAGTTTTCAGCTGTTTTTGTGAGGGTGTACGTGCCTCTGGATCGTTTTCACCATGTGAATTTATATTTTCACTTTTAAGGAGAAATGAGCTGTCAATAACCACTAAATAGTTCACAGATTTACTTGATGATTTAACACATTAATATTACTTCATAAATGCAGGCGTGAACTGCTGGTCACATTGTTCAATCTGTGGCACAGCTGCTCACTGCTATCTGGTGCTTCAGCTTCTATAAACAGCTACTACCATCACGCTATAGTGCTCAACAACTTGGATGTAAACAAATACAGATGATAGATGGCATGACAGAGCACAGTATGGTTTGACAGTATTCAGACATATTTTTTTACATGAAGATAAAGTTGTCTGAAGATTATGTGTGGCTAAAATGGCATATTTACCACTTGATAGGAGCAGTAAGTAACCAGCACAGGTGAGAGGACATTTAGCTGCAGGGATGCCCAGAGGCTTACAGAGAACAGATCTGGCATTGAGAACTCGCAGACCCTGAGATCCTGTCTTTACATGTGCCAAAAATGTGCTCAATATTGGATTTTTTCAGAGTTTTTTCCTAACTTTGGACAAGTGTGACTTTCAATTATTGTTTAACCAACTGAGAAATTAGTCACTTCAAAACTTCCTCAGCTTGATAACAGCCAACTTATTTGTTTTTAAAGGCAAAGTTTTAAGTTGCCAGCATCATGGAAAGTGCCAGAAAAGTTTTTGTTTGATGACTTTTGATGTTGAAAACTAGCACTTATCTCAGACATGGATTGAATCTACTTTTATGTCAGTGGGGTCAAAGCTACCAGAGTGTGCCAAACAAAAAGATAAATTAAGAAAAGTCCAAAAACGAGCTCTGTAGTTCCATTTTTTAGGAAGTTAAAACATAAAAGGCCCAGGAACAGTACACGCTGTGCTCAGGATTGCAGCTGCCCATAACACTGTCACCTTACAACATGCTCTTGATGTTTTCTGACTCAAAAAAAAGGGTAAAACTTCTCACACATCAGCCCATCAGTGCAGACAAAGGCCCCCTGACAGCATCTATAGTTACTCAGGCTGTCAGGAGAGGAAGCCCTGCCAGCTAAAGTCAACAAGACTGAGGTTACAAATCCTGCTCTGTGCCAACACTCAACTCAGTGAGAGAGCACGGCAGACTGCAGCAGTCCTGGCTTCCATGTGTCCAGTTACTCCACAGATGTAGCGTGTGCAGGGTGTGTAATCCAGCATGCAGACAATGATTGTGAATTTATTCGATACAGTCTGATGGGTTCAACCAGAGCAGAAAGGCCCACAGAGATTCTTACTGAGAAACTTGCTGCTTTAAACAGTCCAAGAATAAAGAAACAATAGTCTCACACGGAAAATTGATAAGAGACATGATGCAGCTTTTTCCCACAGGTCACAAGCAGGAATTCAGAAAGAGAAACATGCTGAACTTTCAGCAGGGGAGGTTGGACTCTTGCTCGGAAATAGATTTGACTGTAAACACCCGCCTGTCAGTCTCACAGAGAAGTCAAAATATAGGCAGGGAATGTGCTACTCATGGTGTATATGAGGCAAGAGTTTGATATCTGATCTGCATCTCATGAATACATAGCTTAAGGATGGCACACTGGCCTGCAGGACTGGACTGAGCACTGTGGTGAAGACTTTTTTTTTTATGAGTAAGCTGAAAAAATGAAGACAATATATAGAGGTAAAAGTTTTTCCCTTGATTTCATCATGTGTGCAGTTTGAATCAAGCTAATATCATGATTAGCTTTCTTACCAGCATTGCAATCCACTAACACACACACTTGTCCCACAATCGTCCTCTGTATTTCTCCTCTATATGCAGAGTGTGGTCTGCATAGCGGGGCTCTGGGGGCGGTGCTTGGATTGGTTACGTATGAAGTGTCACTGTTTCTGAACCTGCTGTTTGGGTCTGCCAGAGATTCACAGCAATTTGAATGAAGAAATTCTCAGAAAAACAATTTTGCATTTAGTTTTCTCACAATCTGTCCTGTTGCATCAGAAAAATGCCATATGAACATATAAAAAACAAGAAAAACATGATTTTCATCTGAGTGGGTCTTTAAGTAGGAGGAGGATTCTATTTAAAAGAAGAAAAGACTAAAGGATGAAAGTAATAAAAATTATAACTGTGAAATATGTCACAGTTTATAAGCATTTAAAATACAGTGAATTTATCTGGTTTACTTCAGTTTTGTTGTGTGTTAAAACATGTTTTGCAGACGGGTAAAGGAAACTGCTCTACTGTTTTTTCAGTCAGCCGCACTTGTTGTCTGATGCATATCCTGCAAAAAAACTCTCCACAAGAGCTTTGAGAAACCAATGAGTGACGTCAGGATTGCACCGTCTGTAACTTCTACAGTCTGACTGGAGCTGCAGAGTCAGAGTGAGTCATGGCAGCTGCTGGTCAGCAGCACAGAAGCAGCGATATCTCACCCCGACAAAGACAGCGCTGCACCGCCTCACTCTTCCTGTTGCTGATTGGCCCTGAGGGGGTGAATCAAGTGACTGGGGAAAAATGGGGGGTAGACAAGAGAGGAATAAATGTTGATATAACGGCACAGCTCAGCCATTGTGAGGCTGGCGGAGTGAGATCAGCCCAGCACGGACCATCCTGCCCCCCCTCGACACAGAGAATAGGAACTTTCACGAAGGGGCAGAATAGAGCAGAGCTGTGTGTGTGTGTTTGTGTGTGTGCGTGTGTGTGGCAGAGAAAGCGGAGGAAGTAAACACAGTCAGAGGCTAACATTGCTGCTTTTGTTTACTGCAGCACAGAATCAGCCAGAGAGTCCCAGAGGAAAAGCTCCTGACAAAGGTTATGATTGTTACCGAATCAGAGCAGAGAGAAAGTTAGCCGTCTGAAGCAACATTTGATGTTTGTGTGTGACTGTAACTTGGTTTCATTGTGAAAACTGAGGCCTTGACGTTATATTTTCCACTTTCAGCTGAGCTTGCTGGTGGGTGGAGGGTGTGGTGTGCAGTTATGACTGGAAAACAAAGCCAGCACTTAAAGATCCAACCCCTTGTAGGCCTTGGATTGTAAAGAAACAGACTGTGGTGCATGTTAGCAGCTGGAGAGAGATTAATCCTTTTCAAGTTGGTCCAATAAATAAGCACAAGAGTAAAAACTGAGTGTGACATGCACTAATCCTTGCAGCGGCACTGGGTCATAAGGGGAGTAGGGTGACACCAACCTCATGTCATGCCATGAGAGAAACAGGAATGCGGGGTCAGACAGTGTAAGACCTTCTTTCCCTCTGATACACCAGAATAGACATGATCTGCAGAAGAGGTCAAAAAGAGCTGCTGTTTTTAAACAGTCCCACGTGAGTTCTGGGAGAAATCCTGGAGGTATGTTTCTTTTGAATGTGAATCCAACACTTCCCCAAAGGGAGTGACGGACTTTCAGCGTAAATGTCAACAAATGGTGAGTGAGAGATGGTCATTTTACCCTGGAGGATTCACAATGATGCAGCTTTGATTGTAGCTTTGCACGATTTGTTCATAATACTTATAACTGAACCAAAAGACAAACTGAACAGTGGCAAACACTTAAACTAAGTCTGAATCGCATCAAAGCGTGCAGAGACGTCCCCCACTTCTGGAAAGTTCATCACTGAGTGGGACGCACAGCAAAACGTCACTCCCCTCTCGCTTAGACTCATCACTCTGTTTTACAGAAGCTCTTAAACACAGAAGCCGCCTCAGAGGAAACCAAAACCAGGACCAGAAACATTACCAACAGCTCTGAGGTCTGCACATGGAAAAGTTTGACTCCTCAGAGACTTCCAGCCTCCATAAGGTGACATGAGGTCACAAACAAACACAAATACGGTGATTAGGCTCATCATCTGTAGTGCAGACACAATCAGGGATAGGCCTCACTGATGAGGAGCATATTGTTACTCGTATGAATCACAGCAGCATCTCTTCAGCTGTTGCCACTTAAAAGGCTTTAAATTTATGCTTTCATCTATCATATTCCTGTAGTCCCACAGAGCCCGTTTATAATAACACTCATATGTACAGAAGAGTATCAGAAGGTGACCGAGTTGAAATAACCGGGGAAAAAAAGTTTTCTTCACTACTCACTTTGGGACAAGGTTGAAATGTCAAGAAAAAAAATGTCAAAATGTATACTTTTTTCAGTAACAAGTTTGGCAACTTTGTCTTTTTTTTATAGGACAGCTTGACGGAAAAGAAAAGTGGGACGCACACTATGTAGGGTGACATGCAGAAAAGGCGTTTGACCAGGAGTCGAACCAGTGACTGCTGCAGCAACAACTACTGTCTCTTAAACATGGGGGGCACTTAACCCTTTATACGACTAGTCTTTGAAATTCAAATCAAGAAAAAAGTTGAGGCAACAGCACTACACACATTTCTGGCTCCTTCTTCTTTAACATTTGCTCTCGCCTGCTTTTTGTGTCCATTTACACTTAAAAACACGGTAGAATATGCAACACATCATCTTTTTATGTATGCAGTCTGTCATCCAACACTGTTAGACTCTACCTCAGCTAATACCATCAATCACAAACCAATCAAAGAAAAAATATCTTTGTTAAAGTTTACTTTTTTCCCCCTGGCAGTCTTAAAGTCTTAGCCCATTTTAGTAAAGTCAGCAGTGAGCGCAGATTTGAGTAGCCATTCCACCTTCACACAGTGAATCCAATCAACAGAGACAGAAGACTGAAGAACTGACACTGACTGTGTGATCTGTGATCATTTACACCTCACTGTAGATTTGACCATGGCTATGATGAAAATAAAAATAATGCTCATTGTGTCGCACTGCTAAACACAGGAAGTGGACCTCAAGGGCGACAACAACACTACATCAAGACCAAGTGCCAATCAAAACTGGACATTGAAAATGAACTAAGAGTGACAGTCTCACAGCTGCACCCAAGACTTGAATATAGACTATATCTTAAAGATGTTACCTAAGTTTTTAAATTCTTCATCTTCAGAAATCCAGAATTTAAAAGAAAATGGTTAGAAGGTATTGCTGTTGTTATTTCTACAAAAGTTTGAAGTTTCATTGAAGTAAATTGGAAAAACAATAGCAGCTTGTGACAAAAGTTTTTTTTTTTTTTTTATACGTTCACATATTTTTCATTTACATGTTGACGTACAGTCAGGTGTAGGGGGAACCTGAAACAATTTTTATCTGCCAAAGGGGGGCCTGGTAGAAAAAGTTTGGGAACCACTGCACTAGTGTATGGCTTGCTTACTTTCATAAGTTTGTTTTTAGTTGTTTGAGAAAGTAAGTGAAATGATGAACTTCGATCATCAGTCAGTTTGTCGTCTTTGGACTCTTAAGTATTTAATCAGCAGTAAGTAATGGTCTGAAGTGTATTAAAAATATTAAACAGTGGTAATGTGGACCCGGAAATTTAAATAAGTGTGACTTCCTCATGAATCAACTGTAAAAAAGTTGCACCGTCACTTTTTCTTTTGATGAATATTGGACTTCTGTGTAACTTTATCTTAAATGTAATGAATAAAGGCTGAGTGCAGTCAGTGGAGCTGTCTTTAAAGAGATGTTTGAGAAGAACAGGACACAAAAGCTTGCCCACTGTAAAAAAGCTTCTTGGCATGACAGGAGCTCATGGTCCCTTGCCAAAAATACATATCCTAAAATAGTGCCAATGGTTGTATTTAGGTCCTCAGAGAAGTCTATAAAGGATATTAAACCCACTGAACGCTCAAAAATCACTTCTACAGCCACTCTCCAACGAGTTAAAGCTAAATTATATCAATTAAATCCCACAGAGAGTCAAAGAAAAGCTGCCACACTCCTATTAACCCACCTATGATTACTGCATGGGGCTGTGGGTGTTTCATTAAACCACATTCACTCATTCAGATAGAGAAGGTTCCAGTTTGGACGCTGAAATCTCACATGAGCAACATGTTCCTGTTAAACACGCGGAGTGAAGTGAAGTTAGACGCAGCTGTGAGCGGCGATGTCATCACGTTACGGCGAAAATGCGCGAGAAGAGAACATGAAAAACTCTGAAAAGTCTTTCCTACCTGATGAAATCTCCACAGGAACGACTTTCTTCTTCACGGGCAGCAACCTGTCAGCCGACAGGGACAGGAGGGCAAACCCCGGAGAGAATCAACGCAGCTTAGCTTCAACTCCACGAACTTTCCGCCCGGACTCCTTCCGTCTTAAATCCCGTTTCTGTCCTGCAAAAAGTCTATGTTGTTGAACCCCTTCCTTAAAAAACCTCTCCTCTTTCCTCAGACAACTTTCCCAGGCCGCCGTGGGTCTCGGTTTGATGATGAGCAGTGACCGGAGAAGTCTGGTTGGCCATGGAGGAAATGATGTTTGGGAGGAAAAAGGAGCTCTTAGTGACTCCTACAGGCGTGTCACAGCCCGGGTCTGCTCAGAATTACAGAGGAGCCATAAAAACTGAAACCAGATTCATTTACTGAGATTAGTCACAGAGGTCGAGCTTTGTTTTATTAATCTGGCAGGTCGTAAAAGAAGATTGTGACTGCTGACCACAGGGCCTGCACTAACTAAATAAATATTATGAGCAGTATTTATTCTCCATTAATCTGAGGAAGAGAAATGGGAATGCCAAGCTCTGATTGGCCACATGAAGCTGTTTATTTTCCCCTCTTATTTCTCACAGCAAAGACACGTCTTGAAAAGGACACTGTGTGCATCACCAAAAATCATTATCAGCTTTTTAACATCTTGTTTTTTTTTTTCCATTTTTCAAACCTTCAAAGATGGATTAGCAACTACACTGTCTAAACACAACAAAGAAACATGCGTGATGTCCACTTTGAGCCATCTGGGATATTTACATATTCAAAAGAAGAGAGAGTTTGTTGTGCAATTGTCCAATTTTCCAGCATGTTCTTTTTCCAAACTGTTCCTCAGGGAGTAAACTAAAACTTAACTTAAAAGACCAAATTAATAGTGTGGGATGAGAGCACAAACAAAGCTGCACATTGAAAACTATGAAAGACAGCCCTTAATTAAAGACTTAATATAATAAAGTTAGATGAAGGAAATATAATTTACAACTCTTTGTGTAAATAATCACGCTATTGATCTAAGCAGTTCAGAGAGGATTCTTCTCTTATTCTGTCGTGTATTAAATGACAACAGCTTATATCATTAGCATCCAGACTTTCAGTAACTGACACATCATAAAACAACCTGTTTCCAACCCAGAGCCGGCCCAAGGCATAAGCAAACTAAGCCCCTGCTTAGGGGCCCAAAGCCAATGAGGAGGCCCCCCAAGAGAAATTAAAAAAAGAAATTTAATTTATTTTTTATTTTTTTTTTGCATGTATAAGTGATGCTTTCTGTATGATCAAATACATATTATGGTAAAGATAAAATAAAGTAAAAAACATTTTAGTGCTGCTGCTGATGTAGGCCTATGATTCTTACTGCCGATATGTCAAAGCTCAGCTACCGTTTTGTGCCTTTTGCTGTGCAATGTGCAGTGAGCATCCAAAGGGCAGGTAGTTGTGGGGCAAAACAATGCCGCAAAAAAGGACATATCCTTCAGGAGCAGAGAAAAGAGAGAGGAGGAAGAGAAAAAAGGCCAAGATAAAGGTATGTTTGTATGTCATGGAATGGTAGTCAAAGAGATTTGTGAAGATGTGTGAATGATCAACAATCAATATTACTGGCAGAAATAGAGGGCCCCAAAATCAAATTTTGGGTCAGCTCTATTCCAATCTATCTACCCAGTTTCACTCCTCATTAAGATCTATGCGATTCAACTCTTACAAGATAGTAGATTATGTATTTCTGTCTGAAGCTTATTTCACTCCACACATCCAGCCCTGGTTGTAAAATATCTTCCATTCAGGCCACTGGATTGGTATTATCGAGGACTTCTGATTTAATAAAAGGTAATCATGTTATTAATCGTTCTGCAGTATGTCTGATTAGCTTTCATAGCTAACTCCAGGCCAGTATAGTTGTGTTGTCTATGGTTCCTGTAACATAAAATAATAAACTTGACTAAAATAATTGAGCATGTCTGTAATTGATAAAGTAATACTTCTGGGGCTTATCACCCACAGTACCTTCAGGTCACACAGAGGCCCTCCAGTAATACAAAATCCAGTCAGACTTGACATCTCTGTTATTTGGGGTAGTAATATCTATATATTTTTTTATTTGTTTTGTTTTTCCTGATTGAAAATGGTAGTGGCAGCATTGGCCACTGTAAACAAAGATTTTGACAGCTTTCAAGGTATAACTTCAGCAGCTAGTTTTCTACACAGTATGGAGACCTGCTCATAGATTAAATCAGGTACCCAGATGTTGAATAGTGATTGAATGCATTGATTACATGCTTTGCAGCAACATTTTTGATCTTCCAAACCAGTTCATGGCCTTCATAGTGCTAACATCACCTGCAAAGCACGAGGGCATCATGTCACCTTTTTGTGTCGGATTAAAAGAGTGTGGCACTTTTATGATTGTTGCATGGCAACCACTAAATCACCTACACTGATACTTTCAAATCAATATCTCAGACTCAGCACAAACAGCTTTATTGCACACCAACCCTTGCAGTTCTTTCACATGTTTTTAATGCATGTTCTTTGAGAAGACTTACTGCTTATCTTATTCTTTATTTAATTTCTTAAAACATAAAACTGTAGGTGAGTGCGTTGTAGGTACAGCCCCCAGTCAAAAGGATGTCTCAGCAATAGAATTTAAATTTCCTCCTTACTCGTTCTTCTTTGTTTCTCCAGTGAAAGTTTGCATTTAGGTAAAGCTACTGTGGACCTAAGGTTGCCATTATAATCAAAAGCAGAATAGGTACAGGAAGCACATTGTGTTATTGGAACAAAACCTCTTCACGCCACTCCAATGTCCTTAGGGTGTTTTTCAAATTCTCATCATCTTATATTTTCATACAGAACACAAGGAGACAGACCAGCAGCCTGTACTCCTCCCTCATGGTTCATGTCTGCATCTTTCCCTGTTCTTATGGCAGCACTTACTGCTACTTAGACAAATTAAAAAGACATGAACAGTAAAGTACACATGCGACAGATGGGAACATTTGAGCAGAGAGCAGATGTGTTGTGTTTGAACTATGTTTAATGACCAGGCACTTAAAAGCTTCTCTCTGAACAGGCTTTTCCTTTTTGTCATAACAAAAAAAATCTTTATGAAAAGTTAAAAAACACCTTCACACACACACACACACACACACACACACACACACACACACACACACACACACACACACTGTTTATGAAGCAAAGGTAAAAAGATGGTTAGCATGAAAAAGTAGAAGAAAATTGGTGTTATGTCTCTAAATGGCAAAGTATCACCTCCAAAGTTTCAAGTCAAATCCACCACATCTGGTTTGTTCATCTAAATCAGATCTAGATAAGACATAGATTTTATGAACCATTGTTTTAAACTATGAGTCAACCTGGAATATTTGCCAGTCCGCTTCCAAGCAAAATGAATTTCTGGCACACAACCGATCTTGATGGGATCAATTAATAGATAGTTAAATTAAAGCATAATAAGTGTATGTCTCTGTGCTTTTCAATGCTGTCTCTGAGCGTCAATCACACTCTTGATACAGGGAAATAAATCCATCAGGGTCATGGGCAAAGCACGGGAACAGAAACTTCTCCTTCTCATCATCTTCTCTTTTTGCGTGTCACCTGGTGCATCTGTTTATTATTGATACATCAGCAGAACTTTGCTGGTGACTGATATGAAATTATACACTGTGTTACAATTAAGTGCCGTATGATAAAATGTGTAACTAGATATGAAGGTATATGGTGTGAAATGACAAGGTACAATACTGTGTGGTGGCACACCATTGAAAACAATATGACATAACATGATATGTTAGGGCGACCATATTCTGACTTCCCTAAAAGAGGACACGACCACGTGGCGGTGGAGTCACTGAGTCGTACGAAGTTAATTATGAGAGTTTTTTGGGTCGGATTGATAGTCTTTTATGCGCTTCTAACTCAGTAAGTCCACACGACACAAAATTGAAACTTACGTACAAAACCACGTACTTTTGAAGGATCTTTTAAACTTCCCCGGACAAACCCGGACAGTCAGGACAGCCCCCAAAAAAAGAGGACATGTCCGGGTAAAAGAGGACGTATGGCCACCCTATGATATGTTATGTTATGTATACAATATAATATTTTGTGATATGATGCAATTGATATGTTATGATTCAATATGTTACGTTACGTTACGATACGATACGATACGATACGATACGATACGATACGATACGATACGATACGATACGTTACGTTACGATACGATACGTTTATTGGTCAATGGGCCAAAATCTAGCAGCCTTTATCTAGCACAGTGAGCTACAAACAAAAATAATACAAATTCACAAATATTAATCAGTAAATCATCACAGATTTGCCTTTATTTTTGAGGGATTGAATCTGAATAGTTACTTAAAATTCACAAATCTTCTCTGTTGGATGAAAAAATCCTGATATCACAAAAACACATGAGGTTTATCCCCTGAAAGCTGCTGGGAAAAACTTTCAAGTAATTTGATTTATCATGCTGTTTGATTTGTTGAGGTGATTTTGCAAACACAAAAATGTCATGTTGTGAACAACAGAATTAAGCCTAGAGGGCTGAATTACTAAACCCTGAATCTAAGACAATCCCCCTCTTTCAGATGTATTTAGATGTTTATATTTTCTTTCTCCACGGTTGAAAGCATGAAGAAAAGTTTAATAGAGTTAATGCCCAAAAATGAAAAAAGGTAAAATTTCTTCCTGGACAGAAAATGGATAAATAAATAAAAACACACTGGATACTGTGGAAATGTTTCCCCCTGTCTGTTCTCTTAAACCGTTTTAACTTCTGCCCACTGAGCTAAAGTAAGATTCACTCCATTCCCTCGTACAATTCAGATTCCTCAGCAAACAATTGACAAAGTCCTTTGGAAGTAGAGGATTTATTTCTAATGGGTTTTATCCATCATCTAATCGCTCCTCCTCCCCTGCTGGGATAGGATTTCTTCAGCTTATATGGAATGAACTGGGAATCACAAAAGCTTCCAAACATTCCCAGTCTGGGTGTGGTCAGGATGTCTTATGAGTCTCAGAGGACAACTCTGAGCTATGTATCATGCATTCCTCTGTCGATTCATACAGCGAGTATATAGGGGGTGATAATAAGGGTCATGTAGCAGGGTGTCTACAAAACACAAACATCTGCACTAAGTGATGACTTGATACGACCACTCAATTGCATCACAGCAGGAGCCCTAATATAAGTCTAATACATCTCTCCTCTCAGCAGCGGTATCATACGCAGCACCACAGAGCAGCCCAGGTGGAGCATGCCGGGTTAATGACTTAATATCCAGCATGGGCTGCACCTGGAGGAGAGCCAGACCTGCACTAATTACAGGGTCCACTCACCTGTGATAATCGGCGAAGCCTGTCATACATTTCTCTCTCACTAGATGCGAAGAGCAACATGCAGAGTGAAGCATGCTGGGAGAAAAATGGATTCTGGCTCCCACTGCTCTAACCTGTGGACTGCTCTGCTCTGCAAGTGTTGATTCCTCTGTGGGAGTCCTTTGAGGCGTCACAAGTGATTTATCTCTGCAAATGTGCAAGTGCAAAAAATGATTTCTATCTGAATGTCAATAAAAGACATTCAGACTCTTTCTATAATCTCTGAGAACCTACAGATTTGACCTTTGTGTGCATCTGCACAGACAACCTGAAGTTTGACCTCATAGGTCCACGTTTCCACATTTGTTTTTTGCATTTAGTCAGTCTTTTACCATATCTAGTGGATCTGTTTGTGACTCACAGACAGACTCCACAGAGACGGTTTCCACAAACACAACCTAATGGTCTTAATCAGTGCAAATTAAGCATAGCGCATTCATCCAAAGTGAGTCCCGGTCTAATCAGGTTGTGTTTGTTGTTGTAGCTGCTCTGTCCTCTGTGTGGCCCGGTGGCTGATGCAGGTGTGAGATTTTTCTTTCTGCTCTGCTGAAACACAGACAGGAGCAGTGACCCTGCAACAACTGAACTTTAACTTTAAACTCTTGATGCTGAGCAGTTTGTGTTGCTACCATTTAAAGGACACAAGGATAATGTCCAATATACTTTAAGATCTTTAATTCAGGTGTAAAAATATTCCTGCTGTAACCTATTGCTTTTAATGTTTTATAGAAGTTCAAAAATCCGATTCTGAATCCATGGATGGCAGTAAAGTCTATTCAGACACTGAGATCATAGGAATTACGGCTCTCAGGGTATCACATTTTCAATTTAGGATTGTTGTAGCAAGAAAAATGACTTTATAGAAATATATAAGGAAAACTTAAATTGATTATCAATTTATTATGATGTTTGAAGTTATATTGTATCTATGTTACCAGCCCTGTGACTTCTTTGGAGATTAATTTTCTTGTTGAATTTGTTTTTATGCCTGGTTATTTAGATTCAGCACCCACTGGGACATGTGCATATCCTAATTGGATTTATGTTCTGACATTTCTTATTAGGGTTGCTCTATTATCTTTACAATTTAAACATGGTTTTGTCGTTAAATGATGTATATGCTGCTTCTGGTAAGTCATAAATTTGCACCAGATTATTGCATCCAATAAATAGTGCACATGGCACAGTGTAGCCATATTAGCATCAAAGTGTTATTCCACAATGGTTTTTTAAAATATACATATTTGTTGCATACACAAAACAAAAACCCTCTGTCCATTTGGAAGAGTGTTGAAAGACTTGATATTTTGATTGGGGCACAAAGGAGATTTCTTTGGTTTTTGGAGACAGTCTCAAGCAGACATTTAAGGAGCTCTAGCGTCTTCACGTCTGTTTCTCCCTTTAGTCAGAGGTTTTTGCTTGTTGCCAATGTAACCTTAAACAGTACCATCATTTGAGCTAAATACAGGTGTCTGGAAAGTCCTTAACTTCACCATATGATGCTAAATGCAGAGACACCACTAGTAATCCAGTAGTTGCAGGCCAATGATAAAGCTAATGATACGGAATTAAATGTAAAAACCCTGCACACTTCCCCTTTAAGTGTTGAATAGTATCACTATCACTTCAATCTAGCCATCCCCACACTTTTTTTGAATGACTTTCATCAGACAGGACAATGTGTGCCAAAGTCAGTGATCAAAGTCAGATAGAAACCCTGATATTAATTATTCACTGAGCCTTCTGCTACTGTTACACCTCTGCTGTCTGAACCGATGCCCTTCAAACAACACGCCTGTATCTGCAGCTCAGTATCATGCACCCCTCACACACGACAGAGCTAACAACAAAAGAGCTGTCGGCCTTCACCCATCGCTGCAGGATAGTGTGCAAATCAATGACTCCTCAGGCCTGAAGATATCCTGCAGATAGAGATAGGAGATGGACAAAGGATCTGAGGACACATTCAGCCCTCGAACACTGTGTTCAGTAATGAGCTTCCCAACAGTGCTGCTGGGTGACAAATGAACCCAGGCACAAATAATACCACATACATCACTCTCCCATCCAGCTATGCAGTCCTCTGCGAAAAAAACTACAGATGTCATTTCACAAAAATAGCAGCCAATAGTTGTCTTTCATTTTTCATGCTCGGCTTCTTCACTCTTCCTCTGTCAGAGCACTCCTCTGTGGGGAGTGTCCAAGCTTTTCCCTCTGTGGTTAAACTTCACACTGACTGTTGATTGCTGGGTGGGAAAGGGCTTCAGTTTTATGGCTCGACATCTCAACAGGGACCTCTGTATGGCAGCTCATATAAAATCCTAAATAGCTTTGCTCATATTAGATTACATGCTACATTTCTCTGCTTTTACCATCCAGCAATTTATGAACAAAGAGGCTCTATATGCTCACGGCTGACACTCCCTCTTAGGGAAGCTACTTTAAAAGCCATTACTGTGATGTACATCATTCACCCTGCTTACAAACAGCACCTGAGTTAGGTGAAAATTGTGGCATTTTATGTGTCTAACATTCTAATACAGATAGTAAAAGGTGGCTTATAGAAACTCACAGATCAAAAATGAATTGAGAATTGATTCCCAGAGGAAACCATCAAATTGCATGTTTTGTTGCTGTGTGTCGGTGTGATCAACGTAGAAGAACTGTGTGAATGACATCAGATGCAAAGACTGTGGAGGCATTGGTATTTAAATCCAGGTTTAGCATGTGTCACTTGTTTACTCCGTAGAGAAAATGGAGAGAGAGCAGACTGACAGCAGGTGCAAAATGAAATTCAGTCCCATTAGAGGTTCCAGTGAAAGAGGAAAAATAAATGAGAGCTAAAACAAAGACACCTACATAATACAAAAAGGAATGTGATATGTGAGAATAGAAGTGAGAAAAAGATCAGATCAAGAAAACCACAGAAAGCTGGCTCTTAATAAACCAAATTAAATAGATCAAATGAATTAAAAAAAGCAAATAAAGTGGAGGTTAAAAGCAAATCAGCAGACAACCTGCAGAGCAACAATGTGTGGGACAAATTAAAAAACAGTCTGCAGCTTTTAAAGGTGGATTGTCATCACGTCACATGAGACTGTGTTTACTTCTTTCTCTGTGGCACAAAGGATACTCGGGCCACTGTCACCCACAGCAGACGGCTGGTTAAAAACTGTTGGGGAAAAGTGTCATTTTGACCACCCAAGGGAAGTATGAAGACAGAGATATCAATTTTAAAATCTTATTGTACGTTTATTCAAACGTTTAGGCCTCATTGCAAACAAAATCTCCATCCATTTTGAAATACTTCATTTAACATAAACAGGCCAATAAACGTTATGTGCTGCATTTTTGTCAGTCAAATGCAAATGAAACAATTAAGAATTAGATTTATGTAATATACCAATGCACCTGGTACTGTTCCAATAAGTTTCTGATCCAAATCTAACCCGGAAAGTTTGGAAAAGTATGAAAACATCCCCAGCAGCATAGATATTGACATATTTTGCCTTGTGTGTGTGTTTTTAACAGTATATAGTAAAATTGTATATGTGCATAAAAGGTTTAAAACATTTTTTTCAGGTTTTTTGTTTTGAAAGAGCAATCTAATGTGTCATTTTAACCTAAATACAGTCAGGTAAATGACTCTAATTCTGTTTTTTTTTTTTTACTTTATTAAAGAATCAAATAATTAAACTCATGAGTAGATAAATGATAAATTCATAATTTCTTAAAGGGTTTAAAAGACATAATTGCATCATGTATTTATTGTTTTATGTTAGCTCTTACAGGGTTGTTTTCAGCTGATCCAGTCAGAGAGTCAGACCATAAAGCAAATGGGGATGCTAACCGCAATAATCTTGAGTGCTGCAAATGCAAAAACAAAGCAATTAAAAAGCACAAGCAAAAGCCTGAAACAACTGCACCAGTGTAAATGCACAATGGATGAGAAATGTGGTGCAAAAGGCTGGTGCAGCTTCTCTGCCCATTATGGCTTCAGTAAACTTACCACATATTCACCAGTTTTACAGCAGCAGCCTCAAGTTTAAATGTAAAGAGAGTTAAAGTCATTAATACGTTTGCCCTTTTCTGATCACATGCTGTCACTTCAAAAAATGATTTTCTGAGCAAATAAAATCATTTACTGTATCCGTGCATAGTGTTTTATAAATATCCATGACCAGAACAACAAAAAACATTAAACTCAGCTTGTTTTCACTGCAAACAACAAGGCCACATTACAGAGCTTTTAATTTTTCCCTCATCCGGTTGAAACTCTATTTTGAAGAGAAATATCTTTCCGTTAGACCTTTGTGTGTGCATGTGGCCCTGCAGTCTTATGCTCTATACTGGCGTTGGAGGGAAAAAGTACCTAAAGCATCAAACCTAAGAGGACAGATCATTCATCAAGATTAAGAATACAGGTGTAGAAAGTTTAGTGGTGTAAGAGCGATCCATTAATCTGTCTCATTTTCTTGTAAGATAAAATTTTAGAGTAACTAGGGAGGACTTTGGTGAATGAGGTACTTTGATAGCTTGCAATGGGTTTCCAGCTCATTTCTTTGGCAGCAGTAACAGGCAGCCACCAGGTCCAGCTGAGAGGTCAAGGACTTGGATCGCAAACTGCTGATAAATTCTTCACTAGCCACATGATTAGGCAAAAAAAGATGTACTGCAGCTGCTCCCGGCCTCCACTCTACCATCCACTCGTTTCATCCGCTGTTTGGTTTTCATCAGCATGCCGGCCACCTGCTCTTGCCCTGCATCATGATGCCAATTTGGCTGGACAGAGTAGAAACAGGCAAATGTGGTTCTAGTGGTGGTTAACCAGCAGGAGCCAGGCTTCTGTGGTCATGTTGATTATTTACATGTGAGAGGAAAAAAAGACATTTTGTGAATCTTGTTCTGTTTGGTCCCTCATCATCATTGAAAATACTATCTACAGCTGAGAACCTTTTACAGCAAACTAGTGTAAAATCAAATTTTAGAAAACTCTACAAAACTTCTCACTTCAGTTTTGTGAGCAGTGCTAATGTTCTAATCCAATCCTGACCCTAGTCACAGAGACCAAAAAAAGCTGAAATCACTATGTGGACATCGGTCTTCTCACATAATGGTACTTTCACTTGTTGCTACATGTCCCAGATTTTTTTTCCACCCAAAGTGTTGATTCATTTGCAAAAACATACATTAGAGCTTAAATAAAATCTGCAGCCTCTCAGTTTCTTACGTCATCATCCATGTAGAGATCTTAAGAGAGAGAATATACCATAATAATAAGGGGTTACTTTGACTCGCCGGCTGAAAGTAAAAAAAACATGCAGAGGTGGAAAAACATCCAAACAAATATGGTGAGCCCTCCAGAAGAACTTCCACCAGTACACTATGACCCAGAACCTGGTCCTAAACAGAGGGAGGCAACTGATGTGTCGCAGCCAAGGTTTCAACAGCATATCTCTGAGTAGTCCATTAAAATTTGAGTTTTATTCTTTCTTGCATTTTTTAAAGCAGTCTAAGATGAAGTTGTTGCCAAAAACAAACAAAATGTTGTTATAATAAAAGTAACTGCTGTACTCTTTGGTCTTTCAATGCTGGGAACATTTTTGTTGATTTTCACAACCAACAACAGAGCAATTGGCTTTTTGGCTTGACAGCTTGACTGTGCAACACCAGTCCAAGACCTCAGAGGGCCTGAGAACAGCAAGAGCTAACCCATCCTGAGGCATCCAGAAAGCTGAACGGGACTACACAGAGAGAATAACCAGACACTGTATAGACAGCAGAAACACGCAGAACCTGTGGCAGGGCATACAGACCATCACAGACAATAAACCCTCACCACAGGTCTGTGACTGCAACCTCCTTCTGCTAAACAACCTCAAAAACTTCTTTGCCCGCTTTGAAGCACAGAACAGCACACGTCCACTGAGGACCCTACTCCCACCCCACAACCAGGCTCTGTGTCTGTTGAGACTCAATGCCCAACCTTAAACTCACATACGGCAGAAATTGACAATAAAAAGCTTGAAACTTAAAACTTGAAACATGACCTCCTTGCTGCTCCAAGTCTACTGTTTTTTTTAAATGAGTATGGGTTATTGGGACAAAGGTTACAAAGAGTGCACACCTTCATTGCTGCTTTGGTTATGGAAGTAATTGGTTTCTTTTTAACAACACCTGCTAAGACTTGTTCTCACTGTAAGTTTATTTTTTAGTCTATCCTCTGCCCTTTGAAAGAAATCCATTAATGCAGCTCCAGGAAAGCAGCAGAAGAATAACAATTCAGGTGTGACACCCTCTGATTACCAGTGTGCAAAAAAACCTTAAAAATGAAAAGCTGAAATTTCTTGTAAACAAACACATATTCCGGTTGAAATATGTGCAGAAGGGTTTGATTAGGCATAACAGGATTTTTTTATTCATTTTCCAGGAGAGAAGTTGGATGAGCTGTAAGCCAGCGTTAAACACAAGTAAGTGTGAGGCAGTGTTGGTGTGGAGCTGAGGTTGTCTGATGATAATCCTCTGCAGGCTTTTCCAGAGGAGACACTCTCTGTACACTGCAATAACAAAACTGAGACCTCTGTAAATGCTTGTTTTGCAATTTTCTGACCTGCTGACAGCAACCGGGAACATCCATGGCTTTTTGTTCTGCCTGTTACTGAGGTGATTCCAGGGGAGGGTCTGTTTCACGGGTTATTGGCACCCTGAAACACTGCAGTGAAATCGACCGACCGGGAGTGAGATTAGACTGAGTGGAAAGCAGCATCTCAAGGCATCTATTTCTCCACAATAGCTCTTTGAATGAGGCACTAAAATTGGTGTAAGTGGCAGTGATATTGAGCCAAGTTCAAACCCTCCTGGTGTGATTATCAGAAGCAAATTTGCTGTCTGTGAAATCTTACACTCAGTTTTATTGGATTTGCACCCAGCAGTTCTCTCACTGTCACAACCACCCAGAAAGGTCTTTCCCTCGCCTGCAAAGTTAATTTTCCTGCTCTGCTTCTTCATCTGCTCAGCACCTTTTTGAATTCAAAACATGTTACCCAAAGAATCTTGTTTGTTTTGAATGCAAATGTGAAACCTTCCCTAAAAGAAAACCGACTTTGTTGTGATTGCACTGCTGCCATGGCCACCATCTCCAAGGCTGATCAACACTTGGCTTTACTAAGTAATCAAGTGGTGAAGAAGACATGAAGAAGAGGTGTTGTGCCTTTTTATCAGACAACAAATTTGAAGTCATAATGTTGGCTGTCAATACCAAACATAGATAAAGTTTCAAGTTGTAAGGCAAATATGTGTTGGACTAATCCCAAAATGAGACCATAGGATGTTCTTGATCATTTTTTTTTTACTACTTAAAGTGTTATCAGTGGTCTTTAAATTGTGATTATGAAGTTTGTAGCCAAAATCGCATTACCTGTGTCATTTTCAAGGGCTTTTCTCCTGCAGAGCTCCAGTAGATCATTAGCAATTCGCCTCTGAGTCGTGGGTGGAGACACTGCTGCTCTGCACACTTATCTTCACACTAGCTTGCAACCTAACATTACAGGTGTAGTAGAAGAAACAGGTAACATAGGAGCTATTCTGCTATTGGACACTAATGTCTTTGGGGACATGATGAAAGTTAATATTATAATTAGCTTTCTTACGAGCATTGCAATCTGCTAACTCACACGGTTGTTCCGTGATCATCCTCTGTGTTTCTCCTCTATATGCAGAGTGTGGCCTGCATAGCGGGGCTCTGGGAGCAGAGCTTGGAACCTGCCGTTTGGGTCTGCCAGAGATTCACAGGGATTTGAATGAAGAAATACTCAGAAATGCAATTTAGCATTTTGTTTTCTCATGATATGATAATAATGTATCAGATTTCATATAGCGCTTTATCAGAGACCCTCAAAGCGCTTTATATTGGATACATTATTCATTTGCGGCACAGTGATGTAGTAGTTAGCACTGTCGCCTCACAGCAAGAAGGTCCTGGGTTCGAATCCGGGTCAGGGCGTTTCTGTGCAGAGTTTGCATGTTCTCGCTGTGTCTGCATGGGTTTACTCCGGGTACTCCGGTTTCCTCCCACATCCCAAAAACATGCAAGAGTGGGGTTAGGTGAATTTGCCACTTTAAAATTGCCCGTAGGTGTGAATGTGAGTGTGAATGGTTGTTTCGTCTCTATATGACAGCCCTGCGATGAAATGGCAACTTGTCCAGGGTGTCCCCTGCCTTCGCCTGATGATGCTGGGATAGGCTCCAGTCCCCCTGCGACCCTGAAAGGGGAAAAAGTGTTAGAAAATGGATGGATGGACATCATTCATCTGCTCACACAGGCACACCCTGGTGGTGGTAAGCTACCTTAGTCGTCACAGCTGCCCTGGGGCAGACTGATGGAAACGTGGCTGCCAGTTTGCACCTACGGCCTCTCCGACAGCCACCACCACCACCACCACACAACACTCACATTCATACACCAGTGGAGGACACACACTGTGGGTTAAGTGCAAGGTGGGTTAAGTGTCTTACACAAGGACACAACAGACAGGCTACGGATAGGAGGGAATCAAACCGCCAGCCTTCCGGTTATTGGACAGCCGCTCTATCTCCTGAGCTACTGCCGCCCATATCTGTGATATGTCCTGTAGAATCAAAAAAATGCCATCTGAACATATAAAAAACAAGACAAATATGATTGTCATCAGAGTGGGTCTTTAAGGACTCCCAAGAGCATTATGCCATGAACACACAAGATTTTCTAAAATGTTATCAAAAGCAGAATAGCATTGTCAATATGAATTTTAACAGGAATGTCTAACGGTGTTTTTTTTTTTTAATGTGCTTTGAATTTGCATGAGAATGGTTATGCCTCTGTGTGTCTTTTTTTCCTACAATTTAACCTTATTGTGTTTTTTAAATTATATTTATTATGCATTGTTCAGTAAATGCAAAATAACTTTGTTGATAGATTGATGACAATAAATTTCTATTCTTCCATTCCATTAGGGGGGTGTATGCTGAAAATGAGCATAATACCCCCGCTGTCCCTTAATTTATCTAAAAGGTCAGAAAAAAAAACACATCAGCAAAAACTCTTATTGCCATTTTAACTGTGATTTAGTGACCTCTAAACATCTGAATTGTGCAGCCTGAATCTTGAAACTCTGATGACTGAGACCCTGCAGGTTTTTCTTATTTAAGCTTCACTACTGTAAAATGTTTCCATTTATTTTCTGAAGAAAACACCAGGAATCTCATATAAAACCTGATCTGTGTCACAGAGCAGTGAAAGCCAGTGTTCACCATAAAATGAGGTGCGTGAGTAACCATGGGGACTTTTTTATGGTGTGAAAGCTTGCACATTATAGTTACTATGGGAACTGGGACTCTGTAGTTATTCCAGTTAAACAGTAATTAAGGGAAAAGAACCAGCAGCAAAAACACACACGGGGAATGGGAAGTACGGTGAATATGTGTTCATGTGTTAGAGTAATCATGGCACAAGGTCGGGCTGAGGGGTTAACCTGCTGTTCCCTCTGTGGGGCTAATTAGGAGTCATGACAGATTGCTGCAGTTTACACTCCACTGTTCATTTAGCATGTTCTCATGACTCACCTGATCATCCCAGCCCTGTCTTCTTTATAAAAATGTCTGTAAACCAGTTTAATTTCACTGCAGGGAGAGCTGAGACTGACAGGAGAGCTTATGCACATTATGCATCTGAAATATAGGAAACATCTGTTAGGTCCAATAATAAGAGGAATGAAACATTTCGAACAGAATGGTTGTAAAAATATGTGCTGATATGTTCCAGAGACGGCAAATTAATTCAAAAAAGCAAAAGCAAAACAACAGATGAGATCATCGTAATGCGAAATATGCTATGAGGCCAAATTTTGACTGTGCAGATGAATATAAATGAACACAATATTCCAACTAACATCTGTCTGTGCTGCTCGCTGAGGAATAAAGTCTGCAGAGCATTAACTAGTGTCCCTCATAGCTGTCTTTGTCTTTGGACCATCACGACAAGTGCCTGACTTTGCATGATAAGGTGAGAGGGAAAGTCAGCCATCTGGAGCTCATGCTATAGCTTGGCAGCTCTGTTTCACTAATCTCATTGTGGAAACATACAGTAGTGTACATGTGTGCTGTAATGAGTCTGTTGCTACAGCCGCAGGATGGCTGCGTGAGCTCCTCTCTTTGATACAGATGGCACGGCCCTATAATAAGTTGTCAGAGCTGGCCCCCGGGCTCTCGGCTGTTTAGATTTAGGTCTCACATGGCCAAATCTTGGGGGGCCATCGCTATAAAACTCCTCAGCAGAAAATTGGACTGTTGTCCTGAGGGGAAGGAGTTATGTAATTTATTCTTGGTCCAGATCAGAAGCTACAAACTTGATGACAAGAGCACTACTATTTCTTTTGTCTAGACCAGTGTGTCGTCTTTTACCTTGACATGTTTTGACTGCAAAGTTCCTGCAGTCTTTGCTGTCAGGAACTATAAACTAGTCCAACAGGAACTAACCCTAACCCTAACCCTAACCCGAGGTGATGTTTTTTCTCACATGCTTCAGTTAGTTTGAAGTGGTCATCCCATTTTGTATTTTGTCTTTGTTGAACACATGAATCATACGAACCTTCCTCCTGTGTTAGCTTTTACTACACACCCACCATGTTAAGGGTCGGTTTTGACCTGTGTCTTAAATCAGCTGTAAAACACACTAAAAACAATTCTCTATCATCCAATTTGGTTCTTATCTCTCAGTTACCTTGTTAGGCTTCATCATCCATGAAAATATTGATTCTAATAATTTTTGTAGTGGGCCTCTGGGTCTTTCATTGTCAGTATACCCCTCACACAGACATCTATACTGAATTGATCTCACATGTCAGGCTCACACCCAAGTGAGGACAGACTCCAAAGCTGTCAGCTGAATGATTGGCTCAGGTAAAGGAAATACTTTTAAACTGTTGTTCAGTGACACACTCACAATGTTGACTCATGAACTTGAACATTTCACTCTGTGACACTGCATTCATCATCTGTACACGAACTGTAAATTAAATTAGGTTTAGCAAATGCAGACATTGGAGACAAACAATATCTGAAGCAGAGTGCTGGTCTGGATGGCACTGATGAAGAGGAAACTTCCTTTTTAGTGATCGTATCATGAGTCACTTTTAGCTGCTTCTTTTTCTTAGAGATGCTCTTTCTAGTCTTCATGGATGCCAAATAAAAATGTAAAAGTTGAATCAGGACTCACAGCTTTTCACTTTTTCCCCTTGAACAGAGGGTTCAGTCTGATAACTTTGCACATATCCACTTATAAATGTTTTCTATGGTGTCCTCTCTCTTTCTTTGTTAGAGTAAAATAAAACTTCCCCGCTTCATATCCAAACATGTGCTTCTAGAAACTAGCTTGGAGAGAAGTTTGTCCAATCCCACATTTTTAGGGCTTGGTGTGAGATCAGTCTGTTAATCAGTTTATCTGTTAACTCAGTTATCATGTTATCATCTGTTTCCAATCCCAGTATATTGAAAATGTGTTTCTACCACGAATATGTCTCATACTGCTCTGCAAACTAGTACCTGTTAGAAACTTCTGTAATCCACCATTTGATCTGTAATTAAAAAAGGCAAGGGGAAAACATTTCATAAACCAACACATGTTCTCTATTTCATACTCTGTGTCAGGACAGCTTCTTAGTGTCGAAAATACTTAGGTCAAAATGGACCAGAAGTTTGGCTGAGCAATAAAAGTAGATCCAATGGGTGTTTGTAGGTGACTCAAATGATAAATACTAATGAGGACCTTTTGAAACGTTTTCATCTTCCCAGAGTGTGACAGTCTGCAGGCTTTTTGACGTAATAGAGAAAGTTCCCTCTTATCATGACCTAAATATGAGCAGTTCAATGAGATGAAAGCCAGTTAAATCAAAAGCACATCAAACTGCCTAAAACGTCTTTAAATAGGGAGATTTTATGTTTTTAGAGTGATGTAATAAGCTAAGAGAAAAGTTTTCTTTCTCACATTTTAAGTCAAAAAGGTAGACTTTCATATATCACAATAATAATGACATGTCAATTTAAATATTCAAACCTTTTCATGTTTTAATTTGGATGAAGTTGGTTCTTGTAAATCAAAAAAAAAAAAAAAATCCAATTATTAGAATATGAGATCAATCAGGATTCAAGGATTTTAAATACATACAGTACATGCCCTTCATTCGGAAGTACAGTATATTCATCAATGCATCACTTTGCTGTAGCATGGAGGTGATCGGTCTGCAGCTCTGCCACAGTGTCATTGAGGCCCAGGTTGTTTTGATAGCTCCTTCAGCTGGTTTGTATTTTTGGGGCGGGTGTTTCTTCCTCGACACAAATTTCTCACAGAATCTCTCTCTGGGGTTCATTTCAGGTCAGAAAAAGCTGTAACACCATGGTCAGCAAACCATTTAGTAGTACATTTTTAGGCAAGAGTCTCACTGGAAAGGAAATCTGCATCTCCATAAAAAGCGTCTTGGCAGAAAAAGCATGAAGGTCTCTAAAATCTCATAGTAGACTTTAGGCTGCTTTGACTCAGGAGACCGACAGCTGCAGATGACATGGCACCCAGATCCTCAGAGATTGTGGTAACTTTATGCTTGACTTTAAACACCTTAGATTCTGGGCCTCTCCGATCTGTCTCCGGACTCTAGGACCTTGATTTCAAAACAAGATGCAATACTGAGTTTTATCTGAAAAGAGGACTTTGGACTGCTGAGCAATAGTCCAGCTCTTTTTTTCTTCTTAGCCCAGATAAGCTCTTATGACGTTGTTAAAGTCCAAGTTAATTTCTTCAGTGCTTTCTTGAGAGTAAAGTCAGTGAGATCACAGATGGAATAGAGATAACATGCTATTCTTCAGACATCTGCCTCAAGTCATAGCAATCAGGACATGAACTAGAGCAGGATGGGAATATGACACAGACCACTACCAGCAGGAAGAGTTGAGGTGAGACAATCAGCACCTCACACTCCTCCCTAAAGGATCTTCCTTCAAAAATCAGAGCATCTCCACATCATCACACCTGAACAGGTTTGTAAATGTGTTCCTGCTGTCCTGTCTCATGGTAAAAATGTTAAAAACCTAAGTACAAATACAGCCATACATTTCAGCACATAAGGATGATGTTTCATTTGAATCTTCATTAGTGTTTTGGGCACTGGTGACATCTATGCTGTCATTTGTTTCATAAAATCAAGAAAAATTGTAAGTAATTGATGACAACAATATGCATGATGTGTGTTTCTCTTTAGCTCAGGTGAAGCTCAGGTGGGTTTGGGCTGACTATCAAACCTGTTGGCAGAGTTAAAAGTTTGATAGAATAAAAGGGATGGCCTGGTGACAGAGGAGAAAGTCTGCAGCAGGTGCAGTTGACTGCTGAATAAAATACCATTGGCTCCAACACTGAAGCATTTCTTTCACTTTCCTTCCACACACCCTGACAGTGCAGCATTAAATCCTTTTTGTTTTTTCTGTTTTTATTTTTTTTGCCAGTTTCCACATGGCTTTTCACGACAAATGTAAAAGTCATGGAGTGTGCAATGTTGGCAACATCTCTATCAGCATAAACCTGGAGTATATACTGTATGGGTATATGCAGCATATATAATCAAACTTAACACTGCTCTCTCTCTCTCTCTCTGTCTGTCTGTCTCTCTCTCTCTCTCTCTGCCCCTCTCCCACTGTCAAACACAAATGCACACATATTTCCTCTGCTTTCATTCTCTCACTCTGTGATCTCACTCTGATGTCTCCAAGTCTCTCTATTTTCTGTGTGGCCAGGTCTGATCTCATTTCCTCTCCGGTCCTCTCTCATTTCCCCTGCAGCTGTCCAGCCTGCAGCCTCACTGAGGCCACATTTAGGTTTCTATTTAAGTCCTCTCTCCTCATGATGCTGGAAGCTGATCTGGATGTCCAGATTCACTGAAACGTCAAACACATTTAAGAGTAAATCACTGTGGTCCTCATCAGGAAGTTTAAAGTCTGTGAACCAAATAGACTCCCTGAGTAAAATGCAACAATTAATCTGTCAGGTGTCTTTGCTCTCATGATTTACCCGAGGATGAAGTGAAAGGGAATAATCAGTTTATGTTATAGATTTTAAAATGTATTATTCAAGTTCTCTGACACAAGTGAGGCAAGTGCGTTATACTCTGTAATTACAACATTTTTTTCTCAGAGCAAGAAAAGTGGTGAACATTTCATTAGGGATAAATATGCAGGAAAACACAGGGTGACAAGGACTGATGAAAAACAGCAACCACAACCACCGACAACTTCAGCAACACAGCTAATGACCTCAACACTAAATAAAACAACCACAACACAACATAAAACAACAATTAAACAATCCCAACCACTCACACCATCAACAGCAAAGAAACTGAACAACATCTGACAGCAATCAACAATCACAACCAAGAGAACAAATACAATATGACCAACAATCAAAGCACAATTTTACAATTTAAACAATAACACAAAAACATCACCAACAACAACAAAAACAAAACAAAAATAACAATTACAATTTTTCTGACCCAACACCAACAGTCACAACAACCAAAGTTACCCATTACAATTAAAACTACAACCATCAATAATCAAAAACTGAAACAACAACATTACCAAAAAACAAACAAACAGACAAACAATAAAAAATACACAACACCATTTACTATCACAACAACACAAACACCCACAATACCAAGGACTACACCAAATACGTTCACCAACAACTTCAACCGAAATCAACACCACCCACAACCAACAATATCACTGACAACTACAACAACCAAAGCACAAACAAGCACAATACAATAAAGCTAAGAATATAAAAAACACGTGAAAACAGTTCATAGAAACCACTGGGGCACGACAATGTCAACCCCCACAACATGACAACAACAACACAAAGAGAAACAAGCAAATAAATCTCACAGCTTGTTACCAGAAAAAACTGATGACAAAAAACACAACTACAACATCAACAACTTCAGCAAGAACACCCTAACCCTAATTGTAATGCAACATAAGCAAACAAGCAAACAACATAATCTAAAACAACACAAAACCATCAACTTCTAAAAAAGAGAAGAACTAACAATCACAAACACCACAAATAACAAAAACCAACAACCTACAGTACAACCAAACAATCAACAATAAGATCAGCAACTAGAAAAGCACTCGGAGAGCGCAGACCTCCGCCAAGCAACTCATGTCCCCACTTATATTATGATTCACACCAAAACTTTTAGTGTTACGTGTCTTTTATGAACTTTTATTTGTGTTTAAACTGGTATGTTCACTGTTCATAATGTTCCTAGACCAAGAAATGCCCTGACCCGGATTCAAACCCAGGACCTTCTGGTTGTGAGGCGACTGTGCTAACCACTACACCACTGTGCCGCCTAACTGCACCACTGTGCCACCCATTGGTTATCTTTTAGCATTGAAAATTCCAACGACACCCTTATTTTTGTGTGTTCTGGATCACGGTATCCAGAATTTTATCCGTAAAGTTGCTAACAGACGAACAAACAAAACAACGCTACCGAAAACATAACCTCCTTGGCGAAGGTAATTACAACAAGAAAACACTGCCAACAACATAAACCATCAACTTCCAAAACCACAACTGCTGACAACAAAGAGAACAGCAGCAACAATTCACAACACACAAACAAACAACTTAGCATTAGACATGACTGAATCACCAAGTTCAGATTGAACTAAGTTGACCAGCCGGAGGTCTCTAAGTTTCTTTAACAGATTTGTATGACTTGTGAAGATTCTCTGCTGGGGAGTTTATCACCTCAGCTGAAACCCACCCTCCACCAACAGTGTACCTAATGAAATATCCTCACAGGAGCTACAACGCTGAAGACATGAAGCTACTGGAGACGTAAAAAAGAAGCCAAGTGAGAAGGTTCTGAATATAAACAGGCTTTTGTTTGCTGTAACATTCATGGTACAAATTAAGAATTTATGGGTGATTCTCATCCAATTCTCATCCAAAAGAAATGAAAACAGTGTGTCCACTGAGGTGAAAAAGAGTAGCATGTTTGAGCATGGAGGTCCTCTGCTTGTGATTAAAGTGGTTTGATCTGGATGGAACCCATGGGATATTACTGATCCTAATCTGTGTGTGCTTTACTTATTCTTTGGACGTCACAGGCGACGGCTTATTGATCTGAGACTGGATGTCAGAGCAAGTGTAACTAAGAACAGCACAGTGTTCTCATGAGTCGGAAATAAGATAGAAATGGCTTAAACGGATTAAATGAAAATGTTTTTTATTTCATCACAGCAGAACTTCAAAATGTGTATCAATGTACGTGTCATTAGAGTAAATCAGTGTTGGCTGAAAGTCCATAAGCTACAAAAGTCCCAACCCAGACCAGATTCTGGATAAATATTGACACATGGCACAGCAGAAACCTCTCTGGTACAGCGCATGAAAGTAATTACCTGCATGATAACATGCGTTAATTACCTCCCGCACTCCTTTGCATGCTGTCATCAGTAATGTCAACACTGACTGATCGTTCGATTACACACGTCGTTAATAATTACTCACATCTGCCAAACTCTGTTGACCCGTCTTCTGCTGCTGCTAAAGTAAATTGTGTGTTAATGATGGAGCAGAGCTGGACAGCAGAGCCTGATGCTGTATAACATTTACTGTCACATCTGCTAGCTAAACATACAAGGGAAAGTAAAGAAAGGCGAGTCAAACTAATGATGAAGAGGGACGTCAAGCATTCATACGAGTTCGCTCTGATCTGGAGCTGCAGATGTATTAACTGCTTATCATTTTTTCAAGCTTATGACAAAAAAAAAAGATTATTTCAGTTTCAATTTCAATTCTTTATTTTTTTTTGTAGGATCCCCGGGGTTGATTTGGATGGTGCTCCAGTCTGACTCTGTCCCCTTTAGAAAGTGGCCTAATGAGTAATGACTGCTACAATACTTCCAAAGGTAAGCATGCGTCTATGGTGCATGGAAATAAAAAGAAAATTATGTCTGACTTTTATAGTTTGCTGCTCTAATAAGCCCAGACAGCTAGTTCTCAGTGAGCAACAAGCTAAGCAGCAGCAACATGCTATCATAGATCAAGGAGCTGAAAGTTCACCTCTGGATCTAAACCCAGATTAGGGGTGACCATACTGGATTAGTGTTGTGTTGTTTGGGAATGATATGTTCAAAACAACCAAATCTTTTTAGTGAACGTACTGAACAGACTCACTTACTTGAGTGATTCGTTCGTTTCTCACTTCAGGTGAGCTAAAGTGAGAAACAGCATTGCCAGTCAAGCAGCCGGCGAACGAGGGACCGCATGCACCGATACCTGAATCACTTGGTGAACGAATCACACATTGAACTACACTCTCTGGAATCATTTTTTTTTCTACTGCTAAATTGCCACCACAACAACTTGGATACAACAGGACACAGCATGTAACAATAGTGCATTAAACCCGCAGCATCCTGTCATTGCAGCGGTTTGCGAGGGAACGATACATGTTCAGTTTGAATTCCTCTAAATGTTCAGTGAACGAATCACTCACTGAACCCAATTTACCGAGCAGAGATGATAAATAGCATACCAGAGGACAGTACACTTAACAAAATCATGACTTATAAACGAGTTCAAATTTACAAACCTGTTTGTCAAAGCATCACAGCCAAACACTTGTGTCTCCTGGTCCCAGAAGCTATGAATTGAACTGATTCCTGAAATGTTCAGCTGTGTATCAGTTTAGGAGGTCGGAGTCACAGGCTTCTCCCGCCAAGCGCTACATGATTCGGTGATTTGGTGAACGAATCTTTTGGAGGATCTTTTTTAGTGAACTGATTCTAGTGATTCATTACATCTAAAAGAACTGCTGTGCCAATCAATACACTTGAGCCATTGTCCAACAATATCCATAAAACACTCACACATTGCCTTTTTGGACAATCTGTCCCAGCTGGCATAAGGAGTACGTCTGTGTTGGGTTTGCAAATAGGGTGAAATCAAATGGACCTTTTGATGGCAAAGTAAAGTACTTCAAAAAGATCTTATTAGAGAGTGGGTTTAAGCCAGGATACATGCTTGAGTCTTACAAAATAAGTTTATTCTTGGCAGCCTTTACTCCCTCAGCAGACATGTGTAACCTTGCTGGCCTCATGGTTCTCCCATTAGTTCCTTATTAAGAAGTAGAACTGATTGGCATCCATTGTGGCTAATATATTTACTAATGACGTGGAACTCATACAACTCTGTTTCAAAATATCCCTTCAAGGTCACGAGGTCATTCAAGTGCATGCGTGACATAACTTGTTGTTGGCTTCTGCATCTAGTTTGCTCTGGTAAATAAAAGGCTGTAGTTCACTGTCTCGCTGATTCTTGTCCAAAAAAACTTTTATTTCATTCAAGTATTTTTGCACTGAGGACTTCTACATTTCTGAAAAATGGTTTGAAGATTTTTTTCCATGTCCCATTGGCAACTCTGAATTTTAATTTTTGCACCTGCTGTTTTTCTTTTTTAAAGGTATGAGCTGGTAATATTTTTATGCCCACTAGAGCTGTGACAATTTTCGACAAACAGAATGAGATCCCACCAGGTCCCTCGTTGATACAGAAGGGACAGCAGCTCTCTGACACACTGAGACCTCTGAGTATTTCTACCTGCATTAACATCTGCCTGCAGGGGAGAACCTTTCATGAGTTTTTGCTGTTTTCTGGTGGCCTCTTAACTCTCCTGTTCATTTCTCTGCATTTCTCTGGAGCATGCAATATGACACCAGGGAAGATCTTCATGTGTTGTTCTCATTCCTATAGAAGATAAAAGTCAGGTAATCAGGCCAAACTGTGGGTCTGTATCACTAGAACTTCTTTATCAAGTTTCAAGAATTACTTACATAAATCACCTGGTTAAATGTAAAAAATAAATAGAATAAAATAAAATAAAAGTTGCATTCATAACTTCTTTAATCGATCATTAGGGGTCCGCCACTATGACACCCACAAGAGACAGAGTGCATAATCTTCAGTGTGGACAGTGTAGGAAACAAAAAGTGACGTTTTAGTTATTAACGTCTTTAAACTCCAATTAAAGTCTAATTATCCGATCCTTCTGGAGAGGGATTAATGAAGCTGCACGGCTCCCATCTGCTGCTGACAGTGATGCTATGTGTGTGCGTGTGTGTTGATACGTTTGTGTATTCGTTTGTGTTGATAAAGGTGAAACACAGAGCCAAGCAAGCGTCTCTTTCCCTACAGCTCCAACATGCTCTCCTTCCATGTAGAAACCATCAACAGAAAAATATAAACACTCAAGCTCAAGCTCTTTTCACATTTACAATCCTGAAAATTTCCAGAATTTTTCAGCACTACCTGCCCCTGGGAAACATTCAAAGTTATCATTTACTCACACACCCATCACATAGAAAAGGATGCTGTGGTAGCATTCAAAGGTTTCCAGACAAACCAGCCTTTAATGACATAATATTTGCGTTTATGTTAAGACTGACAGCAATAACACACCGATCATGAAGTAATTAAGGTCTGAAATTAAATTAATGCTTTCCTTTTTTAAAAAAACAGACATTTGTACACTGTTATAAAGCTGCTGTGATGAAAAGTGATGTGCACATCAGCAAACTTTGCAGAGCACTTTTCCTGAAGCAGGTGAAGCTCATCCGACCCGTGGATCAACTTTACTTTATATAAAACCACCACTTAGAATGGATCATAAGTACATTTATAATGCTGCTATGAGTGGTTAAGGCACTCATAGCAGATTGTAGCAAACGTTTATGAAGCGCTTTAAGCAGTGACCATAATGCTTAATGAAGGAATATGGATAAAGTGTTATGGCTCAATTCAAAACTACCAACAGTATCTTTTAAATTCTGGGTTTTATAAGACTTGTAATTCTTAAAGCTTTTTCCACTTGTAGAAGTTAAGGAGCTCATCCAGAGAACCATGGACGTTATAATTTTATAATATATATAATGATGGATGTCTAATTTATAGACATCCTTACAGTACTGAACCATATTTACATTTTTTGCCTATATTAAGAACAATCTAAGATTATTTCTCAATCAACCACATGCCACATAATTAGACAAGGTGTTTAAATGGATCTCAAAAAGGGTAAATTGTATAAAAATTGGGCTTAAATTAAAAAAAATATATATATATATTATTGTATGTTCCAAAGTAAGAAGAGAAAGACTCTCTCCTTAGATAATATCTAAAAACATTTTGAATAAATATATTTTTCTTTTAATCCCTGCTGAATATTCACATCAGATCACCCCATCACCTTAAGAAAAATACATATTTTTAAGGCGGAGTGAGTAATATGGTAAAGTCAAGGTGAAAGACATGACTCATCCTGAAAAAACTCTTTAAACTTTTAGGACTTTTGTGCAAGTGTGATTACAGAGTAAAATGACAGACAGGCATCTAAGATAAGATAAGATACTCCTTTATTAGTCCCACAAGGGGAAATTCCCATTTACGGATCATCCTTAAACATACAGTAGACAGAGGCATACAGGGTGACAGGAACAGGAGAACTGAAGGATCGCCAGCCTGACTGGTGCTCCTTTCTTAGATGAGAAAAAGGAGAACAGGAGGGAAGAAGAGGGGGGAAAAAAAGGCAACTCCAAACTCTGCTCCCATAGAGGGGCACAATGTGGGATCAGTAAAAAAACACCTCAGCACATAAGCAGCATAATAAGACAACAAAAAAGTACTCAAGAACTTGCACACGTGGGAGAAGGGCAGGAGGGCTAAGCAGCATCATCAGAGCTGACCCAATCACACTCTGGTCTGGTCACTTTGGAACAACATCAGCTTTTATCTGAGGAGAACGGTCTGATTGACATTCTGTTTCATATTCATAGACATTTGGTAAAGGTTTGAATAGAGCGTTAAGCACTGTGAGCAGCACAGATGCTTTGAAATTGATCTATCTGAGCAGAGGAGTTCAGATAACAAATAACCAAGACAGCAGGCTGAGCACACACACTCTCTACGTTAACCTGATTAATCAGAGAGGACGAGGCCATATGGGAATCATTGCACTCCAAGGAGACTCTTTTATTCATGCATCTTCAGCCAAAAAGGGACACACTGTTTCGGTTGCCAGAGGAAAATGCAATTTGAAGTTCAAGGAGACGAATAAACAGTAGAAAGAAATGGTTCAGTGCTTCAAAGGTTACCCAGGTAAAAATCGTAAAAGTAGTTGGACAATTTAGGGAATAAGCTTTCCTCTTTTTCCACACAGAGATAAGGTTCAAGTTTCAAAGTTTAGGAATATATACAGATTTCTCAGTTTGAGAGGTGAAATTTAATGAAATGAAATCATATGATCAAATGCGTTCAAAAAGACCCATTATGCTGATTCATTATGTAATACACACATGTGATGTTACAATGCTGGATGTGCGTACCATACCTCAGCAAATATTAGATACGCAGATGTTAACATAACTTTAGATGTGTTTTCCAGCTTCTCTGAGCGGCTTGTTTTGAGATATGTCAGACCTGGACAGTAGCTGATGTCATGGTCTGCTGTCCAATAAGGACAGTGTTGAAGGACACGCCCACCCTTAAAGCTGCAGAGTCCATCTCACTACTTAGAGCATGGGCCATCTTGAGTCTGACTGAGGTGTAAACATGCAAGAAAAATCAAAACACATATTATCTCAGTGTGTTAGTCTGACTGTATCAACATGTATTTTAAAAGTCCAGTGTAAGTCAGGCTAACACAATAAATCCATTTTTCAATCTCTTATTTCTAAGTGATACAAGGATTCGATATCAAGCAAACAAGTATCATTGGGTGTGTTTATGAGTGAAACACGATTCTGTTGTCACTCAACACCCAGAGACGATTCAGGAAAAGACTTTGAACCAGACCAACCAAACCTCTTTGATATATTGATGACTGATTAATTTTTAAGAGTATCATCCAGCTATATGCCACTTATTGAAGCTTTATCTGATCTGTGCACTGAGTCAGGCCTTTTAAAGGAAATAAAAGAGAGTTTTCATCATAGTGTCCTTCCCCCAGAGGGACTGATTGGATCCTCCTTTGGCAGAACTGAAATGTTTGTCAAGAGACAGACAACTTGTTTCAGGTCAGCTTTGAAAATGCTGTCAGCCGCTCTGCTAGTGGCAGCAAATCTGACTCTGGTTGTCTTTATTAACTCTGCTACCTTTTTCCTGGTGTTTGAGCTGTTAGAAGTGATAATGTCATTGTCCACCTGGGATAAATCCTGCAATCTATCATCTGAAGCATCTGAAGATTCATTTATTTTAGGGGCAAACGGACAACCAGCAGTTGTATTGCATCGTCAATCACAGTATTGATGTTCAGAGAAACACTTCTAAATAAACTCAACAAAGCGACTGTGTCATTTGATAGATTTGACACAGCAGAGCTTGTAGGTTGATGAAGTGATGGAGGCAGCAGGGGCGCTTTGACCCACTTGTTAAAATTCTCCAACGAGATCCAAAAGGGTCAGTGGGTCAAACCATTTAAACAACAACAAAAGGGAGGAATTACCCATTTAACTCTTTTCATTTTGCTCACCTGGCTTTTTTCTGAAGGCTGTGCTCCAGTGAAACAGGTAATAGACCTCCATAGTAGTGTTACAAGTTTATTTGTGTCAAACATGCATGCCAAATGTTTTCCACTGTTCTCAAAAACATTATTATCTTTTGAGTCAGGAGTCAGTGTTTAAAGACTTCGCTTTCACATATTTATGGTCCAGTTGGATCTAAAAGTGGAACAGTCAATAATAGAATCAATATGCAGCATGACGTCTTAAAAACCACTAGAGAAACCAAATTACAGAAAAGTGCTCAGTAATTGGTGTCAGCTCAGTGGAATGAAAATAAAAGCCATGCCTGATTTTCAAAATTTTCCTGATAAAAAGTGTTTTAAGGCTCAGTCTACTTTTTCAATGTCTACTATGGAGTAAGTTCAATCTTTTAAGTAACAAAGTGGAATTAAATAAAGATCAGGAAGAGTGTTTGACCGCGGCCAGCTTTTACAATGTTTTCCCGAGTTAGAGAGAATCTGCACGATTAAACAGAGTGCTAAGTGATCTTCTTAACAGCTAGAATGAGACTCATTTGTTCCTATTCACTCCAGCCTGTCTCGACTTCCCTTTAAACACTGACTGATGAAAATGACATTGTTTACATGCTGAGTACTTTAGGAGAAAGGACCTCCACTACTGTGATGAGTATAGATCTCTATCACTGACTGTGTGTTGCTTTAGCTAACGAGTCTGTGGTTCCCTGCAGCGTGCTGTGATGGACTACCTGACGTGCCACAACTCAACAGTCAAACAGGCCTCCCCACAGCTATGGGCTGGAGTCCAGATGGCTGAGAGTTTGACCTGGTAATGTCCTTGAAAAGGAAAAAAGTAAGGGTAAGTATGGAAATATTTTATAATAAAAATGGAGATAAAACCGCAGCTCTGTTTTTTATTGTACAACTCAAATTCTTCCACATTTAAAGGTCTTGCAGAATGTTGATTGAAAACAACATTAGATTATTTGTAGATAATATAATTAAAAGATTAAGAAAATCTGGAGAAATGTCTGACAGGGCCAAACATCAAACCTGGATGATTGTTATCTGCAGGCTCCTTAGGCAGCACTGCAGTAAAAACAGAAGTGACTCTAGAGTGGAAAAAACTACATGTGCTCCAAATCACTTTTAAAGGTCCTTACACAAAGGGAACGACACAAATTTACGACCTGAAATTACGAAATACTCTGAGGCGAATTTTGATGCGCCTGACTATACACATCAAGCGCAATGCGATTTTGCGACTTTCTAGGGGGGAAAAAAAGACACAACCCAGGTGGAAGCAAGAAGACTGAAACAACACCAGACTGACTGTTTTTCAGTTCTGATTAGACACTAGTGTTGAGATGACTGTCTGTCATGATAGCATGTACTGAGTCAGGGCCAGGCATTAAAAATTAGGATGTGATGATGATCTTGTTTGATTTTGAATATCATGAAAAGGCATGAATGTGATTTTCAGTCTATTTCACAAATATTAAAAGAGCTTTAAGATGGACTAAGGTGAAGATATTCATGTTTTCTTCTGTTTTTGTTCATGGTTTTGCCCTCTCCTCATATATTTCTCTACACGTGTATTTTGTAAAGGGCTCACTCTTATTGTTTTCACTTGTAGGTCAGGACAAGCTCACCTTTATCCACTTATCCTCACCTCGTTGGTAAAAATAGTGTTTGTCTTTCCTCGTATTTGTCTTATTTTGCTAGGACTAACAATGTTTCTGGTATTCTTGTACAGACTCCAATTTTCAGATGGTGTCATTTGCTTTTTGCATGTTCTTGTCTCCTCCTCATGGTAAACCTTTTTTGTTCTCTCCATTGTTGGTAATATTTGGGGGGCTTCCTCTTTTTCTTTTTGTATTACCCCTAACTCTTAATATAACTAGTATTTCAAGTATTTTTTGTTGTAATGTCTTTACTGATCCCACACTGTGCCCACCTATGGGAGCAGAGTTTGGAGTTGCCTTTTTTCCCCCTATTCTTCCCTCCTGTTCTCCTTTTTCTCATTTAAAATAGGAGCACCAGTCAGGCTGACAATCCTACAGTTCTCCTGTCCCTGTCACTCTGTATGCATTTGTCTACTGTGTTTCTTAGAAAGGATGAACTGTAAATGGGAATTTGCTACTTATGGGACTAATAAAGGAGTATCTTATCTTTTCTTAACTAAAAGCTTGTCCAATTTATTGATGTTGTTGTGCACAGAGCGGTATTGCAGACAGGACTGTCATAACTGTTTGTTAAATGCTAAATGTCCAGAGCGTGTTCGCTAAGCTTTGCACGATGTTGTCTGATTTACTTTGACTCAAAGTATAAGAGGATTTAATCCTATATTTAACCCCTTGTAGAACCAAGCTGTGTTGTCAGACATTTGGGTTGATAAGATAAAGTTTAGTAATCAGTGAGGCTTGGAGATGCTGGTGGGCAGATTTTGTACTTTAGTAATCTGACCCTTTTTTCAGGAATGATATGCTGGGATGCAAAGAAAAGGGACATTTTGAATATATGAATGCCTTACATTAATATATGTTTTAAAACTAATACAGATAATTAAATATTTGTCAATTACTCCCTTGGCTGTTAAGACCAAGGAGGCGAGGAAACGGGTGAACTCAGGCCAACCGCACTAATGACTTCTGTGATCAAAGAAGAGACACATGCCTCTAAATGTGTAACAAATGGTGTATAAAGGGGAGCTATGGTCCTTTTATGAGAAACTTTTCTTCTGTCTGACCCTGCTGGGTCAAGTACATGCGTGTGTGTGTGTGAGTGTGTGTGGTAGTAAAACCTTGCTGTGCTGAAGACTACCACCCCTGTGTGGGCTGTAACTGCTGGTGGGCCAGCAGCTTTAGCAGCCGTGCTGACAGAGCTACATTTCTATGAGTCTCTGGTATCACAGGCTGCTGGACCTGGAGCTGTTTCTGGTTTGGTCATCACTCTAAGATGATGTTTGTTTAACTCTCTCTCTCTCTGTTATCTTCCAACACCATCTAATGTACCTTTTCCTTTAACGGGTAATCGACCTCCCTCCTTTTCTGGTGCTTTTCCTCCAGTACATGACCTCCATCTTCTTTCTTTCCCCTTCTCTCTCTTGTAACATTTATAGATCCCCTTGCTCAATAGTAAGCATTCAGAGAAACCTGCTCTCTTTCAGTCATAATGCAGAGAGACAGTCCCAGCTTTCTCATTTCCTGACATGACTGCTGATAACTGCTGTGTGCACAGGCTCACCAGGCTGCAGAAAAGCCACCCTGAAACTGTGCATGTTCCCAGAAATCTCTTTATGTTAGAATTTTGCAGCCAAGTGTGGTTCGGACAGGCAGCGTAATTTCACCAAGGAGAAAGGGGTCAGGTTAAAGCTTCTGAATTCCAGGTGCTCTGACTCCTCTCATCTGGTTATTACACTGCAAGTGCATATTACTGCTCAGAGACAAGTGTTGATGAAGTGTGAATCAGAGGCTTTCATTCTGATAAAACTTTGTTGTGAGGTTACTGAAGCAACAGCAATGAGGTCTAGAATAAAAACTGTGGCATCAAATCTTGCTGTCTTTTTACAATGGAAGAGGATTATGGCCACTGGGAAGAAAAAAAACCCTCAAAATTCTGTTTAAAGTCAGAATTCTGACCTCAACTTCAAATCTACAGGTGAACTTCTAGTATTTTTGGTGGTCTAGGCCAAAAAACTTACATTTTATTATAGTGTAAAGCGACAAAGCAGCAACTGTTCTGCAGAAGGGCCATCTCAGGGACAGAAAACAGAAACAGGCATCTGGCCTTTGGTGCCAGTTAAAGCTAAAGAGACATTTGGGAAGCAGTGGAAACAAGGAGAGGCAGAGTGGGACATAAGCGGACTGAATAAGGTAATACCCAAAAAGAGACAGGGAGACACTGAGGGAGACAGGGAGAGGCTGGGGGAGATGCTTGGCATTACAGCTCCTCGTCTCCAGTTGTCCTTACAGTGACCCATTGGAGCCTAAACAGCTATATTTATCAGACAACTGTTGATGTTGGCGAGCACTGAAACCAAACGGTTCCAGTTTAGCTCAGAGGAGGGTCCAACAGTTTGGAGGGCAAAGCATCAAAACACCCACACTAGATGATTCTGGATCTCTTTGATTGGGTCTGTAGCTCCACAGGTTGGACAGAATTATGGACCCCAATTCATCCTCAGAAGGATAAAACCAACACAATGCTATACTGGTATGTGAAGTTACAACCCACCAACACTAGGACTGTCTGCTCTCAAATAATAGGGACGCCTCTCAGATATCTGTTTACAGTCTATGAACTTCTCAAACATAGACCAGTAGGCTGCATTGTACAAGACCCCTCAAACATTTTGTTCCCAAAGTTTGGCTCCCATCAGGCCACTGACTTTGCTACCCCGCCCGAAGAACTCGGAGGAGAAAGGCCACCAGGAGAAAGTGCCCAAATCTGTGCTGCTCCTCAACTCAATTCAGCTATTACACAACTCTCAGTGCCTATTTACACATGCCTGAAGGCAACTTGTAACATACCAACCTTAGGCTAAATTTGTTTACAGATGTGTCAGTGTTTATATTCTTTACCTGTCGCTCTATGTTTCTTTAATTTCACCCTGGGGGCAAATAAAGATTTTGAATTTAAATTTGAAGTCTACATTTGTCATATCATGAGTTCCTGTTTGTGTTCAGGAAACTAGGGCAAACTAATGAGGGTAAAATGTATTTAGATTGAAGGTGATATATTTCCTTCTGCATAATCATGGTGCAGTTATTGCATAAAACAAAAAAGATGGGGGCTTGGGGTGATACCAGAAATGTTCACTGCCTAGCAGACCAATCCGAGGGCTTTCAGTCCACACCATTTCAACATGTGCTATTTCTGAGGAGATGTGTTTAAGGCTATGTTGTTAGGCATCTATGAAGGTAAACCATGCTTCAGTATTGATCCAAAGATCATTGCTTTGATTGATAAATGATTTAGGTTACTATCAGCCTTCGGTGTCAATGCTCAGTTGCACTTTACAGACAACAGTATTATTATCGACTTATTCCAGGTTTAGATTAACATCAAAACATTTAGTTAACATTGGGGTGAAAATTTCCATTCAGGGTAAAATGTAAATATTGCCCAGCATTACTGTTATGAATCACATTAAACATTAAATTTTCACTCACAAACACTTCCAAAGCTCATGTTGTGTTGTGCTTTGAGACTGCTTCATATCTTCTTTCTTCAATTTGTTCAATGTCTCTTTAACGGTGAAGCTTCTAGTGCACTTTAAGATTTCTTGCTATTTTTTATATGCTGGTTTTGGTGTTCAACTTTACAACTTAATGTTATTTTTTTCTGTGTTTATTTAATTTTGACCAAAACATGATGATGCAGTTTTACAGTGTCTGGATTCTTCTAAAAGACCTCTGTGCAGAATCACACGTTACACTTATTAAAGACTCTCCTCCCACTGTTTAGATTGAATCTCTGTAGATTAGACTTACATTTATGGCTTATGGATGTTATGCTGGTAATTGTTTATAAGAAACATTAATATTAATTCATATAGCAGCTTAATCTTTGCACGTTTATAAATAGCACCACATGTATTTATGCAGGTTTGAAATACGGAGAATATTTCATATATTACTGATGAATGGTTGTTAATAATGTAGATCTTCTACAGACTCCGCAAAGGGCATCATAAAATAGTAAAGTCAGATCTGCTGGAGCTCCCAGAGCTGGTTTAGCTTTTATCGATGCTTTCTTCAAGCCTTCCAGCACAGATATCAGGGGGCACATTATTGCAGGGTTGGATGGACTTTCTTTTAAATCCCAAGTACAGAATCCAGCGTAAAAAACATTGGCATTTTAATCAATATAAGAACATAAAATCCAAATTGTACTGCTGAGATTCTTCTTTCTAGAGTATTTTCTTATTAACGGCTATTTTAAGTCATGTAAACTGCTCCCTGCGGTCTGAAACCTCTGAGGAACAGCTTTATCTTCAAATTTTGAAGAAGACTTGAATCTGCATTCAACTGTGAATCCAAATTGCAAATGCACATTTCAGAAGCCATCTGGAGTTGCAAAGCAGATGGTCTTATTTCTTGCCGACTGCTGCTTATAAAATTTCCAACACTACTTGTGTTTCCATTGTACCAATTAGACAACGCTTCAGAAAACCCCTGAGCAAGCTGCAGAAAGCAGCCAGCCTGCAAACAGAAAAAAAAAGAAATTCAAACCAGCACTTTTACTGCCGCTGGTTACAAATGTGTGAAATGCTGTGCTTAGTGCAGAAATCCTCATTAAGGCATGGGTAGAAGAGTGAGCACAAGTACATTAAGCACTTTTACAAAATTAAAATGCCCTGGTTTGTCGTTCAGTTAAAAAAAAACCTGTCTTCCACTTCTGCTCAGCCAAAAATACAAACAGAAGGTAAACGCAGACATTAACAGATCGAACTGGATCACAAATCAGGGTTGCTGGATTTACATTTGGCTGCAAGTGAAAAAGTGGACAAAGCTCCAGGGTTAGGGGAGCTGAGAGAGCAGGACACAGCGATGGCAGATACACTAGAAACAGAGAAGACACAGGGTGCTTTTATACAAATGTTCTTCTAATTGGCTTGTCTATTAAAATAAATAAATAAAACAGAAGCTTTTGGCAAATGACAAGACATAGAGAAGCAAAAGTTCAAATTCAAGAGTTGCTTACTTCCAGAGAAGCAGTTCCTGTCAGAACAGTAACACATTGGTCATACAGTCCTAAAGAAGTATCATCATCTGTATACAATTGAGTTGACAATCTTCAAAGACGTGGCATTTAAAAGGAAGTCTTGGATGGAGGTCTTGTATCCTTTTCCACTGACAACAGCAGCAGCTTTAAAAGTTGGCTGACCTCAGAGACACTAACAGATCTAAGAAGCCCTTGGGTATCGTCTCACAACAATATCTGTTACTGAGAGCAATTGGCAGCTTCTCTTTTCTTCTGGTGTAGCCTGTGGTTATAAGTGACTTTTAAAAAGTTGTCTTGCTGTCCAACTAGCAACTTGTGAACCAACTTTGTGTTAGTTCAAAAATAAAGTAAAAATCACCCTCCAGATATTTCTGCAAGTAAGTGCTTTGTCTTCTTGGGCCATAAAATCCCCCAAAGGAATACCAATTTATCTGTTTCTGGTAAATCTCACTGAACTGCTTGTGGCATACTTAGATTTCTCAGTCAGCTGGTGAATTCACTGGCCTTTTGAGAATAATAAAGACAACAAACCGTTCCACTGCATCTAAACCATACAGACAAACAATCAATTTACTAAAATTTTGTTATAAGGTAACAAAATTCTGTGTTAAAAAAGTCCACTACTCTTTTTCAGCAGCCGTTTGTTTGTGAGAGGCTGCTGGAAGAGAATGGTGAGTTGTGTTTAGTTTCTTTGTTTAAGAAATTAGTCAAAGCTAAAAAGATGTTTGGTGACTAGTACTATGGCTGGGACCCTATATGTACTGTTGATGAAGTTAGGTGCTGTTCTGAGCATTATTTGTGGCCATAGAGTGGCGTTTTGGTTGAGGTTTGTGTAGAGACTTTTAGGTCACTTGAGGTCACCATATTGTAAATAAGTGTCTCCTGCGGAAATATTTGATATTGCCTTGATAATTTCAGTTTTAAAAGAAATGGGAACAAGCTGCATGAAAGTTAATATTTTCTATTTTTATTCCGAGCATTTCCTACTGTTCTTTATAATAATGAATTGTAGTTTTGCTTACTGTTCTACCGGGCATGTGCAGTGGACGTAGTAGTGGTAGTAATATGCCGGAACGCAGTTGACGCTCACACTCATTCATTCACTGACAGGGGCGCACATACCGTCGGTGAGTAGCGACTAAACTTCGTGATCCCGGAGTTGCCAGCCACTGTGGGGACTCACTGGTGATGGGTTTAGCACGTGGAAGCGGCTCTAGGTCCAGACGATCTTGTAAAGGTATTGATTTGCGTTCTGAGACGTACATCTTTGTATTGTTGTAGTTAGCGCTTGTGTTAGCAACATGCTATCCCGTCTCGGTCGCTCACGGCGTGAGGCACGTTCAGTGAGCCCGATTGCATTGTGGGTAACGTAGTCGCTTATTGTTGCGCTCTCACTGTGTTGCGTGTTTAATGCGAGCCTTGAGAACTACATATATTTTGCACCGTGGTTTAGCGATGGTCCAGTCTAACAGACTTTATATGTTATTGCTTCTTGTGTTTAGTAGTAGAAACAGTCTTGTGTTTAGTAATAGAAACAGAGAAGCATTACACGCAATTAACTCAAATGTTTATTGTTGTGCATGATATTTTGCATTTACATTCTATGAATATGTTGTGATTTTGGTTTATTTCTGTGTTCCTTCCAGGTTTATAACCTGTGCAATGGCTGTGCAGTGTTACATTAAATAACAGCAACTAGTCAAGCACGAGTTGTAACAGTGTGTTTCCTGTTAAGCCCTTTCCGAGGGCTAAGCTCAAAATGTCGGAGCAGTTTGTGTGTGGCTCCTGAGACCGCTGTGTATTGCTATTGTGCGGTTGTTACTAAAGTTGGTATTACTAGAGAAGCAAGCGGTCGACAAAATTCATCTCTCGACGGGGTGTCTAACTCGGTGTTATGGTGTGTTTGGCCCTAAATTAATTTTACAATGAAATATCCCTTTAACAGCTACCTAAACTAACTCACTTTTCACTGATATATGTACACCTATGACATATGTATGTGGAAACAAGACGTAGAGGTAAAAGGTCTGCTTTAAAGCTCAAACATGCTGAGCATGCAGCTCAGAAAAAAAGAGCAAAACCTCAAGTTACCGATAACAACTTTATATTATATATAAAAATATAAATTTATATTATATATTTTCATAAATCCAGGATGCCTCTGACTACTGCACTCAGATCTTTCAGGTCATGATCAGGAACCAATCCATATCTGTGAATCTCTACACCCTGGGTAATATTTTATTCTGCTGTAGGTGTTTATTACTTGATCGAAACCCCAAATTACTTTTCAACAACTGAGAATAGTAACATGCAGCAAGAGAGAATTCAATCTGTTTTGATTACCATGTTTCATAGACTCTGATCTGCTATACTGTTGTTAAAGTCATAAGGGGGCAGTTTATGCTTCATATTTCATCCATACTTCAGCAAAGAGGGCAATCGACTAAAAAATCAAAAACCGAGCTCAAAGTCGTTTCAGGGGTCTGTGGGGGAAACGCTGCATTTCAAAATGTAATTTTCTTGTGTTGTTAAATTAAGCCTGTAGCATTATCGACACACTTTGACAAATGTGTTTGTTCCATCCAGGTTCACTGGAGCATGGGATGGGGCTCTGTGTTTTTTGTGTGGTTGCTGTGTGTGACTCTCTGACAGGCTACTGAGTTGTGTTTGTGAGCGGCAGACCGCATCTGTGTGTGCTGTAATTTCTCTGAGAACATCTAGAAACAGAGTTGCTCCATTTGTCCCTCCTCTTTCCCATTTTCTCTGCCATACTGCTGTGGTGAAACAGTGAGAATGGCGGTAAGCCCCCTGATCAACCGAATCAAAATACCTTTGACATGAATGATGGCGATGAGGAGATACTGGGCCTTATGGCAGCAGATTGAAGCTTTCTGCTGTCACTGCTGTAAGAAACCAAACTCTGTCTGAATTGCATCGTAAAAGCTGCCATGATCGATGGTGCGGAAGCATTAAAGTCTACTTGATACCGGTGTAAATCTCACATGACCTCCCGCTCTTCAACAAATAGTACTTTTAAAGGATTGTTTCAGCCATATTGTCAATTCCTAGAGGAGGAAAACTTTGATTTTAAGAGCTGTTGTGGCTCCTAGATGTGGAGGACACCCTTTATTTGCAACTTATATGTCTACGGTGCAAGATGTCCAGAGCCCACATGAGCCACAATGCTCAACAATGACCCTGTTGCTTATTTAGAGTTTTTCAGTACCCATTAAAAAGTATCAAGCATTTTACAGCTGGTTCAGACAGGCAAAATGTATGGCCTGAGATATACTTGCAGTGTTACTTTGTATACAGCTGTATCATGGTTATGATTGTGAATATACTTGACTATACATTATGAGTCCAACTGGAGTATACTTGAAGAAGTAACACCAGAAAGTTTATCTCCAGTCGATGAGGCCTCTTCAGCTCCAGCTCAGGCAGTTATATTGTCAGCCCTGTCTATTTTTTTTTTTAGTTTTACTATAATGAAGGCCATACTGTCTGCATCGATGAAGTGTCTGGGCTGTATAAATGTAATGAAGATTTGTTCCTGTAAGGAAAAGGTGAAGAGGTGTGTGCCCAACTCTAAATTATAAGTACACATATAAATCATCCTCTATTTAACAGGCTTTATGCTGTACCATTACAGGACTGGTTTTAGGGGTCAAGCCTTTAGAAAATCATCCCATTTCCATTCACAATCAGTCCCTAATTTACATTCCGTAGCAAAACAACCCAGAGTACAGACAGAGACAGAGAGGAGGACAAAGGAGCGGAGACAAATAGAAAGAGGTCTCACTGGAAGGAAAAAGCTCTCTGTCGTCGTAAACACCTTTTGTTACCTACTCTCTTCAACATTCAGGGGTTCAATCAGAAGTACAGAAAAGCGAGGTGTTCAGCCCTCAGTGTTTTTCTACCCCAGGATAACGCAACCCATGGTCCACAGGATATGTTTACCTTAATAGATACACTGTGTTAGCTGCTGAAGGGGAAGACTGAGCTGAATAACAAACTCTATACATTGGTACTGAACTGAGATCCCAAAATATTAAAAAAGTCACAAATCAGTGCTATGTCACACCTGATCTGCCAACAGTGCAAAAATAAATAGTTCTTGATGGAAAAGTGCAGATTTTTCTTTTTTGTTTTGTTTTGAGTGTACACTGAGATGAACCCTTTGGTTTGGGTTTCTCAGATTTAATTAAACTATATGGAAGAGTCACCAAAGTGCATTTCCTCATTTACCCTCCTGTTGTGTTCTGGTCAATTCTGACAGATTTACAACTTAAAACACTCATAAAAATTGTATCTTAAATCTGATAGCCTCAAGACCTTATGATATCCTTCACACTCTGCACTTGAACATATAAAAGTGATGATCACCACTTTCAATAAACGTTGAGCATTTTAGGCAACTTTGTTACATCTGTGGTGTTCCTGGTCAAAAGTAACCGTCGAAGGAAATGAATGGGTATCCAGATTCTATTCATCCATCAGATGAGAAATCATCCCATCCCCATACACACACACACACACACACACACACACACACACGTTCATTTTCAAATACACTTTTGCTTACAGCTAAAGAGAGTGTTAGATGAAGATTTGATGGTAATTAATGGCCTTTGTCTTAATTTAAGAGCAGTTAAAATAGACACAACCGTAGGGTTATAGGTGATCAATATCTGTTGCAGCAAAAACATTTACTTGGGACGTGCAATCCATACAACCTCACTTTAAAAATACTTAAATATTCCTCAAAAAACACATACGCCAAAATAAAAGTGTACAGAAATCCTGATTCCCAAACTTGTCTAGGCCATCTCATCTGCATAAAAACTAATTTCCTGTAATGCTGCTGGAAATGTCCCAGACCTTTGCTCATCTCTCACACAGTTATGCTCTTCTATGTTTCAGTGTCTTGGATGATTCATATCTCCACCTGACAAAGATTTCAGAACAAAGAAAAAGACTTTTTTTATCCTCCTGCTGTTGAAGGGATCAGTTTTCAGTTGGAAAACGCTCTTGCAAACAAACCACTCATGTCCTACAAGGATGAGAACAGGCGGGAAAATGCACACAGTATTGCAGAGACTGTCTCCTGCAAACACCTGTAATGGTAGACAACAGGCCTTATAACAACATCTTTGTCAGATCTATTAAGCACACCCCAGACATGCACAACCTGCAACAGATAAAATTAGAACTCAGATTTAACAAGAGAGCAAACTGAGCAGTGTGGATGTCAGGATGGAGCCATTGTGCAGCAGCAGAGGTAATTAGTTGAAGATCTGATTGCATGCAAACACTCTGAACATATTCTCTCATTCTGCTCGGTTATCTGTCTCAGCTTTTTTAATAATGTGCTTGGTGGTTTCTCTATCTCCATTTTCCATTTCTTTAATTATTCCCTTTATCTCCATATTCCCATATCACTCCTCTTTTATTTCATGCCCCCCTTTTTTTGTTCTGCACCTTTATATTCACCCCAATCCCTCTCTCCCACCTGTCCCCCTCATCACCCCCCTCACCCCTTAATATCCCTCTTGTACCCTCTCAAAGTAATGGAGCACATTACAGGTGTGCTAAAAATAGCCCTGCTGCTAAGTCAAATCTTTTTTTCCCCCCTTTCCATCTCTCTCTCCTCCTAATGCTGCCATTTTTTTCTCTTCTCTGTACCTCCCTCAGGATGGAAATGAGTAACGGGAAGACGGCTTGTCAGCTCATTTATCAGCTGGAAGACCATGTGCAGCTCCCCGTGCTATCAGAGCTGAGCGGTGGAGAGACCGAGGGCCCGGGACGGGGCCCCTGGCTGACTGTCTGTCAAGGTTTGCACTATTTGGCCTCAATGTTTCAGGTGACATTGTGAAAAAAATGTGAGGTGTTTATGGGGAGATGTAAGAGGGTACCATGGTCACCTGCTGGTCAGGGCATGGGTCTTAAATCTCAGGGCAAGGCTGGCGGCAGACGGCAAAGAGGATATATCACAGGAGGAAAATGGATGAGACGCAGTGAAGGAGAAAAGCTGCAGGCAGACGCATGAGTAAGAAAAGATAACAGAATTTATCCCATCCTCTGTGGGGGGAAAAGGAAAAATAAGACGAGACCCTGGGAAGCAGGAAAAGGAGTGACGGAAAAGTCTGGTTGATTTTAACTTCAACATAATTCTCCCAATTTTGTCCTTTATTTATTTTAGTTGTGTTACCACAGCACACAACAGAGTAAATTTTAAAATATAAAAAGATGTAAATTTAACAGTACGACGGAGTATTACGGCCACACACACACAAAAAAAGACTTTGTAATTACTTGCAAGAATAAAGTTGTAGCTAATAGCTATTCTAACCTGTTGTTAGTTGTCTAAATGAGCGCCATGGAGCATTTAGATGAATCGAACTTCAGTAGCGAGGTTTCACAAACAAGGAGATACTAAATCCTTTGTCGTTTCAGCATCACATTGTCATAAGTATCAGGACATATGCAAGAAATGCATCTTTTCCACAGAATGAACAAGGCGGACCTGTAGGTAAATACTGTTTTTGAGGAGGGGGAAATTTCTGGAAATGGCTGTGCAGAAGCTAAATCCCTCAATGCAGCTGTTTATAACAATAGCATATAGCTTTAATAGTTTATCGTATGAATCTATACGCTATAAGGTGTTGGTGCCTCTGCCGGTGTTGTGCCGGCATCAGAGACAGACGTGGTGCTCGTCGGAGCTCGACTCCCTCTGAAACGCAAATGTTGATCATCAGTTGGATTGTTTCTTAAGGGACCACAAAAGCCCTCTGCATGGCCCTCTGATGCACCCACTGATAGCTCTGCAGTTGACCAGTTCAGCCATTTCCTCCTACACAAAAGCAGCTTTAAGACATCATTTACTTTACAACTTTATTCTCATAAGTAATGATTTTACCATGACTTTATTCTCGTAAGTAACGATTTTCCTATGACTTTATTCTTGTCAGTAATTACGAAGTCTTATTTTATTATTTTTTTCCTTAATGTGGCCCTAATACTCTGTCGTATAACAAAGGTTATATGACCTCAGCAGCATGTTGGCCTCTGGAGGTCTCGATCAAACCTGTGTTTGCCCGCTGATTTAAAGAAAATTCATGTAAAGTCTCAGTTGTCATATTTTGGTAGCAACTTCATTTACTTTCATGTAAGTCCTTTCCATTTTATTTTCCCTAATCGATTCCTAATATTAAATCAGTCAGATTGACTGAGTTTATATTTTCCGAAATCAAGCTGCCACAATACTTCCCAAGTTTATAAAGTGTGCTGTGTGAGCAGCAGTAACAAGCTAACTTTACAGCTGATCTGTGCTTCTTCTGTCCTGTTAATAATTCATAAACCAACACTTTCAATTCCAAAAGCCAATTATTTTTCCCAAATAATCACCAACATCACAGAATTCAGCCCAATTAAGTTTGTATGAGTCCTACTCCTTCATAGAATCACCACAAATGTTATTTCCACATGGTGAGTCATCAAATTATGTAAAATCTTGCCAGCTATGTTAATTGAAAGTATCCATTATGAGCAAAGATTATCGAAAATGGGGAAAATGAGTTAAACACCATGCAAGAAACGCTGCTTCCTTGAAATGCTTGAATTCACGGCTGAAAGAGCAAAGAAGCCTGCAGAGGCGACATCACCCACAGAGGCTAATGATGCCAATCGCTAAGTGACGGCTGACTCATTACAACTGTCATCACAGCATCTCTAATGATGCTGTTAGTATTTAAAACCCCAGATATCTTTACACTGTCCCACCAGAAACAAACCAACACAAAACACACCAGCTGCACACATGCAAACACACACAGGCCACTCAAACGCAAACGCTGTGTGGTGTAGCAACACTCCAGCGCAGTCCAGCACATTAACTTCTGTCTCGGGTCAGCGGGGGAGAAAGAGTTTTATGTTTTATTGCACAAACCGCTCATGGTTGTGACCACAGTGCAGGCAAATAGCTCCTGACAGCAGAGCGGGAACAAATAAACCCAATATGCTACAATGACAGCTTGTAGCTGCTCACAGCAAAACGACGTGGTTAAACAAATCTGTTCATGGGAGAAGAGCAGTGACACACATACACACACTTTCTATTTTTACATCGCAATAAATTCAATTTAATTAGAGGAAGTTAAGGATGAAGAAGCCCTGAAATAGCTTTATGTAGGAGATGGAAATTGGATTCCTTCCTCCTCTCTTCCTCCTCCTCTTGATGGTGAACATTAAAAAGCACTCGCTTGTTAGATACGAGTGGATGAGTGTCGTCAGTGATGGGATAACTACTCACTCACTGCAAAACAGCAATAAATCCACGTTTGCAACTTCTTCTCTTCTGTGCTGCATGCATTGGGACGTTCAGTCAAATTTTGGCATTATTATGCGTACATCTGGTGATAAAAGTGTCCATCCAACAGGCTGTATAAAAGATGCACAAGATGACAGTCGCACTAAAGCAAAGCCAAAACATTCAGAGCTCCTCTCACTGACAGACTGTGGTACAGCTCATAAAGCCAACCTTCTTTGGAAAAATAAAACGGGCTACATGTCAGATACATTTCTGCATGCATATTTCATTGCTATCATTCAGATTTCTATGTTAAAAGTCATCAGATATAGAAAATTTGGGGTGTACACCATGTCTGACAGCTTTATCGATATATACACTCATTCAGCTTTGTGTGCATTAACATGGACTTGAGTATCCTTCTTCTAAAACATTATTTTGTATGCTACATGTGTGTGTTTATGTTAACACCATATTCCACTTTTAGAGACCAAGATAAGCCTTAATCTTGAAGTTGTTGAATCCTATTTTACCAGTTGGAGAACCCTTTATGAATACAGTTGCATGAATACGCCTTACCCCAATATCAGACAGCTGCAGACTGCTGTCTCAGGAGTGGATTCAGCTAAGTGTGGTGTGGACAAAACAAACATGGTGATGGACTTGTGGCAACAAGAGAGTCTTACTTCTGGAGCAACAAAGGCTGAGTTTTTTCTTTTGGTTATGAAAGACTCATCTATAACTGGAAGTTAAGATGGCGAATGATAATGGAAATGGTGACCTATTTAAGTCTGTAGTGAACAGGCTTAAGGCTAAAACATACAGGATGTGTATTTGGAGCGTGGCAGCAGTGTCGCGTATCACGCAGCAAATAGATTGCCATTCTAATCAATGCAGCAAGGCGTACAGGACGTGTATCAGCACCGTTGCAGCATCATATCGAGGGCAGCACTGCTTAAGATACGTGCTGAGTCTTTTTTTGCTGCTCTACACTGCCAATGCACGTCAATCCACACAGAGAAGCACATTCGAGACAGGAAGTCAAGCATGAAAACCACGCATGTCATCCGGTATTTCAAAATAAAACACCATATGCAAACTCCTGACTAAGGCTGCACGATATTGGAAAAAAATAATATTGCGATTTTTTTCAACCCTGCGATATATATTGCGATATTAAAAATACAGGAATTTTCACCAGATGACCTGAATAGCACTTAATGTTATGCTGCACTGCTGAAATCTTGAGGACAGTTAATCTGCTCTGATCTTACCTCTTTTTGTGAATGTTAGTAGAACGGCTTCTGTCTGTCTCAGAGATATTTTTAGCTTTTATTGTGCTGGGACGTTATTGTGGCAACAGATGAACACAGAAGACGTGTTTTGGTCGACATCATCCTTCTTTTAACCGAAATAATTCCAGATAACTGACTTTCCTTTTCTTTTTGGCAACAAATCTTCATTTTCGGTGGTTTTCGCTTGTTTGTTGTTCATTTTGCGATCATTGTTGTTGTTGTTAGCGGTGTTGTGCCGAGAAACGCATGTCCTCCGAGATTGCATGCACCTCGCAAAACGCGCACTGCTTATAGTAGAGTGGTCCACGGAAATGTACAATTTAAAACCCATACAGTTCTTATTTGTTGGGCTTAATAGTCATGAGTAAAGTTCCGAAAGTAATTCTCAGCGGACACACGTCTCCCTCCATGTGCAGAACATGTGCAGGGGTGGGTTTTCTCCTCCCTGATTTTGATTGACAGCTGGCAGGGTAGTCTGATTGGCAACTGAGAAGTGAGTCTGATTGGCAACTGAGTTAAGGACGAAGGCGATTGGTGGATCGCTGCACAGCACATGCAGAGTCACATGGAGTGTATCTCAGTCGGTTACCCTTGAAATTAAATGAGTTCATTCACCTCCAATATCGCAGGCTCTGCGATGTGACTATCGCACACACGTACATCGCGATGACGATAGTCAAACGATATATCGTTCAGGCCTACTCCTGACTGTTTATCAGTTCGTGTAGATGAGAAACACTTCCTGGTTATGGATTTGTCAGTAACACAGAACAATCCAATGGTCAATCCCTGATCCATGTGGACCCCAACAGGACTTTTAACTGCTAAATCTGTCTGAAGGTAACAGCACAGCATAAAGGAACATGGTTTACCAAACCAAAATTGTGAAATGACATTGCCTTTTTTTTAATAGTAGAGGCTCAACAGTCACTGAATTATATCCAAATTAGCAGGAAATAGACCACAGAAAGGCAAAACATGTTGTGAGCATGTTGTTTCCTCTATATCAGTGGTTCTAAAGTCCAGTCCTCAAGGCCCACTGTCCTGTATGTTTTGGATGTTTCCCTGCTCCAACACACCTGATTCAAATGATCAGCTCGTTATCAAGCTCTGTAATGGCTTAATAACGAGCTGATCATTTGAATCAGGTGTTTTGGAGCAGGGAAATATCAAAAACATGCAGGACAGTGGGCCTCGAGGACTGGACTTGAGAACCACTGCTCTATGCAGAGCCCAGCTGACCGGAGCTGCACTACACTGCTGCTACGCTCCAAATGCATCCTGTATGCGATACCCAATGCTGCTTTACAGAGCAAATACAGATCGCGCTCAGTATGGATCCTGTATGTTTTTGGCTTTAAGGACATCTGTTTCCCAGTAGCTGAGCAAGTTCGGTCACATTGGAATAAACTGGAGGGACTTTACTATGTAGGCAAACTTGTAGGCAAAATCTTGGAGGAGATGCTGTGCCACACACATCACTTTTACCATATCCTATATGTTTCATGCATATACTATGCATAAACTCCAATGATAACACCTTGTCCCACTTGTCATGGCTGCGCATCCTTATCCATTGCTCCATTGTCCTAGCAGTGGCAGTGACAGGCTGACAGCAATCAGAGTTAAAGACTTGTTTAATATGTGTCATGGCTCTCTTCTCTGTTTGCAGGAAATGAGGTGGATACATCCAATCTGTGACACATCGCTGACATTTAATCATGCTAAGCTCACAATGAGCCACAGTGCTCGTGCTTTTCTCAGATTTCAGAATTGCATTGGTTTGTGCTGCAAAAAATAAACATCACAGGTGCAAACCCAACCAGAAGTAGTGATCGGAAAGTGACATACAGGTATTTATCAGGAGTATAGGGATGTGAATCTTTCCATGAAATTGAGATACTCTGCCATCGGGACATGAGGTCAGCACCTCATATTTTAGTGTCACTGCAGCAGAATGTGAAAACATGATGTCCATCTGAGTATAGCCAGCGATCCACCCTGTGCTCAGACAGTGTTGTTGTGGCTGTTTTATAAACTGAATGCATCAGTGACTGTCTCCTGTTGACTTGGCTGTGAAATCCTCTCTGTGATGCTGCCACTCTGGCAAACAAACATGACTGCTGCAGCAAATGAGCAACTGTCATTCTGTCACTTACCTCTGATGGATTTGTTCAACTTGGCAAGAGTAATCGGAGGAGCAGCCGTGAAAGCAGAGGGACATCTGTGTCAATGTGCGTGTGTGTGTGTGCGTGCGTGTGTGTGTGCGACGGCGGTCAGATTCAGTGAATTGATGCATCAACACTGAGATGACAAAACGTCAGGTTTGCTGTCACCAGGTCTCCAGCGCCGCCCACATCTTTCATACAAGCCAGAGACTGAGATGACCATCATGCTGCAGAGAAATCAGAGAGCGCACGTGATAAAATTTAATGGAGGAAATTCATGGGCCGAACTCTAAATGTGTGTTTGTTTGTTTTTTTTTTAAGGGTTGGTTTGACTTTCAGCAGAAATTTTAACAGAAACACTGGAATGTCTCTCATGTTCATGGCAAACACTGAAGCTCTGCCCAACAGGCTGACAGAAACCCAACATGTTTGGAAACAACATTTGATTAAACTCAGAATGGGAACATGAATGCAGTAGTGGTAAATAATGAGTCCAAGCTGGTGGTCTCCCTGAAGTGGATTTTATGCCAACCTGAGCCAACTGGCTGCTGGCTTTAGCTTTTCTAGATGTCTAAGTCATTAAAAGGTGATATAACGGCGGTCATGTTTGTTATAAAATGTGGAGAGTTTGATTAAGAGCAATCAGTAGTCCAGTACAGAAAAAAAATGAGGGGTGATGGTGGAGTCTAATGTTTGGGACAGATATTTATTTCTGATGACAGTGCACATGGTGGGAAACCAGCTGTGTACCCATTTATTGTTGCTAAAGCACAAAGATGATTTTTATATTACATTAAAAAATGAAAAGCATCTTTTTTTCACATGTGGCTCCTAACCCAGAGTATTTTACTAAAATATGCATAAAGCCCCCCTGTCGCGAGGTTCTCGCTCAAACAATCACAGTGATATTTACTTACAACCGGCCTTCCAAGGCGCAGTGCAAAAATATTAACAAAGGTACAAAAAATGGTAAAATACAAAATGTACAAGGCAAAAAAAGAAAATGCCAACAAGGAAGGAGTTCCACTATAACTCAAGATTCTCACTCAAGAAAAAAAAATCAGAAACACAGCATCAATACAGAAGTCAGTTTGGCAGTAACTGCTCATGCAACAAACTCCAGACTAAAAGAAAGACTCAGGCAGTCTGATGAACTTTAATTATTACACTTTTTGATAATTGATACCACAATTTTATAACTTTTGCATAATTGGGGGAATTTATATCACAATTTGATAAGGTTGCATATTTCATGTAACTGGTTTATTGTTGTTAAATTTCACCTTTTCACTTATTAATTTCTGTCCTGGTTAAAAATCGTAAAATCGGGTCATTCTTTGACTTCCGATGCCTAGCTTTCATGAACCAAAGGCTTTGTTCTAGGAATAAATGTATTTTAACTGTATACTTATTAAAACATAATAACTACACCAGGAGCAATAAAACCTGGACTTATAATTCCCCTTTTTCAATAACCCCCAAAAAGGCTATTTATTCACAGTATCAGATCTTTTGTATTTGAGATGGAATACACATAATGTCAAAAAAAACAACAACAAAAAATGCCTGCATTAGTTTACAACACAGCATTAAAATCCAAGCTTTTCAACCAAATGTAGAAAAGCATAAAATCAGAGAGATGAATGTGGAAGAACACTATGACACTGCAAATGCTATAACTAAGCAGCACAGAGAAAACGTTGTAAAGTTTTGGTACAGATACCCAAGTAGATAGATGATTAGTGATATAGCTGGAGACATAAATGTTAGATTGTGAGTTTTATTCATTTCTTTTAAAAAGCTTTTCAGAAGTATTTGATTTTTAGACCGAAAATACTACCTCGGCAAGTAGATTACAGGATATTTTTACTATCTAATCAACAAAAGCCTTGAGCAAAAAGTATTTGACAAGAAAAGAGGTGTGTTCAAGATTTGGAAAGTACTGTTTCAGTGCAATAAATAATCAACAAGGGGTTTGTCCCAGGTTGCTCCGATGAAATTAATGGTATTACCAGAAGTGGAGAATTATACTATGCAAATGATATTATATCAGTGTATCCAGAACATGGATGGTCGCCAGGGCGTAGGGCCGTAAGATTCTTTCCCTGTTGAAAAAGCCGAGCGGGGTTATCAGTCTTATGCGCTGATATAATTTGAAATGATCCTAGCTATGGTATGACGGTGAAGAAATTGAACATTGATGTGAGCTATTATACAACCTGATGAACTTTGATTATTACACTTTTTGATAATTGATACCACAATTTTATAACTTTTGCATAATTGGGGGAATTTATATCACAATTTGATAAGGTTGCATATTTCATGTAACTGGTTTATTGTTGTTAAATTTTAGAAAAACTTGTTTTTATTCAGTTGAATGATTTTTTTTTAAATAACCATTCCATCCTAGAGAAATTCCAACTTGGATTTAGGGTGAACCACAGTACAGACTGCACTACTGAAAATTGTTAATGATCTTAGTTGCAACTTGGACTTACACAAGCTCACAGTCCTTGTGCTACTGGATCTAAGCGCTGCTTTTGACACAGTAGATCACACTTTTTTTTTCCTTTGATCTGGCTATGATTGCACAATTTTATCAATACCTACATTTTAAAATGTTCATTTAACAGTTCAAGGAAAATTAGCCTGATTGTAAATAATAATAGATGTGTTTTATGGATAAAATGTCATGTTTTTACCCATCTTTACTCATATATGTTTTTCTAAATTCACCATGGCAGTTTCATCACAATTGCTCTGTATACTTTAATGACTCCTAGTCTGTGTAATCCACTTAAATGATCAATTCTTTACAAAACCTTGCCTGAAAGGTAATGTGAGATTATCCCAATGTGCTCTCCTCTTGTGTCCGCCTCATCAAATATGCCTCATATTCTGTGTTGTAGTTTAACTTAAGGTGTTTTACGAAGTTTGTTTTGTTACTACAACTCCTTGCCGTTGTTTCACAAACATCACAAACCACACCGGGGCTGTTTGTGAAGCTGGAATAGCTCCACACATGACTGTTTAAGCTCTGCCACAATGTTGAGTGATGGGCTGACTGAGGAGCATGCCGCTGCTTTAACGCATTCAGCACTTACCCAGGTGGAAGAAAAACTGGTTCTCAACAACTGTGTGACATTTAGACAACATCCCAACAGTTAAGTTACTTTCCACTGTGTTCCTGTTCATTATATACGTTATCTCAAATGGCGTAAATATCAAAACTATCGATATTTTGATTGAGAATTGATTTTAGAGTGTAAAAATCTGGTATCAAAGGTATCAATACTTTAGTATCGATCCGCTCATTACTAGGTACAGCAGATCTTCATGTTTCATGTGCACTTCCATGTTTGAGGCTGACGGCAACCAGATCCTTAAGCACACACAATGTTCAATAAAGTTTAAAAAAAAAAAAAAAAAAAAGGCAATGATGTCACAGAGGCCTTGATGACATCACAAAGGCTTTGATGATGATGTCATCAACTTTCATGTTTTCTTAGTAGTTGAAAGAAAAACCACAAGTGGTGTACTGTTTCTGAACTATTGGTTCACTTGCAGGTGAAAACAACTTCTAGACACTCACTCTGTTATTTCAACACAAACACAGTGTCAATACCAGAGATGGAACAAGGAATGGAAAGACGTCAATTCGAATTGGCCCGGGTACAGGCCTGTCAGCCAGGTGCTAGCAGGCTCAGAGGGAAATGGACAGGACCTGGCCATGAATGGTGGTGTGAGGAGTGGGCAAAGAGCATGTCAAGGCTTGAACAAAGACCAATACATGCGTGGGAAGTAATGGAAATGGTGAAAAACTTGAAAGACGGCGAAGGATTGAGAATTGCGGCACCACCAAGGGAACAGGCCAAAGAAGGGAACAAGCAGCCAGCAGATAGTAGGCCCAGAGGGAATTGGGCAGGCCCTGGCCATGAATGGTGGTCTGAGGAGTGGGCAAAGAGCATGTCAAGGCTTGAACAAAGACCACTACATGCGTGGATAGTAAAAGAGAGGGTGAAAAACTTAAAAGACGGCGAAGTGTTGAGAATTGCGGCACCACCTAGGAAACAGGCCAAAGGAGTGAACAGGCACGCACAAGGCTGTCAGCCAGCAGATGGCAGGCCCACAGGGAAATGGACAGGACATGACCGTGAATGGTGGTTTGAGGGTTGGCCAAAGAGCTGGTTAGAACCTGAACAAAGTTCTAACCAGCTATTTGAGGATTGTCAGCCAGCAGATAGCAGGCCCACAGGGAAATGGACAGGACATGACCGTGAATGGTGGTTTGAGGGTTGGCCAAAGAGCTGGTTAGAACCTGAACAAAGTTCTAACCAGCTATTTGAGGATTGTCAGCCAGCAGATAGCAGGCCCACAGGGAAATGGACAGGACATGACCGTGAATGGTGGTTTGAGGGTTGGCCAAAGAGCTGGTTAGAACCTGAACAAAGTTCTAACCAGCTATTTGAGGATTGTCAGCCAGCAGATAGCAGGCCCACAGGGAAATGGACAGGACATGACCGTGAATGGTGGTTTGAGGGTTGGCCAAAGAGCTGGTTAGAACCTGAACAAAGTTCTAACCAGCTATTTGAGGATTAGCCAAAGAGCTGGTTAGAATCTGAATAAAGTTCTAACCAGCTCGAGGGAAGGGAAGAAATGTAGATGGCCAAAAACCCACAAGATGGAGAAAGAATCAGAACCACTGGTTCCTTGCGAAGGTAGGGAACAGCCCCCCCAGCCCCTAGTCACTGAGGAGGGGATCGCACAAGCCCCTCAGCCCCTGAAAGCTCAGCCCCCCTGGAGGTGATTGAATCAGACCCTGAGCCTCTGGTAAAAAAGGTGGTGGTTCATCGAGCTACCCAGACCTCAGTAACGGAGGATAAGGTGATTTATTAAACCCACATCCCCAACCCACACCCACAGACACCCACCCACACACGCCAATGCACCCGCAAATACCCACTAAGAGAATGGACATAAGGCTGAGTCGTCCCAAACAACCAGCATAGGGTGATTGCTTAAACCCACATCCCCCACACTCACACACACACAGACACCCACCCACACACGCCAATGCACCCGCAAATACACACACTAAGAGAATGGACATAAGGCTGAGTCGTCCCAAACAACCAGCATAGGGTGATTGCTTAAACCCAAACCCCCACCCACACACACCACACACACACACACACACACACACACACACACACACACACACACACACGGCAGTCTTCAGGACCATGTTTTGTTTTGCCCCCGCCAAGGAATGGCCACAACCCAGCATAATTAAGACCCATGTCCGCCTTAGTCCCAAACAACAACAACGACCACAAAAAATTTACAATGAAATTAGAGAAATAAAAACAAATAAAATTAAAAAAATTAACAGCAATGAAAAAAATAAAAAATAAAAAATAAAAAATATCTTTGGCACTGTTGCTTAGTTGGTCAAAGCGCCTGTCTAGTACACAGGAAATCCTGGGTTCGAATCCCAGCGGTGCCTTTTCAACACAGCATGTGCCATATCTTCACATTCTGCACACAGTGACATGGGGAATGTCATCCATTCATTCAGAAGGGGATTACGAATTGCAGTATAATCATTGCCTTTTCACTAATTCATTTCTGTCCCGGTTGAAAATCGTAAAATCGGGTCATTCTTTGACTTCCGATGTCGAGCTTTCATGAACCAAAGGCTTGGTTAAGTAAGACCCATGTCCGCCTAAGTCCCAAACAACAACAACGACGATAAAAAATTTACAATGAAATTAGAGAAATAAAAACAAATAAAATTTAAAAAATTAACGGCAATAAAAAAAATAAAAAATATCTTTGGCACTGTTGCTTAGTTGGTGAAAGCGCCTGTCTAGTACACAAGAAATCCTGGGTTCGAATCCCAGCGGTGCCTTTTCAACACAGCATGTGCCATATCTTCACATTCTGCACACAGTGACATGGGGAATGTCATCCATTCATTCAGAAGGGATTACGAACTGCAGTATAATCATTGCCTTTTCACTTATTAATTTCTGTCCTGGTTGAAAATCGTAAAATCGGGTCATTCTTTGACTTCCGATGCCTAGCTTTCATGAACCAAAGGCTTTGTTCTAGGAATAAATGTATTTTAACTGTATACTTATTAAAACATAATAACTACACCAGGAGCAATAAAACCTGGACTTATAATTCCCCTTTTTTAATAACCCCCAAAAAGGCTATTTATTCACAGTATCAGATCTTTTGTATTTGAGATGGAATACACATAATGTCAAAAAAAACAACAAAAAATGCCTGCATTAGTTTACAACACAGCATTAAAATCCAAGCTTTTCAACCAAATGTAGAAAAGCATAAAATCAGAGAGATGAATGTGGAAGAACACCATGACACTGCAAATGCTATAACTAAGCAGCACAGAGAAAACGTAAAGTTTTGGTACAGATACCCAAGTAGATAGATGATTAGTGATATAGCTGGAGACATAAATGTTAGATTGTGAGTTTTATTCATTTCTTTTAAAAAGCTTTTCAGAAGTATTTGATTTTTAGACCGAAAATACTACCTCGGCAAGTAGATTACAGGATATTTTTACTATCTAATCAACAAAAGCCTTGAGCAAAAAGTATTTGACAAGAAAAGAGGTGTGTTCAAGATTTGGAAAGTACTGTTTCAGTGCAATAAATAATCAACAAGGGGTTTGTCCCAGGTTGCTCCGATGAAATTAATGGTATTACCAGAAGTGGAGAATTATACTATGCAAATGATATTATATCAGTGTATCCAGAACATGGATGGTCGCCAGGGCGCAGGGCCGTAAGATTCTTTCCCTGTTGAAAAAGCCGAGCGGGGTTATCAGTCTTATGCGCTGATATAATTTGAAATGATCCTAGCTATGGTATGACGGTGAAGAAATTGAACATTGATGTGAGCTATTATACAACCTGATGAACTTTGATTATTACACTTTTTGATAATTGATACCACAATTTTATAACTTTTGCATAATTGGGGGAATTTATATCACAATTTGATAAGGTTGCATATTTCATGTAACTGGTTTATTGTTGTTAAATTTTAGAAAAACTTGTTTTTATTCAGTTGAATGATTTTTTTTTAAATAACCATTCCATCCTAGAGAAATTCCAACTTGGATTTAGGGTGAACCACAGTACAGACTGCACTACTGAAAATTGTTAATGATCTTAGTTGCAACATGGACTTACACAAGCTCACAGTCCTTGTGCTACTGGATCTAAGCGCTGCTTTTGACACAGTAGATCACACTTTTTTTTCCTTTGATCTGGCTACGATTGCACAATTTTATCAATACCTACATTTTAAAATGTTCATTTAACAGTTCAAGGAAAATTAGCCTGATTGTAAATAATAATAGATGTGTTTTATGGATAAAATGTCATGTTTTTACCCATCTTTACTCATATATGTTTTTCTAAATTCACCATGGCAGTTTCATCACAATTGCTCTGTATACTTTAATGACTCCTAGTCTGTGTAATCCACTTAAATGATCAATTCTTTACAAAACCTTGCCTGAAAAAATCTAGGCTTTTTTGCCTATGTGAGATTATCCCAATGTGCTCTCCTCTTGTGTCCGCCTCATCAAATATGCCTCATATTCTGTGTTGTAGTTTAACTTAAGGTGTTTTACAAAGTTTGTTTTGTTACTACAACTCCTTGCCGTTGTTTCACAAACATCACAAACCACACCGGGGCTGTTTGTGAAGCTGGAATAGCTCCACACATGACTGTTTAAGCTCTGCCACAATTTTGAGTGATGGGCTGACTGAGGAGCATGCCGCTGCTTTAACGCATTCAGCACTTACCCAGGTGGAAGAAAAACTGGTTCTCAACAACTGTGTGACATTTAGACAACATCCCAACAGTTAAGTTACTTTCCACTGTGTTCCTGTTCATTATATACGTTATCTCAAATGGTGTAAATATCAAAACTATCGATATTTTGATTGAGAATTGATTTTAGAGTGTAAAAATCTGGTATCAAAGGTATCAATACTTTAGTATCGATCCGCTCATTACTAGGTACAGCAGATCTTCATGTTTCATGTGCACTTCCATGTTTGAGGCTGACGGCAACCAGATCCTTAAGGACACACACAATGTTCAATAAAGTTTAAAAAAAAAAAAAAAAAGGCAATGATGTCACAGAGGCCTTGATGACATCACAAAGGCTTTGATGATGATGTCATCAACTTTCATGTTTTCTTAGTAGTTGAAAGAAAAACCACAAGTGGTGTACTGTTTCTGAACTATTGGTTCACTTGCAGGTGAAAACAACTTCTAGACACTCACTCTGTTATTTCAACACAAACACAGTGTCAATACCAGAGATGGAACAAGGAATGGAAAGACGTCAATTCGAATTGGCCCGGGTACAGGCCTGTCAGCCAGGTGCTAGCAGGCTCAGAGGGAAATGGACAGGACCTGGCCATGAATGGTGGTGTGAGGAGTGGGCAAAGAGCATGTCAAGGCTTGAACAAAGACCAATACATGCGTGGGAAGTAATGGAAATGGTGAAAAACTTGAAAGACGGCGAAGGATTGAGAATTGCGGCACCACCAAGGGAACAGGCCAAAGAAGGGAACAAGCAGCCAGCAGATAGTAGGCCCAGAGAGAATTGGGCAGGCCCTGGCCATGAATGGTGGTCTGAGGAGTGGGCAAAGAGCATGTCAAGGCTTGAACAAAGACCACTACATGCGTGGATAGTAAAAGAGAGGGTGAAAAACTTAAAAGACGGCGAAGTGTTGAGAATTGCGGCACCACCTAGGGAACAGGCCAAAGGAGTGAACAGGCACGCACAAGGCTGTCAGCCAGCAGATGGCAGGCCCACAGGGAAATGGACAGGACATGACCGTGAATGGTGGTTTGAGGGTTGGCCAAAGAGCTGGTTAGAACCTGAACAAAGTTCTAACCAGCTATTTGAGGATTGTCAGCCAGCAGATAGCAGGCCCACAGGGAAATGGACAGGACATGACCGTGAATGGTGGTTTGAGGGTTGGCCAAAGAGCTGGTTAGAACCTGAACAAAGTTCTAACCAGCTATTTGAGGATTGTCAGCCAGCAGATAGCAGGCCCACAGGGAAATGGACAGGACATGACCGTGAATGGTGGTTTGAGGGTTGGCCAAAGAGCTGGTTAGAACCTGAACAAAGTTCTAACCAGCTATTTGAGGATTGTCAGCCAGCAGATAGCAGGCCCACAGGGAAATGGACAGGACATGACCGTGAATGGTGGTTTGAGGGTTGGCCAAAGAGCTGGTTAGAACCTGAACAAAGTTCTAACCAGCTATTTGAGGATTAGCCAAAGAGCTGGTTAGAATCTGAATAAAGTTCTAACCAGCTCGAGGGAAGGGAAGAAATGTAGATGGCCAAAAACCCACAAGATGGAGAAAGAATCAGAACCACTGGTTCCTTGCGAAGGTAGGGAACAGCCCCCCCAGCCCCTAGTCACTGAGGAGGGGATCGCACAAGCCCCTCAGCCCCTGAAAGCTCAGCCCCTGGAGGTGATTGAATCAGACCCTGAGCCTCTGGTAAAAAAGGTGGTGGTTCATCGAGCTACCCAGACCTCAGTAACGGAGGATAAGGTGATTTATTAAACCCACATCCCCAACCCACACCCACAGACACCCACCCACACACGCCAATGCACCCGCAAATACACACACTAAGAGAATGGACATAAGGCTGAGTCGTCCCAAACAACCAGCATAGGGTGATTGCTTAAACCCACATCCCCCACACTCACACACACACAGACACCCACCCACACACGCCAATGCACCCGCAAATACACACACTAAGAGAATGGACATAAGGCTGAGTCGTCCCAAACAACCAGCATAGGGTGATTGCTTAAACCCAAACCCCCCACCCACCCACACACACACACACACACACACACACACACACACACACGGCAGTCTTCAGGACCATGTTTTGTTTTGCCCCCGCCAAGGAATGGCCACAACCCAGCATAATTAAGACCCATGTCCGCCTAAGTCCCAAACAACAACGACGACGACAAAAATTTTTACAATGAAATTAGAGAAATAAAAACATATAAAATTTAAAAAATTAACAGCAATGAAAAAAAAAATAATAATAAAAATAAATGTCTTTGGCACTGTGGCTTAGTTGGTCAAAGCGCCTGTCTAGTACACAGGAAATCCTGGGTTCAAATCCCAGCGGTGCCTTTTCAACACATGGCATGTGCCATATCTTCACATTCTCCACACAGTGACATGGGGAATGTCATCCATTCATTCAGAAGGGGATTACGAATTGCAGTATAATCATTGCCTTTTCACTTATTCATTCTGTCCTGGTTGAAAATCGTAAAATCGGGTCATTCTTTGACTTCCGATGTCGAGCTTTCATGAACCAAAGGCTTTGTTAAGTAAGACCCATGTCCGCCTAAGTCCCAAACAACAACGACGATAAAAAATTTACAATGAAATTAGAGAAATAAAAACAGATAAAATTAAAAAAATTAACGGCAATAAAAAAAATAAAAAAAAATAAAAAATATCTTTGGCACTGTGGCTTAGTTGGTCAAAGCGCCTGTCTAGTAGACAGGAAATCCTGGGTTCGAATCCCAGCGGTGCCTTTTCAACACATAGCATGTGCCATATCTTCACATTCTCCACACAGTGACATGGGGAATGTCATCCATTCATTCAGAAGGGGATTACGAATTGCAGTATAATCATTGCCTTTTCACTTATTAATTTCTGTCCTGGTTGAAAATCGTAAAATCGGGTCATTCTTTGACTTCCGATGCCAAGCTTTCATGAACCAAAGGCTTTGTTCTAGGAATAAATGTATTTTAACTGTATACTTATTAAAACATAATAACTACACCAGGAGCAATAAAACCTGGACTTATAATTCCCCTTTTTTAATAACCCCCAAAAAGGCTATTTATTCACAGTATCAGATCTTTTGTATTTGAGATGGAATACACATAATGTAAAAAAAACAACAACAAAAAATGCCTGCATTAGTTTACAACACAGCATTAAAATCCAAGCTTTTCAACCAAATGTAGAAAAGCATAAAATCAGAGAGATGAATGTGGAAGAACACCATGACACTGCAAATGCTATAACTAAGCAGCACAGAGAAAACGTAAAGTTTTGGTACAGATACCCAAGTAGATAGATGATTAGTGATATAGCTGGAGACATAAATGTTAGATTGTGAGTTTTATTCATTTCTTTTAAAAAGCTTTTCAGAAGTATTTGATTTTTAGACCGAAAATACTACCTCGGCAAGTAGATTACAGGATATTTTTACTATCTAATCAACAAAAGCCTTGAGCAAAAAGTATTTGACAAGAAAAGAGGTGTGTTCAAGATTTGGAAAGTACTGTTTCAGTGCAATAAATAATCAACAAGGGGTTTGTCCCAGGTTGCTCCGATGAAATTAATGGTATTACCAGAAGTGGAGAATTATACTATGCAAATGATATTATATCAGTGTATCCAGAACATGGATGGTCGCCAGGGCGCAGGGCCGTAAGATTCTTTCCCTGTTGAAAAAGCCGAGCGGGGTTATCAGTCTTATGCGCTGATATAATTTGAAATGATCCTAGCTATGGTATGACGGTGAAGAAATTGAACATTGATGTGAGCTATTATACAACCTGATGAACTTTGATTATTACACTTTTTGATAATTGATACCACAATTTTATAACTTTTGCATAATTGGGGGAATTTATATCACAATTTGATAAGGTTGCATATTTCATGTAACTGGTTTATTGTTGTTAAATTTTAGAAAAACTTGTTTTTATTCAGTTGAATGATTTTTTTTAAATAACCATTCCATCCTAGAGAAATTCCAACTTGGATTTAGGGTGAACCACAGTACAGACTGCACTACTGAAAATTGTTAATGATCTTAGTTGCAACTTGGACTTACACAAGCTCACAGTCCTTGTGCTACTGGATCTAAGCGCTGCTTTTGACACAGTAGATCACACTTTTTTTTTCCTTTGATCTGGCTACGATTGCACAATTTTATCAATACCTACATTTTAAAATGTTCATTTAACAGTTCAAGGAAAATTAGCCTGATTGTAAATAATAATAGATGTGTTTTATGGATAAAATGTCATGTTTTTACCCATCTTTACTCATATATGTTTTTCTAAATTCACCATGGCAGTTTCATCACAATTGCTCTGTATACTTTAATGACTCCTAGTCTGTGTAATCCACTTAAATGATCAATTCTTTACAAAACCTTGCCTGAAAAAATCTAGGCTTTTTTGCCTACGTGAGATTATCCCAATGTGCTCTCCTCTTGTGTCCGCCTCATCAAATACGCCTCATATTCTGTGTTGTAGTTTAACTTTAAGGTGTTTTACGAAGTTTGTTTTGTTACTACAACTCCTTGCCGTTGTTTCACAAACATCACAAACCACACCGGGGCTGTTTGTGAAGCTGGAATAGCTCCACACATGACTGTTTAAGCTCTGCCACAATGTTGAGTGATGGGCCGACTGAGGAGCATGCCGCTGCTTTAATGCATTCAGCACTTACCCAGGTGGAAGAAAAACTGGTTCTCAACAACTGTGTGACATTTAGACAACATCCCAACAGTTAAGTTACTTTCCACTGTGTTCCTGTTCATTATATACGTTATCTCAAATGGTGTAAATATCAAAACTATCGATATTTTGATTGAGAATTGATTTTAGAGTGTAAAAATCTGGTATCAAAGGTATCAATACTTTAGTATCGATCCGCTCATTACTAGGTACAGCAGATCTTCATGTTTCATGTGCACTTCCATGTTTGAGGCTGACGGCAACCAGATCCTTAAGGACACACACAATGTTCAATAAAGTTTAAAAAAAAAAAAAAAAAAGGCAATGATGTCACAGAGGCCTTGATGACATCACAAAGGCTTTGATGATGATGTCATCAACTTTCATGTTTTCTTAGTAGTTGAAAGAAAAACCACAAGTGGTGTACTGTTTCTGAACTATTGGTTTACTTGCAGGTGAAAACAACTTCTAGACACTCACTCTGTTATTTCAACACAAACACAGTGTCAATACCAGAGATGGAACAAGGAATGGAAAGACGTCAATTCGAATTGGCCCGAGTACAGGCCTGTCAGCCAGGTGCTAGCAGGCTCAGAGGGAAATGGACAGGACCTGGCCATGAATGGTGGTGTGAGGAGTGGGCAAAGAGCATGTCAAGGCTTGAACAAAGACCAATACATGCGTGGGAAGTAATGGAAATGGTGAAAAACTTGAAAGACGGCGAAGGATTGAGAATTGCGGCACCACCAAGGGAACAGGCCAAAGAAGGGAACAAGCAGCCAGCAGATAGTAGGCCCAGAGAGAATTGGGCAGGCCCTGGCCATGAATGGTGGTCTGAGGAGTGGGCAAAGAGCATGTCAAGGCTTGAACAAAGACCACTACATGCGTGGATAGTAAAAGAGAGGGTGAAAAACTTAAAAGACGGCGAAGTGTTGAGAATTGCGGCACCACCTAGGGAACAGGCCAAAGGAGTGAACAGGCACGCACAAGGCTGTCAGCCAGCAGATGGCAGGCCCACAGGGAAATGGACAGGACATGACCGTGAATGGTGGTTTGAGGGTTGGCCAAAGAGCTGGTTAGAACCTGAACAAAGTTCTAACCAGCTATTTGAGGATTGTCAGCCAGCAGATAGCAGGCCCACAGGGAAATGGACAGGACATGACCGTGAATGGTGGTTTGAGGGTTGGCCAAAGAGCTGGTTAGAACCTGAACAAAGTTCTAACCAGCTATTTGAGGATTGTCAGCCAGCAGATAGCAGGCCCACAGGGAAATGGACAGGACATGACCGTGAATGGTGGTTTGAGGGTTGGCCAAAGAGCTGGTTAGAACCTGAACAAAGTTCTAACCAGCTATTTGAGGATTGTCAGCCAGCAGATAGCAGGCCCACAGGGAAATGGACAGGACATGACCGTGAATGGTGGTTTGAGGGTTGGCCAAAGAGCTGGTTAGAACCTGAACAAAGTTCTAACCAGCTATTTGAGGATTAGCCAAAGAGCTGGTTAGAATCTGAATAAAGTTCTAACCAGCTCGAGGGAAGGGAAGAAATGTAGATGGCCAAAAACCCACAAGATGGAGAAAGAATCAGAACCACTGGTTCCTTGCGAAGGTAGGGAACAGCCCCCCAGCCCCTAGTCACTGAGGAGGGGATCGCACAAGCCCCTCAGCCCCTGAAAGCTCAGCCCCTGGAGGTGATTGAATCAGACCCTGAGCCTCTGGTAAAAAAGGTGGTGGTTCATCGAGCTACCCAGACCTCAGTAACGGAGGATAAGGTGATTTATTAAACCCACATCCCCAACCCACACCCACAGACACCCACCCACACACGCCAATGCACCCGCAAATACACACACTAAGAGAATGGACATAAGGCTGAGTCGTCCCAAACAACCAGCATAGGGTGATTGCTTAAACCCAAACCCCCCACCCACACACACAGACACCCACCCACACACGCCAATGCACCCGCAAATACACACACTAAGAGAATGGACATAAGGCTGAGTCGTCCCAAACAACCAGCATAGGGTGATTGCTTAAACCCAAACCAACACACCCCACACACACACACACACACACACACACACACACACACACACACACACGGCAGTCTTCAGGACCATGTTTTGTTTTGCCCCCGCCAAGGAATGGCCACAACCCAGCATAATTAAGACCCATGTCCGCCTAAGTCCCAAACAACAACGACGACGACAAAAAATTTTACAATGAAATTAGAGAAATAAAAACAAATAAAATTTAAAAAATTAACAGCAATGAAAAAAAAAATTATAATAAAAATAAATGTCTTTGGCACTGTGGCTTAGTTGGTCAAAGCGCCTGTCTAGTACACAGGAAATCCTGGGTTCAAATCCCAGCGGTGCCTTTTCAACACATGGCATGTGCCATATCTTCACATTCTCCACACAGTGACATGGGGAATGTCATCCATTCATTCAGAAGGGGATTACGAATTGCAGTATAATCATTGCCTTTTCACTTATTCATTCTGTCCTGGTTGAAAATCGTAAAATCGGGTCATTCTTTGACTTCCGATGTCGAGCTTTCATGAACCAAAGGCTTTGTTAAGTAAGACCCATGTCCGCCTAAGTCCCAAACAACAACGACGATAAAAAATTTACAATGAAATTAGAGAAATAAAAACAGATAAAATTAAAAAAATTAACGGCAATAAAAAAAATAAAAAAAAATAAAAAATATCTTTGGCACTGTGGCTTAGTTGGTCAAAGCGCCTGTCTAGTAGACAGGAAATCCTGGGTTCGAATCCCAGCGGTGCCTTTTCAACACATAGCATGTGCCATATCTTCACATTCTCCACACAGTGACATGGGGAATGTCATCCATTCATTCAGAAGGGGATTACGAATTGCAGTATAATCATTGCCTTTTCACTTATTAATTTCTGTCCTGGTTGAAAATCGTAAAATCGGGTCATTCTTTGACTTCCGATGCCAAGCTTTCATGAACCAAAGGCTTTGTTCTAGGAATAAATGTATTTTAACTGTATACTTATTAAAACATAATAACTACACCAGGAGCAATAAAACCTGGACTTATAATTCCCCCTTTTTAATAACCCCCAAAAAGGCTATTTATTCACAGTATCAGATCTTTTGTATTTGAGATGGAATACACATAATGTCAAAAAAAACAACAACAAAAAATGCCTGCATTAGTTTACAACACAGCATTAAAATCCAAGCTTTTCAACCAAATGTAGAAAAGCATAAAATCAGAGAGATGAATGTGGAAGAACACCATGACACTGCAAATGCTATAACTAAGCAGCACAGAGAAAACGTAAAGTTTTGGTACAGATACCCAAGTAGATAGATGATTAGTGATATAGCTGGAGACATAAATGTTAGATTGTGAGTTTTATTCATTTCTTTTAAAAAGCTTTTCAGAAGTATTTGATTTTTAGACCGAAAATACTACCTCGGCAAGTAGATTACAGGATATTTTTACTATCTAATCAACAAAAGCCTTGAGCAAAAAGTATTTGACAAGAAAAGAGGTGTGTTCAAGATTTGGAAAGTACTGTTTCAGTGCAATAAATAATCAACAAGGGGTTTGTCCCAGGTTGCTCCGATGAAATTAATGGTATTACCAGAAGTGGAGAATTATACTATGCAAATGATATTATATCAGTGTATCCAGAACATGGATGGTCGCCAGGGCGCAGGGCCGTAAGATTCTTTCCCTGTTGAAAAAGCCGAGCGGGGTTATCAGTCTTATGCGCTGATATAATTTGAAATGATCCTAGCTATGGTATGACGGTGAAGAAATTGAACATTGATGTGAGCTATTATACAACCTGATGAACTTTGATTATTACACTTTTTGATAATTGATACCACAATTTTATAACTTTTGCATAATTGGGGGAATTTATATCACAATTTGATAAGGTTGCATATTTCATGTAACTGGTTTATTGTTGTTAAATTTTAGAAAAACTTGTTTTTATTCAGTTGAATGATTTTTTTTTAAATAACCATTCCATCCTAGAGAAATTCCAACTTGGATTTAGGGTGAACCACAGTACAGACTGCACTACTGAAAATTGTTAATGATCTTAGTTGCAACTTGGACTTACACAAGCTCACAGTCCTTGTGCTACTGGATCTAAGCGCTGCTTTTGACACAGTAGATCACACTTTTTTTTTCCTTTGATCTGGCTACGATTGCACAATTTTATCAATACCTACATTTTAAAATGTTCATTTAACAGTTCAAGGAAAATTAGCCTGATTGTAAATAATAATAGATGTGTTTTATGGATAAAATGTCATGTTTTTACCCATCTTTACTCATATATGTTTTTCTAAATTCACCATGGCAGTTTCATCACAATTGCTCTGTATACTTTAATGACTCCTAGTCTGTGTAATCCACTTAAATGATCAATTCTTTACAAAACCTTGCCTGAAAAAATCTAGGCTTTTTTGCCTACGTGAGATTATCCCAATGTGCTCTCCTCTTGTGTCCGCCTCATCAAATACGCCTCATATTCTGTGTTGTAGTTTAACTTTAGGTGTTTTACGAAGTTTGTTTTGTTACTACAACTCCTTGCCGTTGTTTCGCAAACATCACAAACCACACCGGGGCTGTTTGTGAAGCTGGAATAGCTCCACACATGACTGTTTAAGCTCTGCCACAATGTTGAGTGATGGGCCGACTGAGGAGCATGCCGCTGCTTTAATGCATTCAGCACTTACCCAGGTGGAAGAAAAACTGGTTCTCAACAACTGTGTGACATTTAGACAACATCCCAACAGTTAAGTTACTTTCCACTGTGTTCCTGTTCATTATATACGTTATCTCAAATGGTGTAAATATCAAAACTATCGATATTTTGATTGAGAATTGATTTTAGAGTGTAAAAATCTGGTATCAAAGGTATCAATACTTTAGTATCGATCCGCTCATTACTAGGTACAGCAGATCTTCATGTTTCATGTGCACTTCCATGTTTGAGGCTGACGGCAACCAGATCCTTAAGGACACACACAATGTTCAATAAAGTTTAAAAAAAAAAAAAAAAAAAGGCAATGATGTCACAGAGGCCTTGATGACATCACAAAGGCTTTGATGATGATGTCATCAACTTTCATGTTTTCTTAGTAGTTGAAAGAAAAACCACAAGTGGTGTACTGTTTCTGAACTATTGGTTTACTTGCAGGTGAAAACAACTTCTAGACACTCACTCTGTTATTTCAACACAAACACAGTGTCAATACCAGAGATGGAACAAGGAATGGAAAGACGTCAATTCGAATTGGCCCGAGTACAGGCCTGTCAGCCAGGTGCTAGCAGGCTCAGAGGGAAATGGACAGGACCTGGCCATGAATGGTGGTGTGAGGAGTGGGCAAAGAGCATGTCAAGGCTTGAACAAAGACCAATACATGCGTGGGAAGTAATGGAAATGGTGAAAAACTTGAAAGACGGCGAAGGATTGAGAATTGCGGCACCACCAAGGGAACAGGCCAAAGAAGGGAACAAGCAGCCAGCAGATAGTAGGCCCAGAGAGAATTGGGCAGGCCCTGGCCATGAATGGTGGTCTGAGGAGTGGGCAAAGAGCATGTCAAGGCTTGAACAAAGACCACTACATGCGTGGATAGTAAAAGAGAGGGTGAAAAACTTAAAAGACGGCGAAGTGTTGAGAATTGCGGCACCACCTAGGGAACAGGCCAAAGGAGTGAACAGGCACGCACAAGGCTGTCAGCCAGCAGATGGCAGGCCCACAGGGAAATGGACAGGACATGACCGTGAATGGTGGTTTGAGGGTTGGCCAAAGAGCTGGTTAGAACCTGAACAAAGTTCTAACCAGCTATTTGAGGATTGTCAGCCAGCAGATAGCAGGCCCACAGGGAAATGGACAGGACATGACCGTGAATGGTGGTTTGAGGGTTGGCCAAAGAGCTGGTTAGAACCTGAACAAAGTTCTAACCAGCTATTTGAGGATTGTCAGCCAGCAGATAGCAGGCCCACAGGGAAATGGACAGGACATGACCGTGAATGGTGGTTTGAGGGTTGGCCAAAGAGCTGGTTAGAACCTGAACAAAGTTCTAACCAGCTATTTGAGGATTGTCAGCCAGCAGATAGCAGGCCCACAGGGAAATGGACAGGACATGACCGTGAATGGTGGTTTGAGGGTTGGCCAAAGAGCTGGTTAGAACCTGAACAAAGTTCTAACCAGCTATTTGAGGATTGTCAGCCAGCAGATAGCAGGCCCACAGGGAAATGGACAGGACATGACCGTGAATGGTGGTTTGAGGGTTGGCCAAAGAGCTGGTTAGAACCTGAACAAAGTTCTAACCAGCTATTTGAGGATTAGCCAAAGAGCTGGTTAGAATCTGAATAAAGTTCTAACCAGCTCGAGGGAAGGGAAGAAATGTAGATGGCCAAAAACCCACAAGATGGAGAAAGAATCAGAACCACTGGTTCCTTGCGAAGGTAGGGAACAGCCCCCCCAGCCCCTAGTCACTGAGGAGGGGATCGCACAAGCCCCTCAGCCCCTGAAAGCTCAGCCCCTGGAGGTGATTGAATCAGACCCTGAGCCTCTGGTAAAAAAGGTGGTGGTTCATCGAGCTACCCAGACCTCAGTAACGGAGGATAAGGTGATTTATTAAACCCACATCCCCAACCCACACCCACAGACACCCACCCACACACGCCAATGCACCCGCAAATACACACACTAAGAGAATGGACATAAGGCTGAGTCGTCCCAAACAACCAGCATAGGGTGATTGCTTAAACCCACATCCCCCACACTCACACACACACAGACACCCACCCACACACGCCAATGCACCCGCAAATACACACACTAAGAGAATGGACATAAGGCTGAGTCGTCCCAAACAACCAGCATAGGGTGATTGCTTAAACCCAAACCCCCCACCCACACACACACACACACACACACACACACACACACACACACACACACACACACGGCAGTCTTCAGGACCATGTTTTGTTTTGCCCCCGCCAAGGAATGGCCACAACCCAGCATAATTAAGACCCATGTCCGCCTAAGTCCCAAACAACAACGGCGACGACAAAAAATTTTACAATGAAATTAGAGAAATAAAAACAAATAAAATTTAAAAAATTAACAGCAATGAAAAAAAAAATAATAATAAAAATAAATGTCTTTGGCACTGTGGCTTAGTTGGTCAAAGCGCCTGTCTAGTACACAGGAAATCCTGGGTTCAAATCCCAGCGGTGCCTTTTCAACACATGGCATGTGCCATATCTTCACATTCTCCACACAGTGACATGGGGAATGTCATCCATTCATTCAGAAGGGGATTACGAATTGCAGTATAATCATTGCCTTTTCACTTATTCATTCTGTCCTGGTTGAAAATCGTAAAATCGGGTCATTCTTTGACTTCCGATGTCGAGCTTTCATGAACCAAAGGCTTTGTTAAGTAAGACCCATGTCCGCCTAAGTCCCAAACAACAACGACGACGACAAAAAATTTACAATGAAATTAGAGAAATAAAAACAGATAAAATTAAAAAAATTAACGGCAATAAAAAAAATAAAAAAAAATAAAAAATATCTTTGGCACTGTGGCTTAGTTGGTCAAAGCGCCTGTCTAGTAGACAGGAAATCCTGGGTTCGAATCCCAGCGGTGCCTTTTCAACACATAGCATGTGCCATATCTTCACATTCTCCACACAGTGACATGGGGAATGTCATCCATTCATTCAGAAGGGGATTACGAATTGCAGTATAATCATTGCCTTTTCACTTATTAATTTCTGTCCTGGTTGAAAATCGTAAAATCGGGTCATTCTTTGACTTCCGATGCCAAGCTTTCATGAACCAAAGGCTTTGTTCTAGGAATAAATGTATTTTAACTGTATACTTATTAAAACATAATAACTACACCAGGAGCAATAAAACCTGGACTTATAATTCCCCCTTTTTAATAACCCCCAAAAAGGCTATTTATTCACAGTATCAGATCTTTTGTATTTGAGATGGAATACACATAATGTCAAAAAAAACAACAACAAAAAATGCCTGCATTAGTTTACAACACAGCATTAAAATCCAAGCTTTTCAACCAAATGTAGAAAAGCATAAAATCAGAGAGATGAATGTGGAAGAACACCATGACACTGCAAATGCTATAACTAAGCAGCACAGAGAAAACGTAAAGTTTTGGTACAGATACCCAAGTAGATAGATGATTAGTGATATAGCTGGAGACATAAATGTTAGATTGTGAGTTTTATTCATTTCTTTTAAAAAGCTTTTCAGAAGTATTTGATTTTTAGACCGAAAATACTACCTCGGCAAGTAGATTACAGGATATTTTTACTATCTAATCAACAAAAGCCTTGAGCAAAAAGTATTTGACAAGAAAAGAGGTGTGTTCAAGATTTGGAAAGTACTGTTTCAGTGCAATAAATAATCAACAAGGGGTTTGTCCCAGGTTGCTCCGATGAAATTAATGGTATTACCAGAAGTGGAGAATTATACTATGCAAATGATATTATATCAGTGTATCCAGAACATGGATGGTCGCCAGGGCGCAGGGCCGTAAGATTCTTTCCCTGTTGAAAAAGCCGAGCGGGGTTATCAGTCTTATGCGCTGATATAATTTGAAATGATCCTAGCTATGGTATGACGGTGAAGAAATTGAACATTGATGTGAGCTATTATACAACCTGATGAACTTTGATTATTACACTTTTTAAAAATTGATACCACAATTTTATAACTTTTGCATAATTGGGGGAATTTATATCACAATTTGATAAGGTTGCATATTTCATGTAACTGGTTTATTGTTGTTAAATTTTAGAAAAACTTGTTTTTATTCAGTTGAATGATTTTTTTTTAAATAACCATTCCATCCTAGAGAAATTCCAACTTGGATTTAGGGTGAACCACAGTACAGACTGCACTACTGAAAATTGTTAATGATCTTAGTTGCAACTTGGACTTACACAAGCTCACAGTCCTTGTGCTACTGGATCTAAGCGCTGCTTTTGACACAGTAGATCACACTTTTTTTTTCCTTTGATCTGGCTACGATTGCACAATTTTATCAATACCTACATTTTAAAATGTTCATTTAACAGTTCAAGGAAAATTAGCCTGATTGTAAATAATAATAGATGTGTTTTATGGATAAAATGTCATGTTTTTACCCATCTTTACTCATATATGTTTTTCTAAATTCACCATGGCAGTTTCATCACAATTGCTCTGTATACTTTAATGACTCCTAGTCTGTGTAATCCACTTAAATGATCAATTCTTTACAAAACCTTGCCTGAAAAAATCTAGGCTTTTTTGCCTACGTGAGATTATCCCAATGTGCTCTCCTCTTGTGTCCGCCTCATCAAATACGCCTCATATTCTGTGTTGTAGTTTAACTTTAGGTGTTTTACGAAGTTTGTTTTGTTACTACAACTCCTTGCCGTTGTTTCGCAAACATCACAAACCACACCGGGGCTGTTTGTGAAGCTGGAATAGCTCCACACATGACTGTTTAAGCTCTGCCACAATGTTGAGTGATGGGCCGACTGAGGAGCATGCCGCTGCTTTAATGCATTCAGCACTTACCCAGGTGGAAGAAAAACTGGTTCTCAACAACTGTGTGACATTTAGACAACATCCCAACAGTTAAGTTACTTTCCACTGTGTTCCTGTTCATTATATACGTTATCTCAAATGGTGTAAATATCAAAACTATCGATATTTTGATTGAGAATTGATTTTAGAGTGTAAAAATCTGGTATCAAAGGTATCAATACTTTAGTATCGATCCGCTCATTACTAGGTACAGCAGATCTTCATGTTTCATGTGCACTTCCATGTTTGAGGCTGACGGCAACCAGATCCTTAAGGACACACACAATGTTCAATAAAGTTTAAAAAAAAAAAAAAAAAAAGGCAATGATGTCACAGAGGCCTTGATGACATCACAAAGGCTTTGATGATGATGTCATCAACTTTCATGTTTTCTTAGTAGTTGAAAGAAAAACCACAAGTGGTGTACTGTTTCTGAACTATTGGTTTACTTGCAGGTGAAAACAACTTCTAGACACTCACTCTGTTATTTCAACACAAACACAGTGTCAATACCAGAGATGGAACAAGGAATGGAAAGACGTCAATTCGAATTGGCCCGAGTACAGGCCTGTCAGCCAGGTGCTAGCAGGCTCAGAGGGAAATGGACAGGACCTGGCCATGAATGGTGGTGTGAGGAGTGGGCAAAGAGCATGTCAAGGCTTGAACAAAGACCAATACATGCGTGGGAAGTAATGGAAATGGTGAAAAACTTGAAAGACGGCGAAGGATTGAGAATTGCGGCACCACCAAGGGAACAGGCCAAAGAAGGGAACAAGCAGCCAGCAGATAGTAGGCCCAGAGAGAATTGGGCAGGCCCTGGCCATGAATGGTGGTCTGAGGAGTGGGCAAAGAGCATGTCAAGGCTTGAACAAAGACCACTACATGCGTGGATAGTAAAAGAGAGGGTGAAAAACTTAAAAGACGGCGAAGTGTTGAGAATTGCGGCACCACCTAGGGAACAGGCCAAAGGAGTGAACAGGCACGCACAAGGCTGTCAGCCAGCAGATGGCAGGCCCACAGGGAAATGGACAGGACATGACCGTGAATGGTGGTTTGAGGGTTGGCCAAAGAGCTGGTTAGAACCTGAACAAAGTTCTAACCAGCTATTTGAGGATTGTCAGCCAGCAGATAGCAGGCCCACAGGGAAATGGACAGGACATGACCGTGAATGGTGGTTTGAGGGTTGGCCAAAGAGCTGGTTAGAACCTGAACAAAGTTCTAACCAGCTATTTGAGGATTGTCAGCCAGCAGATAGCAGGCCCACAGGGAAATGGACAGGACATGACCGTGAATGGTGGTTTGAGGGTTGGCCAAAGAGCTGGTTAGAACCTGAACAAAGTTCTAACCAGCTATTTGAGGATTGTCAGCCAGCAGATAGCAGGCCCACAGGGAAATGGACAGGACATGACCGTGAATGGTGGTTTGAGGGTTGGCCAAAGAGCTGGTTAGAACCTGAACAAAGTTCTAACCAGCTATTTGAGGATTGTCAGCCAGCAGATAGCAGGCCCACAGGGAAATGGACAGGACATGACCGTGAATGGTGGTTTGAGGGTTGGCCAAAGAGCTGGTTAGAACCTGAACAAAGTTCTAACCAGCTATTTGAGGATTAGCCAAAGAGCTGGTTAGAATCTGAATAAAGTTCTAACCAGCTCGAGGGAAGGGAAGAAATGTAGATGGCCAAAAACCCACAAGATGGAGAAAGAATCAGAACCACTGGTTCCTTGCGAAGGTAGGGAACAGCCCCCCCAGCCCCTAGTCACTGAGGAGGGGATCGCACAAGCCCCTCAGCCCCTGAAAGCTCAGCCCCTGGAGGTGATTGAATCAGACCCTGAGCCTCTGGTAAAAAAGGTGGTGGTTCATCGAGCTACCCAGACCTCAGTAACGGAGGATAAGGTGATTTATTAAACCCACATCCCCAACCCACACCCACAGACACCCACCCACACACGCCAATGCACCCGCAAATACACACACTAAGAGAATGGACATAAGGCTGAGTCGTCCCAAACAACCAGCATAGGGTGATTGCTTAAACCCACATCCCCCACACTCACACACACACACAGACACCCACCCACACACGCCAATGCACCCGCAAATACACACACTAAGAGAATGGACATAAGGCTGAGTCGTCCCAAACAACCAGCATAGGGTGATTGCTTAAACCCACAACCCCCACACACACACACACACACACACACACACACACACACACACACACGGCAGTCTTCAGGACCATGTTTTGTTTTGCCCCCGCCAAGGAATGGCCACAACCCAGCATAATTAAGACCCATGTCCGCCTAAGTCCCAAACAACAACGACGACGACAAAAAATTTTACAATGAAATTAGAGAAATAAAAACAAATAAAATTTAAAAAATTAACAGCAATGAAAAAAAAAATAATAATAAAAATAAATGCCTTTGGCACTGTGGCTTAGTTGGTCAAAGCGCCTGTCTAGTACACAGGAAATCCTGGGTTCAAATCCCAGCGGTGCCTTTTCAACACATGGCATGTGCCATATCTTCACATTCTCCACACAGTGACATGGGGAATGTCATCCATTCATTCAGAAGGGGATTACGAATTGCAGTATAATCATTGCCTTTTCACTTATTCATTCTGTCCTGGTTGAAAATCGTAAAATCGGGTCATTCTTTGACTTCCGATGTCGAGCTTTCATGAACCAAAGGCTTTGTTAAGTAAGACCCATGTCCGCCTAAGTCCCAAACAACAACGACGATAAAAAATTTACAATGAAATTAGAGAAATAAAAACAGATAAAATTAAAAAAATTAACAGCAATAAAAAAAATAAAAATAAATAAAAAATATCTTTGGCACTGTGGCTTAGTTGGTCAAAGCGCCTGTCTAGTAGACAGGAAATCCTGGGTTCGAATCCCAGCGGTGCCTTTTCAACACATAGCATGTGCCATATCTTCACATTCTCCACACAGTGACATGGGGAATGTCATCCATTCATTCAGAAGGGGATTACGAATTGCAGTATAATCATTGCCTTTTCACTCATTAATTTCTGTCCTGGTTGAAAATCGTAAAATCGGGTCATTCTTTGACTTCCGATGCCAAGCTTTCATGAACCAAAGGCTTTGTTCTAGGAATAAATGTATTTTAACTGTATACTTATTAAAACATAATAACTACACCAGGAGCAATAAAACCTGGACTTATAATTCCCCTTTTTTTAATAACCCCCAAAAAGGCTATTTATTCACAGTATCAGATCTTTTGTATTTGAGATGGAATACACATAATGTCAAAAAAAAACAACAACAAAAAATGCCTGCATTAGTTTACAACACAGCATTAAAATCCAAGCTTTTCAACCAAATGTAGAAAAGCATAAAATCAGAGAGATGAATGTGGAAGAACACCATGACACTGCAAATGCTATAACTAAGCAGCACAGAGAAAACGTAAAGTTTTGGTACAGATACCCAAGTAGATAGATGATTAGTGATATAGCTGGAGACATAAATGTTAGATTGTGAGTTTTATTCATTTCTTTTAAAAAGCTTTTCAGAAGTATTTGATTTTTAGACCGAAAATACTACCTCGGCAAGTAGATTACAGGATATTTTTACTATCTAATCAACAAAAGCCTTGAGCAAAAAGTATTTGACAAGAAAAGAGGTGTGTTCAAGATTTGGAAAGTACTGTTTCAGTGCAATAAATAATCAACAAGGGGTTTGTCCCAGGTTGCTCCGATGAAATTAATGGTATTACCAGAAGTGGAGAATTATACTATGCAAATGATATTATATCAGTGTATCCAGAACATGGATGGTCGCCAGGGCGCAGGGCCGTAAGATTCTTTCCCTGTTGAAAAAGCCGAGCGGGGTTATCAGTCTTATGCGCTGATATAATTTGAAATGATCCTAGCTATGGTATGACGGTGAAGAAATTGAACATTGATGTGAGCTATTATACAACCTGATGAACTTTGATTATTACACTTTTTGATAATTGATACCACAATTTTATAACTTTTGCATAATTGGGGGAATTTATATCACAATTTGATAAGGTTGCATATTTCATGTAACTGGTTTATTGTTGTTAAATTTTAGAAAAACTTGTTTTTATTCAGTTGAATGATTTTTTTTTAAATAACCATTCCATCCTAGAGAAATTCCAACTTGGATTTAGGGTGAACCACAGTACAGACTGCACTACTGAAAATTGTTAATGATCTTAGTTGCAACTTGGACTTACACAAGCTCACAGTCCTTGGGCTACTGGATCTAAGCGCTGCTTTTGACACAGTAGATCACACTTTTTTTTTCCTTTGATCTGGCTACGATTGCACAATTTTATCAATACCTACATTTTAAAATGTTCATTTAACAGTTCAAGGAAAATTAGCCTGATTGTAAATAATAATAGATGTGTTTTATGGATAAAATGTCATGTTTTTACCCATCTTTACTCATATATGTTTTTCTAAATTCACCATGGCAGTTTCATCACAATTGCTCTGTATACTTTAATGACTCCTAGTCTGTGTAATCCACTTAAATGATCAATTCTTTACAAAACCTTGCCTGAAAAAATCTAGGCTTTTTTGCCTACGTGAGATTATCCCAATGTGCTCTCCTCTTGTGTCCGCCTCATCAAATACGCCTCATATTCTGTGTTGTAGTTTAACTTTAGGTGTTTTACGAAGTTTGTTTTGTTACTACAACTCCTTGCCGTTGTTTCGCAAACATCACAAACCACACCGGGGCTGTTTGTGAAGCTGGAATAGCTCCACACATGACTGTTTAAGCTCTGCCACAATGTTGAGTGATGGGCCGACTGAGGAGCATGCCGCTGCTTTAATGCATTCAGCACTTACCCAGGTGGAAGAAAAACTGGTTCTCAACAACTGTGTGACATTTAGACAACATCCCAACAGTTAAGTTACTTTCCACTGTGTTCCTGTTCATTATATACGTTATCTCAAATGGTGTAAATATCAAAACTATCGATATTTTGATTGAGAATTGATTTTAGAGTGTAAAAATCTGGTATCAAAGGTATCAATACTTTAGTATCGATCCGCTCATTACTAGGTACAGCAGATCTTCATGTTTCATGTGCACTTCCATGTTTGAGGCTGACGGCAACCAGATCCTTAAGGACACACACAATGTTCAATAAAGTTTAAAAAAAAAAAAAAAAAGGCAATGATGTCACAGAGGCCTTGATGACATCACAAAGGCTTTGATGATGATGTCATCAACTTTCATGTTTTCTTAGTAGTTGAAAGAAAAACCACAAGTGGTGTACTGTTTCTGAACTATTGGTTTACTTGCAGGTGAAAACAACTTCTAGACACTCACTCTGTTATTTCAACACAAACACAGTGTCAATACCAGAGATGGAACAAGGAATGGAAAGACGTCAATTCGAATTGGCCCGAGTACAGGCCTGTCAGCCAGGTGCTAGCACGCTCAGAGGGAAATGGACAGGACCTGGCCATGAATGGTGGTGTGAGGAGTGGGCAAAGAGCATGTCAAGGCTTGAACAAAGACCAATACATGCGTGGGAAGTAATGGAAATGGTGAAAAACTTGAAAGACGGCGAAGGATTGAGAATTGCGGCACCACCAAGGGAACAGGCCAAAGAAGGGAACAAGCAGCCAGCAGATAGTAGGCCCAGAGAGAATTGGGCAGGCCCTGGCCATGAATGGTGGTCTGAGGAGTGGGCAAAGAGCATGTCAAGGCTTGAACAAAGACCACTACATGCGTGGATAGTAAAAGAGAGGGTGAAAAACTTAAAAGACGGCGAAGTGTTGAGAATTGCGGCACCACCTAGGGAACAGGCCAAAGGAGTGAACAGGCACGCACAAGGCTGTCAGCCAGCAGATGGCAGGCCCACAGGGAAATGGACAGGACATGACCGTGAATGGTGGTTTGAGGGTTGGCCAAAGAGCTGGTTAGAACCTGAACAAAGTTCTAACCAGCTATTTGAGGATTGTCAGCCAGCAGATAGCAGGCCCACAGGGAAATGGACAGGACATGACCGTGAATGGTGGTTTGAGGGTTGGCCAAAGAGCTGGTTAGAACCTGAACAAAGTTCTAACCAGCTATTTGAGGATTAGCCAAAGAGCTGGTTAGAATCTGAATAAAGTTCTAACCAGCTCGAGGGAAGGGAAGAAATGTAGATGGCCAAAAACCCACAAGATGGAGAAAGAATCAGAACCACTGGTTCCTTGCGAAGGTAGGGAACAGCCCCCCCAGCCCCTAGTCACTGAGGAGGGGATCGCACAAGCCCCTCAGCCCCTGAAAGCTCAGCCCCTGGAGGTGATTGAATCAGACCCTGAGCCTCTGGTAAAAAAGGTGGTGGTTCATCGAGCTACCCAGACCTCAGTAACGGAGGATAAGGTGATTTATTAAACCCACATCCCCAACCCACACCCACAGACACCCACCCACACACGCCAATGCACCCGCAAATACACACACTAAGAGAATGGACATAAGGCTGAGTCGTCCCAAACAACCAGCATAGGGTGATTGCTTAAACCCAAACCCCCCACCCACACACACACACACACACACACACACACACACACACACACGGCAGTCTTCAGGACCATGTTTTGTTTTGCCCCCGCCAAGGAATGGCCACAACCCAGCATAATTAAGACCCATGTCCGCCTAAGTCCCAAACAACAACGACGACGACAAAAAATTTTACAATGAAATTAGAGAAATAAAAACAAATAAAATTTAAAAAATTAACAGCAATGAAAAAAAAAATTATAATAAAAATAAATGTCTTTGGCACTGTGGCTTAGTTGGTCAAAGCGCCTGTCTAGTACACAGGAAATCCTGGGTTCAAATCCCAGCGGTGCCTTTTCAACACATGGCATGTGCCATATCTTCACATTCTCCACACAGTGACATGGGGAATGTCATCCATTCATTCAGAAGGGGATTACGAATTGCAGTATAATCATTGCCTTTTCACTTATTCATTCTGTCCTGGTTGAAAATCGTAAAATCGGGTCATTCTTTGACTTCCGATGCCAAGCTTTCATGAACCAAAGGCTTTGTTAAGTAAGACCCATGTCCGCCTAAGTCCCAAACAACAACGACGATAAAAAATTTACAATGAAATTAGAGAAATAAAAACAGATAAAATTAAAAAAATTAACGGCAATAAAAAAAATAAAAAAAAATAAAAAATATCTTTGGCACTGTGGCTTAGTTGGTCAAAGCGCCTGTCTAGTAGACAGGAAATCCTGGGTTCGAATCCCAGCGGTGCCTTTTCAACACATAGCATGTGCCATATCTTCACATTCTCCACACAGTGACATGGGGAATGTCATCCATTCATTCAGAAGGGGATTACGAATTGCAGTATAATCATTGCCTTTTCACTCATTAATTTCTGTCCTGGTTGAAAATCGTAAAATCGGGTCATTCTTTGACTTCCGATGCCAAGCTTTCATGAACCAAAGGCTTTGTTCTAGGAATAAATGTATTTTAACTGTATACTTATTAAAACATAATAACTACACCAGGAGCAATAAAACCTGGACTTATAATTCCCCTTTTTTAATAACCCCCAAAAAGGCTATTTATTCACAGTATCAGATCTTTTGTATTTGAGATGGAATACACATAATGTCAAAAAAAACAACAACAAAAAATGCCTGCATTAGTTTACAACACAGCATTAAAATCCAAGCTTTTCAACCAAATGTAGAAAAGCATAAAATCAGAGAGATGAATGTGGAAGAACACCATGACACTGCAAATGCTATAACTAAGCAGCACAGAGAAAACGTAAAGTTTTGGTACAGATACCCAAGTAGATAGATGATTAGTGATATAGCTGGAGACATAAATGTTAGATTGTGAGTTTTATTCATTTCTTTTAAAAAGCTTTTCAGAAGTATTTGATTTTTAGACCGAAAATACTACCTCGGCAAGTAGATTACAGGATATTTTTACTATCTAATCAACAAAAGCCTTGAGCAAAAAGTATTTGACAAGAAAAGAGGTGTGTTCAAGATTTGGAAAGTACTGTTTCAGTGCAATAAATAATCAACAAGGGGTTTGTCCCAGGTTGCTCCGATGAAATTAATGGTATTACCAGAAGTGGAGAATTATACTATGCAAATGATATTATATCAGTGTATCCAGAACATGGATGGTCGCCAGGGCGCAGGGCCGTAAGATTCTTTCCCTGTTGAAAAAGCCGAGCGGGGTTATCAGTCTTATGCGCTGATATAATTTGAAATGATCCTAGCTATGGTATGACGGTGAAGAAATTGAACATTGATGTGAGCTATTATACAACCTGATGAACTTTGATTATTACACTTTTTGATAATTGATACCACAATTTTATAACTTTTGCATAATTGGGGGAATTTATATCACAATTTGATAAGGTTGCATATTTCATGTAACTGGTTTATTGTTGTTAAATTTTAGAAAAACTTGTTTTTATTCAGTTGAATGATTTTTTTTTAAATAACCATTCCATCCTAGAGAAATTCCAACTTGGATTTAGGGTGAACCACAGTACAGACTGCACTACTGAAAATTGTTAATGATCTTAGTTGCAACTTGGACTTACACAAGCTCACAGTCCTTGTGCTACTGGATCTAAGCGCTGCTTTTGACACAGTAGATCACACTTTTTTTTTTCCTTTGATCTGGCTACGATTGCACAATTTTATCAATACCTACATTTTAAAATGTTCATTTAACAGTTCAAGGAAAATTAGCCTGATTGTAAATAATAATAGATGTGTTTTATGGATAAAATGTCATGTTTTTACCCATCTTTACTCATATATGTTTTTCTAAATTCACCATGGCAGTTTCATCACAATTGCTCTGTATACTTTAATGACTCCTAGTCTGTGTAATCCACTTAAATGATCAATTCTTTACAAAACCTTGCCTGAAAAAATCTAGGCTTTTTTGCCTATGTGAGATTATCCCAATGTGCTCTCCTCTTGTGTCCGCCTCATCAAATACGCCTCATATTCTGTGTTGTAGTTTAACTTTAGGTGTTTTACGAAGTTTGTTTTGTTACTACAACTCCTTGCCGTTGTTTCGCAAACATCACAAACCACACCGGGGCTGTTTGTGAAGCTGGAATAGCTCCACACATGACTGTTTAAGCTCTGCCACAATGTTGAGTGATGGGCCGACTGAGGAGCATGCCGCTGCTTTAATGCATTCAGCACTTACCCAGGTGGAAGAAAAACTGGTTCTCAACAACTGTGTGACATTTAGACAACATCCCAACAGTTAAGTTACTTTCCACTGTGTTCCTGTTCATTATATACGTTATCTCAAATGGTGTAAATATCAAAACTATCGATATTTTGATTGAGAATTGATTTTAGAGTGTAAAAATCTGGTATCAAAGGTATCAATACTTTAGTATCGATCCGCTCATTACTAGGTACAGCAGATCTTCATGTTTCATGTGCACTTCCATGTTTGAGGCTGACGGCAACCAGATCCTTAAGGACACACACAATGTTCAATAAAGTTTAAAAAAAAAAAAAAAAAAAAGGCAATGATGTCACAGAGGCCTTGATGACATCACAAAGGCTTTGATGATGATGTCATCAACTTTCATGTTTTCTTAGTAGTTGAAAGAAAAACCACAAGTGGTGTACTGTTTCTGAACTATTGGTTTACTTGCAGGTGAAAACAACTTCTAGACACTCACTCTGTTATTTCAACACAAACACAGTGTCAATACCAGAGATGGAACAAGGAATGGAAAGACGTCAATTCGAATTGGCCCGAGTACAGGCCTGTCAGCCAGGTGCTAGCAGGCTCAGAGGGAAATGGACAGGACCTGGCCATGAATGGTGGTGTGAGGAGTGGGCAAAGAGCATGTCAAGGCTTGAACAAAGACCAATACATGCGTGGGAAGTAATGGAAATGGTGAAAAACTTGAAAGACGGCGAAGGATTGAGAATTGCGGCACCACCAAGGGAACAGGCCAAAGAAGGGAACAAGCAGCCAGCAGATAGTAGGCCCAGAGAGAATTGGGCAGGCCCTGGCCATGAATGGTGGTCTGAGGAGTGGGCAAAGAGCATGTCAAGGCTTGAACAAAGACCACTACATGCGTGGATAGTAAAAGAGAGGGTGAAAAACTTAAAAGACGGCGAAGTGTTGAGAATTGCGGCACCACCTAGGGAACAGGCCAAAGGAGTGAACAGGCACGCACAAGGCTGTCAGCCAGCAGATGGCAGGCCCACAGGGAAATGGACAGGACATGACCGTGAATGGTGGTTTGAGGGTTGGCCAAAGAGCTGGTTAGAACCTGAACAAAGTTCTAACCAGCTATTTGAGGATTGTCAGCCAGCAGATAGCAGGCCCACAGGGAAATGGACAGGACATGACCGTGAATGGTGGTTTGAGGGTTGGCCAAAGAGCTGGTTAGAACCTGAACAAAGTTCTAACCAGCTATTTGAGGATTGTCAGCCAGCAGATAGCAGGCCCACAGGGAAATGGACAGGACATGACCGTGAATGGTGGTTTGAGGGTTGGCCAAAGAGCTGGTTAGAACCTGAACAAAGTTCTAACCAGCTATTTGAGGATTGTCAGCCAGCAGATAGCAGGCCCACAGGGAAATGGACAGGACATGACCGTGAATGGTGGTTTGAGGGTTGGCCAAAGAGCTGGTTAGAACCTGAACAAAGTTCTAACCAGCTATTTGAGGATTAGCCAAAGAGCTGGTTAGAATCTGAATAAAGTTCTAACCAGCTCGAGGGAAGGGAAGAAATGTAGATGGCCAAAAACCCACAAGATGGAGAAAGAATCAGAACCACTGGTTCCTTGCGAAGGTAGGGAACAGCCCCCCCAGCCCCTAGTCACTGAGGAGGGGATCGCACAAGCCCCTCAGCCCCTGAAAGCTCAGCCCCTGGAGGTGATTGAATCAGACCCTGAGCCTCTGGTAAAAAAGGTGGTGGTTCATCGAGCTACCCAGACCTCAGTAACGGAGGATAAGGTGATTTATTAAACCCACATCCCCAACCCACACCCACAGACACCCACCCACACACGCCAATGCACCCGCAAATACACACACTAAGAGAATGGACATAAGGCTGAGTCGTCCCAAACAACCAGCATAGGGTGATTGCTTAAACCCACATCCCCCACACTCACACACACACAGACACCCACCCACACACGCCAATGCACCCGCAAATACACACACTAAGAGAATGGACATAAGGCTGAGTCGTCCCAAACAACCAGCATAGGGTGATTGCTTAAACCCAAACCCCCCACCCACACACACACACACACACACACACACACACACACACACACACACACACACACGGCAGTCTTCAGGACCATGTTTTGTTTTGCCCCCGCCAAGGAATGGCCACAACCCAGCATAATTAAGACCCATGTCCGCCTAAGTCCCAAACAACAACGACGACGACAAAAAATTTTACAATGAAATTAGAGAAATAAAAACAAATAAAATTTAAAAAATTAACAGCAATGAAAAAAAAAATAATAATAAAAATAAATGTCTTTGGCACTGTGGCTTAGTTGGTCAAAGCGCCTGTCTAGTACACAGGAAATCCTGGGTTCAAATCCCAGCGGTGCCTTTTCAACACATGGCATGTGCCATATCTTCACATTCTCCACACAGTGACATGGGGAATGTCATCCATTCATTCAGAAGGGGATTACGAATTGCAGTATAATCATTGCCTTTTCACTTATTCATTCTGTCCTGGTTGAAAATCGTAAAATCGGGTCATTCTTTGACTTCCGATGTCGAGCTTTCATGAACCAAAGGCTTTGTTAAGTAAGACCCATGTCCGCCTAAGTCCCAAACAACAACGATGATAAAAAATTTACAATGAAATTAGAGAAATAAAAACAGATAAAATTTAAAAAATTAACGGCAATAAAAAAAATAAAAAAAAATAAAAAATATCTTTGGCACTGTGGCTTAGTTGGTCAAAGCGCCTGTCTAGTAGACAGGAAATCCTGGGTTCGAATCCCAGCGGTGCCTTTTCAACACATAGCATGTGCCATATCTTCACATTCTCCACACAGTGACATGGGGAATGTCATCCATTCATTCAGAAGGGGATTACGAATTGCAGTATAATCATTGCCTTTTCACTTATTCATTCTGTCCTGGTTGAAAATCGTAAAATCGGGTCATTCTTTGACTTCCGATGCCAAGCTTTCATGAACCAAAGGCTTTGTTCTAGGAATAAATGTATTTTAACTGTATACTTATTAAAACATAATAACTACACCAGGAGCAATAAAACCTGGACTTATAATTCCCCCTTTTTAATAACCCCCAAAAAGGCTATTTATTCACAGTATCAGATCTTTTGTATTTGAGATGGAATACACATAATGTCAAAAAAAACAACAACAAAAAATGCCTGCATTAGTTTACAACACAGCATTAAAATCCAAGCTTTTCAACCAAATGTAGAAAAGCATAAAATCAGAGAGATGAATGTGGAAGAACACCATGACACTGCAAATGCTATAACTAAGCAGCACAGAGAAAACGTAAAGTTTTGGTACAGATACCCAAGTAGATAGATGATTAGTGATATAGCTGGAGACATAAATGTTAGATTGTGAGTTTTATTCATTTCTTTTAAAAAGCTTTTCAGAAGTATTTGATTTTTAGACCGAAAATACTACCTCGGCAAGTAGATTACAGGATATTTTTACTATCTAATCAACAAAAGCCTTGAGCAAAAAGTATTTGACAAGAAAAGAGGTGTGTTCAAGATTTGGAAAGTACTGTTTCAGTGCAATAAATAATCAACAAGGGGTTTGTCCCAGGTTGCTCCGATGAAATTAATGGTATTACCAGAAGTGGAGAATTATACTATGCAAATGATATTATATCAGTGTATCCAGAACATGGATGGTCGCCAGGGCGCAGGGCCGTAAGATTCTTTCCCTGTTGAAAAAGCCGAGCGGGGTTATCAGTCTTATGCGCTGATATAATTTGAAATGATCCTAGCTATGGTATGACGGTGAAGAAATTGAACATTGATGTGAGCTATTATACAACCTGATGAACTTTGATTATTACACTTTTTGATAATTGATACCACAATTTTATAACTTTTGCATAATTGGGGGAATTTATATCACAATTTGATAAGGTTGCATATTTCATGTAACTGGTTTATTGTTGTTAAATTTTAGAAAAACTTGTTTTTATTCAGTTGAATGATTTTTTTTTAAATAACCATTCCATCCTAGAGAAATTCCAACTTGGATTTAGGGTGAACCACAGTACAGACTGCACTACTGAAAATTGTTAATGATCTTAGTTGCAACTTGGACTTACACAAGCTCACAGTCCTTGTGCTACTGGATCTAAGCGCTGCTTTTGACACAGTAGATCACACTTTTTTTTTCCTTTGATCTGGCTACGATTGCACAATTTTATCAATACCTACATTTTAAAATGTTCATTTAACAGTTCAAGGAAAATTAGCCTGATTGTAAATAATAATAGATGTGTTTTATGGATAAAATGTCATGTTTTTACCCATCTTTACTCATATATGTTTTTCTAAATTCACCATGGCAGTTTCATCACAATTGCTCTGTATACTTTAATGACTCCTAGTCTGTGTAATCCACTTAAATGATCAATTCTTTACAAAACCTTGCCTGAAAAAATCTAGGCTTTTTTGCCTACGTGAGATTATCCCAATGTGCTCTCCTCTTGTGTCCGCCTCATCAAATACGCCTCATATTCTGTGTTGTAGTTTAACTTTAGGTGTTTTACGAAGTTTGTTTTGTTACTACAACTCCTTGCCGTTGTTTCGCAAACATCACAAACCACACCGGGGCTGTTTGTGAAGCTGGAATAGCTCCACACATGACTGTTTAAGCTCTGCCACAATGTTGAGTGATGGGCCGACTGAGGAGCATGCCGCTGCTTTAATGCATTCAGCACTTACCCAGGTGGAAGAAAAACTGGTTCTCAACAACTGTGTGACATTTAGACAACATCCCAACAGTTAAGTTACTTTCCACTGTGTTCCTGTTCATTATATACGTTATCTCAAATGGTGTAAATATCAAAACTATCGATATTTTGATTGAGAATTGATTTTAGAGTGTAAAAATCTGGTATCAAAGGTATCAATACTTTAGTATCGATCCGCTCATTACTAGGTACAGCAGATCTTCATGTTTCATGTGCACTTCCATGTTTGAGGCTGACGGCAACCAGATCCTTAAGGACACACACAATGTTCAATAAAGTTTAAAAAAAAAAAAAAAAAAAAAGGCAATGATGTCACAGAGGCCTTGATGACATCACAAAGGCTTTGATGATGATGTCATCAACTTTCATGTTTTCTTAGTAGTTGAAAGAAAAACCACAAGTGGTGTACTGTTTCTGAACTATTGGTTTACTTGCAGGTGAAAACAACTTCTAGACACTCACTCTGTTATTTCAACACAAACACAGTGTCAATACCAGAGATGGAACAAGGAATGGAAAGGCGTCAATTCGAATTGGCCCGAGTACAGGCCTGTCAGCCAGGTGCTAGCAGGCTCAGAGGGAAATGGACAGGACCTGGCCATGAATGGTGGTGTGAGGAGTGGGCAAAGAGCATGTCAAGGCTTGAACAAAGACCAATACATGCGTGGGAAGTAATGGAAATGGTGAAAAACTTGAAAGACGGCGAAGGATTGAGAATTGCGGCACCACCAAGGGAACAGGCCAAAGAAGGGAACAAGCAGCCAGCAGATAGTAGGCCCAGAGAGAATTGGGCAGGCCCTGGCCATGAATGGTGGTCTGAGGAGTGGGCAAAGAGCATGTCAAGGCTTGAACAAAGACCACTACATGCGTGGATAGTAAAAGAGAGGGTGAAAAACTTAAAAGACGGCGAAGTGTTGAGAATTGCGGCACCACCTAGGGAACAGGCCAAAGGAGTGAACAGGCACGCACAAGGCTGTCAGCCAGCAGATGGCAGGCCCACAGGGAAATGGACAGGACATGACCGTGAATGGTGGTTTGAGGGTTGGCCAAAGAGCTGGTTAGAACCTGAACAAAGTTCTAACCAGCTATTTGAGGATTGTCAGCCAGCAGATAGCAGGCCCACAGGGAAATGGACAGGACATGACCGTGAATGGTGGTTTGAGGGTTGGCCAAAGAGCTGGTTAGAACCTGAACAAAGTTCTAACCAGCTATTTGAGGATTGTCAGCCAGCAGATAGCAGGCCCACAGGGAAATGGACAGGACATGACCGTGAATGGTGGTTTGAGGGTTGGCCAAAGAGCTGGTTAGAACCTGAACAAAGTTCTAACCAGCTATTTGAGGATTGTCAGCCAGCAGATAGCAGGCCCACAGGGAAATGGACAGGACATGACCGTGAATGGTGGTTTGAGGGTTGGCCAAAGAGCTGGTTAGAACCTGAACAAAGTTCTAACCAGCTATTTGAGGATTGTCAGCCAGCAGATAGCAGGCCACAGGAAATGGACAGGACATGACCGTGAATGGTGGTTTGAGAATCTGGTTAGAACCTGAACAAAGTTCTAACCAGCTCGAATGGGAAGGGAAGAAATGTAGATGGCCAAAAACCCACAAGATGGAGAAAGAATCAGAACCACTGGTTCCTTGCGAAGGTAGGGAACAGCCCCCCCCAGCCCCTAGTCACTGAGGAGGGGATCGCACAAGCCCCTCAGCCCCTGAAAGCTCAGCCCCTGGAGGTGATTGAATCAGACCCTGAGCCTCTGGTAAAAAAGGTGGTGGTTCATCGAGCTACCCAGACCTCAGTAACGGAGGATAAGGTGATTTATTAAACCCACATCCCCAACCCACACCCACAGACACCCACCCACACACGCCAATGCACCCGCAAATACACACACTAAGAGAATGGACATAAGGCTGAGTCGTCCCAAACAACCAGCATAGGGTGATTGCTTAAACCCACATCCCCCACACTCACACACACACAGACACCCACCCACACACGCCAATGCACCCGCAAATACACACACTAAGAGAATGGACATAAGGCTGAGTCGTCCCAAACAACCAGCATAGGGTGATTGCTTAAACCCAAACCCCCCACCCACACACACACACACACACACACACACACACACACACACACACACACACACACACACACACACACACGGCAGTCTTCAGGACCATGTTTTGTTTTGCCCCCGCCAAGGAATGGCCACAACCCAGCATAATTAAGACCCATGTCCGCCTAAGTCCCAAACAACAACGACGACGACAAAAAATTTTACAATGAAATTAGAGAAATAAAAACAAATAAAATTTAAAAAATTAACAGCAATGAAAAAAAAAATAATAATAAAAATAAATGTCTTTGGCACTGTGGCTTAGTTGGTCAAAGCGCCTGTCTAGTACACAGGAAATCCTGGGTTCAAATCCCAGCGGTGCCTTTTCAACACATGGCATGTGCCATATCTTCACATTCTCCACACAGTGACATGGGGAATGTCATCCATTCATTCAGAAGGGGATTACGAATTGCAGTATAATCATTGCCTTTTCACTTATTCATTCTGTCCTGGTTGAAAATCGTAAAATCGGGTCATTCTTTGACTTCCGATGTCGAGCTTTCATGAACCAAAGGCTTTGTTAAGTAAGACCCATGTCCGCCTAAGTCCCAAACAACAACGACGATAAAAAATTTACAATGAAATTAGAGAAATAAAAACAGATAAAATTAAAAAAATTAACGGCAATAAAAAAAATAAAAAAAAATAAAAAATATCTTTGGCACTGTGGCTTAGTTGGTCAAAGCGCCTGTCTAGTAGACAGGAAATCCTGGGTTCGAATCCCAGCGGTGCCTTTTCAACACATAGCATGTGCCATATCTTCACATTCTCCACACAGTGACATGGGGAATGTCATCCATTCATTCAGAAGGGGATTACGAATTGCAGTATAATCATTGCCTTTTCACTTATTAATTTCTGTCCTGGTTGAAAATCGTAAAATCGGGTCATTCTTTGACTTCCGATGCCAAGCTTTCATGAACCAAAGGCTTTGTTCTAGGAATAAATGTATTTTAACTGTATACTTATTAAAACATAATAACTACACCAGGAGCAATAAAACCTGGACTTATAATTCCCCCTTTTTAATAACCCCCAAAAAGGCTATTTATTCACAGTATCAGATCTTTTGTATTTGAGATGGAATACACATAATGTCAAAAAAAACAACAACAAAAAATGCCTGCATTAGTTTACAACACAGCATTAAAATCCAAGCTTTTCAACCAAATGTAGAAAAGCATAAAATCAGAGAGATGAATGTGGAAGAACACCATGACACTGCAAATGCTATAACTAAGCAGCACAGAGAAAACGTAAAGTTTTGGTACAGATACCCAAGTAGATAGATGATTAGTGATATAGCTGGAGACATAAATGTTAGATTGTGAGTTTTATTCATTTCTTTTAAAAAGCTTTTCAGAAGTATTTGATTTTTAGACCGAAAATACTACCTCGGCAAGTAGATTACAGGATATTTTTACTATCTAATCAACAAAAGCCTTGAGCAAAAAGTATTTGACAAGAAAAGAGGTGTGTTCAAGATTTGGAAAGTACTGTTTCAGTGCAATAAATAATCAACAAGGGGTTTGTCCCAGGTTGCTCCGATGAAATTAATGGTATTACCAGAAGTGGAGAATTATACTATGCAAATGATATTATATCAGTGTATCCAGAACATGGATGGTCGCCAGGGCGCAGGGCCGTAAGATTCTTTCCCTGTTGAAAAAGCCGAGCGGGGTTATCAGTCTTATGCGCTGATATAATTTGAAATGATCCTAGCTATGGTATGACGGTGAAGAAATTGAACATTGATGTGAGCTATTATACAACCTGATGAACTTTGATTATTACACTTTTTGATAATTGATACCACAATTTTATAACTTTTGCATAATTGGGGGAATTTATATCACAATTTGATAAGGTTGCATATTTCATGTAACTGGTTTATTGTTGTTAAATTTTAGAAAAACTTGTTTTTATTCAGTTGAATGATTTTTTTTTAAATAACCATTCCATCCTAGAGAAATTCCAACTTGGATTTAGGGTGAACCACAGTACAGACTGCACTACTGAAAATTGTTAATGATCTTAGTTGCAACTTGGACTTACACAAGCTCACAGTCCTTGTGCTACTGGATCTAAGCGCTGCTTTTGACACAGTAGATCACACTTTTTTTTTCCTTTGATCTGGCTACGATTGCACAATTTTATCAATACCTACATTTTAAAATGTTCATTTAACAGTTCAAGGAAAATTAGCCTGATTGTAAATAATAATAGATGTGTTTTATGGATAAAATGTCATGTTTTTACCCATCTTTACTCATATATGTTTTTCTAAATTCACCATGGCAGTTTCATCACAATTGCTCTGTATACTTTAATGACTCCTAGTCTGTGTAATCCACTTAAATGATCAATTCTTTACAAAACCTTGCCTGAAAAAATCTAGGCTTTTTTGCCTATGTGAGATTATCCCAATGTGCTCTCCTCTTGTGTCCGCCTCATCAAATACGCCTCATATTCTGTGTTGTAGTTTAACTTTAGGTGTTTTACGAAGTTTGTTTTGTTACTACAACTCCTTGCCGTTGTTTCGCAAACATCACAAACCACACCGGGGCTGTTTGTGAAGCTGGAATAGCTCCACACATGACTGTTTAAGCTCTGCCACAATGTTGAGTGATGGGCCGACTGAGGAGCATGCCGCTGCTTTAATGCATTCAGCACTTACCCAGGTGGAAGAAAAACTGGTTCTCAACAACTGTGTGACATTTAGACAACATCCCAACAGTTAAGTTACTTTCCACTGTGTTCCTGTTCATTATATACGTTATCTCAAATGGTGTAAATATCAAAACTATCGATATTTTGATTGAGAATTGATTTTAGAGTGTAAAAATCTGGTATCAAAGGTATCAATACTTTAGTATCGATCCGCTCATTACTAGGTACAGCAGATCTTCATGTTTCATGTGCACTTCCATGTTTGAGGCTGACGGCAACCAGATCCTTAAGGACACACACAATGTTCAATAAAGTTTAAAAAAAAAAAAAAAAAAAAAGGCAATGATGTCACAGAGGCCTTGATGACATCACAAAGGCTTTGATGATGATGTCATCAACTTTCATGTTTTCTTAGTAGTTGAAAGAAAAACCACAAGTGGTGTACTGTTTCTGAACTATTGGTTTACTTGCAGGTGAAAACAACTTCTAGACACTCACTCTGTTATTTCAACACAAACACAGTGTCAATACCAGAGATGGAACAAGGAATGGAAAGACGTCAATTCGAATTGGCCCGAGTACAGGCCTGTCAGCCAGGTGCTAGCAGGCTCAGAGGGAAATGGACAGGACCTGGCCATGAATGGTGGTGTGAGGAGTGGGCAAAGAGCATGTCAAGGCTTGAACAAAGACCAATACATGCGTGGGAAGTAATGGAAATGGTGAAAAACTTGAAAGACGGCGAAGGATTGAGAATTGCGGCACCACCAAGGGAACAGGCCAAAGAAGGGAACAAGCAGCCAGCAGATAGTAGGCCCAGAGAGAATTGGGCAGGCCCTGGCCATGAATGGTGGTCTGAGGAGTGGGCAAAGAGCATGTCAAGGCTTGAACAAAGACCACTACATGCGTGGATAGTAAAAGAGAGGGTGAAAAACTTAAAAGACGGCGAAGTGTTGAGAATTGCGGCACCACCTAGGGAACAGGCCAAAGGAGTGAACAGGCACGCACAAGGCTGTCAGCCAGCAGATGGCAGGCCCACAGGGAAATGGACAGGACATGACCGTGAATGGTGGTTTGAGGGTTGGCCAAAGAGCTGGTTAGAACCTGAACAAAGTTCTAACCAGCTATTTGAGGATTGTCAGCCAGCAGATAGCAGGCCCACAGGGAAATGGACAGGACATGACCGTGAATGGTGGTTTGAGGGTTGGCCAAAGAGCTGGTTAGAACCTGAACAAAGTTCTAACCAGCTATTTGAGGATTGTCAGCCAGCAGATAGCAGGCCCACAGGGAAATGGACAGGACATGACCGTGAATGGTGGTTTGAGGGTTGGCCAAAGAGCTGGTTAGAACCTGAACAAAGTTCAACCAGCTATTTGAGGATTGTCAGCCAGCAGATAGCAGGCCCACAGGGAAATGGACAGGACATGACCGTGAATGGTGGTTTGAGGGTTGGCCAAAGAGCTGGTTAGAACCTGAACAAAGTTCTAACCAGCTATTTGAGGATTAGCCAAAGAGCTGGTTAGAATCTGAATAAAGTTCTAACCAGCTCGAGGGAAGGGAAGAAATGTAGATGGCCAAAAACCCACAAGATGGAGAAAGAATCAGAACCACTGGTTCCTTGCGAAGGTAGGGAACAGCCCCCCCAGCCCCTAGTCACTGAGGAGGGGATCGCACAAGCCCCTCAGCCCCTGAAAGCTCAGCCCCTGGAGGTGATTGAATCAGACCCTGAGCCTCTGGTAAAAAAGGTGGTGGTTCATCGAGCTACCCAGACCTCAGTAACGGAGGATAAGGTGATTTATTAAACCCACATCCCCAACCCACACCCACAGACACCCACCCACACACGCCAATGCACCCGCAAATACACACACTAAGAGAATGGACATAAGGCTGAGTCGTCCCAAACAACCAGCATAGGGTGATTGCTTAAACCCACATCCCCCACACTCACACACACACAGACACCCACCCACACACGCCAATGCACCCGCAAATACACACACTAAGAGAATGGACATAAGGCTGAGTCGTCCCAAACAACCAGCATAGGGTGATTGCTTAAACCCAAACCCCCCACCCACACACACACACACACACACACACACACACACACACACACACACACACACACACACACACACACGGCAGTCTTCAGGACCATGTTTTGTTTTGCCCCCGCCAAGGAATGGCCACAACCCAGCATAATTAAGACCCATGTCCGCCTAAGTCCCAAACAACAACGACGACGACAAAAAATTTTACAATGAAATTAGAGAAATAAAAACAAATAAAATTTAAAAAATTAACAGCAATGAAAAAAAAAATAATAATAAAAATAAATGTCTTTGGCACTGTGGCTTAGTTGGTCAAAGCGCCTGTCTAGTACACAGGAAATCCTGGGTTCAAATCCCAGCGGTGCCTTTTCAACACATGGCATGTGCCATATCTTCACATTCTCCACACAGTGACATGGGGAATGTCATCCATTCATTCAGAAGGGGATTACGAATTGCAGTATAATCATTGCCTTTTCACTTATTCATTCTGTCCTGGTTGAAAATCGTAAAATCGGGTCATTCTTTGACTTCCGATGTCGAGCTTTCATGAACCAAAGGCTTTGTTAAGTAAGACCCATGTCCGCCTAAGTCCCAAACAACAACGACGATAAAAAATTTACAATGAAATTAGAGAAATAAAAACAGATAAAATTAAAAAAATTAACGGCAATAAAAAAAAAAAAAAAAATAAAAAATATCTTTGGCACTGTGGCTTAGTTGGTCAAAGCGCCTGTCTAGTAGACAGGAAATCCTGGGTTCGAATCCCAGCGGTGCCTTTTCAACACATAGCATGTGCCATATCTTCACATTCTCCACACAGTGACATGGGGAATGTCATCCATTCATTCAGAAGGGGATTACGAATTGCAGTATAATCATTGCCTTTTCACTTATTAATTTCTGTCCTGGTTGAAAATCGTAAAATCGGGTCATTCTTTGACTTCCGATGCCAAGCTTTCATGAACCAAAGGCTTTGTTCTAGGAATAAATGTATTTTAACTGTATACTTATTAAAACATAATAACTACACCAGGAGCAATAAAACCTGGACTTATAATTCCCCTTTTTTAATAACCCCCAAAAAGGCTATTTATTCACAGTATCAGATCTTTTGTATTTGAGATGGAATACACATAATGTCAAAAAAAACAACAACAAAAAATGCCTGCATTAGTTTACAACACAGCATTAAAATCCAAGCTTTTCAACCAAATGTAGAAAAGCATAAAATCAGAGAGATGAATGTGGAAGAACACCATGACACTGCAAATGCTATAACTAAGCAGCACAGAGAAAACGTAAAGTTTTGGTACAGATACCCAAGTAGATAGATGATTAGTGATATAGCTGGAGACATAAATGTTAGATTGTGAGTTTTATTCATTTCTTTTAAAAAGCTTTTCAGAAGTATTTGATTTTTAGACCGAAAATACTACCTCGGCAAGTAGATTACAGGATATTTTTACTATCTAATCAACAAAAGCCTTGAGCAAAAAGTATTTGACAAGAAAAGAGGTGTGTTCAAGATTTGGAAAGTACTGTTTCAGTGCAATAAATAATCAACAAGGGGTTTGTCCCAGGTTGCTCCGATGAAATTAATGGTATTACCAGAAGTGGAGAATTATACTATGCAAATGATATTATATCAGTGTATCCAGAACATGGATGGTCGCCAGGGCGCAGGGCCGTAAGATTCTTTCCCTGTTGAAAAAGCCGAGCGGGGTTATCAGTCTTATGCGCTGATATAATTTGAAATGATCCTAGCTATGGTATGACGGTGAAGAAATTGAACATTGATGTGAGCTATTATACAACCTGATGAACTTTGATTATTACACTTTTTGATAATTGATACCACAATTTTATAACTTTTGCATAATTGGGGGAATTTATATCACAATTTGATAAGGTTGCATATTTCATGTAACTGGTTTATTGTTGTTAAATTTTAGAAAAACTTGTTTTTATTCAGTTGAATGATTTTTTTTTAAATAACCATTCCATCCTAGAGAAATTCCAACTTGGATTTAGGGTGAACCACAGTACAGACTGCACTACTGAAAATTGTTAATGATCTTAGTTGCAACTTGGACTTACACAAGCTCACAGTCCTTGTGCTACTGGATCTAAGCGCTGCTTTTGACACAGTAGATCACACTTTTTTTTTCCTTTGATCTGGCTACGATTGCACAATTTTATCAATACCTACATTTTAAAATGTTCATTTAACAGTTCAAGGAAAATTAGCCTGATTGTAAATAATAATAGATGTGTTTTATGGATAAAATGTCATGTTTTTACCCATCTTTACTCATATATGTTTTTCTAAATTCACCATGGCAGTTTCATCACAATTGCTCTGTATACTTTAATGACTCCTAGTCTGTGTAATCCACTTAAATGATCAATTCTTTACAAAACCTTGCCTGAAAAAATCTAGGCTTTTTTGCCTATGTGAGATTATCCCAATGTGCTCTCCTCTTGTGTCCGCCTCATCAAATACGCCTCATATTCTGTGTTGTAGTTTAACTTTAGGTGTTTTACGAAGTTTGTTTTGTTACTACAACTCCTTGCCGTTGTTTCGCAAACATCACAAACCACACCGGGGCTGTTTGTGAAGCTGGAATAGCTCCACACATGACTGTTTAAGCTCTGCCACAATGTTGAGTGATGGGCCGACTGAGGAGCATGCCGCTGCTTTAATGCATTCAGCACTTACCCAGGTGGAAGAAAAACTGGTTCTCAACAACTGTGTGACATTTAGACAACATCCCAACAGTTAAGTTACTTTCCACTGTGTTCCTGTTCATTATATACGTTATCTCAAATGGTGTAAATATCAAAACTATCGATATTTTGATTGAGAATTGATTTTAGAGTGTAAAAATCTGGTATCAAAGGTATCAATACTTTAGTATCGATCCGCTCATTACTAGGTACAGCAGATCTTCATGTTTCATGTGCACTTCCATGTTTGAGGCTGACGGCAACCAGATCCTTAAGGACACACACAATGTTCAATAAAGTTTAAAAAAAAAAAAAAAAAAGGCAATGATGTCACAGAGGCCTTGATGACATCACAAAGGCTTTGATGATGATGTCATCAACTTTCATGTTTTCTTAGTAGTTGAAAGAAAAACCACAAGTGGTGTACTGTTTCTGAACTATTGGTTTACTTGCAGGTGAAAACAACTTCTAGACACTCACTCTGTTATTTCAACACAAACACAGTGTCAATACCAGAGATGGAACAAGGAATGGAAAGACGTCAATTCGAATTGGCCCGAGTACAGGCCTGTCAGCCAGGTGCTAGCAGGCTCAGAGGGAAATGGACAGGACCTGGCCATGAATGGTGGTGTGAGGAGTGGGCAAAGAGCATGTCAAGGCTTGAACAAAGACCAATACATGCGTGGGAAGTAATGGAAATGGTGAAAAACTTGAAAGACGGCGAAGGATTGAGAATTGCGGCACCACCAAGGGAACAGGCCAAAGAAGGGAACAAGCAGCCAGCAGATAGTAGGCCCAGAGAGAATTGGGCAGGCCCTGGCCATGAATGGTGGTCTGAGGAGTGGGCAAAGAGCATGTCAAGGCTTGAACAAAGACCACTACATGCGTGGATAGTAAAAGAGAGGGTGAAAAACTTAAAAGACGGCGAAGTGTTGAGAATTGCGGCACCACCTAGGGAACAGGCCAAAGGAGTGAACAGGCACGCACAAGGCTGTCAGCCAGCAGATGGCAGGCCCACAGGGAAATGGACAGGACATGACCGTGAATGGTGGTTTGAGGGTTGGCCAAAGAGCTGGTTAGAACCTGAACAAAGTTCTAACCAGCTATTTGAGGATTGTCAGCCAGCAGATAGCAGGCCCACAGGGAAATGGACAGGACATGACCGTGAATGGTGGTTTGAGGGTTGGCCAAAGAGCTGGTTAGAACCTGAACAAAGTTCTAACCAGCTATTTGAGGATTGTCAGCCAGCAGATAGCAGGCCCACAGGGAAATGGACAGGACATGACCGTGAATGGTGGTTTGAGGGTTGGCCAAAGAGCTGGTTAGAACCTGAACAAAGTTCTAACCAGCTATTTGAGGATTGTCAGCCAGCAGATAGCAGGCCCACAGGGAAATGGACAGGACATGACCGTGAATGGTGGTTTGAGGGTTGGCCAAAGAGCTGGTTAGAACCTGAACAAAGTTCTAACCAGCTATTTGAGGATTAGCCAAAGAGCTGGTTAGAATCTGAATAAAGTTCTAACCAGCTCGAGGGAAGGGAAGAAATGTAGATGGCCAAAAACCCACAAGATGGAGAAAGAATCAGAACCACTGGTTCCTTGCGAAGGTAGGGAACAGCCCCCCCAGCCCCTAGTCACTGAGGAGGGGATCGCACAAGCCCCTCAGCCCCTGAAAGCTCAGCCCCTGGAGGTGATTGAATCAGACCCTGAGCCTCTGGTAAAAAAGGTGGTGGTTCATCGAGCTACCCAGACCTCAGTAACGGAGGATAAGGTGATTTATTAAACCCACATCCCCAACCCACACCCACAGACACCCACCCACACACGCCAATGCACCCGCAAATACACACACTAAGAGAATGGACATAAGGCTGAGTCGTCCCAAACAACCAGCATAGGGTGATTGCTTAAACCCACATCCCCCACACTCACACACACACAGACACCCACCCACACACGCCAATGCACCCGCAAATACACACACTAAGAGAATGGACATAAGGCTGAGTCGTCCCAAACAACCAGCATAGGGTGATTGCTTAAACCCAAACCCCCCACCCACACACACACACACACACACACACACACACACACACACGGCAGTCTTCAGGACCATGTTTTGTTTTGCCCCCGCCAAGGAATGGCCACAACCCAGCATAATTAAGACCCATGTCCGCCTAAGTCCCAAACAACAACGACGACGACAAAAAATTTTACAATGAAATTAGAGAAATAAAAACAAATAAAATTTAAAAAATTAACAGCAATGAAAAAAAAAATAATAATAAAAATAAATGTCTTTGGCACTGTGGCTTAGTTGGTCAAAGCGCCTGTCTAGTACACAGGAAATCCTGGGTTCAAATCCCAGCGGTGCCTTTTCAACACATGGCATGTGCCATATCTTCACATTCTCCACACAGTGACATGGGGAATGTCATCCATTCATTCAGAAGGGGATTACGAATTGCAGTATAATCATTGCCTTTTCACTTATTCATTCTGTCCTGGTTGAAAATCGTAAAATCGGGTCATTCTTTGACTTCCGATGTCGAGCTTTCATGAACCAAAGGCTTTGTTAAGTAAGACCCATGTCCGCCTAAGTCCCAAACAACAACGACGATAAAAAATTTACAATGAAATTAGAGAAATAAAAACAGATAAAATTAAAAAAATTAACGGCAATAAAAAAAATAAAAAAAAATAAAAAATATCTTTGGCACTGTGGCTTAGTTGGTCAAAGCGCCTGTCTAGTAGACAGGAAATCCTGGGTTCGAATCCCAGCGGTGCCTTTTCAACACATAGCATGTGCCATATCTTCACATTCTCCACACAGTGACATGGGGAATGTCATCCATTCATTCAGAAGGGGATTACGAATTGCAGTATAATCATTGCCTTTTCACTTATTAATTTCTGTCCTGGTTGAAAATCGTAAAATCGGGTCATTCTTTGACTTCCGATGCCAAGCTTTCATGAACCAAAGGCTTTGTTCTAGGAATAAATGTATTTTAACTGTATACTTATTAAAACATAATAACTACACCAGGAGCAATAAAACCTGGACTTATAATTCCCCTTTTTTAATAACCCCCAAAAAGGCTATTTATTCACAGTATCAGATCTTTTGTATTTGAGATGGAATACACATAATGTCAAAAAAAAACAACAACAAAAAATGCCTGCATTAGTTTACAACACAGCATTAAAATCCAAGCTTTTCAACCAAATGTAGAAAAGCATAAAATCAGAGAGATGAATGTGGAAGAACACCATGACACTGCAAATGCTATAACTAAGCAGCACAGAGAAAACGTAAAGTTTTGGTACAGATACCCAAGTAGATAGATGATTAGTGATATAGCTGGAGACATAAATGTTAGATTGTGAGTTTTATTCATTTCTTTTAAAAAGCTTTTCAGAAGTATTTGATTTTTAGACCGAAAATACTACCTCGGCAAGTAGATTACAGGATATTTTTACTATCTAATCAACAAAAGCCTTGAGCAAAAAGTATTTGACAAGAAAAGAGGTGTGTTCAAGATTTGGAAAGTACTGTTTCAGTGCAATAAATAATCAACAAGGGGTTTGTCCCAGGTTGCTCCGATGAAATTAATGGTATTACCAGAAGTGGAGAATTATACTATGCAAATGATATTATATCAGTGTATCCAGAACATGGATGGTCGCCAGGGCGCAGGGCCGTAAGATTCTTTCCCTGTTGAAAAAGCCGAGCGGGGTTATCAGTCTTATGCGCTGATATAATTTGAAATGATCCTAGCTATGGTATGACGGTGAAGAAATTGAACATTGATGTGAGCTATTATACAACCTGATGAACTTTGATTATTACACTTTTTGATAATTGATACCACAATTTTATAACTTTTGCATAATTGGGGGAATTTATATCACAATTTGATAAGGTTGCATATTTCATGTAACTGGTTTATTGTTGTTAAATTTTAGAAAAACTTGTTTTTATTCAGTTGAATGATTTTTTTTTAAATAACCATTCCATCCTAGAGAAATTCCAACTTGGATTTAGGGTGAACCACAGTACAGACTGCACTACTGAAAATTGTTAATGATCTTAGTTGCAACTTGGACTTACACAAGCTCACAGTCCTTGTGCTACTGGATCTAAGCGCTGCTTTTGACACAGTAGATCACACTTTTTTTTTCCTTTGATCTGGCTACGATTGCACAATTTTATCAATACCTACATTTTAAAATGTTCATTTAACAGTTCAAGGAAAATTAGCCTGATTGTAAATAATAATAGATGTGTTTTATGGATAAAATGTCATGTTTTTACCCATCTTTACTCATATATGTTTTTCTAAATTCACCATGGCAGTTTCATCACAATTGCTCTGTATACTTTAATGACTCCTAGTCTGTGTAATCCACTTAAATGATCAATTCTTTACAAAACCTTGCCTGAAAAAATCTAGGCTTTTTTGCCTATGTGAGATTATCCCAATGTGCTCTCCTCTTGTGTCCGCCTCATCAAATACGCCTCATATTCTGTGTTGTAGTTTAACTTTAGGTGTTTTACGAAGTTTGTTTTGTTACTACAACTCCTTGCCGTTGTTTCGCAAACATCACAAACCACACCGGGGCTGTTTGTGAAGCTGGAATAGCTCCACACATGACTGTTTAAGCTCTGCCACAATGTTGAGTGATGGGCCGACTGAGGAGCATGCCGCTGCTTTAATGCATTCAGCACTTACCCAGGTGGAAGAAAAACTGGTTCTCAACAACTGTGTGACATTTAGACAACATCCCAACAGTTAAGTTACTTTCCACTGTGTTCCTGTTCATTATATACGTTATCTCAAATGGTGTAAATATCAAAACTATCGATATTTTGATTGAGAATTGATTTTAGAGTGTAAAAATCTGGTATCAAAGGTATCAATACTTTAGTATCGATCCGCTCATTACTAGGTACAGCAGATCTTCATGTTTCATGTGCACTTCCATGTTTGAGGCTGACGGCAACCAGATCCTTAAGGACACACACAATGTTCAATAAAGTTTAAAAAAAAAAAAAAAAAAAAGGCAATGATGTCACAGAGGCCTTGATGACATCACAAAGGCTTTGATGATGATGTCATCAACTTTCATGTTTTCTTAGTAGTTGAAAGAAAAACCACAAGTGGTGTACTGTTTCTGAACTATTGGTTTACTTGCAGGTGAAAACAACTTCTAGACACTCACTCTGTTATTTCAACACAAACACAGTGTCAATACCAGAGATGGAACAAGGAATGGAAAGACGTCAATTCGAATTGGCCCGAGTACAGGCCTGTCAGCCAGGTGCTAGCAGGCTCAGAGGGAAATGGACAGGACCTGGCCATGAATGGTGGTGTGAGGAGTGGGCAAAGAGCATGTCAAGGCTTGAACAAAGACCAATACATGCGTGGGAAGTAATGGAAATGGTGAAAAACTTGAAAGACGGCGAAGGATTGAGAATTGCGGCACCACCAAGGGAACAGGCCAAAGAAGGGAACAAGCAGCCAGCAGATAGTAGGCCCAGAGAGAATTGGGCAGGCCCTGGCCATGAATGGTGGTCTGAGGAGTGGGCAAAGAGCATGTCAAGGCTTGAACAAAGACCACTACATGCGTGGATAGTAAAAGAGAGGGTGAAAAACTTAAAAGACGGCGAAGTGTTGAGAATTGCGGCACCACCTAGGGAACAGGCCAAAGGAGTGAACAGGCACGCACAAGGCTGTCAGCCAGCAGATGGCAGGCCCACAGGGAAATGGACAGGACATGACCGTGAATGGTGGTTTGAGGGTTGGCCAAAGAGCTGGTTAGAACCTGAACAAAGTTCTAACCAGCTATTTGAGGATTGTCAGCCAGCAGATAGCAGGCCCACAGGGAAATGGACAGGACATGACCGTGAATGGTGGTTTGAGGGTTGGCCAAAGAGCTGGTTAGAACCTGAACAAAGTTCTAACCAGCTATTTGAGGATTGTCAGCCAGCAGATAGCAGGCCCACAGGGAAATGGACAGGACATGACCGTGAATGGTGGTTTGAGGGTTGGCCAAAGAGCTGGTTAGAACCTGAACAAAGTTCTAACCAGCTATTTGAGGATTGTCAGCCAGCAGATAGCAGGCCCACAGGGAAATGGACAGGACATGACCGTGAATGGTGGTTTGAGGGTTGGCCAAAGAGCTGGTTAGAACCTGAACAAAGTTCTAACCAGCTATTTGAGGATTAGCCAAAGAGCTGGTTAGAATCTGAATAAAGTTCTAACCAGCTCGAGGAAGGGAAGAAATGTAGATGGCCAAAAACCCACAAGATGGAGAAAGAATCAGAACCACTGGTTCCTTGCGAAGGTAGGGAACAGCCCCCCCAGCCCCTAGTCACTGAGGAGGGGATCGCACAAGCCCCTCAGCCCCTGAAAGCTCAGCCCCTGGAGGTGATTGAATCAGACCCTGAGCCTCTGGTAAAAAAGGTGGTGGTTCATCGAGCTACCCAGACCTCAGTAACGGAGGATAAGGTGATTTATTAAACCCACATCCCCAACCCACACCCACAGACACCCACCCACACACGCCAATGCACCCGCAAATACACACACTAAGAGAATGGACATAAGGCTGAGTCGTCCCAAACAACCAGCATAGGGTGATTGCTTAAACCCACATCCCCCACACTCACACACACACAGACACCCACCCACACACGCCAATGCACCCGCAAATACACACACTAAGAGAATGGACATAAGGCTGAGTCGTCCCAAACAACCAGCATAGGGTGATTGCTTAAACCCAAACCCCCCACCCACACACACACACACACACACACACACACACACACACACACACACACAGGCAGTCTTCAGGACCATGTTTTGTTTTGCCCCCGCCAAGGAATGGCCACAACCCAGCATAATTAAGACCCATGTCCGCCTAAGTCCCAAACAACAACGACGACGACAAAAAATTTTACAATGAAATTAGAGAAATAAAAACAAATAAAATTTAAAAAATTAACAGCAATGAAAAAAAAAATAATAATAAAAATAAATGTCTTTGGCACTGTGGCTTAGTTGGTCAAAGCGCCTGTCTAGTACACAGGAAATCCTGGGTTCAAATCCCAGCGGTGCCTTTTCAACACATGGCATGTGCCATATCTTCACATTCTCCACACAGTGACATGGGGAATGTCATCCATTCATTCAGAAGGGGATTACGAATTGCAGTATAATCATTGCCTTTTCACTTATTCATTCTGTCCTGGTTGAAAATCGTAAAATCGGGTCATTCTTTGACTTCCGATGTCGAGCTTTCATGAACCAAAGGCTTTGTTAAGTAAGACCCATGTCCGCCTAAGTCCCAAACAACAACGACGATAAAAAATTTACAATGAAATTAGAGAAATAAAAACAGATAAAATTAAAAAAATTAACGGCAATAAAAAAAATAAAAAAAAATAAAAAATATCTTTGGCACTGTGGCTTAGTTGGTCAAAGCGCCTGTCTAGTAGACAGGAAATCCTGGGTTCGAATCCCAGCGGTGCCTTTTCAACACATAGCATGTGCCATATCTTCACATTCTCCACACAGTGACATGGGGAATGTCATCCATTCATTCAGAAGGGGATTACGAATTGCAGTATAATCATTGCCTTTTCACTTATTAATTTCTGTCCTGGTTGAAAATCGTAAAATCGGGTCATTCTTTGACTTCCGATGCCAAGCTTTCATGAACCAAAGGCTTTGTTCTAGGAATAAATGTATTTTAACTGTATACTTATTAAAACATAATAACTACACCAGGAGCAATAAAACCTGGACTTATAATTCCCCTTTTTTAATAACCCCCAAAAAGGCTATTTATTCACAGTATCAGATCTTTTGTATTTGAGATGGAATACACATAATGTCAAAAAAAACAACAACAAAAAATGCCTGCATTAGTTTACAACACAGCATTAAAATCCAAGCTTTTCAACCAAATGTAGAAAAGCATAAAATCAGAGAGATGAATGTGGAAGAACACCATGACACTGCAAATGCTATAACTAAGCAGCACAGAGAAAACGTAAAGTTTTGGTACAGATACCCAAGTAGATAGATGATTAGTGATATAGCTGGAGACATAAATGTTAGATTGTGAGTTTTATTCATTTCTTTTAAAAAGCTTTTCAGAAGTATTTGATTTTTAGACCGAAAATACTACCTCGGCAAGTAGATTACAGGATATTTTTACTATCTAATCAACAAAAGCCTTGAGCAAAAAGTATTTGACAAGAAAAGAGGTGTGTTCAAGATTTGGAAAGTACTGTTTCAGTGCAATAAATAATCAACAAGGGGTTTGTCCCAGGTTGCTCCGATGAAATTAATGGTATTACCAGAAGTGGAGAATTATACTATGCAAATGATATTATATCAGTGTATCCAGAACATGGATGGTCGCCAGGGCGCAGGGCCGTAAGATTCTTTCCCTGTTGAAAAAGCCGAGCGGGGTTATCAGTCTTATGCGCTGATATAATTTGAAATGATCCTAGCTATGGTATGACGGTGAAGAAATTGAACATTGATGTGAGCTATTATACAACCTGATGAACTTTGATTATTACACTTTTTGATAATTGATACCACAATTTTATAACTTTTGCATAATTGGGGGAATTTATATCACAATTTGATAAGGTTGCATATTTCATGTAACTGGTTTATTGTTGTTAAATTTTAGAAAAACTTGTTTTTATTCAGTTGAATGATTTTTTTTTAAATAACCATTCCATCCTAGAGAAATTCCAACTTGGATTTAGGGTGAACCACAGTACAGACTGCACTACTGAAAATTGTTAATGATCTTAGTTGCAACTTGGACTTACACAAGCTCACAGTCCTTGTGCTACTGGATCTAAGCGCTGCTTTTGACACAGTAGATCACACTTTTTTTTTCCTTTGATCTGGCTACGATTGCACAATTTTATCAATACCTACATTTTAAAATGTTCATTTAACAGTTCAAGGAAAATTAGCCTGATTGTAAATAATAATAGATGTGTTTTATGGATAAAATGTCATGTTTTTACCCATCTTTACTCATATATGTTTTTCTAAATTCACCATGGCAGTTTCATCACAATTGCTCTGTATACTTTAATGACTCCTAGTCTGTGTAATCCACTTAAATGATCAATTCTTTACAAAACCTTGCCTGAAAAAATCTAGGCTTTTTTGCCTATGTGAGATTATCCCAATGTGCTCTCCTCTTGTGTCCGCCTCATCAAATACGCCTCATATTCTGTGTTGTAGTTTAACTTTAGGTGTTTTACGAAGTTTGTTTTGTTACTACAACTCCTTGCCGTTGTTTCGCAAACATCACAAACCACACCGGGGCTGTTTGTGAAGCTGGAATAGCTCCACACATGACTGTTTAAGCTCTGCCACAATGTTGAGTGATGGGCCGACTGAGGAGCATGCCGCTGCTTTAATGCATTCAGCACTTACCCAGGTGGAAGAAAAACTGGTTCTCAACAACTGTGTGACATTTAGACAACATCCCAACAGTTAAGTTACTTTCCACTGTGTTCCTGTTCATTATATACGTTATCTCAAATGGTGTAAATATCAAAACTATCGATATTTTGATTGAGAATTGATTTTAGAGTGTAAAAATCTGGTATCAAAGGTATCAATACTTTAGTATCGATCCGCTCATTACTAGGTACAGCAGATCTTCATGTTTCATGTGCACTTCCATGTTTGAGGCTGACGGCAACCAGATCCTTAAGGACACACACAATGTTCAATAAAGTTTAAAAAAAAAAAAAAAAAAAAAGGCAATGATGTCACAGAGGCCTTGATGACATCACAAAGGCTTTGATGATGATGTCATCAACTTTCATGTTTTCTTAGTAGTTGAAAGAAAAACCACAAGTGGTGTACTGTTTCTGAACTATTGGTTTACTTGCAGGTGAAAACAACTTCTAGACACTCACTCTGTTATTTCAACACAAACACAGTGTCAATACCAGAGATGGAACAAGGAATGGAAAGACGTCAATTCGAATTGGCCCGAGTACAGGCCTGTCAGCCAGGTGCTAGCAGGCTCAGAGGGAAATGGACAGGACCTGGCCATGAATGGTGGTGTGAGGAGTGGGCAAAGAGCATGTCAAGGCTTGAACAAAGACCAATACATGCGTGGGAAGTAATGGAAATGGTGAAAAACTTGAAAGACGGCGAAGGATTGAGAATTGCGGCACCACCAAGGGAACAGGCCAAAGAAGGGAACAAGCAGCCAGCAGATAGTAGGCCCAGAGAGAATTGGGCAGGCCCTGGCCATGAATGGTGGTCTGAGGAGTGGGCAAAGAGCATGTCAAGGCTTGAACAAAGACCACTACATGCGTGGATAGTAAAAGAGAGGGTGAAAAACTTAAAAGACGGCGAAGTGTTGAGAATTGCGGCACCACCTAGGGAACAGGCCAAAGGAGTGAACAGGCACGCACAAGGCTGTCAGCCAGCAGATGGCAGGCCCACAGGGAAATGGACAGGACATGACCGTGAATGGTGGTTTGAGGGTTGGCCAAAGAGCTGGTTAGAACCTGAACAAAGTTCTAACCAGCTATTTGAGGATTGTCAGCCAGCAGATAGCAGGCCCACAGGGAAATGGACAGGACATGACCGTGAATGGTGGTTTGAGGGTTGGCCAAAGAGCTGGTTAGAACCTGAACAAAGTTCTAACCAGCTATTTGAGGATTGTCAGCCAGCAGATAGCAGGCCCACAGGGAAATGGACAGGACATGACCGTGAATGGTGGTTTGAGGGTTGGCCAAAGAGCTGGTTAGAACCTGAACAAAGTTCTAACCAGCTATTTGAGGATTGTCAGCCAGCAGATAGCAGGCCCACAGGGAAATGGACAGGACATGACCGTGAATGGTGGTTTGAGGGTTGGCCAAAGAGCTGGTTAGAACCTGAACAAAGTTCTAACCAGCTATTTGAGGATTAGCCAAAAGCTGGTTAGAATCTGAATACAACATGACCGTGAATGTGGTTTGAGTTCTAACCAGCTCCAGCTATTTGAGGATAGAAAGGCTGGTTAGAATCTGAATAAAGTGTAGATGGCCAAAAACCCACAAGATGGAGAAAGAATCAGAACCACTGGTTCCTTGCGAAGGTAGGGAACAGCCCCCCCAGCCCCTAGTCACTGAGGAGGGGATCGCACAAGCCCCTCAGCCCCTGAAAGCTCAGCCCCTGGAGGTGATTGAATCAGACCCTGAGCCTCTGGTAAAAAAGGTGGTGGTTCATCGAGCTACCCAGACCTCAGTAACGGAGGATAAGGTGATTTATTAAACCCACATCCCCAACCCACACCCACAGACACCCACCCACACACGCCAATGCACCCGCAAATACACACACTAAGAGAATGGACATAAGGCTGAGTCGTCCCAAACAACCAGCATAGGGTGATTGCTTAAACCCACATCCCCCACACTCACACACACACAGACACCCACCCACACACGCCAATGCACCCGCAAATACACACACTAAGAGAATGGACATAAGGCTGAGTCGTCCCAAACAACCAGCATAGGGTGATTGCTTAAACCCAAACCCCCCACCCACACACACACACACACACACACACACACACACACACACACACACACACACACACGCAGTCTTCAGGACCATGTTTTGTTTTGCCCCCGCCAAGGAATGGCCACAACCCAGCATAATTAAGACCCATGTCCGCCTAAGTCCCAAACAACAACGACGACGACAAAAAATTTTACAATGAAATTAGAGAAATAAAAACAAATAAAATTTAAAAAATTAACAGCAATGAAAAAAAAAATAATAATAAAAATAAATGTCTTTGGCACTGTGGCTTAGTTGGTCAAAGCGCCTGTCTAGTACACAGGAAATCCTGGGTTCAAATCCCAGCGGTGCCTTTTCAACACATGGCATGTGCCATATCTTCACATTCTCCACACAGTGACATGGGGAATGTCATCCATTCATTCAGAAGGGGATTACGAATTGCAGTATAATCATTGCCTTTTCACTTATTCATTCTGTCCTGGTTGAAAATCGTAAAATCGGGTCATTCTTTGACTTCCGATGTCGAGCTTTCATGAACCAAAGGCTTTGTTAAGTAAGACCCATGTCCGCCTAAGTCCCAAACAACAACGACGATAAAAAATTTACAATGAAATTAGAGAAATAAAAACAGATAAAATTTAAAAAATTAACGGCAATAAAAAAAATAAAAAAAAATAAAAAATATCTTTGGCACTGTGGCTTAGTTGGTCAAAGCGCCTGTCTAGTAGACAGGAAATCCTGGGTTCGAATCCCAGCGGTGCCTTTTCAACACATAGCATGTGCCATATCTTCACATTCTCCACACAGTGACATGGGGAATGTCATCCATTCATTCAGAAGGGGATTACGAATTGCAGTATAATCATTGCCTTTTCACTCATTAATTTCTGTCCTGGTTGAAAATCGTAAAATCGGGTCATTCTTTGACTTCCGATGCCAAGCTTTCATGAACCAAAGGCTTTGTTCTAGGAATAAATGTATTTTAACTGTATACTTATTAAAACATAATAACTACACCAGGAGCAATAAAACCTGGACTTATAATTCCCCTTTTTTAATAACCCCCAAAAAGGCTATTTATTCACAGTATCAGATCTTTTGTATTTGAGATGGAATACACATAATGTCAAAAAAAACAACAACAAAAAATGCCTGCATTAGTTTACAACACAGCATTAAAATCCAAGCTTTTCAACCAAATGTAGAAAAGCATAAAATCAGAGAGATGAATGTGGAAGAACACCATGACACTGCAAATGCTATAACTAAGCAGCACAGAGAAAACGTAAAGTTTTGGTACAGATACCCAAGTAGATAGATGATTAGTGATATAGCTGGAGACATAAATGTTAGATTGTGAGTTTTATTCATTTCTTTTAAAAAGCTTTTCAGAAGTATTTGATTTTTAGACCGAAAATACTACCTCGGCAAGTAGATTACAGGATATTTTTACTATCTAATCAACAAAAGCCTTGAGCAAAAAGTATTTGACAAGAAAAGAGGTGTGTTCAAGATTTGGAAAGTACTGTTTCAGTGCAATAAATAATCAACAAGGGGTTTGTCCCAGGTTGCTCCGATGAAATTAATGGTATTACCAGAAGTGGAGAATTATACTATGCAAATGATATTATATCAGTGTATCCAGAACATGGATGGTCGCCAGGGCGCAGGGCCGTAAGATTCTTTCCCTGTTGAAAAAGCCGAGCGGGGTTATCAGTCTTATGCGCTGATATAATTTGAAATGATCCTAGCTATGGTATGACGGTGAAGAAATTGAACATTGATGTGAGCTATTATACAACCTGATGAACTTTGATTATTACACTTTTTGATAATTGATACCACAATTTTATAACTTTTGCATAATTGGGGGAATTTATATCACAATTTGATAAGGTTGCATATTTCATGTAACTGGTTTATTGTTGTTAAATTTTAGAAAAACTTGTTTTTATTCAGTTGAATGATTTTTTTTAAAATAACCATTCCATCCTAGAGAAATTCCAACTTGGATTTAGGGTGAACCACAGTACAGACTGCACTACTGAAAATTGTTAATGATCTTAGTTGCAACTTGGACTTACACAAGCTCACAGTCCTTGTGCTACTGGATCTAAGCGCTGCTTTTGACACAGTAGATCACACTTTTTTTTTCCTTTGATCTGGCTACGATTGCACAATTTTATCAATACCTACATTTTAAAATGTTCATTTAACAGTTCAAGGAAAATTAGCCTGATTGTAAATAATAATAGATGTGTTTTATGGATAAAATGTCATGTTTTTACCCATCTTTACTCATATATGTTTTTCTAAATTCACCATGGCAGTTTCATCACAATTGCTCTGTATACTTTAATGACTCCTAGTCTGTGTAATCCACTTAAATGATCAATTCTTTACAAAACCTTGCCTGAAAAAATCTAGGCTTTTTTGCCTATGTGAGATTATCCCAATGTGCTCTCCTCTTGTGTCCGCCTCATCAAATACGCCTCATATTCTGTGTTGTAGTTTAACTTTAGGTGTTTTACGAAGTTTGTTTTGTTACTACAACTCCTTGCCGTTGTTTCGCAAACATCACAAACCACACCGGGGCTGTTTGTGAAGCTGGAATAGCTCCACACATGACTGTTTAAGCTCTGCCACAATGTTGAGTGATGGGCCGACTCAGGAGCATGCCGCTGCTTTAATGCATTCAGCACTTACCCAGGTGGAAGAAAAACTGGTTCTCAACAACTGTGTGACATTTAGACAACATCCCAACAGTTAAGTTACTTTCCACTGTGTTCCTGTTCATTATATACGTTATCTCAAATGGTGTAAATATCAAAACTATCGATATTTTGATTGAGAATTGATTTTAGAGTGTAAAAATCTGGTATCAAAGGTATCAATACTTTAGTATCGATCCGCTCATTACTAGGTACAGCAGATCTTCATGTTTCATGTGCACTTCCATGTTTGAGGCTGACGGCAACCAGATCCTTAAGGACACACACAATGTTCAATAAAGTTTAAAAAAAAAAAAAAAAAAAGGCAATGATGTCACAGAGGCCTTGATGACATCACAAAGGCTTTGATGATGATGTCATCAACTTTCATGTTTTCTTAGTAGTTGAAAGAAAAACCACAAGTGGTGTACTGTTTCTGAACTATTGGTTTACTTGCAGGTGAAAACAACTTCTAGACACTCACTCTGTTATTTCAACACAAACACAGTGTCAATACCAGAGATGGAACAAGGAATGGAAAGACGTCAATTCGAATTGGCCCGAGTACAGGCCTGTCAGCCAGGTGCTAGCACGCTCAGAGGGAAATGGACAGGACCTGGCCATGAATGGTGGTGTGAGGAGTGGGCAAAGAGCATGTCAAGGCTTGAACAAAGACCAATACATGCGTGGGAAGTAATGGAAATGGTGAAAAACTTGAAAGACGGCGAAGGATTGAGAATTGCGGCACCACCAAGGGAACAGGCCAAAGAAGGGAACAAGCAGCCAGCAGATAGTAGGCCCAGAGAGAATTGGGCAGGCCCTGGCCATGAATGGTGGTCTGAGGAGTGGGCAAAGAGCATGTCAAGGCTTGAACAAAGACCACTACATGCGTGGATAGTAAAAGAGAGGGTGAAAAACTTAAAAGACGGCGAAGTGTTGAGAATTGCGGCACCACCTAGGGAACAGGCCAAAGGAGTGAACAGGCACGCACAAGGCTGTCAGCCAGCAGATGGCAGGCCCACAGGGAAATGGACAGGACATGACCGTGAATGGTGGTTTGAGGGTTGGCCAAAGAGCTGGTTAGAACCTGAACAAAGTTCTAACCAGCTATTTGAGGATTGTCAGCCAGCAGATAGCAGGCCCACAGGGAAATGGACAGGACATGACCGTGAATGGTGGTTTGAGGGTTGGCCAAAGAGCTGGTTAGAACCTGAACAAAGTTCTAACCAGCTATTTGAGGATTGTCAGCCAGCAGATAGCAGGCCCACAGGGAAATGGACAGGACATGACCGTGAATGGTGGTTTGAGGGTTGGCCAAAGAGCTGGTTAGAACCTGAACAAAGTTCTAACCAGCTATTTGAGGATTGTCAGCCAGCAGATAGCAGGCCCACAGGGAAATGGACAGGACATGACCGTGAATGGTGGTTTGAGGGTTGGCCAAAGAGCTGGTTAGAACCTGAACAAAGTTCTAACCAGCTATTTGAGGATTGTCAGCCAGCAGATAGCAGGCCCACAGGGAAATGGACAGGACATGACCGTGAATGGTGGTTTGAGGGTTGGCCAAAGAGCTGGTTAGAACCTGAACAAAGTTCTAACCAGCTATTTGAGGATTAGCCAAAGAGCTGGTTAGAATCTGAATAAAGTTCTAACCAGCTCGAGGGAAGGAAGAAATGTAGATGGCCAAAAACCCACAAGATGGAGAAAGAATCAGAACCACTGGTTCCTTGCGAAGGTAGGGAACAGCCCCCCCAGCCCCTAGTCACTGAGGAGGGGATCGCACAAGCCCCTCAGCCCCTGAAAGCTCAGCCCCTGGAGGTGATTGAATCAGACCCTGAGCCTCTGGTAAAAAAGGTGGTGGTTCATCGAGCTACCCAGACCTCAGTAACGGAGGATAAGGTGATTTATTAAACCCACATCCCCAACCCACACCCACAGACACCCACCCACACACGCCAATGCACCCGCAAATACACACACTAAGAGAATGGACATAAGGCTGAGTCGTCCCAAACAACCAGCATAGGGTGATTGCTTAAACCCAAACCCCCCACCCACACACACACACACACACACACACACACACACACACACACACACACACACACACACGGCAGTCTTCAGGACCATGTTTTGTTTTGCCCCCGCCAAGGAATGGCCACAACCCAGCATAATTAAGACCCATGTCCGCCTAAGTCCCAAACAACAACGACGACGACAAAAAATTTTACAATGAAATTAGAGAAATAAAAACAAATAAAATTTAAAAAATTAACAGCAATGAAAAAAAAAATAATAATAAAAATAAATGTCTTTGGCACTGTGGCTTAGTTGGTCAAAGCGCCTGTCTAGTACACAGGAAATCCTGGGTTCAAATCCCAGCGGTGCCTTTTCAACACATGGCATGTGCCATATCTTCACATTCTCCACACAGTGACATGGGGAATGTCATCCATTCATTCAGAAGGGGATTACGAATTGCAGTATAATCATTGCCTTTTCACTTATTCATTCTGTCCTGGTTGAAAATCGTAAAATCGGGTCATTCTTTGACTTCCGATGTCGAGCTTTCATGAACCAAAGGCTTTGTTAAGTAAGACCCATGTCCGCCTAAGTCCCAAACAACAACGACGATAAAAAATTTACAATGAAATTAGAGAAATAAAAACAGATAAAATTAAAAAAATTAACGGCAATAAAAAAAATAAAAAAAAATAAAAAATATCTTTGGCACTGTGGCTTAGTTGGTCAAAGCGCCTGTCTAGTAGACAGGAAATCCTGGGTTCGAATCCCAGCGGTGCCTTTTCAACACATAGCATGTGCCATATCTTCACATTCTCCACACAGTGACATGGGGAATGTCATCCATTCATTCAGAAGGGGATTACGAATTGCAGTATAATCATTGCCTTTTCACTTATTAATTTCTGTCCTGGTTGAAAATCGTAAAATCGGGTCATTCTTTGACTTCCGATGCCAAGCTTTCATGAACCAAAGGCTTTGTTCTAGGAATAAATGTATTTTAACTGTATACTTATTAAAACATAATAACTACACCAGGAGCAATAAAACCTGGACTTATAATTCCCCTTTTTTAATAACCCCCAAAAAGGCTATTTATTCACAGTATCAGATCTTTTGTATTTGAGATGGAATACACATAATGTCAAAAAAAACAACAACAAAAAATGCCTGCATTAGTTTACAACACAGCATTAAAATCCAAGCTTTTCAACCAAATGTAGAAAAGCATAAAATCAGAGAGATGAATGTGGAAGAACACCATGACACTGCAAATGCTATAACTAAGCAGCACAGAGAAAACGTAAAGTTTTGGTACAGATACCCAAGTAGATAGATGATTAGTGATATAGCTGGAGACATAAATGTTAGATTGTGAGTTTTATTCATTTCTTTTAAAAAGCTTTTCAGAAGTATTTGATTTTTAGACCGAAAATACTACCTCGGCAAGTAGATTACAGGATATTTTTACTATCTAATCAACAAAAGCCTTGAGCAAAAAGTATTTGACAAGAAAAGAGGTGTGTTCAAGATTTGGAAAGTACTGTTTCAGTGCAATAAATAATCAACAAGGGGTTTGTCCCAGGTTGCTCCGATGAAATTAATGGTATTACCAGAAGTGGAGAATTATACTATGCAAATGATGTTATATCAGTGTATCCAGAACATGGATGGTCGCCAGGGCGCAGGGCCGTAAGATTCTTTCCCTGTTGAAAAAGCCGAGCGGGGTTATCAGTCTTATGCGCTGATATAATTTGAAATGATCCTAGCTATGGTATGACGGTGAAGAAATTGAACATTGATGTGAGCTATTATACAACCTGATGAACTTTGATTATTACACTTTTTGATAATTGATACCACAATTTTATAACTTTTGCATAATTGGGGGAATTTATATCACAATTTGATAAGGTTGCATATTTCATGTAACTGGTTTATTGTTGTTAAATTTTAGAAAAACTTGTTTTTATTCAGTTGAATGATTTTTTTTTAAATAACCATTCCATCCTAGAGAAATTCCAACTTGGATTTAGGGTGAACCACAGTACAGACTGCACTACTGAAAATTGTTAATGATCTTAGTTGCAACTTGGACTTACACAAGCTCACAGTCCTTGTGCTACTGGATCTAAGCGCTGCTTTTGACACAGTAGATCACACTTTTTTTTTCCTTTGATCTGGCTACGATTGCACAATTTTATCAATACCTACATTTTAAAATGTTCATTTAACAGTTCAAGGAAAATTAGCCTGATTGTAAATAATAATAGATGTGTTTTATGGATAAAATGTCATGTTTTTACCCATCTTTACTCATATATGTTTTTCTAAATTCACCATGGCAGTTTCATCACAATTGCTCTGTATACTTTAATGACTCCTAGTCTGTGTAATCCACTTAAATGATCAATTCTTTACAAAACCTTGCCTGAAAAAATCTAGGCTTTTTTGCCTATGTGAGATTATCCCAATGTGCTCTCCTCTTGTGTCCGCCTCATCAAATACGCCTCATATTCTGTGTTGTAGTTTAACTTTAGGTGTTTTACGAAGTTTGTTTTGTTACTACAACTCCTTGCCGTTGTTTCGCAAACATCACAAACCACACCGGGGCTGTTTGTGAAGCTGGAATAGCTCCACACATGACTGTTTAAGCTCTGCCACAATGTTGAGTGATGGGCCGACTCAGGAGCATGCCGCTGCTTTAATGCATTCAGCACTTACCCAGGTGGAAGAAAAACTGGTTCTCAACAACTGTGTGACATTTAGACAATATCCCAACAGTTAAGTTACTTTCCACTGTGTTCCTGTTCATTATATACGTTATCTCAAATGGTGTAAATATCAAAACTATCGATATTTTGATTGAGAATTGATTTTAGAGTGTAAAAATCTGGTATCAAAGGTATCAATACTTTAGTATCGATCCGCTCATTACTAGGTACAGCAGATCTTCATGTTTCATGTGCACTTCCATGTTTGAGGCTGACGGCAACCAGATCCTTAAGGACACACACAATGTTCAATAAAGTTTAAAAAAAAAAAAAAAAAAAAGGCAATGATGTCACAGAGGCCTTGATGACATCACAAAGGCTTTGATGATGATGTCATCAACTTTCATGTTTTCTTAGTAGTTGAAAGAAAAACCACAAGTGGTGTACTGTTTCTGAACTATTGGTTTACTTGCAGGTGAAAACAACTTCTAGACACTCACTCTGTTATTTCAACACAAACACAGTGTCAATACCAGAGATGGAACAAGGAATGGAAAGACGTCAATTCGAATTGGCCCGAGTACAGGCCTGTCAGCCAGGTGCTAGCACGCTCAGAGGGAAATGGACAGGACCTGGCCATGAATGGTGGTGTGAGGAGTGGGCAAAGAGCATGTCAAGGCTTGAACAAAGACCAATACATGCGTGGGAAGTAATGGAAATGGTGAAAAACTTGAAAGACGGCGAAGGATTGAGAATTGCGGCACCACCAAGGGAACAGGCCAAAGAAGGGAACAAGCAGCCAGCAGATAGTAGGCCCAGAGAGAATTGGGCAGGCCCTGGCCATGAATGGTGGTCTGAGGAGTGGGCAAAGAGCATGTCAAGGCTTGAACAAAGACCACTACATGCGTGGATAGTAAAAGAGAGGGTGAAAAACTTAAAAGACGGCGAAGTGTTGAGAATTGCGGCACCACCTAGGGAACAGGCCAAAGGAGTGAACAGGCACGCACAAGGCTGTCAGCCAGCAGATGGCAGGCCCACAGGGAAATGGACAGGACATGACCGTGAATGGTGGTTTGAGGGTTGGCCAAAGAGCTGGTTAGAACCTGAACAAAGTTCTAACCAGCTATTTGAGGATTGTCAGCCAGCAGATAGCAGGCCCACAGGGAAATGGACAGGACATGACCGTGAATGGTGGTTTGAGGGTTGGCCAAAGAGCTGGTTAGAACCTGAACAAAGTTCTAACCAGCTATTTGAGGATTGTCAGCCAGCAGATAGCAGGCCCACAGGGAAATGGACAGGACATGACCGTGAATGGTGGTTTGAGGGTTGGCCAAAGAGCTGGTTAGAACCTGAACAAAGTTCTAACCAGCTATTTGAGGATTGTCAGCCAGCAGATAGCAGGCCCACAGGGAAATGGACAGGACATGACCGTGAATGGTGGTTTGAGGGTTGGCCAAAGAGCTGGTTAGAACCTGAACAAAGTTCTAACCAGCTATTTGAGGATTAGCCAAAGAGCTGGTTAGAATCTGAATAAAGTTCTAACCAGCTCGAGGGAAGGGAAGAAATGTAGATGGCCAAAAACCCACAAGATGGAGAAAGAATCAGAACCACTGGTTCCTTGCGAAGGTAGGGAACAGCCCCCCCAGCCCCTAGTCACTGAGGAGGGGATCGCACAAGCCCCTCAGCCCCTGAAAGCTCAGCCCCTGGAGGTGATTGAATCAGACCCTGAGCCTCTGGTAAAAAAGGTGGTGGTTCATCGAGCTACCCAGACCTCAGTAACGGAGGATAAGGTGATTTATTAAACCCACATCCCCAACCCACACCCACAGACACCCACCCACACACGCCAATGCACCCGCAAATACACACACTAAGAGAATGGACATAAGGCTGAGTCGTCCCAAACAACCAGCATAGGGTGATTGCTTAAACCCAAACCCCCCACCACACACACACACACACACACACACACACACACACACACACACACACACACACACACACGGCAGTCTTCAGGACCATGTTTTGTTTTGCCCCCGCCAAGGAATGGCCACAACCCAGCATAATTAAGACCCATGTCCGCCTAAGTCCCAAACAACAACGACGACGACAAAAAATTTTACTATGAAATTAGAGAAATAAAAACAAATAAAATTTAAAAAATTAACAGCAATGAAAAAAAAAATAATAATAAAAATAAATGTCTTTGGCACTGTGGCTTAGTTGGTCAAAGCGCCTGTCTAGTAGACAGGAAATCCTGGGTTCAAATCCCAGCGGTGCCTTTTCAACACATGGCATGTGCCATATCTTCACATTCTCCACACAGTGACATGGGGAATGTCATCCATTCATTCAGAAGGGGATTACGAATTGCAGTATAATCATTGCCTTTTCACTTATTCATTCTGTCCTGGTTGAAAATCGTAAAATCGGGTCATTCTTTGACTTCCGATGTCGAGCTTTCATGAACCAAAGGCTTTGTTAAGTAAGACCCATGTCCGCCTAAGTCCCAAACAACAACGACGATAAAAAATTTACAATGAAATTAGAGAAATAAAAACAGATAAAATTAAAAAAATTAACGGCAATAAAAAAAATAAAAAAAAATAAAAAATATCTTTGGCACTGTGGCTTAGTTGGTCAAAGCGCCTGTCTAGTAGACAGGAAATCCTGGGTTCGAATCCCAGCGGTGCCTTTTCAACACATAGCATGTGCCATATCTTCACATTCTCCACACAGTGACATGGGGAATGTCATCCATTCATTCAGAAGGGGATTACGAATTGCAGTATAATCATTGCCTTTTCACTTATTAATTTCTGTCCTGGTTGAAAATCGTAAAATCGGGTCATTCTTTGACTTCCGATGCCAAGCTTTCATGAACCAAAGGCTTTGTTCTAGGAATAAATGTATTTTAACTGTATACTTATTAAAACATAATAACTACACCAGGAGCAATAAAACCTGGACTTATAATTCCCCTTTTTTAATAACCCCCAAAAAGGCTATTTATTCACAGTATCAGATCTTTTGTATTTGAGATGGAATACACATAATGTCAAAAAAAACAACAACAAAAAATGCCTGCATTAGTTTACAACACAGCATTAAAATCCAAGCTTTTCAACCAAATGTAGAAAAGCATAAAATCAGAGAGATGAATGTGGAAGAACACCATGACACTGCAAATGCTATAACTAAGCAGCACAGAGAAAACGTAAAGTTTTGGTACAGATACCCAAGTAGATAGATGATTAGTGATATAGCTGGAGACATAAATGTTAGATTGTGAGTTTTATTCATTTCTTTTAAAAAGCTTTTCAGAAGTATTTGATTTTTAGACCGAAAATACTACCTCGGCAAGTAGATTACAGGATATTTTTACTATCTAATCAACAAAAGCCTTGAGCAAAAAGTATTTGACAAGAAAAGAGGTGTGTTCAAGATTTGGAAAGTACTGTTTCAGTGCAATAAATAATCAACAAGGGGTTTGTCCCAGGTTGCTCCGATGAAATTAATGGTATTACCAGAAGTGGAGAATTATACTATGCAAATGATGTTATATCAGTGTATCCAGAACATGGATGGTCGCCAGGGCGCAGGGCCGTAAGATTCTTTCCCTGTTGAAAAAGCCGAGCGGGGTTATCAGTCTTATGCGCTGATATAATTTGAAATGATCCTAGCTATGGTATGACGGTGAAGAAATTGAACATTGATGTGAGCTATTATACAACCTGATGAACTTTGATTATTACACTTTTTGATAATTGATACCACAATTTTATAACTTTTGCATAATTGGGGGAATTTATATCACAATTTGATAAGGTTGCATATTTCATGTAACTGGTTTATTGTTGTTAAATTTTAGAAAAACTTGTTTTTATTCAGTTGAATGATTTTTTTTTAAATAACCATTCCATCCTAGAGAAATTCCAACTTGGATTTAGGGTGAACCACAGTACAGACTGCACTACTGAAAATTGTTAATGATCTTAGTTGCAACTTGGACTTACACAAGCTCACAGTCCTTGTGCTACTGGATCTAAGCGCTGCTTTTGACACAGTAGATCACACTTTTTTTTTCCTTTGATCTGGCTACGATTGCACAATTTTATCAATACCTACATTTTAAAATGTTCATTTAACAGTTCAAGGAAAATTAGCCTGATTGTAAATAATAATAGATGTGTTTTATGGATAAAATGTCATGTTTTTACCCATCTTTACTCATATATGTTTTTCTAAATTCACCATGGCAGTTTCATCACAATTGCTCTGTATACTTTAATGACTCCTAGTCTGTGTAATCCACTTAAATGATCAATTCTTTACAAAACCTTGCCTGAAAAAATCTAGGCTTTTTTGCCTATGTGAGATTATCCCAATGTGCTCTCCTCTTGTGTCCGCCTCATCAAATACGCCTCATATTCTGTGTTGTAGTTTAACTTTAGGTGTTTTACGAAGTTTGTTTTGTTACTACAACTCCTTGCCGTTGTTTCGCAAACATCACAAACCACACCGGGGCTGTTTGTGAAGCTGGAATAGCTCCACACATGACTGTTTAAGCTCTGCCACAATGTTGAGTGATGGGCCGACTCAGGAGCATGCCGCTGCTTTAATGCATTCAGCACTTACCCAGGTGGAAGAAAAACTGGTTCTCAACAACTGTGTGACATTTAGACAATATCCCAACAGTTAAGTTACTTTCCACTGTGTTCCTGTTCATTATATACGTTATCTCAAATGGTGTAAATATCAAAACTATCGATATTTTGATTGAGAATTGATTTTAGAGTGTAAAAATCTGGTATCAAAGGTATCAATACTTTAGTATCGATCCGCTCATTACTAGGTACAGCAGATCTTCATGTTTCATGTGCACTTCCATGTTTGAGGCTGACGGCAACCAGATCCTTAAGGACACACACAATGTTCAATAAAGTTTAAAAAAAAAAAAAAAAAAGGCAATGATGTCACAGAGGCCTTGATGACATCACAAAGGCTTTGATGATGATGTCATCAACTTTCATGTTTTCTTAGTAGTTGAAAGAAAAACCACAAGTGGTGTACTGTTTCTGAACTATTGGTTTACTTGCAGGTGAAAACAACTTCTAGACACTCACTCTGTTATTTCAACACAAACACAGTGTCAATACCAGAGATGGAACAAGGAATGGAAAGACGTCAATTCGAATTGGCCCGAGTACAGGCCTGTCAGCCAGGTGCTAGCACGCTCAGAGGGAAATGGACAGGACCTGGCCATGAATGGTGGTGTGAGGAGTGGGCAAAGAGCATGTCAAGGCTTGAACAAAGACCAATACATGCGTGGGAAGTAATGGAAATGGTGAAAAACTTGAAAGACGGCGAAGGATTGAGAATTGCGGCACCACCAAGGGAACAGGCCAAAGAAGGGAACAAGCAGCCAGCAGATAGTAGGCCCAGAGAGAATTGGGCAGGCCCTGGCCATGAATGGTGGTCTGAGGAGTGGGCAAAGAGCATGTCAAGGCTTGAACAAAGACCACTACATGCGTGGATAGTAAAAGAGAGGGTGAAAAACTTAAAAGACGGCGAAGTGTTGAGAATTGCGGCACCACCTAGGGAACAGGCCAAAGGAGTGAACAGGCACGCACAAGGCTGTCAGCCAGCAGATGGCAGGCCCACAGGGAAATGGACAGGACATGACCGTGAATGGTGGTTTGAGGGTTGGCCAAAGAGCTGGTTAGAACCTGAACAAAGTTCTAACCAGCTATTTGAGGATTGTCAGCCAGCAGATAGCAGGCCCACAGGGAAATGGACAGGACATGACCGTGAATGGTGGTTTGAGGGTTGGCCAAAGAGCTGGTTAGAACCTGAACAAAGTTCTAACCAGCTATTTGAGGATTGTCAGCCAGCAGATAGCAGGCCCACAGGGAAATGGACAGGACATGACCGTGAATGGTGGTTTGAGGGTTGGCCAAAGAGCTGGTTAGAACCTGAACAAAGTTCTAACCAGCTATTTGAGGATTGTCAGCCAGCAGATAGCAGGCCCACAGGGAAATGGACAGGACATGACCGTGAATGGTGGTTTGAGGGTTGGCCAAAGAGCTGGTTAGAACCTGAACAAAGTTCTAACCAGCTATTTGAGGATTAGCCAAAGAGCTGGTTAGAATCTGAATAAAGTTCTAACCAGCTCGAGGGAAGGGAAGAAATGTAGATGGCCAAAAACCCACAAGATGGAGAAAGAATCAGAACCACTGGTTCCTTGCGAAGGTAGGGAACAGCCCCCCCAGCCCCTAGTCACTGAGGAGGGGATCGCACAAGCCCCTCAGCCCCTGAAAGCTCAGCCCCTGGAGGTGATTGAATCAGACCCTGAGCCTCTGGTAAAAAAGGTGGTGGTTCATCGAGCTACCCAGACCTCAGTAACGGAGGATAAGGTGATTTATGAAACCCACATCCCCAACCCACACCCACAGACACCCACCCACACACGCCAATGCACCCGCAAATACACACACTAAGAGAATGGACATAAGGCTGAGTCGTCCCAAACAACCAGCATAGGGTGATTGCTTAAACCCACATCCCCCACACTCACACACACACAGACACCCACCCACACACGCCAATGCACCCGCAAATACACACACTAAGAGAATGGACATAAGGCTGAGTCGTCCCAAACAACCAGCATAGGGTGATTGCTTAAGCCCAAACCCCCCACCCACACACACACACACACACACACACACACACACACACACACACACACACACGGCAGTCTTCAGGACCATGTTTTGTTTTGCCCCCGCCAAGGAATGGCCACAACCCAGCATAATTAAGACCCATGTCCGCCTAAGTCCCAAACAACAACGACGACGACAAAAAATTTTACAATGAAATTAGAGAAATAAAAACAAATAAAATTTAAAAAATTAACAGCAATGAAAAAAAAAATAATAATAAAAATAAATGTCTTTGGCACTGTGGCTTAGTTGGTCAAAGCGCCTGTCTAGTAGACAGGAAATCCTGGGTTCAAATCCCAGCGGTGCCTTTTCAACACATGGCATGTGCCATATCTTCACATTCTCCACACAGTGACATGGGGAATGTCATCCATTCATTCAGAAGGGGATTACGAATTGCAGTATAATCATTGCCTTTTCACTTATTCATTCTGTCCTGGTTGAAAATCGTAAAATCGGGTCATTCTTTGACTTCCGATGTCGAGCTTTCATGAACCAAAGGCTTTGTTAAGTAAGACCCATGTCCGCCTAAGTCCCAAACAACAACGACGATAAAAAATTTACAATGAAATTAGAGAAATAAAAACAGATAAAATTAAAAAAATTAACGGCAATAAAAAAAATAAAAAAAAATAAAAAATATCTTTGGCACTGTGGCTTAGTTGGTCAAAGCGCCTGTCTAGTAGACAGGAAATCCTGGGTTCGAATCCCAGCGGTGCCTTTTCAACACATAGCATGTGCCATATCTTCACATTCTCCACACAGTGACATGGGGAATGTCATCCATTCATTCAGAAGGGGATTACGAATTGCAGTATAATCATTGCCTTTTCACTTATTAATTTCTGTCCTGGTTGAAAATCGTAAAATCGGGTCATTCTTTGACTTCCGATGCCAAGCTTTCATGAACCAAAGGCTTTGTTCTAGGAATAAATGTATTTTAACTGTATACTTATTAAAACATAATAACTACACCAGGAGCAATAAAACCTGGACTTATAATTCCCCTTTTTTAATAACCCCCAAAAAGGCTATTTATTCACAGTATCAGATCTTTTGTATTTGAGATGGAATACACATAATGTCAAAAAAAACAACAACAAAAAATGCCTGCATTAGTTTACAACACAGCATTAAAATCCAAGCTTTTCAACCAAATGTAGAAAAGCATAAAATCAGAGAGATGAATGTGGAAGAACACCATGACACTGCAAATGCTATAACTAAGCAGCACAGAGAAAACGTAAAGTTTTGGTACAGATACCCAAGTAGATAGATGATTAGTGATATAGCTGGAGACATAAATGTTAGATTGTGAGTTTTATTCATTTCTTTTAAAAAGCTTTTCAGAAGTATTTGATTTTTAGACCGAAAATACTACCTCGGCAAGTAGATTACAGGATATTTTTACTATCTAATCAACAAAAGCCTTGAGCAAAAAGTATTTGACAAGAAAAAAGAGGTGTGTTCAAGATTTGGAAAGTACTGTTTCAGTGCAATAAATAATCAACAAGGGGTTTGTCCCAGGTTGCTCCGATGAAATTAATGGTATTACCAGAAGTGGAGAATTATACTATGCAAATGATGTTATATCAGTGTATCCAGAACATGGATGGTCGCCAGGGCGCAGGGCCGTAAGATTCTTTCCCTGTTGAAAAAGCCGAGCGGGGTTATCAGTCTTATGCGCTGATATAATTTGAAATGATCCTAGCTATGGTATGACGGTGAAGAAATTGAACATTGATGTGAGCTATTATACAACCTGATGAACTTTGATTATTACACTTTTTGATAATTGATACCACAATTTTATAACTTTTGCATAATTGGGGGAATTTATATCACAATTTGATAAGGTTGCATATTTCATGTAACTGGTTTATTGTTGTTAAATTTTAGAAAAACTTGTTTTTATTCAGTTGAATGATTTTTTTTTAAATAACCATTCCATCCTAGAGAAATTCCAACTTGGATTTAGGGTGAACCACAGTACAGACTGCACTACTGAAAATTGTTAATGATCTTAGTTGCAACTTGGACTTACACAAGCTCACAGTCCTTGTGCTACTGGATCTAAGCGCTGCTTTTGACACAGTAGATCACACTTTTTTTTTCCTTTGATCTGGCTACGATTGCACAATTTTATCAATACCTACATTTTAAAATGTTCATTTAACAGTTCAAGGAAAATTAGCCTGATTGTAAATAATAATAGATGTGTTTTATGGATAAAATGTCATCTTTTTACCCATCTTTACTCATATATGTTTTTCTAAATTCACCATGGCAGTTTCATCACAATTGCTCTGTATACTTTAATGACTCCTAGTCTGTGTAATCCACTTAAATGATCAATTCTTTACAAAACCTTGCCTGAAAAAATCTAGGCTTTTTTGCCTATGTGAGATTATCCCAATGTGCTCTCCTCTTGTGTCCGCCTCATCAAATACGCCTCATATTCTGTGTTGTAGTTTAACTTTAGGTGTTTTACGAAGTTTGTTTTGTTACTACAACTCCTTGCCGTTGTTTCGCAAACATCACAAACCACACCGGGGCTGTTTGTGAAGCTGGAATAGCTCCACACATGACTGTTTAAGCTCTGCCACAATGTTGAGTGATGGGCCGACTGAGGAGCATGCCGCTGCTTTAATGCATTCAGCACTTACCCAGGTGGAAGAAAAACTGGTTCTCAACAACTGTGTGACATTTAGACAACATCCCAACAGTTAAGTTACTTTCCACTGTGTTCCTGTTCATTATATACGTTATCTCAAATGGTGTAAATATCAAAACTATCGATATTTTGATTGAGAATTGATTTTAGAGTGTAAAAATCTGGTATCAAAGGTATCAATACTTTAGTATCGATCCGCTCATTACTAGGTACAGCAGATCTTCATGTTTCATGTGCACTTCCATGTTTGAGGCTGACGGCAACCAGATCCTTAAGGACACACACAATGTTCAATAAAGTTAAAAAAAAAAAAAAAAAAAAAAGGCAATGATGTCACAGAGGCCTTGATGACATCACAAAGGCTTTGATGATGATGTCATCAACTTTCATGTTTTCTTAGTAGTTGAAAGAAAAACCACAAGTGGTGTACTGTTTCTGAACTATTGGTTTACTTGCAGGTGAAAACAACTTCTAGACACTCACTCTGTTATTTCAACACAAACACAGTGTCAATACCAGAGATGGAACAAGGAATGGAAAGACGTCAATTCGAATTGGCCCGAGTACAGGCCTGTCAGCCAGGTGCTAGCAGGCTCAGAGGGAAATGGACAGGACCTGGCCATGAATGGTGGTGTGAGGAGTGGGCAAAGAGCATGTCAAGGCTTGAACAAAGACCAATACATGCGTGGGAAGTAATGGAAATGGTGAAAAACTTGAAAGACGGCGAAGGATTGAGAATTGCGGCACCACCAAGGGAACAGGCCAAAGAAGGGAACAAGCAGCCAGCAGATAGTAGGCCCAGAGAGAATTGGGCAGGCCCTGGCCATGAATGGTGGTCTGAGGAGTGGGCAAAGAGCATGTCAAGGCTTGAACAAAGACCACTACATGCGTGGATAGTAAAAGAGAGGGTGAAAAACTTAAAGGCGGCGAAGTGTTGAGAATTGCGGCACCACCTAGGGAACAGGCCAAAGGAGTGAACAGGCACGCACAAGGCTGTCAGCCAGCAGATGGCAGGCCCACAGGGAAATGGACAGGACATGACCGTGAATGGTGGTTTGAGGGTTGGCCAAAGAGCTGGTTAGAACCTGAACAAAGTTCTAACCAGCTATTTGAGGATTGTCAGCCAGCAGATAGCAGGCCCACAGGGAAATGGACAGGACATGACCGTGAATGGTGGTTTGAGGGTTGGCCAAAGAGCTGGTTAGAACCTGAACAAAGTTCTAACCAGCTATTTGAGGATTGTCAGCCAGCAGATAGCAGGCCCACAGGGAAATGGACAGGACATGACCGTGAATGGTGGTTTGAGGGTTGGCCAAAGAGCTGGTTAGAACCTGAACAAAGTTCTAACCAGCTATTTGAGGATTGTCAGCCAGCAGATAGCAGGCCCACAGGGAAATGGACAGGACATGACCGTGAATGGTGGTTTGAGGGTTGGCCAAAGAGCTGGTTAGAACCTGAACAAAGTTCTAACCAGCTATTTGAGGATTAGCCAAAGAGCTGGTTAGAATCTGAATAAAGTTCTAACCAGCTCGAGGGAAGGGAAGAAATGTAGATGGCCAAAAACCCACAAGATGGAGAAAGAATCAGAACCACTGGTTCCTTGCGAAGGTAGGGAACAGCCCCCCCAGCCCCTAGTCACTGAGGAGGGGATCGCACAAGCCCCTCAGCCCCTGAAAGCTCAGCCCCTGGAGGTGATTGAATCAGACCCTGAGCCTCTGGTAAAAAAGGTGGTGGTTCATCGAGCTACCCAGACCTCAGTAACGGAGGATAAGGTGATTTATTAAACCCACATCCCCAACCCACACCCACAGACACCCACCCACACACGCCAATGCACCCGCAAATACACACACTAAGAGAATGGACATAAGGCTGAGTCGTCCCAAACAACCAGCATAGGGTGATTGCTTAAACCCAAACCCCCCACACACACACACACACACACACACACACACACACACACACACACACACACACACACACGGCAGTCTTCAGGACCATGTTTTGTTTTGCCCCCGCCAAGGAATGGCCACAACCCAGCATAATTAAGACCCATGTCCGCCTAAGTCCCAAACAACAACGACGACGACAAAAAATTTTACAATGAAATTAGAGAAATAAAAACAAATAAAATTTAAAAAATTAACAGCAATGAAAAAAAAAAAAATAATAAAAATAAATGTCTTTGGCACTGTGGCTTAGTTGGTCAAAGCGCCTGTCTAGTACACAGGAAATCCTGGGTTCAAATCCCAGCGGTGCCTTTTCAACACATGGCATGTGCCATATCTTCACATTCTCCACACAGTGACATGGGGAATGTCATCCATTCATTCAGAAGGGGATTACGAATTGCAGTATAATCATTGCCTTTTCACTTATTCATTCTGTCCTGGTTGAAAATCGTAAAATCGGGTCATTCTTTGACTTCCGATGTCGAGCTTTCATGAACCAAAGGCTTTGTTAAGTAAGACCCATGTCCGCCTAAGTCCCAAACAACAACGACGATAAAAAATTTACAATGAAATTAGAGAAATAAAAACAGATAAAATTAAAAAAATTAACGGCAATAAAAAAAATAAAAAAAAATAAAAAATATCTTTGGCACTGTGGCTTAGTTGGTCAAAGCGCCTGTCTAGTAGACAGGAAATCCTGGGTTCGAATCCCAGCGGTGCCTTTTCAACACATAGCATGTGCCATATCTTCACATTCTCCACACAGTGACATGGGGAATGTCATCCATTCATTCAGAAGGGGATTACGAATTGCAGTATAATCATTGCCTTTTCACTTATTAATTTCTGTCCTGGTTGAAAATCGTAAAATCAGGTCATTCTTTGACTTCCGATGCCAAGCTTTCATGAACCAAAGGCTTTGTTCTAGGAATAAATGTATTTTAACTGTATACTTATTAAAACATAATAACTACACCAGGAGCAATAAAACCTGGACTTATAATTCCCCTTTTTTAATAACCCCCAAAAAGGCTATTTATTCACAGTATCAGATCTTTTGTATTTGAGATGGAATACACATAATGTCAAAAAAAACAACAACAAAAAATGCCTGCATTAGTTTACAACACAGCATTAAAATCCAAGCTTTTCAACCAAATGTAGAAAAGCATAAAATCAGAGAGATGAATGTGGAAGAACACCATGACACTGCAAATGCTATAACTAAGCAGCACAGAGAAAACGTAAAGTTTTGGTACAGATACCCAAGTAGATAGATGATTAGTGATATAGCTGGAGACATAAATGTTAGATTGTGAGTTTTATTCATTTCTTTTAAAAAGCTTTTCAGAAGTATTTGATTTTTAGACCGAAAATACTACCTCGGCAAGTAGATTACAGGATATTTTTACTATCTAATCAACAAAAGCCTTGAGCAAAAAGTATTTGACAAGAAAAGAGGTGTGTTCAAGATTTGGAAAGTACTGTTTCAGTGCAATAAATAATCAACAAGGGGTTTGTCCCAGGTTGCTCCGATGAAATTAATGGTATTACCAGAAGTGGAGAATTATACTATGCAAATGATGTTATATCAGTGTATCCAGAACATGGATGGTCGCCAGGGCGCAGGGCCGTAAGATTCTTTCCCTGTTGAAAAAGCCGAGCGGGGTTATCAGTCTTATGCGCTGATATAATTTGAAATGATCCTAGCTATGGTATGACGGTGAAGAAATTGAACATTGATGTGAGCTATTATACAACCTGATGAACTTTGATTATTACACTTTTTGATAATTGATACCACAATTTTATAACTTTTGCATAATTGGGGGAATTTATATCACAATTTGATAAGGTTGCATATTTCATGTAACTGGTTTATTGTTGTTAAATTTTAGAAAAACTTGTTTTTATTCAGTTGAATGATTTTTTTTTAAATAACCATTCCATCCTAGAGAAATTCCAACTTGGATTTAGGGTGAACCACAGTACAGACTGCACTACTGAAAATTGTTAATGATCTTAGTTGCAACTTGGACTTACACAAGCTCACAGTCCTTGTGCTACTGGATCTAAGCGCTGCTTTTGACACAGTAGATCACACTTTTTTTTTCCTTTGATCTGGCTACGATTGCACAATTTTATCAATACCTACATTTTAAAATGTTCATTTAACAGTTCAAGGAAAATTAGCCTGATTGTAAATAATAATAGATGTGTTTTATGGATAAAATGTCATGTTTTTACCCATCTTTACTCATATATGTTTTTCTAAATTCACCATGGCAGTTTCATCACAATTGCTCTGTATACTTTAATGACTCCTAGTCTGTGTAATCCACTTAAATGATCAATTCTTTACAAAACCTTGCCTGAAAAAATCTAGGCTTTTTTGCCTATGTGAGATTATCCCAATGTGCTCTCCTCTTGTGTCCGCCTCATCAAATACGCCTCATATTCTGTGTTGTAGTTTAACTTTAGGTGTTTTACGAAGTTTGTTTTGTTACTACAACTCCTTGCCGTTGTTTCGCAAACATCACAAACCACACCGGGGCTGTTTGTGAAGCTGGAATAGCTCCACACATGACTGTTTAAGCTCTGCCACAATGTTGAGTGATGGGCCGACTCAGGAGCATGCCGCTGCTTTAATGCATTCAGCACTTACCCAGGTGGAAGAAAAACTGGTTCTCAACAACTGTGTGACATTTAGACAATATCCCAACAGTTAAGTTACTTTCCACTGTGTTCCTGTTCATTATATACGTTATCTCAAATGGTGTAAATATCAAAACTATCGATATTTTGATTGAGAATTGATTTTAGAGTGTAAAAATCTGGTATCAAAGGTATCAATACTTTAGTATCGATCCGCTCATTACTAGGTACAGCAGATCTTCATGTTTCATGTGCACTTCCATGTTTGAGGCTGACGGCAACCAGATCCTTAAGGACACACACAATGTTCAATAAAGTTTAAAAAAAAAAAAAAAAAAAAAAAGGCAATGATGTCACAGAGGCCTTGATGACATCACAAAGGCTTTGATGATGATGTCATCAACTTTCATGTTTTCTTAGTAGTTGAAAGAAAAACCACAAGTGGTGTACTGTTTCTGAACTATTGGTTTACTTGCAGGTGAAAACAACTTCTAGACACTCACTCTGTTATTTCAACACAAACACAGTGTCAATACCAGAGATGGAACAAGGAATGGAAAGACGTCAATTCGAATTGGCCCGAGTACAGGCCTGTCAGCCAGGTGCTAGCACGCTCAGAGGGAAATGGACAGGACCTGGCCATGAATGGTGGTGTGAGGAGTGGGCAAAGAGCATGTCAAGGCTTGAACAAAGACCAATACATGCGTGGGAAGTAATGGAAATGGTGAAAAACTTGAAAGACGGCGAAGGATTGAGAATTGCGGCACCACCAAGGGAACAGGCCAAAGAAGGGAACAAGCAGCCAGCAGATAGTAGGCCCAGAGAGAATTGGGCAGGCCCTGGCCATGAATGGTGGTCTGAGGAGTGGGCAAAGAGCATGTCAAGGCTTGAACAAAGACCACTACATGCGTGGATAGTAAAAGAGAGGGTGAAAAACTTAAAAGACGGCGAAGTGTTGAGAATTGCGGCACCACCTAGGGAACAGGCCAAAGGAGTGAACAGGCACGCACAAGGCTGTCAGCCAGCAGATGGCAGGCCCACAGGGAAATGGACAGGACATGACCGTGAATGGTGGTTTGAGGGTTGGCCAAAGAGCTGGTTAGAACCTGAACAAAGTTCTAACCAGCTATTTGAGGATTGTCAGCCAGCAGATAGCAGGCCCACAGGGAAATGGACAGGACATGACTGTGAATGGTGGTTTGAGGGTTGGCCAAAGAGCTGGTTAGAACCTGAACAAAGTTCTAACCAGCTATTTGAGGATTGTCAGCCAGCAGATAGCAGGCCCACAGGGAAATGGACAGGACATGACCGTGAATGGTGGTTTGAGGGTTGGCCAAAGAGCTGGTTAGAACCTGAACAAAGTTCTAACCAGCTATTTGAGGATTGTCAGCCAGCAGATAGCAGGCCCACAGGGAAATGGACAGGACATGACCGTGAATGGTGGTTTGAGGGTTGGCCAAAGAGCTGGTTAGAACCTGAACAAAGTTCTAACCAGCTATTTGAGGATTAGCCAAAGAGCTGGTTAGAATCTGAATAAAGTTCTAACCAGCTCGAGGGAAGGGAAGAAATGTAGATGGCCAAAAACCCACAAGATGGAGAAAGAATCAGAACCACTGGTTCCTTGCGAAGGTAGGGAACAGCCCCCCCAGCCCCTAGTCACTGAGGAGGGGATCGCACAAGCCCCTCAGCCCCTGAAAGCTCAGCCCCTGGAGGTGATTGAATCAGACCCTGAGCCTCTGGTAAAAAAGGTGGTGGTTCATCGAGCTACCCAGACCTCAGTAACGGAGGATAAGGTGATTTATTAAACCCACATCCCCAACCCACACCCACAGACACCCACCCACACACGCCAATGCACCCGCAAATACACACACTAAGAGAATGGACATAAGGCTGAGTCGTCCCAAACAACCAGCATAGGGTGATTGCTTAAACCCACATCCCCCACACTCACACACACACAGACACCCACCCACACACGCCAATGCACCCGCAAATACACACACTAAGAGAATGGACATAAGGCTGAGTCGTCCCAAACAACCAGCATAGGGTGATTGCTTAAACCCAAACCCCCCACCCACACACACACACACACACACACACACACACACACACACACACACACACACACACACACACACACGGCAGTCTTCAGGACCATGTTTTGTTTTGCCCCCGCCAAGGAATGGCCACAACCCAGCATAATTAAGACCCATGTCCGCCTAAGTCCCAAACAACAACGACGACGACAAAAAATTTTACAATGAAATTAGAGAAATAAAAACAAATAAAATTTAAAAAATTAACAGCAATGAAAAAAAAATAATAATAAAAATAAATGTCTTTGGCACTGTGGCTTAGTTGGTCAAAGCGCCTGTCTAGTACACAGGAAATCCTGGGTTCAAATCCCAGCGGTGCCTTTTCAACACATGGCATGTGCCATATCTTCACATTCTCCACACAGTGACATGGGGAATGTCATCCATTCATTCAGAAGGGGATTACGAATTGCAGTATAATCATTGCCTTTTCACTTATTCATTCTGTCCTGGTTGAAAATCGTAAAATCGGGTCATTCTTTGACTTCCGATGTCGAGCTTTCATGAACCAAAGGCTTTGTTAAGTAAGACCCATGTCCGCCTAAGTCCCAAACAACAACGACGATAAAAAATTTACAATGAAATTAGAGAAATAAAAACAGATAAAATTAAAAAAATTAACGGCAATAAAAAAAATAAAAAAAAATAAAAAATATCTTTGGCACTGTGGCTTAGTTGGTCAAAGCGCCTGTCTAGTAGACAGGAAATCCTGGGTTCGAATCCCAGCGGTGCCTTTTCAACACATAGCATGTGCCATATCTTCACATTCTCCACACAGTGACATGGGGAATGTCATCCATTCATTCAGAAGGGGATTACGAATTGCAGTATAATCATTGCCTTTTCACTCATTAATTTCTGTCCTGGTTGAAAATCGTAAAATCGGGTCATTCTTTGACTTCCGATGCCAAGCTTTCATGAACCAAAGGCTTTGTTCTAGGAATAAATGTATTTTAACTGTATACTTATTAAAACATAATAACTACACCAGGAGCAATAAAACCTGGACTTATAATTCCCCTTTTTTAATAACCCCCAAAAAGGCTATTTATTCACAGTATCAGATCTTTTGTATTTGAGATGGAATACACATAATGTCAAAAAAAACAACAACAAAAAATGCCTGCATTAGTTTACAACACAGCATTAAAATCCAAGCTTTTCAACCAAATGTAGAAAAGCATAAAATCAGAGAGATGAATGTGGAAGAACACCATGACACTGCAAATGCTATAACTAAGCAGCACAGAGAAAACGTAAAGTTTTGGTACAGATACCCAAGTAGATAGATGATTAGTGATATAGCTGGAGACATAAATGTTAGATTGTGAGTTTTATTCATTTCTTTTAAAAAGCTTTTCAGAAGTATTTGATTTTTAGACCGAAAATACTACCTCGGCAAGTAGATTACAGGATATTTTTACTATCTAATCAACAAAAGCCTTGAGCAAAAAGTATTTGACAAGAAAAGAGGTGTGTTCAAGATTTGGAAAGTACTGTTTCAGTGCAATAAATAATCAACAAGGGGTTTGTCCCAGGTTGCTCCGATGAAATTAATGGTATTACCAGAAGTGGAGAATTATACTATGCAAATGATATTATATCAGTGTATCCAGAACATGGATGGTCGCCAGGGCGCAGGGCCGTAAGATTCTTTCCCTGTTGAAAAAGCCGAGCGGGGTTATCAGTCTTATGCGCTGATATAATTTGAAATGATCCTAGCTATGGTATGACGGTGAAGAAATTGAACATTGATGTGAGCTATTATACAACCTGATGAACTTTGATTATTACACTTTTTGATAATTGATACCACAATTTTATAACTTTTGCATAATTGGGGGAATTTATATCACAATTTGATAAGGTTGCATATTTCATGTAACTGGTTTATTGTTGTTAAATTTTAGAAAAACTTGTTTTTATTCAGTTGAATGATTTTTTTTTAAATAACCATTCCATCCTAGAGAAATTCCAACTTGGATTTAGGGTGAACCACAGTACAGACTGCACTACTGAAAATTGTTAATGATCTTAGTTGCAACTTGGACTTACACAAGCTCACAGTCCTTGTGCTACTGGATCTAAGCGCTGCTTTTGACACAGTAGATCACACTTTTTTTTTCCTTTGATCTGGCTACGATTGCACAATTTTATCAATACCTACATTTTAAAATGTTCATTTAACAGTTCAAGGAAAATTAGCCTGATTGTAAATAATAATAGATGTGTTTTATGGATAAAATGTCATCTTTTTACCCATCTTTACTCATATATGTTTTTCTAAATTCACCATGGCAGTTTCATCACAATTGCTCTGTATACTTTAATGACTCCTAGTCTGTGTAATCCACTTAAATGATCAATTCTTTACAAAACCTTGCCTGAAAAAATCTAGGCTTTTTTGCCTATGTGAGATTATCCCAATGTGCTCTCCTCTTGTGTCCGCCTCATCAAATACGCCTCATATTCTGTGTTGTAGTTTAACTTTAGGTGTTTTACGAAGTTTGTTTTGTTACTACAACTCCTTGCCGTTGTTTCGCAAACATCACAAACCACACCGGGGCTGTTTGTGAAGCTGGAATAGCTCCACACATGACTGTTTAAGCTCTGCCACAATGTTGAGTGATGGGCCGACTGAGGAGCATGCCGCTGCTTTAATGCATTCAGCACTTACCCAGGTGGAAGAAAAACTGGTTCTCAACAACTGTGTGACATTTAGACAACATCCCAACAGTTAAGTTACTTTCCACTGTGTTCCTGTTCATTATATACGTTATCTCAAATGGTGTAAATATCAAAACTATCGATATTTTGATTGAGAATTGATTTTAGAGTGTAAAAATCTGGTATCAAAGGTATCAATACTTTAGTATCGATCCGCTCATTACTAGGTACAGCAGATCTTCATGTTTCATGTGCACTTCCATGTTTGAGGCTGACGGCAACCAGATCCTTAAGGACACACACAATGTTCAATAAAGTTTAAAAAAAAAAAAAAAAAAAGGCAATGATGTCACAGAGGCCTTGATGACATCACAAAGGCTTTGATGATGATGTCATCAACTTTCATGTTTTCTTAGTAGTTGAAAGAAAAACCACAAGTGGTGTACTGTTTCTGAACTATTGGTTTACTTGCAGGTGAAAACAACTTCTAGACACTCACTCTGTTATTTCAACACAAACACAGTGTCAATACCAGAGATGGAACAAGGAATGGAAAGACGTCAATTCGAATTGGCCCGAGTACAGGCCTGTCAGCCAGGTGCTAGCACGCTCAGAGGGAAATGGACAGGACCTGGCCATGAATGGTGGTGTGAGGAGTGGGCAAAGAGCATGTCAAGGCTTGAACAAAGACCAATACATGCGTGGGAAGTAATGGAAATGGTGAAAAACTTGAAAGACGGCGAAGGATTGAGAATTGCGGCACCACCAAGGGAACAGGCCAAAGAAGGGAACAAGCAGCCAGCAGATAGTAGGCCCAGAGAGAATTGGGCAGGCCCTGGCCATGAATGGTGGTCTGAGGAGTGGGCAAAGAGCATGTCAAGGCTTGAACAAAGACCACTACATGCGTGGATAGTAAAAGAGAGGGTGAAAAACTTAAAAGACGGCGAAGTGTTGAGAATTGCGGCACCACCTAGGGAACAGGCCAAAGGAGTGAACAGGCACGCACAAGGCTGTCAGCCAGCAGATGGCAGGCCCACAGGGAAATGGACAGGACATGACCGTGAATGGTGGTTTGAGGGTTGGCCAAAGAGCTGGTTAGAACCTGAACAAAGTTCTAACCAGCTATTTGAGGATTGTCAGCCAGCAGATAGCAGGCCCACAGGGAAATGGACAGGACATGACCGTGAATGGTGGTTTGAGGGTTGGCCAAAGAGCTGGTTAGAACCTGAACAAAGTTCTAACCAGCTATTTGAGGATTGTCAGCCAGCAGATAGCAGGCCCACAGGGAAATGGACAGGACATGACCGTGAATGGTGGTTTGAGGGTTGGCCAAAGAGCTGGTTAGAACCTGAACAAAGTTCTAACCAGCTATTTGAGGATTGTCAGCCAGCAGATAGCAGGCCCACAGGGAAATGGACAGGACATGACCGTGAATGGTGGTTTGAGGGTTGGCCAAAGAGCTGGTTAGAACCTGAACAAAGTTCTAACCAGCTATTTGAGGATTAGCCAAAGAGCTGGTTAGAATCTGAATAAAGTTCTAACCAGCTCGAGGGAAGGAAGAAATGTAGATGGCCAAAAACCCACAAGATGGAGAAAGAATCAGAACCACTGGTTCCTTGCGAAGGTAGGGAACAGCCCCCCAGCCCCTAGTCACTGAGGAGGGGATCGCACAAGCCCCTCAGCCCCTGAAAGCTCAGCCCCTGGAGGTGATTGAATCAGACCCTGAGCCTCTGGTAAAAAAGGTGGTGGTTCATCGAGCTACCCAGACCTCAGTAACGGAGGATAAGGTGATTTATTAAACCCACATCCCCAACCCACACCCACAGACACCCACCCACACACGCCAATGCACCCGCAAATACACACACTAAGAGAATGGACATAAGGCTGAGTCGTCCTAAACAACCAGCATAGGGTGATTGCTTAAACCCACATCCCCCACACTCACACACACACAGACACCCACCCACACACGCCAATGCACCCGCAAATACACACACTTAAGAGAATGGACATAAGGCTGAGTCGTCCCAAACAAACAGCATAGGGTGATTGCTTAAACCCAAACCCCCCCCCACACACACCCACACACACACACACACACACACACACACACACACACACACACACACACACACACACACACACACGGCAGTCTTCAGGACCATGTTTTGTTTTGCCCCCGCCAAGGAATGGCCACAACCCAGCATAATTAAGACCCATGTCCGCCTAAGTCCCAAACAACAACGACGACGACAAAAAATTTTACAATGAAATTAGAGAAATAAAAACAAATAAAATTTAAAAAATTAACAGCAATGAAAAAAAAAATAATAATAAAAATAAATGTCTTTGGCACTGTGGCTTAGTTGGTCAAAGCGCCTGTCTAGTACACAGGAAATCCTGGGTTCAAATCCCAGCGGTGCCTTTTCAACACATGGCATGTGCCATATCTTCACATTCTCCACACAGTGACATGGGGAATGTCATCCATTCATTCAGAAGGGGATTACGAATTGCAGTATAATCATTGCCTTTTCACTTATTCATTCTGTCCTGGTTGAAAATCGTAAAATCGGGTCATTCTTTGACTTCCGATGTCGAGCTTTCATGAACCAAAGGCTTTGTTAAGTAAGACCCATGTCCGCCTAAGTCCCAAACAACAACGACGATAAAAAATTTACAATGAAATTAGAGAAATAAAAACAGATAAAATTAAAAAAATTAACGGCAATAAAAAAAATAAAAAAAAATAAAAAATATCTTTGGCACTGTGGCTTAGTTGGTCAAAGCGCCTGTCTAGTAGACAGGAAATCCTGGGTTCGAATCCCAGCGGTGCCTTTTCAACACATAGCATGTGCCATATCTTCACATTCTCCACACAGTGACATGGGGAATGTCATCCATTCATTCAGAAGGGGATTACGAATTGCAGTATAATCATTGCCTTTTCACTTATTAATTTCTGTCCTGGTTGAAAATCGTAAAATCGGGTCATTCTTTGACTTCTGATGCCAAGCTTTCATGAACCAAAGGCTTTGTTCTAGGAATAAATGTATTTTAACTGTATACTTATTAAAACATAATAACTACACCAGGAGCAATAAAACCTGGACTTATAATTCCCCTTTTTTAATAACCCCCAAAAAGGCTATTTATTCACAGTATCAGATCTTTTGTATTTGAGATGGAATACACATAATGTCAAAAAAAACAACAACAAAAAATGCCTGCATTAGTTTACAACACAGCATTAAAATCCAAGCTTTTCAACCAAATGTAGAAAAGCATAAAATCAGAGAGATGAATGTGGAAGAACACCATGACACTGCAAATGCTATAACTAAGCAGCACAGAGAAAACGTAAAGTTTTGGTACAGATACCCAAGTAGATAGATGATTAGTGATATAGCTGGAGACATAAATGTTAGATTGTGAGTTTTATTCATTTCTTTTAAAAAGCTTTTCAGAAGTATTTGATTTTTAGACCGAAAATACTACCTCGGCAAGTAGATTACAGGATATTTTTACTATCTAATCAACAAAAGCCTTGAGCAAAAAGTATTTGACAAGAAAAGAGGTGTGTTCAAGATTTGGAAAGTACTGTTTCAGTGCAATAAATAATCAACAAGGGGTTTGTCCCAGGTTGCTCCGATGAAATTAATGGTATTACCAGAAGTGGAGAATTATACTATGCAAATGATATTATATCAGTGTATCCAGAACATGGATGGTCGCCAGGGCGCAGGGCCGTAAGATTCTTTCCCTGTTGAAAAAGCCGAGCGGGGTTATCAGTCTTATGCGCTGATATAATTTGAAATGATCCTAGCTATGGTATGACGGTGAAGAAATTGAACATTGATGTGAGCTATTATACAACCTGATGAACTTTGATTATTACACTTTTTGATAATTGATACCACAATTTTATAACTTTTGCATAATTGGGGGAATTTATATCACAATTTGATAAGGTTGCATATTTCATGTAACTGGTTTATTGTTGTTAAATTTTAGAAAAACTTGTTTTTATTCAGTTGAATGATTTTTTTTTAAATAACCATTCCATCCTAGAGAAATTCCAACTTGGATTTAGGGTGAACCACAGTACAGACTGCACTACTGAAAATTGTTAATGATCTTAGTTGCAACTTGGACTTACACAAGCTCACAGTCCTTGTGCTACTGGATCTAAGCGCTGCTTTTGACACAGTAGATCACACTTTTTTTTCCTTTGATCTGGCTACGATTGCACAATTTTATCAATACCTACATTTTAAAATGTTCATTTAACAGTTCAAGGAAAATTAGCCTGATTGTAAATAATAATAGATGTGTTTTATGGATAAAATGTCATGTTTTTACGCATCTTTACTCATATATGTTTTTCTAAATTCACCATGGCAGTTTCATCACAATTGCTCTGTATACTTTAATGACTCCTAGTCTGTGTAATCCACTTAAATGATCAATTCTTTACAAAACCTTGCCTGAAAAAATCTAGGCTTTTTTGCCTATGTGAGATTATCCCAATGTGCTCTCCTCTTGTGTCCGCCTCATCAAATACGCCTCATATTCTGTGTTGTAGTTTAACTTTAGGTGTTTTACGAAGTTTGTTTTGTTACTACAACTCCTTGCCGTTGTTTCGCAAACATCACAAACCACACCGGGGCTGTTTGTGAAGCTGGAATAGCTCCACACATGACTGTTTAAGCTCTGCCACAATGTTGAGTGATGGGCCGACTGAGGAGCATGCCGCTGCTTTAATGCATTCAGCACTTACCCAGGTGGAAGAAAAACTGGTTCTCAACAACTGTGTGACATTTAGACAACATCCCAACAGTTAAGTTACTTTCCACTGTGTTCCTGTTCATTATATACGTTATCTCAAATGGTGTAAATATCAAAACTATCGATATTTTGATTGAGAATTGATTTTAGAGTGTAAAAATCTGGTATCAAAGGTATCAATACTTTAGTATCGATCCGCTCATTACTAGGTACAGCAGATCTTCATGTTTCATGTGCACTTCCATGTTTGAGGCTGACGGCAACCAGATCCTTAAGGACACACACAATGTTCAATAAAGTTAAAAAAAAAAAAAAAAAAAAAAGGCAATGATGTCACAGAGGCCTTGATGACATCACAAAGGCTTTGATGATGATGTCATCAACTTTCATGTTTTCTTAGTAGTTGAAAGAAAAACCACAAGTGGTGTACTGTTTCTGAACTATTGGTTTACTTGCAGGTGAAAACAACTTCTAGACACTCACTCTGTTATTTCAACACAAACACAGTGTCAATACCAGAGATGGAACAAGGAATGGAAAGACGTCAATTCGAATTGGCCCGAGTACAGGCCTGTCAGCCAGGTGCTAGCAGGCTCAGAGGGAAATGGACAGGACCTGGCCATGAATGGTGGTGTGAGGAGTGGGCAAAGAGCATGTCAAGGCTTGAACAAAGACCAATACATGCGTGGGAAGTAATGGAAATGGTGAAAAACTTGAAAGACGGCGAAGGATTGAGAATTGCGGCACCACCAAGGGAACAGGCCAAAGAAGGGAACAAGCAGCCAGCAGATAGTAGGCCCAGAGAGAATTGGGCAGGCCCTGGCCATGAATGGTGGTCTGAGGAGTGGGCAAAGAGCATGTCAAGGCTTGAACAAAGACCACTACATGCGTGGATAGTAAAAGAGAGGGTGAAAAACTTAAAAGACGGCGAAGTGTTGAGAATTGCGGCACCACCTAGGGAACAGGCCAAAGGAGTGAACAGGCACGCACAAGGCTGTCAGCCAGCAGATGGCAGGCCCACAGGGAAATGGACAGGACATGACCGTGAATGGTGGTTTGAGGGTTGGCCAAAGAGCTGGTTAGAACCTGAACAAAGTTCTAACCAGCTATTTGAGGATTGTCAGCCAGCAGATAGCAGGCCCACAGGGAAATGGACAGGACATGACCGTGAATGGTGGTTTGAGGGTTGGCCAAAGAGCTGGTTAGAACCTGAACAAAGTTCTAACCAGCTATTTGAGGATTGTCAGCCAGCAGATAGCAGGCCCACAGGGAAATGGACAGGACATGACCGTGAATGGTGGTTTGAGGGTTGGCCAAAGAGCTGGTTAGAACCTGAACAAAGTTCTAACCAGCTATTTGAGGATTAGCCAAAGAGCTGGTTAGAATCTGAATAAAGTTCTAACCAGCTCGAGGGAAGGGAAGAAATGTAGATGGCCAAAAACCCACAAGATGGAGAAAGAATCAGAACCACCTGGTTCCTTGCGAAGGTAGGGAACAGCCCCCCCAGCCCCTAGTCACTGAGGGGGGATCGCACAAGCCCCTCAGCCCCTGAAAGCTCAGCCCCTGGAGGTGATTGAATCAGACCCTGAGCCTCTGGTAAAAAAGGTGGTGGTTCATCGAGCTACCCAGACCTCAGTAACGGAGGATAAGGTGATTTATTAAACCCACATCCCCAACCCACACCCACAGACACCCACCCACACACGCCAATGCACCCGCAAATACACACACTAAGAGAATGGACATAAGGCTGAGTCGTCCCAAACAACCAGCATAGGGTGATTGCTTAAACCCACATCCCCCACACTCACACACACACAGACACCCACCCACACACGCCAATGCACCCGCAAATACACACACTAAGAGAATGGACATAAGGCTGAGTCGTCCCAAACAACCAGCATAGGGTGATTGCTTAAACCCAAACCCCCCACCCACACACACACACACACACACACACACACACACACACACACACACACACACACACACACACGGCAGTCTTCAGGACCATGTTTTGTTTTGCCCCCGCCAAGGAATGGCCACAACCCAGCATAATTAAGACCCATGTCCGCCTAAGTCCCAAACAACAACGACGACGACAAAAAATTTTACAATGAAATTAGAGAAATAAAAACAAATAAAATTTAAAAAATTAACAGCAATGAAAAAAAAAATAATAATAAAAATAAATGTCTTTGGCACTGTGGCTTAGTTGGTCAAAGCGCCTGTCTAGTACACAGGAAATCCTGGGTTCAAATCCCAGCGGTGCCTTTTCAACACATGGCATGTGCCATATCTTCACATTCTCCACACAGTGACATGGGGAATGTCATCCATTCATTCAGAAGGGGATTACGAATTGCAGTATAATCATTGCCTTTTCACTTATTCATTCTGTCCTGGTTGAAAATCGTAAAATCGGGTCATTCTTTGACTTCCGATGTCGAGCTTTCATGAACCAAAGGCTTTGTTAAGTAAGACCCATGTCCGCCTAAGTCCCAAACAACAACGACGATAAAAATTTTACAATGAAATTAGAGAAATAAAAACAGATAAAATTAAAAAAATTAACGGCAATAAAAAAAATAAAAAAAAATAAAAAATATCCTTGGCACTGTGGCTTAGTTGGTCAAAGCGCCTGTCTAGTAGACAGGAAATCCTGGGTTCGAATCCCAGCGGTGCCTTTTCAACACATAGCATGTGCCATATCTTCACATTCTCCACACAGTGACATGGGGAATGTCATCCATTCATTCAGAAGGGGATTACGAATTGCAGTATAATCATTGCCTTTTCACTTATTAATTTCTGTCCTGGTTGAAAATCGTAAAATCGGGTCATTCTTTGACTTCCGATGCCAAGCTTTCATGAACCAAAGGCTTTGTTCTAGGAATAAATGTATTTTAACTGTATACTTATTAAAACATAATAACTACACCAGGAGCAATAAAACCTGGACTTATAATTCCCCTTTTTTAATAACCCCCAAAAAGGCTATTTATTCACAGTATCAGATCTTTTGTATTTGAGATGGAATACACATAATGTCAAAAAAAACAACAACAAAAAATGCCTGCATTAGTTTACAACACAGCATTAAAATCCAAGCTTTTCAACCAAATGTAGAAAAGCATAAAATCAGAGAGATGAATGTGGAAGAACACCATGACACTGCAAATGCTATAACTAAGCAGCACAGAGAAAACGTAAAGTTTTGGTACAGATACCCAAGTAGATAGATGATTAGTGATATAGCTGGAGACATAAATGTTAGATTGTGAGTTTTATTCATTTCTTTTAAAAAGCTTTTCAGAAGTATTTGATTTTTAGACCGAAAATACTACCTCGGCAAGTAGATTACAGGATATTTTTACTATCTAATCAACAAAAGCCTTGAGCAAAAAGTATTTGACAAGAAAAGAGGTGTGTTCAAGATTTGGAAAGTACTGTTTCAGTGCAATAAATAATCAACAAGGGGTTTGTCCCAGGTTGCTCCAATGAAATTAATGGTATTACCAGAAGTGGAGAATTATACTATGCAAATGATATTATATCAGTGTATCCAGAACATGGATGGTCGCCAGGGCGCAGGGCCGTAAGATTCTTTCCCTGTTGAAAAAGCCGAGCGGGGTTATCAGTCTTATGCGCTGATATAATTTGAAATGATCCTAGCTATGGTATGACGGTGAAGAAATTGAACATTGATGTGAGCTATTATACAACCTGATGAACTTTGATTATTACACTTTTTGATAATTGATACCACAATTTTATAACTTTTGCATAATTGGGGGAATTTATATCACAATTTGATAAGGTTGCATATTTCATGTAACTGGTTTATTGTTGTTAAATTTTAGAAAAACTTGTTTTTATTCAGTTGAATGATTTTTTTTTAAATAACCATTCCATCCTAGAGAAATTCCAACTTGGATTTAGGGTGAACCACAGTACAGACTGCACTACTGAAAATTGTTAATGATCTTAGTTGCAACTTGGACTTACACAAGCTCACAGTCCTTGTGCTACTGGATCTAAGCGCTGCTTTTGACACAGTAGATCACACTTTTTTTTTCCTTTGATCTGGCTACGATTGCACAATTTTATCAATACCTACATTTTAAAATGTTCATTTAACAGTTCAAGGAAAATTAGCCTGATTGTAAATAATAATAGATGTGTTTTATGGATAAAATGTCATGTTTTTACCCATCTTTACTCATATATGTTTTTCTAAATTCACCATGGCAGTTTCATCACAATTGCTCTGTATACTTTAATGACTCCTAGTCTGTGTAATCCACTTAAATGATCAATTCTTTACAAAACCTTGCCTGAAAAAATCTAGGCTTTTTTGCCTATGTGAGATTATCCCAATGTGCTCTCCTCTTGTGTCCGCCTCATCAAATACGCCTCATATTCTGTGTTGTAGTTTAACTTTAGGTGTTTTACGAAGTTTGTTTTGTTACTACAACTCCTTGCCGTTGTTTCGCAAACATCACAAACCACACCGGGGCTGTTTGTGAAGCTGGAATAGCTCCACACATGACTGTTTAAGCTCTGCCACAATGTTGAGTGATGGGCCGACTGAGGAGCATGCCGCTGCTTTAATGCATTCAGCACTTACCCAGGTGGAAGAAAAACTGGTTCTCAACAACTGTGTGACATTTAGACAACATCCCAACAGTTAAGTTACTTTCCACTGTGTTCCTGTTCATTATATACGTTATCTCAAATGGTGTAAATATCAAAACTATCGATATTTTGATTGAGAATTGATTTTAGAGTGTAAAAATCTGGTATCAAAGGTATCAATACTTTAGTATCGATCCGCTCATTACTAGGTACAGCAGATCTTCATGTTTCATGTGCACTTCCATGTTTGAGGCTGACGGCAACCAGATCCTTAAGGACACACACAATGTTCAATAAAGTTTAAAAAAAAAAAAAAAAAAAGGCAATGATGTCACAGAGGCCTTGATGACATCACAAAGGCTTTGATGATGATGTCATCAACTTTCATGTTTTCTTAGTAGTTGAAAGAAAAACCACAAGTGGTGTACTGTTTCTGAACTATTGGTTTACTTGCAGGTGAAAACAACTTCTAGACACTCACTCTGTTATTTCAACACAAACACAGTGTCAATACCAGAGATGGAACAAGGAATGGAAAGACGTCAATTCGAATTGGCCCGAGTACAGGCCTGTCAGCCAGGTGCTAGCAGGCTCAGAGGGAAATGGACAGGACCTGGCCATGAATGGTGGTGTGAGGAGTGGGCAAAGAGCATGTCAAGGCTTGAACAAAGACCAATACATGCGTGGGAAGTAATGGAAATGGTGAAAAACTTGAAAGACGGCGAAGGATTGAGAATTGCGGCACCACCAAGGGAACAGGCCAAAGAAGGGAACAAGCAGCCAGCAGATAGTAGGCCCAGAGAGAATTGGGCAGGCCCTGGCCATGAATGGTGGTCTGAGGAGTGGGCAAAGAGCATGTCAAGGCTTGAACAAAGACCACTACATGCGTGGATAGTAAAAGAGAGGGTGAAAAACTTAAAAGACGGCGAAGTGTTGAGAATTGCGGCACCACCTAGGGAACAGGCCAAAGGAGTGAACAGGCACGCACAAGGCTGTCAGCCAGCAGATGGCAGGCCCACAGGGAAATGGACAGGACATGACCGTGAATGGTGGTTTGAGGGTTGGCCAAAGAGCTGGTTAGAACCTGAACAAAGTTCTAACCAGCTATTTGAGGATTGTCAGCCAGCAGATAGCAGGCCCACAGGGAAATGGACAGGACATGACCGTGAATGGTGGTTTGAGGGTTGGCCAAAGAGCTGGTTAGAACCTGAACAAAGTTCTAACCAGCTATTTGAGGATTGTCAGCCAGCAGATAGCAGGCCCACAGGGAAATGGACAGGACATGACCGTGAATGGTGGTTTGAGGGTTGGCCAAAGAGCTGGTTAGAACCTGAACAAAGTTCTAACCAGCTATTTGAGGATTGTCAGCCAGCAGATAGCAGGCCCACAGGGAAATGGACAGGACATGACCGTGAATGGTGGTTTGAGGGTTGGCCAAAGAGCTGGTTAGAACCTGAACAAAGTTCTAACCAGCTATTTGAGGATTAGCCAAAGAGCTGGTTAGAATCTGAATAAAGTTCTAACCAGCTCGAGGGAAGGGAAGAAATGTAGATGGCCAAAAACCCACAAGATGGAGAAAGAATCAGAACCACTGGTTCCTTGCGAAGGTAGGGAACAGCCCCCCCAGCCCCTAGTCACTGAGGAGGGGATCGCACAAGCCCCTCAGCCCCTGAAAGCTCAGCCCCTGGAGGTGATTGAATCAGACCCTGAGCCTCTGGTAAAAAAGGTGGTGGTTCATCGAGCTACCCAGACCTCAGTAACGGAGGATAAGGTGATTTATTAAACCCACATCCCCAACCCACACCCACAGACACCCACCCACACACGCCAATGCACCCGCAAATACACACACTAAGAGAATGGACATAAGGCTGAGTCGTCCCAAACAACCAGCATAGGGTGATTGCTTAAACCCACATCCCCCACACTCACACACACACAGACACCCACCCACACACGCCAATGCACCCGCAAATACACACACTAAGAGAATGGACATAAGGCTGAGTCGTCCCAAACAACCAGCATAGGGTGATTGCTTAAACCCAAACCCCCCACCCACACACACACACACACACACACACACACACACACACACACACACGGCAGTCTTCAGGACCATGTTTTGTTTTGCCCCCGCCAAGGAATGGCCACAACCCAGCATAATTAAGACCCATGTCCGCCTAAGTCCCAAACAACAACGACGACGACAAAAAATTTTACAATGAAATTAGAGAAATAAAAACAAATAAAATTTAAAAAATTAACAGCAATGAAAAAAAAAATAATAAATAAAAATAAATGTCTTTGGCACTGTGGCTTAGTTGGTCAAAGCGCCTGTCTAGTACACAGGAAATCCTGGGTTCAAATCCCAGCGGTGCCTTTTCAACACATGGCATGTGCCATATCTTCACATTCTCCACACAGTGACATGGGGAATGTCATCCATTCATTCAGAAGGGGATTACGAATTGCAGTATAATCATTGCCTTTTCACTTATTCATTCTGTCCTGGTTGAAAATCGTAAAATCGGGTCATTCTTTGACTTCCGATGTCGAGCTTTCATGAACCAAAGGCTTTGTTAAGTAAGACCCATGTCCGCCTAAGTCCCAAACAACAACAACGATAAAAAATTTACAATGAAATTAGAGAAATAAAAACAGATAAAATTAAAAAAATTAACGGCAATAAAAAAAAATAAAATAAATAAAAAATATCTTTGGCACTGTGGCTTAGTTGGTCAAAGCGCCTGTCTAGTAGACAGGAAATCCTGGGTTCGAATCCCAGCGGTGCCTTTTCAACACATAGCATGTGCCATATCTTCACATTCTCCACACAGTGACATGGGGAATGTCATCCATTCATTCAGAAGGGGATTACGAATTGCAGTATAATCATTGCCTTTTCACTTATTAATTTCTGTCCTGGTTGAAAATCGTAAAATCGGGTCATTCTTTGACTTACGATGCCAAGCTTTCATGAACCAAAGGCTTTGTTCTAGGAATAAATGTATTTTAACTGTATACTTATTAAAACATAATAATTACACCAGGAGCAATAAAACCTGGACTTATAATTCCCCTTTTTTAATAACCCCCAAAAAGGCTATTTATTCACAGTATCAGATCTTTTGTATTTGAGATGGAATACACATAATGTCAAAAAAAACAACAACAAAAAATGCCTGCATTAGTTTACAACACAGCATTAAAATCCAAGCTTTTCAACCAAATGTAGAAAAGCATAAAATCAGAGAGATGAATGTGGAAGAACACCATGACACTGCAAATGCTATAACTAAGCAGCACAGAGAAAACGTAAAGTTTTGGTACAGATACCCAAGTAGATAGATGATTAGTGACATAGCTGGAGACATAAATGTTAGATTGTGAGTTTTATTAATTTTTAAAAACAAAAAACATAGCCCCTCCCAGTGGGCATTACCAATTACATAAGTTTAGAAAAAAAAAAAAAAAAAACATTTATTCACATTTAAAACATTTTTACCATTTTGAACCTTCAGACCTTTTTCTGCACGTGTTTACCATTTTTACTAGGTTTTTACACAAATCAATCGAGCGTTAATTAATTCGTGGCAAAAAACATGGGAATTATTTTTTTCTTGCACCATGTGACCACTTTGACCCGCCATACCCATATACTTACACCCGGAAATCACGCGCTCTGTTTCTCATTTGGAAATATGAGCCGGCATGGTGGCGTGAATGAATGGACGTCCGGCGGGTAAGTGGAGGGATGAATAACTATGTGAATGTATGTTTCAGTTAGCTGATAGAGCTCTAAGTGTGCACCTTTGGTTACCCTATCCAACAGAGAAGTGAGAAGGAAAAGTAGCGCTGTTTAGTTGGTGAGGAGGAAAATGTTTGGCGCACATGTAGGTATGTGTGTGTGTGGCTCCATGCGCTGCCCGCAGTCACTGAGGACACCGCTCAGTCACTTTATGTAGTTTTTTTTTTAAATCATTTCTGGAGTCCAGGCGAATCAAATCATCATACCCGTCTGCCTCTGATAGGCGAATAAAGCGCTCGGATTCACGCTCGGATCTTACCACGTGCTTCATGAGGAAAGTAAACAATGACGGAGGCAGAAAGCAGCTTCGAAGGAGAAGCATCCAACAGTGTGAACAACCTCTTCATATTGAGTACTTTGGCTCATACTATCGGCGATTTCTGTGTGTGTTGCATGACTTTGAGTGAACACAGAGATGAACACACTGTCAGTCGCGTATTAATCTACTTATTTATTCATTAATTATTTAGATTTTAGAGCTGCTTTTGTACTGGCACTATACTAGGGCAGCTGTGTACCCTTTCCATAGCCGCAGAAACATATACTAAGCAGGGGGGGGGGCTGAGAAAAAAAACTCTGCTCTGCACTTGCAACTTGCTGCATTGATAATAATGATTTAAGTATTCCCGCACAGTAATTAAGACTGAAAAAATCTTAACTTATACAAAAAAAAAAAAAAAAAACGGAAATACATAATGGAACCATGACAAACAATGTGTCTGTATGACTGTCCATGGTGCTGATCACCTTGTCAATGGTAAACAATTTGTCACAGCTGCTGTCAATGTAACTGTGGTGCTTAACTCTGTGCATAAAGGCACTGCGCGTTGAAAAGAAAAGTGTCTTACCGGCGTCACGCAACTCCAAATGTGGCCTTCCTCTCCGGGTTGGCGCTGATGAAGCTCCTCATTAGGCTGCCAATGTCCAGACTGTCCATAACATCTGAATGAACATGCATGAGAGCAAGGTGTGTGAGTCTTTTCTTGTGTCGTAGTTGTGCGTAACCATGCTCTTTGAATTTTTCTGTGGCTTTCCGCCATCTTGTGAAGTCTCCCTTGATAAAACAGCTGTCCAGCCGCACACTCACTTCTTTAATGAGACCTTTCTCCACTGCTTGGACACAGCTAAACAAAGCGATCACCGTCCTCAATATAATGGAGCCATCTCCATTTGCTAAACCAGCTTGCATTGACCGACAAAATGTTCTTTACCAAATGATCTTCCCGGAAATGTGAAGCTAGTTGGTTGATGCGGTGCCTCTAAAATACTAGCATTTTGACCTAGGGAGGTTAGCTTGAGTTGCAGGTGCATAGCTGATGTCCCGGTCCCGGGGTCACAATCTGGGGGTGCTGCTGCTGTCTTGATCATTTTTTTGGGTGGGTGCACTGGGCTGTGAGTCTGCCTCTTCCAACTCTTGGCTGTTCCTTTTGTTCTGAGGCTTCCCAAATAAGTCAAAAATTCATTTTTGCACCGTTGCGGTGGTAAATGCTGAAAATGCACGAGTGACCAGACATGACACTTAATCTTACATGTGGTCATGTGACTAGCATGACACAAATTTTATGATTAACGTTAAGCCAGACTGTGAATATTTACAGTGATTAATGTTTCCAGTTTACTTTTAGCATTTTTTCCACTTTATTTAATGTATTTATTTTTGGGTAAATACATTTTTGGGGTGCTGCACCATCACCAGCAGGGGTTGCTGCAGCACCCCTACTTCCCGCAGTACTGACCCTTTCAACACTTTATTTATTATATTTAGATTTGTATTGAATTGAGAATTTATCACGACCGCCATGGTTTTACAGAAGGCAAATTGTTTGTTATTCTCCAGTGCAGAGCCTTTACTTTTATTTATACAGTCGCTGTACTTCATTTGAGTTTGCTTGTTCAAGGTTTTCAATTATCTGATGAAGGTTCGGACAAATAAAAGATAGTTATCTTGAAAGCCACATGTGTAAGGTCTCAAATATTTTTTGAATTTTTTTTCTATCTGCTACAGAGGTAAAGATATCAGCTTTTTTGTAAACCTCAACACTTCAGAAATCCCCAGGATCTGGGGGCCCTTCTCAAAATTGACCGCTGGATTTCAAAGGCTTGTCTCAGACAGGGTTCAGGTCTTAATGGGTTAAGGGGGGAAACCATCCCCCATCATTCCCCCTCAACTCAAGTTCTGAGTGTAATCAAGAGGCTTCTTCATCCTTTTTGGAGAGGTTTAGCACAGGCTGTATAAAAATGTCTAAGTGTACACTGACTGTGAAAGCTCTAAATGACATTATTTCAAGAGAAAATCACATAATCATGGATGGAACAATGAATAACAAACCAGATTTATAGGACATTTAAACAAACACATCATTCTCCATCAGACAATTGTCATATACAAATAAAAATAATTTTGTAACACACAGCCCAAAACTTCTCTGCAAAAAATCTGTTAATAAAGGATGTCACTCTGTCAGGGTGCATGTTTTGTACACTATGCACTCAAAGTCAACAATGTACACACATCCTTGTTCTCATGTGGGTCCACTATTGTAAATGATCTGGTTTAGTGTTTTAAAAAAATCAAGACTTTACAGAAGGTAAAACTTTAAAATTAAACATATAGAATGTGCAAGCACACCGTTACACCCTCAGGGAATTTAGCATCCCCGGTTTACATGACCAGCATGTTTTTGGACTTCACGGGGGTGCAGTTGTTAACGCTGATGCCTCACAGGAAGTAGGTGGAGGTTGCACCAAGACTGTAACCGAAGTGTCTTGTGGGGCATGAGATAAGCTGAACATGAATTTAGATGTGGATGAAAAATGCCCCCCTCTCTATTGTCACTAATGGATACCTCACATCCTCAGAAGGCCCAGTATTATCTTACTTAACTTTGAACTCAAACAGTGCCATCAACTCGAATCATTCAATACTTATTTCTTCAAACTCTGCAGCTGGTTTGAGTTAGGATCAATTTCCTAAAATCACAGAGTGCATTCAGATGCAGCTTCAAAGCTTTTCCCTGAGCTTTAATCACGTTACGGACAAAGTGCATTATCTGCGGCAGGTAGCGGAGGAAGAGGAGGCACTCAGTATGAGCGCTCTGACCGAGAAATCAACAGCTCCCTGTGCTTCATCTCGATTACCCCTCTCAGTCGGAGGGGAACCTGACTGAAGTTCAACCTGATTAGAAAAGATTGGTGAGATTGGTTAGGAGCTACTGATGGAGAAAGCGCACTCAGGGCTCCTCTCTTCCCCTTCAGCACTTTTTTCTAATTAACTCGTAAAAATCTGTGTGTGTGTGTTTGTGTGTGTGTGTTCCTATGTGGGGCGGCAGGACGGGCTTTGTAGCTGATTTAATCCTGATCATTAAGTCTAGACTTTGCTGGAGGCTCCATCCTCAGTGAGAAGGTGAAAAGGTAAACACACAAAATAATCCTAAAAACAACAGGATTCCTCCTGAAGGTAAACATGCTTATAGAGCAGAACTGTGGGAGTGTTAACTCACTGTTTCAGAGTCTCAGAAAACAGTCTTCATTTAAATGGTTCAACTCCTCACCCCCTTCTTGAACACACAGATGATATAATCCACCATCTGTGATACAGCTGTCATATGAAAGGCAGATAAATCAGGGAGAGACAGAGGCATTATACCAGTCTGTTCATAACAAAATAACAAACGTGTGTTTGCTCAGTGACGACAGGAGATAAATCCTGCATCCATTGGTTTACTCAGAATGATTTTTAAGTGTCCACTTCAAAAACCTTAGAGTGGGTTTTGATTTTAAAGGCATGTAAGGGCTTTTTGTCTGGTTTTGAAATACTGCCCTTTCATGACCTTTTAGGGCCTGTTAATCTGGATGCAATTGAGGTCAAAAATCAGTGCATTTACATTTGACATTCTGGTGCCATATGTCCCACAGTAAATTTACATGCACAGTTAAGTTGAATAATATGGTTATAGCCCAATTAGGCTATGTTATTTATGTGCATATTGTGTTTTAAACACCACCAAAAAATGACAATATTAGACTTTAGCTTCTTTTATTTTTCTCCATCTATGCACGTGTAAAGAACTGGTAATAAGTCAGTGTTAAAATTTGAATATTTAGGAAAGTAGGTTCAAAATTTAGCATATAAAAAAGTCATGAAGTTTCCATATTATTTTAACACCCAGTACAAATGCTAAAGTTAGTACAAGCTCAGAGCTCCTGTCTCCCCTGTCCTTGGACGCTGGGTATCCTGATGTCCTATCTTCCACCTTCCAATTCTCTGCCAAGTGAGTCTCACCATGAGGGAGCAGGAGACTCTAAAACTGTCACCTGAGGAGGAAATATCAACTTATTTTTAGCTTGAGGAGGTGAGGTATCCTTGGAGCCATCCCCACTGATCCTCAGGGTGTGCTCATCTTTTTATGGGAACACTTATCTCGCAGGATACAGGCCTTTATCACTGCAGCTCACAATGCCCAGATCAGATTTAAGAGCCATGTGTGGCATCTTGATACCTTAAGATGAATGATCAGCTTTTGAGTAAACCCTTTATGAGCTGGAGAGCCTGTGCTGTCTGCAAAAAAAAAGAAGAAGAGGAAACTCAGAGATGTTATTCTAAGCAAAGAACTGCCAAGGAAAGACTAAAATCTCTGTAGTTTGTTTGGCTCGATGAGCAAAGTGTTTAATTCTTGAAAATATTATTCTAACATCAAAAAACCCAAAATTTACTTTGTCCTGTGTCTGCCATAGTAAAAAAAAAAAGATGGCATTAGAAAGCCTTGAGTCCTTTTTTCCCCACCGCTCCAACACTCCAGCAGACAGTCTTTGTCTCTGCCCCCTAAGAACCTCCCTCTGCTCCTCTGATCCCCCTGATCTGAATGTCAAATCCATAATAAGACCTGCTGTCCATCATCCTCTGTCATCTGCAGCCATCAAAGTCTGGCAGATAGCAGCCAGGTAGCTCTTATCTATCGTAGCCACAGCTGGGCTCAGATAGAGTCCATTTCTGTGCTCCCTCCACAGGCGAAACATCGATAGATACATCAGAGCTGCTGTCAGTGTGCAGGATTTAAAGTATCTCCAAGCCAAGCGTCCATTTAAGCCTTGAGTCCGAGTGAAATCAGGAACTTTTGCATCCGCTTATCTGTGTGTTATTCACACACACATTTTAAAGAAAAAAGTTCTCTTTTACCCAAGGGTGGACGTTAAAGACTGGTTCATGCTTCTGCAGACCACTGCTGTCCCGGTCCTCTTCCTCAGCAGCAGTATCGTCCATCTCCTCACTTGTCTCTCCTCTTTTCTCCTCTTTTCTCCTCTTGTCAGCTGCTCCAAAATATAACCTGGTTTCCTGCACAAAAACAACAAGGAAAGATAGCTGGAGCTGAAATTGGGGGTATGACGACATCGCACAGCTGATTATCATTTCAGTTAAGAGTGGTAGAGTGTTGAGATGACTGAGTGATGCCTTCATCACTGGAAACATTTAGTCAAGAGCGCCATTCAATGGTCAGGTTACGATGAAAGCGCATCCTGTTGGATCAATTGGTAAGCTTCTTCAGACGGGCCTTGTAAATTTTAAAGTCTGAATTCAAGAAGGTCATCACAGTTTAACTTTCTCTCCAATTTCAAAGACTTGAATTTCAGATTAAAAAATGCCAGCCCTAATGTGCTGCTGGTTTTACAGAGTAGAAAACAGCACTCTTCAAAATAAGTGTTAAATGTATTGTGAACAGCGGCACAATGGTGTAGTAGTTAGCAATGTCGCCTCACAGCAAAAAGGTCCTGGGTTCGAATCCGGGTCAGGGTGCCTCTGTGTAGCGTTTGCATGTTCTCCCTATGTCTGTGTGGGTTTACCCTGGGTACTCCGCTTTCCTCCCACATCCCCAAAACATGCAACTATAGGGTTAAGTTAATTGGTCACTTTCAAATTGCCCGTGGGTGTGAATGTGAGTGTGGATGGTTGTTCGTCTCTACACGTCAGCCCTGCGATGAACTGGTGACTTGCCGCCCCCCCCCAATGGGATAAGCGGTAGAAAATGGATGGATGTGTAGTGAACGTGCACATATGGACACTTCTTCCTCCATCCTTCCAACACTCATCTGTAACCCTCTTTGCGAGCACGCCTGGCCTCATCCAGTTGCTGCTGTGCTCCTGAGACACCAGGGATAATTAATCAAATCACAGGAACACAGTCATTGTTGATGGAGAGTTGGTGACACAGAAACAGTTTGATTCTGCATTTTGAAGCAGTCTCAATCAATCTGTCATGTTCTGCAGATGTAATGAATATGAATTGGTGCTGAAGAATGAGGGAGTTTTCAGCCTTTTATTGGCAGAATGCCCTCAGGAGGATGTCACCTGCAATGAGCCGTTTTATGGCACTCCTCACTTCTGCATACAAAGCAGGGCCAATGAGCTGTTACAGCCTGATGGATGTATGTTTACATTGAGCGAGGTTGTTAGGCCGTATTGACAGGGTGATAATCTCTGTGTGAATTTAAGGTGCCTAAGCTCAGGCATTACATGTTAAAATTCAAATGCTAAAACATCATAGAGTCAAAAACACTGTGAGCTGGGCAGTGCATGAATATATTATTCCATTCATAGGTCGTTTTTCATTTACCTCATAAAGTTTTAAAGTAGCTAATCTCATACACAACCCAATCTAAATGCATCTAAAACCCCATAGGGAGGCTTCTAATGCACTCAAGGCTGTGTTTCAGATGTTGAAGTGCATCTGTCTCTCCCTGATACAGACTTAATCCTTTCTATACTGTCACTGCTGAATGTCAATAAGGAGTCTGCTCACTGTACAGCTGCTGACTCTGATTCAATCGTTTTAGTCCTTGTGATAACTGCAGCTAAAGTCACATCAGTAAGTCACTAATAAGCGGTATTCTTCTAATTACTGAAGCAACATGAAAAACTATATGAGTTAAGCACATGGGATCAAATAAACCTTGATAGTTTTTTTTGTATATTTGATCTTGCAGCCCTGCAGAGACAAATGAGATGCTCAAATTGGTCTGAAAAACAACCAGAGCAACAATTTGCTGACACACAGTGCAAGATAGACAACATCTGAAATAGTCTGAAGTTTGTTTGCTTACTTCTATGCATCACTTCCAGTTAGGAAGACTGATGCTATATGTTACAGGCTGACTGGAGACATTAACATAAAAAAGAAAAAGAAAAACACAACTTAAGATAAACATTTTAAAGTGTGTCCACCCTTCCTAAGCTGAAAATTGATCAAAATCCATCCTAGTCCAATGTAATTTTTCTAAATGTCTCACACATGGACAAACATGGACTTATTTTTACCTGCAGAAAAGCATAATCTGTCAATTTGACTGTAACTCAACATACTTTATGACAAGCATGATGCCAAAATGTTTGTTATTTACAATGGAGTATATAGAGTTTATCAGAGTTACATCTACCCTCTTGGTTCTGACTGGGTTCTCACACCCCGGTTTGAATTAACTTAAAGCCTGAGTCTGGAATTAAGCCCAGTGACCGGGGATCCCTGGATTACAGAGCACGGTGTAAAATCCCTCTTGTTATTGTAACAAATCAATAAGACAGTTTTCCTTTTCTGGCATCTGTTACCTTCATACTGAGCATTGACTTTTGTCTCTGTTTCTGTATTTGTTGTGCTCCTTCTTAAGTCAGTTTGCATCCCATTAGCTGTTCTTCTGTTCTACATGATAATCCACAGAGTGCATGCTCAGCTGTCTCAGGATCCCTGTCACATCAGGATTTATGATTGTAAATATTGAACATGAGCTCAATTTTAACCCGAGGCTGCCTTGATCATTTTCATACAGACTGGAAAGTATAGAAATGTTGTATGTGACATACATCTGTTTATTAGGAGTGATGTTGCCTTATGTGTTCCATATGAGGCAAATATATTACTATCACACACATACAGTTTTCAGGATTTGTGGAGATGTTGGTCTAGAACATATACGTTAGTGTTGTGTCGTTCATGAACGTTTCGTTCAAAAGAACTGCTGAGTGAACAACGTGAACGGAATCGCTCCAAGACCTTATTCGTTCCTTTCTCAGTTCAATTGAGTTCAGACGTGAGCGTGTTGTGCCGGTTGGTAGTGGAACTGATCAGTCAGACTGTGAACGAAATGAATGACTTCCGGACGACTTGAGACAGGCAGAGGAGGGAGGGGCATAGCGTCGTTCATGAACTGCCGAGCACTGGTTTGTTCACTGTGAGGATGAACATAGGCTAAGATAGAACAGTGCATTATAGTGCCTTTACATGAATACACGTCTATAAACTTTATTGCAAGAAAGATTTAATTTCAGCCAATTTAAAGCAATATGCTATTTGATATCTTTGAACGTATCCGAATCCCTTATTACGACTCACGATCATTTAGCTAGCGTGCTGCGTGCTGCGTGCTGCTTGCTGCAGTTTTTTTTCACTAACTGCTGTGGTGCTGTGTTGATGCGAATGTCGATGGCACACAGAGAGGTGAGTTTTTCAGGGTAGGGGAGTGATTCATCCTTCACGACTTGGCGAATGAATGACATGAGTCACCCATTGAATGATGCTATGACTTCAGGGGAGGGGAGGGGCTCGTTCTGTGAATGAACTGGTAGGACAGGGGCTCCGAAGCGCTAACTGATTCAGTGAACGAATCTTTTGGATGGATTATTTTAATAAACGGATTCCTAATATTTAGTATAGTCAAAAGAACTACTCTTCCCATCACTAATATACATAATACCCATTTAACATTTCTATATTGTCATTTATTGAGAAATATGCACAGGAATAATCTCTATAGAGTTTGAGGAGTTTTTGACATTAAGTGTTAATAACAGATTAAATTTACACATTAAGAGAATTCTAACTTGACTCGTGATCCGTCTAACAGAGGTCACACTCACGTATTAAAAGGTCCTTTGACTGAAAGGCGCTTGTGTTGACTCCCACCTTTCTAAAAGTTTACATTGCTGCATCAAAGCAAACATGTTAGCCTGGGGACACAACAGTGAGGTTCAAATCACTGCCGCCTGATGCTAAACCAGTCTACTCGCAGTCATAACAAACACAGTGAGCGCCTGCAGCTCCGTCAGGCTCTGATGAACACATGAAATGGGTTTCATTGCTTGGATTGAGGGTTGGAGGGATTTATGCACAATTACACACAGACACACACAAAGCAGACAAACCCTCAATCTGAATGTTAGCATGAAGAAGAGACTCTAAGAGGACATGGCTTAGGCGGTAAGCAGGCATACAGACGTTGAAAGTTATATTGGAGATGTTATCATTATTGCACTTGCATCTTAAATGGTCTTATTTGCCTGTTTGGGTCCTATAAAGGCCTTAATGTTGGTTTCCAAGCTTCTCACAAGGGATATAACATTATGCAGGACAAGTTAAGCAGAGTTTATATGTTTGATGTTTGCTGTCAAATAAACAATTGTTCAGTGTCAAAATATTTACAGGGTTGTATTATCTTTAAATCCTCCTCTGCAAACTTTCCAAACAACACTCGCATTTCACTAAATGAGCACATAAGACAAATTGTCCATCATTCTGAGCTTCACTCTCTTCATAATGAGCTGGAGATCAGCGATTATGAAGCTAATAAAACTAACAGCTGTGACTACACACACACACACAGACACACACACACACCCCTCATAGTAAAACTAAGTGAGCGATAAGAGCGTCATTATGAAGACTCTCAGTAAATAACAGTCCACTGAGTGAGAAAGCTTTTTCTTGGCGGATAATAAAAAGGTATTAAAGAGACTTTTTGTTTCTCTGCAGGATTTCAGAAAAAGGCCCAGAGGTTAACAAAAAGTCAATCTTCTGTTTTTCCCATTCGTCCAGTCAAAAAGCTGCGAATAATTAGATGTTATCAGCTTTAATGAAAGAGAAGTGACAACGTCCCCTCAATTAGCTCTGCAATTTCACAACAAATACTTGTAATACACAACAGTGTGTGGGGTTTCTTTTACTGAATTTTTCTAGTTTCCAGTATTTTTAGACACTTCATTTATTGGGCGTTTATCTGCTTTGTTTATTTCAACAATACTTCATGAAATCTTCTTAAGTGGAATTCATTTCTTAGGAAAAAATCTCTAAAATTAGCTGCTTGACTGTCAGACATCATATTGCAGTACAGTTTCAAGTGATACTATTCAGTTTAGACTGATGCTGATAAGAGATACTGAGTAAACAGTCCGCTGATCATTGGCATTTTTTGAAATAAATAACTTTATATCAGCATCAGCCTTTAAGAGGCCAATGTCACCATCAGGTTTTTTTATTTATTTATTTATTTTTATAAAGTAAATAAACAGATTTAGTTCCTTCTGGCAATATTTTACCGAACCAAATATTTTTCAGTCTTTACATATTTAAACAACCAAAAAAAAAGCTGATGGTGGTTGACCATTACTGAAAGAGCAGTAAGTTAATTCACCCTCCAAAATAATGGATTAACAAATTCACATATAACAAGTGGATTGTATATTTTTTCTATATTTACATCTTATTGGAAAATGTCGATGCAAACCTTTGCCTTTTTTATACCACTCCCCCATCTTGAATACATTAAAAAATATATATTGAGCTGCACATGACATGACTGTGGCCTGTTTTATGAACTCCTACGTTCACTTCTTTCTGCCCCTAGGATTATTTATTGCAATAACTCATTTTCACTTTGTTTTTAACCGTTTGTTATCAATTAGCAATACTTGTGCATGTCTGAGCTTTTTAATAACGTATGTACACTGTAACCAAGACATGAGGGCACTGAGTATTATGTGCAGAGAGGGAAATGGATGAGTGCAGACATGAAACCAAAAAAAGGAGATTGATTGATGAAGTCTGGTGTTGTGCTGTCTAAATCAATCACTGTGTCCGCTCTCATGTTTTACTATTTGTGTGGCAGATTCAAGCCTTTTTATCATTTGTAGATGGTCTATCAAACCATTTACAAATGCAAGAATACGCTCAGGTCAATGTTTAGGCTCTGTGGATGCAAGCATTGATGTTATCTCCACTGAGACATTCTCACTGCCCAACAGTAACTACCTTTGACTGCTGAGAAGGCGTGTGAACATTTACGCACCAGGACATGGCAGCACAACTTCATTATTTCTCTAAAAACTGAGGACATGCTGACAGTATCAGACAGGATCTAACGATAACGTCCTGTGGGCTTTAAATCAAAGAAAGGTCAAGAGCTGATTGTAATCTGCTTCTACAGCTGGATTGCACGGCTTTATTTTGTATTATTTTGAGCGCAATGGAGGTGTCCGTTAATATCTGGGACCACCACGGTTAGTGTCACCAACAGTTACGTTGAAGTGTTAAAAAGAATTACCCCTTAGTTATGTGTGAGCATGGGGATGCACGGTGATGTGCAGGGCTGAGTTTATGAAGAGCCTGCAGTTAGCAGTACCATACTGTATGGTGATGAAGAAAATGCTAGAATCTCCAAGCCCTTTGCCCCGATAAACTCAGAGTCACTGAAACAGCAAAGTCACTGGTATTTTATCACAAGTAGAAGCATAGCTGCACATCTCCGTTTGTTTAAAGTAAAAGGTTGACCTGTATGTACCAATACAGAGAGAGAGAAAATCAATCCTCAACCCTGTTATCCAGGTATGTTGATCAAACATACCTAAGATGTATAAACATGACAATTGGATATCAACTGAATATTTAAAAAGAAATGGATTGTGATTCGGGTCCATAACAGTTAGAATTGAGGACTGAGTGAGGATTTTAACATCCCGATTTACTGATTATTTAACCATGCTGTTGTCTAAACATTTGCGGACTATAACAGGACTAAGGGACACAAGTTAAGAACTAGCTCAGCCCTCTTTTATGACAGATTCTATTACAGTGAGTGCCCCTCGGCTGTTTATTATTCTCTGTTAATGACCCTCTGAAAAATTAAACTAGCACCATGCCATGCTTGTCTCATCAGGGATTAGATGGTTTAGAAGTTTGTCTCTGGAAGTATTTGTGCAGCCTCAGAATGAGCTGGTTGCTGGGTTCATCGATGGACTATTTCCATGGAGCGACTGCTGGGTCATTAAATATGGATCCTCTCCCCAGAAAGTGTCACAACTGCAAAAACTTTTGGGACAGAAAGAAAGTGGGAGGAAGAACAAGAGCAAGAAAACTATTACAAAGAGTAGCCTTTTAACCCTCTGTTGCCTGGCAACCAACAAATGAGTAAGGTAGTCTTCCTTGAACTTTGCTTTTCAGAGTTGATGAAAGTGTCTGACTGAGCAAAGATTCTTTAACAAAGTTAAACGCCACCAGCTCAGTTTTTCTTTCTGTCCACTGTTCAGACGTCTCAGTGGGCTTCAGAGGTTACAGTGAGTTTGTATGGGTGAAACATCCACCCCCTACTCTTAATTCTGCCAAAAAATGTCTGATAAACAGTATAACCCAGGATTTCCACCGCATCCAGAACGGCTCTGATCCAGACCGGCAGCGATTTTCACCATACATGAATTCCTACCGGATCCGTTTGTGAGGCGAACCCGCGGATTCATGTGCAATTGCGCAATAACAAGTTGTCTCTAGCCACGTAGGCTAACCATAAGCAGTAGATTGTGTCCTGCCAAAGGAGGAAATCTACTTCTAGACTTATAAAATCAGCATCTCCTCATACATGGTGTCATCGGGATGAAATGCTGTCTAAAAACCTTTCACTTGTTCGTCCTGGCCTGTTTGCGTGGTGTAAAATAGGATCCGCCTGAAACACAGACTGTTTTATTTTGAAAAGAAGCCAGATGTTTTATTTTGTGTCTGTGCCTGACTTCCTTTCTAGCACAGGTTAATCTGTGCTGAATTTATGCGGCATGCTCTGGCATCTGGAAAAAATAGAACTCCTTCGATCAGCTGCAGAGTGCAGCGATCTGCAGCAAGACGGAAATAAGCTGGTGTAAATTGACATATTAACTTGAACGGTTACGATCAGCTACAATTGGCGGATATGTCCTTTTTGTAGCCGTTCTGGATGTGGTGAAAATTGGGGGCAAGACGTCTAAAAGTTTCTGATTTCAGTCTGCAGTGATAAAGAATGTCATGAGACTCCTGCATCCTCCCTACTTTTCAGTCTTTAACCTCCTTTCAGACTCTGATGTTGTTGGATATGAGGCCAAACATTGTAGGTCATGCCCCCAAAGCCCTCCTGCATGGCTGCAACATCACTTACCTCATCACTCAGCATGACCTCAATCTCTCACACAGTGCTTTTGTGGGAAAGTCCAAAACAGTCACTGCTGCAGTGTGTTAGAAATGACTCAGCCTTTTTAGCATCTATTTCTGAGACACTTTGACTTTGTTTACTTTTATTCACTTTTACCCGTCTGTGTCAAATACTTGATTCTGGTTTGCCTTCCCTGTTGACACTGTTGCATTAACAATGAATAGTATTGCATGTTGAATTTGTGATATTTTTCATACTATATCGTTACTTTAGCTTGCAGAGTGGAGGAAAGTGCAGAAAAATGAGGTTACAAGACACAAGGCTGAATAAAGGAGTCATTGAACAAACTGAAGAAAACAGACTCAGTAAAAGTAGTGCAATCGCCATTAGCTAAGAGAGTGTGACTTCTAGGGACATTGTAGTACTTGCTTTGACAAGAAGGTAGGGCTCTGACCAGGTTCTCATCTTCAGCTTTTCATTTAACATGCACACTTTTGTTTTTTACTTTAAATTTCCTGGAAAAAGTTAAACATCTGCTTTCGTTTTATGTACCAGTTTTGTCACCAAAGGAAAAACCACTAGCCTTGCTCCTATGACAAAAATATGCAGGGATGATAAAAGACTGTTTCTGTGTGTGTGAGGCTGAAACATTTGTGTGATTTTCCTCCAAGCGTGCCCAGCTTTCTGTTGCTCCCATGAGCCTCAAACTCCCTCCTCGCCTCAGCAAAGTCACATCATAACTAATAGTCAGTGAATTCAGCCTCATGTGATGCATCTCCAATACACAGTCCTCTCATAAAGAGAACTCCACTGAGCAGCTCATTATAACGGAAAATAAGGGTTGTGTCTGTGTGAGCGAACCTCCATGAAAGTACAATACCTAGATGTTGCCAAGTTTTCTGTAGCTTGAAAATAGATATCCACCAGAATGCTGTACTTTCAGTGACCCCAGCAATGATCAGGGGGTTCTGCATGAAGCGTCTGATGTAGTGCTGGATGATAATTCGATAATAATATATATCGATCGATAGACGTGTGGTGCGATAGAAAAAAAACGGGTCGATAAAAAGTTCGATAGAAAAACACAGTTTCCCTTTCTTTTTCATCATAGCCTATCATGTAGCTTTTACTACAGTCATTACTTCCTCCCAACCAATCACAAACGCAGACCCAGGTACGCTACGGCACCAAGCCCAGCCCCTATCAAACCACAACAGACAGCACGTGTATTAGAATGTTACAGCAAGGAGAAGCGGAGGAAAATGTCCCGAAAAAAGGTTTCAGTAGTTCACCAGCATGGCAATGTTTTGGTTTTTAGAAGTCTGACAAAAAGCGAACAGCGGTCGTTTGCAAAATTTGCAGAGATTTAGTAATAACCAAGTCTGGTAACACAACCAACTTGTTTTACCATCTAAACCGGTCGCACCCGCAGGAGTACGAGCTGTGTCGGTCGCGCCGCGGCTCCACGTCGTCGGAGGAGGAATCCTCTGGAACCGCTGCCAGCACCAGCACTAAGCAAGTGAAGCAGACCAAACTGGACTTCGTTTCTTGCCAAAATACGACAAAGCGTCCAAGCGGCATAAGGACATCACCCATGCAGTAACATGCTCCATAGCGAGGGACATACTGCCAATAACTACCGTTGAAAAGCCTGGCTTCGACCAGCTTCTAGCCACTCTCGACCCGCGATATGATATGTGCCCGGCCGCAAGTGTTTCTCAAACACAGCGCTTCAGGCATGAAAATGGGTCAGGGGTTGAAAAGGTGAGAAGGGTGCGGAGGAAATACGTTCCGGTGTTGTGCCGTAGAATGCACCCCTGCATCCCGTCCACTCATTAGCTTCTTAAAGTGGAAGAAAATGAGCTCATATTCTACAAAGATGCAAGTATTTGAATCATGGCTACTAGCAGGGGGTGCATTCGGCAGGGGTGCATTCTACAACACAACACCGAGGTGGATAAGTCCTGCTTCTCGTGCTCAGTTTGCGTATCAAGTCAATCACATGATAATTAAAAAAAATAAATCTCCCGACCCCGGGAGAAATATTTCAGTGTTCAGACACCAGGCTGTGGGCAGTTTCCCACACAGTTAAAACTGGTAGTATGCTATTCCCACCTAAAGCTATTCTGTTTATTTATATATTTGTTTATTTTCATCAAAATACTATTTAAATATTTATTTATCAGATTTTCTGGTCACTTTAGTCTTTATGTTTGTCAGTATTTACTGACGTCACTCAGGCCACTTGAGTTGATTTCTTTTTTTTTTTAAGTTCTTTTTTAAAAAACTTTAAGTTGTGGTAAAAAAAAAAGGTGGTTGAATAAAGGTTTGAATTTGAATTCAGTGCTTGTGTGTTCTTTATTAAAAGTAGGTCATTAAGCAATAGCATAAAACATCCAGGGCTGCAATTAAAATATATGTTAAATAATTATAATAATTATATAGATAATTATCGATATCGATCAATATGATTTATTTTTTATCGATATGCTTTTTTTCTATATCGTCCAGGCCTAGTCTGATGTGGTTTTCACTTTCAAGTATTGATTTGATCCCTTTTTGTCAGAAATGTGAATCAAAGTCAACCTGGAAGCTGCACTGTAATGTTATTTGCCTTCAGCGTTAGTATCAAGCATAAAAACATCTAATAGCTTGAGTCCTTCCAATCAGCCATTTTTATACTGCAGCTATTTTCCTTCTTTAGGGACCTATCTAAAATAATATAATCCAAAATAATATCAGCCTACATATAAATATTAGAAGTCTGGTGAACTGGAAAAATATTGTCTTTCCTTCTTTAACTGAAAAGACAAACAATGATAAAGAAAAACGTTTCAGTTTTCTTCAACATTGTCACTTTTCTGTTACCTGACTTTGCAGCAGAAACACAGCACAGCAGACAGTATCTACACTAAGTAGAAATTATCTCATGATGTATCGTAAACAACTTGGCTTTAAAAGCCAGCTGTTGTGCATAGATAGTGGTCTTAGAGCTGAAAGTGTAGGCTCTTGCTGGACCAAGTGATCTGGATCTCTAAAAAGAGGCTGAATTGCCATTACAAGAGACATCTACATCGAGGCTATTGACCTGAGGAAGAAAATAAGTTCAAACCCTGCTTTTATCTGGTATGATGGGCCGTAGACAATGCAAGCATGATCTATGGCCATTGTAAATTCGTAGACGAGCCATGAATCTGTATAGCTCCAATATGATTGGATAGTCCTTTGCTGGACGTGCATTATGGAGACCATTTCTGTTGCAGTAGGGTGAGGGTCAACTTTAAATAGGTTTCTATTTCAGGGTTTGATACCAGTTGTTTTACTTTGAACCCAAAAGCAGAATCGTAGGGAGTGAATTTATTGATAAAGGAAAGGTGGACGAAAGGGTCCAGGGTCTGAGACATGAGGAGGGAATCCAAGGAGAGTTGAGGGCTGGAGGCATGAGGGCTTGTGGCTGAAGCAGGTGAGTGATTTCAGAGCGAGTATGGCAGTGTCGCAGAGATTAGACGGATTGCAGCCGGGCTCATGGAGGCACTGGAAAAGGCAGAGCAAACACAAGTAAGTCACAAGGGAGGCACATAAAAACTTCAGGAAAGTCAGCCGATGTACCACATGAGAAGTGGTAATACTCTGGCACTGGAGAGGCATCAGAGCAGCTGGTGATTGCAGTGATTAGGTGCAGGTGTGAAGGTGCAGGGAGAGCCAGGCTGCCTCCTGGCACATCCAGGCTTGTTGGAAGAATTGGCTGGAATATGCTTACATAAGATCCAGGATCACTTCTCAGGACCGTGACCTTCTCAGTCCACCAAGTATTGAAAACCCTTCCCAAAACCTTGGACACTGAGAAAGCTTAGTGTTCATTGATGATCCAGGGCAGTGGAGGGGGTACGGCCAGAGGGCTGAGGTCACTAGAGGACACAGGTTTGAGTAGAGACACATAGAAAGTGGGATGAGACTCGGGTAACTTTAAATTCACAGAGGTGGAGTTAGTGATTTTGGCAATGAAACATAGTGTTAGGTAGGGTCAGTATTGCAGGTCAGTGCTGGGCTTCAATTTGTGTTTTCAGGAACCTTTGGGTGACCTCACAGAGCGCAAACTTATGTCCTCTACGGTCTATGGGAGAAACCACTTAGAAACAACCCACAGAAAGAACTTCACAGGATTCATTCCTCCCTTGATTCATCCATCATCTTGGCGTATACTGTTTCACTGTAGGCATAAATGGCAGCTCATCTTTTCTCATCTACCATTATCCACCACCTCATTTCAAAACACAAAGGTCTTATCAACACAAAACAAAAAAGAAAAAATAAGGCAAAAGACTCAGCCACCATATTAAAAATGGCAGCAGCAGCCAAGTGTATTGGGTGTGAGTGTTTTGTAGCCTGTAGGCGTGTGAAGTTATTCAGTATTTGTTCTAACACCGGCATAACTGACAGCAAACACTGCAGATGATGGCTGTGCTCCTCCTTCAGGAAAGCTAATAAAAGAGCCTACAGTTGCTTTGTGTCTTATCGGGTTTTTGCTAGAAAGGGAGGGGGAATAATGAAGGATGGCCTTACAAACTGTGAAAACAGTGATTGATGCATTGCGGAAAGAGAGCTGTCAGAAACACAGCCCATCTGTTTTTGGGCGTGATAGTGGGAAAACAACACTAATGACTAACAGTAATGAGATCCTGAGTTTACCAACCTGAGAAGGGCCAATAATCCACCGGGGTAGCTGTCAGACTCCCAGTACATTTTTCCAATCTCTGACTGATGACTTTTATCCTTCTTAAAAAAACAAACAAAGCACCCAATTACCTATATTCTCCTGCTGATGTTAGGCCAGTGAACAACCGGTGGTTTTAGAGAAAGCTATCTGCTTGACTCTTTTTCTCTCTGCACAGTAGCTGCACACGACCTTGTTAACTCTGAAAGCTTTGAGCCTTATACCCACTACCTGCCACCAATTTAATAAAGATACAGTGGCGTCCAATTATACGATACAAATTAAATGGACTGGCATTTTTTTTTTCTTTGAATCATGTGCAAATAAATAATCCCTAACCTGGATTTGCACCCCTGTTGGTCACGTCATAAATTAATGACTTTTTCAAACAAAACAGCAGGTTTTCCATGATGTTCATTTACTCATCTTCACTTTATGAGGGTTAAAAGCTGCTGATAACTAGTGACACAAGCTTGCTCTCTTCCCGCTAATGACTTAAGTGAAGCTTTAGCAGGTTTGGCATCATTTCCCAAGGAAACACTTTTAAATATCTAACTTTTCAGATGTAGACTAGGGACTTTTTCTTCAAACATTATGGAAAGTTCTTGAAACAACATAAAATAGTTTTCAGTTTCTGAAGGTAACCTTGGAGGACTGCAGGGATCAGATTCTTTCATTTATGCATGTTTGGTCTGCTGAAACTCTGACCTTTGTAATAGACTGGGAGCTTGATAGAATTTGAAGTAAACAAGAAGAGAAAAGGGCAACTTAAAACCAGCAGGAGAATCAGTCCTGTCACATTGTTACATGAAAAATAGCAGTGACAAAAAAATTTAGGGGGTTATAGAGATTAAAATACATTAAAAAAACACTGGCTATTATACAATCAGTTACAATCAGTCATTAAAATGTCATTAGTTGTGTTATATATTTTATTATTGGCATATTTTAAATGGTCAGGACTGCAGACAGGCTAGTGTCTCAGCAGGACCCTTCTACTATAGAGCCACACTGTTGTAATCCCTGTTGTCAAAATGTAGTTTTTCATTGTCTTGCTGAAATATGAAAGTCTTCCCTGAAAAAGTCTTTGTCTTGACGGCAGCAGAAGTTGTTCCTAAACCTGTAGATATTGTTCAGCATTTAGGAGCCTTTTCAGATGTAGAAGATACCCATGATATGGACTCTGGTGATCCTTACCATCAGGGGTGCTGGCTTTTGAATTGTGCACTAGTAATGAGCGGGGTGGTCCCTCTCTTCTTAAAGCAGACAACATGGTGTTCATGATTTCCAAAAATAAATCAGAATTGTGGTTCATCAGACTTCTGAATAGTTTTCCACTTCACTGAAGTACATCTTACGGCTAAAACCCACAGGATCCGGAACGGCTCCACTCTGCTCCGGCACGGCAGGCGGATCTGCTTACAGAGGTTTCTCCAGATCCTCTGAATCTTTTAATGATAGATAACAGAACTGCTGAATTATTTTCTCACGCAGTCTCTCACAGAGTGGTGAATCCCAGTCATCCATCCATTTTCCACCACTTATTCCCACTCTCAGGGTCACAGGGGGGCTGGAGCCTCTATGTCAGGGCTGTCATGGAGACAAACAACCATCCATGCTCACATTCACACCTATGGGCAATTTTAAAGTGGCCAATTAACCCAACCCCACTTCTGCATGTTTTTGGGATGTGGGAGGAAACTGGAGTACCCGGAGTAAACCCACGCAGACACAGGGAGAACATGCAAACTCCACACAGAAACACCCTGACCCGGATTCGAACCCAGGACCTTCTTGCTGTGAGGCGACAGTGCTAACCACTACACCACTGTGTCACCCTGAATCCAAGTCATGTTCTTTTAAATGAACCTGGTTAGCTAGTGGATGTGTTCCAGTTATTTATTTATTAATCATTTATTTTGTATTACAACATGATTCAATGTTTTGTTGCCCCTGTCCCAGCTTCTCTGAAATGTTTTGTTGGCATAAAATTTAACAAGTATATATATATTTTTTAAATATCTTTTTTTTGTGTCTATTTTATAGCACTAACATCCATGTCTGTAAAATTGTGTTTGCTCAGAAACATCTATAAAACAGTTAATTTACAGCTGCTGAAGATATACAGATGCTAGGCTGTGAATGCACAACCCTGAAAATAGACACTGAAGCAAAATCAAACAAGAGCACAGGGGAGAAGGTGGGTGTAAAAAGGAAATATAACCTGAATATTTATTAGATACAACTTCACAGCAACTGGAGAAGAGCAGCAAACACAGGGGAGCTTACCCTTTTACCATATGCCAGGGCTGAATAATTAAGTATAAACACTTCATTAAACAATATCTGACAGTCGTTCCTGTAGCGGTGACTGTGCAATGAAGTTAATGAAGTCTAGGCTGTTTTTGCTTCTTTCTCAGAAAGTTCTTCTCAAAAATGAAAGTGGCAGTTTTGCTTAATTAAGCTTCACAAAGCCGCAGTGTCCTCCCATGATAATGACTAGCTTTTTGTGCACGAAGACACACAGTCAAAGCCCTCCTCGCTGTATCAGACAGGGCGAAGCAATTATTGTAGCTCTGGACAACGGACTGTTAACACTGATCTCAACACTGGTCTTTTATCAGAAACAAAAAGATGAAATATTTTGAGCCTCAGTCAGCTGTGTGCAGATAAAACAGCAGAAGATAGGCATCAAAAGGAGGGAAAAATGAGCTAATTGAAGTGATTTCAGTGCATCTGAGATTCTGATCCTCTCTGTGTGAGTCTGAAAAATAAGGACAACCCAGTGAGAACGCCAAGTCATCTGCTGCCATAGTGAGGGATGATACTGCACGTTATAGGAGAGTAATTAGGCTGAGATCAGAGAACACTGTAAGAGTAATCTGCCTGACTGTAGGATCATTTGTCTCCAAGGGGGAATATTGATCCACATGCTCCAGAAAGACCTGTAATTTGTAGACTTGTCAGGTCTTTTTAGGCAAGTCAGTGGGGATTGAAAGGTTGTTTCTCAACCAGAAGGATGAATTTTTACAGATTTTGCCATAACAACACCATGCCAAGTTATACAAGAAGGTTGAGGTAGCATTTGATGAATGGAGAAAAGAAAGGGGGTAAAAAAGTATTGAGGTTCGCAAAGCACACAGGTGCAGCTAATTAGGAGGATGTCAGCAGGTATGATGGAGAGTTTTACCGGCAATTTCCACCGCATCCAGAATGGCTACGAAAAGTGTGTATCCATGGATCATAACCATTATAGTTAATGTGTCAATTTCCACCAACTTCTTTCCACTCTGCTGTGGAGCTCCAGACTCCGCAGCTGATCACAGGAGATCTTTTTCTTCCAGACGCCCGAGCATGCGGGATAAATTCAGCACAGATCAACCTGTTCTGGAAAGGAAGTCAGGCACAGACACAAAATAAAACATCCGGCTTTTTTTCAAAATAAAACACTCCGCGTTTCAAACGGATCGTATTTCACACCGTGCAAACATGCGGGGACAAACAAGTGAAGGGTTTTCAGATCGCATATCATCAGGATGGTACCGTGGATGAGAGGATGCTGATTTTAGAAGTCTAGAAGTAGATTTCCTCCTCTGGAAGGACACAATCTACTGCTAATATGTTTAGCTGATGTGGCTACAGACAACTTATCGTGCATGAATCTGCGGGTTCTTGTGAATTCTTGTGATTCCTGATGTCCGTATCTGCCACGAAATTCGTCTCACAAACGGATCCGGTAGGTACTGGCGTATGGCAAAAAACGCTGCCATTCCGGATCGCGGCCATTCTGGATGCAGTGGAAATCACGGGTTAGTCACCACAGAAACTAATCTAGCAGAAACTAACTAACTTCTGCTAATACAGACAGAGTATGATGGGCAGCAGAAAATGTCTTCTGTTGCTGTAGAAGCTAATGTAGCTATTTGAATTTGATTTGAATAATAAACGTCTTTAGGTTGAGACAGCAAATCTCAAATGGGAGACCTGGGACATGAATGATTATTCAGATTGTCAATGATGGAGTCAGTTTGTAAAAGTAATAAAAACTCTCTTTTTCTTTGAATTGACCGATTGAGAAGAGCCAGAGGTTTGGCTCAACTTGTGGTTGGATCAATAGTGTAACCTGAATGTCCAAACAAGTCTGGAAAAATTTATATGAACCTCAGTCCTGGAAACAGATGATGAACCTTTCCTGTGATGAATGTGTGAGTTTCACACACAGGGTTGTCTTGATGCTACACTAATGAATGCATTCTCTATGAAAATGGTGAATTAGGTGCCCAGTTTGCACATGCAGTCCTCAGTCAAACACTTATTAGTCATCACTTTATTAAGGACACTTACACATGCAGGCTCATGGTGTTCCTCAGTGGCCAACTACTGGCCATGCCAGTAATTTTATTTGTTTTTGCACCTTGTACAGATCCTGCAGATTACATTCTCTTCACGTTTTGTGGGGAACTTCTGGTTTGTCTTAACTTTGGTGCCACTTGTAGACAAAGTGCTCTTTGCTGATTTGGTCCCAGTGTGCGATTAGTGACAAAACAATCTCATCTTACTTTCTTGTTGCACTCAAAATTATCGCTTAGTCAAAGGGTTTGTCATGGAAAATGTCTCTATCTGCTGGTAAAGCACTTGGTCCAACACCAGCCTCTTGCCAGATATAAAAACAACTATGCAGGAAGAGTAACTTTTTATTTTAGGTCACAAAGAGGTGCCTGTATTAATTCCAGCCTGTTTAACCGCCAGCTAAAAAGTTACCACAAGAGATTCCAGGGCACAAATATGATGGGACCATCATTGTCTAAATGCAACCTGAGTTTTTAGCTGCATCCAGGCCTTACACAGGTTTATAACAGGTGTATTTTTGTGTATGACAGCACACTGACTGTGCAGGAAGAAGAGCTTTTGGGCACTTCTTTCTCCTGGTGCGTGCTCACTGCCTGCTGAGTGCCTGCTCACCCTCACTGATGAATAATGTAACAAGTGGTGAGTGGTGTGGGTGGTAGAGAGGGATGGCCTCTACTCAAAATAGACTCCTGTGCAAAAGCAGAGAATATATATATATATTTTTTACAGAAACACACGCTCAGTTATGAAACATTTCTGACAGCAAATGGCCTTGCAGCCTGCAGTCCTTTACAGAAAGAATGCATGAACTGAGATATTTCTGGAGATCACCCGAGTTGAACAACACAGTTCATGAAGTACTGGCATGGCAGCAATGGTTCTGCGGCAGAGATGTCTACAGGGAGAGGGTCAGCTTTTAGAGAGGTGTGAATGTGTCAAAGCTGAGGGGTAAAGATGCATCAAGCCAGAGTGTGTCCTGGTTCACCCCTGGAGTGAGAGGAGCAGGTGAAGCAGAGGCCCAGAACAGGCGTGCAAACAGCAGCCACCTCCGGCCAATGAGCCAGGAGTGGACACTTCCTCGCAATCTCCCCCCTCTCTCTCTCTCTCTCTCTCTCTCTCTCTCTCTCTCGTGTTTGTGTGTGCAACTAAAGCACACATCGCCTCCAACTTTCCGTGTGCATGCAGACGACGTTTGAGAGCGGGGTAAACGGAGCTGGACTTCAGGAGGGGCTGCATTAAAGATGACGGCTCGGGGGTCGCTGATAGTAGTCATGTGTTCATGAGAAATTCGTGGGTAGGATGTGAGACTCATCAGATTTCTGTGCATGCACTCAGCAGAGAGTCTCTCCACTCGGCGTGCAGGCAGCGGGCGCGTTTCTATTTTTAGAAACAATGTTGCGGTAGAGGAATCAATCAAACTGGGGCTAAAACAGTGTTTTCATGACAATCTGCTGCAACCCTCTGAGATTCCTATCTGAGCTCACCGGGCCATGCGACAGGATGCTGCTTCTGTATCCATCGTCTCTCAGCTGATACCAAATGATGCCTTTCCCTCTGTTGCTCTCCAGGAAAGCACACCGGCGGACTGCAAACTTTTGCACCATGGAATCCACTACTCTTTCTGGCACCAGTGGCTGCAGCGCTTTTGGGACCCGGTGTAGTTTATTCTCTTCTTATACTCTTAGAATTTCTAAAGATAATCGCAGTTTGGGATGTGAATGAGAATTATTGGATGCAAGAGCAAGGAGCCTGAGTTATCTGGAGGGAGGCGTTTTCTGATCTTCTTTCACTTTGCATATTTTTTTTTTTTTTGCTGGCTCTTATGGGAATTAAGCACTCGTCCCGCTGCATGCTCCTCAGGAGAAAAATGGCGGAGTCTGAGAGCAGTGAGGTAAGTGTGAGAGACACCTTTTATTTGTCAGATTAATGTGAGGGTGCACAGATTTCCGGACGCTGTCCTGAGTGCTGAATGCGTCCTGCAACATGCGTCCTACTTGTAGAAGAAGAAGTTGCATGTCGGACTAAATGCAGGACTGTCCGGATGGAGGAGGCAGCAGTGTGAGTGAGAGGATCCCTCTGTGAGAGCAGACGAAAAAACAGGCGTTTTATGCAGAGCAGGCGTAAGGCAAGTGAAGACCTCTGACGGCGATTAAATAATCGTCCAACACTTTACTGCTGGTGTCATTTTTAACCATGTAGGTTGGGTTGTTCTGCAGGGGTTTCATTGCAAGAAACTGCATGATTACTCTCATTCTACTCCCAGGCAGAGCAGAGAGGATGTTACATCGAGCATCTGTCCTCTTTCTCTGAGCTGACACCGCCAACATTTGAAAGCCACCTGCTCTTAGCTGGAGGTCCTTCAGACAGTGTCCTCAAAAATTCTATGTGTGTTTTAATCTCGTTACCGAAATGAGCAGGTCAGAGAAGGAATATGCTGCAAATAGTGGGAGCTGCTGCTCCCCGCTGCGCTGTCCAAGGTGCTGCAGCACCGCGCAGATTCCCGCTGGCTCCTGATGTGAGGAGCAGGAATGAAGATGAGCAGAGGGAGGGAGGTGCCAGCAGCTCACTGTGGCTCCTGAGTCCCGAGGGTGTTGAAAATGAGTTTCTGTCCACCTCTGCAGACCCTCCTTTCAAAAAAAAAAAAAAATGAACACTGTCATCAGTGTGATCTGCAATCCAGTAAAACCTGTGCAAACATCCATGAACTTAAACGTCTTATTGAGCAGCATATGCAGATCGACACAGCATGAGCCCTGTGTTTCATAGAGTCCTCTGTGCAACATCTGTATTCACAGAGTGACTACACGCTGAAACAGCTCTGCTGATTCACCTGCTTTAAAGATTCAGACTCCCTGTGGAGTCTGAGACAAGCAGCATGTTGCTTCATTAAACATTAGTCATCAAATAAAAGTTTTCTCAAAGCAAATTCATCCGGGGGAGAAGCCCTCAGAATTTTACTGCTCCATTCATGTCTGAGGCCAGGAGGCACCTGGTGCATTGTAATGAGTGGACACTGCCTGGATGAATAAAGAGATGGAGGGATGAATATCTGACTTCCACTGCTCTCTGCTCCTTTGAAACATTTGTGCTCTCTTGGGCACCTAAGTGCTGTAATGGCAGAAGACCAAATGCTCTTTACTGACTGTAGGAAGACTTTTCCATGAAGGGATTAAAGAGGAACCTCTCTATAGCTGGCCATTAGAGTCTTTAAGCCATCTATAGGTACTTCTCCCTGGACATCTGTTAAAAAAAACTCACAGAGTCTCCTCTAATCTACCTCCTGACCCGCCCCTCTGATTTCAGGAGTAAGAGTAGACTAATGGGGGTCACCTTCAGCAGTCAAACAGGTGCAAAGTGACACTGTGTCCTTTTCTACGAAACACAAGCACCGATTTCATGTCCTTCTCAAATGGCAAGCTTCACCTTTACTTAGAGGCGAGGATCCAAACAGAAATAGATCCACAAATTTGATAATATGTCTGGAGTGTTAGAGTCAAGGACGGGCGCCACTCTCTAAGCCCGTCAGTCAGATTCAGTGCAGCTGCTCTCCTCTAACCAAACTCTGTCTTTATAAATACAAACCATGAATCACAGCCTGGAGTGGTTCAATTTATCTGCAATAAACCTATAAGAAGGTCCAAATAGATTTGCTATTGAGCCCTGAATCACTTCATCGATCCAGTGACACTGTCTTTGGTGTTGGCTGCTTTTAAAATACTCCCTTCTTGCTTCACTGTCAATGTTTTACACAGAGGGGAGCACAACAGATGATGTTTCCCTGGACTGACTTCATATTAAAAAAGTGATAATATTGATGATAGTAACACCTCAATAAAAGCTCAACTTTAAAGCTTTCTTGATGATCCAAATAATTGGTGGGCTGTGAAAATATTCATAAAAGAAATAGGTTAATACAAAGGGATAGAGCGTCCTCCACAGATGAAAGCTTAACAAAGATCAAAAGTTGTTTCTTTTTTAATTATGAGCTCCGATCACGGAGTAAACCTGGATGCAGTCTCAGTGATATCAACCTTTTAGTGAGGTATTTTGAAGCCACAGACAGTCTCAGTCTGAGTGATGTCTTCATTCTTGTCTGAAGCAGAGTTTTAAAGTCATCAGTGGAGCGCTGATTTATCAGAGATGGAGTTTAGACGACTGGGCTTTGGTCTCTTTGCTAAGAGCCAATGTGCCCAACCAAACAATGACATAACTTAGGTGACAAACCAGTTCATGTTTGCTTTGTGCTGAAGAGTGGATTTTGGTCCTTTTCTTGTGACACAATCTACGATATAGCTGCAGCAACAGGACACACTTGGTATTTCAAGGGTCTTGAGATGACTGAAGTCATGGTTTAGAGTTAACAGAAGCATGTTAACATGTCAAGAGCTCATAACTGAGTCTGGAGCAGCTCTGTGGACTGACCATCCTTGGGGCTCAACAAGTGGCACAGCTGAAAGCATCTTCTTGACCTGACCTGGGTCAGCCTTTGTGAGTGTGCCGTCCTGTGAAGAGCTATTTTCCTGCATCCTTTTCTTGGTCATAATGTCCTCATCTGTGGCATTTAAGTCTAGCAGGGAAAAGAGGACCAAGATAAATGTGAGGGTAGGAAGAGAGGGAAGACGAGAAAGGGGAAATTGAGACCTTTAAATGCAGAAAAAAATCAATACCTTCACCATAAACTGTATGGCCGTTGTCTGCCTCCTCGTCGGGTGAAGCCACCGTGAGAACAGCAACCTCTAGTGACGGGCTGCAGTATCATAAATCCTGCCTCCTCTAGCAAACTTAATGGAGCGGTGGACAAACATTTTCTGTACAGCTCCATTTTTAAAAGTTATTAGGGGTTAATATGTTCTATGATTGACACCTGATACAGCCTATAGGTGTATGAAGATTGCGTAGCTCACAACGCTCACAACGCTCACAACGCTGTTTGAGCGGAGCGTCATCACAGCGACTTTCCCGCAGAATGCGCACAATGCTACCGCGCAAGTGATAAAAAAAACTGCAGAGAAAGGACCAAAAACCTTATCAGTTACATAACATGAGTAAATGTAATGATTTACTTTCCACTCCTCGTCTTGCCTTTTCTTAAGCTTACTTAGTTTTATATAAATACAGAAATGGTATCATCACCATGAGTTTTTCGCTGCAGTGATGATGCGGTGTAGATATGAAATCATGATAGCCCAATCAGCTCTAGTTAACGGCCTAAATGACCCATTTAATTTCGTGTAGGTGGTGTTAAAAGCTTTTATAAGGAGTTTTTTTTTTGTTGGTTATGAAACAGACAGAAATAAAAAGGTGGTATTTCTCTATGGTGTAAAAATGCAAATGAGTTTTACAAATTTTGACCATTTCTATATAATAATTTCTACTGCTTATATCTGCTGTGAGGGGCTAAGTACACTGAAGGAACAGCCTTTATTATCGTTACATATTCATGGTGGGTGATAAATTTCACAGTGAAAAGCACAAGGAGGAGATTTTATGTCACTTGACAATTTCAAGAGACAAAGTTGGCAAGGTACAAGAGTTATTTTGGTCACGGGTCGCAAAACTCAATACAGACAGTTACTTATAGGAGCTCTGAATTAAAAAGGGGTGTTACTGAGAATAATGATCTGACTCTCACTCTCCCTGCAGGTTATTCTTTCATCCAGTGGCGGTTCTAGGCCAAATTACTCCCCGGGCGAGCACCACCACCCCCACCCCCCCCACCCCACACACACACACACACACACACACACACACACAAACACAAAAAGAGATAGAATTTTGAACAGATAGTTTTGTATTACTATGTAGTATTATTATTATTATAACAAATCCTGAGGGCCATTTTGAGAAGGGCCCCCAGATCCTGAGATTTTCTGACGTGTTAAGGTTTACAAAACAGCTGCTATCTCGGCCTCTGTAGTAGATCGAAACAAAATTCAAAAAGTATTTGAGAGCTTAAACATGTGGCTTTCAAGAAAGCTCTCTTTTAGTTTTGCGAACCTTCATCACATTTTTGAAAACCTTGAACAAACAAACTTAAATGAAATGAAGCGGCTGTATAAATAAAAGTAAAGGCTCTGCACTGGAGAATGACAAATAATTTGCTTTCTGTTAAACAAGTGGCAGTCATGATAAAGTGTCCATTCAATACAAATGTAAATATAGAAAATAAGGTGTTGAAAGGGTAAACAGCTGCCCCAGTATAGTGCCAGTACAAAAGCAGAACTAAACACTAAAAAATGAATAAATAAGTACGTGGCTGACAGTGTGTTCATCTCTGTTCTCACCCAAAGTCATGCAACACTCAGAGAAAACGCTGATAGTGTGAGCCAAAGCACTCCATATGAAGAGGTTGTTCACACTGCTGGATGTTTCTCCTCTGAAGCTGCTCTCTGTCTCCGTCATCGTTTACTTTACTCATGAAGCTCATCAAGCACGTAGCAAGATTCGAGCATGAACCCGAGCGCTTTATTCGCCTATCAAAGGCAGACGGGTACGGTGATTTCACTCACCGCGACTCCAGAAATGATTAAAAAACTACAAAATGACGTATCCGCGCTCCCGCTGATATGCTGACATGCGTACACAGAGCAGAGCTGTCCCCCCGCGACTCTCTCCCCGCCTCGTCTCATACAGTCTGTCAGCCTCTGTGCAGCACCTTCGGAGCAAGCAGGGGCGCCTACAGCAGCGGGGTGGCGCCAATTTGACAACAACAGTTAATACAAAACCGCTTTGCGGTTAAGATTTATTATTATTATCTTTTATTTTATTTTTTTGGAAGTGCTCGTGCCGCCCCCCATGAGTCATGACACAAATGCCGCCCCGGGCGGCTGCCCTGTTCGCCCGTGCCTAGAACCGCTACTGCTTTCATCCAACTCCTTAAACCGCCTTAATAAAGGAGACAGAAAACTACCCTTTAAATGTGGAACAGCCATTAACTGGCACACAAACCAGCTTGAAAATTAATTAAGCTGTTGTTACACTGAAGCATTTCCACCAATGTGTAAAAACAACATTTTTTGCCCACCGTGCCAATTATTTAACATTTATTTTTAGCTGCCTGAAAATTGGACAGATAATAAACAACAGAATGGCTTACTGGCTTCAAACCCAAATACTGGGGGATCTGCTCTTCTGTCTCCCGCTCTCTCACAATTATAATCCACACACACACACACACAACACACACACACACACAGAGGCACTGAGGCTGGACCTCCCCAGCTGGCGTCCGGGGTGATCATCAGGGCATTAAGGCTGTACCTTCTGTGAGGAGCAGAGCTTTCTGTCCCTGCGTACCGTCTGTTGACAGACAGCCTGACTTCATGTCAGCCCTGAGAGCATCCCGTAAAATCATTGGACTCTCTGGACTCACTGTGAACTCAGCAGACCATTTTATTGAAAAGCAGACTGACAGATGAGCTAAGAGGCATGAGATCAGTTGAAATGTTAAGTTGAGTAGCTGTTAAGTCAAAACATATCACTGTCTTTGGATAAGAAACCTCCAAGAATACTGTCCCACCAAGTAGCTGCTTCATCCTTGTTTTGTTTCTCTCCTTCCAAGCCCTCAAAAAACGTGTTTTCTTGTCTCTTTTTAGCACCAACAATCACAGCCGCAGCCAATCCGCATTATTCCATCCCAGTCGGCACAGCCCACCTCGTTGCCCAAGCCTGTGCCTTCCATCCAGCACGCTCCCCGGCCTCCTCTGCCCCCACACACCCCCCATGCTGCCAGCCTGCCAAGCTGTCCCGGACGGGGCAAGATGGCCAAGTTCCTTAACCCCGAAGACATGACATCACGGGACTACTACTTTGACTCCTACGCCCACTTTGGTATACATGAGGTATGTCCTATGAGCTATCCTTATTCCTGTGTCTCTGAAGATGCTCATCCTGCTCACATGTTAGATTATGAAATGTAAAAAAGTGTGCAGTTTCAACGGGATCAGTGTGCAAATGTTCTCTACTGTATATGAATCTTTTAGCTATGTGGATCAATTTTTCACTTAAAGGTGGGGTAGGCAGGACTCTGTTTAAGAAGCATCTTTTTTGTGTTGTACAAACAAAAAACCTTTTCATATTGGTTGTGAGGTGAACGCTGCTCCCTGGTGTCGATCACGAGCCCAAACAAAGTTAGCGTGCGACAATACCGGACAGTAGAAACCAACCAGAAAATTATCTGAATTCTCCTTTAGCCGCGACTGCCAACACAAGCAAGAAAACGAAGTAAATACCGGACACTCTGGCAGAATAATGAGCGCTTAAAATGTAACTAGACCACCCGGACAAGAGCTAAGAAGCTGGGTCAACATCAGCACAAACAATGGGGGAGGCTGCAGGATCTTACGGACCCTGTAACCTTTCTGCTGGACAGGTAAACCGCCATAACAAAGTAAGCCAAGTGTCTGTAACAGAAGTGTTTCTTGTCAAACGGGACCTGCTGCGTGTCGTAGCTCTGCTAAACTGTTTACCTCGGGTCCTGGAGTATGTCACTTTATCCTAGTTGTAGAAGTCCTGCAAACATTGTGTTTGCTGGTAGTCTGTTGGCATCTACAGTAGCACCAATGCTTTTTACTTTCAAGTTGACTTGGTAATTATCTGAAGTATTTATCTGCATTATATCTGAATTTAATTGAAACATAAAAACAAGCGTCTGTTTGTGGGCGGGGCTTTCTGGAGCAGAGAGGAGGAGCTGAGGGGAAAGCTGGTAGGGAGGGGTAGAGTTTACATTCAAGATTTCTCCCAAAAACTGGCACTTCCTCAGATCCTGCCTACCCTACCTTTAAGTCAATGGGACAAGCACAAAAAAGAGCAATAATTGAAGTTAAAGGAATATTTGTTGTAGGTGTGCTGCTTGTATATAATATCACAGTAGTTTTAATAGTATTAATTATTTGCAGAAGCACTTATGGCCCTTTCAGCATTTCTCAGAGGGAATTTTCTAGCTCATAGTTACTGTGTTCAGAACAGATGTAGGGCCATGGATGAGCAGATCTTTTCCATTGTGAACTTTGAGAGAAAAATGGAAATGTCAGAATAAAATTGATGTCTCAGAAGGATGCTCACTGTTAGAGTATGGTCTGTTGCTGAGCAGTTGTTTCTGAATGTAAATAAGTAATTGCACTTGTGCATCATCCTTTGCATTGTAAAACAGGATGTTAACACTGTTGTTTTAAGAAATGCAAACAGTTTTCCTTCAGTTTACGCACAGTTGGCTGTTTGTAGAGCAGACAGTCTGCAGTCACAACTGTGGCTCTCACTGACTCAGACTGGATTTCTCTCACACAGACCCACAACAAAGCTCTTGGCCACGCAGACAGAGACTGTGAATTAGCCCAGTTTGCTTTGTTCTCTGCAGACATCGATTTTGTATTTAATCTTGTTCCCTTCTCCTCTTTTCTCTTCGAATATGTCTAATTATTTAAAAACCCTCTCTTCTGTGTTTTCACAGCAATTTGACTGTGATCTTTTTCTCAATGAGCCTTCCAGGTCTATTATCATCCTCTTTAAGACTGCTAAATCGAAGGTTGATGAAAAAATACTAAAACTCCTTAATAACACCATGGTTAAGGGGACTGATGAGCCAATCCCGTTGATGAATAGGGTTCTAAACCTTGAGTAGAGAAAGCTCTGCCTAAAGTTGAACTCAGTCCTGCTTCAGCGACGCCATTACAGATGATCTGGGATGATATTTCAGGAATATTACTCCATCCCAGGCCACCCTGTACACATGACTTAGCCACATCATTAGCCATCTGACTGAAACTTCAATAAGACACATGAAGCACTCATTTGTCACGCTTTTATTTGGATAATTTTTCTGTACAGGCTTTTATTTTGAAGTAATGGTCGTTGCTGATAGAGCTGAAGTTTGGTGCTGCATGGAAAAAGGTAAAAGAATGATTAGAAAGTATTATAACCTATAAATGTCCACTTGGCTACAAACCCGATGAGGTACAGGCTCAAAAATTGTTCCTGGACTGAATTCATCTTTGAATGTCATTTTTTTTAGAAGTGCTGTATCCTCTCAGAGGGATGTGAGCTAGCAAGCTTGCTAACACCCGCTGCTAACACCTGCTAACCTACACTTATTTTTATGACCCACTATATCACAGGGCTGCCAAGTTTCAGAAAATAACAAGAGTGAGACTTTAGCGCTATGATGTGTTCGCCACCGGTGGCGAAAAAGTTTTTGCCTTTTTTAATGTCGATTTATACCTTAAAATTGATGTCCTCACCTCCATGCCAGCTGGTCTCCCTAATGCAACTCTTAATTAACAAGGAATTAGAAAATATAAATTGTAATAAGAATTTTGACAAAATACATTTATTTATCAATATATATATATTTTTTGTTGTTTTTTGTTTTTTTTGTTTATTTAGCACAGATTAAAAACAGTGCAAGGAGGGAACGAAGCCGATGGGCTTATACAGAGTTCCACTCCCGTCAGGTCAGAGAAAACATAAGGTGCAGACAACTAAGTACACAGACTGGAACACAGACAAATCAGCAAACAGTGATAAAGAAAATAAAGTATTTATAAAAAGGAAAGAGAGATGATCATAACAGATAATGATGTATTTAAGACATGATCAGATGAGATTTTAATGATATTTTAAAGGAGTTAAAGGATGATATTGATTTTAGAGATGCATCAAGATTATTCCACAGTTTCGGACCTCTAAAAGTGATGTTAGACTGATGACTAGAAGTTCTACATGAAGGTAACTGAAGATGGCCATTTTGTCGTGTTGAGTACGAATGAAGGTCGGATGAAAAGGTAAAAAGGTTTCGGAAAGTTTCAGGAAGGGCTTGTTTGTTGTTGATGAATTTGTGGACATATAAACAAGAGTGAAGGACATTGAGTTTGTCAATTGGTAAGATGGAGTATTTAGAAAAGAGAGGAGCCGAAGGTTCGTGTTTGCTGGATCGTGATATCATTCTTATGAATCTTTTCTGGATTATTAATATTTTCTTGAGGTAAGTTGGATACGTTGCACACCATACAATGTTACAATAGATGTATTGCACTACATCGAGTGGGATTGATATGTCGGCGCTGTTATGTGTGAAAGATAGTTAGCAGGGCTCTCAAGTCTCACGCATTCAGCGTGTGACACACGCATTCCCACCCGTTCACACGCTCACACACCACACATTGAATTTCTCACGCATTTGAATGAACATGGTGATGTCCACAAGTTGCACCTCTTTAACAATGGAACAGGTAGAAAGTTCCTCTGAGAGTTCAGAAGCTGCGTGCCACGCGCAAGCCAATCAAATAAAGTATATCTACTGAACAGCCAATCAAAAACCAGCATTGCTGTATCCGGGTAGATTTGGATATCTTGCGGTTTGACTACAGAAGAAGACAGACACTCGCCGAAATAGAGCAGGTTTTCACAAGGACGAGAAAGACCCGGTGATTTCAGTAAGTCAGTAACCTACACATGCAGAGACCTCAACACCTCATGACAGATAAACTCATGTGATAAACTAAAGCCCTATGCTATTGCTATTAACAGCTGCATTGACGAATTTAGCCTCTGCACAGCCATTTTCCCCTCCACAAAGGCAGCATTTCTCATATATTCTTTTTAAAGTTCTGATACTCATGACAGTGTAATGCTGATGTACCATGGGATTAAGTATCTCCATGTTTGTGGAACCTCTCACTCTAAGCTTAGTTCAAAACTTGAGAGCCCTGAGTTAGAGATGCCAAGACCAATCTTATGTTACTTCTGATTGGTTTATATTGCGTTGTGCCTTCCGTGGTTGGTTAGATTTAGGCACAAAGGACTGATGGATTGGTTATTTCAGTCAGTCAATCAGAGTTACTCAAACTTCGGCAAGCCAAGTTAATTATCATGAAAAAAATAAATACAGAGTATTGAATGGGGAAAAATAAGTGTGAGAAATGTAAAGTGTGGCATGTGGTGTGAGAATGGGTCAAATTGCGTAACTGTCGCACTCAAAACATGACACCAAAAAACACCAAATTTTTCCCGTGAAGGTTTGGTTCAGATAGAAAAAAGCAAAGAGAGTTTGTGAGGTTGTGTATATGTAACCTCCAAACTGCTCCCTCTTTTCATATATTTTGGGAATGTAGGGCAGGATATTTCAAACACTTGTGAATATTCTTCACCCTCACTCTGCGACAGGAGCTGAGATTCAGACAGGAGATGCAGAGGCTGAGCCTGCAGGTTCAGGGGCTTATTCAGACACACCAACAGAGGATTTGAATGTATAAGCGAATGTCTGAGAGGTAATAGAGTTAGATTAGGTGAAGGGTTTTATTTTGCACCGCTTCACTACAGGTATCACATCAAATCTAGACCTCCATTTCCCAGCCCATGTTTTTAAATTAAGAGAAAAATTTTCTCTCTCCAGGTTTTAGCTGTGTCAACATATTCCTGAAATTGTTTGTCCATTTAAACCAGGAAATGCTGAAGGACGAAGTGAGGACGCTCACCTACAGGAACTCCATGTACCACAACAAGCACGTCTTTAAGGATAAAATAGTTCTGGATGTGGGGAGCGGGACCGGGATCCTGTCTATGTTTGCAGCCAAAGCAGGAGCGAGGCACGTATACGGGGTAAGACATGACTCCTCTCAGCAGGGTGTTGTCACCATCACTGCAAAGCTGATGTTTGATATTTAAGTAGACCTGCTCTCTGCGCATCTGCATTTAAACTGTTTTCACCAGACTCTAGTTAGTCTTGGAGGGATATTTTGTCTGACAAGCAGGTGATAAACGTGTACAGCCTTTCAAGCGGGTTGACAGGCTGAGTTGAAGAGATATGAGAGCTCTGTGTTGTTGTGCTGGTGCAGAAATAATCGCTTGTCAGGGCATGTCAGCAAATACACATGACTAAGCAGGATGACCACAAGAAACTTGTACAGTAGACACAGACAGTATGTGTTCTAGTGGAGGGGTGATTAACTTGGAATTGCTTGGAGACTTGTTCTGAGCTACTGGTTGGTCAAGTCTCATGTGTTCCTCCATCTTCCTCTCTCACTCCACTTTTCTATCCACCTGTTTTTTTACTTCAAACTGAAATATAACTTCAGTGTGCTACTCCTGTCCCGCATGGTTTTATCCCCATAAATACGACACTAAGATTTTAAGGATATAGCTCACCTTGGCTTTAGATGCTCTACATTTAAGCCCTGTAGCAAAGCCCAACCTTCATCGTCCCTAAGCTTTTAAATGAAAGATGGACTGGAAAAGGTGAGACACCGGCTGGCTGTGAGCCAACAACAACACCACTTTATCATGTGGACCTAGTTACTTAAAAAAGAAAAATGATAACCTCTTTTTGGATCACAAAGCAGCTATAAAACACTCAGCGGTGCCAAATTCCATATGAACTGAAGCTGTTTCATCAGGGACACGGGTTTAATGATATACTACACTTCTTCTCCATCAAGAGCTTAAACTGAATTAAAAATGTCAACTTATTAAAACCAGATTTTTGAGCTTGTATTGACCCAAATGCACTTTTTGTCTGAGAAAGTAGGCTTTTATTATGCCCAGGGTCTGTGCTTTTAAATGTAAATATTCATTCATAACAGTGGGCAGATTTTATTGTCCATAAAGCTTATTTACTCTGCAATGGCTAAATCTATCTGTCACACAACTACAGTGTCACAGGGATGAAAGACAGGGAGACACAGTGATTGTCCAGAAGTAAGTGACTCATAAGTAGGCTGAGTTCTTCACCTGCTTATACTTATTTTAAGATAGTAAACGCAGCACAAACACTAAAAAAATGCCCCTGAACTGATAATGCTGAGAGAAGATCTTACTGTGGTCCTCCATACTGCAGCGACCAAAGAGAGAGTGACAAAAGAGTATGTGGATAAATCAAATAGAGATAAATCACAGTATCATATGAAGTTAATCAACAAGACACATAAAACTGCAAAGTTCGCTGATGATTTGCCGGTAGCATTGCTTTTTAAATGAAACCAATATGTTACTTCCTGTTGAAACTCTCACCCACTAGCGTGCCTACAAATTGAATATGAGAGACTTGGCATATTTCATTTCCTTTCAATGACACTCTTGCATAATCCCTCTGACACTACCTGCCTCTCATCACAAGTATCATAAGATTTGACTTTTTAATAATCAATGAGAGTTTATAAAGTCTTTATTGTTCCTTTATTCCTCTCTCTATTAAAGTCCTTAGCACCACCTTGACTTCAATGTGTGCCTGCCTGCAGTCCTGATTATCACCCACTGAGAACACATGAGCATCATGAAGCAAACAACAAAGGAGACTCTGAACTGTTGAGCAGCTGAAATCCTCTATCAGGGAAGAGTGGGACAACATTTGACTTCCTAACTCCAGAAACTGGTCCTGTAGGTTTCTAAATGTTCACATAGAATTGTTGAAGAAGAGGTGATGCAACACAATGATCAATAGTTCCCAGTCCCAGCTTCTTTAAAATGTGTTTCCAGCATCAAATTTAAAACAAGCATACACCATACTTTTAATAAAAAAGAAAAGTAAATGTCAACAGCTGGTCTGATGTTTTTGCAGTATTTTCTAAGTTGGTTTTGGAGATTGAAGGTTTCTGCCTGTCGGGGACAATATTTACCCGTTTTTTTCTTTTTTCTTTTTCATGTGTGAGTAGCAGTCATAAACATCGACAGGACTAATAGACATTTAAGATCTGAGAAATGCAGCTGTTTGAAGACAGGCCTCAAGAGGAAAGGGTTTTCTTGTACCACCTTAAACAAGCAGTAAATGGGAAGATATACTTTACTATGCTGCATTCAGTTAGCTTCAGTCTCTGCTGCAGTGTGGCAGGAGTATCTTTATTTTACTTCAATGGTAGAAATGTTGAGGTGATAACTTATTATTTGTGCTCTGTCCACTTGAACAGTCCCCCACAGCCCCTGAAACAAAAACCACAGGGAGTGGCTGCGGTCTACAGGCTCTTAAACTCGAAATATATCCATTTATTCTACAGCTCTCCTTGGAGGAAAGTTACAAATTTACTCTGTGAAGGTTTTCTCAGGTGGCTGAGACTGTCTGGACTCACTTTATCCAATAAAGTGGAGGAGTGCAGCCCATTTAGTGGGCCTATCATCAGCCAGAACCAAGTGTGAATGAGCTGTGAATATTCAGATGTAATTACCGGTCCCTGATTTATTACCTGGAGGCACAAAGTCAGAAAAACAATGAGGTTATTCCAGCATCCGGATTCTCTCTGCTCATGACACTTGGGTTTAAAGTAAGTACAACAGCATTTATCAAAAGGTTTATGTTATCAGAGGGAGGTTTAGATGTTTGGATGATCGAAACTCTAATGGCAATTGATGGTGCTTTTAGAGATGCTGCACAGTGTGTGAATAATAAAACAAATACACAAATAACATGCAACCAACTGATATTCAATAGCACGCTTTCGAAACGCTTAATTAAGAAACTAGCAATGCTGAAGACAGCTGGAACTACTTTGTTATTGATTTGAAAACAGGGGAGAATTTAGACCTAATTTTCTCCTTCACATTATCTGAAAAAGATTAGGGTTTGGGATCCTGTTTACTAGCGATATTTGAGACAGATATTATAATAATAATGAGAAGTATCAAAATAATTCAAGAATATAAAATAAGTTTGAGACCTCACAGAGACCCCACACATGATGACAAATAATGACAGATTTAACAGTTTACTTCTTAAAGCGTGAAACGCGGTGTTATGAGCGACACAGCACAGCACTTCACACTGAGAGACTTATTCCAACGAACTGCAATAAAACTGGACTCACACCACTACTTTTTTTCTGGTACTTAAATTGTGTATATTGTATATAGTTTTATTTTATTTTATTTTATTTTTATTTCTATTTTTTAAATTTTAATTTTATTTTATTTTCTTCTCCCCTTTTTCCTTTTTCTAAATTTTTCTTAATTATAACATTTATTTAAGTTCTTAATATTACCATCTTTATTTTTATAACTGCATTTTGCACTACCTTTGTCTGTGATGCTGCTGCGGCAAAAAAAATTCCCCCATGGGGGATCTATTAAGGAATATTCTGTTCTATTCTATTCACCAACAACCAGATTTCACACCCTCTAAACTAAAAATCAAACTAAATCTATCGCAGTCAAACACGCAGCAAACGTACAGCAAACATGGCAATCAATGGCGCAGTTGTCAAGCTAAATGTTGCTATCTGCCTAGCTATCTGGTACGTGAAAGGAATTAATGTCCAGATCTTGTCAGTTTGGTTGTTGTGTGTTTTAAAGGACAACTTAATGCTGTTGACACAAATTGACATGTTGACCTTTTGTTTTTGACAACCATTAAAGTTGATTTCATGGACTTACATGCATAGCATCACCCTTTAGTTTCCAAAGCACAGTTTTAGAGCCTGTCCTATCCAACCTGATAAGAGAAGAAGGTTGAGTTTAGTTGGCCCTTAGCCTTGTTGCTAACAGTTATGGTGTGCTTGCCTGTCAGTCAAGTCAAACATACTTTTACTTCTATTCAAGTCTGACTTTAATGATCTAAAAACTCCTTTTTTTAGCAGCCTGCAAACATGCTGATTTTTGCTGTGAAGATGACTGTTTTGAACTGAAGTGTATGTGACTTTAAAATGTTTGCAGCCAGCCTCTTGTGGATGGAACTCGGAGACTGCAGTTTTTAGCACTTCATCATTTGCTTCATTTCTTGGGACCAAAGCTTGCTGATTGGTTGTGCTTCCCTTTTCAAACAGCATGCTGCCTGATGGGCTATAGTTTGTGTAATGTACCAATCACATTAAACAAATGCATAATCAACTGTTCTTAAATTATCTGATCCTAGATAATGAACATCTCAAATTTTGGCATCTTTAGTTAATGCTCCACAATCTTTTATGGGCAGAGTGGGGGAAGTAATGCTGCATTCTAGTTGTACTAGGAAGTCGGAATTTCTGAGCTCCGAGTGGGAAATTTATCTGGAAAGCCCTCCTGAAGTCAGATTTCTGACTCGGAAAGTCAGACGATCCTCACCAACCCGACTTGACACTGCGTCAAGATCCAAGATGGCAGCGCTGTGCATCAACAGTAAAGAGTAACAGTGAAAGCTCTTATAATGTATTATCTATTAGCACTTCTGTTTTGTTTTTGTGAGATTAAATAAGTGGTATATGTCATTCTACCCAACGTTTAACTGTGAATGTGTTGCTATGGTGTTTTTAAGAGTAAAATACTGTGTTATGCGTTGTTTACAATTGGTATAGCTAACAAACTCCAAACAACAGTTCACAATGGCCAACAACAGCTGACAACCGCAAACAATAGGCATCCATCTTGGTTTTCCGACTTGTTAACTGGAACACCATCAACTCGGGTGTAACGTCACTCCCAACTGTGACATCCAACTTCCGAGGTAAATGGAACGTAACATGAAACTTTTCTAAACACACCAAGAAAATCTGACAAGAAAATCTTGATAAAAAATTAGGACTTTCCTATTTTTTGGAGAAGGGAACAGGGCCAAAAATCAGCTGTTGAATCATGTGGAGTGAGCTTAGTCTAGCGGGTAGTAAAAGAGACTCTCTGTAAGTCTGAGAACCACATTGGACCTTTCTCTCATCAATCTTTCTGCCAGTGTTTCCCTCACTGAAAACATTATTAGCTGGCTATTTAAATCAATGATGTGGAGGTCAAATGAGGCGACACAAGGCTTCTGTAATAACATTCTCTAATGAGTGTTGCACCATTCATTATTCTCCAACTTGTGGTTTGTATAAACCTGAAATTAGAAAGAATATAATACATATTTTCTCCTTATGTGGGTCATGCAACCCTGTTTTCAAATCTATTAGGATTCAAATCTCCTGCAGTCTTGCCTCAAGCAGGTGATCTGGCTGTTACTTGGTGGATTTAGCTAAGTTTCTTACTGATAGTTTGTTGCAAAAACTTTTTAACCTCTAGCAGTCACTTAAAGACTTTGGGGCAGCTTAATATTCTGCAGAAATTCAACTTAAACCAAACTCTCACCAACATGACAGTATGCAATATTTCATAGCACAATTATACGTGGGGCTCCTGGCTAGCTAGGTGGTGTATGATTGGCAGGTCACAGGGAAAAGTAATACCTTGGCAAATTTAGGAAGTTGTTGTTGCTGTGTCTCCAGAGAGAAGGCTGAAGGAAGCCCAGAGGGAGGACAGTGACAGTGACAGTGAGTCTTACTGGCACTAGCGAGAGGTGTTTGAGTCACCGTGCGCGGGCTTTATGACTGTAAACATGCTGCGAGGCATCAGCACTCCCACTGACACTGATGGACACATGGCTAATGCTGTCTCCTCTCTCAGAGATCCAGAAAGAGACAAGAAATCATTGGTAATTAGAAGCTGTCATTGGCAGAGCTATTATCACACACCTACAGCACAGAAATAAACACACACACACATACACAAGCCTGCAAGTGCACACATATTCCTACACCTGGTGCAACGTGAGTCATTAGGCGGAGGCATTGGTGTTGTGTGTGAGCAGTCGACAGACATGCAGGCAGAAGGCTGTGGGCGCCACCAGCAGCCTCCAAAGCATCCTCCACTAATAGGCAGCAGAGAATAGGGCCGCTGCAGGGAGGCGATGCTATTATCAAGTCTGTGCATCACGTGTGCATGTTGTAAACTGAAGCCAGAGAGAAAAGGATAGAATATTATGAAGGATTATGTTCATGTTTGTACGAAATTAAATGATATGACAATTTCAATGTCTAATTACAAAAAAATCTGAGTGCTGTGTAAAATGCTGCCTCCACAGCGGATCATTCAAAGTCTATAATTGATTCAAAATAGTGCCAAGTATTGAAACTCAAAAGATACTTGTCGATTTGATGCCAGAGACATGCCGAAGAAGTTGGCGCAGGAAGATGTTGTGGTTGAGCTGAGAGTAATCACTGGCATTTAGGTTTACTGTGTCCTCTTTGCACGGTTCGGTTTTATCCGGCATTTGTGAGGCAGTGAAAAACTGTGATCATGGACATTAATTTTGGGTGTGATTTTGAGCCCACTTCCACTACAGAGTTATGTTGATTTTGTATAATATCCAAACAAAAGTGTAAATATTTTTTGTTTTGTCAGACATCCATGCAAAATAATACAATTAATGGCAATGAACAATGGCATGAACAGAAATATAGTTGGCTAAACAACTGGAATGGTCTTCAAAATATTTGACAATTGATGTATAAGTTATTGTACGGTTACAGAAAACCATCTTGCAAGAGTCGGCAGAAACAGCATCACATTTGAGGTAGCCACCACCATCATAATAAGGTAGCCCCGTCAATGGTCAATGAAATGGAAAATAGCTTACATTTAGCACCTATTTTTATTTACTTTTTGCAAGTTAAATATTAATACTATTACAGATCAAATATATTTACCCCATAATATTATCAAAAACTACTTACTTTATATAGTCTGTGGGCTCAAATGTCTTGTGCAATAGCCCTGCAGTAAGCAGTGTGCTGTGTGTATGTGATGGAGGAGTGTACTTGTATTAAATCTGGTTGTTTTTAGCCATGATTATGCTACGATATAATTTCCCCAGCGATGTTTAAGTTCCTGATGAGGGCCAACCTTTAATTTAGTAAATTTCAGATTTATTCCTGTTAATTTCCGTTTATTCCTGTTAATTCCCATATATTCCCGTTAATGCCCATGGAAAGTTTCCAACTTTAAAAATTCCCAAATTTTGCAACCCTAGTCACAACTAAGGGCTTCACCCCCCACCCCACCCCCACCCCCAATTGTGCAGCACCCAGAGTTCAGTCAAGGCTCCTCTGCTTGATTACGACCAGATGGATCTGACACTGAACACCTCTGATGAACTTGCTGTGCACACTCAGGTGAAAATCTATACTCTCAGTCTACTTGATGCAATGAGAGGTTCATATTGACAAATGCCTCCTGCTGAATTATGCTCTAATTCTGTTTTGGAGCTGCTTACAAGAGCTGTCTGGAGTTAATTGTGATGAATGGAGGATCTTTGTTACGTTACAACTCTGTTATTCCTGGAGCTGCAGTAAATCAGCGGTTAGTTCTGCATGGGTGTGCAGAATGAGGTACAAATAGTAGCTCAGGGTTTCCGAGAAAAGGTGTCAGACAAAATGCACAAAGGAGCATGTGACGGAGATGTGTTACAGGAGGTGAGAAATTGGACAAAGGAGAGAAGCAGTTGTGAACGGATAATTGATAAGAATTTAAAATGTCAAGAGAGTAATGAAACTAGAAGTTAAAGGTCTCAGTGGGACTTGGGGGGCTGGTCGCAGTTGAGCAGCGGCTAATCATTGGCTTAATTACTGAAAATAGGAGGCTCTGGGCTGGCTGTGTTTCAGGGCTTGCACAGAGGTTGGATGCTCTGTGATTTATACTCCTTTATATTCTCCTCTTATCCACTATTTTCAGCTTCTTTAAATGCTAGTTTAATCCAAGGGTCAGATGGTTATCCCACCCATGTTGGTATTTGCAGGTATGAGGCTCACAGGTCGCACACTGTACATGGTTAAAAAAAGAAAAACCTTCTTCCTGTCTCCCACTCTAACACTGAAAAAAAAAATCCCTTTAAAGTCAAAGCTTGTTTGCTATTTCATCTCATCATATGTCTCTTACGCTGGCTGCAGCTGTCAGGTTGTGAAGTCCTCTCATCCTCTGTAAATAATAAATAATTCAACCATTTATTAAAGACTCTTTCATATATACTAACCAGGTGAAGGCCTGAGGTGATTTTTTTTCTGAAGGACTGGAATATGACACGTCTTCAGAGAGATGCAAGATAAAGATGACCTTACTTTTTTCTGCAGAGAGCTCCTTGTGGTGGCTGCTCTGTTTGACAAACATTCATGCTCACAGACTTCGCACAGATTTGTATCAGAGGACTGCCTTTGAAGGTCGAACATGAGTCAAAGATGTGCAGTTTTTTCTCAGTAAGCTTCTGGGAATGGGAAACACGGTAGAGGTATCTAAAAACTGAATCAGTCTGCAGAAGTGACAGGGAATAAGACTTGAGTGCTGAATAATGTCTTTGAAATACAAGGACAGATTTGGGAATCATGACAAGTTTTACTTCTTCAATAAATACAAACTATATTTATGGAGCACTCTTCAGAGACTAAACTACAAAGTGCTTTACAAGAACAGATGCACAAGAGAACAGATTAGGAAATAACATGTTTTAAAAGACATACAATTCTCTTAAAGGAACTTTACCAGGATAAAGTTCTTATAAGAGAGTAAAAAATAAATTCAACTCTCTCTTTCTCATTTTTTAAAATATGAATGCTTTAAAGGTTTAATATGAACTGAAGTTATCCAACAAATCCAGAATGATGTCAGAAGTCAAGATATTACACACAAAAAAAGACCAGATTAGCTTTTAATGTGTTGAAATTTAGTAACAAATGAAATAAGAAAAATGCATCTGTACAGTCAGAAAATGTGAAATTGGAGTTATCATAAGTCATTTATATTTATATTAGTATCAATAACACACTACATTATTGCTACAGACAGATGATAAGTAATGATTACTTGTCCTGCCCAGGGTTTTCAGTGTACATGTGAGTGTGTACAATACCAACAGGTCTGCAATAAAGCAGTGGGAAGGTAAATTTAGGGCTGATGAAGTAAACTGAAGTAAATTAGTCCTTTAAACGGGGGGTAAACAAGCTAAAAAGGACTGAAATGATCTTGTCTGATTCTTGTTTAAACCATGGCTGCTGATTTCACCACAGTCTGGAAATGATCAAGTGATTTTTGATTCATTCAGAAAAAAAAGCTCCCACAATTATCAAGATATGATGAGATAAAAGTGTGCAAAATCATCAGTGCTGCCCCCTTTTCAAATGTATACCTTTGTGCAACCTAAAGATCTGGAATCATATCTGCGAAGCAGGATACAAACAGCAACACCAAAACCAGCTTCAGCAATGACCACAGGGATTACTCATGTATCACTTTTAACAATTTGATAAGGACATGCTGTATGTACCAATGCTGGTTGAGCCTGATCAATTGCAATTAAAGAAATAAATAATCCATCTACTCCAAAATGCACCAAGTTGACTTTTGCTCTGATACAGAAGAACAGATATCTCATGTTTTCTTTGCTGATTTAGTTCAAGTCGACTTCATCAGCCGAGGATGTGTCCTTGCATGTACATGTCCTCCTCAAAGCTCCACAGTCCTTCATGAACAGCAGCTGAGTTATTTCTCTCTCTCTCTCTCTCTGTTTTTTTTCGGACAGATTGAATGCTCCAGTATTGCAGAGTACTCAGAGAGGATCATCAAGTCCAACCACCTGGACAGCGGTAAGAGCTGCAGCTGTTGGTTCACTTTCCATACTGAGGACACAGCACAGCTTCCAGGATTTAAAGAAAAAAACAAAACACCCCCACGTGGCAACCATTCAGAAAACTTTGGCTCTCTGTGATGAGAGATTCTGCTACAACACATAACGAAGCATCTTCTTCAATACCTTCAGACAGAGATAAACAGGATGTGATTTTGTCATACAGCGTTAGGCTTTACAGAAACACAAGTAAAAACTGCAAACTTCACTTGCTCCTCCAGGACTTTGCACAAATGGCAATAACAGAGATTACTGCTGTTTCTGACTAGCTGTGCAATGTGAGCGTCTTATTAATGAAACGTTATGATATGACACACAGCAAGCCTGAGCGTTAACTTTCCTGCAACATTAAAGGCAAAGTAGGGAGTTTTAAACTGACGTGTCCTCATGACCTACACCAGGGGTGGACAACCATGTGCCATGGAGGGCCGAGAGGCTGCAGGTTTTCTTTCCAGCCCAAAACTCCACCAGGTGATTTCACTGATTACCTTACCTCCAAGCAGAGAGCAGGGACTAATCAGTGAAATCGCCTGGTGGAGTTTTGGGCTGGAAAGAAAACCTGCAGCCTCTCGGCCCTCCATGGCACATGATTGTCCACCCCTGACCTACACAGAGGAATCAGATTATCAGCTACATGACTGATACCATCTGTGCAGGCCTACTGAATTTAAGCACCTGAGTTTGGATGGAATACACACAGTTGATAGCTCTTGCACCCAGAAGCGCAGGTAACCAAAAGTTTAACTTTGTTAACCATTTAACAAAGACTTTACTTTGACTACACGTACAGCATATACATCACTAAGGCCATTGTTAACAATAAGACCACAAACTGACTGCTCACTCCAGCAGTATATTCTTTACTCTTGGCACACTCACATTTAATGCACACTCATATATATATATATATATATATATAAGCTCACCATCTGCAAACTTTTATGACCTTACTTATTTTCACCTCAGGCTCAGCAGATGTATCTTGATTCAAACATGAGCATGGAGTCAAAACACTTTCTCTTACCTTAAAGATGACATCTGGAATCTCACAAACAGTACCTGATAAAATGTGTCTATAGGAATATTTACATAACCACAGAACATATCTACAGTATTCTGACTCTGTTTTCTGAAATCTAGCATTTATTCTAGAAAACACAGATTTTGTCATGGGAATCAACTCATCAGTGCACATGAGCCTTAAAAAAACACTGAAGACTTCATGATTTTCCAGTCGTATTGTTTCATTCAAAAAGGTGTTAGAGCTGTAAATCAAAGGCAAAGTACCCTGATGGACTGATCTTACACATATGTCACTGTAAAGGATTTTCAGTAAACGTCTGTCCGCAAGGAAGGTCTAGTCCTGCGTCACCTGGGATTTCCACCACATCCAGAATGGCTCCGATCTGGAACAGCAGCGATTTTCGCCGTACACCAATTCCTACCGGGACCGTTTGTGAGGCAAATTTTGTGGCGGATTACGGACAGCAGGAGTCACCAGAACTCACAAGAACCCGGGATTCACGCAATAACATGTTGTCCTGAGCCACATAGGCTAACCATATAAGCAGTAGATTCTGTCCTTCCATAGGAGGAAATCTACATCTAGACTTATAAAATCAGCATCACCTCATTTATGGTGTCATTGGGGTGAGATGATGTCTATAAACCTTTAACTCGTTTGTCCCCGCCCGTTTGCATGGAGTGAAACACCATCTGCCTGAACCATGGAGTGTTTTATTTTGAAAAGAAGCCAGATGTTTGATTTTGTGTCTGTGCCTGACTTCCTTTCCAGCCCGGGTTAATCTGTGCTGAATTTATCCCGCATGCTCCGGCATCTAAAAAAAAAAAACTCTTGCGATCAGCTGTGAAATCTGGCTAATCCGCCGGTGGAAATTGACACATAAACTTGAATGGTTACGATCAGCTACGATCAGCGGATACAGCCTTTTCGTAGCCGTTCTGGATGCGGTGGAAATTGGGGGTCAGTGTTTTTGATTCTGTACTGCACAGAAGAAAAGAAAAAAACAAATCACATCCAGTTTATGCAATCTCACAGCATATATATGTGTTTATTTTGAATATTTGAATAATAATCAAATTCCCAGACAGCACATTGTCAGTATGATTGCTCCCATCTTTACGCCCCTGAATATCAAGTCTGCACATGTAATAGAAAAGTGGGGTAACACGTCGTTCACTCAGAGTTTTACAAAGGGAAGGAGCAGGAAGCAATCACCGTATGCTGAATTAAAGGTTCTCATGTCACCCTGACTCTCACTTACATCACCAGGAAACTCTGTGGAAACTTCCTGACAATTCAGAACAACAGAGCCGAGGTCAGCTCATCTCAGGCAGGTCAAAGGTCAAACCTGTAAATCCTGCCAGGATTAAAGTCTGTCCACAAGAATGAAACGGCGGCTGAGCAAGAACATCCACTATCATCAGACTGACTTTTCTTTTTCTTTCTTTCTTTCTTTCTTTTTGTTTTTTTTTTAAATTTGTATTTCTCATTATTTCAATATTTCATTATATATATATATATATATATATATATATATATATATATATATATATATATATATATGTATACACCTCTTTTTTTGACTTTTTTCCTTTTCCAAATATTTTAACTCTTGCTCTGTTTTTCTTTTTCTTTCTAGCATTTTTCTTCTCTTTTTCGTTATTTCAAACTTTCATTTATTTCGTTGTCACATTATTCTTTCATTTTCTTTTCTGTCCCTGTACTTTTCTCTGTCCCTGTTTCATTTTCTGTATTTTTTTTGTCATTTCAAATTCTTGTCTCCCTCTCTCACTATTTCCTCACGATATTCTTCCTTCCCATTTTCTTTCTGTCTTCTTTTCCTCTAGTTCCATTTAGTAACACTCCAATGCTTCTTTCTCTCTTTTTCAGGAAAACAAACATTTATTCGTAGTAATTGTCTTACAGTGGCGACATCTCGTCTTGTTGGTCACTCAGATTTGAGACATTATCGCCCCTGTTTACTGACATCCATCACTCTCTGATAAGAAACTCTTTCTGCATGTGAGTCCCTGACTAAATTTGACTTTTGAATGCTTGCTTTGTGTTGCAGTGATCACCATCTTTAAAGGGAAGGTGGAGGAGGTGGAGCTTCCTGTGGAGAAGGTTGATATCATTATTTCTGAATGGATGGGCTACTGTCTCTTCTACGAGTCAATGCTCAACACTGTCATCTTCGCCAGGGACAAGTGGCTGGTATGGATATATGTGGAAAGTGTGTATAAAGCAAATCAGTCACAAAAATATCCAGGAGGAGAAAATAATAATTTCTGTATTTAGTATTCAAAGACTGGGCTGGATTATCACTTCAATTTGGCGATTTTCTCACTGTATAGAATTCACATGTGTCACTGGTTCATTAATAATGAGACTGGAAAATTAGGAGGTGGAGACTCCCCCTGGTGACACTGGTTATCTGTGATGAGCATGTATAGTCATAGATAGGAATAGTAGATACAACATGCCCCTTTGAGCTGCATATTTACATGGCAGCCATCTTGGTGGGGGCATCGTTCCCATTAAAGGCAATTCATGTACAATGAAAATAAATCACAACTTGCTCAATTCTTAATTTTCATGCGCTTTACTTTATTATCAATGCTAAAACATGCGCTATCATTACAGAGCATGGATTACTTTTTTTCTTCTTTTCCTGTGAAAATGTTACCTGCTTACCTTTCCGTAGCTGGAGGGGTACACATCGTAGTGAGGTAAGACTGGTCTTGTTTGAAAGATGAGGATGTCCTGAAATGGGTGGAGTTGTGTGACGCCTTCTTCAGCTCCCTCTTTTCTGCCCAAGTCGCTCATGCCTGCACGTGTGTACAATGTGCACAAAGTGTTTCTGGTCTTAAAATGATTAAAATACGGCCATGAAATATTCAATCACAGCATTTTAGTCATGCTATAACCCCCTTGTAGCAAAATCAGACAACAATCTGTTGTTTCATCTCATCCTTGTGAAGCAAGTGGCTTGAGATGAGAAAAGAGGCTCACGAAACACATACGGGCAGCGGGCGCAAGTTGTGAAACAAATCATCTGTATTTATAGCCCATGTTTTCACATTGAAAATAAAGTAAACCACATGAAAATCAGAAATGAGCAACATATGATTTATTTTTCATGTGCAACTAATGCCTTTAATGGGAACATTGCCCCTGCCAATATGGCTGCCACTTAGGCACATCGCTTAGTGGGCTGCTACAGTGCACTAGTCTATCTGGTTTTCTATATAAATATATATATAAGTATAATTAGTCCAACCTGTGCAGGACTACGATCATATCAGCTAATACTTGCAGAAGAAAGGCATCAGCTTGAAACATCCTTGTGTCCTTGTTAAAAGATGCATATAATTTAGATTGTCTTCTTTGTTTTCCATACTTCTAAATACCTCTCTGTGTATCTCAATAACAAGTCTTCCTGTAACTTTGCTCAGCAGAAGGAAGCCTTAAAAAGCCTTAATCAACAAAAATAAGGACATAAGAAAAGGGCCGTTCTGAGACTGATTTCACGTTAAATTATTGAAAAACTCACACAAAACAAAAGATGAAGTTGGCCTCATGTTGGGAGTCTGCAATTAATGATTTAACAAAACTACGAGAGCACAGAGAGAACAACAAGATGCATAAAATCATCAAAGTCACGGCATTAAAGGCTCATAATTACCATGAGACATCTCATAGCAGTCAATACATTTAAAGAGACAGAAGACTGAGGCTTTTGTCTCTTGTGTAGACTTCAGTGAAGTACAGGGTTGCAGAAAAGCTGAAAGTATGGTTTGGAAAACAGAAATAATGATTGTATTAGAACATCAGAAAAACAATATTTGAACAAATTATATGATCAGGCTTTTGATTTCTTTGTTCCTCTCTGGCCAGTATCAATGAGAGGGCATTTTTTTCTCTGTTTTTGTGTCACAGCTTTTAAGAGACTCTGTGAAGAAAATCTTTCCTTGGCAAACATGCTGGAAAACAGAATTTGGACGTACCTCTATTAATATCTGTCCCTTATTTTTTGTCCTATTGTAATGGAAAAATAAAAGTCAAGGTTTTATAGTAACCTCATGTAAAGCTCTCCTGTTCCAGTCTATTCACAGAGCCAATACTTAGACCTCTATTATCAGACCTGTTCCCAGCTGAGGGATGAAATGTCAGTGGCGCTGTAATGTGGATCTTTAATAATGTGTCCAGGATTAAACTCTGAATTATTTCCCTGCCTTGTTTGTCAAACAGAAACCTGGAGGATTAATGTTTCCTGACCGAGCCTCTCTGTATGTGGTGGCCATAGAGGACAGGCAGTACAAGGACTTTAAAATACACTGTAAGTTCACTGTGAGAGGCTGTGTGTGACTCTGGATGTTCTGTGTCTTGTGTACTTTGCATAGACCAAGACAGATGATGCGCAGAAATACTGTATGTCTTTACATTGAGAATGAACCTTGCATGTAGAGCTCTGTCCACTCCTCTTCATTCTGCTCACACTAGTGTGGGTGCACTCAAACCCAACCTTTCCAGTTCTCCAAATGATCTTGAGCTTCTCCACGGGCACAATACCGGAGGCGATAATTGATATTATGAGTCAACAGGCCTCATCTCTCCATCTCCATCTCTGTTTCATCCCACTCTGAAACCTGCCAGGAGGGCTGTGGGGGACGTTTGGATGCTGGATGCACAGCACCAGAGTCAGAGTTAGGCCAGTGCATAACCCTGATGGCAAAAAGGCAGGCAAACACAACAATAGCTAACAAGCCTCCTACCCACACTCCTCCATACATCTGGGAAATTATCCAACCAAACTGCACTGGAGTTACAGGGCTCACTGCATCAAAACACTGCAGTAATACTGGGATGGTAAATGTAATCTCCCATTAGTCTGTAGTGGGCCACATTGACCACAAACATGTTCCCGTCCCAGCAGATGGCCTGAGATGACCTAAAGCCTTAGTTAGAGGCAGCCTCCTGTAGCCCTCCAGTGTTTCTGAGCATATTGTGGTCATTAGTGCTTCTCTGGGCTGCAAGCTGCCTTTGTTAAGTGGGCAGCAAGAAATGCAAATACAGCGCATTACACAGTCCCGGGGGTGTGTGACCTGCTCATTATCACTCACTCACTCTCAGACTCACTCGAGTAGTTCTCTCTTCTTTCAGGTCATGATAGAGATGTTTGCTCACACACTTATTTAAAGAGCCCAATGAATTATGTATGGAAGGATTCAGCTAAAGCAGAGAGCGTATCCGAACAAGAGAGGAGGCTGTGTTCATGGACGACTGTGTTCACCAATCATCCAAAATCACACAAGTCTTTTTCATTTGTCATGATGGAAATTGTTGCAGAATGACACGAGGTCAGACTCTGAGTTAGCACACCAGGCTATTCCTTGAAAAATATTTTAAAAAGAGTGCAGAACATGATGTCAGTGTTACAAAATGTTACTGTTTTAACAAGGGTGGGAGAATGTCTACGGCTTTGACATGACCTGCATTCGAAATGTGGCCATGAAGGAACCACTGGTGGACGTCGTGGACCCCAAACAGGTGGTGACCAACTCCTGCCTCATCAAGGTAAGGGAATAAGAAACAGAACAGATGAACCGTGTATGATGCTGATATTTTGAAAAGAGTCTATATTTATCATGCTTTAAACTCCCACTCCAATCTTTTTTTTTTTACTATTTCAAGTGTATTCAGTGGCCTTTAAATTGTGATTATGAAGTTTTCAGTCAAAAAAGCATTACCTGTGTCATCTTCAAGGGCTTTTCTTCTGCAGAGCTCCAGTAGCTCTTTAGCAGTTCGCTTCTGGGTCATGGGCGGAGACAGTGTTGCTCTGCACCCTCCTCTTTACGCTAGCTTGTAGCCTGACACTGCCGGTGCAGCAAAAGTAGCAGGTAACATAGGAGCTACACAGCTCTTAAACACTGATGTCTTTAGGGACATGATGGAAGTTAATATAATAGTTAACTTTCTTAAGAGCATTGCAATCCGTGAATGCACACACTTGTTCCGCAATCATCCTCTCTACTTCTCTGACTCTGGCCTGCATAGCGGGGCTTGGGGGGCGGGGCTTGCAGCTGTGACGCAGGGAATCTCAGTGTTTCTGAACCTGCCATTTGAGTCTGCCAGAGATTCACAGCGATTTTAATGCAGACATACTCTAAAATGCACATGTGACATGAGACAAAAGCTGATGGGTTCTGTGATTGGGTTTGACTGATAGAAAATCAAGTGTATTCTGGGCACAGTCTAGATGAGATCAATGTGTACGTCTATGTCCTGGCCTGTGATTGTTACTAACTGCTAAAAGTTGATCAGACCGTCAGTCATGTTAGACAAAGTTCAGAAGCTCCTTTTATAACTTCAGACTCATCAGGGTGTTTCTGGTCTTTCTGGATCTCAATGATTTGATTAGATTTTCACCTAAAGTGGGAATTGAGAGTTAGAGTTTTGATTGAACTGTAGCAGCGCAGAGAAACGGTTCAGTGAGCAGCCTTTTACAGATGCTCATATCTCCCATTGTATTTCTAAGTTAGTAATGAATTTTTACTGAACTCAGAGTGTCAGCTGAGAATAAAAAAGAAGAATGTATGAATCACCTTCAGATTATAAATCTGTGCGCACAGTTTAAACTCTGCACGTGCTGATTTACACTTTGTGTTCACAGTTTCATAAACTGTGAACAGATTTGTAAACTGTTGGCACGGTTTTCTTTACCCTAGGCTTTACTTCAGTGAGCAAGAAATGGACCATTTCTGCGGCAAAAAAAAATCCACCAAGTTAGTCCAACTCACCTGGAACCTTTGGGGCGTTATTGCATTATGTATCAGTCTTTTCATTCCTTTTGCTGCACAGCGTTAGATCTAAATCTACAACCTGCCGGATCACGTTACAGTGGATATGCTCCAGGTGAGGTTATGTTGATGTCTTGCCACCTAGGATACAATAAGCATATTAAGCATGCAAACACCAGTGCACCAAATCATGCCCTCTGTAAAAAGAGGACAGCATCTTTGATGGGAAAAAAAATCAATCATAACAACAAACAGTAGTGATGTATCCCACTTAACTAATTGTTAAGGTGCGTTAAAAAATAAGATCTTATCAAAATAAAAGTAAAATACATAAGAGATACACAATATTGGATTTTTGCAGATATCCGATACGGTGAAATTTATATGGGCTTATACCGACACCATGCCAAAAATATCAAGCATTTTTAAAAAATAGTATTTTACGATCAATTTTTGATTAAAGAAGAAGAAAAAAAAACTGGCTTCCTTTTGGTGATATTTTATTGATCATTACAGTTTTCTGATGCAGCTAATAGAACTTGAAAAGGAAAACAAGCTTGTCATTCATTGTGCAATAATGTAGAGTAATTACACAACACAGAGTCAACTCATTAGCACTTACCTCCTGAACAACATGCACAATGGGGTGACTATTAAAAACTGTAATGAAGATACGGAGGTAATTATCGCACATGCATTCGTTATGAACACTCACTGACCTTAATTTGTGAACATATTGTATAACATGCTATAGCTAGGCCAAGTATGACCTTGAAGTGTGTCTGTCTGTGTGAGGATGAGACCAGTTGTGCCATGCATGTCAATAGCAGCCTGTCTGGTCCTCCTGATTGAGCTCCTTGTCATCCTGACCTTACGGCCGCCATTGATTAGACTACTCCACTCTGTCTCACCTCTATCCTGAAGCAAAATTACCTTCCGATCGGACCTTCACTTCACGTTGCTGATTGTTCCACACCCACTTCTCTTTTGTCTCCCTCCTTGCATTGCAGACTTTCATTTTGAAAGCACTGAGACATGAAACAAACAGAGAAATCAGTCACGAGAGACTAATAAAAGGAAATCTGCAGGAAAGTGACGGGGAAGCTGGATCTCGTGAAATGAAAAAGGAGCAACAATGATACCCCACTGATGAGTTTTATTGACTTTAAATATATCACAGGATGACCTCATTAGAGTCAAATTGCCGTGGAGTGGCACACACGGGACCCCATGTTATTAAACTGCTACTTGCGATAATCAACTATGATCATTAACCGCTTAAATCCTGAAGTAAATAATCAGTTCAACATTAAAAACTTATATAATTCTGTCTTTAAAATTCTCCTTTAGCATTTAGAGGATGTATAGACATTACACAGAGTTATACTACTGTCTGAAACTTTCAAATGTGACTTTGAGACCAGAGGAAGTATCAAGTGTTTATGGGAGGGATTGTTTTCTTAACAGCAGGGGAATCTGACGTTGATATCGGATTGTTTTTATTGCCAGCGAACATACGGCTTATTACTGCACTGCAAATGTGGCATCTGGCGCCAAAGCCAGCAAGCCAACAGTGAATATTTATCATCGCCAAAGGGTCATGAAACAAGATGATCACGCCTCAGCCTCTGTGTTTACCCTGCGGTGTACTTTCAGGTGAGCTGCACCTCCCTCTGCTCCTCAGTTATCACAGCTGACACAAGATCTTGGCCTTGTGCCGTTCACACCGCAGTAAACTAGGATGTGGAACAACGTGTTCTGCTCTGAACACGGTCTTGTGGGACAAAGTGGTATCAGATACCCTTTAAACTGACTGGATCCAGGGGACGTTTACAGATTTGGGTTTGCTTGCACGGAGCGTGAACAACACCTGGAGCCTGACAGCGCTCAGAGCTCCCAGATGACTCTTGGCCCCATCTCCCTGTCCTACTTACACAAAGGCTGTGGCCTCTGTCTCAGTGGTTATCAGGAGTTTGGCATGGCCCCGGTGCTGCCAAACCCGGACTCTTGACCCCTTTTTTTTCTGAAAGAAGTTTCACCCTTCATCGTTTTTATTGTGTAATATGATATGTTGAATTTTTACATAGACACTAAATCAGGGGACAAAACTGACACAAATCTCCACCATCCAAAACACTTTAGGTTCTTAGATTTAAAGAAAGACAGACAACAGAAAATTTAGCAACAGATATGAAACATAACAAGAAAGTTAGCTGGAAAAGGCTGACTTTTGAGATAACCAAAGTCTTTTAGTTTGCACTGAATTCATTGAAAACACTCTCATGTCTGATATTTCAGAGGCAAATACACTCAGTTTAGTGCAATAATTGGAAACAGGCAGAAACTGCTCACTTGGTTCTTCTAAGCAGCTAAATAGAGCTCCCAGACAAGCTCATTAACATGTTACAGCCTCATCTAATTTATTTAATCCACAACATGTTGATTTAAGTCTTTAAATCCTTTTAATCCAACATAATTCTTATTTTCAGTTCAGTTTTAGTCAATCTTACTCTGTTCAGTCATGGTCCAGAGCTCCTGGCCTTGAGTGTATTCCCATAAATACCGATTTTATAAGACCTGTGCCTTATTAATTCCTGTATGGATAATAAGGATTGATTTATTTGACCTGTGACTTGTTATGACAGAGGTTTGTTATTTTTGTCTCTTCCACAGGAGGTGGATATCTACACAGTGAAGGTGGAGGACCTCACTTTTACCTCAGCGTTTTGCCTGCAGATCCAGAGAAACGACTACATCCATGCGCTGGTCACATACTTCCACATAGAGTTTACCAAGTGTCACAAGAAGACCGGTTTCTCCACCGGTAAGATGCGTCTCACTCTTTTCTTCATCTTACATACAGAGCAACAGTGTGAGCTTGTTTGTGCTTCAAAGCATAAGAGCTGCAGGAGGTGTGTCACACTGTAGTGATGGTCATGATCATCTGATATAATTTGGTCTTCCTTCATGCTTTGTATGAAATGTAGAAGTTAAACAGCACCCCCTAGGGGTCAGATTGGGTACCTCTCTTCTCTGCTCTGGATCTCAATGGACCTCAGTTTAGATCAGTGGTTCTCAAGTCCAGTCCTCGAGCCCCCCCTGTCTTGCATGTTTTGGATGTTTCCCTGCTCCAACACACCTGACTCAAATGATTAGCTCGTTATCAAGCTCTGTAATGGCTTGATAACGAGCTAATCATTTGAAACAGGTGTGTTGGAGCAGGGAAACATCCAAAACATGCAGGACAGTGGGCCTCGAGGACTGGACTTGAGAACCACTGGTTTAGATGGTGAAATTAACCAAAGAGGAGCGCACACTCACATATATGTTTAGGATTGACTTAGTTTTGAAAGGGAGGTGGGGGGTGGGGGTAAAATTTAATTAATTCATTGAATTTAAGGCCTTAAAATATCTTTTTCTTAGAATCTCATAAAAATGACTTTACTTACAAAAAAATAACCTGCCATAAAAATAAAGATTGATTTGTAGTGAAGTAAAATATTCTGACATCCTTTCATGTCTTTGTACTCTTTTGCCATTATGGATGTAAAATGGGTCTTAAATTGTGTTCGTTACAGTCTTTAAAAAGTCTTCATTTGACTTGGTAAAACCTGCAGAGACCCTGTTCTTATTTTGATCAGAGATGGACCAATTGATTCGTTGATCAAAACTATCAGGCCAGTTTTTGAGATCTTGAAAAAACTTGCTTTGCCAGGTTGACATCTATTATTCATGAAAACCTTTTTTAATCATCTTTTATGACTTAATTTTAAATCTAAAACAGTGAATGACAGGTGTTTGATTTAAATCATGTTGTAATACACATAATTAAAGCAGTTTCAGTTCCTCTATCTGCCATAAATTACTCAAAAAGTGACTTTAAAAATAAACTTTAAAATCCTTTTTTAAAAATCTTGGATGTGGTGTTTGATGGAATGCAAAAACAACATTGTGATGTTGGTATTATGCATCAGCCGTTGACTGGCCTTCTCTTTTAACACAGACCTTTGATTTGATTTTGAACATGTGTCCTGCCTCCAACAAGGAAAATAGCTCCTCAATATTCTGAGGTGGCTCCTGGTGGACTTTAAGAGGGCCATTGTACCCTTGACCTCCCTTTTAAACATGCCTCTGGGTTGGCTATGATATCACAAATGTAATTAGTCTGAAATCCACTTGGAAAGTTGATCATTTTAAAGCATGTAACAAACAAATACTTCATTATTCACAACAATGAAGTGGAATTTTTCCATTTAAATTAAGACTAAATAAAACATCTGAATGCTTTAAATGATTTTAAATGTCAGGAGCATCAGTGAGGGGGAGTTGAGAAAAAGAGGGTTGCGCTGGTAGCTGGTCAAAAGTAGTATGTGATTGACCTCTGGTGGTTGTGACAAGTATTGCGAGTTTAACCAACAAGGAAGCAATTTTTATGGTTGAGGGTTGGTGTGGAGAAAGGGTCTGTTGGCCCTGTGGAACTCATAATTACATTTAATCCATGCAGTCTTAATTAATATTTATTATTGTATCTGCAGTAGCTTGAACTTGTACCATATCCTTTTACTCTCCGGTCCAATTCTTTGCGTTTGTGATACAGAGACTCATGGTCTGCATAACCTTGAAGAAACAGATCTCTTGACAAAAAAACCTACAGCCAAATCAACAAAAGTCAAGATTAATACAATTACAATTCATGCTCCATGCACAAAATGCCATCAACCGTATTAGCATGAGAAACACAGCTATAGCGCCTCTGAATTCAACTGCACCCAAAATAGAGAGCCAGGCCTCTGAAGCAGCAGCCACTTTTATGAATGGACTTACAAAGGGCTGGTATGTGGGGGCAGAGCTGCTCCAGGACAGCTGGCAGAAACTCACTTAAGCCCTGCAGGCCTTTTGAATGTCAGGCCAAGCAATCTGCAGTTTTCAAGGCAGTGGGTGCTCACATTTGTTTTGGGCCTTTGCCGTTTCCATCTGCACACACGAGAGCACAGACATGCACGCACACATGGGTGCACCAAGGTTTGCTCTAAAGATACAAGGCATGATGGTGATGAAAGAGCAGCAGGAGAGGTCAAGAGTGAAGCTGTTCATTTCCTGTCTTTTTATTGAGCAGTTTTTATCCTGAGCTCAAGTGGAGCGACCTGCTCTTCTTGCACCATCAGCTCTCCATCACTGCTCTGTCTCTGAGCAGTTTGCGTTTATTTTCATCCACATCAGGAGCGCACAGAAGGCCATTTATCTCCGTTAGCCCTATAAAGGACTGGCACTTGAGCCTGTGTGTCTCTATGCATTCTGCACGCTGTTTGCAAACAAGAGAAGTTCAATGTTACTGAAGAAGGTTAACTGGGTAGAAAAATGATGGCTGTATCACTGACAGGGAGAAGACATATCTACTGTTTCCCCCTGTGACACATCTTCCTGTGGTGTTGGTCGAAAATGGCTTTTGTTAAACGTCTTTTTGTTATCAGTGTTATCCGTTATCAGCGCTGCAATCTTGATTTTAAAGGGATATTCTGGCGTAGAATTAAGTTAGGGTCAAACACACTGTAACGCCGAGTTAGACACCCCGATGAGAGGTGAATGTTGCCGACTGCTTGCTTCTCTAGTTATGACCGCAGTAATGACCGCAGATAGCAATACAGAGAGCCACGCGCTCAACCAAAACGCCTCTCTATAGCCACAAATAATGCTCAGAACAGCACCTAACTTCATCAACAGTACATATTGGGTCTCAGCCATAGCACTAGCCACCAAACATCCTTTTAACTTTGCCTAATTTCTTTAGCAAAGATACTTAACACAACTCACCCACTCTCCTCCAGCAGCCACTTGTTTGTAGGGAGACCTTAGACGAGTCACTCACCGATTGCGACTGCAGCGGGGTGACACAGCTCAAGGAAGAACATTTATGATCATTTCCTCATGGAGATGCAATCAGACAGACGCTAAGGCAGAAGAACTACCGCGTCTGCAGTGCAAAATGATTAATATGATGATGATTACTTCAAGGAAAGTAATGATCATAAATGTTCATAAATGTTCATAAATCATAAACGCCGGAATATCCCTTTAATATTCAGTTCTGTACATGTGTCACACAGTAAGGTGCTGTTTGTTGTAGCGATTAGCTTCATTTGAACTCTGGATTGCAAAACAAAGCTTTTTATTTCCATGTATATCAATGTAAAGAGGGGTTATTATAGTCACATATCCAATGTAGGCTGGCAATGCCTGAAACTTTTTTGGGGGCTGCTGGCTCTTCTGTTGTTGTGGGAATGGAGCTTGGCATTCAGTGCTCCCTTAGGTGAACAGAAAGATGGGCGGAGTTGGCAGCATACCGAACCTCACCACTCTGCAACCAGCCACTGATTTAGTAATAATAAAAGTCTTTGTACAAGTTGTAAAAGTTCACTGAAATCTGCATTGATTTTCAGTTGTACTGCTTTGTTAAAAGTCTATAAGGGTTGATTTTCAGCTTGTGTTTTTGTGTGTCTTTGTGTGTTTTAGCACCAGATGCTCCGTACACCCACTGGAAGCAGACAGTGTTTTATCTGGAGGACTATTTGACGGTGCGGAGAGGAGAGGAAATTACAGGCAGCATCGCCATGAAGCCCAATGAGAAAAACACTGTGAGTGATGTGGAGCACTGTGCATGGGTACAGTCTTGTAAAGAAAGTCTAGTTTATTGAAAATACACTGTTGTTATGCAGTATCTGTATACCTACTCTATATAAAAACATGTCAGAGTGTGTTTGGATCCAGATATTGTATATATCTGAGCCGTAAAATGAGTCATTTCTGGCTCTGGCAGCATGCAGCAGATTGTTTTCTCCTCGGTGTTGGATGACGGTCAAACATGCAGCCGCACTGCAGACAAACAACAACAGATTCTATTGTTGACCTTGTGAGCATCCTCTCCTCCCCCTCTGAGCCCGAGAGGCGAGACCCACTTCCTCCTGTTGTCTCACACAAACAATCTGTGGTTATTCAACACTGTCAGGTCCAAATGAAAGATCCCAAAGTCCCCTTTTGTCTGAAATTTCATCCTCCAGAAGGCACAAATAACCTTTAGCTCATTTAGCCACACTTTTGACATAACATATACTTACAGGTCAATTACCTAAACTTTAACAATCATATTTAATTTCTATAAACTAGAAAAGGGAAGATATGAGTGTAACATTTAAACTTATGTACAGTTTGTTATCTTTTTATAGTTAGAGGTAAAACGTATGCTTTTTTTTCTCATTAAATGGGATATAGACACGTTTGGCAAGATTTCTTACAAATAGACAATTTTGTACGTTTTTCACCACATATTCCTTTATGATTTATCACACTCAAAACCATCATATATAACATAAAATAATATATAATGTAATATATTTATATAATTTACCTATGTCATCAATGATTTTGGAGATGTTTTGAATTATGTTTAATCCTGGGCAGATCACCACATCCCAAAGCAATCATGCAGATTCGTTCAAACAACACCTCCAATACGCAAATTACCTCTTGAAAGCAACAGACTATCTTCACAACGTCTCTTCTTCACAACAGTCTGGATACAGATACATCTGCACATTTATTTACACAGCAGATGATTGAATGACAGCAAAGGTGCTCATTCAATCTCACAAAGTGAGAAAAAACACAGAAACTACAGAGTTCCCTTTCAGCCGGATTTAGCAAAACTTGCAGCTATGGCCTTAAAACTCGTTTTCCTCACGTCTTTACACGCCTCACTACCTTTAACACTCCAAAAATAAGGGTGAATGATCTCATTTCCAATGAAATGAGATTGGATTTTTCAGCTGTTGTTAGGCTCAGTTTAACAGCAGACACAAACACATGAATCTCAGTTTGGAGATTGTTATGACTCAGTTTAGCAAAAGCACTTTATATCTTCACAAAAGTGGCTCTCCTTTTACTGAGATAATACATTTTAGGTCATCTGTTATTGTGTATTTAAAGGGATATTCCGGCGTAAAATTAATTTTGGGTCAAACACACCGTAACACAGAGTTAGACATCCCATCGAGAGATTAAAGTTCCCGACTGCTTGCTTCTCCAGTTACACCAACTTTAGTAACGACCGCAGATAGCAATACAGAGAGCCATGTGCTCAACCAAAAAGCCACTCTAGGAGCCTATCCCAGCATCTTCGGGCGAAGGCAGGGGACACCCTGGACAAGTCGCCAGTTCATGGCAGGGCTGACATATAGAGACAAAAACCATTCACGCTCACAGTCACACCTATGGGCAATTTGGAAGTGGCCAATTAACCTAACCCCACTTAAGCATGTTTTTAGGATGTGGGAGGAAACTGGAGTACCCCGGAGTAAACCCACACAGAGAGCACGCGACAGTGCGAACCACTACACCACTGTGCTGCCCCTGATAAATGTATGGATGCCATATAAATATGATCAAAGCTAGACCTATCTGACTGCCTTCAGTCTCATTTGCATGTGTTAGCCTAATCATTTATGTGCTCATCTTTCTTAAAAAAAAAGAAAGAAAGAAAGAAAGAACACTAGCTAAGAGCTGATGTCCCACTGCCTCTTTTTTCCACGTCCTTTCTCTTCTGTTTTGAAACCATAGTTTTACTTTCTTTAGGGGGCCATGGTGCTGCAGAATCGCTCATTTTTAGTCCACAGTCAGGATGACACAGTCTACTCCCAGTAGAGGAGAGGGGGGCTAACTCCAGTTAGCACTGAAGTTCTTCCCTCCCTCCTCTGGTCCCCCGAGTCCTTCTCTGTAAAGTCCACATCATAACGATGTCCTCTTGTGTCCACAGTGAACAGCATGAATCACCCATTTTTCACTTTGGTTGTATTTCTGTCTCTTTTGAAGCCATCAGACCCAACAGATGATCAGTGTGCTGCAGGCTAAAAAAAATATGTGTGTACCGCGTCCAAACATTGTTACAGCCAAATGGTTTTCTAGCTGCAAAGCAAACTCTGAAAAATCTCTAAATGTAGCTCAACCAAGGACAGACATTGGTATTCAGGTTTATATGAAATGAATCAGGGAGTGAAGTTTCTGCAGCATCCCCTTTTGTCAAACAACTCCACTTTAAAAAACAAACTTCCCCCTCAACACCATCTTTGTTTTATCCCTCTCTTTACCTGCAGCGAGACTTGGACTTCACTTTCGAGCTGGATTTCAAAGGCCAGCTGTGTGAAGCGGCCATATCACATGACTACAAGATGCGTTAAGTGCGACAGAGGGACCTCGACGACCTGCAGAGTGTGAGCTGCTGAGCACCAGAGGGAGATGCTCCCATGACTGCAGAAAGACACTCTGGGTGATGAAGATGAGAGGGCCAGAAGTGAAGCGGAGGAGGTCCGCTGACAGCATCACTACAGTCGCCTCAGTGCATGACGAAGGCAGGAAGTTACTGAAAACTGACTGTTAAAACGATTCTGAATGTAACACTGACATAAAAAAAAAAAAAAAGACGGGGAGTATTTTTGATCTTGATGAATGTTATTGATTATTGATGTGTGTTAATGTGAGATGGAGTGATGTACCTGTGTGTTTAGTTCAGTATTTGTTTTCTGCAATAACTCGGACCTTGTGGAAGGAAAGTTTCAAAGAACGGTGAGGCTCCCTTAGTTCATACTGTGTTGTCTTTATTCTGCTAAAAGTGGACAAAACTTAAGAGCTGTAATTTTTATGTTTTATTATGTATTGTAGGGAATGAGTAACAGAGAACATTTTCATTTCTAGTTGTTTAAATTGAGTAACGGTGGAAAACTAACAGCCAAGGACAAACCTGTGTCGGTACGTGTCTGTGCGTGACGTGAAAGGTGACGTGTTTGCGTTGTCAGTGTATCGTAACTTCCTGTGAGTGTGTAGTTATGGTGTCAAAGCTCACACCGTTGCACAGCTTGGACTCCACATGTGCCCTGTGATGTTGACATGCCAATGACATCCCGTCCCCGTCCCGGTTCCCTCTCCTCGTTCCCAATGCCTTGACCAAGTGCCGAAGTGTACCTACTGCTTTTCTTCATTGCTGCATTTAGCTTTTTTCAATTGTTCCACATATACACAAACACACTTAGAGTCACTTAAAGGAGGCTCGAGTCCATTATTTTGAGTCTAGATCCAGACACTTCAGGTGAAGCAGTTCCAGTTGCACATGTCTTTATCGCTTTCTGCAGCTGTATACACTGTCACATAGAAAAAGGGAAAGGTTTTTTTAGTGGCAGCAGGAATCACAGAGTGTATTAAAACTGTCATCTCTATACTTCACCTGTGCTCTTACTGAGGTCATTGCCAAGGAACACAGAGAAGAGTTTTCTTCAGGAGGTGAAATCTGGCAAAAGTTATCTTACATATACTATGAAAAAAAACTGTAAAATGTGGAGCAAAACAGCATTTGATGAGTTGGTAAATTATTCAAAGCTTTTATTTCAGTTCAATCAGACAAGACAACAAATCAGATGTTAAACTTGGATAATTTTATTGTTTTAAATTTGATGCCAGTAACAAGTTTCAAAGAAGCTGGGACAGGGGCATGTTTACCTTTATATTTAATAATGTCTTCATTGAACAAATCTGTAAACAGCAGACTAGTTTCTGGGGAAAAATGAAAAGTTGTCCCATTCTTGCCAAAAGAGGTTTTCATCTGCTCAACAGTTCAGGGTCTCTTATGTCCTATTTTTGATTTTTTGATGCTCCAAATGTTTTCAATAAGGGGCAAGTCAGGACTTGAGTCAGACCAGTTTCTTAGCAGGACTCTTCTACTACAGAGCCATGCTGTTGTAATCCCTGTTGTCAGAATTTGGTTTGTCATTGTCTTGCAGAAATATGAAGGTCTTCTTTGAAAAAGTCTTTGTCTCGATGTCAGATGTTTCTCCTAAAACTGTAGATATTGTTCAGCATTAATGGAGCCTTCACAGATGTGGGAGATACCCATGACATGGACTCTGATAATCCCCACACCATAAGGGATGCTGGATTTGAACTGGAAGCTGAGATCAAGCATTGCAACCCCTTTCCTCTTTCGAACAGAGGATGTGGTGTCCGTGATTTCCAAAAGGGATGTCAAATTTCGATTTAGGCCCACAGATCAGGGCCATCCAGTGTTTCCTTTCAGCCTTGACCTTTTTGTACATTTCCTCCAGATCCCCTGAACTGTGTGATCTTACTGTAGATGATGAGATCCACCAATTCTTTGCAGTTTGACACCAAACACACATAGTTTTAAAACTGTTGAACTATTAGCTCACACAGTCTCTCACAGAGTGGTGAACTCCTTCCTATCTCTTCTCCTGACAGACTCAGCCTCTCTGAATATCCGGTCCTGTTACTAACCTCTTGAAAAGTAACTAATTTTGTCTTGAGATGTTTCTCCACACAACTCTCACTGTGTTTCAGCGTCCCCTGTCCCGACTATTTGGAAACAAGGTTTTTCCCCAGTCCTCTTAATCATAGGCTATAATAACTTTCTCTTATGCACTGGCCAAATAGCCAAGATCCAGTCTGATAAAACCATTTATGTTGTGCAGAGGCTGTAATAGATATTTTCTAGGCTGTGACTGACATGTACAGCACAAACACTTGGGAAACCAGATCATTTATAAAGCATGCAGCTAAAGCTCGTAACAATCAACCAAACGTTTATCGGAGAGCTCACAGATGCTCTGATCCTGTGGATTTTTCTCTACAACTGCAGGTACGAACAAGCAATATAGTGTTAGAGATCAATAATACTTCAAATCAGTTCTACACAATAAGCCTGATTATCTAATAAGATCAATAGTTTTCTTATAATTCTTGATAAAGAAATACGGTCAATATTGCAGCTTAAAGGAACATGGCTCTGATGAAATTGTGGCTGCTCTGTTCAACATAAGCCAAATTTTTCATATAGTTTGTAAATCTTAAAACTTGATTAATTGGCATGTTAGTTCCTCATGTATTCTTAAAAAAGTGTATCGAAAAAGTTTCACATATTGTCATGTCAACTTCAAAACTGAATAAACAGCTATGTCCAAACTCATCCGGCGGTTTTGTAAATTATTTCTTTGAATTTAAGTGTGCCAGGGAAAAAAATGACACTCATGGTCATTGAAGATATCACGCAAATGAGTGTTCATTATATTAACATGTTTATTTACATATTGGTGTGAAAGACAGTGGTAGTAGTGAAACAATATTAGAGGCAAAAACACCTTATCAAACTGTAAAATATGAACTTTTCACAAGGGCACATGACTCTTTCGAAAACACCAGTTATTACCCATTTCTTGTGACCAATACCAGCGGGAAAGATTTGTCACATTTTGTCTTTTGTTAAGAAAATGAAGAAATGTTGAGCTTAAAGCCCTGGCTGGGGGGGAGTTTGCTGCTTTATCCCTTGGATACAACAAATGAAAGAAATCTCAGGCCTTCTGTTTTCTGAGTGTTTTCTCCTCTTCATAGCGGTCGGTTAGTTGTAGCTTAAATTTCCTTTCCCTTTACTCCACGGACCAGGAAAGTTTCACCTCCTTGTGCTTACAAATGACATAACTCTCCTAACAGAATAAAGTGAAATCATGTGGTATAAAAAAAAAAAAATAAAAAAAAATATCAAACACTTGGCACCAAGTTTGTGGAAATATGAAATTAGCATTCTTGCAGTAAATTTATTTTAGTCTATACAGGTAAAATAAAGATCTGATTTTTTTTTTCTTATAGTTAAATTTGACACAGATAAATAAAGGTGTACAGGCAACAAAATGTACAAACCCCAGCAAAAAAAAAAAAGAAAAAAACTTTCATAGTACAGCGCTAGAGAAACAACATTTCAAGCTCTTGATTTGGGTGTATGAAGATTTCACTTGACATCTTTTGTTGGAGAAACCGAGATACAAGAAAGAAAAAAAAAACACTTTGTTTTCACTGCAACACACCAAATAAATATCCAAATAATAGACCACCACTTACCTCAGCCCTGACAATTAAACCTTTACCTCTCTGACCAAAAATAAACACCAAAAGCTTGGCTAACAGGTGATAAGTACAAGACTGTTTGCTACTCATTGTTCATGTTTTAGTGTTTGTATGTACTGGATAAAAAAAGCAAAGAAAACAGATAAATAAAAAGAAACGCAACACAGAATGAGGATATAAATACGGAGAATAAAAATCCCTCATTGGACTGGTTAGGGTTTTTGAAAGCTAGTTAAAAATCTTAGAGCTTCAGTAGGACGTTTAAAAATGAAGAGTTGAAGTTTGACTCAGAGATACTCAGTTTGGCTCCAATTTGATCAACAGTATACAATTATTATTTTGTTTCATACACAGATAATTACATTTTTTATGAGATGATAAATAATTTTGGTAGTAAATTTTTACAAAAGTGCAAAAACACCCCTGACACACAACAAACAAAACATACACACACAGTATTGATCCTGGTGTGGGGTTGCCCACAGTGCTACACGGTGGAAGACTGTGTGAGGAGGAGTCAGAGTAATGTGTCCACAGTGGCACATGTGTTCACACTATCACAGTGTGTATTTCTGTAAAGGGTAGTGCTACTCTGTGTGAGAGTGTGTGTGTGTGAGTGTGTGTGTGTGTGTGTGTGTGTGTTAGCAGCAGGATTTCTTCTTCTCTGTCGAGCTGCTGACCAGCTGCACCGTCTCCTCCTTCTCTCTGTCCTCTTGCTCTTTCAGGATCCTGAGACAAACCAAAGAGTAAAAACGAGTAAACCCTTCTGTTTTTACTCCCTCTACCTCTGAAAACATACAACAGGAACTTCATGCAGCAGTTCGGCTCTGTTTGTTGAAACCCTTCAGCTGGAATTTGACAAATGAATTTGCTTGTTTCTGATAAGTAAAAAACCCTTCACATTAATATCCATCCATCCATTTTCTACCGCTTATCTCGCTGGGGGTAACAGGCTTGAGCCTATCCCAGCATCTCAGGGTGAAGGCAGGGGACACCCTGGACAAGTCGCCAGTTCATTGCAGGGATGATGTATAGAGATGAACAACCCCACTCACATTCACACCTACGGGCAATTTGAAAGTGACCAATTTACCCAACTGTCTCTACACACCAAGCGCGAGCAAAATCATTCGCGTGAATGAATTACATGTTAAGTCAATGTAAAGACGCGATTAGATGCTCCTACAACTCTGGTGGTGTGAATGATGCGAATTGGGCAGAAGCTGAATATGTCTCAACTTGAGCAGATATTTGGGTCGCGATAACTGATTAGCACGAAGGTTGCCAGGTGACAAATGAAAATGAACGGTTGTTCACTGGTATCTAAAATGGAGGACAAACTGATTGTGTTGGTGTGTGGGTGCCCCGAATTATATGATACTTTTTCTTTCAATCACTGAAACCAGAATCAAAAAGTGATTAAGAAGGTAAAAAACCTTTGTCTATCACTTGATCCAGCCAGTTGAATTGGCAGGGATTACCGTTGAAATTACTGTTGATGCGCGAATGAAGCGAGTAAATACAATTCATTCACGTGTCTAGATTCGCGCAAATTAAGTGAGTAGATGATTTAACTCGCGCTTGGTGTGAGCGCCCCATAACACCACTTCTGCATGTTTTTACACAGAAACATACTGACTGGAATTCGAACCCATGACCTTCTTGCTGTGAAGGAACAGTGCTAACCACTACACCACTGTGCTGCCTCCCTCACATCAGTAACTGACTCTAAATAGTTAAGATGCCAGGAACAACCTGCAGAAAGAAGTTACAGCGCATCTAATTAGAGGACTAGTTGGGTGAGAGGAAAACACTGCGAACAGAATAAGTGCTGTTCTCCTTCATCAGCTGAATTGAGGTTTGGTTTCCCTGCTGTAGGATTTTGCTTTGAAAGCTACTCACCTGCATAAATGAACCATGGACTCCACCACGTTATGCCCAGAGTAGGCACTGCACTCATAGAAGCTTATCTGGCAGTCCTGAGAATGAGATGGTGATGATGATAAAATAATAGTTTTAGTACAGGAAGGAAACACTCTTCGAGTCTGACTGTTAATCTTTTGTCATGTAACTCTGCTCAGACTAACATCCAAAAATCAACTCTAATCATCTCAAAACAACAGAAGATGTTTTTAAAGGGGGTCTGACTAAACGACTGACTCTGACTCATCCACTGGAAACTTTAATAAAAGATAAGTCAGAACACACCTTGGCTAGTTTCTCTCCCACTCCCCCCTGAACTTGTCTCTTAGACTCCTTGTCTGTTTTGTTTGCCAAGAGCATGATGGGAACGTCCTCTCCTGCACTCTCCTGTAGAGAAGTAAACCAAAGTACACAGACTCAAAGACAGTGGCTCAGAGAGGTCGATGCTTCAGACACCTGCTGCAAAGATCTGTACCAGCTGAGAAATGTGTGCGAAGGTCATCCTCTTCTAGTCTCATCATTACAGTATTATGGAAAAAAATCACATATTTCCTGTTTTCTAAAAGTTTTAGTTTCAAACAGACTGAAACAAACTTGGTTCTGTGTTTTTTAACCCTGTACAACAGTAACAGGTTGACTGTTGCTGTCGTACCTTACCTTCACACTGGTCAACCACTGTCTGACGGCGGTGAAGCTGTGCTCGGCTGTAATGTCGTACATCACCACCACGCCATCAGCTTTACGGAAGAACTGCTTTGTGATGCTCCCGTACCTGCAGCAGGAGGAAGAAACAGAATCAGGAAAGCGTCCAAAACGACTCCAAAGAAATGATGTTCCTTATTCAACCACTATTTGGCTGCTGGATTCAGCTGCTTCATGTGAACATCATTATAAAGGTTGGTTTTACTCCTTTGTCTTGTCTTTGTTGAAGTCTCACCTCTCCTGCCCTACTGTGTCCCATATCTGCAGCGCCACTGGGCTGCCGTCCACTGTTATTGTCTTGACGGTGTAATCTATACCTGCATGCACAGGGAGCATCATGTTAGAGATCACGTTCGGATTATTGTGCACAGTTTGAGGAACATAGGATGTGAAAATCAATACACTAAATAAAAAATTACAACAAGAAGATCTTTTGTACCAACAACCATCAGACTGTTTTATCCTTTTATAGATAGCAGATGAGATGAGATTCCAGACAAATGAATTTCTCTTTGGAGATCAATAAAGTTATTGTGCTGTATTGAAAATCTTTGAGGTGTAGCACAGACTTTTGTTTCATACATTTACTATCCTTTTTTAATTGTCTATTCATGTGAATACATTTAAAATAGGAACTTTTCGCTTATTAAAGATGGGCAAGCATATAATGGTGATTTAAACTGGCAAGACTATGTACCTGCAAAAAAACACACCCATCACAAATGACCAGTTTGATCATACTCTATGCAGTTCTTCGTACACTGTTGGCATTGTTATATTAATGTTTATATTCCTCCATAAAGTCGGCATTAGAATTCAAGTCTACACTCTGCTAAACCGAATGAATCTCAGCACCTCATCATAACAATCAATATTCACAGGCTGCTGTTTGAGACCTGCACCCACACCCAGCTGATGGTAGGGACTCTACGTTTATAAAAGGAACTGCTTTAACTTGAAGTTTAACTGAAAGTAACTTTTGTAAGGATATTTGAGGTTTTATTATGGTGGTTTTAATTCTAAAGACCTGTATCTGATGTCCTTCACTTTCTCTGTATAGAAATACAAGATCAAATCTCACTGTTGTTGAATTAGAGAAGAATAGTTTTTGAGTGCTGAAACTAAATGTTTTAATCCAACAAGGTTTGCGAAGTAAAAAAAAGTATAATGTTTGATAGATGTCGACATACTGAACATTGTGAAAAACCTTTAAACCACAAGATGAAATCATGTAAAGACAGCTTGTCAAAAGCAGATTTTCCGCTTAACTCTGAGGTAAAAGAACCTAAAAGCAAAGAATGTGAGCTAAACCGTGAATATGTATATATGTACTGTATATATATATATATATATATATATATATATATATATATATATACACAAATATATATATATATGAACTCGTTCATTTTAATCTGTGTGAACTGGACTTTGAGCTCGCTTTATGTGGGTCTCAGCTTTACTCTCTCCATGCAGACTTGACAAACATCCGAGCCAACACTCACTGTTTGATGATTGCATTAGGATGTTTACTCGTTCATATTATTGTGAGTCACACTGCACACAGGCAGGACTACAGTATATATGACTGCTAGGAAAGCTAAGTGTTATATCATGACAGCATAAGTCTGAATACAGTCCTTTTAGGGGTGCTGTCTTAGCTGACTCTGCTCTGTGGTCTGAAGGACAGAAATTTTTTCTCATTTTCACACTTTTTTCTTGGCTGTTAAAACTGTCTGCTGTAATTAAACTGCTCTGTTAGCAAACAGAGAGCCTGAGGTCAACCACAGGACTGGGTGTGTTGCTGTCTTTGCTCACAGGAACTGAAGTGTGTGCTTGCATAACACGTGGTACACACTCAAAGTGGTGGCGGTGCCAGGATTAAAACAGTCATCACAGAACCGTCGGAGGAAGGACGTCTTTCCTACGTTGGAGTTCCCGACCAAGACGATCTTAAAGAGACGGTTCAGCGGCGAGGGACTTCCATCCTAAAAATCAAAAACAGGATTATTGTTCACACGTTTATTAATATCTTTATTTTTAACTTGTGAGCAAAATCAAGTGAAATGAAAGAAGAATAACAGTTTTAAAAAATGGAAAGTAAAACTGTACTATCAATGTCAGCTGCAAAAGTCAACAAAGTGAAGAGTGCATGCTAATAGGAGCAGGATCATCTCCCTGTCTACTACCCCTCAGCTAATCCACAGTACATTGATTCATTTTAGATCTTAAAAGTCACCCATATAGAGTTTGTCACTAGATGTTCACTTTTCTGTTACTCACGTCTACACTGGTATCTTTGCCGACAGGCTGACCCCTCGGGAATGTCGGGGTAACCCCCTCCTCTCTCTTTGACTTCTGTTGCTCTTGCTGCGGGGTGGAGGACGCAGGAGGAATAATGTCACTCATCACCAGCTCTATGTCGTTATCCTCCTCTGTGGCCTCCTCTCCTTCACTGCACTCCTGCAGCAGACTCGGAACCTGATGGTCCATCTGCAGTAAATGCGGGAGGTGGTCCTCCTCGATGGAGATGATCCTCTGGAGGTGTCCTCTCCTCTGGCATGAGCCGTTTGTCAGGCTGTGTCTGCGAGAGTTCACAGTCAGCTCCTCATCCACACTGTTGGTACAAAGTAGCATTTAAGTCCATGGTAGATAGAGACTGATTGATTCTCTTTTCAGCATATCTTATGAAAATGGTTTTTACCTTTTCATGTTACTGGTGTTGAGTTTCACAGCGTTGATTGACAACCTCTGCTTCACACCTGGTGCTTGCTCAGAGTTCTTCGTGCAGAAACAAAAGACATTTTCATCCATTTTACAGCATGTATTCAAGTAATGTTGCAAATTAATTCTTATCATTCTGATCGATTGACTGACTCTATGTTATTTGCACATCATGCATGCTAAGGGCCATACCCTCAGGGGTGCACCAGACACTAGAGAACATTTCAGTGATCCAGCAGTTCATTTTATGTCATTACAAAGTTGCATGTTTCTACTGCAGCTGCAACAAATCTGCTCCAAAAAGGTTTCACTTACGCAAAATTTTCAAAAACATCTTCTCAGAAAAATCACCAGTAACAAGAGACGTTTGGATCTTTGACTTTTGGTGAAATTGTGCTGAAAGGTACTGCGTATAAAATGCAACAGTGAGGTCTGAATCTTCCGATTTTACGACTCTCTTGGTCCCCCCCTAATGGTGAAGCAAAGGTGGCCTTTCAGTACAAGAAGCTCCTGTGATGCATGATAATTATAATCCTTCAGTTGTCGTTTTTTACCCTCAAAGATGTCTTCAAATTCTTCTGCAAACAACAACAATCACTCTCCATCATGCTGCAACTGCTGAATTTCGTGCAGCGATTCACTAAACACAAAAATGTCTGTCTACAAAAATGCCCTTTCTGTGCAATGGGTAGTGCAAGATGGCGGCTCATTCTTGTTAGATAAAAACAAAAGGACTTAAATATTCAGGTGATTCTTCAAAAGAGTGTCTTATGGATCTGTGACGATAGGAAACGGTGGGTCTTTCTTGTAAAATGTGTTGTTTTGTCCTCAAGAGGAGGTCAGTATAGAAAACAAAAGGCTCTGAAGTTTGTTTTCCTCATGAAGAAATAAAAAGGTGACAGACGAACAAACAGAAGAAGATATGTAGACAGTACCAAGACGCAGAGACCCCAAAAAGATTCAAGAAGATGTAAGGTAAAGAAAAAAATTAGGCCTAAAAGAGTCCCGAGGAATTGTTTATGTCCTTGCACCTCCATAATATTGTCAGTTGTCAATGATGAGGATGAGGATTCAGAAGGTTGGTAAAGACCCTGGAGCCGAAGTCTACACTCCGATCATTAGTCCAATACATTAGCAGCTCTAACCACGGCCAAAGTTACACAGACACTCAAACAAAATGAGGGCAGCTAACCCACCAAAGCAGGATGGTCTCCACCAGGTACTCAGAGCAAGAAACAGCATATTTTAAAGACCCCCCCCCCCTTTTTTTTTTTTTAGCATTGTGCCAAATATTGTACCCTGGAAATCCCTATGAAAGCCCATCCAGTCTGTTCTGCTTCACACAACTACCTCCTCCACACTGCACCTTAACTCTTCTTGTCTCTGCATAAAAGAAACACCCTCCTCATGTTCATCTGAATATCACAGCAATCAATCAAACTCAGAAAGGGCTGATTCATTCAAATTCAGGGGTCAGCTCATCAGCTCAAGAATGACAACGAGAAAAATATAGCAGTTTTATACATTTCCAGCAAGTTTCTTCACAGGTCTGTTTCAGCTGAATCATTAACATTTGTGTGTAATAATTTATGGTCTGTACCTGGTAACGAATATCCTTTTCATTCCGTAAGTGTTTGTTCATTTCCCTGTAAAAAAAACAAACAAAAAAAAAAAACAGGGTGAGAGGATATTTACACATATTTAGTTTATTCCTTTGTCACAAAAACAAAGTTTTGACTTTGATTATTCTGGTTGCCAACAATAAAAGACTGAACCATTGCTGGTCACATGGTTCCTCATTAACAGGAAGCTTTTGGATTGGGGATACTTATCATCCTCTCGAGATCCATACCTCAGCAGGTCCAGCTGTTTGAGGAGGCTGGCTCTCTCTCGTTGAAGTCCCTCAGTCTCTTTGTAGATTTCCCTGTAATCAAAGACAATGTCGCCTGTATAATAAACACTGTATAAACAGAGTCTATGTTACCATCCATTGAAACAGTCAGGTGCAAATATAGTGTTTATTGCTCTGACACATTGTCCTTCTATCGTCACCTTCAGCATGTGATTGAATCCAGACCAATGAGCATAAGAGCTGGGTCTCTTTTCCAACAGGCCCACCCTCATAGATGGTCTGGATGATGAGGCGTGGATGTATAAGAAAGTCTGAGTAGACAGAAAGGACTGAAACTCACATCTCCTTCTCCTCATGGAGCCGTGTGGACTGCTCCTGCAGCAGACTCAGCTGGTCCTGAGCTAACATCAGCTCTTGGCTGGTGTGCTCCAGCTCCCGGGTTAACTCATCGTTCGTCTGCTTCAGTTTCACAATCTCCTCCTTCGTCTCATGATGTTCACTGTGGAGGTCCTGACATTGACGCTCCAGCTGCAGATGGAGAGGTGGACACCAGTTTTAATGTACAGTTTATTAAACCATGCCATGTACACTTACACTGTGTTTACTATCGTGAAATATTACACTCCTAAACACCATGCCCAACATTGCCTGAACTGCCATGCTATCGTGATTGTATTTTTTTTCCTATATGACATTATGTCTCTGCATTTGTCTCATTTGCATTTCATATTTACTCAATTTTGATCGGGAAAAGTCCTTTAAGTTGTGTGACTGTTGAAGGATGGGAGCCTTTCATTCAGATGGTAACTACTGTTTACTAAATTAGATGAAAATACTGACTGGATTAAAAGATTGGTTTGTTTTTTTACAAAAGCTGGAAAATAAATGACATTTTTAGTGAAGTTGATATTGACTCATTCAGCAGGATACATCATCTTAAAAGCAGATTATCAGTTTTTTATTTTTACCCTTAACACTCCCTTAATTATGTGCCACCTCATTTCTTGTTTAAATGGCTTTTTTTTCCTTTAATGCTTTTCTCTATTACAAAAAAATGCTAATAGCTGCAAAAATGTGTGTAAACCAAAACAGGCAAAAAGAATCATTATTGGTTAAAAAAAAAAAAAAAATGTTGGATGTATTCGGTCAAACAAGAAAGATGAGTCATCATATTTTACTAATTCGAAGGTCCCCTTAAGTGGACACACTTTCAATCATCCCCTGAGGTAAAAATTTAGTGTCACTCAAACTCGATGGATACGCTTTCATTGAAAGTAGTTTTTCCTGTGAATCCTGAAAATGCAAAGGACTGACTTAGATTCACAGCACATACAATGAGTCTGTCATTGTGTTGGATGATGTGCAGTTAATTATTTGCTGTGTTACTACTGTACATCATCAGGATTACCTTTTGCTAACTCCTCTCTTAAAGAAAAGTGTGTGTGTGTAATTCCCCTGAACACTCACCCTCCTCTGTTTCTGACTGAGCTGCTCCAGCTCCCTCTCTTTACCGGACAGCTGCAGCTCCAGATCCCGACGGCGAGACAGAAACCGCTCATGGTCCTGCAATGCAAAAAAAAAAGGAAACTCAAACAAAATGGAAAAAACAAAGATTTAATCAAATATTAAACAGTGTTTCAGAAACTTGTTTGTACCTGCAGAGCAATCCTTTCTTTTTCATTCTTGATTTGTTGCTCCATTTCCTCGTAAAGATGCTGGATCTCGTCACCGTGTGTTGCTACTTTTCTGTACACATAAAACAATTTGTTCCTTGCAAATGTTGCATTAAAAACCACCTAATATGCAATATTAAATAGTTGAGGATGAGAACCGCCCAATAAAAGCCTCAGTATGGCTGTAGTAACATTTTTCTTTATTTCACTTAGAGGAACTTCTTGTTAGGGAAGACTTGAAGACTTCTCATTAATGACTTCAAATAAAGAGCATGAACATGTCTCTCCCTCTGACCTTTTGAGAGCGCTCTCCATCTCTTTCTTCTCCTGGTTGGCCTCTATGATCTGGGATGTCACTCTGGCCAGGAAGTCTTCAAAATTGGACAAAAGGTGAGGTTCATCCCGCTGCAGCTGGGCCCATAAGCTGCGCACCTCTGCAGGACTGATGAGACAAAGAGAGGTTTAAATTTTTAATGACTCTTTGAGAATCTTAATGCGGAGAAGGGAGATATTTACAGTCTTGCACCTTCTGTTGGCTGTATGACATTAAAACTCTGAAACATTCGTGTTTACTTTAGCTGACAGAGTTAAAAGAGCTACAAAAACTGCTTATGTAAGAGTTTAAAGTTGGTTTGGATGTTTTTTTTTTTTTTTGGTTCAAATCTACAATGTCCTTTAAAATGCGTCACTCTGCTGCAAGATCTGCATTGTGACTCCATTGCACTGACAAACTAGTTAACAGTGAAACAAATATTTGAATTAGCATGATAACAGAAATATGTACGCAGCTCTACTTTAGCTTAGCTTGATATGAACATCTGTCAGTGCTGCACAAACTGATCCGATGTGAATCATCAGCATGAGCAAAGCGGGTGAACAGAGGCCAAAAGGATGTGTAAATCTGGCATCCACCTCAGCGTCTGTTTGCTCTTATTGACCTGGAGCTGTTTGCTAAAGGTGAGTCTAGTGAAGCGTCTTGGAAGATCCTGTCATCAAATGTCTTTCTGTCTCACAAAGCAATGCCCAAACAGACTCAACTCCAGAGCTACCAAAGAGTCTGAGTGAAATATTAATGCAGAGACAGAAAACTCAAAACGATCAATGAATCTCAGGATTTTTAACTTATTTAAAGTTCTTTCTGTAGAGCAAGAATCAAGACCTTTAGAGTTACTAGTCTGACAACAAATCACAGTTGGTCAGCAATCAGTTTGGACCACCTGATACAGTTGTACAGTTGTAAAATGAATCAGGTTTTTAGCCTCAAAGATATACGAGCATAAGAAAGATGACAGTTTTTTGCGTTAACCTGCTCTCAATGTGAATGGGGCGAGGCAGGGGCAAAGGCTTTAGAGTCAGACTTTCAAAAATCAACCACAACAAGACAAAACAAAACTGCATTTTACTGCCCTATCATTATTACAGGTTCCCTCCGACCAGTGGTTCTCAAGTCCAGTCCTTGAGGCCCACTGTCCTGCATGTTTTGTATGTTTCCCTGCTCCAACACACCTGATTCAAATGATCAGCTCGTTATCAAGCTCTGCAATGGCTTAATAACGAGCTGATCATTTGAATCAGGTGTGTTGGAACCTCCCTACACTCTTATAAACCCTGGAGTCCAGTAATGACAATGATGAGAAAAACAACAAGAAAACTTTTGCTTTTGCTACTTTTTCTTATGCCAATGCTAAGTATCACAGCACTTTGTAAATCCCTATTCTTGTAAGTGCTATACAAATGAAGTTACTATTAATATTGCAGCAGTTATGCTGATTTAACCAGATGCAGCAGACATAAAAACCTCTGATACAAGTATCGGTGTTTAAACTCTTTGTGAGAATAACGCAGCAATCAAATCCAGTCTTTCTGAAACAGCAGCTTTGACCATTTTTGACTTTAACATTCTTCAAATCACTGCATCTGTCTTCATAATTCGATATCATAACTCAGATTTAATTTTGTGAAAATGCTGAAAATGTCCATTTCCTATTGGAGTATAACTCTGTTCAAAAGCAGGCAGTGGAAACTTCAGACTCTGGGTCAGTTTGCACAGCTGATTAAAGTCGCAGGCTAAACACTGGAAATGTGCTCCTGTGAGGTGTTGACAAAGATTTGAAGCTTGCCTAACTTCACTGAAATCACACACACTCAAACACACTGTACTCACTCCTCAAAGACACTGTTGGCTCCCAGGCTGTCCATCAGCATGCTGAAATGTTCCTCCTCTTCATCTTCTTCTCCTGTAACCAAACTCTCCTGCCTCTGGCTCTGGTATAAGACCTCTGGAGGACTCACACCTCTGTTTTTCTCCCCCATGTCTTCCTCTACAGGAATCCTCTGGCCGAATAAAAAGTCGCCTGAAAAAAATTTTAAGAGTTTGATGAACAATCCAAACATCAGACAGCAGGCCGTGGTGATTCTGATCGCTCTGTTTTAATGGACTGAAAACATACTGAAGCCCGAAGAGAACTCGTCCAGAGTGAGGTATCCATTGCTGTCAGAATCGAGGACATCAAACACGTTCTCCAGCTCCTCCGCACTGAAAGGGAGCCGGCCGTTCAGCCTCTATTTAACAAAACAGAAAACACAGCTGCTACTGCTGCAGAACAAAGGCTCAAGGACATTTAGCATCTGTAGCTATAACAACTGCTGCTGGAGGACAGTCACCATGGAGCAAACACAGCAAGTAGCTCAAAATAGAATAAATTAGCCTTAATAACACTCTTATACCACAGGATGTGAATCACAGGCTTCAACAAGTGGATTGTTTTTAGCACTCACATTGTTCGGACTAAATTTCACGTAATGATTATCTTTGTGTTAGGAACGGCGCTGTCCTCCTCAAAGGACATGCGGATCATCATAAGGCCACTTTATTCAAATTGTAATACACTATGTAACTCTGCCATGAATGATAAATGCATTATTAAAATGAAGACATTACGTTTTAAGTCTCTTGTCTGTTTGCACGCTTCATAACACTTCACAGAGGGGACATGCTGGTGTGCATAAGAGGTCATTGTCTGTCCTTTTTTTGGCCAATAATGAGAAATGCTCATATCTGCCAGTACTGATAACCAACTCAAAAGGTATTATGCTGATACCTATAGTATGCCAACAATATCATACATCTCTAATAAGCAAAAAAGACCAAAACATTTTTTTTTAAATAGCAACAAAATCCCATCAAAATAACAATAAAAGCATAAAAAAAGCCACTGAAAAAATCTTGGATCTCTTAATTTTGTTCGTATAACTCTATGTTTAAAAATACCATGATAGCCTACACATCAAAAGGCACATTTATCTGATGAGTTTAGATCAGTGTTTTATTCTGAAAATAGAAAGCAAAAACAAAAAAGGCCTGCACTGCCTGCAAGTGTAAAAAAAGAAAAGCTGCCGCTGCAAAAAGTTTAGTTTAAGTTCTTGAAATGTGTCTTTGACTTGATTGTATTTCTGCTTGGTTCATATTCTCATTTGAAGCAATAAACGCCTCAACGTGTCCTTTTTTAAATCTTAAAATACAGTGATTATCTGGACATGTCAGGTGGATAAGTGTAATAGGACATTTTTTGACTGGAGGAGGTAATGGTAAATGTCTGATGTGGTCCCAGCTATGAGCTGTGCACTGCCGAACACTGCTGAGTGTGTTAGTTTGCATAGTGTGCCAAGGTGTGCTCATTATGATGAGATTCTTGAGTATCAAATAATTAATACTATTGAAATACAATAGAGAAAAGTAATCGCTCAAAGATCCCAATCAAACTGCACATTTTGATATTTACTTTGCCCCACAATCCTTCAAGCTACAACAGTGCCTCAGGGCTTTAGGCTTTATTGTATGGGGCATGCTGTTAAGTTTATAGCATCTCTATTGTATAGGGGTCAGTTCCTCTGTGCATATCCCTGTGGCGCTAATAAGGATTCTGATTGAGAGTCAGCTTTTTATCGTTAATCAAATTGCTCTAAAAGTAATTCAATGATGCAGAGATATCAGAGCAGTCCCTGATTAGTAAACTGGTCTCAGCTGTGGGCCTGGCCTGAGGCTCACAAATTGCTACAGCAACTTGAGCTGGTTGCCCATAATGATAGATGCACAGAAAAGGGTGGACTTTTCCCCCCTAAGTGCTGGTCTCACTTTTGGGCTTATTCCGAAAAAACGGTAGCTCCTATTAGAAAAAAAAAAAAAAAAGCAGACTGTGGTCATCGTAAGGACTTCCTGAACACTTATGAAGTTGATATTTCTACAGTAAAAGGTTTGGACATACTTGCAAGTTATAAATGGGAGTCCCTTCTGCCTCTCTCAGAAATTCTTTGTATTAGTGTCTATGGGGAGCAGAGATGACTTAGTATTTAAATTCTGTAAAAGTTTGTCTACAAAAGTGTCTGAAAAGTTTCAGACAATTCCATGCAACCTTTCTCACCCTGGTCGCCAGTTTTGGTCTTCACCAGTCTTCTTCAAAGTTCAGAGTCTGCCCGGTGTGAGACCAAGAGAAGACCAAGTGAAGACACTCTTGATTTCTTAATAACACACTTTTTTGCTTTCTCAAAGACATTTATCCTCCCTTTTCAAGTCTAGAGTTTTTTTTTTTTTTGTTGCTTTGATGCAGCAGACTTTCCTATGAATAACATATTCAGTTACATGTTGTGTTTTTAATTGATCGCTGCTCTGCTGTCACCACATCACCAGATGATCTTATTGCATAGCTGGCAAAAAGCTGTTGGACTGTTTTGAGTCACAGGTTCAGGAAGTTGTTTATGCAAAGTTACTCCCGTGTTTGCACTGTACCATAATTTGTGCTCAGCTTATGATAGCTGACATAATTGATCAGGGCGAGGTGATGGCTGTAATCGTAGGCCTCCCCAGACCACATCAAAACTAGAGTTGATATAGAGCTGTCCCAATGTACCAGTGTCACAATACCAGTTGTTTTTAAACAGAAAATATTGATATTGTGCAAGAAGGTATACATTTTAAGTTCATAATAGTGGTCTCTCACGCTATGTTACACCTGCCATCATACAGTTGAAGCAAGTCTATGGCAGGTGGCATACAAAGAAGCAGCAGCAGCTGCTGGTGAGCTGGCTGGAGCAGCCGCCTTATAGATGATTAGACACTTTTAAAGACCAACAATCTATGATTAATCATGGATCCAAAAACAACACAAGAACTCACTTATCAAATTAATGTTTATACTTTCTAACCATTCTTTTCACAGTTTTTATTCATTCCTGTAAACTCAGATTTATATCAATAATTTATAATAATATTTATATCAATAAAGTTATTCTTATCATATCTTATCTTAGATTTACCAGACAAAGGTTAAATCGCAAAAGCCACCCATACACGCTCACTGACTTAGAGCTGCGTACTCGCTAAGTTTGTAGGGTCTCTAGCAGACTTTTTGAGCCCTTTATGCAGCCTCCCTACAAGTGGGCATCTTTGCAGACTTTGCATTAGGGAATTACCCATAGTTCATAGCATAGTGATATGTCCACAGGGTTACCAGGGGTAGCCTGAAAGAGTGGAGGGGAAATAAATGCCAAAATATAGAATTTATTCTTAAAAAAGACAGTAACTACAAGCATAGAACATTGGTGCTTGAAAAATAAGTTTCTTAGCATTAGCAAATAATTTTATACAAATCTAAAAGCCTTGACACACCTGGGGTCCGTTTCACGTAGCAGGTTTAATGGAAACTCCGAGTTTGTTAATCCTGAAATCAGGGAAACCCTGAGTTTTCCGTTTCACAAAGGAGGGTTAGTTAAACCAGGGAGAGAGGGGTAACTCTAACCTGTTTCACAAAGAGAGGTAACTCAACCTCGCGGTCAGTTACCACAGTAACAGACTCCGTGAACCTAACCTGGGGCCTGTTCGACGAAGCAGGATTACTGCTTAGCGAGGTAACTTTGAGGATAAGTTCGGGGTTTCCTGTTCTACGACGCGGGTTCACCTCTTAGCGAGGCGAGTCTCCATAGCAACATACGCTGAACGGCTAAACTGCCCCGGGGCAGGTTAAGTTCCAGATTGCACTCACCGAGTATAAAAACCCCGCCCACTGACCAATGAGCTCTCTCGAAAAACGGCTTGTCCGTTCTTGGAGGATCCTGTAGACCTCGGTGCTCGCATTGTCCGAGGAGGAGCACTCCGGCTCGCGAGAGTTTACAGGGAGAGTTTTCTCCGGATGACCACCTTTATGAAAGGCTCATATGGCCGACATATTACACAAAACATGTAAACACGATAGGAATGAACAAATGAATGATTCATCTTGGGAATGAATGGGCATGGGCTGCGCGATCACAGACAACATCTCGGTACTATTTAGTAGCAGCGCACGCCCCTTATAATAACCCCGTAAATACTGTTGTTCAGGACTGCTTACTTGTGCTTCCTACCCACTGTAACAACCGTTGTTCGAGCCCACATGCAACATTTTTGTTCTCATTCACGAAACGCTTAAATCAGGGACATTTTCGGGGACAGCTTTAGCCGGGGACAGATCATCCAATTCGGGGACTGTCACCTTAGTTAAAAGCGCATGTTGAACAGTGCTATCTCAGGGTGATAATGACATCAAAGATTACTTTTCTGCCAGCATTCCCTCCGTGCTTTTGTAGCGGCGACGGTGTTGCTTTTGAGGTTTATGGTAGCTTTTAATTCTTCATACTTTCTCATGATCGTCTCCTGTTCCTCGTTTGTGAAGTCCATGGTCCTTCACTCTCCAGCCTGCTCTGACGCTCCAGACTGATCCATGTTCGCGATTGGTCAGATGCGGCGGGCTCCGCCTTATATGTGTGCACGCGCTCATAGCAGAGCTGGATCCACTTATGAGGTTGATAACCAGCGTCGTAAAACCGCTTAGCGAGACCGCTGGCTACCGCGCTAAGTTGAGCGAGGTAGCTCCAAGCCTACCTCGCTAAGTTGAACCTGCTTCGTAGAACAGGCCCCAGGTTTAACTCAGTAAACCCAGAGTTTCAGGTGAGACATCGGCATTTTCTCATTTTGATCATGTTTTACATTGTCAAGTAAGTATTAAGTGGCAGTTTGATCCCTTAAAAAAATGCTCTTTTCACACTCAAAACTGAATTTTACTCTCTTATTATGTTCCGTTAAATGATTAGGAATATTAACGGGCAAGCCCCACCTTTAACGGCGGCAAAGGAGCTGCCCCCCACCCCTCCCCGTTCGACGATCGCGGCCGGTCCGATCAAGTTACATGAAACTTACATCTGTACTGCTGCGGTCCCGCCTGCTGCTGCTGCTGCTGCTCCGACATGGTGCGCGCTGCTGTGGCCAGCCGGCGTTCGCGACACTTTTAAATAGGCAGAGCAGCTGGTGGCGCTAGCATCACATGCGCTTCTACAACTTTTAAGAGGACGAAGAAGAAGCCCGCGGTGCATTTTGGGTCAGTAGCATGCCCGTAGGATGCACCGAGACCAACCTACAATGTGGGCGTGTCTAGCGTCTGAAGTAGTATCTGAAGTAGCATGCTACTCGCTCCGGTGGCCAATTCGGACATGCTAGATACTACTTCGACTACTACTTCGACTACTACTTGGCAATTCGGACGCAGCTTAGATTTAAAGTTACGCATTGACGCGAGCAGCGATTTCCTTCCATGCCCTCTCCCTCTCCTTTGCAGCTGCTGCTGTATTGCACTTTCTTTTAAAAACGTGCTGTAATTCGCTGTTGGCTTGCTGCTGCCCCCTCCTTCTCCCTGTTTCCATTGGTTGATCATTGAATCTGCGCTCCACAGATGCTGGCTGTTTATGTCTGGCGTGCACGTGCTAAACTCCAGGTCAAACTACTCGGAGTTGTTAAAACCGTCTCAAATCAAGTGTTGTGAAACCGGAAACTCAGAGTTTCCTAACTCAGAGTAGATCAACTCAGAGTTAAGGATTTAACTCAGAGTTTGTTGAACCACCTACGTGAAACGGACCCCTGTAGCCTACACCTGTTTTGTTTTTTTCTCTCAGCAATATGCTAAGAAGTCCGTCTAGGAGAATGAGATTGAGCGGTACGTCAAAATAAATGCACAGTTTCAGAATAAAATGTCCGAAAATAAGGAAGACCGAAAATGTCAAGGAAAAGTAAGATAAACAATTGTTTTATGATGGATAGTAGTATTTTGGTCACAGAGCTGGTAAATATTGTGATAATTTTGTTATCATGATACCTTAAAGCCATGATATTTGTGAGGTAAAATCTGATAATGTGACAATAAGTAAATTTTAGAATCACAGCATCCCTAAAATCATCTTTAGACCCAAGTTTTGTCATTTGTTAAATATTTCGATTAGTAGCTGGATAATAAGTTGTATGATGTATAGTGAGCAGGGTGTTGCAATGGATTGGACCCCCTTCAGGGTGACAAAGACCCTGACTCGTTCTTGTTTTTACCCACAGTTTATGATAAAGTCACCTACACACACATTAAAACCATTAATCTAAGCTTTAGGCTTAACTTCAGGGTGGGTTTTCTAGTCAGGCTTGTGCGGCTCGACCTTAGTCAGAGGGTTAGCCCAAAGGATGGACAACAGATTGAAAACTGCCAAACAAAACCTCCTGACCATGACAGAAAACACAGGACAATCTGCAAGAAAAGCCAACACAGCCACACCTCTGTTAGCAGCTTGGGTTTTTATGCGTGTTTGCACGGCTTTAAATGTTGGCCGAGGCCACCCAGACAATCCAGGGAGGGAGAGCTTCTCTCAGCTGGTCCTGTAAAGAGCGTTATCTGAGCAGAGCACATCCCTCATGTCAGCAAACAGCAGGACTGTAAAGCCAGCGTGTTTGTGGTCAGGGTGAGAAACGGACTCCTAAACTGTGAAGTAAACACTGAGGGCGAGCAGAGGCAATCATGTAACCACCTTTGAGGGTTGTATAGAGAGTTTAAAACAAGTTAACAAGCACTTCTGAAAAGTGTAGATTCTAGTCATAAAGAAATACAAACCAAAAGGACAGGCTGATGTCTTTCTCCTCATTTCATGTCCAATCTATTTCCATAAACACCGGATCAAAGTGTGTTTATGCTCAGCGAATGAGAGCCTACGAGTGCTTCATCAAAGGATTAGCCGCAGCGGGGACGCACATCTGAGGGCCGAGTGAATCTGCACAATAATGTGAGTGGAGGAGTTACAAGACAAAGAGTCTGCATGGCTCTCTGTGACTCAGGCTCTTTCATGCCGTGTTGAATAAGGTGCACATGTCCACACTGCTGAGAATCACTAATGAGCACACACACAGACTCATTCTGTGTCAATGAGGAGCGCTTTACTCTAAATGCAATGAAAAGAGAAAAGTGGGGGGAAAAAAATGGCTCAAATGCTGAGGCTGCTTTGTCCATTTAATACTCCTGCAAGTTGTTAAAGTTACTCACAGAGTGTTTCTGTTATTGGGGTGACATTTTCTCACATTGGATCTTTTATTTAACAACTTTCATGCAGCAAATCTTCTTTCTTTCTTTCTTTAACTAGTAGCTGTCTCACCTGCATGTCCCGCCGCGAGATGAAGCCCTTGTTCTCAATGTCACACATCTGGAAGAACTCGTGAGTTTTCTCCAGAACTGTCCTCTGTGTCATGTCCTCACTTTCACATTTACCCTCCTCTTCCTCACTCCCTTGTTTTTGCCATGATGTCCAGCGCACAGATCTGGTCGTGGTGTCAGCAGTGGCGCACGGAGCAGTAAAAGCTGCCATGGTCGTTGTGAGTCTCTTGGTTTGAGAGCGTTTTTCCGTGTCCTTCACATGAGCCAGGTGCTCAGAGATTTGGAGAGAAGAGATCCTGGAGAAGCGAAGCTTCAGGCTGCTCCACAGCAGAGGATGTCACACGTGTGGCCCATGGTCATCTCTTAGCAACTGCCTCTTTAACAAGTCGATGAAACCTTTGAGAGAGATAGGAGGAGCATCTTCAGTTTGAATAAGTACAGCCTTCTGCAGGGTTAGTAAGAAGCATTTATTTATTTATTTATTACTTTAAAGCAAAAAAATGAAAGAGAAGCTCTAGTGTGAGCAGTTATCACAACCTCTAGAGCTGAAGTAGAAGACAAACTTAATTAAATCACACTTTTCAAAACTAAGGTACTCATGCACTCAACAAATAAATCACAGCATACTATAATAAAATTAGTACTCATTGTAAAAGCAAATCATAAATTTAACTGAAATGTCTGATAAGTCAATAAATCAAGGCTAAAAAAAGTCAAACAAAGCCAAGGAGAACTTGATAGACTGTTTCACGTGGATTTATTTCTCATTATTGTGGGTGTAACCCTTTAGACTGTGGTTATTAAAGGCAGAACCATGAAGAAAACCTTAGAGAGTGATTGGATGGGTAACCTGTCTGTCATGTTTAGTGCTAGCCAATCAGAACATACAACATAATGGGCGTGAGCTGACTCTGAGGAGTGACCGACGTACCATGAGCATGACATGAGCTGTTAGAGAACTACACTCACCGGCCACTTTATTAGGTACACCTGTCCAACTGCTCGTTAACACTTAATTTCTAATCAGCCAATCACATGGCGGCAACTTGACATGGTCAAGACAATCTCCTGCAGTTCAAACCGAGCATCAGTATGGGGAAGAAAGGTGATTTGAGTGACTTTGAACGTGGCATGGTTGTTGGTGCCAGAAGGGCTGGTCTGAGTATTTCAGAAACTGCTGATCTACTGGGATTTTCACGCACAACCATCTCTAGGGTTAACAGAGAATGGTCCGAAAAAGAAAAAATATCCAGTGTGCGGCAGTTCTGTGGGCGGAAATGCCTTGTTGATGCCAGAGGTCAGAGGAGAATGGCCAGACTGGTTCGAGCTGATAGAAAGGCAACAGTGACTCAAATAACCACCCGTTACAACCAAGGTAGGCAGAAGAGCATCTCTGAACGCACAGTACGTCGAACTTTGAGGCAGATGGGCTACAGCAGCAGAAGACCACGCCGGGTGCCACTCCTTTCAGCTAAGAACAGGAAACTGAGGCTACAATTTGCACAAGCTCATCGAAATTGGACAATAGAAGATTGGAAAAACGTTGCCTGGTCTGATGAGTCTCGATTTCTGCTGCAACATTCGGATGGTAGGGTCAGAATTTGCCGTCAACAACATGAAAGCATGGATCCATCCTGCCTTGTATCAACGGTTCAGGCTGGTGGTGGTGGTGTCATGGTGTGGGGAATATTTTCTTGGCACTCTTTGGGCCCCTTGGTACCAATTGAGCATCGTTGCAACGCCACAGCCTACCTGAGTATTGTTGCTGACCATGTCCATCCCTTTATGACCACAATGTACCCAACTTCTGATGGCTACTTTCAGCAGGATAATGCGCCATGTCATAAAGCTGGAATCATCTCAGACTGGTTTCTTGAACATGACAATGAGTTCACTGTACTCAAATGGCCTCCACAGTCACCAGATCTCAATCCAATAGAGCATCTTTGGGATGTGGTGGAACGGGAGATTCGCATCATGGATGTGCAGCCGACAAATCTGCGGCAACTGTGTGATGCCATCATGTCAATATGGACCAAGCTCTCTGAGGAATGCTTCCAGCACCTTGTTGAATCTATGCCACGAAGAATTGAGGCAGTTCTGAAGGCAAAAGGGGGTCCAACCCGTTACTAGCATGGTGTACCTAATAAAGTGGCCGGTGAGTGTATATTTGAGAGCAAAAACAATCACCTCATAACTATTTCTCAGGTTTTATAACACACCTCTAAAGAGAGCAGATATTACCAATTCAAGAGAACCTGTTGCATCCACTCAAAGGTGTGTGTGTACAAAAGAAAAGAGCCATCTGATGGTGAACCTAAAGTGTAGAGAGTAAACTTAAACCAGGTTGACTGCTTAGATCCGGGTCTCTAAAAATTTGCTACATTATGTGGCGGAGTCAGCCCCGTCTCAAGAAAACTTAAGCGTAGCTTGCACAACAGCCCTCCAAGCAGTTTCTCAAAAAAGAGGCCAGGCTGACCAACATTCACCGTGATGAATTAATGGCATGTAACTCTTAGTACTTCACTTCAAATGCACTAAGATATCCCTTGAATTATTTTCATACATGTGTAAATGTGTCAGTAGAGGTAGGGTAGTCAATACAGTATGAATAAAGGATACAAGGTCATGGTTCTGTCATAAAAAGATGTTTGTAATATAAATTCTACTCCTCACCAAGACGTGACATAAATTCTGCATTTAAGGGCACATTACTTGTTGCATCTCCATGAATCTTAAAAACTGTTTCCATTCCCAACAATCTCAGCTGCAGAAAGCTTGCCTTTACAGCTGAAATAAACTGTCAGTCAAACTTTTAAGTGCTGTCAAAAATCACATCACGATTCTTTACAGATGGATCATGAGGACTATGAGTTTGTAGACTATGTGACTATGCGCCAGAGAGTTTAGTATGTTGTCTCTGGAGTTATTTGTTCATCTTCATTTTGGCCTTTACTGACCTGTTCAAGAATTACATCTTACTCTTGTCATGGCCGTCTATTTGGCAACAACAACAAAAAAGTGGTACATTGCTCAAAATAAAAGTTATATTACAATGATGCTCCTAAATGGTGCACAGAGCCTCAAGTTATTCATCAGGTTCATTGCTGCTCTCTAATACACTGATCACTCTGAGACATGGCCTCATGGCCCTTCCTCCTTCTCCTCTTTGCTCAGAGATTGATTTCATCCGACAACTGATCCAAGAACTGAAGAGGAAGTTTTGTGAGGATAAGGAGGGTGAATATTGACTGATAAGACTCACTCTGGGAGAGTTTCATGCACACTACACTTTCTGTGTGCACTGGTTCGGAAGAGTGCTGATCAGAGAGTTGTTGTGCATCATGAGTCGGCAAAGTCGATTCATGAACAAGAGCACCAGACAGTGTGTGTATGTGTGTGTGTCTGCGTGTGTGTTGGCGTGTTGACCCATGCAAATGTAGATACTGGGGGCTGGTACAAGACAAACAGGAAACTCTGATGCATGTAGGAGGGGAGTAGAAGGTCAGAGGAGTCAGATGTAATGCTCACAGGTACAAAAATACACTCACCCAGACACACACAAACACTCCTCCACAACTTACACTAAGTAGACATGCAAAGGAACACGGCACGGTCAACATCGGAAAAGGCTGCAGCACCAAAGCAAGAATCTCTAGACTTTAATAGGATAGATAAACATCTTGGAGAGCGAGGAGGCCAAATAAATGACGGGGAGGTGTTTGAGTTCATCACTGTGTCCACACAGCCCATCCCTAAGGTCAATCAGCAGATTAATTGGGTTGATTAATGGCATCATATCTGCATCAGCCCTCACAAGGCCAATATCACTTTTTTTGATAAAACATTTTTTCTCATCACCCAGATCGAATCATCCATGTTGAATCTAAAAGTCAATGTATTTTATATAAATTCTGTTATGATGTGTAGCATAATGCAGTTGAGTATTATGCTATTATGATAGTAGAATTTAAGCAGTATCCAGAATCTTTGCCCGTATACTTATAGGGCAAAGATACTTTACCCCTATACATATTACAGGCTAAATTAACCATGTTATTAGATTTAAATGTGGAATGATGACTCTGTGCAGGGCTGTGTCCGAAATGAATCACTCAATCCCTAATCCCTAACCCCCATATTGGGTTTTACTATATATTTGACTACGTAGTGAACTCAATTACCAGAGGTTTCAGACACTTCATGGCAAGACGCAATGCATGACGGGGTGCCCACCACCATCACTACATTTTGCAATACTTCATGGGAAATTTTGAGTCACCTATATTGGGCACTGGAATTGATCACTGAGGTTTTGGACACCCCTCAAAATGGCACTAACCCCCATACAGTCACCTAAATAGGGGTTAGGGATCCATTTCAGACACAGCCCAGGACTTTCTTTTTTATTTTAACCCCAATATTGACTTCATATTGTTTTAATTCCTTAACAATGTTTAGATAGTTGGACAGAATTAAAAAATGTCACTGTGGTGATGTTTTACAGAGCCAAATTTTGTTTCATCTACATTTACTTGATTTTTTTTTTTTTTTTTAATATTTTAATTTTTTTTTGTTAGTTTTAAAAAATTGTTGTTTTGTCATAATGTGTGGTGTCAGCAGTGATATACTGACCAATCGCAGGCCTTTATTTTAAAATTGGGAGTAGGTGCTTTAAGACATTGATACAAGAGCAGTGTGTTAATACAAAACCAAGATGGCAGCTTCCACCAACTTCCACTGATCTTTTATTAAGTCAAGTCTTAGGCTTTTATTTTATTATGTTTCTGAACAATTCCTCTCACTTTTTAGCCCAGCAGACGTTAGCTGGTTGAAGTGTTTGATCTCTACAGCCTTTCACTTGTAGTACTCACTCTGTCCCTCAGCTTTTCAGGCACACAGATACGCACACCTGCCCCCTCCTGCTTCTCTCCCTGCTCTTCTTCTGCTCCTCTTCACTCTCTACATGTAGCTGCCTGATAGTTTGTACCTGTTGCACAGCGTGGAAAAAAAAATGTGCGCAGCCCCTTTATTTTGGGAGATACAAGCATCAGGTGAAGGCTCAGTATCAGCACAGTCATTTTGAACCAGACCAGGATCCGGGGAGCAAATAGACTGATCTAGACATGTGTTTCAAATTGGTAAGAAATATAAATTTGACTTTAAAAAGATACAAAGTGTAACTGAAAGTCTGTGATGTGCTTAGAAAAAAACACCAAAATAATAGTTTAAAAACTGTCATTTTAGTTGTTTTGAGCTCATTTCCTTCACACCTTCTTTATGGTTTGTCCTTTGGTAGTGTTTTTATTTGCTCATCTTTTCTATTTGAAAACCTATTCTCAAACAGTAATATGCCAAGGTTTGATTATCCAACACTTTTTTAGTCCCCTGGCTCAGTCTTACTTCTGACAAGTACCTTATATTACAAATAAACTGAAACTAAAAGTCCATCCAATAGAAATGTCATTAAAAGTAAGCATTTAACACATAAAAAGTACACTATACTGATTAAAACTATATGAAAACAGTCAAAACAAATAAAATTAATTAAAAAAAACTTAAGACTGTAATAACCTCAATGCATTTTTTAATGCGTCATGCTTCAAGTTTGAACATTGTGCAATGCACCACAAGCCAAACCTCGTAAGGAAAGTCACCTGACCACAGTGAACAATAGAGCAGCTGAGGACTGAGAGAGGAAATAAGAAAGGAAACCAAGACGAGCTGTTACTGGGAAGAGAGATGTCGTGCTTTTGTCTTCACGCACATGATAACACATAAAGCTTATCTAACACAGCGTCCTGTTGGACACATGCCAGAGACAGGTTTATGACTCACTGTTAAAACTTGGAGAGTGTGTTCAGACAGGTGGCATGTGATAAACAAACAGATTATAACAAACTTAAGCACTTAATGATTTCACGGGTAACTGCTGTGACTCCAATGCATTGCAATCAATTATAAGTCAAGAGAGTAAATATACTTAAGCTCGCTGCTTTGCATGCAATCATCTTATCAGAGTTATGACTGGACATGTGACAGCTGTTTGAGTTTCACCGCTGCACTACCTGCACTCAGAGACCCAGTCTACCCACAGTGAGGTTTTGGTTAGAGTTAGAAACAGAAACCTTCAGATTGTGGTCTAAAATTGGGGAGCAAAACTAGTGCACGCAAACAATTTATCAAAACCAACCCGGACAAAGGTTCCTGAGTCACAACCAAACCTAATCACATGACTTACAAAATCCACTATGAAATATACCAACATACTGTGACCATGGAGTCATTATTAAGATGGAAAACAAGGTTTTTGACTGTATACTCTCCCACAAATAGAAAAATAACTTAATTAGCCATACTGCATGACTTTTCCCAAAATATACACACCATGAGTAGATGCATGTACATGAAGTCAAAGCTGATTTCAAATGTTACAGGTTCCTTCAATTACTCTGGCTCATTTTTGGAAAATGTCACAACTTTCTCTGCATTACAGATTCACTGCGAAACAGAACTAGTGCATGTTCGCAAAAGGAAGTAATGTACTTCAAAACATTTCACAACTTTTTTTTTGTTTATTTTTTTGCACCACATTTTAAGAAAAGGGAAACACAATCAAAGAATAATTTGTAATACAATGCAGGGAGGGAAGGGAAGTCCTCTCTTGTCCGCAGAACCTCATTTTTCTTTCTGCGTTTCAATTTTTTAACTTTTTTAACCACAGGGGTTAAAATGTAAGGAATTTTTTTTTTGTTATTGTCACAAAGTACATTTTGATAATGATTCAATCAATCAATAAGTCTTCATTCATACAGCACCAGGTCACTATAAATGTCTCAACACAATTTACAAATGCAGCTGGACTAGACTTCGCATTAGCCTATTAAGACCCAACATCAAAATGAGATTAGATTTAGTCTCAAATTTTAAGATCTATTTAAGATCTGACCCACACTGATCCTATCTTCATCCACCATGCTGCAAGTGACTTAAAGCTGAACCAAGTTATATTAGGGCACAGAGTTGAGAGTGAAGTAAAGGCTACTTTTAGGGGAGATTGATGTTTCTCCTCCTGTAAATGCAACATCTTAAGTACGTTTAAAGTGTTGACGACAGCTCCTGCAAAATCAGACTCCTGCAACTGCTGCATGAGGTCGACCTCAGAGAAATGCACTCTGCAAATACACCTGTCCAACATTTTACTGCAAGTAAACTTATAAAACAAGTAAGACATGAACACATTATTCAGATACAACGACATTTGAAGATGTCAAGGTGTATTTTCAACTTTTCGGTTTTGACAAAACACGTGTTCGCTTCCTCCCTGTGAGCACACTTTCCTTATTGTGAAACATCCTGAGACAAAGACTCATACCTCACTGCGAAACTTGCTTTTAGCCTGCACAAAGTACTCCCAGAACTTTAAATGACTGTTGTCCCCCTGAATGTATCGTCACCGCTAACTGAGGGCGAACAGCCGCAGTAAGGTGGAGTCTGTCAGCTGAGTTTACCCCGCAGGTGTTATTAGCGGACTTTTGGAAAACAACAGGAAGTCACGTACCGGTGAATGAAAAGTCTAATGAAGGTCTGCCGTGCTCGACCTCCTCTCCTGCATCAGTTTAATCCGTTCAGAGTGAATCCAAGTGTTCAAACAGCGTGAGTACAGGAATGTCACTGGGCCACACTCAGCACTGACGAGGCAAACTTTGAGGTAGCGACGTCATCGAAGTCATCCCGCGTTACCATAGCGACACTAACACGGAAGCGCACATGCAGGAAGACAACAAGACCGCAGTCTCACCAGCTTTCTTTTTCTTTCTTTCCTTACCTGTGTCAGTGTCTCACCAGAGTTACATTAAAACAAAAAAATGACAAATTTGAAAGTCATGATAAGTTCAGTCCAACAAAATCCAACTAGTAGTTTTACTGAGTCAAAATGTCAAACGTGGTTAAAGTTTCAAACTGTGAGTCAAAGTGTATAATCCCAGGATGAAACTACAGGCTGGTTTGAATGTCAAAAATCACGAGAAATAAGTAAAAGGCGCAACAGATTTGCTCAAACTATGCCATCAGCAATTGGTGACTAACATTCACAAAAATTAAAGTCATGTTACCTAAACTTATTACAGACAAACAAAGTTGATGCTAGTCTCCAGAGCAAAACAATGGGCTAAATTAAAATACTGTCAACATATGGTGCGTTCAATTTGTTCCCGGAGGTAGGAATTTACGAGCTTCCTAGTCGGAACTTCCAACTGGAACGGACGTCGAGGTCGGATTTCCGACTCAGAATGTCGGACGATCAACACAGGCCCCAAATTGACGTTAAAGATGGCGGCGCCGGTTGTAAACTGTAAGTTGAAGCTCCTGTTATAACCGTTTTATTTACACTTTTCACTATTTATTGTCGCATTAAGTCAGCCTGAGGCTCAGGCTACAAAAGTATTGTTAGATGTATATTTATGGAAATGCTGTCATACTGTAATTTACGGCTTTGTCCGAAATGAATCACTCAATCCCTAACCCCTGACCCCCATACGGGGTTTCACTATGTAGCTGACTATGTAGTGAGCTCAACTATGGAGCTGACATACTTCTGTCTTTAGCTGTTTGACATTAGTGTACCTTTTATTTTATTTTTTCATTCAATCATTTACCTTTTACACAGTTTTAGTACATTTTAGCCCTATTCTATCCTGTTTATTCCACTTTTATCATCTTAGAATTATTTTTTATTTGGTGATTTGATTGACCTTTCGGCAATTTTTGTGATTTTCTCTTGAACTGCTTTGTGGACTGTCTTTTAACTGTCTCTGTAATTTGTCATCACGCAGATGATGATTATCCCTCATTGATTTCTCAGTTTTAAATAAAAGGTGAATGAATAAATGAATATTTGTCATTTTAAACACATAAACATGACTTTGTTGCATGGCAGCAGTGGATGAGGCTTCTTGAGTGTTGGGTTGCTCAGTGCCAGGAGAGCTTCGAAGAGTTAGAGGCTGAAATTATGTTGAATTAAGCAAGCTCCACATGGGATTTGCTCAGAGTGGCACCATCTGTCGATGAATCTTTTTTGAAGGGCAAATTCATCTGGAAAAATGGGACTTGGTTGCATGGCAATCAATGTTTTTTTTTTTTCTCGAATTTTTTTTTAATGAATTTAAAATGCAGTTTTTGTATATTCGGTGTAATAAATATGATGTCCAATTCCTTAGCATATTTCAGAGTTCATTTCAACTTATAAGATCTGTTGGTTAAACCTTATGAAGCAGACCTTGATGTGTTCATAATTGCCTTTAACAACATATGAACTTTATTCAGCCCAAGTGTGTTTGTTGAGCTTTGACAGGCTCATCTTTAAAGACTGTTCTTGCAAAGATAACACAATAGATGATTCATCATTTTTCACTTCATGTCTGGTGAAGCCACTGCTGACTTTGGTTGGTTTTAGTGTGAAGCTCTTCAGATCTAAGCTGATATAAGTGATAGCTTCCTCTTTTTAATCAGGTTATATGAAAACACTAGTGTAACACATTTTATTAGCACTTTGATATCGTCCCAAATTACCTGAACTATAAAGTCTCAGTGGATCAAATTATCTTTGGTGATTTGGGATGCTATGAAAATATCCAAATTTAGAAACACACTTTCAAAGCAGTAAAAGTGCGTTGAATGTAAGCCTTCATATTTACATCATGCTGGAGAAGGACATAATTTCTCTAACTTATACTTTTTGGGGTCACCCTTGCTTCATTGGCTAAGCTCACACACTCTTCCTTCCAGGGACTTCTTCAGCTGGGATCAAATTACATACCCACTCTGATGCTAACCACAGCATCCACACGTTTACCTACACATCGCACCACCAGAGGGCGCTGAAATCAGACTGGTAAATCCTTTTTTTTCTTTTATTTTGATACATGTTGACAGGAATGGTGTGTCTGTTTGGATTTGAGGTGAATGTTCATCTAACCTTAGCTGAATAAAAATTTCAGGCTTTTAACATAGAAAAAAATAACAGTCCATAAATCTGACCCTGATTCTGACACCTAGCCCTTGTTCAATAATTTTGAACAGCTCCCTTTTAAAATGATTGGTTTTGAAAGGCTTTCTAAAAAAATAAAATAAAGATAAACATGTCAGAATTAAGGGATTTCTCTGTGATTCATTCTCCTATAAATTGGTGTTATTAATATAAACTGACTAATTTACATGTTATATGAGAATTATATCTGAGGTTCTACAGAATGCTACCTCTGTCTATTATGAGTAATTTTTTGCCATTTTTTAACCCAGGTTAAGCACATGGTAGATTTAAAGGTTTTTCTTTCACTTATTTTATCATGAATAAATAATTTAATAGAATTTTGAAACTGTGTTGGGCTCACTGTTGTTTAGCAGTGCAGTACCAAAGGCAAACAGATGAAGGCAGTGTGGGACCATTTATAAGTTCATTTATTTGGAATGAATGACCTTCCAAATCCTCTTCTTATCCTCCATAAACCAGAAATTTCGTGTTTAATCAGCTGATTTATGAATGCAAATTTACTTTTTACCATCCAGCATACTTTGATAGTTTTTTTCTTCACTCCATCTGGGCAGATAAGGTCCAGTAAAAGGTGGGTCTTCTCTGCAGGGGGACAGACTCATGATGTACCATGTAAATGTGTCTGCTCTGCTGCACAGCAGTCAAACAGGTGGAATAACTCCCCTCGGCCCTCTTTCCTGAAGCTTCCTCCTTTACAGGCTCAGACGACGTGGATGTTCCACATGTGTGGCGTTGATGAGGACCCTTGAGCTTTGACTGTCTCCTCTCTGAGTTATATTTGAGAGGCTGAACAGATGCAGACGAGGCAGGAGTCCAGCTGAGACTTCAGAGCCAGATGTGTTTACACTTGGAGACACTGAGTAATGATCTGTGGGATAGCTCTCATTCTGAGCATAAAATTAAAGCAGACAAAAGCGAGAAAGTCGCTCTGATGCTTCTTTATTTGATCTCACCGCTTTTGTTTTGTAGATTCAGTGATGATCAGACTTTTTGGACTGCAGGTTTTTGCATGTAGCATAGCAAACTTCATTCACTTAGCTGAAACAGAACTTCATCAGCCACCTCCTTAAGATCATCTGACCCAACTTTTTATAAAATTCAAAGGCAGGAGAGGATTCTGCATCAAAGATCTGCTACTGATGCACCTCTACAGAGATGTAAGCAAGAGCAGAGTGGCAAAAGAGTCAGTGATCTGCAGCCAGTGTCACCACTCTGCTCTGATTTAATGCTCTGGAAGGACTGACATCAAACTTAGAGAGTGTCATTCATAGTGTTTAAGTATTGGGGTTTGTGGGGCTGGGGTCTTGTCATCTGCTTTGGCTCTGCTCTGCCTTAAAGGACTTAGAGTGCCTCTGGGATCACGCTATGTGGCTCTGATCAGAGATATGCCAGTGGTTGGGAATGTGGTTTTGCATGTGCACAGTTCTTCCATTCATGGACTTTGCTGTATCATAGTGCAGCGTTGCGGCTTCGGGTTCAGGTCCTGGTTGTGCTCTTTTTGTGCTCTGTGTGCCAGGAGAGGCTGACAAACTCATTCACATTTTTGTTCTGCAAAAGCAAGTTTATAAAGTTTTCTGAGTCTTTCCTATCGTCTGGATTAACAATCAAAACTTTCATGTAGCTCAGACCTACTTTAAAGACTTATAGACACCTACAAAGCCTCTAAATTTAGTCTATATCTGGAAGCTATGATACAGTGTGGCTGCTCTTATTTTCTCCTCCACATTCCCTGCTGACGCTCAAGCTTCATTAACTTTAGTGCCCATTTCACCAAGGTTCACTGGTTGTTATTCGGACAACTTTTCCCTGGTGTCTGTACTTAAAATCCATAACATGTGTCTTTCCTGGATATTACTCTAGCTTTGTGTCTAAATCCTTCATTGTACTGACTTTCTTACTCAAACTTTAAGAACTCTAGACACTGTTAAAACTCATAATGAAGCAGTATTATTGTTGGGTCTAAAACCTGCCCAAATACCTGAAAACATATAAAAAAGAGAAAGACAATGGTATATACTCGAGGAGAATGGACAGAGATCTTTTTTTAGCTATCTCAATACCACTCTAAGGATGCTTTTTCTGTCCGGCCTCTTTTATTTAGGGTTGTCCCTGGTTACACAATGTTTCTAAAGGGTGGGGGAAAATATGTGCAGCAAAGTAAGCATTTCACAGAACATAATAATGAACAATTTGTGAATATGTGAAGGTCAAGGCGGCATCTAACGAGCTCCTTCTGATAAGGATGGATCCTTCGCAAAAACTTCCCACGATTCATCAGCGGAGGATACGTCACCCCCACACCCCCACCTGCTGATAGGAAAGACACGGTCACAGAAAACTGAAAGAAACATTGTTGTGCTGTGTAGTAAAGCTATTGGAGAGAGAAGTTAGGAAACACTCTTATATGATAAAAATACTCTTATATAATGTATAAAAAGAGGTCAAAAAAGTTTATACTTGTAGTAAACTCTTACATAAGAATATTAGGAATAATGATAACTTCTATATACATTTATGCACATTATTCTAACAATCATATAGTAAAATATGTCACATTAGATGTTATATAAGCTAGACTCATCTGGTCAGTCCAGAAAAACATCTTTTTTCAAGATTTTAAAAGCAAAGATACAGCACTAATTCCAAAAATTAAAGTTGGAACAGCATCATGTTTACTACCATTATCTCTCTGGTTGTCATACTGGTGTGGAGGTGAAGGCAAAGTTGAAGGCTAGTAAATGGATATAATAACCCCTTCTTCCATCAGTCTTCATGGAAAACATCAACACTCTGCCCAACAAAAGCAATGAGCTGGAAATATTGGTGTAGACTGAGAAAGCATACCGTGAGTGCAGTCTCCTGTGTTTTACTGAAACCTGGTTGAATCAGGACAACTCAGACTCAGATCTACCTTACTTCACTCTTATAAGGTCAAACAAAGATGCAAAAGCTAGTGGCAAGAAGAAAGGAGGAGGTCTGGCTTTATTTGTTAACCAGAGATGATATAACTCTTCCCACATAACTGTCAAGGACCTTCTAGGTCAATGTCAAAGAGGCTGACAGGGCTGCTGTCTTATCACCACCAGACAGGCCAGATTATAACTTGGTTTATCTGCAGTTTATCTGAGATTCAAGACAAATACATTTCCCTTTGGAGATAAATTCAGTTCTTGTATTGTTTTGTTCTCAGTTTCTCAGCAGGACTCTTCTACTACAGAGCCATGCTGTTGTAATCCCTGTTGTCAGAATGTGGTTTGTCATTGTCTTGCTGAAATATGAAGGTCTTCCCTGAAAAAGTCTTTGTCTGGATGGCAGCGGATGTTGCTCCTAAACCTGTAGATATTGTTCAGCGTTAATGGAGCCTTCACAGATGTGAAATGGGCTCTGATGATCCCCATACAAGCTAGGTGGTACCTTTCTCCTGTAGAGACTAGGTTGTGACGTCCATGATTTCCAAAACAAATGATGAATTCAGTTTTGTCGGGCTTGAAATGAGAAGTTTATGTTGCTCATATGAATTCCAGGAGACATTTTTTTTTGCTTAAAAAGTTACATAATAACTCACTTGAACTTGAAATTTTACAGTGCAAGACCTCAAATCTAACATATCTAGTTTTAAAATATTTCAGAAACTTGATCAGAAAATTTAACTTACTGCACTGACAATTTTCCTTTTTAGTAACAAGTTACAAACACTGTTAGCCTTGTTTTGGGCTTGCATTACCTCACAGCAGGATATCTGTGCGGGTTCTTATTCATCCAGGTCATGGTTATCCAGTTCTTTGTTAAACAGGAAACTGGACTTGTTTGAGGTGCTTGAAGACATTTTCCCCAAGTCCTTTTTTGTTGTAGCGTGACTGGGGCCAAAATTGGAAAATTTATAGCCTCTATTTTTTATCCAACTGTAAAATAAGGTGTTGAATCTGGATCTGTCAGGTGTATCTAGGTAGTAATTAGACACATTAATTTGGCAGTTTAACCTGAGTTTCTGGCAGTAATTTAAAGTAATGCTTTAATAAATGAAGTGCATTACCTGTAATCAGATAACAAGCTTAAAAAAAAAAGATTTTGCAGAAATAATGTGAATTTTCTTTCCTTGACTCTAAGAATATAAATGATATATATATATTTTTTTTTTTAATCCAGTGTTGTTACTTTTTCACCAAACCACATACAAAAAGGATTTTTTAGGACAAACTGCCAAAGCATGAAACACTGGTTAACTCAGAGAACAAATATGAAGTGGAAATGGTGGACTGATTTTGAAGCTGTTGTTGTCTTGGAGCTATTTCTGATCTGCTGTTCCTGCTCAGTGAAATACCACAGTGGCATACTTCTGTCACAAACAGCTCCATCTGTCATACCCTACCCCTGTATTTCTCCAAAGCCGTGATGACAGATCTGACCAGCCCGACTTACTCTCCAAGGATGTGGTGTTGGTTGGTGTGCTCTCACGTTACAACCAAACTGGTTCCTGACCATTGCCAAGTCGGGAGTTTGGCAGCGTGCATGCAAAATGAGCGTGCTGCTGCTTTCACTTCTTATCACACATCAGGGGTTATTGTGCAAGACGAGCTCTTACACGCTCCATTTACAGGACGGCTGCGGATACACCAAGGCCAGAGTATTCGGATTGGTGCGTGACGTACTGAAAAGCCTCCAATACTGCAATTGTTGCATCACCAATCTATCTGAACCGGCTCTATAGAATTTACAACAGCGACCTAATTATCTCGATTTGACTGCTAAAGCTGCTGTGGTTACATGGGAATAAATATCAGCACTTAATGTCACTGTATGCTTTCATTGGGACTCACCACTCCCTCTTCAAACTGACTTCATTTCATCAGACATGATTTCATGTAAGGACCTCTTGTCATAAGCCTCCTCTCAGGGGGATATGGGAACATGTGTTTCTCATCACTTTATTGGTTTCTTCATACACTCACACTAACCTTAACATTATGTCACTATGCGCATGTACATCACCAGGATGAGGAAAGTAAGAGCTGAAGATCGTGCAGCTGAAGTGTTTTTGCTGTTTTAGAGTTGCATCACATCTGTTTGTGGGCATTCATTTGTTAGTTTTACACACCTGTACCTTGTCAGCACAAAGGTCTCTTTGGTGCATTAAGCCTCTTTTTTTCCTCTGTAAAGTCCAGCTCCTGAAGGTATCCATGTATATGTTCACAATAAACAGCATGTTATAGACACCGTCAGAATCATTCATTATTTGGTTTGGCCCTATTTTGTCTCCTTGAGGCCTGCATGCAGTGTGCTGCACATCTGTTTGCATTGCACCCACAAACAGTGCAAAAACATACGGGCTTTGATGTAGAGTAAGGTGCTAAAAGATCTCTGGGTAGGATGTACTCTTAATCAAGGTAAGTGTTTGGTTCAGAGTCTCTTAAAATAAGCTCAATTACGTGGCAGTCGGCCCCAACTGCAGAAAACTGTACCGTCCTGTTTCTACCAGCAGTTTCTCAATCAAGGGCAAAGCTGACCTGCATTTGTTGTATCTAAAACTCTTACTAGTGACGTGTAATTCATAGAGCCTCATTTAAAAGTGCTGAAATATTCCATGAAGGTAGACTGTGCACCGAGTTACAAACCACCTTGTTTGGGCAACTGCCTTCACTGCTTTTTACAGTCCTGTCTGTTTTGAAGTTTTCAGTTTCCTGTTTTATTTTGTAATAATTTCTCAGTCTATTTTTACTTAATGTGTTTCCTCTTTTGATTGATTGCTCTCTGTAGCTTCACCTCTGTCCTGTCCTGTCCTCACACCTGTTGCTTGGTTTCCTATGTGTATTTGAGTCTCCCTCCTTCTCAGTTTATTGCACCTTGTCCTAAGAGTTGTCTGAATCTGTAGTTGTGATTATTTTGTGTCCTCTTGAGGATTTCCCCAGTTTCTGTCTGTCGGGGTCTTTTAAAAAAATTTGTGAGGACTGTGATGGAGAAAGTTGGTTTGTTCAATCTTTTACTATTTGCCTTTTTGTTGAGATGGGAAGATGAAGCTTCATGCAGCTCTGGGAATATTTGACACAGTAAACATGTTTGGTAGCAGAAACAGTAGCTTTCTCGTTGTCTGACGACCGGTCACACTTTTTTGTGACTTTCTAATTCGTCAAGTTGAATGAAGAGTTTTTGAGGCTTCAGACGTCACCTGTCACATGACATTTCATTGCCAATACAATCTCCAACTCTATAGATTGAAGCCGTATGGTTCACTGGAGTGATACAAGCTTCAGCATTATGTGTCCATCTCCACCTTTTTGCTCGCAGAATATGATTTTGTTTGCATTTAACTTCATAAAGCAGCACATTGTAGCTTTGAAAAGAAGAGGAGCTATAGACGCTGCTTACCCAAACTCATATGGACTCAATAATCTTATTTTTGCAAAGGACGGCCAACATATTTCACAAAAGTATTCTGAAAACCTCCTTTGCTCGAACTATTCTTAGAGCTTATAAATTTAGCACTTTTATGAGTGCCAGATGACAAAAGAGATTCCAGCTAAAACCGAAGAGAGGAAATTGTTTCTGAGGCCTTTAATAAAATACTTTGTTCATGCACAAAAGAACGGTAAAGCCTTGCAGATTCAGTCCCCACTTTCTTACCAAATGTGTTGCGTAAATCATAAATCCCAGCTGCTTTACTTTCAGCTACTTCTGAAACCAGTGTGAGTGAAAACACTTTTTATCTCATATTTGGCTTTTTTCCCCCCATCCCACAGGAGTATTACTGTGGACTCAGAGGAGGAAAAAGGCCAGTTTCTGCTCGGCAGACTTTTAGAGATAAATGCTGTTTGCAGAAATGGGCGGTGGATTTATTCTAATCATGGCACAGCCGTGTTTTAGGATAAATTGTTGTTTAGGTGAACTTAGCTGAGAGTTATTTGGTGCCAAAGCAAAAGGTCAGAATAAAACTTCATCAGCAGTTTGCAGAGCAGTGAGGAAAGTCAAGTTCCCATGCTCTGCAGAGATGGGAGAAAGGAAGGTTATATCCCTGTTAGTTTTTATTGACAGTATAATTGACATAATAATGATTAAAGAGATCTTTTAATACTTCGATTTTGAAATGAAGCAAAAACAGGCATGTGAGGGACTGTCAGGGGTGCAGTAGAGTCTCACATCAAAAAGGTTCCCACTCCATTAAAGCAATTATCCCGTCATTAATGACTCATTTACAGCAGTCACTTGTGTCCAGTGTCCACTTTGTTTCCATCCAGTTCCCCTCCTCTCTGACTGAAAGGGTGGTTTTGGGCCGCAGAGGAAGGTGACGTCAGAGCTTTTCCTTTTATAAAATGGAAACCTGACAGCTCTCTACACAGATCTCCACGACTTCTGGTGACTATTCAAATAAAACAGGCAGAAGGTGGAAAAGTGAAATAAAACACACTCTGGCAGACACTGCTGGTCGTGCAGCACGTTAAATAACTTAATCTGAAAACAGCGTTGTAATTCAGCAATAAAACAACCTCTTACAACCATAAAAACTCCTGATTTTATATGTATCTGCTGGTCAAACTTCACTCTATGTCTTGCTTTATTTTTTAACACCAGCTGACTTACCGTGGATCCAACCTTGAACTTCGATCTCTTCGAATTACAGGCCTCCCAACAGGCGCTTACATATGTTCGAATCAGCTTCTATAAAAGGTTATAAAGCCAACAATGAAAGGTGGTGCATATGTTCAAACATCTCCACATCTTTATCTTTACAAGTCTGAGACGTGATTGATTTATGGAGCCGATAACAGCTGAGAGGAAATGATCTCCACCTGTCCGTCATACATAAAGGTGCTGTAGAAGTCCTGTAGAGTTCACTGTTCACTGGACCCGTTGGGAGGAGGCAGCTGCCCGGAAGGTGTCGTGGTCAGAGCTATGGCGATCTGAGCCTCACCGGATCAAGTTCCTCATCCAGTCGGTCTACGACGTCCTCCCAAGCCCATCCAACCTCCACCGCTGGGGCTTGGCTGAGAACCCACTGTGCCCTCTCTGCCAAAGAGCAGGATCACTGGAACACATCTTGAGCTGCTGCCCAAGAGCACTGGGAGAGGGGTGCTACCGCTGACGCCATGACCAAGTGCTACGGGTCATTGCGGAGGCCATCAGCACAGGCATCTCCACCAGCAAACACATACAACCATCAAGGCAGACCATCGCCTTCGTTAAGGCTGGGGAGAAGCCGCAGCAGCTCAGGAGGCAAGCAGGGGGCCTGAAAGTCGACCTAGGGAGACAGCTCAAATTCCCGGAGAACATCGCAGTGACCATGCTCAGGCCAGATATGGTCCTGGTGTCTGAAACAACAAAGCAAGTGGTCCTGCTTGAGTTGACTGTTCCCTGGGAAGACAGGATGGAGGAGGCCTTTGAGAGAAAGAAAGCCAAGTATGAGGAGCTGGCAAGTGAATGTCGAAGCAGGGGATGGAGGACCCGGTGCAACCCCATCGAGGTCGGATGCAGAGGATTCGCTGGCCAGTCCCTCATCAGGGCTCTCAAGATGCTGGGAATGGGGGGACTGCACAACAGGCGAGCCATTAAGAACATCTGCGACACAGCAGAGAAGGCGTCCAGATGGCTGTGGATCAAGCGGGGTGATCCGTGGTCACATGCTCTTAAGACACAAGCCGGGACTTGATCACCCCGGCTGGGTCCCCTGGGCGAGGGTGTCTGTTGCAAGACCCGAAACACCCAGTGAACCCAGGTGCCAACACTGATGATGTGTCTTAAGTTGCACCACAAGTGTATTTTAAAACAAACTTCACTGAGTTCTGACTGGTGCAAATTTTTAGGTCTGATCAAGTACAATGACACTAAAAAGCAAATTGAGACATAGGTACAGATTGGTTTCAAATTCATGTGACCTGTCAAACATAAACACACCATGTCCATATTTCATTTAACTTTGCTTTAAGCAGACAATATCAGCAGATTGGACAACAAACATGAGCAGCTTACCACTCCACTCTGCTCGATATCTGCTCAATGACGCGTAAGAACATCGTGCAGAGATGCTGATACTTCTTTACACAAGTTCTAGGGCACCAGCTCCAGACCTGAAACATGAATATAACAGAGCAAATGAATGTCCCCTGGTGGCATTCTGTGGTTTCTGACACCAAGCAGCAAATCCTTTTGGAAGTTCTGAGAAGTAAAGGGACCTCAATGGATGGGATTTGGTTGAGATCTAGAAACTCTGTAGACCAAGTCAACACCTTAAACTTGTTGTCTTGTTCCGCTAGTCCACCGTCTTTTATAGTTAGGTGGTCCACTTCTCATGCTAATGAGTCCACTGTAGTTGCTTGGAGAGGTGGACAGCTGTCAGCATGTGCAACTTGACACAGCTCCAGACACAACAAGCTACAGGACCTCAGCTGTAATTTCAAAAGAAAGGAACTGGACATGACGCCACTGTTTGCTTCACTCTACTTGAACTTATAAAGCATAACGTTTATTAGTGCACTGCATTAACTCTAGTTATCTTATGCTTGTATATTGCTGTTACCTTCTCAGGTGTATTGCCTGTGTTTTACGACACTTTTTAATCGCTTTTAAAAACATTAACAGATGTGTACTGTCACCTTGTGGTCTTTATAAGCAGCTGTATAGAATTATGCTCCAAACATAAACAGCAGTGAGTTTACTGGAACAATTATTTGAATCTTACTATTACGCGTGAATATTATGAACTAATGTATCGGCGAATTAAAGATACAACACTCCAACCCACCTCTGAAGCTCTGAGTGATCCGACTCCTTTCTATCAGAGCCAGCAACAACTTCTAGAACACCAACAAAAGTTCTGCACAAATGCAACAGTGGGGACTTGCTTCCAATGACTGAAGACAGAAGCAGCATTTATCTTATGACCCATCAGTAACTTCAGACTGGTAAAGCACTTTTAATCTACTTTTTTTTAATTTATTTTTTTTATCACAGGTTGTAAATATGACTATTAAATGATGATGTTGCCTCTCTGAATTCATCATCATTGCAAACCAATCTTAAAAATCATAGTAAGTGAAGCTCGATCTCTCAGAATCCACATATACGCTGCTATAGAACATGAACTGGAGTTGTATCTGAGTAGTCAAAGTTTAGATTAACGGTCTTTGGGTGAGTAGATCAAACTCACATTTGTGTAAAAATAAAAAGAGGTGAGCAGGATGAAGTAAAGTGTGTGTCAGTAAAGCATGCAGAGTGTACCTCAGACTTGGCTGCACTTGTTGAAATGGTTGTAAAGTTCCCCTATAGTCAGCAGAGTGTCAGATTTGTGTGTCTGTACAGCAGGAGCAACCCCAGGATGTGTCAGCCCTCTCCTTAAAGAAGGTGTTTGGTGAGTATGCTGTTAAAAATCTGTCATGTCTCTGAGTCCATGTATGAAAAGTGAAAAAGACAGGCTGTTCAGGATTTCTGCACAAGTCCCAATGTTTCCCTGGATGAATGCTTCGGCAACTTGTAGCCAAAATAAATACTTTTTGAGCAGCTTGTTTACTGAGATTGGAGAACAAAGTGTGGCTACTTTAAGAGCATGTGCAGGAATTAGAGAACAAAACATGCCTTTATCCTAATAGTCAGTAAAATATTGATTTAGACTGGCAGCAGGCGAGTGTCGGTCTGTTTTATGGATGGGGAAAAATTTGACAATAACTCAACTATTTCTGTTCTGCTGCAGCAAAAGGACAAACTGACTCAGAATAATGTTACCAGAGAGCTCAGAGCAGCTTTTAAAACAGATTCTATCAAGCCTGCAGCTTTACTGTTCTCATTAACATGTTTTAAAAATTATGAAAATCAAAAACTCATAAGGCTGAAGTTGATGCAAAAGCAACTGACAAAGATTATTTAAATAATCAGTAGTCTGTCATTTCTTCAAGAATATCACAAACAAGACTTCTTATCAGTGCTAGATTTTGTTAGTTTACAAGTGCTCTTTCCTGATGGCAGGCCATTGTGACAACTTTTGTCTTGTGCCCACAAGCTGATGACCTCTGGGCAGAAGTACATCTGTCATTCGAGAAACAGCTCCTTTTGCTTTCTATAAATATATGTGTTGTGTATATCTGTTGTCTCATGGCAACCGTAGTGGTAGTTACAAGCTCAAGAAAATTCCTAAACCCATAAAATAAATAACCACCAGCTTATCTGCATTGATTGGTTATTGAGGTGTGAGTAATTCCCTTGAGATCACATGTTCTTATTCTTACCTATAAGCAAATGAAGTGGATAGAGAATAAAACAGGGTACATCATTTTATTTATCCTATTATTTTGTTTATCCGACGTGGGCACATAGTAACATCGGTGCTGAAACATTTAACCATGAACAACTCAAAGATGAACTGCAAATAGTGTCGTTAGCAAGATGATTTGCAACACCTGTCCACTTGAGGCTCGTTTAATTTAGTATGATTCAAGAAAAGGAGACAGCTACATTTACAGTACAGTAATGAAGTGAAGCCCTCAAAAATGTCGGCATAAAAGTAAAGAGATATTTACAATACATAGCCTGCAGACATGTATGGTTGTTTGTGTCATCCGTGTGTAAAACTTGCTCAGTTCAAACAATTCCTGCAACATCTCTGCCCTCATTCAACAAGAACTCGTATCCAATCTTTACGTTACCCTCATTTGTCATTTATTAAGGCAAATGGTTCTTATTTGCAACACATCATCAGGCTTTAGTGTTTTACATATGCTTCTTCTTCCATGAAGCGCAGGCAGCTCTTGAGATATATAATTGAATGCATGCAAAGAAAAAATGCAAATGTCTGAAGTGGTTCTGACCTAATGCTGAGGTTGTGATCTCACGAGTAAAGCATGATGTGGAGAATGGAAATTACTCCACAGAAGATCCATATCATCAAAAAAGTGTTTGATGTTACAGCATCAGGTTCTCTTAAACATATGACATGGAAAAACAAACTTCAATCAATGCAGTTTAGCTGAGATTATTATGAATCAACAAAGCAGGGCTCTTGTGGTAAACCCAAAATATGAGTACAAGAGCTACAATCCTAAAAATACATTCAAGATAGTATTGGCAAAATTACCGGCATATAAAGTCGTATGATGACATTGGAACTTGTTACCATTGGTGCATTAGCAAAGGTTTGTAACCTGTGTGTAACAGATGATTAACATGTGTTCACAGTATGATTTATTCTTGAAATGGCCGCCTTATAAACCTCGAAATGGTCCTTTATCTTTCTGCTGATAGGGAGCTACCTACACTTTTTCTCTTCTTCTCTCTTCACTGCAGAAAAAAAAGAGGAAAATTCTTCCTCACGGCCTACCTTGAGCATGAAGTGTCATATCTTATTGTACTATATGTTCCTGAAGGTGAAATTCATTTCATGTAGTTAGTGTGTTTTTTTGTTACAACTGCAACAGCATCACTTTTTTTCCCCCTGTGATTTATCCGGTACTGTAACTACTTCCAAACTCCTTCATAAGTTTTATATCGCCCTGAAGCTCTGCAGAGTAAAAGTGTGGTGAGAACTGAATCCTCCTCAGGGGATCAGGGGCTTCAGTTTGAGGCTATAGCTTCTTTTCCACGGGCTCCTGCTGATATTTTCCATCCTGGCTCTCTGTCAGCACTCCTGCCAAAAAACAATCTTTCACATAGCGAGTGTCGGTAAAGCAGAGAGCTCAGCGGCCTCGGAGACTTGACTGTCAGGAGGGGAGGGGGAACAGGACTGACTGAAAGATACAGGGGCTGGTTTCAGGGTGAGTTATTAAGTATAAGGCCTTCTTTGTGGTTTCACCTGATTTGAGGTCTATTACACTCGGTCATTATTCTATCTTCTGCTTTATTATGGGCTCATAAGAACTTGAGGCAGATAAGATTTGCAGTGGGAAACGAGACAGACGGAGACGCGGACCTCCCTGATAATCACAGTGATGAATGGGCACTGCCTTCTTGCTGGGTGGTACATTTTGTTCATGTCTGCTTTAACCAGAAAGCAAACACTACAGAAGTACCAGCCCCGTGTTTAACCAGGCCGTCTGAAGGCTGTGGCATCAGTCAGACGTAGGAGAAGCTTTCGAAACCGCACCTAAACCCAAATAAATCAGCTGACGTACAGAACTTTTGCTACTGAGCTCTTCTCACTGTTCACGATAGACCTCTCCTTGTCGAAAGCATCTAACAATCATTTGATAAAAGTCGATGTGAAGCTCTCTAAAGAGTTCCCTTTAAATTTGACTCCGTGAGTATATGAGTCGAAGTAGAGCTGGATTTCATTGACTATTTCCATACTATGTCTGCTCTAGATTTGATAGATATACCAGCTCATATATCTATCATACAACGCAGCACGCATCCTCTGAAGTCAGTCTATTTTCCAGAGACTCCTCTACACCAGAAATGTTCTGCTTTTCGTGTGAGTTGTGATTTAGGTTTTGGTCCAGTTGAGAGGCTAGAAGATAATTTAAAACAATTGGATGTATTAACTTTTGGCTCAGGATGATAACTGTAAAAGTCAGCCGCTGCGTCGTAACTCAGAGATGTTTTCTGGATCAGTTTAGCAGTAGAGGTATGTACAGAACGTTGGTGATGAGAGAGCATTGCTATTAATCCTGGATGATGTTTCTGTTTTAGGTTTTGCCATTGGTAGCCCTGAGGACTTCTTAGGGATGTCTTTCTCACTCTATAAACAGCCAACTTAGCCAACTGTAACCAAATGGAGCTTTTTAGAGTCAGAAAACTCTATTTATTGATTTTATCTCAAAAAGTAGATTGAGAAGTAAACCAATAACTCTTCTCCTTCAACAGAAGGGCAGGAATTTGTCTCTTGGAAAATAACTTCTTACTTGGCATTTTGTATTGAGAGTCCAAGATGTGGAAGAGGTTGCTGAAACTCTTGTTCCCTGTAACACCGTCTAGATATCTTAAAGATGACTCTGGCACCAGTTATCATCATGAGAAAACTTACAGTAATAATCTAACTATATTGCTTTAGGTGAGGTTAAGTCATACTGCCTGTGTACTAAACCAGCATGGCACATTTTGTACAATGCACCGGACTTGTTGGGTCATCTGTCTTTCCTGTAAAAGCTGCAGCGTTCCCAAACTTTAGAGTGGGCTGTCCACTACCTCTCACTCCACAACTGCTTTGCCACAACATAAAGTTTATTTGTTTATTTGTTTGTTAAGGATACCCATTAGCTGAAGCCATAGCAATCAGCTAGTCTTCCTGGGTTCCTCATAACACGAGCAAGTTCAAACCGTGTACAAAATACAATATCACAATAAAAATTATACAATCAATATATGTCGTAAAGTGGGTCTAATATGTGAGAAATTAAAAAAATAATAAACCAAAAAATATCACAATTATTGGGTTAGCCACAATCATTTATCTATAATTTTCTGATGTGTCATTATATAAGATAGACATCCCAAATTCATACCGAATGTATACCAAAACTGCATCCATACTCAGCTGCTCCACCAATGCACTCATGTTGTGCGCGTGTGCATTTCCCACAGTCTGTAAATGTTGCTCTTTTATTACTGACTTCTACGGTGTTGATATATTTTAAATCTCTTGGATAACTAGTCAGGGGCATTTGTGTAGGTGGTCCTTGGTGACGGTGTTGAGTGGTTATTGGCTTTGGAGGCCGGTTGTTGGCTAAATATCTGTAGAATAAAAACGTCTCCATTTATAGTTACAAACATCCTGCTGCAGAGAGGGATTTAACACTTAGGTCAGTGTCCTGTTTACTTCCAAACATAACAGTTACACAGTTTGACCTCTCAGTTGTGGGGTTCTGGACTGTCTCAGTGTGTGAATCTCAGGGAAAACCAGATGCAGCTCATTGTGAAGGATGTGGCTTTCGGTCAACTTTTGCAGCAATTTCACCTAAACTAAAGTTGGATGATTGATGTGTTTGACACCTGTCAGTGTGACAATAAAAAAAAAGCTTCACATTCAAACTCAAAACACTCAGCTGCACTTTGGGTCCACTTTAAAATATGTCTTTCGCTTTTTCAAGCCCACACCTTCGAGTCATTGCAGATGTTCCTCTAAACAGACTGTGTGTGAAGTATTCTGAGGCTTGTTATGGGTTATTTGAGTAGATTGCCATGAAGAGGTCAGCATGCTTTTAAAGGGCTGCAGGTTTCTCACCATTTAATGTATTTCGTCTTACAGTTAGCTCCTGGGAGTGTCGATTTGAACAGTTATGTGCAGTCCATGAGCGTGAACTCATTTGTTCTACAGCAAATTTCCCACAGAGCACCCATGAACATGATGTAATATCACCAGAACTACACCCACTCCAGAAATAATGAGCCCTCAGACTTTCTAAACACAGGAATTATAGTGGCTGTTATTCTCTCACCGTGCGATGTAAAAGCATCTGCAGCAGTAGGAGTGTTTTTGCTAACGTGTGCATGTCTTTGAGTGTGTTTGCTTAGACTGAAGTATCCTGTTCAAGAGCTTTATTTGACTATTTCAGGGTTGTGTTGTTTACAATATAAGAATTTTATTGATCACTAAAGGAAAATACTCTTGTCTGGAATCTCATCTCATCTACGATTTATGACTGTGTGTACAAAAGAGCTTCTAAATCTTTCTGTCCTGCTGCAAAGAGAGGGGAGCCATCCAACACCATTGGCCCTCCGGTCCATTAACGTGTTATGAAGTAGATGATCCATCCTCCGTGCACATCTCTCTAACACATCTTCCAGTGAGTTCAGCTTAATTCCAATCAAATGAAACTTGAAACCACAGAACTTCAGCTGTACCCTTGGGTGGGATGAATTCAAGTATTGTTTTGATATGACTGAACTAATCTGGCTGAAGAGCAGCTGCCAACAGTAGAATATCTGGACAACACAATCTCTCCTTGACAGTTATGTGTGAAGAGTTACAGTATCTCTGGTTAACAAATTAAACCAGACCCCCTCCTTTCTTCTTGCCACTAGCTTTAGCATCTCTGTCTGACCTTATGAGAGTGAAGCCAGGTAGATCCACACTGGAGTCCAAGTTGTTTTGATTCAACCAGGTTTCAGTAAAACACAGGAGACTGCATCTATGGTATGCTTTCTGAATCTTCACCAATATCTCCAGCTCATTGCTTTCATAGGGCAAAGAGTTGATGTTTCCCATGAAGACTGATGGAAAAAAGGGTTTATATCTTCATTTCTTAGCCGTCAACTCTACCTTCACCTGCACACCAGCATGGCAACCACACACACACACACACACACACACACACACACACACACACACACACACACACACACACACACACACACACACACAAAAAAAAACACCTGCAGATGTCTGCCTGAACCAGATGCTGTCACCCAGACCCGGTCTGTCTCAGTGGTAGAAGCTCTTCTCCCGAATGAACTCCTCGTCCAGCAGAAATGACAATCAGCAGTTGACAAAACATTAAAAAAACAAGAATAGAGTAAATTGCAGAAAATTCAGAGGGACCAGACTTTATTGCTTTTTGGTTGAGCGCAGGTTCTGGAATAAATATAATACATGTAGTCAGTAGAACCTTGTTGGTTACTTCCCTGCATACTATAAATACTATAATACTATAATAGCACATCTGATCTCAGCCTGTAATTAAAAAAACAGAGATTAGGGAGTCTGATGATGGTTGTTGAAGGCTTGGTACTACTGGATGCCAACATGGTGGTGCAGACATTGGGTTTCCACCTCAATCTTACACAATACAGTACGGTACAATACAATAGGGTAGACAATAGGAAGCAACATGTTACAATACAATACTTTGTTATGTTAAAGTAAGATATGATACAATACATTAATATGATGTGTTAAGACACAATATGAGAGGATATAATAAAATACAACAGACAGTACCATAAGATATATGTCCCGATATAAGGCGAGAGTTTCACATGGTTTGCTGGCTCTCTAGCATCCATCAGGTCTTGTACAACTTGAACTTTTATGTTATCCATGGGCATACTTGGTGTTTGAGTTTTGGTTGCATTACAGAGTTACGGCTGATATTTTTGAGTGAAGTGGAGGTTTTATTTTATACTGAAAATAGCCTAAATAACTTGGAGACAAGACCAGGAAACTCAAGTCCATGTAACTGAGCTCCCTAATATCCTCCATCTTTAAAAAACAGGCTTTTGATTGAATAAATTGGACTCATTAGCATGTATCGAGCTGCGCTTATTAAATTTAGCCTTAATTAGCATTATGGTATGATGAATATGTTTACATTAAGTCTGTTTTAGTGCCAGTCCTTGTTAGACATGCTCACACATGTCCAGACTTTTTAAGACCACATTAAGTGATTAAGGTGGATGTAAAACTGTGTAACAGAAATCAGCTGTGGTTAATTTGTAGTTCATAATTCTTCACGCTGAGGTTTCACCCTCTGAAACCTGCTACATTCCTGTCTTCATATGTTGACCCGGCTCCAAAATATCACATGACTTATTTTAAACACACTGAGCTGAAATAAAACAAATAAAATAAATGTAACAAAAATCCCTGGAGGAGGAAAATGTGCAGCTACACGGAGCATATACACACACCTCCCTCTGAAGTATTCACCTAAAATGAAGTCATTTTTAATCCATGATGGATGGCGGGTCCCTGACTTCAGTTTCTGCTCCTTAGCTCTTGTTAATGGCAGGGTTGTTCTGGCCCCTCTCAGCATATTCATCATTTCTGAGTGTTGCTGGTATATGGAGCGCTGGTGAACTGGCCTTTAAACAAGGTCTGATTTGGCAGAATGAGAGCAAACGCTGTGTGGAAATAAACTGTGAGGAATGATAATCTGCTGTTGGTGACTTGTTTTGGCCCTAGTTTTCAAAAATTCCTGTTTCTCTGGAATCCAACAGAACCAAAGGAAAATTCAGGAACAAATAAAAAAAAATCGTCTCCGCTTTAGCAATACCAGACTTACTTTACAGAAGACTTTTAGCCAAAGTTATGATATTAAAGATGTACGCAGGTGCTGCTTGTTTTTTTGTTTTTTTTTTACCCATTAATGGTATGAACCTTGATGACCTGACCAACTGTGGTCATTTTACGGCTCCCTGATTGATAAGCAGACACAAAAAAATTGTTTTGACTTTGGACTTTCAATAGTTTTGGTGAAAGTTCGGCAATGTGACTACCTGCGACAAGATACTTACTGATGTGCAGAGCAGTGTCAAGACTTTGGATGGAGGTGGCACAACTGAGGCAGAAAAGGGGGGCATGAAGTTTGTAGGTGCATACCCCCACAAATGACATTTATTTTTGCTTTTATTGCGTAATGCTGTCACTGTATAACAGTATCTTTTCAGACCTGACAAGTATCCCATATTACAGAGCATAAACTATGATTAATCCAAGCATGCAGCCTGAAAAATCAAACCAGAGAAATAAATATAAAAAAATTAAAAAATAAATGAAACTGTTATAACCTAGTGGGGCTTGAAGTTGCTGTCCTGAATCTGCAGCCTCCAAGTCTGCAGATGCTATTCCAAAAGGATGCTTTAGCGGTGACAGCCTCCCCAACAGCAATGACAGTTTGGGGATCTTAAACCGCTCATGGTAAATATTACAGACTGATTACAAAGAGACAAAAGGAACAATAGGGGTGTTTCTGAAAGTTACAGAAATATATTCCCACTGTGTCCTGGAACCTGTCTTAAATGTTGACACACTTTTTTAAATCACACTCAAGCAGCACCGATCCACATCAGTCATCTTTCCCCAGATGTTCATCCAAACAAGTCCAAGAAACAGCAATAATTTATCCCAAAATACAATTTTAGGGAAATAAAACTTCTCATAGGATTATATTTCTGTTCTTTTTTCATGTGACTAACCTCCCAAGATATGTCAAACAGAAGAGTGAAATTGTTTACTATTAAACCTTTAACAAGAACTAATAAACTATTTTCATTCAATATCTAAACAGCAGCTGAAAGACTTAATCACCCAGAGAACAGATTTTATTTGTTTTAACTTCTGAAAGATGATAGATTTGACCATGTTATATTGATACAGTGAAAGCCTGCTATAACTGCTAATAAGATTTATTACTGTTGTTTTATTGCAAATAAAATACCGTACTTCCCTGCTGTGCATCAAAATTAACGACTAATCAAATCTTTCTTTAAACCCTTTAACAAATTCTTCTACTAGTAGCTTTATAAGTACCCCGTCAGCAACCACACAGCGCTGTTACACAGAGAGCATCTGTCTTAAGTTGTTGGAACTGACCTCGTCATACAGCAAACACACTGATTCAATAAATGAATTAAAAAGGAATCTGAAAACAAACGCTGTTTTGGGCTGAAAAATGAGAGCGCTGCAGGTCATTCTGCTTTTCTCCCATCTCCACATGTGTTTCCAGTTTTTATTGTTTTGGTTGAAAAAAAAGCAAAAATGGCTGTCAAAGACAGATAAGAGCCATCAAGCTGAGCAGAAACATGAATCAAACCTCCTCTTCTCCAGTAGATGATGAAGCATTGTATGAATCTGTGCAGCACATGGTCGATAAATTCTGCTGAGCTGTACCTGTATGGAAAGATTGTGCTGTGCTCTGCATGCAACCCTGAATCATTCGGTATGGAGAGAGAGAAGGATCAACAAGATAAAGATGCAGAGGAAATTTTGTTCCACTTGAATCACACAAACTAAAACAAAAGACATTCTTAAGTGTTCGCAATATTGTGTAAAAGTAAAGTCTGTTGTTGTCTGCAGCAACATGGTTTTATGCCATTACAGTCAGATTGTTTTCAAGCATCATTCAGCCATCACCCACATATTTTAAGATGACCAGGTTTATATCTAAGTGGAAACAAGACATTAACAGTAGAGATGTAATAATCAAATATTTAATAATCAAGTATTTCATTGATTATTCTGGAAATTAATTAAGTAATCTAATAAGGAGGTAGTCTTTAAAAAATATAATGTATTTCTGTCATAACCGTGGTATTGTGGTGATAATAAAGAATATTATCTTTCCTTATTCCAAGAGCTAAAAAATATACCGTATTTTCGCTCCGGAGTACAAGTCGCACCAGCCATAAAATGCATAATAAAGAAGGAAAAAACATATATAAGTCGCACTGGAGTATAAGTCGCATTTTTGGGGGAAATTTATTTGATAAAATCCAACATCAAGAACAGACGTCATTTAAAATTTAAATGACGAACAATTTAAAATAAAAATAGAATAGAGGCAACAACAGGCTGAACGGTATGCTTACGTTACATGACACAACTGAGAACGTGCCTGGTATGTTAACATAACATATTAAGAGTTATTCCGATAACTATAGCATAAATAACATGCTAAGAAGTTTACCAAAACCATCCGTGTCACTCCAAATACCGGTAACTAAAATCCAATGAAATCTTCATCCTCGGTGTCACTTTTCATCAACTCCGCTAACTCCGGAGGTAGAAGATGCGGCGCTTCCTCTTCTACGTCGGCAAAAGTCTACAGGCCTAGAGTGCCCTCTTGCGGTTTACAGTGAAAATAACATGTGAAATGATATACCGGTAATAATGTGTTAATAATTTCACACATAAGTCGCTCCGGAGTATAAGGAGCACCCCCGGCCAAACTATGAAAAAAATGCGACTTATAGTCCGGAAAATACGGTACTTGAACTTCATTCATTGCTGATGCACACTTTTTATGATACATTATAAAACTAAAATTATACACAGGAATATATTATGAGCAGGTACCCTGGCCACCCCTACCTATGTCAGCACCAAGTTGTGCTACCCCAGTTATAAATCTGGACACGGCCCTGCAGAGCAGCACAGAGCAAACAGGTGGACCTGAGTGCTGTTAGGCTAAGTTTGCTCAACAAAGGCTGCAAGGAAACTTCAGCTTTAGTCCCAGAAAGACAGTAAAAATGAGGATGGACAACTCATGATGAAAAGGCTGCCACTTTTGCAGCTCTGAACATTTTTTTGTACATCAGTTTTGTCTGGTGTGGTGGCATTCAGAGCCAGATTCACCAACATGAAGTGTTTGCTTCTGTCGCTTGGGGTACTTCGGCTTCTTTTTCATTTTTTTGGACGTGTGTCATCCATATTGAATGATCAATGATACCTACCACTGCAGTCTGTTTATCACATAAGCTGAAACATCGTTCACTGTGGAGTTCAGGTCAGGAGAAGTATGTGCTTTACTTGCCAGATTCTAACTGACCCAAACATGTTCATTCCTTTAGTATAGTGGAAAATAAGGTGAATATATGGAGCCAGATATCTGTCACGTTGGAAGAGTGGTTGTACTCTGTTAGCAGGGATGCTTACCGCAACACGAGCTCATCATTACAGAATTCATATTGATATTTTCCAGACCAGCTATCCTTACAGACACATAATTAAAGGCCTAACTTTGGTTAGGGAGAGCTCTGAATAACAGAAACTGTTCAAAAAGACTCTTCTTCACTTTAATAGAAGCATAACTTCTTCTTTAGAGACATACTCTTCGTGTAAATCACTCCTCAAACTGGATATTTTGTTCCAGCTGTCATCCATGAGGTGACCATTCAGAGACAAAATCTGAGGGGCTCTTAAAATGTCAGTCACTGAACATAAAACCTCCTTCAGTTTGGAGGGAATGACTTTCAGATGGTAACACTAACACAATGTGGCTTTTTGTGAGGTCCCTGGAGAAGAGGACTCCCTGAGAAGCTGGTGAGGGCTCAGCGTACACACGACAAGTGGTTTCTGTCTTACTGGAGGCTGTCATTACCATCTGAGTGGATCATTTTAAGTCTGAATGTGCTGTACTTTGTTATGACAGACTGTAAACGTGTCAGCGTTAAATACACCCTGCTCCAGACACAAGATTAGAGAGAAATGGTTCGTTTCAAATTCAAAGACTCTTACAGCCACAGAAAAAACAAGACCAAGATTTGATTTACATGCAAATCACAGTTTTAGTTTATGAAGTTTAAGTCTGGTTTGTGTGTTGATTGCTGGAAAATGTAGAAATTGGATACATCAAACATTTGCCTTTTTAAAACTCTCACGTATTTAATTTTGTCTCTTTTCAGCGTGACAGAGCGCGGTCATTACTTTAGGCTTGTTGACAGGCACAAATAAGAAACCAGATTCCTTTAATTTTAAGACACTCTCTGGTGTAGGACACTCACATACGAATACTTTTGCTCTTTTCAACTTGCAATTTGCTTAATCTGTTAAAAACACAAAAAAATCTGACAAACAGATTTCTCCAGCTGAGACTGACAAAAGACTGTCCTTTCTCCATCTAGATGACTTTGAGAATGATTTATTCATGCCTTTGAGACTCTCTGTCTGCAGATTTAAATTAGTTTTCTCCAAAGCAGGGATGGGGATTGGTTTTATTAGGGACCTCTGCATGTTTTAAAACCTCAAAATAAGTCATACTTGAGCTTATAGAGTTCTCTAATGTGCAGCATACTGTAAGTCGAAGCATTCGTTTTGTTGACTACAACCTTTTTTTCCATGCCCAAGATGAGACAAAGAAAAGCCACAAAAACCTCTAAAAAACCTCAGATGAATATTAATCAAGTTTTCTTTTACAGTATGAAAAATTATTATTTTTTTTGCTTTTTTAGGTCATAATGAGATATCAATGTTACTTTCAGTGTATTTTATGATGAGTAAAAACCTTCTAACGAAAGGTTTTAGTGAGTTGCATCATTTAATTGTGTTTTGTCCTCAGAAGGCTTCAGCGTCACAGCGGAGGAGTAAACCATGGTTCTTTAAAGTTCACACTGTCTGTCATCTGTTCAAACTCAGAGCCAAGGTGCAATGCAATAATGATTAACATGCGTACCGTTTCTTTATGTTTTATTACTAAAAGTTTATGATAAGAGGACCGTTCAGAGTAAACACATTGATAAATGACCGGAGTGTCTGTGCGAAAACCTCTCACATCTGTCTGTGCAGTAAAACAAAACTTGGCTCAGAAGACGCTCATCTGTTGGACTCAGACAGATGCGCAGGGTGAGAAGGTAAACCAGGTCCGAGTCTCTGCTTTGTGTTTTCAGTAATTTATACGAATATCATGTTCAAGGCCTCACAACAGAGCTTTAGAATAATCATGCATATCCTCCCAGAGATTCTCAGAAACTAAACATATGGATGTTTTTCTGGATGCTCCACACAAAGTCTAACTTACATGTTTTGTTTTTTTCTGTGCCTTCAGCTAGGCTCTGAACCAAAAGCTAACCACTGTTTACACTGTCTTCTCCCACAGGGGAGCTGTATAGGAAAATATAAGAGGAAAGAAACACACCGAAACAGAATATATAAACCCTCATGGCTGTTTAGCTACAAAGATTTGCTGTAAAATTGGATTTTCCGTAGCTCAGGAAATTGGTCCATTTGAAGTGGATTAAATATATACTCCGTTTTTCTCGTGATGTGTTGCACAAACAGCTAATGAGTGCGGGGGCTGCTGATTATGAGGCTTTGCTTTCTCTCAACATGTGCAATCATCTGAGCTCTGATCTGTTTGTCAGACACTGAGAAACTGCCTCCTTCTCACAGATTTTTACTGCTGTAACAAATATTATGTGACTGGCTGTAAAAAGAATCTGTGGGCTGGATATAAAACGATCCTGTGGTGTGCAGAGACTCTGTTGTTTATTATTGCCTGATTCAAACCACTAGAAACGTATTTAGGTCAGTTTAACTTTCAACATGTGATTAAAGTTAGCAGATATGTTAAAATTTGGTTGTAAACCCATCACAAAGTTTATAGTCTTTTTAAACTTAAACTTATGGTGGCTGACAAACATATCAGCAGACGCCCAAATGTCACTTGACTGAAGGAAGAGCTGCAAACTTAGAAACGTGCAACAGTGCAAAACATGAGCAAAACAGGCATCAAGTGACTTATCCAGTAATATTTTTGCAGACTAATAGGTCTAAGAAAGCAGACCCTAAAACTCTGAGTAATACACTGTTAAATCGTAGTATTCAGTTTTAACTGAGCAGCAGGCTGTACAAATGTTGTAAAGACAGAAGCATTGGTATTTGGAATATCTCTGGGATGATGGTGCTGGTGTTTAAGTTATGTGAAACTAGCCGCGTGATGCCATCTGTAAGGTAGTGACGCAAACACACAATCCTTTGAAGGGTTCATGGTCTTAATTTGGTTCAACCTGACCTGTCCACTCGGACAACAACAGTCCTTCGAAGGCTGCAGCCCCTGGATCTGGACACAGCTATAACCTTTTTTTTTCAGTACATGCTCTTTATTGTAATTAGATTAGATAGAACTTTATTGATCCTTTCGTGAAGGTTGCCTCAGGGAAATCAAAAGAATACTGTAGTATGTATACCACTTTGACAGTCAATGCCCCTTTGTGCTCCTATGAAACATTATAATGAGCATAACAAGTGCAGCCAGTTACACAGGTTCACAAAAGGAGGTTCAACTCTAGGAGGTGTTCATTTCATGGGAGATGCATCAGTGACTTGTACGAACATCGGCCCATGTATCCCAGCATCCATTGTGATCAAGACAACCTGGAGGATAAGGTGATAAATGTAGACAGTTAATGTAGACAACAGTGCAGTCTACAAGTTGTCTCGTGATCAGACAATCAAAGACTTTGTGTTAAAATAGATGCCATAAAACTTCAGTGACTGTAAAGGTAAAAGCGTGTGTTAACCACAGAGCTCAATCAGCCCGACAATTTCTTCATGCCATTTTCTACTTGGGTTAAGGAAAACGCCAAACTCAACAGTTCAAGTCAATGATACAACTTTCTTCTGAATGCCCCTTAGAGGCCAAGTGCTTTTTTTAGTGTTGCTTTTGCATGCACTTTTTGTGTATCTATGTACTTTCATCATGTTTGCTGTGTATTCAGTGTGCTCTTTGCAGCATGTTGTGCCATTTGCAAAAGACAGACAAAACAGCGGACTGTGTCTCCAGGTATGCTTTGCCAGTAAAACATGAAGAAGCATCCCTTTTGTCTCTTTTAAGAGTTAGTTTTTGTGCAGAAATCTCTGCTGCTTTTGTTGAAGAAGAAGAATATTAAAACGCCTTTGACGCACTGACTGCTCAGGCTTATGAGCAAATGATGCGAAGAATTACACGTCTCTGGGTCTGTATGTGGTTGAAAACTTCAGCTCCTTTTTCACGCTGAGGTTGAAGAGGATTTGTCTTCATCCAATCCAGACATTACTGCCACAACAGATCTACTCTGACATCCTCTCGCTGTGGTTAACAGCACATCAGACATGTGGTCCTCGAAAAATTTCCCAGAAATTAAACTCCTCAAAAACAACTGCTGTTCAGAGCCACTCTGATGGTATCCCTCAGTGAAGCTTAATGTCTTTCTGTAAGCTGAAACTCCTGGCAGCAGCTCATTTATTTCGCCGCTCTTTCTATCACTCACTCTCAGTGCTGTGTGGTCAGTGTGTGAATGGAGTGCAGTTGTGTGTTTATGACAGCTGTTATAAGAGCTTACATCTTGCTGTAAAGCAGATACCTGCCCATCAAAAGCATGGACTGGCTCCAATCCGTGGTCTGTGGACCAAGCTGAGGCATGCTTTAATATTCTACTCGTTGCACAATCAGTCATAACTACGGGTAGTCATGCAATACGGTACACTCAGATACAGCGTGTTCATTTACCCTCAGCTCTTAGGTCAGTTGTGGAATCGCTGCATTTTACTTGAGCTGCCAGTCAGTCTACACTTCTATTGCTGCAGGATCAGTCTGCAACCTTTGACACAATAAACCACCAAATTCTCCTCTCCACACTTACTAAACTTGGTATTTATGGACCTGCCCTCCATGGAGACTTTTAGGATATTATTAAGAGGAGAAGTGTCCGCAGCACTTGCCTTTTGCCAGGGGTCCTTCAAGGCTCGTGCTTGGTCCCCTTCTTTTTTTCATATATACAGTTTCACTTAGTGCAGTAATCAAATCTCATGGATTGGATGCAAGCCTCCTGCACTTTACTCCAGATTTTATACCCTATATTTCAGCATTGTCTCATATATTTAGGATTATTTTTGTCTTTTGCATTTTTGGAAAAAATATAATGATATACAACATACATGATTTACAGCTGTCTCATAATGTGAGGCAGTCCTTGTGGAAAGAGAATAACCAGTAATTAAAATGCAGATCTCATGTTTTCATTTGAATTTGCACATTTTGGCACCGAAGCTCTTTGATTGATGTCTGCCTGAGACTTTACAGACTAAAAAGGCTGTAAAATTGTTGTCCATCATTTCTATGACCCCAAACTTGGAGAGATTACAGGTCAGATGTTATTGAGCAGATTCAGTACATCATCTACCTATACTCACATTTGGTTTGCTTAAACATTTAATAATTAAAGATCTTTTTCTAGTCTTCTTTTTCAGCCCCTTCTGCTCCTCCTCTTTCTCCCCTTGCGTGTGTCTTACTCTGCTCTTTGTTACAGCCTCAGGGAGATGGTGGAGGGTAGAGCTTGGAGGAGCTAAGTTACCTGGCCAGTACTGCAGAAGGCACAAAAGGCCAGGCTGCATACCCGTTAGGCCTCTCTCGGCAAGGCCTCCATCTGTCGACCCACCTTTCACCTTTGTGGGTTTGTTCTTTATCCAACATCCACCACACACATGTTCACACATGCACACTTGCTGACACTACTGATTCTAATCCTTACACATTTCACATAGTTATGATTATTTGGTGTATTTCAGTTAAATGAAATATATTACTGATTGCTATTCTTGTGTGTTGCCAAATCCAGATTTTCTTTTTCTTGTAGTTTATCTGATACCATCCTAGCATTATAAAAGTCAAAGCCAATCTTTCAGTTGAACTAAATTCTTAAAGGTATCCCCTCTCCATAGACACCAAGATTGTGCATCTAGGCCCTACACTTGATTAGCTACTACTGATTTACATTGGGTTTGTAATTTCAGGCAGAAATAAGCCTGAAATAGCCCAGGGTGCAATGCTGCCTCAATTGCTCAGTCCTGCTAATTTGCCCTCAACCACATCTCGGCAATTCAACGCTCTGAACTTTCCTCCCCAACCCCCTCTTCCTACGCACACGCATCCATGAACCTTCACACACATGCACATACGCACACACTCACCTCTCCCCCACCCAACGCGTTTGACGCTTCACCCCTCAGTGCGGTGGGTGGTACCCTGACTGGCGGCGTAAATGCAATTTCGTTGTGCACAAGTGCAATGACAATAAAGTCCATACCATACCATCAGATGCATCAGACCCTACCTGCCAGACCACACAACTCAGCCCCTGGTAAACGCTCTTGTTAAATCATGCATTGACTTCTGCAACTTCTTACTGGCAAGCCTCCTAGCGTGAGCCGTGAAACCTCTGATCCAGGACATGGTTTCCTCTGTTGTCCCCAGTCATAGAGTGACTGAAACAACCACTTGTGTTTAAACAGTCCCCTTCTACTTCTGAGACACTTTTTAACCAGCTTTTAACGAACAATTCAGCACCGGGTAGTTCAGCACTTATGGTGATGGTGTTGTTTATATCGATGATATGATGATAGTGATGATAAAATTCAGTATAAATAAACAAAGAAATTGTGCATTGCCACAACACAACATGAGCTCTTTACTGCCAACGCGTGCTGGATGCATAGTGAGGAAGAAGAATGTGTCAGCGCCACATTAAATCAGCTTTTCTCCCCCATTAGTTTGTAATCATGCATTTCAACAAACTGTGGTGTTCCTTACATGTATAAAGCTCACAGTGTGCTGAAAAGACGTCTTAATTTGAGATGACAAATGACCAGAGGAGAAGAGGAGGGAGATGATGCAAGTCTTGGCAACCCAGCTTGCATGAGCTGAGCTGCATAATCCATCTGTACTCCACAACCACAAATACTACCTGTACTGTATAACACACTGTACGTACTGAATGTTCACAGTGTGGTTTACATTACTGTAGGGTCTGTGATACATTACCTCAACTCTCTGCTAACTCATAACAGTGCAACATTTTTCACTTCAACCTAGCCATGTCTGACCAATCTAACAGGAGTTTTACTTTATTATTATTATTATTATTATTATTATTATCATTATTTTTTAACTATAGAGGCAAAAATGTTTTTGTTTTTTTTTGTTTTTTTAAGCTGCAACTTTCAGTATTAGGAGAGATAAAGCTGATGTGGATGTGCTAAAATGCCAGTTTCCAGAGTGCCCTCTTGAGGCTGACTGCAGAAGCACCAGAAACCACATAGAATTAATTCAACATCAGAGCAAAAATAATTCATGAAGCATTTTAGTCTGGATAGCTTAGGGCTCCCACTGCACCCACTGTATAAGAGTGAGTTATCGTACGCCATCATTTTAAGATATCTGTTCAAGAGACTGGCAAATTAGATGCAGGGCTGACTTGAATGACAGCCAGGCTCACTATAGATGTCTGTGATGAAGCTAAAAATAACTTTGCTGCCATTTTTGTTGTTATGTCAGCACATCTCTCATTCAGCTCACTCTCTCTACACTGATTTCTAGTTTCCACCATGGCCCCTTGGTGAGCCCACACTCACCTTTACGGTGAATTCTGGGTGAGGGGTGTATTGGAGGCTGGAGGAGAAGACCTTGCAAAGAGCCAGGAGAAATACAGTATAGCTGACTATAACAGTTTTTGTGCAAACCTTATACACATAAGATTGTTAATTCAGATCCCATACTCTCTTTCTCATGACATAAACAGACCCAACTGCAAAGTATAACTCCTTCTATATGATGAAGAGGACAGGCTCTAATTAGAGAACTTGAGAGTAATTGGCTGTGCATCCAAGCAAATCCAATCAGAAAGACCTGAACCCCATATTGTGGATGATTTTGTGTAATTGAGCTAGTTTAGTATGGCATGGAGCTCCAGCAGTACTCCTCCAGATGTTCTCTGACTCCTAAAGTGATGATTAAAACACATTTTTCCAGCAGGGTTTGGTGGCTGCTGTCAAAAATGTGTCTAATAAACGAGGGGTCTGGGTCGTGTTATTATTTATGTCACAAGATTTTATGTTTTCTGCGAAGAGTACACGATTATCTGCACCAATAGCTTCAAGGTATTGAAGCCAGGAGAGAGGGGGCTCCCTGACATGTTTTTCTTTTATGCACTGAAGAGTTATTCAACCCATTAATGCAAAGATTTTACTGTCAGATAAATTCCTGCCCAGTAGGGTCCATATTCATCCTTTAGTCTCTAGCTCTGGATATGCTTCTGCACTCTTGAAGTCAACACTTTGTTATTGCTGTAGAGAGGAGTTGGAATTTGTGCATTTACCATCGATTTAACAGACTACATAAAATGTTACAATATACACTTGACTGATTGGCATCACATTTGTTACAGATTGGATGAAATATCCTTTCTTTTTATATAAAAACTTTGTCCAGACTTCATGCTCCTCTTAGGCTGATTTATCCATCCAGTATATAAGTTGTTGTGCTTTCAGAGTAGATCAAGGCTGTCAGTGGGCGAGTGACAGAGGCTTTGTGGATAAGCATCAGTCAATAAAGGGTTTCATGGACGGACAGCTTCTTGCACTTCAATTTAAAAAGGTAACTCAGACCTTTATTTGTCTGTTTTGTCTAGTACACATTTATTTTCCTGGAGACAGTGAGACTTATTCACCTAGAGTGTCTGTCTGCTGCAGCAGCTAAATGTGAGCCGTTCAAGTGATCCACCAGAGTAAAACTGTTGATATTAAGCCTCCCAAAGAGCTGGATCCTATGCTGAGGGGAGCTGCACTTTGACTGATATTACTATTCAGGGTCAAAGATACTGTAAAAGAGTAGACACGTTTCTTTGCCATGTAGCTGGATTCATTGTGTGGTGATAAATCAGGTTGTGGCTTCTACTGAATCTGTGCAAATGAGCAAAAAAGACACTTTGAATCACAATGCAGGTGCAAAAGGTTAAGGACACCACACACTGCATTACCAAGCAGACAGTATCTCTGTGCTGGAGTTTTGTAAATATCTAAATTATTGTTAAGGCATTCATTTAGGCCAAAATGTGTCTCTTTTTCAAATTAGCACAGCTGCAAAAGGATCAGTTTTCACTCACACTGGTAGGAAAGAACATGCACAGCTATAGTGACATTTTACGAACTGTTCCTTAGCATATTAAACTCTTCAGTCAAGACAGCAACTCTGCCACAGGACACAACCTAGAAGCTTTTTATTTAACTATTTATTTTTTAAATTAGCTGCTCTTAGCTAGCTTACTCCAAAAGCAAGCGCTTAATCTATGCATTCAATATGAAACAGAAGCATAAACCAGGCAGGGAGAGGGGTATTTCGTCGTCCCTGCACCGGGATTCCATGTTGGTTAGAGTGGTTATTGGTTTAAAACCACTGCGTGAGGAAGGTTAAGTTGATTAACCATTTGGATTGAGCTCATAGACCAGAATCAGGGGTCGTCTATCGTGTTGAGACTATCTCTCCACTTCGTTACATATTTCATATGTATGGGGGTTGACCCTTGGGGGTTAGGTGACATGGTTAGATTTAAGACAATCCATCTGTGAGGTGGCTAAGGACAGTATAAAAGCACCTGGATGTCACCTATTATTTTGATTCCACAAGGGCAGGTTGAGATTGTGTTGAAAAAGGAGACTAAACAGAGTGTTTTCAAGCTGAGGGAGGAGAGGACAGTCCTTCGCCACTTACCCGTGTGTAAGAAAGAGCTGTAATTTGGCTCTCAGGGTGTCTGTATACTCCAGACATTCTGCAGTTTGCCATGCAATTGGCTCTCAGTGTTTCCCACATTCTGTTCCTGGTGTATTGTTCTGACAAGGGACTGATGCTCCACAGGTACTCAGCTTATCCGCTTGATCCCAACTGTGGGGGCGGCAGTAGTGCAGTGAAGTGTGAGTGACAAGCATGAGCCTTGCTGCTGGTGTATTGCTCTGGTGAGTGGGTCATGTGCCAAAGGGACAATAACTGTCAGCACAAGCCTTTGCCTCATTCCTGATGCTGGGCTGAGTCCAACCTACCCCATCAGACCGGAGCACGCCTTGTAGCTTGGACAGCAATGGGTGCGAGCCCCTCTGTAGTTTCAACTATGATCCAGGGGTATCATGTTCAGTTTGCTCATCGTCCGGTAACCTCAAGGACCCCCACTTCAAGAGTGTGTTTCAGACTGAGATTATTACCCTGCTGGAGAAATATGCCATCAGACAAGTGCCACCAGACAACATGCAAGCTGGTTTCTATTCCTGATATTTTCTCATCCCCAAGAAAGATCAGAACCTTCATCCTGTTTTAGATCCTGAGGGGACTCAACAGACATCTCAGATGTCTGCTGTGCAAGATGTCGACTGTCCCAAGGCTGAAACAGTCCATCTACAAAGGAGATTGGTTTGTAACCACAGATCTGAAGGATGCCTACTTCCAGATTCCTATTTGGAAGAGGCACTGGCAGTTCCTGAGATTTTTCTTTGATGGCAGCATGTACGAATTTCCTGTCCTACAGATTTTTCACCCTGAGAACTGTTCATATGCCAGGGCCGGACAATCAGGTGGCAGAACAGCTGTCCGGGGGAGGTCTAAACCCTGGAGGGTGGAGGCCTCACCCTTAGGTGGTTGTAGAACTCTGGTGTTGCTTCAGGCACGAACAAGTTGACCTGTTTGTGTAAGGGGACTCCACCCATTTTCCCCCGTTCTCCATAATAAACAACAATCCCACCAGGAGTGGATACCATGGCCCATCTGTGGCCATGGGTAGTGCTGAATGACAACACAACACTGCCTGACCCCATCAGAATCAGCATCTTAATCTCTCTTCATTGTCCCAAAAGGGAAACTAATGTTACAGCATAAGCACACAAAATACAGGGTACACAATGACAATACAATGAAAATAAGACCCAATTAACAGTCTTAAAGTCAAACATAATAAAAAACAACACAAATGGGTCAGCCCCCGTACATATGGATTATGTAACGGAGTGGAGAGATAGTCTCTTCATTCACAGAACCATACAAAGTTTGCACTGGGCAAAGAAGTTTCTGCTGTTCATTGATCCATCTATGGAAGTGACCCCCATGGTCTCCTCATAACCACCTGGAGACTAGCTAAACACACTAAAAAGCAACAATCTCAGCTGTGCTGTGGTGATGAGCCCCTTTACACCGCAGTTTTGCAGTTCTTGTACAGCAACCTGCTGTTCATAGCCTTCCCGAGACCCCGATCCCGAGGAGGAGGAGGAGGATTATTCGACATGCAAACAATGCAGCAGACGTTAAATCAGAGGCCATGAGGGAGTCTTTGCCTCTCTATGGCATTGCATCATACCTATAACTCAGTGCTTACACTCCCACACAGCCATATACTGTCTCTCTTAGAGGACATGAGATAGAATATGAACTTCATGGATACATAGGAGGGGGTTTAGCTCTTTTCCCTCAAGGTTTGGAAAGACCATGGCCCCAGGTGTGAGGGTTTATGGGGCAGTTATGTGACACAAAAACCTCCCTTTATGTCAGAGACACTGTCACATGTAGCGGCCTCTAAAGCGGTGAGGTTTAAACTGCAATGGGTCACTGGAGACATTTGCTGTCCTCCTGGATTTGAGCTGCAGTAAAGAAAAGCAATCAGCTGTTTTATATATGGAGAAACCTGGCAGATGGCTGAGGTGACTTGTCACGATTGCAGACCGTGAACATTTCTCCCCACAATGAATATTTTGTGTAACCGGGTTGTAAAAGGCAAAAGCATAACTTGAACATCATTTATGAACCTTAATATGACTTGTAACATGTAAAAAGTATATATATATATAATAAAAGTTTCAGCTGCAGAGTTGATTTGTTTCAGCTCAGCAATCTTTGTAGCATTACAGGAAATTCCTAACAATCAAATTCATGTGAGCTTGAGCTTTAAACTTGAAGAATAGATGCAGAACATCCTGAGAAACATCTGACCTGATGATCAGAGGTCAGGCAAAAATGCAGTCTGGTTTCGATGTCCCTACTCAGGGAAAAAAAAAAAAAGGTTGTATACATATATGTACAAAACTGAAGAAAATTTCTCAGTGTGAATGAAAACAGCTGAAATTTTCAACCCAGGCTTTTCTGCCAACCGACTCACAGGAGCTTTAAAGGATTTTACTGCCTGCCTTTAGTGCTGTTTTAAAGTTATAAAATATACCTGAATGGGCAAATAACATCTTTTAGGTATTTTAATTTCTATTCATAGTGAAAGTTGACTGGATCAATGGAGGCAGAAAAGGTAAATAAAGGCTCCAATGCAAGTGTGTGCACCAATATATCATCCCACCTCTTAAAGAGTCAGTGCCCCAACAAAAACTTCTGCCACTGTTGAATATTTTTGACTACAGTCGTTTTTTTTAAAGCACATGCAGTGAAAAAAATGCCACGCAGTGATTACATAACTGAAGGAATAAAGATGAAATTCTGTTGTTTACAAACTGGTTAGAGATGGTTCGCTTTTGCGGAGATATTCTCAGAAATGTCCGGCGCCAGGTGGACTGTTATTCCACCACAATAAATAAACACGCATTTACACAAAAGCAGACGTAATGGAGAGGTAATCCGTCTGTCGGAATAACATTTGCAGTAATTACAGAACCCATTGTGGAGCTTAATTACTGTGGGGAGACATTTACCTTTGTGTGTCCTTTAAATGAGACTGTCTCTTCTGTCAGATACCTAAACTCCTGACCTCAGATTAGATCAGCTCACTTCAGGAGATGATATTTATCCCATCAGTGTGTTTTATTAGCGTAAAATTTACATCATTATACCTCAGAATTTTGTCATTATAATAATAATTTTTAAAAAAAGTGACACAAGAGATACAAAGGTGCCCCAGTATGTTACATCTGTTACATGACCAGTTTGATGCTTGTTTTTAAAGCACAGATGTAATAGTTACAAAAGTAAGTATGTGGTGTTTTTTTGCGGTTTTATGTATTTGTTTTTGTGAGAAGATTAGAGTTTTTTCCAGTTCATCTTCTCAAAAGTGGGGGTAAAAGAGGGTTTGGTCCATCAACATCACCGCAGCCCTCCAATGCCGGTCCCGCATCACCGCCTGTTACACCGAGGTCACCTTTTTTAGTTCGTATATTAACACAGCTCTGCTTTTATAATGCTCCAGTTTGGGATCTGTGTTTTATTAATTCAACAGTTCATTTTTATTTAGAGCAACAGTCTAAAAAAAACCTGCTTGTGTTTTGTTTTTGTGCACAGCCAAGACCTGCACCTGTTGGCTTTCTTCAAAATATGAAACAGTGAACTGCAAAGCTTCAAAGTGAAATGTAGCTCGCGGGAGACTTTGAAACTGAAGTGAGCGAATACCTGGCCGACACACGGAGCCATAAGTTACTGAAACCCAACAGCCAGAGTCAAACTGAGCTTAAGAAGTCAAACTTGTCTTTAAAGCATTGAGATAAAAAGCTCTGCCGCGCAAAACTTTCCACCCTTCTGTCCTCTCATTGTTACTGCACAGCCTCTCCCCTGGGCTCATCGTCTGCGGAGAGTGAGCATGCATGTGTGCATTGTGTTTTATAATGCAGAAAATCATCATGTTTGCACAGATGAGCCTATGTTTGCACAGTGAGATAAACCTCAGTGATATCATGCTTGGACCCTCGTTCGTGGGACTTGTGTGAGTGAGGTCAGAGCTTGAGAGAGGGGTTTGTGTGTCAAGAGTGTGAAGATGAGCTCCAGATGGCTGGATGCTGGGGATTTATGGATGAACAGTGGCTTTGTAATGTAAGATTGTGTGGGATGGGGGAGATCTGTGACCTCAGTGCTGCTGCTTCCACGTGATGACGAGTCGGTCCCGGGTCTCTTTGTAGCGTTGTGTCCCTCAGCTAAAGAGAAAGACACACTTCTGGATGTGATTATGGTCTCATAGAGGAGAAAGTCCTCTCTGTCACTTCAAGTTTTTGGTGTTAAGTTTACTGTATTCACTTTGTCACCACAGGCCTGTTTAGATTAGTCCACCTGCACTCATTTTAGTTTAACTTCATCTGTTTTCCCTGCAGGAGGTGCTGTTTTTCCAGCTTTAACACACCACATCTGCTCTTTCCAATGTGTTGACAAACCCCTGGTGCTTTTCATCAAAGGAGCTGACCAGAGGCTAATTATTTTCTCCAAGTCCGTGGTCCACACTTTCTGGGATGCTGCAGATGGGTGGAGTGTGTTCGGTCCAACCAGCCTGCCACTTCTGAGGGAGAGCGACGGCGTGAAGAGGGGGTAGAAAGAAGCCTTGATGAGATTAAGCATTTCAAGATGTTTGCATGTTGGTTAAAAGCCAAGGGAGGGAGAGAGGGCCACTCGGGGCGGCGCATTGTCACATCCTGTTGTTGGTAACGATGTGCACTCCCCCCCACTCTGAGGAACTCACGCAAAGATTACAGATACACAAAGGCAACACTGTCCTTGTGGTGTCTGGCAGAGGTAAATAAGCTCCATCACCGCCTCCAGATACGAGTGTTTAAAAAGTATAGGAAGAGATGCGCTTGACAAGTCCTCCTAGAGCCAAAAAAGTAATTGAGAGTGGAAAACGAAGAAGTGTTGCACAAATAGAGTGGAAAATTAGAGCCAACAATCTTCAACATCTTGAAGACATTATTACGTGCTCTACAGGCATGAAAAGGTAGCATGTCAGATTATGAGATTGCAGCTCTTTTACTGTCATTTATGAACAAAGCAACAGTGCAGTTAGGTTAGTTGATTTCAGGCACGCAGAGAGGCTTACGTATTGACACAGCCTGCAGGCGAAGCTGGGTGTCCAGATTTCAGATCTGCCAAGAATCCTGACAAGTCATGTATATCCTTTCACTATCCCACATGTCCCTTATCTGTTTCAGCATAAAAAAGGGTAAACAAACAAGAATGATTTATTTGTGCTTGAGTCATATTGCATTTTTGCAGGCTGAGATGAAAATAAGCCCTGCCACACACACTTTTGACGTAGTATAACAGCCCAGAAAACAGCCGCAGCTAACAGAGCTGGAAGTCGAGGTGATGAGAGGAGAATTAGAAACAGGCAATGATGCCACTTGAGTGTTGTACGCTATGGCCAAAAGTAAGTGGACACTAAAGTTGGACATATTCTTCCAATCTTTGCAGCATCCACGCCTCTGTGCTCTGTGGGGTAAAATCTCAGATGAAGAGCTTATAATTGAACCTTATAGACAACTGTTATATATTGTCACCTTTTTGCTATCTTTCTGGGACAAAATGTTCTTCTCATTCTGTTGCAAACCAGGAGAGAATTGTTTTCCTTCAGCTTTTGTTGAGCCAACTTAGACAGCCTGAGAGCACACAGGTCCTTCTGTTTCCTCTGCATTGCTCATGTGCAGACTTTCACAACTGAAGCACTGACATATCTGAGTGGCCAGGGTACCTGTGCATACTATATACCTGTGTATAATTTGAGTTTCATAATGTGCTCCCCAATACTCATTTGAAGCTGCATATCTAACCTATTGTCGTTAGGTCATACAATAGTTTAATCAAATAAACGGATGGAATTTTAAATAGAGAGATACATTTTCTACCTTTCCTTTTTGCAACATGCTGAGATGATTATGGTTGATTAACCAAAGCAGGAGTTTTGGCAGATTAATTGACAACAACACAGGAAATCAGTCCACGCTCTGATCACTGGAGGAGGAATTTTAGGGTTGCCACTCTAATCGCCAGTGAATTCTGTGCAAACTGCAGCTTTATAACCCCTTTGGTATGGAGAAAACTCCAAAAGGTACATAGTTTGTGTCACCTAACTTAATTGTGTCTTCAGACTTTTCATCTATAAAGGTCCTACAAGAGAAACTAAACTTACTTACATATTTGGTTGTGCTCCCTGAAATAAGCTCCAAGCATTCAGGTGAGAAGTCTGCAGAGCTTACTTTTAAAACAGCACACAATATATCAGGATGAAGGTGTTGAAAAATGATGCAGCGTGTTAACAGCAACAGGTCGTTAATACACGGTGAGTCATTCTGAGAGCATCTGTGTGTGTTTAGTGAGAGAAAAATCCCAATCACAGCACAGGAGAGAAAGAGTCTGCAATAAAAGTTAATTCCAAGAGTAAATTCAGAGTTAATTTTAGCTTTTCCACAAGGGTTACTCTGTGAAATACGGTGGGTAAACTCTACACAGCAGGATTTATCTCAGCTGTTCACACTTGGTTTCCAGGATTAGGGGGAAACAAACTGGGAATGTAAAAGTCATAAAAGATTATTTTTCTCCTTTCTTTGAGAATTAATTGGGGAGGGATTTTTGGAAGGCTTGGAGATGACCAAATAAGCATACATACACGGGTACATTTAAAGGGGGAGGTATCATGCTTTTCCACATCTACAACAGAAACTGCAAAGTTACAAAGTTTGGTGTCCATACTAGATGTATGCAAAGTTTTAAATCACAAGGTTAAGGTATTTTGTCATAATCTGAGAAAGTAGATGTAAACTGATCAAATCTCCGACAAACGCACAGAAATGCAAAACCGTAGTTTATGTGCGAGATTCTGACATAATTATTGGTTCATGTGCTTGCGGCAAAGCAGAACGAGCTGCCTTCAACAGCATAGACACAATATACATATAAAATATACATACTGTATATTATATATGTATATTGTGTATGGTTACTGTATATATTTACATATATGATGTCTATGGGGGTAATGCTGCTCCGCTGTTCAACTGATTGACCACTATAGAGGGAGCTGGGCCAAAATAACGAGCTCTGCCTTCAGCCAGCTTCTGGTTAGCCTCTGGAGAGTTGACCAATCAGAATAAAGTAGCTAGGCTTGTGGATGGGGGGGCTTAACGAGACAACAGCTAAACTGAAGCGTTTCAGACAGACGCTGAAATAATGATATTTTCATACACCACTGTAAGAAATTTGAGGCTATTAAAAATGTATCAGAAAGGAAAAAGTCTGAAAAAACGTTCATGACCCCCCCCACTACCTATTCTCTCTCTCTCTCTCTCTCTCTCTTTCTCTCTCTTTCTCTCTCTCTCTCTCTCTTTCTCTCTCTTTCTCTCTCTTTCTCTCCTTTTCTCTCCCTGACTCTTGACCAACGGTCTACACTTAAGAGTTTTGGGCCACTGGGAACAGAGGTGTACAAAAACGCCCACCTTTTCTAAATCTGTACTTTGTACGTTTTGTACATTCACAAACAAACCTTTTGGCAACTGCCAAGGTCCATAACATGGCAATTTACTTTTGGCACAGGGGCAAAATAATAGATGTCATTTAATTACTCACCAACCCAGACATGGTGAACATAGATTATAATAGCAGCTTGTTAAAAGACTCTCATGATACACTGTATACTCATTATCCCTATCTTTTGTTTTGCTTTGTTTTAATCAATATACATGAAAACATGGTCTGAGATTACTCTTTTAGATTCATCAGCCCAGTTTGTAGGTAGATGAAAAAAATTACCCACAGAGAATATTTTTTAACCTGCCAAAGTAAGAAATGTAATTTTTCATTTGTAACACACAGTTATGATGGTACATTTTAGCTAGACAGTGAAACAAATACTCTAAACCAAGACATCTGGTGCATAGCCCTCTAAAGTTTACAGATGACAGGTGATAATTTGAGACCCTGCATGTGGACATAACATGAAAACTGACTAAATCTTGACCAAATCAACATATCACTGTGAAATATGACTCAAATTACAAACAATTCTTTGGAAATTACTAAGACTTGATACAAATATCATGTCAAAATCAACACAGTGTTGAGATATTACTTTTTCTTTTTCGCTCAAGAGGAGGAACTTTCCGGTGGTTTGTGGTGAGAATTAAAGCCACGAGACTCCCACAGATGAGGAGGGTCGATTAGGGGCAGGGAAACTCCCGTTGGAAAGTCCCTGATCCAAATTCACTTGAAGTGAATTAAAATGTCAGCATGGGGTGTTGTGTAGCAAGATGGAGCCTATAACAAATTTTGTGTGTATGGAGTAAAATATTTTAGGCGAGGTCTAAGATACCTTCTGCTGTTTTATTGAAACTTCAAGTTTGATGGAAAAGGCAGAAAATCAAATCAGCAAACCAGTCAATCTCAGCACAAAAAGTTAAAAGTCTCTGTTGAATCACTCCCAGCTGTCTCAGACAAAAATAAACTCAAACAAACACATAAACCTGCTCAACACAATCTCCCTTCAAATTGAAATGTTGCAGAAAAATGTCCAAACATTATCAAGCCGCTGTTTATCACCAGTCAAAATAATTCCCTCACATCCTCCACATCTGTCTCCGCCCGTGTCTGCAGCGTCGGGCAGTGCTGTTGAAAGGATGTGCAGATTAAAGGGCCCATCAGAGCCTCGGTGACTCTTGATTCTATATCACAGGGTGGTGTGGTGGAGCTGCAGAGCTGCAGTGTGTGTGTAATCCTGGTCGAGGATGTAAACAGTTCGGAGCATAGCAGCGCCCGCAGCACAGCCAGGACAAAAGAGCTCATTATGTGTGTGGATGAGTCTCACTCATGGTCATTATTCGTGAAATAAGGCTGCAGAATCAGAGCATTTTATGTAACCTCATACTCTCTTTTATTATCTCCCGGACTCTGGTAATGATCATGTTACACAGCTCTGCTGCATGTCACTGATTCAGCTGATTAACATTAATGGGCTGCTGCAGTTATAAAATCTGTATGCTGAGAATAAACCACACTACAGTCTAATATCTGCTCTATGGGCACCTAATGAGCTGATTCTCATTTTTTACATTAGTCTGAGATGGACGCCTCGCCAACTTTGTTCAGTGGGAATAATAGCAAACATCATCTGCTGCATTCAAATTTTTCCCTCTGGAAACCACAAATTATGATGATGTGGAAAATGGCCTGGTGTAAAATTCAGTTAGGGGTCCCTGATATGCCAAAACAATGATGATCTAAGTGAAAATATTTCTCTGACAGAGGAAACAGAAAAGAAAACATTCATTTATTTTCTAACTTGCAGACGCATTAAAGAGTCCATGCACGCTGACCTGGCAGACGCTGATGCGTAAATGCAACTTTTAAACCCAATTTCATTACAAGTGACGGAAACTATGCAGAGGCTGCGGTGGTGTTGTGGTACTCCGAGCGCTCACTCTTTGTTTGGTATTTGTCATCCCTTGTGTTGCGTGAGTGGGTAAATGTGTCTGCTCTGAGAGCCCACAAGCTGCTGTCCTCCGCTGGCTTTTCAGACCGCATCGAGGAAGAGGGACCTGTCAGATAAGATGTGACTAAGTTACATCAAAAGTATCTTAATTAAAGCCGCTGTGTGACGTTTTCTAGTTATAAAACAGGCTATGAATAACACTGTGTCTCTTTATGAGCAACAAAGCAAAGCAGACCATCAGTATAAAGAGCGAATATTTCCATGTGGTTATTTTAATGTCTGAAACTGCAGCCACAAGGTTTGTAGGAAGATTTGAAATCAAAAATGGTGTATTATCATAAGTGCTGTAAAATCCAACAAATAATTCTCACCTATGGAGTAAAATTAGACACCACAAATACTTACCTGGCTTGACTCTATTATCTCTCTGGGTCAGGGTTCATTCAAGTCAAAACCTTCAAGTCCAAGCCTTTTCCTGTTAAATACATGCGTTCCTCAGGGTTCTGTCCTGGGGCTGGTTCAGAATAGGACACAGATATCTCACATAGCTGAACTGCAGAACAGCTCAAATGCAGAATAAGGGAGTAGCCAATCTGTGAGGCAAGGATCACTCAAACGATGAGGATGTTTCGCCTGAAGGATAACTGTTAGATAGTGAGCCTGTCTCGACAGAAAGTACTGGTTTATTCTTTGACATTTTGTAATAGAGTTCTGCCTCTAGGTCTTGGGGGAAGTTAACATCATATCAAACACTAAAAACAAGAGGCCTGCCATCTTTGTAGGGAGATAGGATGTGTCTGGGTTGGACTATGATGTACAATCATAGGGGTGAATGTGATAGTTACATACCAAGCAGGCTGCTTGGCTTCTTTGGAACTTATGCATGGCTTTACAGTCTGCTGTTTATTCAGCATCTGTGTGGGAAGGCACAAGCTCTTCAATCTCATAGGTTATATTTGTAACCTGGTAGTTGTGTAAACAAAGTGACGTAAAGTGAGAAAGGATACCATCTAGTCTTGGGAATTCAGAGTTTCGTGAACCCTTGCTCATGGGAGTGTTGCTCTTGAACAATGTGTGGTCAGGTGCATTACCATAGATCAACAAAAATCAAGTCAAATCAAGTAGAGTGTTTGTTTGTTTTGTTGTTGTTGTCATTTTAATATTATTGTTATTTGAAGGGACTGGGGGCTTAAAGATCCCCCAACACATTGTGTAAATGCTTTTAGTATGAAGCCCATCAGAGGATGCCAAAAGAAGAGGACACCATGACCTCTCTCTTCTTTCTGACCTGTTTCACTTCTAGTGTGATTGTTTCGTGCATATGACATCAACTCATGTGTCAGCATAACTCATACTGTCCTCTGCATGTTTTTTGCCTGTAAAGGGGCACAATGGTATGACCTCTTTGCACTTTGCACTTTCCCTTGGTGCTTTAGATTATTGAGATAGAGCCTTTTGTGACATGCATGCTTAGTTATACAAATACTACCCATATTTTCACCTGTGAATTTAAAGGTAAAGTGCATAGAAATGAGAGTATCTAGAGATATTCAGCTGTCAGATTCTAGATCAAAACACTTCTGTGTTCAGGTGATTGTACATGATTTAATGAATAATGTGTTCCATTTCAATCCTAGACTCTACACTATGTCCAGTGTGTTTTTGGTAAAGAGAAGAAGTTTAGGAGAATCTGCGGCAGGCCTACCGTGGTTGAATCAGGAAAAAGATGATCTCAAGTGTCCCAAAGTCAGATGGCAGTGTAAGGAAATCAGGCCCTCACATATGTGTTGTTCGAACTCATTCTTCAGGGTTGATCTCATTTTTTTGTCTCTCCAGCTATTTTCTCCATTCTGCTGTTGTTTATGTCTCCTGCAGACAAACACGTCCACTGTGACTCACATCAGTCATCAGTGTCCACAACAGCGAAGAACAGAAAAATGCCAAATTCAGCTGAATCTGGAGCTGAGTTTGTCTTTGATCTGTGAACAAGAGACAGTATTTCTGTATTTCTGATTCCTCAGAGCTCTTACACTCGTATTCAAACATAAAAAAGATCAAATCAGAGAAGTATGTCACTAATCCAAGAAATACCGCCATGCACATGAAAGTAATTTAGCATTTAGTGAGATGATTTCTGAGCATGTTTTCCTGATGTGACTCATCCCTCTTGTTTGTCTCTGATGACATTGCTCTCTGTTCTTTCATACATGTAATGACATTATTACCAGTATGACAGATGTTGGTTTTCTCTGAAGTGTAATTACAGAATCCCCTCCACCACATTATAAGAACAAATTACAGCCAGAGTGCAGCTCCTACAGCCCCAAACAGAGCTTTCTGTCTCCTTCATGTCAGTCCAGTCTGAGTCCTGATGCGTGGCTCCACTTCAGCTCTGAAGCACCATGTGAGGGTCTGGCTCTGAACACGTCTGCAGCTGAAAGGAAAAGAAAGCAGCCGGAGAACAAAAGGAAAATGTTGGAGCCACTTGGCGCTCCTTGCTTGCGTGTTGTCTTCACCGCTGAAACTATTCCACTACGTAGAGCGAAAGCCAAACAATTTGTCATCTGTGTGTTTTTTCCCCGAGAGAGCAAAATACGCAAGTCAGAGTGACAGAGAGAGCAGGAGAGTGGGCAGAGAAGAGAGAAAGAGAGGAGGATAGAAGAAGGAAAAGTGCAAAAACTGTTGGCAAATGAGAGCATGAGGACATTTGTATGCAGGGCTCGACTTTGGCGCATTAGCATGCAGTGACTAGTCACTCTCCACTGTGTGCTCTCCACTATAAATCAAACAGCATGTTTGCAGCGCAGCAGTGCGGCCGGCTCGGAGCTTTGTTGCTGATGCAGGGCACAACATGAGACCGCTGTGGGTGCTTCACATTAGATTTGGACTTTATGTGCAGAGTTGGCAGTCAGAGCTGTTTCTCTGAGCTCATCACATTCAGGAACATGTTGATGAAATTGATTTGACTAATAATTTCCACCCAACAGATAATAAAATCTCAGTTTGAGCGGAATTTCTTCAGTCCCTCATGTCAGATCGCAGCTATTGAAACTCTTGCGTCAACCAATACTTTAAGTGGATTTAACATCAATGTGGGCAACAACATCACTAATATACACAGTATATACATTTGTGTGTTTCCGGCATTTATAGGGGCACACTTGGGAGAGGTCACATGTTGGCTTAAGCCCTGCTGATATATGCAAGGAGGCTGAAATTTACCATGCAGCAAGCAATATTCAGTCTTCAGTGTGTGTGTCTACACAAATTCACAGATAGCAAACAAGCCCCAAGAGAAACTTAGAGTCAGGAAGAAGTTAACGGTCCTTTACTGAGATCTTCGTTCTCATAAAAAACGTTTAGTAAAACTAAAATGATACAAAGAAATAACCAATCACTGCGTCATCATAATAACATACATTCACAGAAATGCCAACGCAAACAGCCACAATTGTCAAATTAGCAGTTGCACAATTTACATGTAAATAAACATTTATCCAACACCCCAAAAATGCACTACAGGAACCCATGTAAGAACAGAATTCACTATAAATGTGAACAATACTCACAAGTGATAATTTCCTAGGCACAAACAGCAGGAGGAAACAAGACAATAGCTGGAGCTGCAAGCAGACCGCATGGCATGTAGAATCTGTGCTTTCCTGATCAGACTGTCATGTGACTGAAACTACCTTTCAAAATAAAAGCTTGAATTAAACACAAGGTAATGAGCAACTCTTAAAGGCTGATGGGCAGAGAAAAGCAAAACAAATACCGGCAAAGCTCACATAGAACATGACAAGCAATGCCCCTGCTGCATGCTCACCTGACCCCTAAACACAGTGATTCATGCTCAAAGCACACTTTTGAATGGACAAGGGGCTTAATCCAACCTCTTTGCTCCCTGAAACCTGTAAAGAGTCACTAAGTTCCAAATAACTTTTTTCAGCTGGAAAAAACAAACAAAAATTCTACGGGTATTTGGTCATGGTGTTGATCGACTCAGGTCCAAATTTTATATTTGAGTACAAAGTACAAAATTTTCAAATTTTAGGGTCTTTGAAATTGAGATGCATGGTGACTGCCCCCCTGCAAGAGTCAAACTGGTCACTGCAAATGTACTTCTCTATTGGCTGATTTGGTACACAGTGATATATTCACTATACACACCTTTGTCATGGATCTAGTGGTTGTTCTGATTTAAAAAAGAATTTTGCGGAAACTTGGCTTGTTGTTTGACCTAGCTTGTTGTTTTATTGTTTTTTAAGCTTGAGTTGGCAGTGTCACATCCCCAGCTGCAACAGCTCCTCTGGACTGTACTGCTTTTCCGCCGACATGGCAATTTAAGGTTGTTGCAAGAACTGGGTCTATTGAACTGCAATCTCCCACCTGGAGCTGGGCTGTGCAGCTATGAGTTTTGCACAAACTGTTTTTCATGGAGGCAGATCTGGGTTTTTCTTTATTGGCTGAGCTGAAATCCAATGCAATGAAGACGTTGTTCTTCTAGAACCCAACAACATGACAACGAGATTCAACTCTGTTCCATCACATATCATATTCATACCAGCTGTAAAATCTGCCCTGTTTGCTGGTAAAGTGAATAATCGTTGAGCTTAAAAGTTAGCGCATGCATGTTTGGTAACATTTGCCAGTACCATTATTTCGAACTGTTTGTCCTGGTCTATGTGAGTCGTGTAATTGACCTAAATGTCACTTTAAATACAAAGTTTAACAGCTGTGAACATGAGTGTTGTGAAAATAGTTGCTGAGGTTTTATTGGTGACTTAGCTAAACCGCTCATCATCTACAGATGTGTGTGCTTGCAAAGTCTTTCTTCACACCACTTTTCTTTTGCACTTTTTTATGCTTTTGTGTGTTTTTGTCTTTGGGTATTTGCAGCATGTTTCCCATTGTTGCAGTTGTTTTGCTGCTCATTTTAACTTTTCATTGAGTTTGGGTCATTGCTATATTTGTGGATATTTGCACATGCTTTTGAATTTGCATCATTTGACCAGCTGTGGCGTGTTTGTCATGACAGTCGTTAATTTCTAGTGATTTGTCAGCCTTACCTGAAGATGGTAATGACGAAAGGATGCAACATGACGAAACGTCAGTAATTTGTGGATTCATAGTTAATAAGATCTAGAATAAAGTAAGATTAACGTGTAGAGGTTTGACATAACTAGAAATAGGGTTGAGTGTTGAAGGGATATTGCGGCGTAAAACTAAGTTAGGGTAAGAGACCGTAACACCGAGTTAGACACCCCCTCAAGACAAGAATGTAGCCGACCACTTGCTTCTCTAGTTATACCAACTATAGCAATACACAGTGATCTAAGGAGCCAATGCAGACACCTTAACCAAAAAAAAAAACACTCTAATGCCACAAATAATGCTCAGTACAGCACCTAACTTCATCAACAGTTCATATAGGGTTCACGCCACAGCACTAGCCACCAAACATCTTTTTAACTTTGCCTGATATCTTTCACAAAGAGACCAAACACAACTCACCCACTCTCTCCCAGCAGCCGCTTGTTTGTGGGGGAGCCCTGATGAGTCGATCACAGAGTGTAGCAGTGTTATGCAGCTCAAGGAAGAACATTTATGATTATTATTTCATGGAAATGCAATCAGACCGAGACGCTGAGGCAGAAGAACTACCACGTCTGCAGCAAAGTGATTATTATGATGATTATTACTTCAAGGAAAATGATCCGCTGCACTGGATGCACTGAATGCAAGCTGTAATTTCATTGTCATAGATGGATCTTATAATGAACAGCACAGTCCAAAACAATCAATAGGCCTTTTTCAACTAAGGCATAGTCATCAATCATCATAATCATGTCTTGTGATCTTGATTTAGCTGCTTTGTGCATTTTGACCCTGATGGACAAATGTTATCCAAGATGCAAAGGTCTCAGGATAAGGTCTCTGTGATGCTTCAATTATGCAAGGACCGCAGATGCATGATGAATAGAAAGAAACTGAGGGCAAGTGTTGCTTGTTGAGGCTGTCTGTTGACCATATTTGGAATTGATGACTAAAATCTGAGAAGAATGCAAAGATGAAAGACTCTGAAACCCCACAATCCAAGACCACTTCTATGTATCTTGATGCATTGTTTGTCCTCCATTCTTGCAAGAGTTAAATGAAGTTTCATTACAGGTCCTGAACTCCGGTGTCTTCCTCTTGTCATTCAAGAAAGGTTTTTCTAACAGACTCGCTGTCAGGTTTATGGACGTGAGTATAATCTGCGTTTTCCTGTCAAGACAAATCTAACATCTGCTCTGAACAAGACCCATTAAATGACTAAAAAGCTGTGTTTTTTCCTCTGAATGGTGTCTTAGTGATTGATTAAAGAGCATTTTTCATCAACAGGTTAACCAGCTCCCTCCTGCTGACGGTCTTTATCATCTGCAGAAAAGATTCTCATTAAAACATCTGTCGAAGCGAGACAGAGACAAAAGGCTGGTGACAGCTCCTATAACTCTGTCAAACTCTGACTCACAATATGACATACAGAAATATGTATAAGTCTTCAACATCACCAGAGCTTTTATTTGTACTCAGCCCTCCTCTAGTGTGACCTTAGCTGAGGAGAGGAGGCTGCGAGCAGGAGGAGCAGGCGGCGGAGGAGACCTGAGCTGACGTTTAAAGACTCCCTCGACTCGGCGCTGCTCCTCTGCTGAACACATTAACCCCGGATCAGCTGCTCTTCTCATCACAGGCACTCGGGCTGATGAACAAATGTTACACATCACACACACTGCTGGGACTGATGTAGAAACACAGGCTCCTATAAACAGACACAAAACATTCAGACGCATACGGCCTGCCCGCTGACACACGTGCAGCACAGACAGCATCCTGGTTTTAACAGGCATTCACATGGTTTCTGGGACAGATTTAAAGATCTGTGTTTATTGATAAAGCTGTAAACATCCTCCTAATGAACATATTCACTGAAAGCTGCTCCAGCTTAACTCATGCAGCCCCCTGGATCTCGTGGGAAATGACTATTTAAAGAGTTTTTAGTTTACTTTGTAGCAGACATCTTCAGAGGATTCATCTTGCGATAGAATTGGTGTAAATATCTCTGAGTGGAATATAACTTTTTCCTAAACCTATGAAGAGTTTTATAAGCCCACTTCATATCTTAAGTTTGAAGCAGTGCGATAATTAAGTTCAGTCGTCCTCATGTGTTTAAGCTTCGACACTGAACTCTGCAGTGGCACAGTATTGGTGTCCCAGTGGGGGTTTTAACATTGCATTAAAGAATTGTGGAAGCACAGCTTGTAAACACACAGCAGGGGCTTTAACAATAACACACTCAGATATGCACAGACACACACAGTGCTGTTCCCCCCGCTGGCTCCAGCGCTGCATATCACCACCACCTCCCCCTTTAGACCTCTGTTACTATCGCTGAGAGAGGATCAGAGGCAGAGCGACATTTTGGAGCATCTGTACTTCACTTGAGTACTACTTTTTGAGTAAACTTTTGGCTTATATTCTACTGTATTTAAAAGACAAACATGGTACTTTTGACTTCACTCTTTTGGTGTAACATCAGATGATGAATTTTCTGTTCTAAAATTTAATCCTAAAGACAGAGATTAGGTGTAGTTTGTCTAAGTGGTGTTGCTGTACCCATATGTGGCACAGGTTATCTTATTTTGCCTTATCTTATCTTATCTTTATTTGTCTTATCTCAAAACACACAAAAATATGAAACCAAAACTATTACAAAATTAAAAACACATTTAAAGAGTCTGTTTTGTCTTCTTTTCCAGACTTTTACAGACAAAATCAGCAGCTTTAAAAAAACAAATTTAAACAGCCAATCCAGTTTTTGCACATCTGGCTTCCACATTACCCCAGGCTTCTTTAAATAAGTACCACAGTACTGTAACTCAAGCAGTAATCTGACTAAACAGTTTTGCTTATATCGGGTGATATTTGACCAGGGGGATCCATATTTCAACTCCAGTGAAGCAGTTTAGTTTTTTTAATTTTTTTATTTCTGGATGTTAATATCACGACCTGGCCTGTCAGGATGTAAGAGCAAAATGTTTGATAGAAGATTGTTCAGTCGTTTTGAAATCACATCTGTCTTTGACTTTTGCATGTGTTTCTGAATTTCTAAACTTGCATCATTTTAAAATTTGCAGCAGATTTCTTATAATTGAGATCCCATGGGCCATTGTTTGATGTTTGCCTCGATTGGCCACCAAACTCCTCCAGGGAGGTCTGAACAGAAAAGAAGAGATGAATTTTATCACAGTAAAACAAAATATAACAAAAACATTAAATTAAAAAGTCCAGTGTGGAGCAGAGATGACTACATTTCTGTGTGTCCAAAAGTTAAACTCTTGCAGCCTCTGAAGGTCACAGCAGAGCCCACCATGATTCACAGAACTCTAATGTGTAGTGCCAGCTGTGTGGTTTCTAAAGGCAGAGGTCAGGAATAACAGAGGCCTCTGGGATTGTCTCTGGAGTGAAGACGCTGATTCATCCTGAGGAGACTCTGCTGGGTGTAATTTAATGCAAACAGATGAGTAGGGTTGCTCCTGTGCAGTATCAGAGCTGAGAGGATGCAGGCAGCTGGTGAGGTTATTAGTCCTCTTGAGGGAAGTGTGCCCTCACCACCAGCTCAACAGTGGTCTCCTGATCAGTCGCAGCCCTCCGCTCTTTTCGGGTTAACAGGAAAAATGGTCTGAAAGCAGCCGCAGCATTCCACTAACAATGCCTGTATGTCCGTATAGCATAAACAGATGGCAGTTTTGGCTCTGCTGGGCTGCAGCTTAACTCCACTTGAGGATCTTTTGTTTTTATTTATAGCAGAAAGCTGCTGTGTTGGCACTTTCATCCTGTGGAGAGTTTGGTGCCAAATCAGGAAGAAGTGGAATTCACAGACCTCTCTTTACTAATGATAACAAAAATGAAAGTTGACCTTTAATAAAACAGGTTTCACGCAAAGTGTTGAAGAGCCCACAACCAGAAATATTCTGTTTTCCTCTCTTTTTGGCATCCGTGGCACAAAAATCAGTAACACAGCGGACCAGAGTCTCAATGACATTAAAAAAGACAACAAACGTCTATAAAAGAAACACTCTGTTCCACTTGTTTCATAACTGGAGCTGATGTACTGTCACATATCCTACTCATTTTATTACAGCATGTGGAGACATAGATCATGCATTTATCAGATTGTGCAAATAGCAAAGATAGATCAGATTGTGCTGTTTAAGCAGTAAGGAACAAAGAATGGTAAACAGATCAGCTTTATATCTAATCTTCATCTCTGTGGCTGCTCTTATTTTTATTAAGTCCTGTTTACTTGAACTGCGATCGTGATGCTGGAGAAACCTCAGATGTCACTTATCGGTATAGTTTAGGGAAAATGAAAGGAGCAGCCAAAAGTGCAGCAAAAAGCTGGGTTTATTTTGTATTTTGATTTCTGAAATAGTGGAAATCTTTTGTGTGTTTTAGTACTGCATTCATCTAAAATATAACAATCTTAATCCAATAAAGCTCCCACACTGTGAATAATGATTATCAGAAGGTGTTTGTTGACTGTTGAAAGTGTCAGCCTTTGTCCAGCGTGGTCAACTAAAGACAGAAATGACATTATATCATTAAATTTCAATCTATAGTTTCACAAATTACTTTCATTTTTAGGTACAGGATCTGGCCGGTCTCTTATCGGGGCGGCAGTAGCTCAGGAGGTAGAGCGGACGGCCAATAACTGGAAGGTTGGCAGTTCGAGCCCCGTCCTCTCCCTAGTCTGTCCGTTGTGTCCTTGGGTAAGATACTTAACCCACCTTGCTCCCAGTGTGTGTCCTCCACTGGTGTATGATTGCGAGTGTTGTGTGGTGGTGGTTGGAGAGGCCGTAGGCGCAAACTGGCAGCCACTTTTCCGTCACTCTGCCCCAGGGCAGCTGTGACTACTAAGGTAGTTTACCACCTCCAAAAGTGTGACTGTGTGAGTGAATGAATGATGTATCCAATGTAAAGCGCTTTGAGGGTCTCTGATAAGGCGCTATAAAAATCTGATGCATTATTATTATTATTATTATTATTATTATTATTATTCTCTGTGGGACAGAAAAGTCCCTGGATGTTGCAGAAACACTTTGAATTTGAAGCAAGTAGATTTGCCAGTAAGTCACAGTATCTAGTATAGTACTTGCTAATACTGTTAGTGAAAAAAGAAAAAAAGAAAGAGAAGAAACAATGTTAATTCCTAAACAACATTGTCGATCCCAGAGGAATGATGATGACCTCACTTTTTCACAAGTATTTGAAGGACAGGTTCTGACTTATATTCTGGTTATTAGGATATTTGCAGCACTTGAGAAGCACATATGATTGGAGGAAGACGAAAATAACAATTCTTCACTTCTACCAGTTTAATGATGTGTCTGGAGAACTGTCATCCTGTACAGCACCAACATCTTGCATCTCTATTTCTACTTTTCGAGTGGGAAAAATCTCTAAATAAAAGCCAAACAAACATCAGCTACTGCTACTACTCTTTGCTGGTTGATAAAACGTCCTCATTTCTGCCTCTCCTGTGGAGCGGGTCCATTCATCACTCAGAAGACTGCGCTTGATTGTGTGTCAGATGAATAATTTACAATATATGCTTCATTCTCTATAACTCAGTCTCATGTGGTGGTTGATGTGTGGAAGAAAGAGGTGAACAATTACTCATCCATGTCTCTCCTTCTCCAGTTTGTGTGAATTTCACCTCCTGTAAGAATCAACCTCACAACCTCTGACATGAAAAAGACAAGACAGGGTCCCTCACCAAAGATCAGGACCTTCCCTCCGTGATGAGTCTTGTAATCAGGATACAGAACATGCTAATGGACTCCTATGATAGCGGTGGTTTCTTCCAGAGGAAAAAAAAAACATAGCAGCTTTCTAAAAAAAACAAAAAACTAAAGCTCCATGTTGGGTGTAACAGATTTGGGCGAGTTCATCCTATAATGATTGCATTGCTGCAGCTGGACGCTCAGATAACACTCTGGACTCTCTGCTCTGGGTTTAATTGCTTTTTAAATTGGAAATGTTGTTCTCCACGCATCATCGCACTCTGAAATGTTCTGCACGTAAGTGTATCAGTGTGTGAAAGCTCATACATATCTTCTATACATTTATTCAGAAGAGATGGTGCAGAATAACCTCGCCCTCTAATTCTCCACAGACCTGTGCTCTACAGATACTTGATCAGACGTCCTGCTGCAGCCTCAGTTGATGGACCTGCTGTGGTTTGACTCCCTAATGAAAGAGAATGACAAAATATATTAATGGGAACGGCACCAAGCTGTTTGATGGACACGCTTTAATTCCACCTCCACTCCACTCGATTTGTCCTCAGTGCTACTCTCTATCAGCTCTGAGGAGAAAGTAATTTACCAATGATTGTACAACATGCTGACTCAGCTCACTGTCGAGATCTGATTTAGAGTCCCAGAATAATAATGTCATGTTTTTCCTGATTGCTACAGAAAAGTCAGGGAGCCTATAATCATTTCTAATAGAGTTATTATTCATTCTCAGTTGCTTTGTTCTATATTTTTTCATCTTGTTTTTTATTCTATGCATCCACAGAATAGATTAAACCTCCTGGCTTAATGCAAAGCTGTACTTAAAGCCTGTGTAGAGCTTTCTTGCTGTTTCACCGCACTCACGTATTTGTCTTCTCTTTTCCATGCAGACCTGATTTAGCCCTCTGATAGGGATCTAAACCTATAATTATCTAAGCGTTCCTTAAATGCTCTCAAATCGTCCAGGATCCAAAGTCATGCACCGAGGTCCTCCTCTGTCACACTCATCAGGCACAAGGACCCCTAACACACGCACACACAAAAAAACCCTCTTTTATCTTTTGTTACATAAATGAATAAAAATTAAGAGACCTGCAACTTTGTTTGCATGTGTACAGAGGTGTGTGTCAAAATACATTTCCAATTCCCATTTTTAGTTTCGTTGACCATATTAAAGGTCTTTGTTTCGAAATGTAGTGAGACATTGTGTTCATACCTTGAACCTGACTGTAAAAACGATTATGTTTTTAATCCCATTGCAGCCCAGAAGCACCGACTTGCTGCTTTCTCTGATCAGTCTCATTAATCCTTGAAATGTGCAACACACTGGTGTCCTGCTGTTGTCCTTTGTGAGGCTGAATTGAAGTCAGCGGTGACACATGGAGGCTTTTTTGGATCAATACTCAGAGTGCTTCATGCTCTGTGAGAGGAGCACTTCTGGGATATCTCTCTTTCCTCCGTTTCTTCACTGCTGCTCTCTGACTGCTTTATATCCTGCTAAGTCCTCTATTTGAGTCCAAGAACATTTGAACTGCCATAAACAGAGGAGGCCTTTGATTTAATAATGCTGTGTGTTGTTTTTGGAAATGTAAAACATATTTGCCTTTAGAGCAGTAATTCAAAAAAAATATACCAGACATTAAAGTTAGTCATAATGGAACAGAAACCACAAACAGATCTTCTTTTATTTAATCGTGGTTTCTAAATGAGACATTTTGTATTGATGATATAATTGGTACAGATCATAGCTTTAAATCTTTTGGTTTAATTTAAGGGTAAAGGTTTTAGTGCTTGAAAACATGTGAGCGTATCATGTCCTCACAGGCATCATGAACTGTGAGCCCTCTACTGGTCACTGTGGGAACAGCCGCCATCCATTGAACATCTACTGTATCACCCACATGTACGAATACTAATCAATTGACAGCAATCAATGGAGTGGTGACTTTAACAAGCAATGATGATGATGATGTTGCCTATTATTCACTTTCCATAGAGGATGTGTTTCCTCCTCTCTTTTTTTATAATGTAATCCCACTTCAAAGTGCTTTTTTGTGAAAAACAAAAATCATAGCACACACTTGTTCTTTCACAGCTGCTGTTTTTCAGGCTATATGGATATGCACTTTATAAATTAACCTTCAGGATTTAACAGAAAGTGAGGTTTACAAAAATTATGAAAACACTTGGGATGATTTTCAGCTTTCCAGAGTCTCAGGGTTGAATTTTTATGCACTCTTCGTGTAAAGTATCTTATCCCACTCATTACACTGATAACACCTCGGGGATAAAATGAAGTGACATTTGATAAAGTACTTATGACCCTGCTTTAAGTACCCTCCTGAAAAACTCCGAGGTGTCCCTGAACGTCACTCCAAGGGCCCCCTCCTGGTAATTGACTGCTGTTGGCGGCAGTAAGTGACCCTTACCGACAGGTCCCAGCATCATGTACAGTGATTTATCCCCGGATCCGGTGGGGATGTAGCGCGCATGCGTGTGAGGTCTTCACACCACATGCGTTTGGTTTGCGACCGCGTCATTTAACAGGAGACACCGAGAGCAGGAGCGGAAGTGAGGCAGATTTCTTTTACCAGAATAAAAGCACGAGGTGTATTAGGCTTTTTGGCGTTAAGAAAGACAGGAGAAAGCGTGTGGTACAACAACCAAGCAAAAACAAACAAAAACTCTCAAAAATGTAAATATCAATCATTGAAGACTTTGTAACTGAGCTAAACTATGTTCCACATTGGATCAGCTTGCACATTTAAAATGCCTCAAACAACCAATCTGCTTTGTTCTGTCAATATAATTACATTATATTTTACTAGTAGGTATTAACAACAGGAATCAACCGCAAAAACAAAATACACTCATATAATTTAAGAGAAGCAAGATAAAATATGGAAGATGCTAAACAGCAATAATTAATTGTGACTAATTGAAATTAATCCACAGCAACCCTGTGATTAATCTGATCAAACATTTTAATCATTTGACAGTACTAGTTAAAATGCATTTGTAATATTGTGCATTTTATTTCATTGTATCAGTATAGTACCCTTTTTTACAAGTTGACACAGAGATACTTCAGTTAATGACTTAAGGTCCTTACACACCGGGACCGACGCAAATATACAACACGAAATTACAAACTATTCGGAGGCAAATTTTGATGCGCCTGACTATACACATCAAGCCCAATGTGATTTTGCCACTTTTCGAGGGGAAAAAAGACGCGTCCCGGGTGGAAGCGAGAAGACTGAAACGACAGCAGACTGACTGTTTTTCAGTTCTGATTAGACTCTAGTGTTGAGATGACTGTCTGTCATGATAGCATGTACTGAGTCGGGGCCAGTACCAGATAAACACATTAAACTATAATCCATAAACGTAAGGTAACAACCGAGACCTAATGGTGCTGTGACAGCAACGCAATTGAGTTTGAGACAGTGAAAATACATATGGTATGTTGTATCTGAACAGGTTAGCTTATGAGCTAAAGTTACTTAGCACAGATGAAAGTTAAAACAAAGATGTTTAGCAAACTGTTAAAACACACAAACCATCGTCATATGAGAAATTCAACTCTATGACTCTCCACAAGTTGTCCTTCAGGTCGTTATCTCTGTAATGTTTGTATCTTTTATCAAAAAGCACTCTGTTCTCTGACACATAAACAATCAGCTGGTCGGCCATGTTGGATCTACTGGTGAATCAGATTTGGCAACAACACGCAATCTGATTGGTCAGAAGTGGACACACAGTATGCAAAGCTTTAGAAAAATTGACCGTGATCCGAAAAAATAAATGCTGCAATATCACAGGACAGGAAAACGTCGCTAATGTGAACGCTTGTATTGACAGGATACAGGTTTGAAAAAAAAATATTGATGTCCGAAATAATCGCCTGATAAAAACGGTCCCGGTGTGAGAAGGACCTTTATACTGAAGCCAGTCAGCAGGGGGGAGCTCCAAATCTTTTGGCATCATAGACAGTAAACACTTGCAGTGTCCTTGATATTTAAAAAAAAAGAAAGAAGGAAGAAAAGAAAAATCAGTAATTTCAGTGTGGGCTGGAGTTAGATTTTTCCTGAATCTTTCAGTCCTGAAAAAGGTAATCTTAATTTTTTGAGCTTTTGAAAATTGAACTTTCTTCATCTATTCTTGTTAATACGAAGGCATTTGTTGAGCTTTATCTTTAAAGTCTAACCGGATGTTGTTCTTGCTAATATGTCTGCTTTGACGCCTCTCTGAATCACGACGTTTGTTCCCCAGCAGCGGGCGGGCGGCCGCTCAGCATCAGAGTGTGATCCTCCTCCGTGTGTGGACTGAAGGCGTGTAGTCCTCCTGTCACACGTCCTCCAAGCACTGCTCGGCTCTGATTCTCAGCGGCTCACAAACTCTCCATCCAGGAGCCAACATGGGTTAGAAACGCGGCCAGATATGGATTACCCACTTTGTGCACTTCGGCGAGGATGATGGGGGGGCAACCGGACTTGTTTTCGCAGAGACAAGCTGACAAAGACGGGCACTGAGAGGGACTACACATCCGGATCGGCTGCCCCTCTCGGTCCTGCTTTCTCCTCATATTATTTTCTTGTTTTTTTTATTTTTATTTTTATTTTATTTCCCCGCGTGAGAGCGACACAGAGAAATGTTTGCAGAATTGCTGTGCAGCGCCGTGGCTCTGGTCCTGTATGTCAACACTCTGGGCGCCGATTTCTGCTACGATGACAGGTACTTGGATGAATGAATGGATGAATGAATCCCTGCTTCATGTTCCTAACCTTTCTGACTGTCCTGTTTGTCCTCACCTCTAACCTATCAATTCCAAACACCATTAAAGGATAATAGGCTTAATTCATCCTGCTGCTCTAACTCAGAATGAAGTGCAGCAAAACATCATCTCAATCATACCGGCGAGCTTTTTCATGCTGTGAGTCAAAACTATCCAAGACAAATCCTTTCTTGTGCAAAAACTTTAAGTAAGTTTACAGGGGTTGCAGTATTTTCTCATTTTGCTGTCAGAAATCAGCTGTAAATAGGCAGCATGCTTGAAAGCCTTAGTGTAAAGTCTCCAGAGTTTAAAGTTGCTCCAAGTCTTGAGGAAATACAGTAATTGATCTCTGGAGAAGCTGCCTGTCTTCTCATCACTCCACAGCAGGACTCACAGCCTCTTTCAGGCAGCAAAGTCACATTTTGCTTTCAATTGACTTATGCAATAAGTTTTCGCCCCCCACTTTGAGCAGTGAGCATGCAGCATGGGTTCAACATTACTCATAGATGGCCTTTTGATATTTGATGGCTGAATGGTTTTCAGCGCCCCAGACTCATTAATGCACCGTCCACGCCTTGGTGTAGGTCACGGTTTCCATGCAGGTATAACAGGTGTAATCCTGGTTTAGAGGCGAACAGGAGGGTGCAGCCAAGTGAGGAAGCAGTACATTAACACATCTGCTAATGGTGTATTTCCTTTACAACTTTGTGAACTGCTGTGTGTGTATATAACACTTCCTGCTGAATACATTCCCTGAGGTCTTTCCACTGAGAGTCGGGTACTTCTCCTGTGCTGCAGTCGCCGTGTCTCTGCGCTGTGTTTCACAGGCAGGTGATTCTGGCTGCTACTGTGTAGGAAAGACAGTGTTTCGCGTCCATAAACCTGTCAGGGGGAGGCTGTTCTTTGCAGAGGTGAAGGGCTACGGCTGCTCCGGCTGCTGGAGATGCCAGAGTCAGCTGCCGGAGAGCCTCTGGCCTCCAAGTTTTAATGTAAGCCAGAAAAACCTGGTCGGTCTGTGAAGGGATGAGACAAGATGTTATTCTTTACCATGTGGTCTGAGACGTTGCAGATGAATGACAGAGCTTCAGTCCCAGAAAGAGTGGATTTTAAAGTTTATTTTATGAGTGTGTGACCTGTTCTGCCTCTGACACGTAGGACCTTATGAAACCTGTTTTTCATTTCCTCTCCTGAGGAGTATTTATTCATGAGTTAGATGAAAACAAAACATTAATTCAAGAGAAAATTACCCTAAATTTAAGGTGTATTCATAATTTCAACAAGTGCTAGAGCTCAACAGGACAGTCAGTGCTGTGGCTCCACTTCTCCTCCTGTGCAGTGCTTCATATTGCTTTTTCACTTTTCCCAGCGGGATATCAAATTCTGCACAAACAGACGCTAAGTCTTCAACCAGCTCACGTCCTGCTTATGCTGATTTGTTTGCACGGGAAGGAGTTTGCGTTCGTGCTTGCACGCTACCGCTCTCCATTTCTGATATAAGCTTGTAATTATAGGAGGTGATTGCATGTATTCTCGCAGATCTAGTCGATGCGTTGCAGACCAGACTTACAGAAAAATGCCTTCCAAGTCCAGAGAAGTCGTTCAGATAATTTTCTGCTTAAAGCTGAATGATTGTTAAATGATTCCTAATGTTTTAATGACTCTGGAATCTCAAATGGCCACTGTGTAATTGCATTTTGTGTGGGGGAGTCTTAAGTCCAGCTGAGGGGAAAACCAGCCAAATTTTTCAGACAAATTACAGTAGGAAGTCTCCATGTAGTTTTTACCTAAAACACTTGGAGAATTGCACCTACATTTCAGCAGATTCCATCATGTTGCACATTTTGTAGCGGACACCCATTAATTGTCTAAGTCTGGGGATCTGTCTGCATCTGGGGAATTACAGGGCCCTGGATATGTTTTAATTTCGAGCCATATCTGTCATCCTGTGTTATCTGTTTTTAGCACCATGTGTTGGTTCAGGCATGTAATTAGCAGCCGTCTCCTGTCCCCTCAGGCTCCACCGGGGAAGGGAGAGTCAGCAGAGTCAGCGAGGATGTGAGAGACGTATAAAAACAGCTCTGGTCAAACGGGCTGATCTCACTTGCTAATGTTGTGCTTGTGTGGGGGGAAAAAAAGTAGAAGTGACTCTGTGATGGTAAAGGAGCTGTCATCTTGCAAATGACGTAATGTGTGGATGACGATTAATCAAACTGGGAGCCATTACCCAGCAGCCTACAGCAAGTGGACAGGGTTTATTCTAACTCAGGCTGACAGTAATTTATGGATCATTGAGATAATGTTTTTAAAAACTCAAAGACTTCATTATTGCAGAATCGGAGGCCTCCAGCTCAGAAAGAAAGAGAGCTGATGTCTGATTTAGGTTGCATTTAAAAGTCAAATGAAACAGTTTGTTCCATTAGATGCTGGTGATAAATAGTAGCAGGAAAATTAAGTATGGATATTTTGTCACAGTGAAATATTGATTCCTCTCTGAGAGAAGACGAACTGTGCTTCTGCTTTGCCACCGGCTGTTTAGAACCGATGCATTGACTTTGCTCTGCAAGAGATTAAAAGTTAAAATTCAAACCGTGGTGTGTGTGAAAATAGCTCCGGGCTGCAGAGCTTGCACCTGAGGACTTGCAGTCGATTGCCTAGTGGTCTTGTGTGGCTGTTATAAAACATTATTGGCTGTTGCCTTTTTCATTTATTCTTGTTGACTTGTCGGGGAGTGTTCCGCACTGGGCGTCCTCGGCACACTTCTTATCAAAGGTGACGACGCCACTGGTTACACATTAGTTCAATCTGTATGCAGCCCATGCATCGCAACAGAGGCCACCAGGAGGTTATGATAAGAGCAGAAAATGTTTACATGTGATATGAGAAATGTCATCCCCCAGGCTGCTTAAAAAATCCAAGTAAAGCAGTTTTTTGAACCCCAGAGGCAGTTACGGCCCCTCCCTGAATAAAAAATGACAGCCTGGACGAGCGGCCTGTTCCAGTGCGCCAAACCGCCCTGGAGAGCTTTTCCTCTCCCCTCCTTTGGACACACTCATCATCGGCACACACACCGCTTTGACACCTGCACTGGAAAATGGGAATCATGCGTCATGTTGGTTCATATCTCTTCTGCTCTAATCTGCAGTTTGGGCGGAGTGAAGGCAGGGGGAGAGCCCAGATAAATGTCAGAAGAGAAATACTGCAGTAATATCGTGTGACGTTTGTTAGCCCTGCTCACTGGAAACTCACAGTTTGAAAAAGAAATGGTGGCTCAGGTGCAGTATAAGCTGAATTTAGGTGCTTAGAGTCTAAAAGTTTATGTTTTGAAAAGGAACAGGTGAAACAGGGTGAAAAACAAGCAGAGAGTTTGTTGAACGCTTAACAACTGAGCTGTTTTGGAGGTATATGCACTCACCGGGGTTATGGATTACCGTTCGCTGTTAGGAGCTTGACGGATGTGATGAACTGCACCCGGCTCATTTCTCGGCATGGGTGTGTTTGACTGTGTGAGGATGTGTGAAGGTTGCAGGTCACGCTGAAGGACGCCACCTCCCCGGGCATGGCTGATGATTTATAATGCTCAGACGGTCACAGTTGCTGCTCTGCTCGCTGCTCTCAGAGCTTCATTAGAGATGTCGGGATTGTGGGGCCAACTCGAACGCTCCATGCTGGTGCAGTTTGATGTGAGCTCCGAGTCCATGACAGCAAGGAAGCCACATGGTGTTTTGGGCAGTGACTCATGTTGTGTAATGATCAAACCATCCAGACTGGAAAAAAACTGAAGGGATTCATCATTTATTGATGATTTTATTGAGTTTTTTTTCTCGCATGTTTTTTTTTTCTTCAAAGATGTGCAGGAGAAAGAGACCGCAAAATCTGCTGATGATCTTTGCACAGTTGTCATACAGCCTCTGTGAGGTCTACATTAGGTGCAGTCAAGCTCTCTTAGACCTACCTGGCCTGACATGGACCCTTTCTGCAGACATGTCTGCCTCGTCCTCAGATCTGGAACCTCCGTCTTGTGGCCAGAACTTAAGGATGGGCTGCTTGTGGTTATGTCCAGGGCGGCAACCCGGCAGTTTGAGTATCTCCACTTTTTTCCCAGTCGGGCTTTCTCCGTCTCCTCGCCCTGTAATTACTGCCCTGCCTGCACAGAGGGACTCAGGACATGGTGTAGCTTCTCCACTCTCTCTTTTTTCCCCCTCTTTCTGTCTGCCTTCCCTTCAACAACCCCCTGAAGCCTTTCAGCCCTCCAGCTCCCTCCATCCAACGGCTGCCTCCAGATGGTCCCGTTTGGAGAGCAGGGTTTCTCTCTTCTTGGGTTTGAAGTGGATTCAAATGGAGGATGTGTTTGCGTGCAGTTGCCAGGATGGAGACATCAAAGTTCCCTATGACACAGACAGTGGGTAACAGATTCAGCAGAGATGGCATCATGTCAGAAGCACAAGCAGTCATATAACAACGTATTTTTAATGTGGCTTTACACAAAATTTTGATTCAAACTGTGGATTTAATGTCTACATATTGTGATGGGTGGTGCTTTAAACAACAACCATCTGGCTTTGCAACTTCCCTCAGCTATGTGAACCTTTTATAGCTTAATTTTCTCAAATTGTTCTGGTTTTGGCTCCAAAATTCACTGTTTTGATTCAGTTTTTCCTCTCTCTGCATTGCACGTGTTCACCGCAGCAGGCAGCAAATGTAAAAACTGTACACGATGTTCTGGTGTTAGTCCAGGCAGGCCGCAAAGTGAGGTTCAGGTGAGTCACATGAGGTTGTTGTAATGTTTTCAGTGAGCTGATTTATAGAGGTTCGGTCATCCTGCCTGGAGTGGCAGGATGACAAAACCCCCTGTTGACTGAAAGTCTCCGGATCGCATCCCAAGTATGTGACAGCGAGGAGCCCCCAATCCCGGTTTACTGTCCCCTGGGCTGTCTTCCTGTTCTGTGTTGTCCACCTCTTCCTTGGCAAAATAGTCCAGACGTCAAAGGTTGAGAGAAAGTCTGTCTCTATAGGAGTTAAAAATATGCAAGAAAGGACAAGTAGAAATATCCCATTCTTGTTGTTTCACATCCTAAGGCCGGCAAACTAACTTCAGTAATCTTTCTATTGTGATTTAATCTGCTGGATTGACTAGACTAAGGGAAAGATGGGTGAACAGGTTGTTGGTGTCATCCTCTCCTGCAGTCAGAAACTTTTTTGAGTCTTTTATCAGTCCTTACCCATGACATGATGTGTGCTACGGTGGTCGACTGTTACTAGTGTTCCAGTGTCAATGCAGGTTACTACTACTACTACTACTACTACTAATAATAATACATTTTATTTAAAGCGCCTTTCACGTCACTCAAGGACACTTTACAGAAAATATATAACAATAATAAAACACTATTAACAATTAAAGTAATCAATCATCAAAACAGTTAAAATCAACAAAGCAACATTAAAACATTTGACATAAACAACAGCAAAGGAATAAATAAAGAAATAAATAATACCAATTAAAATTAAATTAAAGTTAGGGGTGGTGGGATGGATAGGCCAGTTTTAACAGGTGTGTCTTGAGTTTGGACTTGAAGAGGGGGAGGGAGTCTATGTTGGGGATGTGTGATGGTAAAGAGTTCCAGAGTAGGGGGGCAGAGCGACTGAAAGCTCTGCATTAGCTAAAACAAAGTGTAGCATGGAAACAGGCCAAAGGGGAACAAAATGGACCAGCACAGCCAAAGTGGCACTCTTTTCATAAACTGTCGTCAATCTTACAAATGATGTAGATAATCAGCAAAATTACAAATATTGGACCCAATAATCAGTGTAGGCCGACCAGATGAATGGGCACTGAGCTGTCTTCATCCTCTGCTGCTTCCTCCTCCTTAGCTCCTCTACTGTCCTCTACTGTGAACTAATTAGTTGCGTAGTATCGCCTCATGCTTATTTTGTGGTTGTCATCAATACTGGTGTATTTTAATAGCCCTCGTTCAGTGTAGTCTTCCATCTCTTTTTCCTTGTTTTGTTGCACTGAAGTGGACATTAAACTCAACCCTTTAATTTAAACTAGCTGTGAAACAATTTAAACACAATATAAAGGATATGAGTGTCTTATAAGAAGTGGTAATTGCTCGTCTACATGTTCGGTGGCTGCGTTGCCCAGAGGCAAGAGTTTGGATCTTCCAGTATTTCCTCCCTCCAGTAAACCACCAGAGAGTTCAGCCTGTTGGCAGGAGAGGAAGGAGATCTGCAGGAGGCATCCTGCCCAATCTCTTTGGCCCTGCACTCTCTCCGATGATTTCTCTGATGGATTATTCACAATTACAGCGTGCCAGCTTGACACTCTTATTATTTCTGCCATACTTGCTGCTTACCGACGAACTTAGATGACAAAAGCTCTGTTGCAATTCGATTTCCTGTCCTGTTCTTCCTTCTTCACAGAAACAAACCTTTTCTCCAGTCCCTCACAGGAAGGGATAAATCTTTTCAAACATTTGTGACCATCTCGGCTCGAGCTTCGCCCGCCCGGAAACATTAGCTCAGTGTCTTACCGCAGAGAGCTTGGATCTCCATTTTCTTAAGCTTTTATTTTCCAGCAGATAGCCAACGAGGGCAGACACTGTTGCTTTCTCTGCGGCCATGAATTTATGATAAACAAGCCTGCCAAAAACAAAAAAATCACTTGTTTCTAAAAATAGCATTAATGAGGGGTCTGATATGCTTGTATATGTCTTCTATGACCCACAGAAATCCACAGATTTACTAAAAGCATCATGGGTAGAGAGGGTTCGTATTCAGGTCAGTAAGAGACAGATAAGCAGATACGACTGTCATCAGGCTCAGAATAAGATCTCATTATACTCCTGTCGCCTCACTGTGGACTTCTCTTCCGCTGCGGGTCAGCAAGTTTCTCGACGACTGTCAAAACAGTTAATTTATCTCCCTCCTTACTCTGCTGTGTGGCCCTCTGTGTACTGGTGTAAGACAGCTGGAAAGGCCGAGGCAAACTTTCTTCTGCTGCAGCTCCCTTGTGGGGCTGTGTCTGCTTAGACTTGTTAAGTGATGACCCAGTCCATAAACTCAATTACTGTGCAGTTTCACCAACATTAACATTTACTATTGCTAGGTTATAAGAGTTGTCCTGAAGTACTTCCATTTCCACAGTGACTGTGAAGTGTTTTAAAATGCTCTGTATGCTTAGATCTGGAAAATGACCCTCAAACAAACGAGTGTGGTCACTTTTTGAACAGTTTGGACCCCCATGATTGTTGTTGTTACTAGTGGTCCCACCCCCTCTTGATTCTGATTGGTTAGGAAATGACGTTCAGAACCGTAGGGATTTGGAAATGAACTGTTTTTGACAGATAGCATGATCAAGTCTGGTTTCAGTAAAAGTGAGTAATTAATCCACCACTTATCAAACCCCTAAAGTGGCTTTTAGTTTGATTAGGAAAGAGGCACAAAAAAAGTACCTCAACACAACTTAAAGATGTGTCAACTTGTAACTTTTGACCAGGGTTTGTCATTTAAACACTTTGATCTGACTGTAATTTGTCAGTAAATATCGGACAACTGCCCTTTTAAGGTTTGCAAAAGTTTATGGTCCTAAATAATGAACCTTGAGGACTGACATGACCCTGAAACCTTTTTTTGTTACTCCAGTAATTTGATTCATTGGCAGAAAACAACAACACTAATGTAGTAAGTACCTACATGTTGCAAAAATCTGAGTTTTATGTAGTGATTTATAAAGATTTATGTATGATTATGTAAGATTTGACCATAGAAATTTTAAAACCAGGGCTGCTCAGTTGATACCTACCCCCTCACATCAGTTTCAGGCATTAAAAATCAAAACAGTTAGAATGTCAATCTTGTTGGCATTGGCCTTGTTTGCTTTTAGATTACATGAAAGGAATCAGCATGAATTTCAGTCTCTTTCGTTGATGCAAAAAAAACTCCTCATAGGAGCTTTAATTTTTGCGGTATTAATTAAACAGTGTAAACACTCATTGCATAATTCCTATTGCCCTCAGGTTAAGTCTGTTAAAGTGCTTAATACCTGCATTAAAACTTGCTGAAATAACATTTTTCCAGCTTAAATTAAACACTGTAGCATTTTTATTATTAGGAGCATTGTGGACTTTAAGTTGGTTTTGCATCGCTGCCCTATAGAGCTACTAGCATGTCTAAGTTTTGTTCAACTAAGATTAAAATAAAAAGACGGGGTGGTCAGCAGTAAATATGTTTCTGTTGTGTTGGTGTAAAAGGTGGTGTGCAGATGTAAGTTGGCTAACTGTTTACAAAAGCTGGCATTCACTGCAAAGAGGATTCGATACTCTGGAACTAAGCAAGCTGTTTAAAGCATCATTGTTTCCAAATCTGATTAGTGTGTGAACAGTAGCATGCTATAGTTCTGAGCATTGTTGAGCCACTAATCTGCGGTCCGAGTGTTTTACTTAGTCATTGTGAGCCTTATTGACATTTTACAAAGGGAACTTGCTCCTCCTGCACCACCGGACACCCATAAACTCCACTTTCCAGATTATGTCCAGACTCCTGAGAAACCAGAGACCCACCTGAGTCTTAAATACCTGTGATACACAGCCTGATTGAAGCTGGTACCCGCCTTTGATTACTGTTATCTGCCTGTGGATGAAACCAAATATCGGTCACAGGCTGTAGGGAGCTGAATCAACGCACTGATTGCCCCGCGTTGATCTGATTGTCATTTGCGGTATGAAGCAGCTCCATGTTACTTGTTTCACGGAGGGATTGGGAGCTGCACATGAGCAGTCACCGTACCCATTGTTTCTTAAAACCCCTCGCTGTGCTCTTGCCTGGCCGCAGTAAGCCTCTTCAAAGCTGCATTAATCAGGCTCTAATGCTTTTAAATCACACGACTTGTATGCTATGGGATGAGAAATGGGCCATATGTGGATGACGGGTTGCTGCCTAGCGGTGGATGGAGGCGTTAGAGATTGTCTTTTCTTGCTCATGATATGCACCTTAAGTCTTCCTGGGGTATCCTCAGTGCACCCTGTCCACCTGTTTAATTGAAAAGAAACAGATTATCTCTCCTAATACATCTCAGTGTTAAAGCAGGACACACAGTGTGACACAGACAAACAGACACAACATTATTAATCACCTTAAACAGCAAGATAGTGATAAGCAAATCATTCACATGGTCAGTATCACATGACAGACATTCAAAGAACTCAAAAAAGAGTTACTTTAATGCCAAATATACACTAAGAGAGGATTAAACATGAAGCATCAAGGATTAATTTGACCCATAATCAATTACAGGTCATGTCTGGCATGTCAGCTCCTTGCTGTGGTCAGGTGTAGTGATCGATAAATGCCGGCCAAAGGTTATGTTCCCATCATTTAACATGGGAGTCAAATGATTTGACTCTGCCGGGCTAAGTTGTTAATGGGTCTAGACAAGGGTTTGGATTTGGAGGGCTAATGCTGGCTGATGGCTCTTAAGCTGTGGCCACTCTCAGGCTCTTGGCCCTCTTCATATTAATGGGATTAACAGGACTGTGGACGAGAGGGGGCACGCCGTGTAAGCAGAGAAACCCAATTCATTAGAAACAAAAACTTCCCAGTCCCCCCATACCCTACAGGGATGCTATAGTTTACGTGTTTCATTAAGGAGAGGAATACCCCTCTCTGCTGGGCCCCTCCATCTCAGTAGCCTCATTCTCTGACAAGGACCACTGGCTGCTTTCGATAAGGTTATGACTCAAGTTGGCCGGTCCGGGAGCAATGCCTTTGTGCATTGTAAGAAGAGGAGGCTGTGTGGTCCTTCTGTTCCCCCTGGACCCGATGAAGGAGGCCATTTGTCCCCAAATAGAGGGGAATTAAGCCCTCGTTGTGTTTATGAAGGACAAAGAAGCAAGGTCTCAGTGCTGGCTGTTTGGACAGAGCAGAATACTGCCGCAGCTCTGCAGCCAAACCTGTCAGAACCTATTGGGGGAACTCATTATGGCCGTACGTGCTCTGGTTAGCGTTTCCAAATGGTGAGATGGAGGAAGGAGAGCAGAAGATTCACAGCTAGTGGGCTAACAAAAGCCCCTTTGTGCTGTTGAGATTCAGCTTAATTTGCTCGTTTTTGGTGGCATGGCATACCCGGTTGGTTGGAAAGATGATACTTCCATCAACGCTCTTTGGAAATTGGAGCTCACTTAGTTTTTGGAGCTGATTGCCAAACTGGATCCCAGCCTGCTGAAAGGGTGCCATCTTTTATTCCTCTATAAGTAATAATTGTCAAATTTAATTACAATAACAATTAAAATGTGAAATCCAGGATGGTTAATGTAAGTACATAAATCTGAGATGTTGGTTCTTTCGCTGTGCAGGACTTGCTGCTTTTGAAGACAAAATAAAGGTTGATAATGGTTGAGAGGTTCCTCATCTGATCAGCTCATAGGGTGCACAGGGTGGAGGTCAGGGTGGATAGTTGGGACACCACAAGATCAGACTTTTCAGACAGGAGACAGCAGTTAATTTCCTGTTTCAGACCAACATTCCTTCTTTTTAAGCAAAACCACCACCATCATCCTTTTACCCTCAACCACATGTTGTTATCGTAACCATAGTAATGAAGCTCCCATAACATCAGCGGTGTGGTTAACTGAACCAAAACAACTTAAGCAGTGATTTGTAAAACTAGAGAGCACATATAGATGATGCGTCATGATAGAAGACACTTATAGGTCGAGCCCCAAAGGATTAAAAGAAGCTACACGCAGTAAATCAGTATGAATGACTAAAATGTGCATTTAATTAAGTGTACGTTGCGACATATTAAACCCAGTGGTATGCGCGGCAAATTAGAGGGCCAACTTTGGTCTGGATGTCCTGAACTCTAAATCAAATTGATAGTCTCACTGAGTTGCACCAGCTGTGCTTAAGTCAAAACTTAGCCTAAAGCAAACACTCTGTATAGAGAAAAGTGTTCTTTGACTGGCTGCTGGAAGTGTAAACACCATATCTGCAACAGTTTTTTGGTTAGTTTGTGGTCTGCAAACCTTGAAGTCCAAGTTCAGCGTATGGTTTCATGTGGATATTACTATCTATTTTGAAGACACAGCGCATGCACAGCTGATGCAACAAGTCCCAGAACTTTGAATCAAATAAACCAAAAGTTCTGTACAGAAGATCATAGGTCAAAACAGTGACATGTGACTAATATTCTTTGCATCTGGTGATGTGTGTCAGTTTTAGGTTTGCTCCTAAATAAAATACACTAAATAGAGTTCCTCTGACGTGTGTTATTGTTGTGGTTTAAGTGCTTTTCAAATATGATTACAGCATCTAGTGTTTCCAAAGTGTGTAAGAGTCAGTTGAATGCAGCAGAGAGACGGCTGTGGTCAGTGAAGTTCAGCCACTGTGTGAAACCTGCTGCTCTCCAAGGCCTTTTAACACTCTGACACCGCTGAACCTAGCCTTTTGTTTCTTGTGCTCTAATGACAGATATCATCAGAGATTAGTGCACACTCAACACAGGAGAAAAGAGTCAGAGAGGGGACAGGCCAGCTGTGTTTTGCAGAACACTTTCCAACAATCTTCCAGAGTAGAATGAAGACGGTGTCCTTGTGGACCTGAACAGTCCCCACTAAAGGAGTCACTTCCTCCCCTCCTTTTCTTCCCTCACTTCCTATCTCTGAGCGACCACAGCACCAGAGGAAGTACATCTCTTCACAAGCTGCCTCTAATTGATACCGTTGAGTCCTGGGAACCCGGAGCGTGGTTTTTAGTTCTCAGCAAAATGCATGCAAAGCACAGCAGCCTGCAGTGTGCCACTCTCTGGAACACCACAGGTTATTTGCAACCAGACAACCAGTCTGGCCCAGGTTCTGGTGTAGTGTCATTTCAGTAAGTTTAGAAAAATACCAACCACACTTCAGTGTCGCTTGCCAAGTCTTTCATCAAATTGCTGCACCAAGAGAGGGCAAAAGTTGAATCCAATCCAGGAGTGTAATCTCAGCTTTAGGGGCCTTTTCACTAAATACTTGTGTGGGTTATGGCAGAACGACAACAGCCGCTCTATGTAGATTGGGTTTATGGTAAAACGCTAGTTTTCCTGCTTTTCCTGTGTGCATGCAAGTGAGCTCTATTTTCCCAACCACATGTGAAGAATAAGAAATTGCATTTTTTATTCAGTCATCACACATGACACTAAAAGGAAAGCCAACAGTCACGTGTTGGTACCAAATATGGGAGTCAATTTGATTTTCAAATGTGGTTTGTATTAGGCCTGCACGATATATCGTTTGAGCATCGTCATCGCGATGTACGTGTGCGCAATAGTCACATCGCAGAGCCTGCGATGTCGGAGGTGAATGAACTCAGTTAATTTCAAGGGTAACTGACTGAGATACACTGCATGTGACTCTGCATGTGCTGTGCAGCGATCCACCAACCACCTTCGTCCTTTACTCAGTTGCCTATCAGACTCAGTTCTCAGTTGCCAATCAGACTACCCTGCCAGCTGTCAATCAAAATCAGAGAGGAGGAAACCCACCCCTGCACATGTTCTGTACATGGAGTGAGTCGCTGGCGCTACCGGAGTTGAGCCGAGAAACACGTGTCCGCTGAGAATTACTTTCGGAACATTACTCATCACTGTTTAGCCCAACAAATAAGAACTGTATGGGTTTTAAATTGTACATTTCGGTGGACCACTCTACTACAAGCAGTGCACGTTTTGTGAGGTGCATGCAATTCTTGGAGGACATGCGTTTCTCAGCACCCCGGTAACAACAACAACGATCGCAAACTGAGCAACAAACAGAGAAAACCACAGAAGATGACTTGTTGCCAAAAAGAAAAGGAAAGTCAGTTATCTGGAATTATTTCGGTTACAAGATGGATGATGTCGACCAAAACACGTCTTCTGTGTTCATCTGTCGCCACAATAACATCCCAGCACAATAAAAGCTAAAAATATCTCTGAGACACACAGAAGCCATTCTACTAACATTCACAAAAAGAGGTAAGATCAGAGCAGGTTAACTGTCCTCAAGATTTCAGCAGTGCAGCATAACATTAAGTGCTATTCAGGTCATCTGGTGAAAATTCCTGTATTTTTTAATATCGCAATATATATCGCAGGGTTGAAAAAAATTGCAATGTTTGTTTTTTCCAATATCGTGCAGCCTTAATAAGCAGTATCTATGTGCACGTACACCAAAGCTAAGAGCAGTCAGACACTACTGTAGATTATGTTAGCACTCATGAAAAGAATGGAATCACAGAGACATTAATGAATGCTGAAATATGCATAGATGTTACTCGCGTTTTATGACTGAGACCCTCTATATTGATTTCATGGTAACTTGCAAGTCACAACCTTAGAGACTTCTCTCTCACGAGCTCCTTTAGTGTTACAATCACAGATATTCGACGTAATATCACCTCTAATTCCCTTTTGATTCCCCCAAAACCACATATTGAGACAATTTCTCCACACCCAACCGTGCTGTGATATTTTTATTTAAGAGTGAATGTTAAACGAGCTCCTCCGCCAATTTTTTGTAGCTTGACTTTTTATATTTGGCATAACCGAATCCTATCAAATGAGGTGTAAATTGACTTGCTGTAATGTAGCTTGTCATGGCTTGGTGAGGCAGACGAGTCTGACATCTCTCCAGATGGAGAACAGCTTGTGTTGTATTGTATTTCACATGCAGAGCCAACTCTCTCATCGTATTCTCGCTCACTCTCCCTTTTTCTCTCTCTGTCATCGTGAATAAAATCACCCCGGTGACAGATTGATGGAATCTCGATGTTTTCAGGGTCGATTTCTGGGTTTATTTTGGCTGCGCGCTGACCCTGAGTGTCTGTGGTCACCGTGTTCCCTTCTCATCTCTGACCTTGGGCATGTGTTACTTTCCTCTTCAGCCATTTCGTCAAGCGAGAGCTTCCTCTTGAACAGGAGGTGGATACAGACAATTGCCCTGAGTTTATTTTTGATTCGAGGAGGAAGTTTGAGTTGGGAAAGGTGCGCACAACTGTTTTTCCTTTACCAGCCCTCAAGGTTTGATGATCTGGAGAGAAGCACTGTCAGCTGCTCTGACAGAATAATGAGACTTCTTAAATGCACTCTCAACAAATAATAAATGTTTCATCCAGGAGAGATTGAGGGTATGTGAGAGAGAAAAGAGCCGAGCTGGCAGAAAAAAAAGGACTGAGTGATGGAGCATTACGGCATCAGATGGAGGGTCTGAGCTGTGATGCTTTGACTGTGAGGACCTGAAGGCTATCCGTTTCACTCTGTGGCGAGCACGTCTTGTCCTGACTGTGAACTCCAGCTGCTTATGGGTCTTACAACATCTACCTGATGAGATGTTAAGAGGGCTCAAAACCACAGCAGATCCCCCAAGCGGCTCCTCTCCAAACGTGTTCAAGTTTGCACAGCGGACACAAAACTCGCCACCACATGGTAGAAACATCAGCGGCTGGTTTAATTAGGAAGTAGTTTCAAGGAAATCCATCCTCTGCCCCGTCGGCTTTACGGCTTTGTTTTCATTGGTTTGAGTGACTACAGGGATCTCTGATGAAGACCCTAACTTTCAGACGCACGAGGCTCCTGACTTTTCAAACAAAGTGTCACTCAGAAACCCTCAGACCGTCTCCTTTTCTGCTCAAAAATGCTGACCTCAGCGTGTCTGAGAGCATCATAATCGGGCTTCATGTTTTATTTTCAAGAAACGAGCCCCTTCTTCCTGGGAAAAGACAAAGCATGCTATAAAGAGAGCAACATCTCTATCAAGAAGCTTCTTGAAGTTAAGGGAATTTGCGTCACAGAGAGGATAAATTTTCATGCGGTGCTGTCAGATATCCACCCAATGAAAGAAAAACACACTATCAGCTCTAAACGTTAGATTCAACGACTTCTCTCCCAGCCTCCGCTTCTCATTTAGCTCTATTTAGCACATTAGCTAACTCAGTGCACCCATCACTCTGCGTGATTGATGGAGCTGACAGGTCTCCCACATGACAGCTGAAGCGAAAGAAGCAAGGCCCCGGGTATCTGCCATGTGGCCTCCCTCGAGACCCGGCCCTCGCTGTTTGGAGACAATGGACCCTGATTTCTGCCGTGATTATGCCACCTCCTAAACTGAAAGTCCTGCAGCTCATATTCTCATCAGCTCAGGAGCCAGCAGCGACCATCAGCAGCTCATTGAGGATATTGATTTTCAGAGAAGGAATAATCCGCTATAGTTTCCCCTGTGAGTGTGCAGATGGCTGGCTCACAGGAGAAGAAGAATGAGGGTTTCATTTATTTCCCTCCGCAGCCATCGCATTCCTCCATTTAATAAAGTGCAGATCCATTACAGAAAATGAATGGCTGATATGTCTATTGCCTGATGTGTCAAAACACGACATATTTGTATGTTAAATGTTTTATTCATGGCAGTGGGTGCTGACGTGAATGGGATCAGTTTGGTGTTTTGGTTGGGTCGCTATCACGTCCACTGGAACTGTTCTGTTGGACGCTGTGAGATTTCGCACTCTGCTGTTGGAAATGTTTGTCGGTGAATTATGGTAGAGTGATGGATTTAGTTTGTCTCAACAGACAGATGAGTTGGCAGGACAGAGGAAGCATGTTAAAATGTTTGGTTTGCTCTTTGTTTGGGGAAATAAGTTGACATCCATAAATATAGAAAACAGGAGAGAGATTTCTCCAATTTTCTTGGACGGCAGACTTAGTTTTTAAAAAAAGATATTTTAGAGATAGTATGCATGGTTGTTTCTTGCAAAAAAATAAAATAAAATTAAAAATCAGTGTTAAAAAGTCAGAAAAAGTTCTGGTACTGCTCAACTTTAAATGCTAAAAACCAGAAGTGTGAAAGTACACATATTCATCAGGGTCCCTTGAGACTCTCAAATGGATAAGCAGGAAAGATAATGGATGGATGGATGGATGCCGATACCCTCATAGAGAATATCAGTGTATTCTCAGGACTGTCCAGATCCAGTTCCTTTAAGATAAAGGAAGTCTGATGATTTTATGCATTAATTTTGGTGGAACAAGGAGATTTCTGTTGTCTGCTGGCATTTTTGTTTTGGTTTTGTGACCTATCAGAAGCCTCTCTGTGAAAAAAAAAATCCAGGGTACTCAAAAGAGAAAGAGAAAGTAATGAAACGTGATAAAATCTCTGTTGTTGGCACAGAAAACCTGTAGAGACCTTCATTTTTCCAGAGGTATTGAAAGGGGAATTGATAAAGACTTAGATTGATAAACAGAATAAGCAACGACAGTGATGTTAATTAAATCTGAATGATTCCCATCCTTAGCACAGGAACACTATACTCAATACAGAGAAGTACAAATATACAGCAGGAATGTTGAACTTGGAGAAAATGAATGGTAGAAGAACACCAGCGTCTACAAAGATCTGTTCCTCAGCTGTGCCAATGTTATTAGAAGCCTTGGCGAAGTTGAATACATTTACAGCTACTTCTCTTGCTTGTTAATTAATCTTTGGTGTATTTATTTATTTAACACAAAATTATCCCCCATTTTCATGTTGGCGTTGGGAACACATTTGTTTTCCAGGATAATTGGCTGTTATTTTCATGGGTAGTTTGTGTTTTACTCTAAATTGAAAACCTGGCGTTCAGCCTGTGTAATCACTATTCCCATCTTCGAGTCATGATTTAGCCCAAAACCTGCTTACTGCAAGGCTGAGTCTACTGTGATACTTGGGGGAAAGGCTTTATTTTCAATGAAATTATGCTTTTTTCAGATGAAATTTGGAGAAGTGTGCTCCAAAGGACCCTTAAATACATAACGCAGGTCTTTGTCTGGACGGTCATATTGCATAAAGCCGGGGCCTAATAGTTTTACAATATAACGTCTGAGTGAGTCCATAGCTGGAAAGAACTCATTTGTAGCTGTGCCATAATCACATAATCATCATTATGACTAAACTCGTGGTATTTAGTAAGAAGACTTCTGGTTTTCTTCAAGGAAGCAGACCAGCTGTCTCACATCATGTCCATTATCAGACTGATTGAAAAAATTAGTCAAACCAAATCAATGGTCCTTTTCTTCACTGTATTGCTTTTCCAGTCTGTAACCTGTTCGTTCCGAGTCACATATTTTCGATCATTGTGAACGGGGAAATCCTTGGCCTGAGTGTGAATGGTGGTGTGTGGGATGACGCTGTGGGAAGCGGAAACTTAAGCAGAGCTAAAAAGGAGGGCCAAGGGTTCAATGACTGCTCTGCAGTGTTGTCCAAAATCATTAAAATCAAATACATCCAAAAGACAGGAGGTAATTTATCTGTAGGGTTGTACTGAATAGTCATAATCCTGGCAGATGTACCTTTTTCTTATCTAACTTTGCATGGGTGTGTTTCTCATCCAGATTGTTTGCACCCAACTTGAAAACAGATTAAGAATAAATTGATTAATTAAACAGAGGATCCCCCCTAAAAGCTCTAATTATTTGCAGATTTGTCTGACTTAGAAGGCTTTCTGTGAGACTGTCAGAGGACTCCCAAGGGTGAGTCATCTGCTGCAGCAGAAACACCCTCAGTCTAAACCAGATTAAGAGAGTAAACCTTTTAGTCCCTGGTCGAAATGCTGTTAAAATTCTCTGTATTTAGACCCCTTACAAGGGGATTTTTGCACGAAAGAAGGGACTTCAGTTTGCAAGTATTTAAAGGGATATTCCTGCATTTTTCAAGTAGGGTTGTATGAGTTAAATGTCTCTAGTAAGTGTACTGGCCTGAATGGATGTCCCCTTTAAAAGCAAATAGAATCAGGACACTAGATATGCTGCAGTTTTCTGCAGTCTGGCAGACCCTGCCATGTGGTTTAGCTAATTTTTAGAGACTGCAACCCAAGCATGAATCTCCATTTAAAATGCATGCTGAATCACCAAACATTGCACATGTTGCATCTATTGCAATCTTTTGCATTTGGTTCTCAACATAACCTAAAACTGAGAGGCAAAAATGAGAAAATTCCCAACTTATCACTGACTCATACATCATAGACCCAATTAACTGATCGTGCTGCATGCAGAAGAACATGTATGTGTGTTGTGTCCATAAGTAGTGCAAAAACATGGCAAAGCCATGTGCTGGAAAAGTTTTCAGTAGAGTTTAACGTGATTGGGTCAGAGTCTCTCGAAATTAGCTGAATTAAGTGGCAGAGTCGGCCCTGTCTGCAAAAAATTGTAGCACAGCATCCTGTTTCATGTCAAATCACTTTGAAAATACTGAAATTTCCCTTCAAATGTTGGAGAAAAGTCAAATAAATATTTGTGATAAATGGCTTAACTGTTAAAAGATAAAAAGAGCCGTGAAGGAAAGGTGCATTTGATCACAGGATTGGTACAGAAATGTGTTGTTGAGATCAAAGTCTGTCACAACATCTTGATCTGGTTTAAAAATGGATCAAAGAATCAACATATTGCACTGACCCCATCTGGAGATAAAACCCAGCTCCCCTCCACGAGTGCATGCTCAGTGTTTTCATCCCTGCACAGTTATACTCTCTGACAGCTGTAAACCTTGAAGTGGACTCCACTTTTAAACTCACAAACCTGTTGACCTGATGTCTACCGTGATGTTTGAAGACAAATAACAACAGTAATGGAAAAAGAGGCTTTCGCACAAATGCATCACGGTGCAGTAAGCGCACAAAGTAAACACCATTCGTCTGCAGGCTGTGTGCAGAAACATTGGTGTTCGACATGGAGGCGCTCAGATCCTTCACCTTGTCAATACCATACAGCTGCTATGATGCAAGTCGAGCTTTGTGCGGTGCAACCTTTGGCTGATCCATGCCTCCATCCTCCTGCCAGCTTTGTGCAGTAGCCAACACTAGTTTTAGTGTGAAAATCTCTTTGGCTCACCGAGACGAGACTTCATTAACTTTGACATGTTGAGCTGCTTTCCTCATTTTCCACTTTTATTTATTTATATTGACAAAGGAGAAGTTGGACTCCTTCCTCAAGCCCTCATTAGCAAATACTTAGGAGGTCAAACACATTTATTAGCAGGAACCACACAGTCTGTTGAATGAAGGCAGAAAAATACGAAATTGAAGTGGATGCGTTGTGATGTTTGCTAAAAAAAAAGGCTGCAGGTCTAAAAAAGGAGTACAGTAATCCAAAAGCAATGAAGCACTTTTCACACATGAACTCAGGACTTTAGGACCTGATATTGTACAGAGCCTTCCCTTTTTTTCAACACTTTTATAATGTAGGGGTGTAGCGTTACAAGATTTCTCAGTTTTGAAGTGTCTTTTTAGTACTATTTTCATACATTAAGGGGAACAGTTTCTTTATAAGGAACTTTTACACATTGTCTTTCAGGAGAATTTACAGTTCAGGCTTGTAGGCTTGCTCTGATTGAATGAAATAGCTTCCAAATGGGGGCATCTTTTCCATTTGAAAAGTAAATTTTAAATATCTAGGGCGGTAAAGTCCAAGTTGACTGGTCAAGTCGACCAAAATTCTGATTGGCCGACTTGATTTTCTCCATGTCAATTTACAGTCTATAGTTAATTTCATCAGAAGGAACATACAAAGTGCTAATGGGGGTGTTTTCATGGCACCCCCATTTCACAGGTCTGTCTCAGAACACCTCCCCTTGTTCTCACCATTTTTGATTCACCCAACCCACTGGAGACTGGCTGGAGACAGTAAGATTGAAAAGCATCCACGTTAATTAACGTCTGGTGGTTTGCTGAATATTATTTTTATTTTGAGCATTTCAACTTTCATGTGAGTCCTCCAGACCATCCATTTCAGTATATTTTCAATCTGCCGAGCTGTATCGCCTTCTGCTGCAAAAGGGTTTTTTGGTTGAAAATTTCAGGGTTTTAGTTGACCAAGAATTTCTTTGGTTGATTACAGCCCTACAAACGTCTTTTTAACTAGTGTACCTAAATAGTTCCTGCTCCTCCTGCTGCCTGCACATCAGAGCTCGGCAGGGTCGGGCTAACATACAAACTTATCCACTCAAATCAGCAATGAAAATCAGCTATCAGCATCGCCATCACACACCGTATAACTTACAGTGAATGGTCATATTGCTGCACATCATCTCATCCCAACTCCATGAGAACTTTTATTAAGGCTCGAGTCACAAATCTGCTTTTAGTCATGATAGAAAATTTTCTGTTTGCACTCTCACTCATGCAGCCCAACAGTTCTCAGGAGTGCATGTGTGATATAGGATGAAGAAGTATTTCCAGGATTTTGCAGAAATGTTTTCATGCTCATGCTGTAGTGTTGTTTGAAGAAATATAACGGGATGTCTGCAGCATCTTGTATCTACATCGCAGATATAAACGTAATCCCCTCATACACAGGGCTTGACTGCTCATCATTGCATGTGATGCATTCAGCTGCTTCAGCTGGAGTTATTAGCTCAGTGGGTGATGCGCTTAATGCTTCTGGGACAGTTTATTTAAAGGGGGGTTTAAGGCTGTTTATTCCGCTGTATACAGTGAGCCTACTCTGATAATTGTGAGATTTATGAGCTGGATAAAACAGCCAGCTCAGTGTTTACATGGAGAGTTTTGCTGCAGCTAAACCTGCATTTGTTTTCTCATGAATAATGATTTTGTTTGGCTCAGCGAGGACAGAAAATACCTGCTAATTTCGCCTGAATGCTCTCTGATTGTGACGAACTGCAAGTATGACTCAGTAATGATCCTTCCCTTTCTTTTTTTATTTTTTATTTTTTTTTACCCTGCTTTCACCAAAAATAGACCAAAACAGGAGCACAATATGTGCAATGTCATGCATTATTCAGCAGATGTAAACAGGATTTTTGTTTTTCCTAATAGTCACATCCCTCTCTGGTGGTACAATCAGGATTTAACGGATAAAGCCGGGGTTTCTTTCTTTGTCTTAAGACCGTGGAACTAAATCCATTCTTTATTGTGAAGGACGTTTATCCTAAAACAAGTCAGAAATAAAGCCGTCTTAAAAAGCACAGCAGTGTTTGGAAAACATTACTTAAACCTGGGTAAACAGTGGGCTTGTTGTGGATTTGATTAATTCAAACTACAGCACCCATGGCTGGTGGAGATGCTGAAAGATATCAGCCAATGGGATTGTGTTTTAAATACTAAATGGGCAACAATGGCACATATAAAAAAAGCTGTACATATCAGGCTTTGGCTCCAAAAACAACATTTGCTCATTATATCAATAAAGTGTGTGTACTTTGATTAGTTATTGGGATAAACTGTCAATAAGAACAGCAAACTGTAGTGCCAGCCTCTCTTTGGAGCCAATAACATGATTGTTCTGAATTCGCTTTGAACAATACTGCTATCATTTCAGTCAGAACCAAACCTTTTTTTATTGTCAGCCCAATAAAAAGTTCTGCCCAGGCAGTTAGATTTGAGTGAGTCAAACACAGAGCGGTATTGGTTAAATTAGATTTACTCTCTTCACCCAGAAACCCAGAGCTGGTGACGGCCTGTAATGGAGCAAACCAGCAGAGGCTGGTAATTGATTTGTGAAAGCTCTTCAACCGGCTCGGTGAAATGAGATGACAAGTACAGTCCTGGGGCAAAGTTGAGTGAAGGGAGAGATGATGGGGAAAAAACGGGGGGTCTGTGACCCTGAGAAAGATCAATACTACATGATGAGGCTGTGGAAACGCTGCTTCAGCTCTTTGTTCACATTCAGGCCAGTAAGGCAACCACTCTGCTGCAGCACACTGACGATGATATTAGAGGATAATAGATCCTAGTGACACGGTGCTTGACTGTGCGGTTTACCATATGCCAGACAGAGAGGGACTCTTTTCAGCTTCCAAGGTGATGTGATGAGGATCCAAAACAAAAGCTCTTTTATTGAGTCTAATAATAAACAAGCAAATAATGCTTAGAACTGCACCTTACTTCATCAACAGTACATATAGGGCCCCAGCCACAGCACTAGCCACCAAACATCTTTTTAGTTTTGCCTGATTTCTTTATCAAAGAGACTAAACACAACTCACCTACTCTTTTCCAGCAGCTGCTTGTTTGTAGCGAGACCTCAGGCCAGTCGATTATGGTACCAACAGCGGGGTGACGCAGCTCATGGAAGAACATTTATGATCATTACTTTATTTAACACCTGAATGTAACACCCTTTAATAACAACACATTATTCCTTGCACATTACAATCTATTTTGACTAAGCTCTGACCTCAGATCAGCACTTAAATGAACTCGGTATCTCTCACATCTGACCCCTCCTTTGGATTCATGAGGTATTTCCAAATGTTTTTGTGCCATAATGTATGGTTATTGATACGTTTAGTTATTTAATTTTTAAGTTTTTCCTTTGGAGAATTCATTTAGTCAAAATAATCCCTGCTAGATATAGTTTGTATGGTAGTTTTTTTGGTATAAAACTTATGATAAGTCACTTGTTTAGAGGTAGTTTAGGCTATTTTTGTTGCTCAGACTGTTGGACCAGCTGTGGCTTTGTGCATTTACATAAACAGTGCAGAGCCACAAATATGCAGTGAAGTATTAACTCCATTATGCTGTAACTCAGCTTCCCTCGCCCAAAGAGGGGATAGGTCAAGTGCAAGTACACTTTTCAAGTCATAAAAATCCATATACAAGTGTGTTTTTCTTTGGTTTTCAGAAAGAATTCCTCGCCCTCAGGTGAGGCAGCTGAGAGGTTGGAGGGAGTAACAGCTCACTTTGCACCTCATAAAAAACCTGTGAGCGCTCCTCGCACAGAGTGCTGCGTTTGAAGGCCTCTCACCGAAGGTCCTTTTCTCTCCTCCTCTACCCTCAAAGAAATCCTTGAGGATTATAGAAGTGAGGAGGAAAGCAGAACAGAAGATGACGGCTGGGTCCTTCACCGTACATCACACATGCAGAGTGAAACATGAAATCAGGACTGCGTGAATTCTTCCTCCCTTCATGTTTGAGTGATAGTTCAGCAGCCTTTCCCTGCTGGCTCCTCTGGGTGCCCACAGCTGCCAGTCCACACTCCACAGTGTTTAAATGTGTTTTTCTTTCTTTGCCATGAGTGCAAAGAGTCTGGGCTAAAATCATGGCTACCGAGCTGAGTCTAATGTGTGTGCTGTGGTGCGTTTTAACCCAGTTTGCGTGAGTTAAATTTTTAATATGAGCTCCAGGAATGCACTCTGTTACTCTGAAATAGGAGGCTGGCAGAGAGCGGGGTTTCCATTCTCTCTGCTGGGAGGGATTTCATGATCCTGCAGCGTTTCGCCCACACTTACTGCTACTTTAGGGCAACGATATGAAACAGAGCTCACACTCCACTTCAGCGGATGAGTTTTTAGTGGATAAACTGACAGATGAGAACTTTATTTCATCCTCACCCTCTGCAGATTTGTCCCTGCTGTATTGATTGAAGCTCTGTGATCAGAGTCGTTTGTCAAACTGGAGAAAATAAATGTCAGAGGATGATTATCACATCTGAGTAGCTTTTTAACAGAAGAGATGCTCTCTCTTGATGTTGCTCTTTGAACTGAAACAGAATCAGAAAGCAGAATAAGTTTAAATCAGGGCTTTGATACAGGACTTTAAGAAGTGGATGATAAAAAATGTTACATATAAATGCACACCTACAGGAGTATACACTACAGCTCAACATGCTTCACCTTCACTTGATATCGTTCCCTTCCTCCTCTAAATCCTCCCTCCCTCTCTTAATTCACTTACGTCTTCCAGATCGAACTTGCAGGTAAATCTCTCCGTCCTTACCTGAACTCTGTTAGCAGGGATTTGACATACTAACAGGTTTACATAATTAACCTCCGCCGTGCTATTTTTAAATCTGGACACAGCTGCGTCTCACATGAGCTCTTTGTGTGTCTTATGCCGCAGCTTGTTTGGCACTCTGCTCCTTCCCTCTTCATATTTGGGGAGGCAGTTTGCTCGTAATTAAGATCATCTGTGAATGACAGGCTCCCTGCTGATTTGTTCTGGCCGTATGTTGGAGATAACAGTGCATTTGTGTCTTTAACTCATGAGCATATTCTGTGAAAAATAAATACAAATTTAATAAATTATGACACCTATGTAATACAATAAGTTACAACACAATATGATACACAATACATCATAATTCCATGAGGTGCACTATCAAAGTTTAAGACATTGTGTTTTGTATGAATCATTAGGATACAAAAATTTGACAGAATACTTTATGTCACAGTTAGATGCTATTTTTTATTCAATGATACATTTCATTATGTTTTAATACAATATGACACTATATAGGACAATACACAATTCAATATGATACTATGCAATATAACAAGATATAATTTGATTAATTATGATCACACACATTCGTGCTATGATACAACACAATACAGTTCAATATAATAAATACAACAGGATACAGTTACATATGATATGATGTAGTTTGACAGAATACAGTGTGATATGATACAATAGGTTAGTCCCAGTCAAAATGTTAACAGGCTGAAATAGGAAAGCACAGGATGTTAGCAGACAAAATGCTTACTATCATCATGGGCTTGCTTGGTTGTGCATTTGTAACCTTATCATTATTGAATACATTTAGCTATTTACCCATTAATTCCTAAAAAAAAGGTTGTAAAATTTTCTGCAGCTCTATAGGAGGCTCTTAAAATGTTTTTTTTTTCTGTCCACCTAGAAGATGAAAATCCAAACTTATGATGTATAATGAATGGAAAAGCTGTTCATTCCACCTCTGAAAATCTAATAACATATTTGGCGTTGGAATGACTATTAATCATAAATCAACACAGCTATACTGTGAGTTGAGGAATCATTTCAGCACTAAATGCTTATATTGTACATTATGTTTCCATTCTGAGATAACCATGAGTTTATTTAGAGGAAAGTTTAGTTAGTCCCTCAGCAGTCTTGAACATTTCCTCACCATTAATCCACCCCGTGGGTCAGAGGGTCACACACTGGGGGCAAATATAGTTTATTAGCACCACAGCTTCAACATTAGCACCACAGCTATAGTAGCATTATGGACGCACACCTTCTGTCAACATGTTATTTTTCAGATTATGGCTTCCTCGCTCCTTCATGAGGAAATTGGGTTGACACAGTGAATTTCTCTCCATTTAAGCAGCCTTAATACTTAATGCTGTTTTGTCTGCCCCAGGGGCCTGCTGAGTATGCTTTGCACTTTTCTGGGCTGGCACAGATTCTCATTACCTCTGGAAATACTTCCCCCTGTTCATGTAAAACACTGAAACCTGATCCCAGAATTCAAAGTAGTTCTGCAGGAGACCTGAAAGCTGGCTCAGTCTGGTGGAGGTGATGCTGCAGAACGGCTCAGCAGATGATGGAAAGAAACAGCAAGTGCTCATTTAGCACCTATTAGCACACAATGAGAGGTTAACGGTATCTGGAGGAGGATTCAAATTGTTGGTGTGAGAGCATTAGCTAAATCACTGTCACTTTTAAAGCTTTTTAAACTACTACTTAAGCACCACCTAAAAGAATAACAGAAGAACCAGATGTTTGATTTGACAGGTTATTTCTTAATCATTTTTTTCTAGTTATCATTTTGAATAAAACATGCAAAAATAATCCTCAAAGTCAAACATAATCCTCATAGTCTAACAAAAAAAACCTCTTATATCTTTGCAGCTTTAGTGTTAAAAGGGATACTCCGGCGTAAAATTAAGTTAGGGTCAAACACACCGTAACACAGAGTTAGACACCCCATTTAGAGATGAATGTTGCTGACTGCTTGCTTCTCTAGTTATACCAACTTTAGTAACGACCGCACAATAGAAATACACAGCGGTCCCAGGAGCCACGCGCTCAACCAAAAAGCCACTCTATAGCCACAAATAATACTCAGAACAGCACCTAACTTCATCAACAGTACATGTAGGGTCCCAGCCATAGTTCTAGCCACCAAACATCTTTTTAGCTTTGCCTAATTTCTTTAGCAAAGAAACTAAACACAACTCAGCTACTCTGAGACACATCTCAAGAGAGAATATTTCTTGAGAAAGAACTCTCTCTGTATTGCTATCTGCGGTCGTTACTAAAGTTGGTATAACTAGAGCAGCAAGCAGTCAGCAACATTTATCTCTCCACGGGGTGTCTAATTCGGTGTTACGATGTGTTTGACCCTGAATTAATTTTATGCCAGAATATCCCTTTAATGGAGCCATCACTTAACTTTTGTGTTATATATTGATCTAAGGAGATGAGCAGATATAGATTAAGCTCCTTTCTGCCTCTGTTTTTTATGCTCTGTTTCTCACTGCATAGCGATGAAATAAAAACATGGATCTCTGTGTTTAAAGTATTGATCTTTGTGTCTGTTTTTGTAATCAGAGACTCCAGCGTGCTTTGCAAACATTTACTTAAAGATTAACTGTTAAACTGTAACACCAGGAAAAAGTTTTATATCACAACTTCAGCCCATGATCACCCGCCTCACTCCACTGCTCAGCATGTGTGTCTTCACCCTGACCCTCTTCTTTTGTTTTTGGGAGCAGCCTCAGATGTGAAAACTGCAGGAGCTGCAGATTTTGTGCTTCTGCACTGGCTTTAGTTTCTAAACCAGAGGTTGCTGTTTGGTTTGGAGGTGATCTGCAGAGAGAAAATAAATAAGAGTGTTCCCTTTAGTGTGTTTAGATGTTATGTCTTTGGCTTTCATGTTGATATAAAAGAAAAAAAGAGTTACGAGAGAGCTACAGACCTGAAAATACTGACAGCAGACATCCTCAAACATCCACCTGTGGGAAAATGTACTTTTGAATCCTTTTAGAGAAGAGATAGTAGGTGTCTTTGTTTAGCTCAGCAGTGTGTTTGTTTGGGCATATCAGGACTGTGTGTGCGTGAGGCAGTGTGGGTAAATGCCTGTGTGCCTTTTATGAGCTCGTCTGAGTGATTTCCCAGTGAGAGTGTGTTTTACAGCCGGATTCCTCCAGGATGAGTCTGGCTGTTTGATGGAGCAGCCCCATGGCGGCCTCCCAGCCTCCATCCTAATGAGCATCATTTCTAACAGGTGGTCCTTCAGAGCACCACCAACCAGAGGAATTAGCCTGTTGGTACGTCAGATGTTTATGTGCCTTTTTATTTTTAAAGTTCCTCTCATGTTCTCATCCAGTGAAGAAATTCAATCTTACATGTTGTATTTCTTAGATTTTGGCAGGCTGAGGCGCTCTGCAGTTTGTCGTGTACATGCTCAAACATTTCCAGTAAACCTGCGAGGTAGTCACCGTTTATGAACTGTTTACAGTTGTTGACATTTCGTAAACTGTCTGAATTCTACCGTGAACAAGCTGCTTAATTTCATGATGCCTCTATGAAGCACTTATAAAAACCAGCACACGATTTATACAGCTGGAAAGAAAAGAGCTGTAAAAGTGTTAATTCTTTCCAGATGGAAGTCCAGCTAACTTAAAGGAAGAAAAAAAAACACAGTCTTCGACATTTTTTCAGCATAATCTATGCGTTAACAACCACAGTTTGGTTTCATTTATTGTCTAGAGTAGTTTTTAGGCTTTATAATATTGACTACATGCTGTAGTTGTTGTTCTGATAAATGTCTGAATGTCTGCTGCCCGCCTGACTCTTTATAGTTTCACTGTTTAGTCCCTATATGAAATTACACAGCACTTAGTATTGTTTATTATGGGCTTATTAATTCACTCATACTTTTACCTTATCATAACAGTAACTGCCCCTTTATGAATAACTCCCCAAAAATTTAAAAAAGAAAAAGAAAAATGTTCAAAAATGTTTTGTAGGTTTTAAATCAGGTAGCATGATATTGAAAAAAAAAGATATAGAAATCAACCATGTAAATTTAGTTTTTGTTTTTTAAATATATATATATTATTGTCAAGTAGGGAGTGCCCTTGCATTTGGTCCTTTCGCCGTTACTGTGGTAAAGGCAATTTAATTTATGGTGAAGATGGAAGATCTTACATTGATGAATTTTTGCTTCATTGTTGATAGTCATCTAATGAATAAATGAATAAAATTCATATTCACTCTGTGTATTATCTTTAACACAGTGTGGCAGTACCTGGGTCCAAATGGACTTGAAGCACTTATTGCGTTTGTTTCTTTTTATCTAGATCTGTACTTGTATTGTTCTTGTTCTCAAAATATACGTCACTTTGGAATTGGATTTGGATTGTAACGTTGTAACAAAGTTACAGCTGCACTGAGACTCAGACTTTTTACGTCTGTCATCCTCTCGCAAAGCAAAAGTTTTCGATATTTTTACACACTGGGTTTTGCTCTGCGGCAGCCACCAGTCATGAGAAATGAAGCTGAAGTGCAAAAAACTGCAGTTCCTTGAGCGTCCACTAGAGTCTGGCTGCAAAAACATTGTAAACCACATACACACTCATTCAAAAAAGCCTGTCTTTGTTGCAAAAAAATTAACATGTTTACAGCCTTGTTCAAAAATAAATATTGGTCTGAATAAGTCATTTTTCTATCTGCACACTTTTACATACCTTACACGTTGCATGAGTTTCCAACATCTCTCTCGTGACATGAAATACATCCAAAATCTGTGTTTTCATCTTACTGGTAAATATGAGAAAAACATCGAATAATTATATGTGTCACACAAATTAAGATTTTTGCCGCATGTTTCCTGCAAATGCTCACAATGCCATGTCAGTTAATAAAGTCTCAAAAGAAGTTTTTTTTGTTAATATTGTCTCTAGATTCTCGGCATCATCGTTAACATGGTTAAAGTATGTCATGTGCAGTCAACACTCAGTCGTTTTGTTTTTCCATCTGTTATTGCTGCTTCCTCTGGTTATAACTCTGCAGTCTCCTCTCTGAATTAGCGCATTGTTTCAGCTGTCAGTGAACAATGTACAGTATGTCTGGAACAAAGAAGGAGTGTTTCACATGAATGTCTTTTGTTTAGGGGCTCATTAAATGATGGAGTGTTGTAATGCGTGAGGTTGGGGTGATGCTGGTAGGGGTACGACGAGACCCCCCACTTCCACCCCACCCCTGTCTCTCTCTCTCTCATGCATTGCTGCAGCTGACTTTTTAATGGAATCTGATTTGGAGGCTTGTGAATAATTCCTGCGGGGTTGGGGTTTGTAGGTCATCGTGCCATTATGGTGAGCTCTGGTCTGTCTGAGAGAAGATGTATGCGTGTGTGTGCGTTTGTGTGTGTTTGCATCTAGGCTCTGTGTCTATTGTTGGGGGAGGGGGAGAAAGGAACTGAGGCTTTGGCTGCTTGTCTGGTCGATGCATTGCTGTTCCTCTTTACACTCTGCTGTAGGTGGACAACGAATGACCCTCCCCTACCCACCCTAACCCCCCTGAACCACAAATCCTTTCCTCTGGGCAACAAAGGGATTATGGGAGAAACAGACTAATCTACTTTTGTGAATTTACCTATGCAAAGTGTTCGCCCTGCAAGCCCAGGCAGCTGCCTAATCTTGCAGAACAATAAAATATACAAATCGCTTTTTTTCATGTAATCAGGCAAAGCTACACCTTTGTAAATTTTATGCTTTGTGTGCAGAGTAAAGAAAAAAAACTGCTTTCTCATATTGAGACTCTTTATTTTCTTTATCTGAGATACTTGAGAAGGAACGGTGGGCTTGTACAGGGGCCACCTGCAATAACAAATTACTCCCCAGTGTGTAGGAAACATCCAAAAGCAGCAGTCTGGATTTTTCTTCTGATTTATTAATATTCTGCATATGCCTGAGGGCTGTGCATAAATATAAGTTGAGGTGTTGCATGAGGAAGAGAAAATGTACCATTGTGAAGGCCTTTCCAACCAATTATATTCAGTAGCACATTCCAGGTCTGACAGTTTGTTACTCGGGCAAATGCTTAGAGAGCAACTCTCACCTCCGGATGGTATTTCTGGCTGGCTTAACTCAAACATCTTTAACCGTTTTTTTTTTTTTTTTGGTTTATATCAGGATGTCATGTCTTTATCTGCCAGTGAGATGGGGAGTGAGAGACTGAACAAGGATGAACTTATCACCTTGTCTTCAGCCGGATTGATGATGAGAGTTTCACCATAGCTGGCTCAGTGCAAATGTTCCTGTCTTGACAGTGTGATACGGCTTAATTCTAGCAGTCCAGGGAGAAATAAGCTGAGGGATTTTCTGCAGTTGTGTGGCTGGAAACAGATTCAGTAAAAACTTCTTGGCTTGGATCAGGTTATTGTTCTTCTTCAGACTCCCTGGACGTTTGTAAATGAGCCTACATGTAAAATGACTGTTTTCCCCCCCTTTACATCGGTGCTCAGGATGAGAAATTGGCTGATATTTATGTTGCAGAGAAGAGCTTTGATTCTGCACCACAGGAAGAACATGTGGGTTGTCGTTGTGTTGCACTGCGCTGGATTGTGTTTGACTCATTTCCAGATGCTGGACCTGGGTGGTCACACCCACAGCCATGTTGCACAATGCTTGTTTACCGCCTGCAGTTTGTTAACAGGAGTTTGTTTCTGTTTTGCTGGTTTCAAAAGACTTGAGCTGTACAGCAGGTTGTTTAACTGGATGGCCACAAATTTACAGTCAAAGCCACCAAACTGTCAGAGTGATGTTTCCTTTTCCAGATGTTATGATGATGTTCTCATCAGCCCTCACCACTCCTGTGTGCATGTGTTCACAATGTGAGGCAGATGTGTTGTTCTCTCCTGTGGGTGGAGAAAGCATGGTTTTGGTGAAATGCTGCGTTTGATACTCCCCGAATATGAGTCAGTTTTTAGATGTCAGGATAAGAGTAACTAGAAACTTTGTCATCCTTCAAGGAAGAGTTCTCATGTACCTGAAGTTTCAGATAGGTAGGAATTCCTCCATTAAAACATGTCCTGAATCCTCACATTTAAGATGGTCTGTGCTGCTGAGTTTTCATCCTGTTTATCTTCAGCAATTCAGTCCCTCTCTTTCTGAAAGTTAAGCTGGTATTATTCTGGCTAAGCTAATGAGATTCAACTTATAAAAGTAACAAGAAGTAGTGCAAATTAATAACAGACAAACAAACAGGCTTAACCAGGACTGCAAGGTGTGATACTTGTAGCTGCATTGTTCACAGAGTATAGTATGCTTTTAGTATAGTATGTTTGGACTTTGATATATTTTTGATCATAAGTCAATTTCTCAAACATGTAAAGGACGGTTTAGCAGAGAATGCTTTGTCCACAGGGGATGGAGCTTTAAGGGCTGCTAGGGCTGGGCGATAAAACGATAATGATATACATTGAAAAAATTATTTCCTTGATATTGATATGAAACATGGTCAGTATGATTTTCGATAGTCGGCATACTGCCATGTTTTGGTAGACTATATGAATAGCCAGTGAAAAGGGGAGTTGCTCCGAGTCTGCAACGCACTGAACCAATCGTGTGCTAAATTAGAACCAAGTTAGATAAGACAAGATAAGATGCTCCTTTAATCGTCCCACAGGGGGAAATTCTAAATTTACAGCAGCAAAGTACAGACATACAAAAAGAAATTAAAGTATAAAGATGCTTAGAGTTAAGTTAAGGAAAAAGAAAGAGATATGTACATGTGTCATATTTACATGTGTACAAAAATGCAGAAAAAATGGAGCTGCTGTAAGGGCTGCTGCTCCTCCAGCGCCAGAAGTAAGTAGCAAACAACTGCTTAATAGCAGGCTGCAGCTACAAGCAACCGTAGCACGCAACACATGAAGCTGACAGCACTGTCGGGGAAAAAAAGAGAGTAAGTGCTACCCCCGTCAGAAATGCAAAAGAAGGTTTAACAGATGATGACATCATAGTCAACACTGGCATGAGCAAGTGCGAAGCATCCCACAATGCCTGTGCAGTTGAAACAGCCGACCATTCACTCTGCTTTCACTAGTGCAACGCCTTACGACAAAACATCGAAGAGACACAAAGACCTCAGATGCAGTAGCTTATCGTATTGCAAAAGACAAACTACCAATAAGCACTGTTAAATTTCACTTAAGAGTAACAGGAAACATTTAAGATTGACGAGTGATTTTTTATATATCGTGATATTTATCGTTATGGACTGATATGAAAAAAAAACTATCATGATAAACTATTTCCCATATCGCCCAGCCCTATATGCAACCATAAACGAATTTCTGGCATATTTCAAAAGGAAGATTTAGCAACAAGCTGTTACTACCTCACCTGATAGCTACCTTGCAGGACATGCACATGAAAAAAGCTATCAGTCTCTTCTGTGATGGCGTCTTTTACAGGTCATATGAATGCATCAGTAGTGATTTCAACCAGCTAAAAACTCCCATCATGCAGATCTGTCTGGTCTGATTGAGTTCTCTCTGAGAGGTTCAGACCTGCTGGCGCCTCTCAGCCTGCAGGTTTCTTGTACACTCCTGTGCTCTCTCTGCTCTTTATAAGAAACGAACAGCCCTCTGGTGACTTGTTGTTCGTGTTACTCACAGTGTGAACGCACACTCTCACTGACCTGCTCATTTTATCACTCATATACTGCCACAAGGGCTGCCCGGATCACCAAAGCATGCTGCAGTTAGAGCTGTGTGACATTAGCTGTAAAACTCGACAACAAAGAGGCACAATATTTAGTCAGAAACAGATCCCCCTCTGCGTCAGAGTTTGTTTAACCTTCTCTGATCTGACTTAAATCACGGTGCGTCACATTGAAACAGGAGGACCGCTAAGCCTCCCTGGCACAGACTGGAACAAGCTGCTGTGTGGCGTGTGAAGCATGCGTGTTTATGTGCCGGCATGCTCGGCGCTGACAGATACGGGCTGACAGTTGTGAGATATGGCCTGCCGGACTTTGAGGACAGGGATTGCAGCGTCTGATGAGCCGCATCACCCGCCTGCTGCCCCCTGAACCCGGTCTCATCGGAGCGGATAACGGCGCTCTAAAGCCTCTTGTGTAAGAGAGATGATCACTGAGGATGGGCAGGACAGGAGGAGGAGGCAGGGGGTGACGTAAGTGTCCTCTGGTTGCTCCTTCCATCTGCCCCTGATCTCTGATCTCTGATCCTGACCTCAATTCCTTAAGGAAAGGTTTCCTGAGAGGAGCTGCAGTCAGCCGCCCCCCTCCTCTGAAGGCTGACCTGAAAACAGTGCAGAGAGGCTGCGTGTTGAGGGATCTGAACTGCCTCCCTGCCTTTTTGATCTGATGAAGGACACGACTCCATCTGTTTCCTGCTCCCGAGGGTTGCAGCTCTCTCCGCCTTGTCGGATGAAGACAAATGAATAAACGGAAAGATGAGTCACAGCTTAAAACCCGCGTAGCGACAAGTCCTTCTGCTTTAGTGTGTGACGCTGGAAATATTGACATGTTTGTCATATGACTGAGTGTTGCTGTGTGTCAGGCATCATTATAAACAGATAAACACAAACAGTAGAGAGCTCTGCTGACAACATGTCTGCCTATAGCTGTTTACCAGTCCTGCATCTCCGTGTTTGCCCCGCTGGAATCCATTGTTTGCTCCGTCAATAAACAAGCCGGCTCGAAATGCGGGACAAGAGAACGTGTTTCTCTCTCCTCAGGAAGCCTTTCGCTTCTTAAGAGCTTCTTCCCTTTCTTTCAGCCCAGCATCCTCCTCCACACTCAAACCAATCCATCTCCTCTCTCTGGCTCAGTCCTCTTGTGTGTCTTCCTTCAGCACCTGTCAGCCTCTTTGTCCTCCCTGAAGAAGAGCAAACCCTGCCGCCGCACTCATGCGACCCCTTCAATGGCTCTGTCCCATCCAGGCGGGTGCTTTTGTTCCTCCAGCTTTTCTTACTGAGTTTTGAGGCAATCAGCGAGGGGGCATCCGTCTCCCCATTGATGGAGGCATGGTGCTCGCTGCTCGCTGGGTCTGATAAAGGACCACACATGTCCCAGCAGCTCCAGTGTCTCACTAGGACCCGGGGTCTCGGTGCGTGGGCACAGGCCTCGGCTCTGCCTCCTCTCCCTATAAACCGGTCCCCCTCCCCGCCTTTTGTGTGGGCCCTTTCACTCAGCCCGAGCTCTGCCGGGCTCTTTGTCCTTCTTTCTGGGGGCCCAGTGCCTCAGCGTCCCCTCCTTCAGCTTTGTTCACTCCACCTACAATATGCCACCAACAAGTATTCCAGAAATGCAATGAATGCCAGTCTTTCTGTCAGCGTGAATGTCTCTAAGTAAAGAAGGAGAAAAGGGGGTTTTGATTTCATGTTGCTCTGGAGGTTCTGCTCATGATTTGGGCTGTTTATTGAGCTGAGCCGACGATGTGGATAAATTCATTAACTAAGATTCAGCCGTTTCATCCCTGACTAATAGAGAAAATTTGATTAGATTCTTGCTCCAGGAGGTTCATCAACATTTTCCTGAGCGATGAATTGCTGGTTTCAGAGTGAAGTTCCTTAATGTTGCTTTCAATAACTTACAAGTGAAACCTCAGTTCCCAAAAAAGTTGTGATGCTGAATAAAAGGTTGATAAAACAGTTCAGGGTCTTCTTTGTCCCGTTTTTGGTGTCATGATGCTCCAAAGTCAGGACTGCAGACAGGCCAGTTTTTTAGCAGGACTTTTCTACTACAGAGCCATGCTGTTGTAATCCCTGTTGTCATAATGTGGTTTGTCATTGTCTCGTTTTTCAGTTTCAAAGTTCAATGATGTCTTTTCTCATTTTTTTTATGAAATGTAGAGTTTGAATAATTTTCAAACCACCAATCTCTTATTGACGACATCCTAACTATTTTGATTTAGGTTTGTCAAAGTATTATGAATACATGTAAGAACCATCTGCACGCTTTAATTGCAGAAAACCTCCCAGACCTCCATCTCAGACCACATGAATCCAGTACAGGGTGTTTTTGATCAGACCTGTAGACATATTCATCATACTTTGAGTGAGTATGAAGAGCAGCCGTAGACTGGATACCACACTTAAACCATGATATATGTCCCCCTGTCTCAACGTCCTCTAACATGTCTGACTCTGCTTCTATAAATCTTCATTTCTGACCTTTATTAATCGAGCTTTTTTCTCGTATCCATAGAGTGGAGCTTTTTGATGTTTGACATACAGTCAGAGAGCGTTCGTTCTCCTTTCTTTCTATAGATCTGAGGCCTGGTTAATTAAGAAAACTTCTGAGCCCGTGTCGACGGTGCAGCCCTGAAACTTTATTAACATAAGTGATGAAGGGTCGCAGTGATGTAGATTTAATGAGATCCCCGTCCTGCTTTGACTAGGATTTCACTGTAACCATTTTAATCTGTAAAGGAGATGTTATTTTATGTTCCACACTGAATCATTCACTGTACGAGTGGCATTGATTTGTTGGTGCTGTCTGCAAAATCTGCCAGAGTGAAGCTTAACATGCACTTATTAATGTCGGTCCACTTAGGTCATAAGTTGTCCGCACACCACATGGTCTTTTGTTGTTTTGCCACAAAACGCAAAAAAGTAATAGAGGGGAACTTCAAAGCAGGCAGCTACCTCTCTGGGCACCATGAAACAAGTTTTCTTTACCTGTTTCCCTCATTCAGGTCACCATGCTGCCTGCAGAATCACACACTCTGTTTGGAGAATTGAAGGCATCTGTGGGTTGAAAAGCTTCCATCTCCTTTGTATGATTTCCATCCGACCCATGTAAAATATTCGACTCTCCTTACAGAGCCTCGTTTTATTGCTGCTAACATCATATCTCTGTCATGCCAAACTTTTATCACCCTCATCAGAAAAATACAAGGTCCAAAACTGATTAGATGGATGTGCTGCCCTTCACATTTTTAGATGGAACATTAGTCAAAAAAAATGCTCTTGTTGAGCCAAAAAGCATTGTATTATTAGGTACACGCTCATTATTTCATGGGTATCAGTGGTTAGTAGTTAATTCAACACAAGTCTCTTTGGGAAAAGGAATCGAGCAGCTCTGATCATTAACGCCAGACGAATCTGTAAAAGAAATCAAACAGCTGTCTGTTTAACAATCAGCTCTGTCCTCAGGACAGCTAAAGTATGGATCAGTGAGTGTGATACCTGCTCTCTGAGGACACCTCCGAGCCAAACACATCAATTATAGCCAGTTTTAGCCAGCTGATTCTGTGCACAGCTCGTCCCATAGTATCAAACATCCAAATCTGTTTTTAAAGCCTATATAATGATATTTTCTCTCTACATTTTAAGATGAGAATTGTCTGTGTCGTCCAAATGGTTTGAGGAAATCCAATAGTGCTGACTGTCGCCGTACATTCAACGTCTAAGTTTGGAATTCAATTTGGTGCGACAGTGGGAAGAAAATTGCCCCTGAATGTTATTGACTCACAGAGAGGGATTCACTGAGGGGAAGTCTTTTGTGTTGTTGTAACTGCAGTGATAATACAATACGGAGAAAAACATGAACCGTGCGAGGAAACATTAGTGTTAATGGAAGAGCTCTGGTTCTATCTATTTCACAGCACAAGGACCTTTTATTAGACACATGAATGCTGAACATGCCTCATCCCGTGTCTTCTCTGATCGCTTTTAGTAACGTTTCCTTTGTAGTCCATTGATTTTGCACCCCAGCGGTGTATGTTAGTTGATATAGTGCATGTGCAGTAGATTAAAGTACAGAAAAGTCAGGTCAGCTTTATTCATAAGTCACACTTAAAAGAACCAAGGCTGGCCAAAGTGCTTTATAGTCAAACAGCAATACACAACACATGTACATAAAACGGCAAAAGTTGGTGGTTTAATGGTGATCTCATGATAATGCTTATGAGAGAAAACAGGTCTTCAATAATGATTCTAAACATTTCATATTGGGGTTAGTTCTTAGTTTTAAGAACATCCAGGAGCAGCTGATTTTGACTACAACGTCAACGTTTATGACTACACTGCTCAAACAGTCATGTTTCTGACAGAGTGGTGGTGCGGTGGGAACGATTAAAACCACCACAGCTTCCAGCAGAAGATTAAAAGTTAGAGGATACAGGGCTAAAAGTGCTCACATCCAGCTGTTTGGAATTTCCAAACACAATGACTGGTCTTTTTCTCAGTTAAGCAGGGTACACAAAATAATTGTGCAGATTTTGGGCTCAAAATCCCCCCTCCAGGCAACAGTCAGCAAAGGCCCAATTATCGGGTGGTGCTAATAATCATCTTTCCAGATTATCCTGTGGTGTGAGATATGTTCAAACAGATTATTCTCCGCTTTGACATTGCCTAGAAGCAAGCTGTCTGAAAAAAGAAGCACAACAAATGCAACCATGGCAACAATAGTAAATGGGAAGCTTAAAGCAAGATGGTTATCAGAAATAGAAAACCCCCTCGTTGATACATGGAGACAACATGAGTGTTTGTGCAACTTGTTTGGTAAGGCAAACCTCAACTGGAATAACACTGAGAGGCATTGAAAACTAGCAAATTGATCAGTCATCAGTACAGTTAGCTCCTGAAGTCAGCCATGTTGGACAGCGAGAGACTTTAGGATTCGCCATAATTTAAGGTGTTATTGGCTCTTGCAGTTTTTTCAAGGGCTTAAGGGGAAGCATATGTAGAGAAAATAGGTCCGGGCCCAAAAGAGAGCCTTGAGGCACACCAGAATTAATAGGGACCATCTCAGAGAAATAATCTTCCATCAGGTAGAACTGAAGCCCCTCAAGTCCTGCGCCCTTCGTTCCTACCTAACTGTCAGCATGTGCCATGTGACCGGCGGTGTCTTAAATGCAGCCGTAAGGTCGAAAAGTACCAGGAGAGCAAAGTCTCAAGGATCAGTAGCTACAATCAGATCATTAAAAACTCTTAAAAGTACAGCTGACATAATTAAAAACATTAAGCAAGCACTTAAAAGTTTTGAATGTAACATTTTGTCAATTTCAAATCGACATGTTTCCAGTTGTTTTATGCACTTTTTAGAGATTCTTTCCTTTTTTCAAAATGGAAAACTTCAATGGGAAAAATCCAAAGTGTGTTAAAAGCACAGGCGCTGGGTTGGGGAGGCGGTGTGGTTTGTGTGATTTGGTGGCCATAAAAGCTGAACACGTAAATGAGCTCCTTCACAAAAATGCAAATTGCCACCATGTGGAAGACAAAGCATTTAAAAACACGTAAGAGGCTATTTAGGTTCTTCTTGGGTAAGTTTATGGCTTTACAAGGCAGCGCTGTGTCACGCGATGGAGGGCGGGCAGTGCTGGGGATGTTTAGGTTTCTTTTGCATAAAGAGCAGACCTCAGGGCATGATGGTGGAGCTGATGTTAAAGGTTTGCTTTCCTCCTGGTACCAATCCTCTTATCTCTCCCTTATGACAGTTTTGGAACATGTGCATCATATTTTCTCTTTTGTTCCATTCAGATCTCACTTAGCTTCACATCCCTCCTTTTTTTTAAAATCAACAGAACAGCACATTTTTATGAGTGCCGTGCCACTGAAGCATTGTGTTCTGGTTGATATTTCAGTTCAGATGAAATCCAGACTTTTTTCACTTTAACCAGGTTTCCTCACCAGCTCACTATCACAGAGCCAAAGTTAACCAGGCGGCTATATCAGCAATCAGAGAGCCTTTTCTGATCCCCAAGGGAGCACCACCAGCCCCCGTCGCTCCACGCTAACATTGACAGCTTCTGCACAGTCACGTGGCTCCCAATGGGGGACTGGGATCTGTGTATGAGCTAGACTACATGTGCCTTCAATTAGGGTCTGTATTTGGAGCCTGAATGGCAGTGAAAGAAAAGACCGGGCTGAGAGCGGTGTGAGAACACTGGCCTGTTGTGATAGCATCTAATGAGATCACTCAGAGCTGTATCCTTGAACGCTGTCGCTCATTAACGCAATGATTCTTCGTGTGTGTGTGTTGCGGTGGACTACAGAAGCCCTCTTGCTGTGTTGTGGTTCCAGAGAGAATCCAGAAGAAGTCTGTTGTAAAGGTTTATAAAAGGCTAATGAGAGTGAGATCTGAACAGAGTAATCAATCGCCCCCTGCCTCCTGGTCTCCATCTGCCTGCTGTAGCATGCTGTTAGAGCCTTTAGCTGATTGGTTCTCTCACATTTGTTTGTGTTAAATCAATTGCACAGGGCTTCTTTAAAAAAGCCACTAATCACATGGCCTGCAGAAAAGCATTCTGAGTCCTCCTGCACTCACAGCTTCTTCATATTTAAAGAGAAGAGCCTTATAGCCTGGAGGAGAAGTGGGACAAGGCCCAGCTGTTTCAAATGCTGAACATATAAGACAGGCAGGGCACTAAAGATGTCTTCTCCTTTCTGCACCACTGGCATCCTCAAAGACTCTTCCTGCACCTCAGCCCCTCATGCAATAAACATCAGTGAGCGGAGGCCTCTGTGTTGATGCCATGATTCAGGCTCATCCTGCAGGGCTGCTGTTCCTCGTAAAGCCATGCAAAAAGGTTCAGGAAGAATTACAGCAAATGCTGTGCAGATGATCCGTTCACTCATTTGTTGCAGCTTTGCATACACGCCTGAGCTCTCTGGCGCACATAAGATTTTTCCATCCCCCTTTCCCAGTCCCCCCCTCCATCTGTAACATCTCTAGGGGTCAACATTCTCTGAGCCCAAACCAGAAAGCAAAAACGGGCGAGTGGTGGGCCAGGCCGGATGGGTCTGTCACGCAAACGCAGCACCAAGTCCAGAAACAGCGGCCTCCCCTGCATTGATTTGCCTCTCCATGTGAAAGGGAAGCGCTCCAAACAGGAGAGGAGGAACAAATCAAACAAATTTATTACCACACGGCTGCAAAGGTCAGAGCGTGACAAAAGGCCTCCTGTTGTGAGGAGGAGTGCCGCAGAGTGGCCCCCTCCAAACAGAGCCGAGCCGAGCACTGCTGCATTAGACATGGGTCAGTTTGAGGGGGGACCAGGAGGAAGAACGACTTGAAGAACAAAGACCTGTTTTTGTTTTCTGCTGGGATTTGATGTTAATCTAATAAAATCTGCTAAGTTAGATTTTCCACTTTAGTGTTATATTGGTTAAAGAGACCTCTGAGAAATGTGATTTTTCAATTTGGTGACTATTATTTCATCATTCAACAACTCTGACTCTTTAAAGAGAGTTTATCATGATTAATTGCTGAACTTTGGAGTTTATTTATCCAATTAAGATCTTAATAACATCGTAACTTTATTTATAATAATAATAACCTTATTTATAGAGTACATTTAAAGACAGATGCTAACAAAGTGCTTAAACAAATGGAACAAACAGAGGCAGAAACAGGGAGAACTCAGCGGACGACATGTCACGCTCACGTCCAACACAGGCAGGCGAAAAGGCACAAATTTGCAAGTACTCAGAAAATAGATGGCAGTTGAGAATTGAAAATTGATAGTTATAAATATATTATTATTTATTTTGCATTTCAAAACAAAACACAATATAAGTAATGCATACCCATATATTGAGTAACGAGAACAAGAATGCACAGAAAATCTACTTTATGAACTTCACTTTTAGACAAATTATACGCCATTGTGGTGTAAAACCAGGACTCAGAGGTATTAGACAGCTTCACGGTGTTTAATCCAAAGGTCTGCAGTAATTCTCACACTCCAAATTAGTGCTCTGCAGGCCTCTGTGGTACATTTTCATGCAAACATAACTCTGATGAGCTGCCTGCACCTGCAGGGTACTTAGTTGATATTTTAATTCTGTCAGACATAAAGTGCACATTACTTTTGGCTTATAGACTGAGTCATCTGGGAGATGGTTCTGAAAGTACATTTCAAGAGTACATTAGTGTTATTTTTTTCCATCATAATGGCAACAGGAGCAGAAATGTGGAAGGTGCAGGAGATGCTGCTCACTGGAAAACGTCCATTAGTAGCCCAGGCTTTTGTTCGTTTCGTGTGAATTTACCTTTCCTTCATTTGAGGAGAAAGGCAAATAAATTAACAGGGTTTCAGTTAGTTTGAAATATAACTTTCACCCAACAAAGGTTGACTTTCTGATGTTATGTCAGCTTTAAGTTCTATCCTATAGCCAGTATTCTGCATTTTTAGGCTTCTACAGTATTTAACTGCAGCAGCTTTTAAAATGCTACAAAAAAATAAAAATAAAAAAAACAAAACAATTGCTCCACAGCATTTCATTGTCTTTGCTGAATATAAGTTTATAATTCCCCTGTGTTTCCTTGAAGTAATCTGGAATCACTAAAAAGCCTCCTCCTGCTGCTTTTATCCATACAGTGATCAATTTTCTAGCGAACTTTTTGGCACATCCTAATTTGGTTGCATTTTTAAAATATGTCATATAAGTCACAGTTAGTTTTGTGGGTGTCCCAGAGAAAGAAGGTTTAAGTTGTCTTTCTCAAAGGTCCACAATGTGCAGTGTGTGTGCAACTGTGAAGCTCCATTTAGCACTGTGTTTTTGCTATCCTACTTCTTACTGTTTCTGTCGTTGAGCTGAGTTTGCAGTTGTGAGTTACAAACCAACTTTGCGAGCACGTTACCTTTGACTTGTTCAAGCATAAGCTACAAGATGACCAATCTTGGAGTTGCCCCTCACTGGTCATTTGCTGTCTAACCCTGAGAAATCTTGACTTAAACCTGCACTCCACAGTTACCCACCACTTTCCTAAAATGCATAATTATGAACAATTAAAGGAGAAAAGCTGGTACACTGAAAGTTGTGCCTAACGCAATGCCATTGCTGTGCATCTGGCATACTTTGGCAGCACAGCAGTTGTTTTCTTTACCCAGCACCACCACTGCAACTTCTCTTTCTTAATTTATTGACGTCACATTGGTGTGAAGGACGCAGCTCACTTATTAGATGACCAAAACAGACTTTCGATGTGTTTTATACACCAGACTTTACAGTAATTTCAGGAGCTGTGTGAGAGTGACTTGTCTGCTTTCTTATTTGTTTTAAATTTAATGTAAAATCATTAATCTTCAGATGGATGACAGTGTTTGGCTGGTTTAGTGAGATTAAAGGAAGTATGTTTCTTTTGGCTTTGCACCCCCATGCAGAGTCAAGACTGAAATATCTCACCGTCTGTTGTCTGGCTGCCATGAAAGTTAGTCCAGCTTTGTCAGGATTGTAATGAGTTTGATGCTTTTCACTAGATCAAATTTAGAGCTGTACAATACCAACATCCAGAGAAGGTAAAGATGGGGGAAATTTAGCATCAATATGTCGATGTTCCTCAGGGAATAGTTAACAAACTCTGAGGAGAAATCATTGAAGCCACAGTCCTGGAGGAGAGTTTAAAGGTGGAGCTTTGGAGGCCTCTTCAGAGTGACAGTTTCTGTTTTGGGCAGAAGAAAAAGAGAAGAGTTAGTGCCTGAGAAAGAGAGGGATGTGTGTGAGAGAGGCCTACAGGGGCGGACCCACAGCTCTTTGCTCTCTGCCACAGCCAAAGCACATGCTGACAGATTTATTGGATACAATAATCAGAGTGTATATCAGCCTGCTACGCTCTGCACAGGAAGCTCCTGTAATTGGCTGCTGCACCTGGAGTCATCTATAAACATCACACAACTTCACGCTCATGCCTAAAAATGGACCTGACCACTTTGAGTTTACGCTGCTGGTTTGGAAAATGATGAAGTTGCTTTTTACCTCTTTGATTTTTCTTGAGGCGCTTACAGCAAAGCCATTGTTTGGCCAAAATCATAGATTGTGTTCGCTTCGAGACGCTACAGTTAGTGTTGAAAAATGGTTTTGCTGTCTGGTTAGTGGGGAAGTGATAGAGACAGGCCTGTAGACAGCTTGATCAAACAGCGCAGTGGCCCTCAGGCCTCTGCTGGACATCAGAGGATTGAGCAGGACTCGTGCACGCCCCTGGCAGCTCCTTGCTGTGGGATTTTAATGCTGAGCTGCCAGGATTCCTGCTCCGCCAGCCTGGTTGGCCGGACAGAAGTGTGGCTCTCTGGTTGGTTGGTTTGCTGGCTAAATGCTCTGCTCTGGGGATCATCATTCAGGTCATGCCCTACAGTGCCCACCCAGTATGGCACAAAGGCTTGATCAAGGATGCTAAACAGCAGGCAGGCTACTCTCTGAGCTTCACCACACTGCAGTACCGGACCAGTCTGCTCTGCATCAGACTCACTGTTTCAGTGTCTTTCGTGTTTGCTGGTGAACTCAGTGTCTGAGAAACAGAGTGAGTCTGCATAGGTGTGTCAGAGGACCCCTACGACTGATGAGGGAGGGTGCTGGATGGATTAGACGTAATGTTGCATATAATGCTTTAAACTTTCTGAGTGGGCATGCAGGAGTCTGCTTGTGAATTATAAGAGCATTAATCCTGTTTGCTGCTGGGTCTTTAAGAGGCTCGTTATTCACCATAAAGGGTCTCCATCGACGTAAAACAGCTGTGAATACTCCCACACTCCTGGTCTAACTTTACACAAAATAATTACAACATTAACTAACTATGTGCTTAAAGCATGAACAGAATGCACAATTACATTTGCAGGAATGTAGGGAAACATGAACTTAGATCTATGGTCCCATACTGACATTCCCAAGGAAGAGGGAGAAGTTGACCCCAGTGGGGCTACCACTAATGCTGTCATCTTACAAAAGGACCACTTCAAAGTCTCTACAACAAAGCAACACATCTCTGAAAGCATACTCTTTATTTCCTCTGGTATTACTTTTGTCATATTTCACAAAGAAATACGAATCTTTTGATATTTGTCATACTGTTCCTTATGTTCAGGCCAGTTAATGCACTCAGGATCATACTCCTTCATCGCAGAGACCTCTTCCTTGAACTTCAGGCACTTTATTTTTTGGTTTAGAAAGAGAGAAATCATTAGTTGCAAGGAATCAAACCATAAAGTCCTGATACCTGCTTTCAATATCTCCAAGGAGCTACCTGGTTCCTTTAGCTTTTGATTTTTGCTTTTATCGTTTTATGCTATGATGGACTTGTGTTTTTACTCCATTGTTAAATAGTTTAACAGGAAACAACTAGAAATAAAAATATGAAATTAAAGAAATATTTATGGTGGTTTTAATTGCATTATAATTTGACATTAGGAACAGGCTAGAGGGAGGGGATCAGGGGGATGGAAATGTCCCTCAGGCTCTTAGGCTGGCAGTTTGAGACCCCTGGTGTAGAGGATTAAATGTAACAGCAGTTGTTGCATACAGGAGGGAGTCAGTACTAATGATGATTCATTCATTCGCTCATTCATTAAATCTTTATTGTCCCTGAAGGGCAATTTAGTTTGCAACAGAGCTTTAAACAATCCATGCACGATATCAAGAAACATATATGTTATAAATAACTCCCAGGGATTTCATCATGACAGGTAGGCTGTAGAATTGACTCAATACAGATTATTTAAAAACCAAACAGCTGATGGGAGAAATAGCCTCAAGTATCCGTTCAATTCGGCCCTCCTGGCATAAGTTAACCTTATCCATGATGGCAGAAGTCTAAACTCCGTATACAGAGAATCAGTGTTGTGTGTGAAAATAAGCGTGCTTATTGAACGCACTCATATTTTCACAAACAGTGAACTGAACCGCTCAGTTTTATAACGGTGAAAAAGGTGCCGATAGTTGCAGAGCATTGTGTTTTATGTAAACAGAACTCAATTCTATGACACTCTCTATGCATCTGGCATGGCAATCCTACTGAAGGTACAAACAATGCAGTTCGCAGGGATTTTGACCTGTCTGTGGTGCTACAAAAGCATACAGTGATTCATTTATTTGGGGAATTGGTTTGAGGGATAGGAATCAAAGCATAGATGGTTCTACTTAAAAAAGAGAACTTGTAGCTGGGGGGGAATGAATGTGAACTAGTTAATTTTTTGGATCATGAACTAAGTTCAAAATTTTCAAAATTGATCTATGACCATGAACTAGCTCATTTTAATAGCTGTGAACTAAACTTTGAGCTAGCTCACTTTTTTTGGATGAGCTGGTACAACACTGCAGAGGGTGATGAGGGTCTCCCAGGATGGCCTTTGCCTCCCGAGTGGCCTTTACATGAAAACCACGAGCAAGATCGTTCAAGTCGGTGACAGCAATCTTTCTGCAAAGTTTAATGATGTGTCCCAGCCTGTTTTTGTGAACCACGCTGAGATTACCAAACCAACAGATCAAGTTAAAATGGACTCAATGAAAGAGGGGTAAAATATTTTTTAAAGAGATTTTTCAACATTAGATCCTCTCAGCTTTCCTAAGAACAACAGTCTCTGATTGGCCTTCTTGTAAATTGCATTTATATTGGTGTCAAATGTCAGTTTATTGTCAAGGATGTTGCCCAAGTGTTTGTTTTCCCACTGTCCAAGAGCCATCACAAGCCACCAATGAGTGCTGGTGCACTAACAGGTCAGCGTGAACAAAGGTCAATGAACATTTCTTTGTCTTAGACGTCTTAAGATGCAAGTAGGAGTCCTGGCACTATTTAACAAAGCTGTCTAGAACTGGACCATGATTGGTCAAATTTAGACTGGTGGGGTTATTCAGCAACAGCCTGAAGACATGGTTCTACATTCATGTGTGTCTCTCTTAAATGGGTGGAAAAAGACCAAAAAGATTTTTTTATGCTGCACAATTGTGTCTCCTTTAGGTAAACTAATGTGTGTTCTTGAGTCTGGAGGAGAGATGAAACTGAATGATGTTTCTCAGTCAGAGCTCCAGGGAGTGTTTACAGTGGGGGTTATTTTCAGGACAAATTAAACACAATGAAATATTCCCCCTGCCTGTTGTGCAAAAATGAGACATAAAGAGTTTTCACACTGTACAAAGAGCGCTCTTGAACGCTCCCTGAGGCTGTTTTCTTTTATTAAGCGCTTTTATTACCAGCTTACTAATCACATGTGTCAAATGAGAGAAAGCAGCTATTCATCCTAAACAAAAGGGATTTCACAGCCTCCTCGGTGGGTGTGTGGTGGCTGCAGAGCGCTCTCCTAAAACCACTTTCTCTGAGTGTCCTCTTTGGTCCTCGTCCTGTTTTATCCTCTGCTCTGCACTCATGTTAAAGCTCAGATTTTAAATTATTCAAACTGAGTTATTAGAGGCATTTTGGCTTCAAGAATTCATAGATGAAGAGGTTTGAAGTGTGTTTATCCTCCATGTTGAATTGGACCTGCAGGTCGTTTATTCTCCCTGACTGATCAAGTGTTTAAATTTTAATGCTTTATTACATATTCACTTGTTTGTTCACTGCGTGTGAGTCCCTCAATGCTTTAGGAAGCTGCTTCCATCATTGCCCAAACATGATCATTTTCCTCCATCTTTGTGCGCTTCATCCCCATCACTGTCCGCATTCATTATTGATGTAGTCAAATGAGCTCTTTGAGGGTTTGATTGCTTTATTACTGAATACATTCATTTCTGCTCCCTAAAGGCACAAATGAACTAAATTTATCCTCTGAATTCATAAATGAAAAGAGCGCAGATCTATTGTTTTAAATAGGCTCTTAAACCCTTGTTAAGACATTGTTTTAACGTAGCTCCTCACTTGTAAAACATTTCAGGAAAGAAAACAGATTGAATACGGGCTCTTGGCTGTGGAATAGATGTTTTTCAGTATTTGGTACCATAAGTGGGGCGGAGGTATGCCGTTAATGACCTGCTACCATGCCCATGGGAAGAAACATTAGACAAAGGAAGTTGCCGGAAACTCTAAGCGGGCTGCCCCGGTGTCTCTGCGGGCTGTCCAAAAATACCACCGTGCCTCTCTCAGATATTAAAGCTGGGTGATGACATGGATTTGGCAGACCCTCGATCACTTTCCCCAATCTCCCACCAGAGTTCATTTTCTCCTCTCATGGAAATTTTGAAATAAAGTTCCTCTTTCCTTCTACTGAGTTTGAACTTTTCACAGTCCTCCTTCTGCTGAGTCAGCGAGAATCTTTATTAATGAGTTTGTTGTGTTTGTTGCAAACTTGGTTCATGCATTATTTACTTGTCATCCCAGTTTGTCATGACGGTGGTGCGATCATTTTATTGCAAAAAACAACCAACCAATCAATCAGACTTTGTTTTTATGGCAGAAAGTCAAATCAAAACTCTGATTTATATACGAAGTTTGATACCAGCTTATATAGTAAAGATGTTTTTTGACCATAATAACCCCTAAGACTGTGATTACACAGAACATGCCCAGAGATGGAAATGAAAATATCCGGCCCTGTCTCCCAAAGTCCCTAGACCATTAAAAAGTACGACTCTCTTTACCCCAGGACTAAAGTTAGACCCTAGCTATTCCTCCTCCTTAGCTCCTTGGGGAGGTTCCTGTTGTCATATAGGGCCCTAATGCATACTCTGGCAAGAGGTACATCTTTCATGATGGTACTCATGGGAAATGCAGTCCAGAAAAACACACAGGTTTCTCCCAAAGGTGCCACTGTGGAACTGACCCAACATGAAACTCCTCAGAGTGCCTTTAAAACAAGCTTAAGAGTTGAGGTGGGTACATCTGCAAGGGCAAAACCTGGAGGAGTGATGGTGCAGTTTTACATTCAGCATGCATTGTAACAGTTCTCATGCTTTAAAACAGTCTAAAGAACAGAACGCTTGCATACATGTTGAACAGGCAAAGATATTGGCACACATAAACACAAAAAGGATAAGTTGAGGACTGTATTGACTCTGTTTTAGCTATATTTATTTCAAATGCATGGAAATTACACCATAAAAACAACACTGCAAAACATTTCAAAGCAAAAGCCTGATCTTTTCTTTCTGTGGTCTGATCTTTTCTTTTCTTTCTGAGACTCCATTTGTTTTGTTCACATGCTTTTATTCTAAAGTTGCGTCAGGGTAGATATTTTATGAATAAAAGCACCTAAAATAATAATCACAACAACAAATAAAAAATGAGCTGCAGATGGACTATGCCAGTTTTTACTCAACACGTTGACTGGTTTAGATTTTTTAATAAAACGTTTTGCAAGAAACTATTCCTCCAAGTTTTTAAAAACACAAATTCATTACTTAAGTCTTAAAAGCTGTTTTGTATGTTTGGAGTCTTTTGCCTGCTCTGCGCTTTTTCATTTTGTTAAGAATTCATTCATCGCATGTCCTTCAGTTGGCCTCTGTATTTTTTTTTTAGAAGAAAAATATAAAGCATCTATCTTTCTGTCGCAAATACCCGGCTCTATGTGAAGGCCAAGGTTCATCTTTTGTTGATGGGAATAGCTTTTCTAGTTTTTATTCTATTTTTCAGGCTTTGGAGGATTTATTTTGCAGGTTTTATTTTGGACAGACAGCTTTATTTCACTCGCAGCTTCATCTCAAATTCATTGAATAGTCGTAGAGGGAAAATCCTGATGACATGTCCTTGGTTTTCAATCGAGAGTCTCATCTTTTGTGTGCGCGCCCAGTGCTTCAACTGCACATAAAAGCCAATCAATCTTCAATTTTAGCCAGCCGGCCTCTCTGTGAGAGATCCTGTAGTCATTGTTGCTGTATATTTTTACATCATATGAGAGGCTGATCCAGGGGTAAAAGGTCCTCTCTCACATGATTGTGTCTCAGCCGCAGAGAGATAAGGAGATAGCAGAAGCAGTTTTCATGGTAATGCTTTCAAAGTCAGCAGACAAGTCCACTTTAAAAATTGTTATGGATTGGGTTCATGATGTTTTGGATTGAGGATCAATCAGGATTATAATTCACAAATGATGGAAAAAGCCTTAAAAGCCTCTTAAATGCATTGTGGTGTTAAGGACATACAAACAGTTTGACCCTGAGTTTGGCTCTTTGTCATCAGGGAACAGTCTCTCGATTGTAGACCACATTGACTTTCTTCTCCACCCTGCTCTCTAAAGTGGTTTTGGAGTGAAAGTGATCTTTGTTTGTTACTCGGGAAGTTAAAAAAAAGCCACAGACACAGCTCTGTCTTAGTTTTAACAGGATCACACCTCTGACTCTGATGAAGTCATGCAACAGTTTTCTAAAAGTAGTGAGTTAAAGGGTTTCTGTTAAGTCTCCGGGTTCTCCACAGCGGTTTTTCTCAGCAGTATTGTGAACTTTTTTTTAATGCATCCACACAGCATCTTGCAGGGCTTGCAAATTGCATATAATATTGGTGAAAAAAGGTTAAGGTTCTACATTCTACATTCTGACAAGCAAACAGATTGTGGCAGATTATGGCACATGATTGTGATCCAGACAGGCTGTGGAGGAATCAACATTGGCAGCAGGAAGTAAAAGATCGAGACAGAGTAACGGGAGGTAGAAAAGTTCTTCAGGGGCTTCTCTTGTTAGTGGCCACATGATCCCCTCGATCCTCTGGGAGTCGGCGTGCAGGCGGAGGAATGTGCTCCCGGCTGGAAAAGGTTTTGCAGTGCACAGAGAGGTCCTTCCTGCTGCCAGCCTCACTGAGAGACGGCTCTGGCCGGCCGCAGAAACTCGATCTCCCTCTCCAGCTGGCCTCTTGGCTGGTGAAGGCTCTGATGATGACGGCCTGTAGAGGATTAATGATTTGCTATAGATTGAAATGACTTCTGTCTCCTCTTTCCCTGCAGTTCTCTGCTTTTCTACTACAGTTTTGCCCCGTTTTTTTTCTTCTCTCTGACAAATAATCAGGAGCTAATCTGAGGACCCTCCTGCACGGCAGCTCCCAGAGCCAAAGCTGTTAACGGCTCTAGTGTGACTGGCATTGGCTGTTTTTCTCTGCCAGAGAAAGTCTTGTGCGGTTTTTGAGGCGGTGTATAAAGTATCTGTGCTCACTTTTTTTCTGCACCACACTGGAAAAAGAGTGCACTTGTCTCCAAAATGGCTTTAAGATGTAATTGAACCATAATGCCTCTTATGTGAGCATCTCTCAGTGGAATGAAGATCTCACTTGACAAATGAGCCAGAGAAAACAAACTGGCATATCTGAGTCATGAAGCAGAAGGTTGGGTGGCTAACTCTAAAGCCTGCTAGTGGAGGATGGGGTCTCCGTCAGACTGAGTGGAGAGGCTAGAAACCCAATCATCCGTGTGCAGACATCCAAGGCTTTTCTATCAAAGCTCAGCTGATTATTTCTCTGCCCCATCCAACAACCCGAGGCCAGGCAGGTAGTTTTCATTTCCCTGAGATCCATCATGTCGGCTCACCTCTCTCAGAGCGAGCCAGTTCATTTTAGGATTTGATGACTGTTGCAAACCCCTCCGCACCACACCAAAGATCCTCTGAGCTCTCTGGTATTGAGGGGATGGAGCTGCCAAGGTAAAGTGTTTTGTTTGGGAGCTTTAGGATGGACGAGGAAAGTGTTCATTATGTTTAAGTCAGGTGCTGTTATGGTTCCTCCAGATCTCAGAAAGTAATCTTTAGAGGAGACACACACTTATAAATTTTCATCTTTCAGTGTGTCGGTCTGGGACACCTACGGAGTGGCTTTGCATGATTTGCAGTTTAAAAAAAAAAACGTATTTATCTCATGTTTGTGTCTTTTTTTTGTATGGCTAACAATGCCTGGTGTTAAGTGAGAGAATCAGCGATACTGTAAAGAGTTAGAGAAATAAAGCACCTTAAAGGATCAGATCTGACCCGCAGCTGGAGAAGAGTAAAAGACAGGTACAGAATTCATCTAACATCCCATAACTAAAAAACACAAAAAAGAACAGAGAAAAAAAAAAGAGATAAAACTCAATAAAACCTTCATACAGTGACTTTCCTGCTTTATTATTTTACTGATTTATTGACAGAGCTCAGTCACATCTTTTGGACTTATTCTGACAGACCTGTTGACTTGATTCTTTTATCGTAATACTAATAATCTTAGAAACTGCTTGTGGGTGTTGCTTTTTACACAGCTGAAGGTCTTCGTAGAGGAACAGGTACAGGTTTCAGGAACAGCTGAGACTCAAATCCAGCTCATTCTGGCTTTTGTTTACAAAGGAGTCATCAGTGAAGCACTGAGCATGAACATCTAGTTTTCCTGGTGTTTCTGTCTGTGGAAAGTGAAGCTTTAAGTTCCCTATAACTTTTGAGAAACTTTCAGAGACTGAAAAAGCTGTGCAAATGTATTTGACAGAGGACATTGGAAAGATCTGCCTGGTTTGTCCTTCAGTATTGTCCTAATAGGGTGGCAAAATATTAACATATTATGCAACTTTGCTGAGGTTTAGGAAGGACGTCCAACATCATATGCATAAATACAGAGATTGTAATTAAGTCCTCCCCACCTTCCTCTCTCTTTGACTCTATTGAGGTTTTTAATTGTGACTGCTGTGAGGACACGTCCCATCCTGGAGCATTTGGCCTTTTGTCAGGTGTCATATCCCATTCGTCACACCTTTAATTGCGGCACCTCTGTTCTGTTGCCATCCACCACCTCTCTATAGACCTTCGCACCATCATCACCACCATCTCCCGCTGCGCCCGGCACTCTGTCAGACACCTCGTACTATGGCAGAGAAATACTGAAGGACTCATGTGGAGGGACATGTCTTTTTCTCTCCTCCTTTGACCCCTGCTGGTTGCCACCACCCGTGCTGCTGACACACACAGCTTGTGGCTGATGTAGCTGCGTTATGTTAGGTCAGGCAGGTTCATCCCTGGCAGAGAGGGAGTCAAACCGACCCTTTATTTAGTGGTTATGTTTGCCAAGACAGGCTGGGAGTACACTTAGAAGTGTTTAGAGATGTCCTTTCACATTGATCCATGCGTCTGTTTTGCACTTATCCTGAGCTCTCCTCTTGAGTTGACATGTCGACCATCACCAAAGGTCGTCCCCTCTCTGAGCTTCCTCCTGCCTACATGGCATTCCCCTACTGTGTGCCAGGGTCTGTTAGCGGTAAAGGGTGGGGTGCTTTTGCTTAATCCTCAGTCCACAGCTGTAAGAGCTGTGGCTGTGGTGACAGGGCTGCCCAGAGCCTGAGCTCGCCCTCTGATTTTCTGTTGGTGAACGCCACATGACCACACTCTCAGGGCAGAGCTGTAAGCTGTGACTGTTATGAACGCTTCATTTCATAGCAGCCTATATTTTGTGCCGTGTCTGCAGTGTTAAAGAATAACTGTGCGTCCTCCTCAGAGAGTCTGCAGAGCAAGGCCAAGAGAAATAGTGTATACCATAAACACTGTTTTCAGACAGAGCTCTTATATTGAAAGTGTCAGGGTGGTTTCCAATCCCATCTGTGATTTTTGACGGTAATTGTTTACGAGGAAGTGGCTGAACGCTAACGTTGGCTGTGTTCTGTTAACTACCGGGCTGTCAAATATGGTTTTAAACTGAAAGTATACGGCCTGACCTCTTCTCCGATTCTCATGACTTATGATTTGGCTGCTTATGAGGTAAAGGTACCACATTTTGTCAGAGTACCAAGATTTTACAGCCAAGCTTACGTGACAGTTGGAACACCATGTAATATTTTTGATGTTTACAAATCCTTTTAACTGCATTTTTGTGTTTTATGAAAAAAATATGCTAATCTTTAATTTAGTGTTGGCAGCAGGTTTTAAAAAACAACAACAACCACTGAGCAAGTTGTGTAACACTTAAAAAATCAGACATGACTCTGAAGTAGACATTACTGCATGGGTTCAAAATACTGAATAAATACTACATTGGGATTAAAATACAAACATGACTCAGTAGAGAAAACAAGAGCATGTGCTGAAAATCTTGCAGTGGCTCAAAATACAGACATGACTCTGTAGTGTTAGTTTCTGCATGGGCTAAAAATATGGTAAGGCTTAAAATACAGACATGACTCTGTTGTGGGAGTCACTGCACTGATGCAAAATACGTGTTCTCTCTGTCTCCAAACATTTACACTATGTTGTTAAACACAACACAATAGTAAACATGCGCTTTCCTACCTTCTTGAAAATATATTGCTGGCATCAAGTTTGAAACTATAATATTGAACCATTTTATCAAATTTAAAAAAATAGTTTTGATGGTTTAAAAACATTTTTTTGTGACGGTTTAAATGTACCAACTCACATGGTGTTGGAATTTTTGTTACAGTTTGGTAAACCAGGTGTTTTAATCTCAACCCTAAAGCACCACAGGAGGCAGATGAAGCAGTAAAATGAGTTTATTAAAGGGAAAGAGATGGAGCGAAGGGATCCAAGGTCCAAGGTTTTAAGAGGGGTGAAGGTTGGAGAGGTTGGAGAGAGAAACAATTCGCAAAACTCACAAGAGAACACTAGAAACTGGCCGAGATGCCAAATCAGAAGCTGGATTAATCTGGCACTGGAGAGGCATCAGAGCAGCTGGTGATTGCAGTGATTAGGTGCAGGTGTGAATGTGCAGGTGTGAAAGTGTATTCTGTGTGAAGAGAGATACACACACACACACACACACACACACACACACACACACACACACACACACACACACACACACACTTTACACGAGAAACAGTAACTCAGGAACTCACCAAAATAAAACCAAAATGCCACAATCACCACAGTTTTATAACTAACAATTTGGAACTCAGCAGTAAGACATCACGATATTTAAGCTTCCCACTTTGAGCGCAACGCCACAAGAAGTCGTCACTGTGGAAACAAGATCCACTGAAGTGACAAAAATGTCAGTAGCCTATTCATCTTCTCATTTGCACTTCAAACATCAAGTTTCTCTCCTAAATATTTTCTTTTCTCTTTACAGCCGTGCAATCAAGACCAATCAGGACCTGCTTGCAGAAACCCCCTGGACTAATGTCTTCTATGATGACTTCTGGGGCACTTTACTCACTCACAGCGGAAGTCACAAGTCATACCGGCCTCTCTGCACCCTCTCCTTCCGCCTCAACCATGCAGTGGGTGGACTAGAGCCATGGGGTTACCACCTGGTGAATGTTGTCCTCCACGGGGCAGTGACGGGTCTGTTCACCACCCTGGCTCGTCTGCTGCTGGGAGGAGGCCTGTGGAGCCTGCTGGCCGGCCTGCTCTTTGCTTCCCACCCGATCCACACTGAAGCGGTGGCCGGCGTCGTGGGCCGGGCAGATGAAGGTGCAGCACTCTTCTTCTTGTTGTCTCTGCTGTGCTACATACGGCACTGTAAGCTGTGGGGTCATGCAAGGCCCTGGAGGCTCGTGGCCTGGTTCTTGTGCAGCCTGGTCTGCGCCGCCTGCAGCATGTTATGGAAGGAGCTGGGAGTGACGGTCCTGGCTGTATCAGCGCTGTATGATGTCTGCATTTTCCACAGACTCAAGCTGCGACAGATCATCATGCTCCTCTACAAGGTAAACAGTTTGTTGGTGCTGCTTTATCACTCTTAAGAATCTGGGAAACAACCTTCTATAGCTGATATACATACGGAGGTGTGTGTAAACAATGTGTGTGTGTGTGTGTTTGCTGTGGGTCACAATGTTAAGTGAAATAGATTTGGCAATGTTTGCACAGCTGTGTCGTTCAGCTCATGTTATGCTTTTTCTTAAATGCAAGGAAGCACATGTTGGGAAATGAAACAGGAACCAGGGTCTGTTTTTTTAACAGTGTAAAAACACTGAAGTGACTTTATGGAGAAATGTGTGTTCATCACCTCATCTTCAGATTGGGGATCTCAGCTGAGAGCAATTGAAAGAATTATGAGTTTCATGGCTGATTTTTTAAGTTTTTATAATACTTGCACTTTAGACTCAGTTAAACTTTGGCTACAGTTTTTGACGGTTGCCAGGAGACAAAGCCCAGATTTTAAGTTTCAGACCTTCATCAGGTTGATCCGTCATCAGTTAGTGGTGTGCCTGCAAATGGTGATAGAGGAGTGCAAAATGAGCTTCTGTATCAGGTTACAAACATAAGGTGCACTGCAAAGATGGTAAACAAAAAGACAAGAGGGCTTTCTTGTAATGCACTCTTGATCAAATTTACATGCTTGGCAATTAACTTCAAAAGGCAACACGCCTGATTTGCACTTTTGGACCAACAATAAGATTGCAGCTGAACATTATCAGTCCAGGTATAAATCCAAGAATTCATAGTACTGGTGACATTTACTCCCTCAGTGTCATAAGAGTGCTGTTTGAAGGCATCTGAGAAAATCAATGTAATTGTTTTTTGTTTAAAACATGCCAATTTTATAGTAAAAGTTCACATTCACATCACAAATATATGATGGGATAACTGCTGTTTGCTGGCTTCATTAATGTGTGCCCAGTTATCGGGTCCAATGCTACCAGCAATGTTCAAATTTATTTCATAAAAGGACCAACAAACTTTCCAACTTACTGACTTAAAGGTAGGGAGTGATAGACTTTTTACCAATACCAGAAACACAGCATGTGATGGATACTCTTAACTAGTTTTGTCCTTTTTGTTCTTTTTAATTGTATGTTGGCCAATCACATGTCTGGATCACTATCTTTCAAAACATTAATGCTGGGTCTGGACAACTAGTCACAGTGACCAAGCGAAAAAACAAAATGTGAAAATCTGAAGTATCTATGTTAGGTATAATAACAGCATCAATAGTACATTTTTTGATGTATTGATTTTAATTGTGAAGACTGCACAATCAGCTATATTCTTCAGTTTTCAGAAATATTATCATTTCTTTTAAAATTATTTAAAAGAAGGTTGGCAAGTTTGTTTAATTTGCTTGGACTTGGACACCTACTGCCTGCTTACACAGGATAATTCACCTTAAGGTGTATTTTGGAGTACCTCAGGGGTCAATTTTAGGACCAGTTTTATTTTCCATTTACATGCTGCAGCTTGGTCGCATAAAACACAAACACAATATTTCATTTCACTGTTACGCTGACGACACTCAGTTGTATCTGAACCTAGCAATACCTGACACCTTTCAAACCTCGCAAACTGTCTTGCTGATATTAAAAACTGGACTGTGGCCAATGTCTTGAAATCAAACCTGGACGAAACCGAAATTCTCATTTCTGGCTCAGAGAAGTTGTGCCTCAAAAGATGTTTTCGAGTTTTGCAAAAGACTGGCTGAAATCTTTTCAGTGTCTCTGTAACATTCAAGTGTTTGAGGTTTTGCTCATAGAGAGAGATTCAGGCCAGATTTGTGGAAAACTGTAAAACCTGAACACACATCACACTTGCGTTTTGAACTTTTTAGGACCTGACTTCTCTGTGTAGCCTGTTTGAATTACAAATGTCTCTTATTGTATCTCGTTCTTTAACAGTCACATATTGTTCTCCCTGAAGAAAAGCCTAATAATAAAAATTAAGATGCAATTTAACCAATTAAAAAGTCCATTAAACAAAAGCCAGTGTGGGGATGAATAGTTAATAACTCATTAGCGCTAATTCTTTGGATATTGATGATGTCTTTGTAAAACATAATGATGAATTGAGAGCGATTAGCCACATGTAGCACATTAGCAGTGGAAAAGTCTCTGCAGATCTCCCTGTAATGTGTGTACTGGCGTGTTCATGTGCATGTATGTGTGAAAGTTTGCCCGTGTACTCACATTGAACTCTGCAAAAGAAAGAGAAGATGAGAAAATACTGAAATCAGGAAAAGTAAAGCCCATTTTATACGTTTTCTTGTTGCTTTTGAAGCACTCAGATATTCAGCAGCCTCTCCCCAGCAGCTCCTGTCAGGACTGTTTACTGTTTGCCGTCGAGTCAATGTGACACCCATGACTCTCTGCCCATCACAACAAATCCAACCAGACATGTGCACAGACATGACAAAAGCGCCTGAGAGCAGCCAATAGGAGGGTAGCTCCGAGGCCCGCCCCGGTAAAAAACAACACTTAAAGAGATGTTTGTAGAGAGGAGGGACAGAGGGAGGCAAGGATGGATGCAAAAACTAAAACACATGGAGGAAAATACAAAGAGAGAGTGGATCATTACATAGTAGGCCCAGCTCCTCTCTTATTATTCTGCACAGCATGGAAGTTAAGAGTTCAGGCGTCTGCTGCTGTCTCCTTATGATTTAAGCTCGATCTGACTCCGTCTGTCCTCTGGAGTACAGCCCGTCCATCGCCCCTCACAGACAGGCCTTCTGAAGTCCCGTCAGGCGTGTCCAGACCAGAAAGGAAACAGAGCACAGAGGGCTGAAGCAGATGATCCCTCATGGCTGACAGTTCTTTTTTTACTTTCTGATTGAAAATCCAAAAAGCTGGCTGATCCAATTGTGTTTAGAAAAAAACACGCTGGCTAAAAGGTTAACATCCCCCTCCGGATTTCTCTCTCCGCTCGCCATCATGGTCAAATTACATGTCCTCTCTTAGGATTTGTGCTCTGCTTCAACAAGACACATGCTGTGTTGTCCTGTGGTCAAAGACTGCTGTTGCTCTAAAGTTTGAAAAAGGTCCTGTCCTGATCCTGTGTGCTTTATTGTTGCTGCCCATTTGTTTCCATTGGAATAATTATATTTGAAAAATTGGTATCACTTTACTAAACGCCTATCTCTATAAGGCATTATAAATATATGTATAATGCGTTATAATCACGTTATGGCACTGTATAGCTACAGTTATTAACACTCATAAATGATCATAATTCTTTATAGCAATATTCATAACACATCATAAAGCATTTTATTATGACTTACAAGGTCAGGTATTATAATGTGTTATAGCTGTGAACAACTCAATGACAATGCCCACATAGATAACGGATTATACACATATTTATGATGTGTTATAATTTGCTTATAAACTTGTATAACTATCATTATAAACACTCGCATAACACATTATCATACCTGACCTTGTAAGTCAGGATAAAATGCTTTATAATGTGTTATGACTATTACTATAAAGTATTATGATCATTTATGAGTGTTTATAACTGTAGTTATACAGTGCTATAATGTGATTATAATACATTATACATACATTTATGATGCGTTATTGAGATAGGCTTCAAGTATAGTGTTACCGAAAAATTAACCCACATTTTACTCTCAAGATGTCGTTCAACATATTTTATAGGATGAGATGTTCTTTTTTAGAGCTTGAACTTTGCAATTACTTTGTTGATCCCCAAATGAAAATTCAATAATGCTAATGCTAATTCAATAATAGTAATGCTCAGGTTGTCTGTTTTTTCTGCATTAAATTTAAGATTTTTGATGGTTTCTAATATCAAAGTTGCTCCTTCGTACTATGTTAGTTCTTTGCATTGAATGCAGTAACCAAACATTATTTTTTGCAAAGACTTATTCAAGACATAACTTGCCTCCTAAATTTCTTCTTTTCTTTAACAGGCTGTAAATCAATTCACCACAAAGCCCAAAATCAAAAATGTGCACTTAAAGTTTACAATGTGGAAATGCAACTGCATTTGAACAACAACTTTTTAAACTTTCTTTCCAATGGTACTAAAATAACTTTGAGTCAATCAAAAATAGCTAACAGAAAACAAATATAGCTTAGATCAGTGGTTCTCAATCCAGTCCTTGAGCCCCCACTGTCCTGCATGTTTTGGATGTTTCCCTGCTCCAACACACCTGATTCAAATGATCAGCTCGTTATCAAGCTCTGTAATGGCTTTATAATGAGCTGATCATTTAAATCAGGTGTGTTGGAGCAGGGAAACATCCAAAACAGGCAGGACAGTGGGCCTTGGGGACTGGACTTGAGAACCACTGGCTTAGATTTAATTTGATGCGAGCAACGCATTTCATAAACATTGGGGCAGTGACAACAAAACACTGAGAAAGTTGTTAAACGCTTAAAAAAATGGGGTAACATTTCAAACTAATGATAATGAACTAATTTCCAACATTACTGGGTAAAAAAAGCATTTTTATTTTTATTTTTATTTTTTGACCCAGCCTGAGAGGTCCTCTTTGTGCGGAAAGTGAAGCCAAACCTTAACTGAAGATTTATCTGCTTTTATAACGCATCGTGTGTGTTCTCTGACACTTTTTGGCCAAACTCTGCAAAACAACTCACCGTTTGACTCAAATACAGCCTATTTCCTGATTGTTTGAATGCCGTGTATTTTGGTTTGATTCAGCTAACCTGCAACTTTGAGCGGACGGTTGTCATTACTGCAGCATGTAATTTAGTCACGCCACAGACAGCATAAAAGAAGCTGAGACTGAGAGCTGCCATTATCACTTAACTTGGGAGGTTTCTCTTATATAAGACCTCACTGTCTGTAACGTTATTCTGCTTTATGATCATGGATTCATATGAATTCATGGGGGTATTCGGACCTGATCTGTTATTCTGATGGAAACCAGTCGACCTCTGTGCATCCATCTCTCTCTGTCTCTGTGGAGAGGCTGTCATTTTAACTGACGAAAAGCAAAGGGAAGTCCTTCCTCAGGGCGTGCTGAGCCTTCATTGACCTGCAGGAACATTAGGCTTTTGCAGATCTGTAATGCCTCAAGCGGAAATAAATGCAGCCCCCCTTGATAAAGCATGAGCCTGAGATCTGTTAGGTGCTGACAACTCAGCCACCAGATCCCCAAACTGATGAGACTGAATGGGATATTAATGTCATGAGATAGGAGAAAGAAACAAGGCATAAAATTATGACAAAGGGACTTTCACCATGTCCCAGCTTTTTCCTCATTTTACTCCTGAAACCTCATTCATCAGTCAGACCAAAGGGCCCGGCTCTTTTCGTGACTGACAGGCCACAAAGGGCCGCGCTATCACAGCGCTCTCCACTCGGCTGCGGTCGTTTGACATTTAACGATGGAAATGGTGAAATGGGCCTGCTTATCTGATTGTGGCGCACAGTCAATTACATTAGAGTTTTATATCTGCTGAAAATCTCCTTTGTGTCATTACTGCTGCTGTGTGCGGTTTGATGGTCGGAGGCAGCAGAGACCGGGAGCTTTGCTGTAAATCCATGTGGCTCATAAGTCATCCCATCAAGACTCTAACTGGAGTCTCTCTGCATGCAAATCAGAGGGAACGAGGTGAAGCATGGATATTATCTTGATTTATTGGTTGCATGATGCAGAACGTAGAATTTGCATTCTGGAAGAGGAGAACAATAAAGAGAAAACATTGCAAATTAAAAGTTTTGTGATTCACAGTGCAGTAAAACCAAAAAGTTGGATATAAAATAGAAGACCTTTAAGCATGCTGGGTCTTATAGAGGTCTGAACAAACAATTCAGGCTGTCAGTTTGTTTGTGCAGCGGTCTTTTCTTACCTCTTGCAGGCTTTTGTGTGTTTAATGTCAGCTTCAGAGCTAACATGGATCCATTTCTGCCTCCCGTCTGATGCATTGTCCTCTATCTAAAGACGATCCATGTAAGGATCGGACAAACACATGCGAACTCTGCGCTCTTGTAAAATCTTGTGATATGAAACAGTAGCATCGTCATGAAAGTTTACCTCTACGTCGGCATGTGACCGCATTAAAAGCTCAAGAACGTCTTTGGCTCAAATATTCAGAAAGCCGAGACGGCGAGAAACAAACAATAGTGCCCGAGCTGTAATAGAATAAGCACATGTTGGGTTGACAGTGACGCTGTTCTCAAAGCTTATGGCATCCCTGGCATCTAAAAACTGTTATTAAGAGATTTGGTGTAGCTTTTGAATGTTCAAGAAAAACAAGATGCTTTTTAGATAAATCAAAGTCAGCCATCAGCACTTTTCAGCACTTTTTAAAATAATACATACCATAAACCCACGATAAAATGAGTATTTCCAGAACAAACCAAGTTGGAACGGTTAATCTCTTGAGCCTGATTACAAAAGTGGATTGTGTTTATACTGGATGTTAATTTGCAATGCTTAGACTTAAGAAATGAAAGAATTAAAAAAAGGCGGGTCAAGTATGAAACAATTAACATTTTTAGCAGTGATGTATTTAGAATTAAGGTATGAGTGCAAAGTTTGTTGCTAAAATAACCAGGAACTGGCAGCTCTTTAACAGTAAATGAATTTTCAAAACAAATTACAAAGTAAAAAGTTTAAGGATTTTTACATCTATTGCATATTCCTTATGGTCTTATAATATTTATTTTTGTTTTTTTACCTTAACTTTTTCCTATTTTCTTTAACTGTTTTTCCCTATTTTTTTCTTTACTTTTTTCTTAACTTTTACTTTTCCTGAACTTCACTTTTTTTGTTTCCTTTTCCTTTTTTTCTTGACCTTTTTCCTTTGCATTTAATCTATTGGTTTACTCTTTTTAAAAACTGTTTTTCTTTACTTTTTTCAATGTTTTATCTTTACCCTTTCCCTTGACTTTCATCACTTTTTACCTTGACTTTTTACATTTTATTTTTATTTTTCTTCACTTTTTTCAATCTTTGATCACTTTATCAATTTTTAATTTTTTTCTTTACTTCAGCGTTACTTTTGAACTTTTTCCTTTCCTTTTTAAATTTTCCTTTTTTTTAAAGATTTCTTTTTCTTTAATTTCTTAACTCCCTATCTTCACTTTTTATCGTATATCTCTACTTTTCTCCTGTAACTTCAAATGTTTTGGTTTTTTTTTTCTACATTTTTCCTTTGCGTTTGAAAACTTTTTCCTCAAAAGTTTTTCTTTTACTTTTTGCTTCTTTTTCTCTACTTTTTAAACCCCTTTTTTCCTCCCTTCAGTTTTTTCCCTCAGAGTCATTAGTGTGAATTTTATGTGCCTCACCTTCAGGCTCTGGTGCTGCAAATACTCACCACAGGCGTGTTCACAGCTTACTTTGTTTTCTGTTTAGTTTTTTTTTTACTCTCATACACGTTCTGTCTTTAATAAAGCTGCCATTAAGTTGTTTACTCACTCTGACCTTTACAGTGGTGATATTCTCCTAGTCTCTTAATGCCTGATTAGCATGTTTATGAAAATGTGTGCTTACGTTCTGAGCTACTCAAAGCCAGCGAGTTCACAGCATTTGAAAGTAACATAGTTGGCAATGGTGTAAGTGCATGTGTTGTTATTGACATTTATGTGGAAAAGTGTGTTTTCTTTTACAAGACTTTCTCTGCAGAGTGTTGGTTAATGGGCTCATTTTCAATAAGAGACACTGAAGCATAATTAAAGCTGATCATTAAGTGGAGGAAGGAATGTTTTTTAAAGTGATCCTTGGGTGTTTATTCCATCGTCTAATGCAGTAAACCGCCTGTCCTGAGGACTTCTTTCTTTGTTAGCTCACCATTAACATAACTGGTTGGATAAATCAAGTCAAAGTGGAGAGGAGGAACTGAATTATGAGGTTGTATATTCAATGTAAACATTTTAACCATAACAACATAAACAAACAGTTTTATAGTGTCGTTAAAACTGCTGTTCCCACCAGACGCTGCAGCGTTTTTCTGACATTTCTAACCAGGATACGAAATATGCACAAGCTTTTTGACACTGGAGAGATAATACTGATATATAATATATGGATGTGTGTGGTGGTTTCAGGGGAGAAAGAGACCCTTCCATTTTTTTAACATGCAGGTACAACTTGATCATTGTCCCTGAGGGGCTGACATGATCATGAAAAAAGCAAACCGTCAAAAACACAATACAGAAATCCAACACTCTGAAAGTAAAAACCAGATAAAGAGGACTCACCAGGTGATGTCATGTTCATGCTATATGTCATCTCTTCAGATGTATTATACATGTCTTCCAAGAGGCCCAAGGCTTCCCCCTGTAGTCCTCTTTTTTTTCCTGTCCAGCATCTAATGATATTAACCCCCCGAGGATCGTTTCCAGATCTGGGACGTGACCCAGCTAACCCTCACAGAGCGCACCGCTTCCACGCTTTGTCTTTTCACACCTCCCTTTTTTTCTGTTCACACATTGACTATCAGCTCAAGGTCATGTGTGTGTGTGTGTGAGTGAGAGAGAGAGAGAGAGAGAGAGGTGACAGAGTTTACCTGAGAGCTCAGGTGTGGTGGAGATGACCTCAGCCATGTCAGGTATGAGGACAAAGTGGAGGGCAGATGTGAAATGGGAGGTCTTCCGAAACACATGTGTGAGCGCAGCAGCTGTTTCCATGCCAAGGTTTGTGTATCTGTGTGTGTGTGTGTGTGTGTGTGTGTGTGTGTGTGTGTATATGTGGGGAGGGGGCGGTTCGGTCTCTGCATACAAACCATGACATCCATACATTCTCCGGCTGTGTAACAGGGGAGGGAGGCTGAGGTTGAACACGGTCCAGCCAATCCATTCTTACCTGCGGCTCCACAGATGCTGCTCTGTGCTCTAATGGCTCCTGTCAGCATGTGATGGATCGGGCCTGGTGGGCTCAGCTCGGCCCCCTGCCCTCACCCACCTGCTTCCCACATGGGGGTACATGCAGTGCCTCTGGTCTGGGTATGGAGATGGGCAGTTGGATGCATGAATAGTACAGACACATTCGTAGAAAATAAAAGATTACTCATAAAGGCGACACTTCGTTCCACATTTTTGGGAAAGCTTATTTGCTGCATTGTTGAAAATCATGATGTTAAATGTCGATATCAGGTTTATTAACCTTCTACCAGCAAGCTCATAGTTAACTTTATACTTAGTGCAACAGTGTTCAGAGCTTTTTGGAGTCAACTCCAACTCAAATTGGCCTTAAAAATATGTGTAATCATGTCTGCTGAACTGAAAAGGCTCTTAGTTAATTCCTCACAGTTGGACTTACATACCTACATAGATGAGGAGGGTGGAGTGGATTGATTTCCTCCTGCATGTTTCCACCTCAATCAGAGTTAAACTCCATAGTTAGCATGCCAGGATCTGACCCAAGAGTCTAATGGCATAAATAGAATGAAGGTAGCCATGGAGTAAACAAAACCTCAACAGAAGAAGAAAAGGGGGGTTAAAATAAGCCAAAGACGGTGTATCTCACAAATAAGGTACAAAGCTGCAAAGATGTCCATGTATTTATCATTCAACATACAACCTGTAAGTTTCTTGGTCATTTGTTTGTGGATGGTTTCGGTATGTGACGTAAAAAGAAATGTTATCCCACCTAGTGAAGCAAAGATGCTTGAACTGGGACAAGGAAGTCCTGATGAATGGTAGAATCAAGGCCAAATTGAGCTTTAACCATAGCTCAGCTTATCTGTGCATATAAACATACTGAGTGCATTTTGATCGAGAGCTGTATCATACCTACTCTAAGATCCTGGAACTCTTGCATCTTTTTTAGAGTTAAACTAGCAGATTTCTGTCACTCTCAAGTCTGTGTGTTAAATATGAAGCTGCAGGAAAAGAGTTTATAACTTTGTTGATGCTGTAAAACTTATTCAGCTTTACTGTTGCGAGCTGTAAAAACTCCTCTGGTTATAATATTGCACAAACTCGGAAATATGTTGCCATTGTTTTTGTTGGTGGTGGTAGTGTATGCAGTGCATGAAATGTGTAGACTTTCTTGTCCTGTGAACAAGCGGTTATACTTTTGAGTGAGCCACTATAAATGTGTTTGTTGTTGTTGTGGATGTATGTACCTCTATCTGTGAAGGCTGCATAAAAATTGAACATATTTGGTGAAGCTCACTGCACATCACAGCCTGTTAGATCTGTTTCACCTAGTTTGGCATGAGTGCACTTGTATCTCAGAGTCATATTAAAATATTAATATGTTGGAATAAATTAGCAGATTATTTGATGTGCTCTTTGAATGTTTCCTCAGTCAGCATTCGCATTTTACCTGTTTGGAGGTAGTGATGAGACTGCTTTTTCTTTTCTTTTCTTTTTTTTTCTTTTTTTATTCCAGGGGAACATGTTGGTGGTGCTAGCTCTGCTAATGTTAGCCACACTTTAGAGACCTGTAAGACATAGATTACCACGGAAAAGCTTCGCTGGATTTGAACAGATGTTTCTGTTGCTTTAGAAACCCTGTTCTGCAGCTCACTCACAACACATTTTCTGAAAGAAAGCATACATGCAGTAGACGTCTTTCCTACATGAGCATGAGCTGCGTTATAGAAGAGATATTTCAGACAAAAACAACTGAAGAGATCTTTTTAACCACTAAATGTGCTGCCATGGGGTAAATTGGGTAACATACCACCACAGTGATAGAAAGTGACTGGAGCTGGGTTTGTTTCAGCCTCCTGTTCATCAGGGATAAGTCAACCTGACAGGCAGGGAGCCAGCTCTGTGACCCTGACTCTGTGAGGAGATGGAGCAGCAGAATAAGGAATGAAAAATCCCTCTAACAGGCCTGTGTTGGACTAAAAAATAAAAGTGAGATACAGCAGGAGACCTGAAATATTTCAGGTTGTCATACTAGCATGGCTTCCTGCAGAAAATGATGGCAGATCTCGGTCTGTTTATAGCGAGTGTCTCTGCGAATCAATAGCGGCAGGTTATGTAACACCTCTTTCCTGGAGAGGGATGTCCCTCAGCACTGTGCGTCATCATGCAGTAGAATCAGACTAATGCATACATCAGGTCGTCTTAATGGAGGCGGGTATAGATTTAGTGGTTTACCTCCTTTCATGAAATCATTAAGCTTTCAAAAGGATGATTGATTCACACAGATGTATCACAGCAAACAGACTGAGTGAAGACAAGCACATCATCAGGGCTGAATATATCGACAAAAACCTCACAATTCAATTTGGTTTGGATTCTTTGGGTCATGATTTAATAGACTAGTCTGCTTCAATATTGACTCAATAATATACAAATAACCAGATCATTCATTGCAACCCCTTTTGATTCAGGTATTTAGTTATTTGTCATTGAATTAATCATGATAAACGTGGATATGTAGGTGGTTTGTTGCCCTGGAAGTCCAACCATCGAACATGAGCAACACTTTTTCTGCTGACTTAAATGATATCAGGACTGCTTCCTTTGGACTTCTGTCAATAATACCAGGTTTGTGCTGGTATCATGTATATTTACAATCGATGCACGATTTTTGCATCAAATGTGCAGAGTGAATTCAGTGAGTTTTTGTGAATGGCACAAATTTGTGTTGTCTTTAAAGCGCCTCATTCCCTTTATTAAAAGAGCTCAAAGTTTTGAAACTCGAGTGAATCCCTCAAGCTAGCCAATCAGCATGCAGATCCCATGGTGGCATTAGTAGAGTTTGGACAGCTGGAGACTGATCGTGATGGTGTGCAGCTGCCCTGAGCGATAAAACAACTTTTTTTTTTTTTAATGAAAACAAGAGTTCATTTAAAATTGAGTGAGGAGGTCAGATCATCTGCTAAATTGGTTGTGAAAGCACAATGAACCCCCCCCCCCAAAGTGGTCAAACTCAGCCATGTGTGATAAAAACGGACTGAAAACACTTCCTCTCCTGCATAATTTCACATCTTTAGGCACTCTGACACAAACTGTCCTTTGAATGGAGTAAGTTACTCTGCAAACACAAGATGTTAAGGCATTTAAGTATGTACAAATCAAACAAGTGATAGTTTGATCGTCTATTCTTTTGTTTCAGCTGCTGACTAACTGTCTTTTTATGGTCTCAGCGAATAAACTGGCCTGTAAAACCAGTCAGCCAGAACAGTTTTACTTTAGACTTCCTGCCAGTACAAGAGAAAAAACTGAAAGCCTTTGTCTGGTCTTGTGGAAATGTTGTGTAGTTTCAGGAAGAATTTACATTTTACCTTTTTTTGTTTTGTTTTGTTTGTTGCCTTCTTGAACTCAGCAGAATATTTGAGCCTATTTTCAGCCTCCAAAGTTCACACACTCATTCATATTTGTGAATCATTGTTGTGTAAAGAGGCCCAAAGAGATGGATGTATAAGCTGGGCTGACTCACCGGCTTGTGGCAGGTTGGAGTTTTCTCATGTGAATCATTTGTGTGCTTAAGAGAGTAAATACAGCATTTAGGAATCCTAATCCAAACAAGCATAACCAGATATCCATAAACTGTAAACTCCAGCCAGTTTCTCTCAGATGGATAAGAGAAATGAACTCACTCAGATGCAGAACGGGCAAACAGCCACTTTCAACAAACAGCGGAAAGGAAACATGTCGGCCTGTCTGAGAATCCGCTGCTGCATCGTCTCAACACGTCCTGCACCGCTCACTCTGCAGACTCCTGCAGGCAGAGCGGTCCAGACTATTACCTGGATAAGTCCAGTCCCTGCAGACTCCCCACATGTTCGAGCTGCATTTTTCCAGGAGAGCGCTGTCATCACCGCGTGTGCTCCCGGCTCAGAGCGGGAAAACTGAGCAGAAACAGGGCATGTGCGAAAGAGACGGCGAAGGAGTGTTGAAGAGGAGGCAGAGAGACGTTAATGGAGGGGCAGCCAAAGGACACAGAGACAGAAAGAGAGAGAAGGAAGCAGAGTCTGCTGTAGACATTTTCAGGAGGCAATCCTTCTCACTGAAATGGCCCATCACTTCCCATGAACCAGCACTGACTGAAGGCTCTATTTTAAGAAACTCACATTCATACACCGAGTTTATTGAAAGATGGATGAGAATCAGTCTCAGAGGTTTCTCAGTCAGCATGTAGAAAACAGATGTGGCATCAGATTTTATTTACCGGTTTGTTAAGAGTTAAATTTTTATCGACAAATGTGTAACCCACCCAGAAAGAGCCTCAACATCGTGAAGTTAACACACTGTCACTTTCTAATTTGATTTTTCTTGTTTAAGAAATTCAGTTGAAATTAAATTAAATTCATTAATTTTTCCTTCGGGGATCAATAAGGTTCTTCTTATTCTTAGTTGTGTCATTTTTGCAGGAAAACGCTCAGTTAATTCATTTCTCCAGCTTTGGTTTGACTTTCTTAAATTTGATTCAGTTTTGACATTTTATTTTGGTAAGTGTTTCCTCATGCTCAACTTGTCGACGTTAAATAATCTCAGTGTTAAAGACATGGTTGACGATCTGAGAAGCAGTTGAAAATAACTGAGCTGTTTAGGCAGATTTGAAAAAAGTGTCCCACCCCCCACACACAAACCCCTCCCCTCTGTGCTCCACGATACAATGGAAGAGCTTTCTCCACTGCTCGAAGGATGACCCAATGTTTATTTGAGTTAGATTTCTCGCTTGGTCACATTTCCTCTTTGTCTCTGCCCTTTCTTTTGTCGGCTTGTTTTCTTAGCACTTTTGGTGGTGGGGCAAGCAGAAGTGGGTTTTCCATCACAGCTCCTGTAGCTAAGCTGTTTTGCTACTTTTAGCTGCTCAGAGCTCCGAGGAGAGCCAGGAGAGTGGGAGGGGACGAGTCGGAACTACAGGAGAGGGGTGTGTCAAATACAGCGAGGTGATTGGATGGAGAGGTGGAGCAGAAGATTGACCAATCAAAGCTGTCCGGGATGGATGGCTCCCATTGGTCAATGTTTTTGCAGCCCTGCACCTGCTAGGGTGAACAGATTTTTTCCATTCTTTTTTCTCTTCACTTTGTAGAGATCGAACTATAGGACCATGATCACCATAGAAACGGGGTTCATGCTAATTACCAATCTCTCCAATTGTCAACCATGAAGTCATAGTCGTGGTCCTGTACACTGGTTATAAAATGAAGGATGTCTGTCATAACCCTCTTTTAAAATTGATATTTAAGATTTAACATCATGAAAATGTATACGTCATGATGGCTCTTTCATTATTTTCATTCAGCTCTGTACATCACAGAGATATTATATCTCAAAATAAATGCAAGGTTTGATAATGCAGGCTTCACTCTTGTCTGTTCTTTCTTTAGTTTGACTGGTTGTGCTGTTATATTTTTTAACTTTTCCACATGTTTCATGAACTCTTTAGGATCGTGAGCATGTAAACAAAGTGGAAACTAAGATACAGTGAGCTCTGTTGCAATAGTTATGGAGCTGATGCAGACAGAGTGCAGCTCCTCAGCTGTGGTCCATCCCCCTGCTCTTACAGTCCTCTCTAATCGTCTTCTATTGTTTCCTGTTCAGCTGCTGAGCTGCAGTTTTTGTTCTTAAACAGTCGACCGTGTGGACTAAGTGGTCTTTGGCCCACACCCAGTCCTAATTTGTCTCCTGTGACACGTTGGAATGATTATCACAGCAGTACAGCGGAGACACACGGGACAATAACCGAGCTGGTAAACAGGGATGCAAACAGCGGAAAGAATTTCCCCAACAAACAGATGAGATGAGAGTTTTTTTACAGCCATTAGTCTCTGTGTTATCCAGACTTGGTTTTATGATGGGAGAAATAGTTTTAGACCAAATTGACTCTTTCAGACACGATCGACACCTGATGGTTTGTATAATACAAGCAATGAAAATGTCCAAACCTGCTGTTCAAGGGTTTAGTGCTGCACCAAACAGAGAAGTGCAGATGCTGGTTTTAGGTAGTCTGTGAATTCTTCTCTCAATCCTGAAATTCACTTGTTATCTGGAGTCAAAATGGCGAAGAATCGAGTCACTGTACCTGTCTGTTAGTTTAAGTCTCCATAAAGACTTTTAGAGAGTCAGAGGCCTTCAGCTGAATATCCATCCTGCCCTGTTTTCAGTCCGTGTCACCTTTTCTTTGTCTTTTTTGTTCCTTCTACAGTATTCCACCAAATTTTCACCGTCTTTTCTGTAAACTGCTGATTCATGTTGATCCTTCAGTGACTTTTATGATTTTATGGGGATTTTATGAGGCTGAATAATGGACCCATTATTTTTTATACTAGCAGTGTCCCTTTTTCTCCAGAAAGCTACCAAGTGTAGGGTCGTGTAGGGTCGATTTTCTATTTGGATTTAATTTTTTGCTTCAATATGTACAAAAGGAGAAGGGAGAATGGACCTGATACACCTTGAGAGAGGTCTTTGAAATACGGTAGTGTCAGTTACACTTTACCTTGATACTAAAATATTTCTGGACTTTCATGCAAATTTTTTGTAGATATAATATTTCCCATGGGTAGAGCATTAGGTCACTGGATTTTTTTTGCAGCATCACCATAGATCAAAACTGAAATCAGTGCAATATCAGAGTCAATAAAACATACAATACGATACAACATAACACATAAGTTTCATCTTAAAGGAATATTCCAGCGTAAAATTAATTCAGGGTCAAACACACCATAATACCAAGTTAGACACCCAGTTGAGAGATGAATGTTGCTGACTGCTTGTTTCGCTAGTTATACCAACTTTAGTAACGACCGCAGGATAGCAATACACAGCGGTGTGAGGAGCCATAAACAAACCTCAACCAAAAAGCCACTCTATAGCCACAAGTAATGCTCAGAACAGCACTTAACTTCATCAACAGTACACAGAGGGTCCTCGCCATAGCACTAGCTACCAAATAAGGCTGCACGATATTGGAAAAAAATAATATTGCGATTTTTTCAACCCTGCGATATATATTGCGATATTAAAAATACAGTATTTTCACCAGATGACCTGAATAGCACTTAATGTTATGCTGCACTGCTGAAATCTTGAGGACAGTTAATCTGCACTGATCTTACCTCTTTTTGTGAATGTTCGTAGAACGGCTTCTGTCTGTCTCAGAGATATTTTTAGCTTTTATTGTGCTGGGACGTTATTGTGGCAACAGATGAACACAGAAGACGTGTTTTGGTCGACATCATCCTTCTTTTAACCGAAATAATTCCAGATAACTGACTTTCCTTTTCTTTTTGGCAACAAATCTTCATTTTCGGTGGTTTTCGCTTGTTCGTTGTTCATTTTGCGATCGTTGTTGTTGTTGTTAGCGGTGTTGTGCCGAGAAACGCATGTCCTCCGAGAATTGCATGCACCTCGCAAAACGCGCACTGCTTATAGTAGAGTGGTCCACGGAAATGTACAATTTAAAACCCATACAGTTCTTATTTGTTGGGCTTAATAGTCATGAGTAAAGTTCCGAAAGTAATTCTCAGCGGACACGCGTCTCCCTCCATGTGCAGAACATGTGCAGGGGTGGGTTTTCTCCTCCCTGATTTTGATTGACAGCTGGCAGGGTAGTCTGATTGGCAGCTGAGAAGTGAGTCTGATTGGCAACTGAGTTAAGGACGAAGGCGATTGGTGGATCGCTGCACAGCACATGCAGAGTCACATGGAGTGTATCTCAGTCGGTTACCCTTGAAATTAAATGAGTTCATTCACCTCCAATATCGCAGGCTCTGCGATGTGACTATCGCACACACGTACATCGCGATGACGATAGTCAAACGATATATCGTTCAGGCCTACTACCAAACATATTTTTAACTTTGCCTGATTTCTTAAGCAAAGAGACTAAACACAACTCACCCACTCTTTTTCAGCAGCCGCTTGTTTGTAGTGAGACCTCAGGCCAGTCCATTACGGACTGCTGCGGGGTGACGCAGCTCAAGGAAGAACATTTATGATCATTACTTCATGGAAATGCAATTAGACCGAGACGCTGAGGCAGAAGAACTACCGTGTCTGCAGTGCAAAATGATTAATATGATGATTATTAGTTCAAAGAAATGATAAAGTAATGATCATAAATCATTGATTTATTGATCAGTCAGATTTCCATTTACTCCTCTTCTCTAACCAGTCCCTCCCTTCTCCAGAGTTTACTCTGAAGTCAAACTCACAGCTAAATGAAAGTTCTCTAATCAAGGTGGAGGGGAATCACTTTTTAGCCTCACAGAGGCTAGCTTGTTAGCTCATAAGTGCTTGTGATCTCTACAACCTCTGCCTTGTCAGTCTCACGCTATCCCTTGGGTTTTCAGGCACACGCATCGATATACTCCCCGACCTCCTCCTGCTCTTCTCCCTGCTCTGCTTTCTCCACCTGTAGCTGCCTGGTAGCTAATACTGTAGTTTCACACTGTGTTGAATAGAACAGGGATCTACATCCTCTTAATCCTTTCATCCTTGTTTGATATCGATTGAAGTTCTTATTGATAGAGTCAAAGTGAGAGCTGTTTATTGTTAGGACATAATGGGGGGAAACACAGCAGGAGGCATATCATTCAGTCTTGATAATCATATGTTTATAACTGTGAGGAGATGTGACCATAATTAAAATCAAAATAATCGCCCAGATCTAACTCAGAGTAGCTCATTCAGGAAGACTTCATATTTGTATTTGATCATTTCTTCATTCAAACTTGAAGTGTGCAGGCTGTGGGGTTGTTGTCATGTTGCTCGGGGAAATAAAATCTCTTGTACACACACGCTCACACACACACACTTTCATCGGATTACTTATTCATTCATCGGTGGGAAAGCACTGAAGGTCCCATTGGTAGAAAGTGGGAGTCATTATTGTTTTAATGGGTAATTCCGTTTTCTGCAGTTCGTCATCATCCCCCACCGCACTTCATCTTTTTATGTGTGCTGAGCTGCTCTCGTGCTTGTTACTGGGCAGTATAAACAGAAACAAATGGCACGCTGTCACTGAGATGTGGTCGATGGTAACATGACACACCAGAGAGCTATTTTCAAAAAGCGGTTGAGGGAAAAAATGCAATCGGAGCAATTTCTACATCCAGCTCCTGACGTTCCTCTGACAGTTTATCTGCTTTGCTTGGACCCCAGTTCTGGCTGTGTTTGTCTCATTCATACAGGAGCTTACCGCCTCTCCAAAGCCTGCAATACAATGACTATGATCTCCCAAATGCAAAGTAATGACTGGAAATCCAAGCATGAGCAGGACTAATCTGGTTTGGATACATCTGGAAACAAGACTTAGAAACTGCATTTTCATGTCTGTCCTGAAATATGTTTTTTCTGTTTATCACTGAAGTCCTCAAGAGTCCAGGAGGAGTACCAAAGCTTTCTCCTCTAACCCACACATCTCTCTGTAGAGCTTGAATCAGCATCTTGTCAGAGAAAATTTGCAGTAGTGGTCGTATAGCCAGTTGGCCTGCACAGCAAAAATAAATACGGGAAACTAAAGAGCAGAAATCAAGAACACACAGTTTATTTTTCAAACCATTTCTGTGGTTTCACTCAATAAATATCTGCTATGAAATGTTAAGGGTTTAGAGTCCACTTGGTTTTCCATTGTTATTAGATCTTTACTGTTCGGTCAGCCTGAAGCTTTTTTCTTCTTCCGACTATGAGCTCAGGTTTTATCGAGTACTGAATCTTGTTTTATTTTCTGCACTTTTGGAATCACTGTGCTGAACTCCAGGGTACGAACATGATGTGGCTTTATGACTCTGCTGATGTGTTTATCAATGCTCGATACTTTTGCTGCAACTTTGAGTCAACAAGTCAGGTCAGGCAGGGTAGTGTTGTGTATCAAGTTTCATCTGAATAAGAGTTGTACGGATCTGGAAATTCACTTTTTTTGCTGTCTAGGCTCAGTTAAACTGGACTTGGTAAACCCAATCCGAGCAACAGAATTTTAAATATCCCAAATCGAGATTATCAGCCCCCAAATGAGACTGCAAGCAAGTTACTTCTACCAAAAGCGTCACCAAAACCTACATAAAACCAAAGATCCTGACACTTGCCTTATATAAAACATCAAACCGACCCCCCCCCTGGAAATTTCCCTGGGGTTTGTTGCTGTTGTTGTTGTTTTGTAGTTGTTGCCCAGCAGGTTTTGGTGTATTAATGAAGAAAGGTGTGGAGAGCAAAAACAGGCAGAATGCAAAACTCTGTGATGGCAATAATTCAACAGTGATTTATGTTGTGTTGAATGTTGTGTTGCAAAAGCCAATCATCATTCACTAAGTACCTGAACGCATCATCTCAGCATCAGATCCTGCAGTTTCTTGACTTATGAAAATGTTCCTGCTGGCTAGTCCTGTATTTAGTTCTTGTAATTCTGAACTCAGATCTCTACTAGGATTAGGACAATCCAGATTTTTTAATCAGATTTTTTTCGGTCCTCCTTAGAAGTTTTGATAACACTGAGATTAAAGGGGTGGTATTATTCTTTTCCACATTTGCAACACAAAATGCAAAGTTACAAAGTTTGATGTCCATACTACATGTATGCAAAGTTTCAAATTTGCATCAGTGTTATAGTCTCTCTTCACTGGTCCATTTGAGCTTCTAGCAGCGCTGAACATATTAGGTGACACCCGCAGCAGAGTGGGGTAACGCCCTCCGCATTTCACACATTTATTCTGAATTAAAAAAAAACACAGATTACCTGATCTCATTTTTTTTCATTGTATGAACATTTTATTTCACAAATTCAGTCCAGCCTGATAGTTTTTAATCAAATCAGATCGTCTCCACCCTGTTTTGTGGAAAGTATTTGAAAACTTTGCTGCTTTGGTTGCCTTTTATCGACTTAAATTTCAGTGGCCACTGAGAAGTTGGCACACTGAAGGGTTTTCCATTGATTAGCTGGTTATGGATCTTTGCCCCAGGCCCTAATTTATCTTCCTCCTGCCAGCCTGCAGCACACTTCTATTAAAACTCCAGCAGACATTCAGATCCCGTCCTCTCCAGAAACACCCTCTGGCTGTCAGGAGGAGACATATCACTCCTGTGCTGCTGTTAATCTAAAGATGTCTGATTGCCATTGATGACAAAATAACTGCTCTGTGATTACAGCGCTGGGAAAGATAGACCCTCTCTGACCCTCACACGGGGATCACCTGGCCTCAGCATGCAGCACAGACAGTTTGTGGCTTGATTGGATCGTTTAGAGTAAGTGTGTTTAATGGGAGACGAGCGGGAATGTTGAGTGTAGGTTTCAGGAGAAATGGATCCCGAGTTGGTTCAATGATTATGGTTAATAAAAGCTGACCAAGAGAGCATGAGTTGGCGTGTTTTTTTACGAGGTCATGGTTGGAAATTTTCATGCTCTGGTTTGTTTGCTTTCTCCAAGAGCGCCAGCTTCTGTTTTTTTCTATTCAGTCTTTAGTGATAGGCTATAAAGAGAGAGCACTGGTTTTCACAGTCAGTGAAGAAATTTAACCTTTAACGCAAATCAGCGTTTCTTATTTGAACTGGCACTACATAAAGTTACACAATCATGTTGTTTAGCCTTCATGTTTTACAATCATAAGTCTTTTTCTCTCCTGCTGATTCCCGATCATCTCTGACCCTTTTGTGTTTAGACTCTCTCTGAGCTGTCCGTCCACCCACAGGCCAGCTGACCGTGGGTTTTGTGATCGGTTCACAGGGTTAAAAGCTTTGATCAGGAGTAGTGAGAAGGAGACCTATACTGCAGGGTTTCACCATGACCTTTTGCACCATGCGGTTCATCCAGCAGACATCCAATTGACTTTAAGTCAACTTCCCCTGCAGCCTCACACCGTCTTTTATGGAGGGTTATCTGTCTTATTGTAATGACAGGGTTGATGGAGCTTATCTGTGCTCTATGAAGAATCCAGGAATGTGAATTCAATGTGCCTTCAGATTTACCGTCTGAATGATTACAACCTCTGCTCATACAGTAATGGCCTAGAAATGTGAAAACATCTCTTCTAAATTCAGGATTTCTCTGATGGAGGTACAAAATAAAACTGAAAAATTCCTGTTGACATAAGCCAACAGATAGAAGGCCTTGCTCTTATCCAGTTTTTGCATACTAGGACAACGGCAGTAGTCCAGTTTAATCTTCTAAACAACCTTCAACCATTACACAACTTAACCTAAACACACTGACTGTTTGTCGTTTCCCTGCAGAGACCGTTCATTCATGCTTTAAACTGTTTGCAAATATTCAAACATTCAGACCAGCCCTGAAGTAAGGAGCATGGCCGCCTGTTGTTCAGCTGCTGCTTTGCTGCCTCTGACTTGCTTGCAGACCACTAAGTCCCCAACAAGTCCCCCCATGAGTGGTCTCGACTACAGTTTGAGCTACTTTTAGTGTCCTAACCATTAAGTCCAGTCAGACACTGCCATCTTAACCCAATGTTGTAATTTATAAGTATGAGACTTCAACTTTAAATGTGTTCATTCAAACATAAGTGAGTTTGAATTAATTCATGTCAGTGCAGGAATTATAACGATAATTTCATCAGGGAGTGCGATGAACAGACCCTTAATTTGTCAGCTTGAAAGGCTCAGTCACAGGATGTCCTGATCTGAGATAAAACAAAGTTTTCATCATTCACATTTATAATCTACATTCAGTGGTATAATCTCCTGTTCAAAAGATGATTATCTTCCAGTCATACATCACTGAAGCCGAACAAAGTTTTAAATCAGATTTTTCCTAAGGAGCTTAATGCAGATTAAACAAAACAGAAAATAAACAGAATTGGAAGTTTGTTGATGATTATATTTCTCCATATTTAATTTTATTTCTTCTGTATAGTAGATGACTTGAGACTTGACACATGAGGGATCAATAAAATTCTTCTTTATATATTTATTTATTTGTTTAAAATACGGCATGTAACTAAATCAAGTGTTTTCGCTCTCTAAGGGGAGTTGAATGCAAGAAAGATCCACTTAAACCCAGAGAAAGATAATTAATACAAACAGTAAATTAAATGGATTGTACCACTGTAGTTTTATGGACTAAAAAACACACGAATAATAAACTAATGTGCAGTAGAGAGCAAGAATTGGGTGTTTATTCGACTTTTAGACAGAGCTAATGAAGCTTATCTACACTGACAGGCTGTTTTACAGGACTCTGTGGTGGAAGTTTAAGTTAAAATAACTAGGAAAATGAAAAATCTGGTAAACGTCTCAGTTTGTAAATTTTGATCCTTTTTTCATCATATTTCAGTTTGGTTTTTTTAAAGCGGTGCAAACAGCTCCAAAATTGGCCGAATAGGAAAGCAGCAGCTCTCACATTTCACATTAAGCAGATCAGACACCAGTTTAATCACATTCAGGAAACATGAGCCAGCTGCTGGTGATACATAACACGTTGTTAGGACGTGTAATCGTCAGACTCTTATCTTGTTTAGCCCGCTCACAATCAGGTCTTTACACCCAGAGACACTGCTGTGACTCAGGGGAGAGGATCAGCACAGCTGCGGACGATAAAGAGGAGGCAGATAAGCGGAGAGTTTGTGGTTCATCAAGCACAGACCTGATTAGTCGATCCAACAGCAGAGCGGATATACATCCATCAAATCTCAGAAAAGAAAACACACACTTTTCAAACAAACCAAATATTGAGCTTCTATTGCATCAAAGTGTGTGTTCATGTATGTTCTTGTGTGTCTTAAGGCTTTGAAGGTGGTTATACTCTCTGATTGGCACCCTGAGCTCATTTTCACTTCCATTACAAGTCTATCAATGTGAAGCAGCAGCTTGATGAAAGGCTCTCTGCAGACAATTGATCTCAGTAATGATGAAGAGGAGGGGGAAGGAGAGACACGCCACTCTTTCTTACTCATGATTTTCTCTGAGGTGCTCGGGGGGGTGTGTGTGTTTGAGCGAGTCAGTCGCAGCGCTGCAGTTTGATGAGCTGCTTAGATGTGTCCTGTGATGGATTGCTCTTAAAACGTTCATGAAAAATGGTGCGGGGTGCGTCGGCCAATTATGCAGACAGGCTGTGAATAGAGTTCTTTCTGCAGGCTAATTAATTAGATTTCACTCTGAGCTCTTTCCACTTTATTTTCCTACAACAACTCATTCACAACACTCCAGTGGATGCAGAAAACTACATTTGCAAGGCACAGGCACAGGCATTAATAAGGATTCTTACATTGGCCTGTTTTGCATTTAATCTCCAAGGATATTTCATTCACATGCCTGTCTAGTAAAAGCAAAATTGTTTCAATGCTGAACTGATTGTGCCTCCAACACACTGAGAGGAAAAAAGCCTGCCCTCATGCCTCCTGCGGGGTTTTGCTAAACCACTTATTTCAAACTAAACTGGATTATGGTCCAAAGAGAGGAGCTGGACTCCCTTGCTTTTCCTGCATAATAGATCCAGAGCACCCAGGGAGCTGTTGCCGGGCTGGTAATTGAACTCAAGCTTTCAAATGGTGGTCATATGAGCCGCAAACATATTAAGGAAATCCATGTTTGTTTATTCAAGAGGTAATAGACCCGGAGTTCATGTTTTCCCCCTCAGTCTTGCATCCTCGAGAGCATCTCCTCCTTTTCTGTGTCGCCTATATACCTCTCTGCTCTCACATTTATTTTCCTTAGAAAGTCAGAGCAGTTGGCAAAGTAGGGCAAGAGGAGGAGCAGCAGGGTTACAAATGTGTGAAGTTCAATCAAAGGATTGTTTTATGGTCTCAATTCTGCCCCTGAGACTTCATTCTTTGCAGGGGGAAGAGAAATCTCAACGTGCAAGTGCAGCATGCAGAATGCAAATGCCTCCACATGTGGATGTGGTTAAGGTGGTGTTGTCAGAGTGAGTCTGGGAAGAGTCAGGATGACATATCTGTTTGTCAGACAGGTATGAGGATAAATGGGAGCAGTGCCAGGTTGTTGTTTGCATCAGGACTTTCAGCTCTTCAGAGATTTACTCACAAAATAAAGAAACACGCATGCAAAGACGTGACTCTGCTGACGTGTGCCACGTCTCAGCATGAGAAAAGAAGCTTTGCAGAAGCTGAGAGAATAAACAGGCTCGGGGGTAACACACAATTTTGCCCTCCAAAATGAGAGTAAGCTCTTCCTCGGGTCTCTCCTTCACAGGCTCCTCTGAGTTCACTTTGAGTTTCTCTCTCGTAAGCCCATGCTCGGGCCAGAGAGGCGACTTGAGAGCCTGTTGAAGAGCTCCATAAACTCAGCCTGGATCTTCCTGAAGCAGTGATTGAGATGTATTAACAGTGCTCAGCAAGTCTCTGTGGCAAAGTCGGCACAAAGTCCAGCCTCAGGGCCTCTCTGACCACTTCAGTCCACTCCAGCTCTTTGTAGAGTTTCTGCTCACCTGCTTTGATTAAAAAGTAGCCACAGGATTTTTCTCTCTCTCTCTCTCTCTTTCCCTCTCTCTCTCTCTCTCTCTCTCTCTCTCTCTCTCTCTCTCTCTCTCTCTCTCTCTCTCTCTCTCTCTGTGCTCTAGTGAGTTTAACGATGGGAAGCCCATGTTGAAACCTTGTGTGTGAGATTTGAAGAGCATGATAACCATCCATCTATCCCGCGAGTTCATGTGAAGTTCAGATGAAAGAGTTTTTACTTTGAGGAGGTAGAGGAGGGGAGCTTTCATTTTTGAGGGCTGCTGGTTTAAACCCCACTGCTAATCTGGTGGAGCCTCTTTATGAGCTCTTTTTTTTCTGTCAGCTAATTCATACTTTTTGTTTTGTTTCTGTTATTCTGCTAAAAACTGTAAACGCATCATGTACATTTTATTGCTGATTTCTTTTTTAAACCAGTGTTGTTCAACTAGCTAATCTGTCTTGTACAAGGTAACTTCTAAGGCTGGAGACCTCTTAATGTGTCCTCTTGATTCTCCCTGTTTTCAATATATTTTTCCCACTTGGTATATTAACTTCAGCAAAAGCTTAATTTGGTAGTCTGAAACAGATTCCTGTACAGAATCATGACTAATGTTGCCAAAACTAAAAGTGTTACTTCAGATAGGCAAGGGTTTTGCAGCCCTCCTACACCACCAATGCTTCCTTATAATAATAATAAAAAAATTTAAAAAAGTCACAGTAAGTTTTATGTGCGAAGTCATCAGGATGAGATTTATTTATTTATTCATTCATTCATTCATTCATTTATTTATTTATTTATTTTTGGCAAAAAAAAATCCATTTTTAAACAGTCACTGCCAGACAAATTTGTCCTTCCACACAAATCACTGCTTTGTCTGGTGGGAGTGAAAGTTCCTCATTGGAGCTTTAACGAATTATTAAGTCATTATTACCTTTGTATTGTTTACTTTAGGAGGAACACGTGGAGCAGAAACACATATCTTTTTAGCTCTTCACCTGTTTCAGTGAAGTTTTTGCTCAGTCCACAACATTTTGAATGTGACAAAAATAATTTGGCGTGACTTCAGCTGACACATATATCTTCTTAGTTTAGTTCTCTGAAACTCAAAAAAGTCACAATTGAAGGTACTAGAGACAGAAAATGGGTTACGTATAAAGACAAGAAAACCACTCCCAGCCTGTCATATCACAGCCCAAATAACAGATTTTAACAAGTCCCACCTCTGACAAAGAAAATAGCCTTGAATTTTGTGTCACCCCTCTGGATGTCTGTGATAGTCATTTGACTGCTCATCTGTGGGAGCATCTGAATGTGAGAGTGCTCATCTTAAATATTACCAACAACTTAATGCTCATAAAAAAAACAAGTTTTACATTGTCTCGTTTATTGCATTTATACAGAAACAGTATTCAGACTGTTACATCGTGGCTCTCCAAAGGTCCCCACATGTCCTACCTGAGAAAAGCTGTTAATTTACTGTAAAGAGTAGATTTGTACTTGTCTCCCTCTCATATTTTTGTCCCTTATCTTCCTTGTCTCCTCCTCACAGTGTTTACATTAGTGTAAAGCCTGCTTTAGTGGTGAATCCCACAATCAGCAGGAACACACGCTGCGTTCACGTCACTGCGGACTAATTATAATGATGCATAGACGTTCTATTAACCTTTGCTTATTAACTCATTTCTCTCTGACTGTTTTTTTTTTGTTGTTGTTGTTGCATGGCTCGCATCAGTGGTACACTCACCAACATCAAATTTTCATGCAAAATCACTTCAATTAGGTTTAATTCTATAAATCTTTGCAATGTGATCTAGTTGCATCTTCACGCACAGAAAGAGGATTTTACTTTTCCTGATTTATTTTTTAAATAAAGAAGGCTTGTCAACCATGGGGGTTCCGGTTTGATTAGACTTGATGGTTAATAATGAAGCACCTGTTACTTTTTAGTCTTACTAACTTCAATTAAGCTGCATTTGTTGATCCATCCTTTACTTCTGGCCTACTATCTTCTTCTGAGATATGGTCTCCTGGCTTTATCCTCCCGATGTGGATTTCACACAGAGCTGACTGTAACACTTGGACAGCTCTTTAAATTAATGAGGAATGGTGGTATGGATTGAAACGCTGACCTTTTGATTCCAAAGATCGTAACAACTTCTTCAGCAGCGGGACATCCACATAAAGAACTGGAGCTCTTCAGGCTGTCGTCAAATCTCCCCTGAAGCTTTGACAGGGCTGACCTTACACAAGTTGTTTTTCTTTTTTTTATGTTTGTGGTATTTTGGCTGCTTTGAATATTTAATACTCTATACAACTCCACAGTGCTGCTCCTCAGCCACACAGATGCTTTACAGAGGAGGTGTGTTCAGAATAGATTTAGAGCAAGGTTAAATAAACCACTTTCTCTACAGGCTCACTAAATACATTTACTCTGAATTGATGCACTCTGTTTGTTTCACAACTGTCCCCTATTTTATATTTAAAAACATTTCCTCTCATCTTTACTCGTGTATTCCGAGAAAGCCTGGACAACTGGCCTTACTAAAGACATAAAATAAGTATTCCCTTTGTCCTTCAAATAAAAATCTGTGTTCAGTGTAGACTGTAGTATGCATGCCAGGCCAGTAGTTGGCAACATACCTTTGTAAGGAAACACCACTGAAGAGCGTTGAGGGAAAAAATGTAATTTGGTCTGTGGAAGCATTTATAATTTTACCAGGATCAGCAGCACAAAAACAGCTGATTTGTTCCATCTGTTGACATGATGGAAGCTGGCCCTATGACCTACAGTATACTGCAGCCAGTCACCACGGGGAGCTCTAAACGTTTTCATATCATGTTCCCAATTGTGGACAGGTTGTAGTCCCAACAGCAAAACATCTGAAGACAATTCTGCAGGTCTTTTTTTCTAAAACATGCATCTGATGTAGTACATGATCAGCTTTGTCAACCACAGCTTGACAGACTCATGTTTGTTACGTCTTGAAGAGCTGTGAAAACGGGATCATTGTTACTTAAGGCTGTCGTGAAATGGAGTTGGTGTGTACTTTTAGATGCTGAGGTTGTAATCAAGGACAGATTGTCTTTTAGGGAACATAATCAGTATATTTATTTAAAAATGCTGAAGGTCTTGCGGAGGTCTTAAAAAAATACTTGGCGGAGTTTACCCTTTTACCTGTCCTGGAGTATGGTGATGTGTTGCACTTGATTGCCTGTGTTAAATATTTACAGCCTATGCAATCTATAGACTGACTATAAATTGCAAAGCTCAGTCAGCTTGATTGTATGTAACTCCTTTGTTAAAAGTCTTGAGGTCAGACTCTCTGTACGCACTTATTTTAGCTCATTTCTAATGTTGACTTTAAGTGTGACTGTTTTGGTTGTTGAAACATTGTGTTGCCGCTATTCTTGGACAGGCCACCCTTGATAAAGAGATCTTTGACTTCAATGGGACTACCCAAGCTAAATGAAGGTTGAATGCAGATTCGATGAATGTGTTGTCACGGCAACATCTTTAGTCGTTTCAGTGTCATTTCAGTTTTTGCATGTAGCTCTTTGCATCAAAACTGATCATATGCGGACAGCAAAGCTTCACCCTCTAGGCATATGTCTCCAGAGTTCATTAAAGCCTCTCTTCACACATATGACAATGGACAGGGGAGGGAATCAATAGTTTATCCCTGAGGCAGTGGTGGTGATATGGAGTCGGTGAATGTGATTTATTTTTTTATTTATTTTTTGCCTTTTGGCGATTAGGGATAAAGACAGATCACATCAACTAAAATACAAATAATGAGAGGTAAGTCTGTGCTGCCTTGGGTTTACACTGTAATAATAAATAGGATAGCCTTTGGAAATATGTTGCTGTAGAGATACTGATTCAGACTGCTGAAATTAATGGGGCAAACAGGAGGGTGATGTATTGATAATCTATATTTGGTTGGATTCTGAGGTCCTGAATTATTTACAAAGCTGCTGTAAATGTAAGGCTCAGTTCAGGATAATATTGGAGGATAGTAGAGCTGCTGTTTTGGCTTAAAAAGCTTTTTTTTTAGTTTTCATCATAAGTGAGGTAAAACAGGTCAGTTGGTGCCTGAATGGAGCATGCCTAGTGGGAAATATGTCCAGTCACTTTTCAGTCTACTGCCAACACAGTATTAAACTACCAAACACACTATAAATATCATGTAAGTGGCTCCATATGCCATTTGGTGCAGTGAAGTTCATGTTGTTTGTATCTGATGTCTGCGAATGCCATGCGTCGGAAAATCCTACATGAAAAGACAGTATTGATGGAGCGTCGCCATCATTTATAAACAGTCGCTGACTCAGTGTTAATGTTTTGGCTTCGGTCTGCAGTTTCTTTCCTCATTAGTTGGCTGAAAAAGTGGTTTCGAGAGTCACAAACTGAAAAGAAAAACATGACACGACACTGATTTGTTTGTCCTTCATGGGTTTCCACAAAGAATCACCATCCGAAACACTCATTTTTTTGTGAGGATAGTCAAAACTTTCTGAATTGACCTTGAACTCTCATTTGCTTCCAGATGGCATTACACAGCGGTCCTGTCGTGAGTGTTATGATCATGAGAGCTTTAAGTGATGTAAGATGAAGCATTACTTTGATCTGTTTCCACTCTTTGGCTTTGGTTTGAAGAATTGTGACAATCCAAGACTCATAAATGTTACAGCTTCCCAGAAAACTTAAGACTGGTCTGACGTTCTCGTATGTGCAGTAAATTCTTAAAGGTTGGGTATTTCTTTGCAGTGATTGGAGGGACTGATCTGTGCTCTCTTTGTCTTCCAGAGAAAGAACATCCACCTGCTGCTGAATGTGTTTTTGTTGGCGGCGTGGGGAGTCATTCTGTTGGCGGGTCGCTTCTACTGGATGGGGAACAAACCGCCAAACTTCTCCAACTCAGACAACCCGGCGGCCGACTCACCCTCACTCCTCACCAGGACACTGACCTTCCTCTACCTGCCCGCCATCAACCTCTGGCTTCTCCTTTGCCCGGACACCCTCAGTTTTGATTGGTCGATGGACGCCCTGCCTTTGATAAGGAGCCTCACTGACTGGAGGAACTTACACACAGCTGCCTTTTACGTTGGATTGTTCTCGTTGGCGTGGTTCAGCCTAAAGGATCACACAGCGAAGGGCAAGGACACTAACGGCAAAGCGCATCACTCCACTAACGGCAGGAATGGGAACAGTAACGGACACAGTTACCAGTACAACAATCATGAACATTTGAACAATTCTCACACAGACACTCATAATAACAGTGCCATAAATGGTACCAAAAAGCACTATGAGAGCAGGACTCCTCTGCCCACCACTGAAAATGTGGTGGTTTTCTCTCTGGGTCTATTAGCCATCCCTTTCCTCCCTGCTACAAACCTGTTTTTCTATGTGGGCTTTGTGATAGCAGAGAGGGTACTGTACATCCCCAGCATGGGTTTCTGCCTGCTGGTGGCTGTGGGGATGAGATGTCTGTACGTCCGTCTGAGACAGAGGTCCTCCAAGACGATGCTGGTCTACTGCAGCGCCGCCCTGGTGCTGCTGTTGGGGGTCAAAACTGTCCTGAGGAACAGGGACTGGCAGAATGAGGAGATGCTCTACAAGTCAGGGATTTATGTCAATCCTGCTAAAGGTAAGGCCGTACTCAAAGTCATGCATGCATCAAAACAGTTTTTACACACATAGGTACAAGTTCAACCCCAATCCCATAGAGGAAGTGACGCTGTCCAAAATGATGATTTTAAATGATTGTTTGCTCATCATTTGAAGCTCATATTCAATTGGAAAAGTGCAAAGAAAGCAAACAGAACTTTTTTATGTCTTTTTTTTTACTAGTTTGCTCATTTTAGATTTGAAGCCTGCAACACATTTTTAAACAGTTGTGTCAGGGGTATGTTTACTGTCGTGCTGAATCAGCCTTTGATTAAAACTGTAAACTTTAGTGAACCCAGCAGACCAGTTTCTGGAGTTTGGAAAGTCAAATGATGTCCCATTCTTGCCTGATAGAGGATTTCAGCTGCTTAACAGTTCAGAGTCTCCTTTTTTTGTTGTTGTCATGATGCTTCAAGTGTTTTCATTTGGGGACAAATCAGAACTGCAGGCTGACCAGTTTATCAGCAGGACACTTCTACTACAGAGCCATGCTGTTGTAATCCCTGTTGTCAGAACGTGGTTTGTTATTGTCTTGCTGAAATATGAAGGTCTTCTCTGAAAAAAAGTCTTTGCCTGGATGGTTCAGGATGTGATTGTGAGCTCATGCATTGATTTCCACTCCAGACTCATGTCTGTTTTTAATGCAGTGCTGCCTGACGATCAGGACCATCAAGTCTTAGTTTTGGTCCTTGTCCCTGTAGTGCAGAGATTTCTCCAGATTCTCTGAATCTTTTAATGATACTTTGTACTGTTGATGATGACTTTTAATTTAGTTTTATTTTTTTTAAGTGTTTTTTTTTGGGGCGATGTTCGCCTTTATTGATAGGTAAGAGTGAAATGTGAGGAGATGACATGTAGCACATGGTCATGGCCAGACTCGAACCCACTGCGCGACCATGGTCCTCATGTATGAGACACACTAACCCACTCAGCAATCTGCGTGCCCTGCATTCTGTCACATTTGACACTTAGGGACATTATTCTGAAACTGTTGAACTAGTTCAAGCAGTCTCTCACAGAGTGGTGAACCTTTCCTTCCAACACTTTCATTGTTTTTTTTTTTTTTTGCCCTTTTTTTTTATTTAGATACAGCTTTAAATAATTACCAAACTCTGCTGTTATAAACATTTGTTCAATTCTCATAAATCAGGACAGTGTAATTCTCGTTTACTCCAAAGACATAGTTTTGCACCCAAACCTCTCTCTGACATCATGTTTGATTATTTGAACAGTGAGCAAGCTTTTCGATTGATAATATGTGCTATCTGTCTACTGGCACTCTGAATAATTTATTGTCAAGCTGCTTCAAATGTCTTCTCCTCACCCCTCAGCCTTTGCACAGAATATTCCACGTTTCAGAGAGTGAACTCGATCCTTAGAAGAAAAATAAGTCTGGTGTGAGTTGAATGACCTGGAGGCTGAATTTGCACCATCAAAAACACTTTGATGGTGTAAACTCAGGGAAATAACAAAGCTGTGCCTCTGTATCACACATCTTTGCTTACCCAGCATGCTCTCTGTTTAATGACACCAGATGCCCTGTCGCACTTGGAAGGGCACCACCACCCGTCTCTGACTGGCACCTTTAACAACAGATAAATATTCAGCAGCCTTTAAATTCAAGGTCATCAGAAACAGATTCCCGTCCACGGTGAAGTTGTCAGAGCTGCCGAGGAGAGCAGCAGGGCAGGGAACACTCAAGGCAACACAGAGACATGTTGTGTTAGCTAATTTCCCTTTCAGATTCTGCTGCAGAGCTGAGGCATGACAGCTGTTTGTTTTGGCAGGGCATCAGCCCCACAGAGGAGCAGCACTGTCCCCCACTCACATTTAATATCTCTAATATGAAATCTGAACAGAGCCCAGAACGAAACACTGACGGTCTTTGGTTTGACTGATTGGAAAAACTTCAAGATATATAAAGAAACTCTTTATTCTTGTAATTTCTCCTCAACTGAGGGCAAAGCTGTGAAAGAAAACGTTGTAGCCTTTTTTTTCTGCATTTTATGCTCATATTTATTTTTTCTCTAGGGATTTCACAGGTGTAACTTTTAACAGCTAAATACTTTAAACACTTAGCCTGAAGGCTCCTCGCATATTCAAACACGTGAAACACATTTGGAACAGCAGCATGAGTGAAGGTTTTATGTTCCAGTTTGATGCTTCTGGTGGAGACGCAGGAGGAATCAGTATCTCTGCAGAGATAAGAGACGTTCCCAACCCAATCTTAACTATCAGATTAGAGTTGATTTGTGCATTTTAACTGATGGAGGCTCAGCAAATTCAAGCCAATTGTCTCATCCTGATTATCTATGTCACAAATTAGGGCAGAACACAAACATCCAAGTAACTGAGTGTTAGCAATGCTGTTACTAAAATGTCAGCAATACATCAACTACAATAAACTACAATACAAAAACTAGAAAGCTAAAATCAGGTCAATATATGAGGCCATGGCAGTCAAGTTGCGTTCAATACAACCAATTTGAAAAGATGGATTATGATTCGATAAAATAGACTTTATTGTCCCGGTGGGAAATTTGTCTCGGACTTTACAGTGCTTTGGTACAGTAACAGAAAATATCATAGCACATTGATACACCATTTAAATATGTTAACTTACAAATGAAACATCCAAATACAGATAAAAGTACAATATGACATTTAAAACTTGCAATGCAATATGATGCGCTCACTAAAGCAACAGGCTGCAATAAACTCTGTATCACAGAAAAGGTGGTTGAATTCATCTCTCTCTAGGTTTTTTTTTTTTGTGATCACTGCATTTGAGCTACTCACTTACTGGAGCTGTACAGCAAAGTTTGGGAAGTTGCTTAAAAACATGTTGTAGCTGCTGTCTGCTATGTCATAGGAAGTGGAGCCTGGGGGGGAAATGTACCACCTCTAAGCAGCACAATGCAGGCAAGACCAGAGTTTACTGTAACAAGACTGTGCTGAACCAAAATTCACCACAAATGTAAATAATCAGATCAGGACTGGAGGCCAGATTGTCTGAGTGAAACATCCCTGACAGGGACCCGTGTTTCTTCTGTAATAACATGCACCACACTTGTGCACATTTATTCTTTATTTGTCTGTTTGTACCGACTAAATCAACTTAAAACCCCTTTATTACATTATAAAGCAATCTTTCCGGGCTGTTTTAAATCCAGTTATTTCCGTTTTGTCCCCTCACCCCTCCACATTTATCTTCACACTCCACGGCCTCATTATGTAGAAAAGCTTTTAGCAGACCTGTTACACCTGCCAGTCACTGCCATTCAACATGAACACCATTAGCCACGCTCGAGCTCTGTGGTGGTCCTCTTTTCATGCAGCCTGTCATAATAAGTGCTGGTTTTGGCACAAACCTCCCCTGGGGTGTCATCCCTCTTTACCCACAATGCCTGAGTTCTCCAGGTGCAGCACAACAGCGCTCTCCACAGAGGTTAGACACACTGAGCATGTGTCAGTGAATAACAAAAGAAAATAATTACTCGACTCAGGAAGGCCCTTTCTAAAGCTCTTATTCTTTTCTTTCAAAAAGTTGCTTTAGAAAAAGTTTAAGTGACTCTTTCTTGTTTTATTAACCTTTTCTTTTGTATCCTGTCAGCATGGGGTAACCTTGGAAACGTCCTGAAGAGCCAGGGGAAGATGGAGGAGGCTGAACAGGCGTACAGAAATGCCCTCTATTACCGCAGCAACATGGCTGACATGCTGTATAACCTGTGAGTCAAAGTTTGATCTGAATTCGTCTATATTTCTAACCCCGTCAGAGTGCCTGTCAGACTGTAAAGCTGATATTCTTGATTTTTTTTCCCCCCTCTCAAAGCTGGTTCAATGACACCAGCGCGTGCGAACAAATGAGCGCCTCCTCCTCTTACATGTGTGTCCATTGATCAGAGCTGCTCTCTGAGAGGAAGTGCCGCCGTCTTGTCTTGTATTCTCCAGAGTGCTGTCTGTCTGACAGGGTTATTAATGATGCTGTTTTAGCCTAAGGGGGGAAACACAAAGCATCCACGGCCAACACTCACAGCCAGCTCAGATGTCTGTGGTTTGCTCAGATCTAAATCTCCCTCCTCAGTTTTATCAGCTGCATGTGTTCTCATCTGATCCTAACAGCAGCTTTGTAACCACCAGTGTCTCCTTTTTTTGAGTTTCTTCAGCTCTAAACCGCCTCTCCCCTCTGTTCTTTGTCTTTTCCAGTGGTTTGCTGCTACAGGAGAGCAACAAGTTCTCAGAAGCTCTCCACTATTATAAGCTTGCTATTGGGAGTCGGCCAACTCTGGCTTGTAAGTACAGCTCTTCTTTTTTATTGACAATCTGCAGCTCTTGTGGTTGCGGCTGTGTGGTGTCCAGGCAACAGCAGACACGGGCTGTGGTTATGCGAAGAGAGGAGAAGGTGGCTAAGGGCAGCAGGTTTATGACTGAGTTTAACATTCGATACGGCAGTCTGGATTTAAAAACCAAGTTATGTCGACCAAAAAACTACATGATGTCATTTATTGTGAAAAACAGCATGACTAATTTTTCATTCCACCCCTGGGTTGACTAGACCTACTTCTTTTTCTCCATTTGTCTGATATATAGGCCCGTAGAGAGAAAAATATGGGGTGTGCACTTAGATCAATGATTCATTCTCAAGTCATGTAAATGTTAATGCAAATTCTGCCTAACAGTAAGTAAAGGTAGAAAAACACTCAGAAAGAAGTTAAAACTGAGAACAGTTTGTTCAATAAAACATATGATAGGATCACAAAGTTTGCTGGTTAACCAAGTCAAATTATCTTGAAGGACGAGTGGAACATTAGCAGAACAAGCACCACCAGCTTTAACATTTTGTTTCCGCCTGTGCATGGTGTCTGTAAATCTGTAAACAAAGCGATGAAACCTCTTGGATTTCTCTCCTTGGCACCTGTCTTCTCAGAAAGATCGAGCATGGTTAGGTTGGAAAAAAGTTATAAAATAAGTTTAGTGTAAAATTAATTTAGGGTCAAACACACATCAAGTTAGATACTCCCTCAGGAGATGAATGGAACAGACAGCTTGCTTCTCTAGTTATACCAACTTTAGTAACGACCGCACGATAGCAATACACTGCGGTCTGAGGAGCCATAAACAAACCTCAACCAAAAAGCCACTTTATAGCCACAAATAATGCTCAGAACAGCACCTAACTTCATCAACAGTACATACAGGGTCCCAGCCATAGCACTAGCCACCCAACATCTTTTTAACTTTGCCTGATTTCTTTATCAAAGAGACTGAACACAACTCACCTACTCTCTTCCAGCAGCCACTTGTTTGTTGGGAGAGCTCAGATGAGTCCATCACTGACTGCAGTGGGGTAACAGCTCAAGGAAGAATATTTATGATCATTTCTTTATCATTTCCTTGAAGTAATAATCATCATATTAATCATTTTCACTGCAGTTGCCTTAGTTCTTCTGCCTTAGCGTCTCGGTCTGATTGCATTTCCATAAAGTAATAATAAAGACCAAAAAGAGCTTTAAAAAGCATAGAGAGCCTCTCGCAGCCTATGTGATTTTAACATTAGCCCCACCCCCAACATGGAAGAAGGCAAATCATATTCCAGAATTTTTAGGTAACAGCTGAGTTGGTTAGTCACATTTCTGAAAGGGGCCCGTGCCACCCTTGGCCACCAATCTAGAAAGGTCCCTGGCCTCAGCCTTATCTGCAGTAAATGTAGTATATCCAGACTTCTGTATTCAGTGTTAGTTCTTCTCTCCGTCATGAGGTTAAAATCTGAATTAATCGCTGTGCCTCATTTCAATCAACCTTTCTCTCCTTTCTTCACAGTTTGCCACAACTTTATTATTATCTTTTTCAACAGGAATTGAATCCTCATAAAGTGTCAGCGCCAAAAGTTTTGCTTCCTGATTGGTACAAATTGCTCCCAATCTCACCTGATCATGCACTAAATTAGCTCCCTGTTGTTCATGGTATCAGTCAATGACAGACAAACACAGAATCCTTAAACGTCTCTTCCTTCAGTCCCTGGATTAATTATAGACCCAATCAAGATCCCAGTAAGACAAGAAAATTTCCATCAGCGTGCAATTATTCAATCCTGCACGGCTGATAACAAGGTTAATTAATTACCTGCAGCAGCAGACATGTTGAAGGCAGAATTAGAAAGTGACAGCTGAAGCGTTTTTTCAAGGTTACGCCATTACTCACTGCCTAATTGGGAGCACGCTGTGGCACAATGTCGAGATTTCTTTTTCTTTTTAATATGCAGAGCTACCGGTCCTTTGTGATAAAGTGTGATTGATTTCTTTCACACGCCCTTTATAAGGGAAATCAGCCAAGAGAGCTGATGAAATTGGAAAACTTTCTTTAGTATGTCTGTAGATTTTCTTATCTCTTCAGCTCTACCGAGCAGTTGAAAAAGTTTGGATTTAACCGTTAAAAGCAACACCATTCAGAAAAGATAAGACTGAGAGGGAGGGTGTGAAATGATGTGAGCTTTTGAGATAATCCACAAAGAGAAAGATAACATTTTTGATTTGATTGTAGCTCACCGTTCTATAGAAAGTCGCCCGGATTGATTAGCTGCTGCAGGTTAATTTATTGAGGCAGTCAGACTGGATAGAGATTTGTTTAGATAGGCAGGTCCACAGAGACTAATTACCCCACAGCTCCTTAATGATCATTTGATTTAGTCTCAAACAGCTGCAGGAAAGTTTAACCAATATCGAAAATCAAACTCAGGGTCTTTACAAAGTTCAGACGCCGACTGAAGCATGAAAATAATTAACATGGGTTTATTGTTTGCAGATACAAAGATCTCGAAGTGAGATTTTTTTTGTCTTTGAGGAGCTCTTAATGAATCAAAGAAGTGGCATGGACTCTTCTCAGTAAACACTTAACTGAATATGAAACTTGGTTTGAATATCCCAGCGACCTTATTTGATGCTGGCTCTACACCAACCAACCTTTAAAGTGATTTTCAAAGACAGAATTTTAGAGACGTGTTAAAGTCTCAAGAAGCTCCTGCCAAACTGCTGCTGAGTTGACAGAAACATGTTTTAGAGACACTTAATTTTGCAGGGATGAAATGATTCAACTTTGCACATTCAGTTTTTTGGCAGACTTAAACAGTAAATTATGTACTTGGAAGCTGTTTGGTGCTCCTGTTTTCTATAATCAACACAGCTAATGAAAAATATGGGTCTCAAAGAAATTCTCGAACTCCTATCAATCTGTGTTTCTTTCCTCTCACAGCGGCCTACTTGAACACAGGCATCATCTTGATGAATCAGGGTCGCCACGATGAGGCTAAGCGCACCTTCCTGACCTGCGCTGATATCCCAGATGAAAACCTGAAGGACCCCCATGCCCACAAGAGCTCCGTCACCAGCTGCCTGTACAACCTGGGCAAGCTGCTGCATGAGCAGGGACACCAAGAGGTAACTACAGGCTGAATGTCGTCCACATTTTACCCCCAACATCCAGATATCACAGTGTTTAAAACATTGTGTGGTGAAATTATGTAGCCATACATAACCCCTCACACAAAATAGGACTTTTTATAATAAGAGCACAAAAACAAATAGGGATCAAAGCTCTGCTAAATTCATGACAACATCCCAAATCAGCCCCTGTTTATGAACTGCAGCCTCTCAGTTTGATCTGTCAGCTGGGATGCTATGATAGTAAGGTGCTGCACTGATTGGCTGCCTGACTATTGTTCAAGTACAGAGGGGACAGACAGATGCAGAGGTAGAAAAACACTGAAACCAAATTGGCGAGCGCTCCACAATAGAAGTAAATTAAAATCAGCTTTCAAATCCAGTTTTATTTCCCTGAAACTAGGCAGTGGCTTATTCACTTTAATATTCTCCAGGTTGCTGGAGGATGACTGAAGTGTATCATTTAGCCAAATCTATAAATTTAATCATGTGATATGGAACAGCAAGTCAGTGCCAACCTGCTGCTCCAAGACAGAGAAACAATTTAATCTCACACTTCTAACCTTTGATTTCAGATATAAGGTGTTAATTTTCAGTGTTGTTTTATTTATCAATATTTACCAATTGCCTTTGTGGTACATAGGGATGATTTAGTATTTGTTTAGCCAAACGATTGAGTTTGATTTGCATCCAAAATGCTGTTAAAACATTCGTTGACAATGTCATTTTCATTTTTAAGTCAAAATCAGCAGACAGACACCCTCTCAAAGCATTTTTTTGCTTCATCAGAGGACCTCTGTGTGTCCTGATTATGGGCGGTGATTCATTCTGAAATTTTTACTTTACGAGTCATAGGTGCAGTTGATTTGCACGTGGTTAAAAACACAGATTTCCTTCAGAATGATCACAAATTATCTGAGGTCCTCAGGCTATATTAATTCAATGTGAATAAGGCTTTTTTCTTCGTTTTCTATCACCCCCTGCTCTATTGATGTGCAGAAGATTGTGCAGATAGTACAAAAGTGGCCCTTGGGTGTGTTTATCTCTATAAATGTGTATCTGAAAATAGGTCTGCAAACACATCCTGTCCTTCAAACACCCACACTGCTTACATGCAGGTTCAGGCAGTGCTCCTGAACATAGAGTATGTAGTGGAAAATTCAAAAACATAGTGATAAAATGCAGCCAGATCCCTGCAGAGCCTTTAGGGGACACAGAGAAAATGCCGCTGTTATATGGACATGCTCCAAAAGTGCCTGTGTCATCGGGGACACAGTGTTTTGAGCAGATTAACCTCAGGCTGTTCCTAACACATTCACTCTCTTTAGGCCTCTAAAGACCTTCACTCCTGGCTAAACTAAGATTTTCCAACGCTGTACGTTTATATTGAACACAAGCACCAAATGCTGCAGATTCAATCAGAGCTGAAGCTGTAGTGCTGTAGATTCAATAAAGGCTTTTTATAAGCGGTTGGCGTGCTGCAGATGGAGAACAGTCCCGCTTCCTCTAACCTCCAACCACAACATTTGCTTCAGGAGTAAAGTAGTTCCAGCTCATTCTGCAGTTTAGACTCAGAGGTGAATCATTAGACCCTCGCTCCTTCACTCCAGAATCAATATGTGACACTGCTCTCGTTGTCCTAACAGCCGTGACTCTGAGGATAGACCCTTTACACACCATTCTGTATGAACCAGCCTCCCGGCGACCCCCAATTCCACGCTGTGCATTCACAGCTTCGGGGCCCCGGCTGCAGGGGGAGGAATGAGTGGTTAGTTAAGCGCCAGTTCCTCTGGCGGGGTCTCTACGCTCACTAATGCAAACATCCCCCACCTTCTCTCTTTTCGTTTGTTTCATTCACAGGAGGCCCTCACAGTGTTTAAACAAGCAATACAGAAAATGCCAAGACAATTTGCACCACAGAGCCTCTACAACATGATGGGTAAGAGCTGCTTTTGTTTCTAAAGAGCGATATCTGCTGTTTTCAAGTCCAGGAAAACTCACAGACACTGGGACTGAGGGCTAAGGGTTACTGCTGGTGTCATTTTGGAGCAAACGGCTGCAATACATCATGCTTTTTTGTTTCTCTTCATTGTTCTGGGTCGCTCAAAACAAATAGACGCTCTGTTTCTCCTGGAGCAGCAGCCTCTTATCTGAACCAAATGTTTATTGGGGATAAGGCATCACAGTTTCCATTAAGACATCTTCCTACCTGCAAGCTGTTTTATACAAAGAGATTCAAATGTGGGATAGTATAAAGCTGACTATCAAATTGAACCGTGTGAAATGAACATACAGTTAGCTCATGAGCTAAAAGCCCATTCAGAGCTGCTGCTCACTGAGCCGCAGCAGTTTCTCTCTAACTTTCGCCTGGTATGTGAAGGAGATCATGTCCTGCCTTCCCTCCTACTCCTCTCTTTCTCTCCCTCCCTATCTCTCTGTATTCCTCCCCAACCCAGCAGCGGCAAGGTAGCTGCCTCACATGAGTCTAGTCCTCCCCAGGGTTTCTGCCTGTTAAAAGGAAGTTTTTCCTTGCCACTGTCACTCATGTTAGATGAGATGGGTCTTGGTTATGGGCTTGGTCTAGACCTGCTCTTTTTTTTGGAAAATGTCTTTGGGTAACGGCTTTTGTGATTTGGTGCGATATATAAATAAAATTTGATTGAGTGATTGTTTGATTAATTGATTGAAATCCACAGACTTTCACAACTAAACCAAGTACTCGCTGGTCTTGCAGGCTGTGTGTACGCCCTGCAGACAGTACAGGTTCAACTCCAGCCTGTGGCTCCTTTACCGCATGTCTCCTCACTCTCTTTCTACGTTTCTGCTCTTACTACTTACCTATCCTCTACAATAAGGCACAAAAACTAAAATCAGACCGCTGCGTCTCATTAAATGTCAGTATCATATTACAGATTTGGTGTATCCACCTCATTTCCAGCAAAAGAAGAAAGCAACACTAAACCTCAAACATGTCCTTAACTCTGACTGCTGTCAACCTGTCAGACACTATCCCCTCCAAACTTCTGCTTGTATTTTTACTTCTTTCATTACCAAAAGACAAAACTAAGTTTCTTTATCCTATAATGTTTGCCATAGACTGTATATAGAATGGGCGCCATCTGCCTCCTCATTGAGTGAAGCCACCCTAAGAACAGCACCCTCTGGTGACGGGCTGCAGTATAGGTCATAAATGGAGCTGTGGACAAACTTTAGAAATTTATTACAGAATATAATTTTTTCTCCTCCCTGCTTGCAATGTTAACATGTAGTTACTGTGAGATTGGTTTGTGCTCAAGTATTCTTTTTTTCTGTACAGCTCCTTTTTTAAAAGTTAGTAGGGGGTTTGTGTTTTCTATGATTGACATTTAATACAGCCTATAGGTGTACGAAGATTGCATAGCTCACCTGGGGGATACGCTGTTTGAGGCGAGTGTCATCTCAGCGACTCTCCCGCTGAATGCGTATAATGCTACTGCGCAATGTTGATTTCAGGGAGTGAGAAAAAAACGTGGAATTACCAAGAGTTTTTCGGCTTCAAATCCATATACTGGCAGAAGGTGGAAGTTGTCCATAGTATGTACAGTCTATGATGTTAGCATGCACAAACACAAAATCGGAATACTGATAAATCCCCGACCAGGACCCTGAAATCTGAAAAAGCAGTCACTCACTGAAAACAGATTGAGCCTCATTTAGAGTGTGGCTTAATGTCATGTGGAGGATATGGTGGGTTGGCTGATGAGGCAGTGCAGAGAAAGAAATCACAGAAATCATCTAAACAGCCTTCAGATCAGAGTAAACTCGTGTTTGAGGAGAACTGTGTGAAAGAGAGCTGTGAAACACAGTTTGAGCAGACTTCTGTGAGGTTTACAGTTTCTCCTTAATTAGATTTGATTTGCTTTTTATGACAAGAACAACCCGGCCTGTTAGATTACAGCTGCAGAACAGCTGCTCTCAGGCTCATTACAGCTACTCTCACTTTGATTTTTCACTTTTTTTTTTCTCCCCCCGTCTCCCTGCTGCTTTCTGTTTCACTCCCCTCCCACATACAGACACAAAGACATGGGAACCTGGGACTCCTGTAATCCAGATTTGGTTGTGCCACAGGTTTTCTTGTCTTTTGGTAAAATGCGATTTGACAGGGCGGCAGAGATGATGTCAAAACGTTGATGAAAGCTGCGCTCAGCATCAGCAGCGGCTCTGCGTCTGTAGCCGAGCCACAGATCTGTGATTCCTGCAGCTTAGTCTTGTTTCCTCTGAACTGATTTGCACACTTGGCACACCTGCTCACACAGATTTCCACTTTCAGTCACTGCTGCTCTCATGCTGTTTGTCAGACACAGAGGAGCACAAGTTTTCATCAGAGGCAGACTTGGGTGGTAATCTGCACCCCGCTGGTCTCGCTCCAGCTCTCTCTGGTGGGCTGAGGAATGTTCCAATCTGAGGAGGCGCTTTTCAGCTCCTTGGGTTCAACGTCACTTCTAATTGCACGTTGATGTTTGTGCAAACCTCATGCAGGGGTTTGCTGCCAGGAAGGCCAGACGAGTTTTCTGGCTGCCTTTTAAAAACCAACAAATAAAAAGGTCATGTCAAACCAGACCAGATAATAGTTTATTTTGATATAATTGCCGAGTGGTTGGTGGGAAATATTTGTAATCCACCAAATCTCTCTATGAAATAAACAGATGATTTATTCGACGAAAATCAAACTCTACTTTTAAAGAACTTGCTCTGCCCTCAGCTCATGTCAGGTTGTATAAATCTCAGCGTGAAGGAGGAAAGTGACAAGCAGGCTGCAGGAATCCAAGAACCTTTTGAATATACAATTACCGTACAGCAACACCCTGGAGGTTTCTAAAACTCTGTAATCTGTTCTTTTGCTCGATTTGACATTAGCCGTTGACAACATTTCTGATTCTGTCGCTGATATGTTTTAGGTTTCCTGCTCTTAAATCTGAAACATAAGGCTGTACTGCCTGATAACATCTTAAATATATTTCCTTATGTATTATTTTTCCTCTCAGGGGACAGGTCTCATGTCTGGGACTTTTATTTTTTTTACTATAAAAGTCTTAAATTTAATACTTTACATGCTTGTGTATGCATGAGAGGTATCCTTCACAGCTTGATCACATTTGAAACTATTAAAAAGGTCCCTGTGCTGTGATTACGTGTCTCACCTGCTGCTTATCGCAGTTTCTGATCGAGGAAGAGATTAGTTTTGATCCCCGCTGAATTGAACTCAGTCCTCTCTAGTCCAGACATTTTGTCCCCTCCTTTCAAACCTAAGCTGTGTTATGAAATTCTGCCGAGATTTGAACAACTGGGATCCATTCAGGCTCTGCCCTCGGTGTGTTTTCAAGTTGATTTTAACCGTGTTGTGTCCAATAACCAGCCCATGTTGTCAAATTCTTGCAATAACACAAGTGTTTTTAGACGGCTTGGAGAGAGAAGTTATTGTTTTTTCAGGTGTGAGCAGGCGGAGGGTCAGATGTGGCGAGGGGAGGGGGAGGTCACATGATTGTTGGACGGATCACGAAGAAGGAAGTTTGACCCGAACATCTTTTCAGACTTTTTTAAACGTTAAACTTTCTCACAGTCTTTAAGAAGTAAAAACTCTCATGTATGCCAATAATCACTTTAATATGAACTCTTTATTTTGCAGATCTGAGGGTATAGATCTACATCCTCTTAGTGCAGTGTCAGCTTTTTCAAAAACAACATGACATTTGAGGCCTCTTCTTGTCCCTGAAGGACTCATGGAAACCTTCATGCGGCCAAACAATAGAACGACATGAGATGTTTTAACCTCTGCCAGCTCGCTTTAACCCTCGACTCAACCCCCCCTCTGCCCTCACAGGAGAGGCCTACAGCAGACTGAACAGACTGTCTGAGGCTGAACACTGGTACAGAGAGTCTCTGAGAGTCAAACCGGACCACATTCCTGCACACCTGACCTACGGGAAACTGCTGGCTACGACGGTAAGACCTGTGCCATCCTCACCTATTCTACTTTTAAAACTTCACTGATGGAAATAAAATGAGTGAATACTTACTTATTGTAATAACTTTACATTGAAGCTTATTTTTTATAAACCTTATTGACTTTGTTACTGAATTATCATTATTCTGGAAAAGCTGGAGTCTCTGACATGCAAACAGAATGAACCTTTGAGAAACATTGGAGTTGGAAATCTTTGCACAAGAGCTAGTCAAGTAATGGAGAAGGTCAGAAACCACTGTGACTGATACTGGGATCACGATTATTTGCAAGTCTAAAGGCCCTTACACACCAGGGAACAACGCAAATGTGTGACACGAAATTACGAAATATTCGTTGACGAATTTTAACGCGCCTGACTATACACATCAAGTGCGATTTTGCAACTTTCCGGGGGGGAAAAAAAGACGCGTCCCAGGTGGAAGCAAGAAGACTGACACAACAGCAGACTGACCGTTTTTCAGTTCTGATTAGACACTCGTGTTGAGATGGCTGTCTGTCATGATTGCAAGTGCCTTGAGGGTCTCTGATAAAGCGCTATATGAAATCTGAAGCATTATTATTATTATGTACGGGCCGTTTCGCTAACTGATGCAATTGTCATAGTGTTCATAGTAGATGCTAATTTGCAACACCTGTTCTTAGACGAACTTTTGTGCGAATAAAGGTAAAAAATGTTGATTTATAAGATAAAGGAATAAGAGGAAAAGTTAAGCTGGGTTCAGTATAAAGCAACAGTCATACTTAGTAGTGACATAGTTGTAGAAAATCCGACATGAGTGCAAGTTTGCTGCTTACATTTCATAAGTTTCAAGTGATCCTTGTACGTTCCAGGATGTCGATCCTTTTTGCAGAGAAAGCTGCCTGAGCAGGAGATGTTTTACAGAATAAAACTTTACAATCAGCACTTAAAGCTGCTTTAGTGGATGTATGTGCAGAAAATCTGAGGAGCAAGCCAATCCAAATCCTGAAAACTCAAGATATTTTGTTCATCTTAAATGTCGCAGTGATGTCTTGTTTTTTGCGAGTATGTAGCAAACTTTATTTTTATTTTTATTTTGTCTCTGCTGAGCGCACCTCACTCTCTACATACAGCCATACAGAACAGGAAGGGGCGGGGCTAACTCAGACAGACAGGCATCTTTCTGATGCTCGTATTGATATGAAGCAGAATCTAAAATGTGCAGAGAAATCAGGCTTCAACATGTTGTGATACATGTTTCTGTGAAATCAACAGTAGAAAAAGAAGCAGGCGGCCATTTAGTGACTAGATGTGTGAAGAGATATACTTTTAGGTTAGCAGGTAAAAGGACATTCATTCAACTGATCTGATAAAACTTAATAAAAGATACCTTGGTAGACTTAGTGTCAGTAAGGTCCCATTCAGAGGTTTTCCTGCCGTCCCTGTGTTAAATCAGGGCTCCTCTCTGCTGCCTCTTACGTGTTTGACCTTTGGTTTCAAACTTTTATTTCCCTCAACCACTTCTCATTCAGAGCAGGGGGAGACTGGAAAAGGGTGAGTCTGAGAGAGGGATGAGAGGAGGGGGTTGTGATCCGTCTCTGCAGACTCTGACACGAGAATCACTCTCTTTTATTGCTCTCCTTTTCATCACCGCTGCCTTTTCATCAGCTCTCTCCAGCTTTTACTGATGGTTGTAATGTTCTCCTGGAGCCTCTACAGTTAATCAATAGTGTGTGGGTGAGACAGAGCAGGGGGGAGACTGGAAAAGGGTGAGTCTGAGAGAGGGATGAGAGGAGGGGGTTGTGATCCGTCTCTGCAGACTCTGACACGAGAATCAGACTTCATGATTAAAACTTTTGTCCTCGCTGTCCCTCTCTGCGCTCTGTCTGTAAAGTAGTTTGAAAAGCTGCGCTCCAACACGTGTATTACAGAGGAATTTTATCGTTAGACACTGTGGAGAAAGAAGTCTACATCTGCCCAAAGTTTTCCAGAACAGCAGAGAAAACATCCTCTCGGGGTCACACAGCTGACCCGGGTTTCAATAACCGAAGAAGCAGCCATCTGTGTGGAGGGTCTCAGAGGCAGGAGTCAGTTTCCAGAGTCTCAAGTTTACGAGGAGGTGGTCATGTGGTCCGGTCACGCTCTCATCCGTTTCAGATCGCAGCTAGATAGACGTGCTTGGAGTCATGCTGAGCGGGAGGTTCGGTTAGTGCTGAAAGGACTGTCACAAGAGAAATAAACAAATTAGAGGAGAATTTGATGGAGGGCCAGAAGAAGGGTGGAGGCCCTCTTTAGAGCTCGCACCCTTCATCTCACAGGGGAACTGAAAGGCCTGGACTGGTAATTATTTAAACTAAAGGTGAAATGTTGAAGCTGTGTTCAGAGACAGAAAACTTGACAACAATATTTTAAATTTTTAAAGCTACCACAAGGAGATTCAAAGGGATATTCTGGCATAAAATTAATTTAGGGTCAAACACATCGTTACACCGAGTTAGATGCCCCGTCAAGAGATGAATGTTGCTGACCGCTTGCTTTTCTAGTTATACCAATTTTAGTAATGACCACAGGATAGCAATACACAGCGGTCTGAGGAGCCATAAACAAACCTCAACCAAAACGCCAAATAATGCTCAGAACAGCACCTAACTTCATCACCTAATGCGGTAGTTCTTCTGCCTTAGCATCTCAGCTGATTGCATTTCCATGAAGTGACGATCATAAATGTTCTTCCTTGAGCTGCGTCACCCCACAGCAGTCCGTAATGGACTGGCCCGAGGTCTCACTACAAACAAGTGGCTGCTGGAAGAGAGTAGGTGAGTTGTGTTTAGTCTCTTTGCTAAAGAAATCTGGCAAAGTTAAAAAGATATTTGGTGGCTAGTACTATGGCTGGGACCCTATATGTGCTGTTGATGAAGTTATGTGCTGTTCTAAACATTATTTGTGGCTATAGAGTGGCTTTTTGATTGAGGTTTGTTTATGGCTCCTCAGACCGCTGTGTATTGCTATCCTGTGGTCATTACTAAAGTTGGTATAACTAGAGAAGCAAGCGGACGGCAACATTCATCTCTCGAGGGGATGTCTAACCCGGTGTTACAGTGTGTTTGACCCTAAATTAATTTTACGCCGGAATATCCCTTTAAGATGGTCAGTAAACAGACAGCAAGTTCAGGTTGAGTTTTTACAACAATGATATATAACTTTATGAGGTTATCATTTTCATGATTTACAAGTCATACGAGTGCAGAGTGAAAAATTGTCATTTTCAGTCAAGTTACTAATTATAGTTTAGAAAAATTCTGCACAAGTCAGCGCTTAGTCGTAGCTGACAGACCATCACTGACCTCCTATGTGGGTGAAGACCATTAAAATGGAAAATTTCGACACTGCATCCTATATGTCACAAAAGGAACTCAGCCCTTGTCTTGCATCTCTGGAGGGATGCAAGGATGCAACTTTAGGGGAGGTGAGACATTGCCTGTGTCCTCTGTTTGCAGGGATTTCAGGTTGTAAATCGTTTGTTTTCCCTGAATAAAATGGAGCTCCTCTGCTGAAGTAGACTCATTTCTTCATCAGATTGACAGTTAGCTGGAAGTGTAGCCCAGATGTCAATGTCAGTGAAAATTCCTTGTTAATCTGACATGGAGTCCCCTCAGTACAAAAGCCACAGGACATCAGGAGTTATCTGAAGACAAACTGTCAGCGAGGAGAGTCTGTGGGAAGAACAGAAATCTCTGGAGCAAACTGAGAGGACTCCATGAGGTTGACTCAGTGAGAAAACCAGTCAGCCGTGAGGAGAAGCTCATTGTATTTGAGAAAGTGTTATTGATTGTGCGGGAAAGTGGAGCCAAAAACCTGCAGGGGTGAATATCAGTAAAGCTCTGTCTATGATTGGTGTTCGAGGGGTTTTAGCCGTCATGATCCTTTCAGGGCAAATAATACCATCAGAGGAGGAGGGTGTGGACATGCTCGGCGCTTCTTTATCCAAAGAAAAATGGAAGTAAGATGAGATTTTGATTGAAATGTGCTGGAAAGTTAGTACCATTGATTCCTGGTTGGAGAAAATTCAACATTTGCTCCTCCAGGTGTGACTCCTGCAGCGGATGATGACAGAATGAAAGTTTGATCAAAACCAGCGCAGGAATTTAACCATCCCTCCAGCTCATTCCCCCCTCGGCCTCTCTGCTCTCTCTGTTGCATTACTGTGACTGATGAAGACACCTTAGAGGCTGTCAGGAGATTTGAGGTTCAGATCTCGGCAGGAGAGGTGCAGAGACAGAGAGATAAGGTTTGACAGCAGGGTCAGAGACAGGTGAGAGGAGGAGGATGGCTGCTTAGTCAAACAGAGCATAGAGCTGCTGTGATTTGTGGATAAAGGGAAGGAAAAATAGAGGAGGGGAGAGCTAATAAAATAGATCGGTATCACCCTCGCCCGCTGAGCGGTACCCCTCCACACCTCAGCTGTCACTCCGGGAGATCAGGATGTGTTTCAGGCTCTCAGTACACACCACAGGTCAGGGATGGACACGGCCGCCTTGATGCTTTTATTGGATTCAGTTGTCTTCTTGTCATTTCCTCCGCTAATGCGATGCAGGCTGCATTCATAATCACCTCAGCATACGCAGAGCAGAGCTACATCTGCAGTTTATCTGATGGTTTTTGGTAGATTTACAGATTTGAAGCATGCACATATAGGCTCAGCATGTGTGTGACAAAAGAGAGGAAGTATCCGCACAATGAACTGAGGCGAATAAGAGTGGAGTTTGCTCGGTGGATTGTTTGGATTGAAGCATGTTTGACCTCTTTTAACATCTGTAAGGAGTGCATTTAATTCACAAACAGGCTGCAATGAGCCTAAGACAGCCTAGACCAGCGTAACCCCGGATAATGATAACAATAACAATAGTGATTTCAATGGTGTATTATCTGTACGCCATCCAGAAATGAAATATAAAACTTTCAATGAACGCATACTTCCATCATCCAATGAAAAGAAACATGGCCTCTGCTGTCTTTGTCAGTGTTTTCCATTCTTTAGATGATATGTCAAGTTATTCACTCATACAGGGTTGTTAACACGTGGTCTACCAAAATCCTGCAACTACTAGAATTACCTGCTCAGTCTTTATTTGCACATAATGGGGATAACCAACAATAAAAATTGATAATAAATTGGCAGAATAGATTAAAAAAAAAGACACATCAGTACTGTTACGCCCCACCAGAATGCGGCCCTATGGGGCTAACAACTATCCTCAACTTTTGACCCATTAAATTAACAAAACACCTTCAAAATTTTAACAAGTGATGTATTGTGACAACATAGCAAAATTATGAGCTAAGCACAAAGCACCCACAACACAAATGAGAGGCAGCAGGGCAGCAGTTCCCCACCAAATGCCTCTCCAGACTGCAGGCAGCTCTGGGCTTTTAGACTCCCAGCACCAGGTGAGTCTGATTAGCACTCAAGTGATTTCACCTGGGCAGCTATGGAGAGACAAAAGGGGAAAAACACATGCAAAACAAACACACAGCCGTAACAGTACACAAAATGAAAATCATAATGAATGAGATTTTTAAGAACCTTCTTTAAAGTACCAAGACCTATCATTCCCTGAACTTGCTCATCAAGGCTCTAAAGCAAGGCTAAAGCCTCCATACTTGTCATTTTTTCCTCTAGTTGTCATTTGTTAGTCCCTTGAGTTCTGAGTAAAGTTATAGCAAGATTTTAGCTTCACAGAGCTTAAAATACAAAACAAACAATTGAGCAGGAGAAAGAGCGGGAAAATGTAGCAAATAGTAAAATATAACACCCTTTGTAAAAAGCATGCCGTCAATTTGACTGCTCTGGTAGCTCCAGGTAGTTTTGCTCAGATCTCTTTTGTGTTTTAAACTTTTAATGATAAACAATGTTAGAATAAAATCTACACACATTTAGGAAAAGTCAGGGTGAGACTGGTGTACAGGTTTTATTTTAGAAAAGTTATGACATTGTAAATTTTGAAAGCAGTTAAAATGACTGCCTTGGTAGTTTAAGTGTTATAGTCTCAGCCAGGGCTCTAAGTTTGCAGAGAAAAAGAGAGAAAATGGAGCATTAGTTCTGGTTGGGTTTCTCGGTTATTCTTTGAGACATGCAGGTGAGCTAAATGAGTTTTAATCCAGAAATTTGAAGATGAAAGTGAATTCATTTCCTGATTTCAGGAGGTTGAAGAGAGTATTACTATAAGAAGTGCTGTAACAAATTGCTTCTCAAGGGATTAATAAGAAGTGTAACAACATTTCTTCTTAGACGAGTAATGAGGAATGAGCAACTTGTCGTTTTTTCAGCTCATCACTGCCCCTCGGCTTATTCGGCGTGCCACCCATTTATGCACTTAGACTCGTCATAATCCAAATCCTCCATCCAAGTGAAACTCATCTCAGTGTGTGAAGTTGAATCTGGGGGTTTCACAAACAGACATGGGGCTCTGTGATTTTAAAACCAGCTGGAGCTCAAATATATACATTCATACATTTGTGAATATGAGAGTAAAAACACACAGATTCTGCTGTTCATACTGAAACCCTGATCATTAGTTGGAGCCTTACTTCTATCAAACGTATATTTAACACAGGCTGGATTTTCCTCAGCATAAGGGGAAACACTGCTCTGATATTTACACAAGAAAACTCAGTATTTATTGAATCTCCAGCTCTCTGAAAAAGAAAACACACGACTCATTAAAGCACCGCTGTGCTGCTTAGATTCGAGCTCACTCTTTCTAAGCTCAAATCTAAGCAGCACAGCGGTTTGAATTTTCAAGTCCCTCACTATTTGTCACACTGAATTCATAAAGCGTTTTTTCTGGATTATGCAATCTTTATTTAATCCAAGTTTATTATCACAACCCCAATTAAAAAATGAGACACAAAACAGTGTAAAATCTTCATAAAAACAGACAAAAAAGATGTTTTTGACCATTTAAATCCTTTATTTTAATGAAAATGACTCAATGACAACATATTAAATGCTAAAACTAAAAAGTAATGAGGTGAATTACCAAGAGGTTAGTAACATGACTGGGTATAAAAACGACATTCAGAGAGGCTGAGTCTCTCTGAAGAGGTTCACCACTCTGTGAGAGACTGTGTGAGCTAATAGTTCAACAGTTTCAGAATAATGATCCTGAGTGTCAAATGTGAAAGAATGAGTAGATTTTGTCATCTACAGAACATACTATCATTAAAAGATTCAGAGGATCTGGAGAAATCTGAACAAAAAGGGACAAAGACCAAAACCAAGACTGGATGGTCCTGATCTTCAGACCCTCAGGCAGCACTGCACTAAAAACAGACAGGACTCACTTCCTGTACTTAGAATCTGTCCAATTGTAAGACCGCACCATTCACAGAGGAAACCGTATAAAAACATAATCCTGAAATGCCAACTGGATTTATTTAACATGGGCTGAGGGGAAGAGAAAACTGCCTTGTAGTCAAAAGAAATCAAAATAAGAGGGGGATCACAGACGCTGCACTCTGATCCATTAAGAGTAGAAGGACCGCTTGTAATCAACTCCCAGTCCAAATCCAAGACCTTCATATTTCAGCAAGGAAATGAAAAACCACATTCTGCAGGGATTACAACAGCATGGCTCTGTAGTAGAAGAGTCCAGCTGAAAAACTGTCCTGAAGTTGCAAAAACAGGCTTCATATAATTTGCAAACCATTAAACTTGTTAGCCACTAACTCCAAACTATTTTGGGATTCAGGTTGCATGGCGAACATCATAATTTATGCAAAAACGTGGTCTAAAATGAAACGCACACTCATGGCTGCATAGTTCATGCTCAAACATCAACCTGCACAGATGAGGGCACATTGTTAATTGTTAAAGAGATGGCATCCGGTGCCCAACTGAGTGCAGGGATGTGAGAGTCCCAGCTGGCACTTCTATTGGCCAGCTGCTCGTTTCTGTTTGAGCTGTGATTGGTTATGTGTCAGTGAAGGACCCAGGGGAGCTGTGGAGGTCCAGGGGGCTTCAGTGATCCTTGTCCTCATCATGAGCTGCTCACCCTTCCATCGCTGATTCATTTATCTCTCTACAGGCTTTCAAAACATCCATGCAGATGAAATCCTGAGTGTGTGCATGTGTGTGTGTGCGTGATGCACCTGTGCTTGCTCATGTAAACTCAATATCCTTTTAGATAAATGATCACGCTCTTTGTCTCCCCCCCTGTCTCCTCCTTTCCTTTCCTCTCCTCCCTCTTGCTCCACGGCTCTCTCTTCTTTCTCTGCGGTCAGGCCCCACACACTGACACTCTGTGGTTTTCTCTGCAGGCGTTTTTGCACAGATAAAAGTGTGTCACGAATGAGCCTTTGCCCCGTCTCTCTGCTGTGCCAAGCATGACAGTCTGTACTCTTGTCAGGACGACACCTGAGCCTGGAAGACAAACACTCGCGGTCTCTGTGTTTCATGTCTGTTTATGAAGATTTATTGGTAAAGTGGGCCTGTGGTTTTCAGAGGGACATTAGGCACACTCTAAGGTATTTTGGCCCCTGAGCTGAGTGTGGTGTTTTTATAATGAGTCCTTCTGAGGAGCAGTTGAAACAATAATCTGACCGTGTTTAATCCATCTCCCTCAGGGGCAGAAAACAGAGGCAGAGAGGTACTTCCTGAAGGCCATCCAGCTGGATCCCACTAAAGGCAACTGTTACATGCATTACGGTGAGTAAAGATTCTCCCCTTTAAACCTCCAATTCGACATTTCCTCACTTAATTCTTGAACCTTCATGTCTGAAATCTGGCAGCATAGGCTCAGTTCATGTGCACAAAGGCAGGAACTCGGACATTGTGGGTGTCTGAGTTTGGAGGGTGCAAACAACAAAGTTTCTGACCCTTTTGTCGACTCTTCCTCTAATCAGACTTAGTGTCGGCCTGTACGTGCTCAGAGAAAGGTTCCGAAAACAGAGGATGATTTCCTCAGATTGTTCTCTTTGATTTTGATGTAAATATGAAACGTGACAATTTCAGCATCTCTCTGTTTTTACTACTAACACTGACACAGTTAGACTGAGTATGAATAAGAGTTGATTTCCGCCCCTCTTTGAAAGCCTGAAAACCTTCTTCTTCTTCTTTTTTTTATATTGGACTGTCTGATGTGTCCGCTTACAGTATTTGACATTTAACATGATCGATGCTCTGGTTGAAAGGTGAGTTCCTGTATAGTCTAGACGTACTGCATGTCTTCGTTGTCACATCTAAAGGTTAATAACTCTGTTGAGGAGCAGATCAGTCACATTGATCCAGACCGTTTAAAGTGAGAAGATTCAGGGCAGAGACAGAGGACAGGATATGGATCGACATGATTGATGGGTGCTTAAAGGTAGAACTTTCTTTTTTTAAAAGCGTTTTATATATTTATTTATTTATTTTCTGAGTTTTTGCATCTCGTCCCCATAGAGACAGAGTTTTGAGTATCTGAAAATGGAGATTTTAGCAACTGCATTTTAAGGCAGATTTCTAAAAAGCCTGTTTTGTTCATATCTGTATAGAGAGCAGACACAAAGAAGCTTTTTTTTTTCATTTCACTTGGAAGGTGCTAGGGCTGGTAACATTCAGATATAGTTTTATGTAGAGAAATGATAGATTTATATTGTGCTTAAAAAATAAGTATAAGAGGAAACTGTGACTACATGATAGTGGTCCTTAAGGCTGGTTGCCACTCGACATAATTTAGAGGATAGACAACATAGATCTGTATATAGAATGGACACTGCCTGCTTCCTGGGTGAAGCCCCCGTGAGAACAGCACCCTCTGGTGACGGGCTGCAGTATAGGTCATAAATCCCATCTCCTCCAGTCATCCCTATGGATCTGTGGAGAAATTTTAGAAATTTATTACACAGAATATAATTTTTCTCCCCCCTACTTGTGATGTTGACATGTAGTTACAGTAAGACTAGTTTGTGCTCAAGTCCTCTTTTTTCTTTACAGCTCCTTTTTTAAAAGTTATTTGGGGGTTCAAGTTTTCTATGATTGACACCTGATACAGCCTATGGGCGTACAGAGATACAGTGTTTTAACAGAGCGTCATCACAGCGACTCTCCCGCCAAATGTGTGCAATACCACTGCACAAGTGGTGGTTCCAGGAAGTGAAGAAGATCAAGGAAATAACTAGAGCAATTTAGCCTCAAATTTGTGTAATGCAGGAGGCGGAGCCAAGTTGTCTGTCGTATATAAAGTCTATGATAGACAGAGAAGCTATGGGGTGAGGTGGAGATGGTCAGCGACAGGCTTGCAGAATTTTATTTTGAGACAAATGAAACCCTAAATTTAAAAGTTATATAAGTTTATTATTGTCAGTCAGCCATGCTTCCATGTACATGTTAGTTAATGACCATGAGCACCTTTAAAAGTGAAGATGTTCTGTGAACAACTTTTACCTTCAACAATATCTAGTCTTAACTTTACTGGAAAATTTTTGGTTTTAACACTTTATACACTAGGTGCAGGTCTTTGTAAGAGAAATTTCAAGTCTGGAAAGAGGGGCCACCTCTGTGATTTTCTTCAACAGGCTTACTTGTGTGTAGAAATGTGACCGGCGCTGAAATTATTAATGCAGGGACTGTCTTTCTTAAACTCACAGTTCTGCTTTTACTCTAGTATATGAAGTATTTAACAGCCTCCTTAAGTGCAGAGGTGTTTTAGCCTGGAGCTGTTTTACTCTCAGGCTGAACTCTCACTTTACACTCGCCTCTACCCTCAGGCTTGTACTCTCAGCTTCAGTTTCACCCACATTTATTAAGGAAAATATCCTCAGGTTCATTTAGTGGTTTAGCATCCTGGTACAGAAGGGGGGCTAACCAAAGTCAACAAGGAATTAATTCCTCTCCAAACCTGGCTCTTACTGAGGGGTGCGCCCCTTGGTTCATGGCCTTGTAAGCGCTCCATAATCCCATTTCTTCTGCCGAGTCTGCAGAGGTTGACCGTGGACACGGCCGCACCCGAAATAAGACGTAAAGCTCTTGTGTGGAAAACATTTCATTTGAAAGAGTTAGATCTGTCAGAGGTGGCTAATCTGAACAAATGAGGCTGAGAGATTGCCAAAGATGATGGTTTGTTGCACTCATATCTAATGTTTCATTCAGAGTGTTATTTCGGGGCCAGATGAGGCTTTCCCTCGGTCACAGCCAAAGGAAACACTCTCAGACTGTGTCCCCTGTGTGGCTCAGTGGGGATCCCTCAGGGTTTTCACAGTGCTGCTGTTCTCTCCGCCCTCACAGGTCAGTTTTTGTTGGAAGAGTCTCGGCTGCTGGAAGCTGCAGAGATGGCGGAGAAAGCGGCGCGCCTGGACAGCGGAGAGTTTGACGTGGTCTTCAGTGCGGCGCACATGCTCAGGTGAGTGAGTGACTGGAATAATTCCGTGTGTTTGGTTTGTTTTTTAATTTCCTTTTTAATTAACTATCCTCCCAAAGCTCCAGCACATGCACAAAGACACTGGATATATTGCATTCTCGGTGAAGAGGATGGGTGGGCTGCAGTTTTCCATGGCTAAGTAATAAGGAGTCTGTGTCTGAGAGAGAGAGCTCTGCTGTCTGCAGGCTTTATCCACAGGCTTACACCGCTCCTCAGCCACTGTGATTTACTTGGCTGTACTTTGTAATCCTCCTCTCTTGCTGCAGTGCCAGCTCCAGAGCGGCTGGTTTGTCTTAGCATGCTGTGCAGCTATGCATCTTCATATGCTCTCTCTCCCTCCTTACCTCCCCCTCTCTTTGTCTCTCTCTCTCACTCTCTGGCAGCTCTGGCTCCCGCTTGAAAGTCTGCTTCCAGATCAGTTCCCGGTTGAGCTGATGAGCCTGAGCGGCAGAGCTTTAGCAGCCCACAAGCTGTTGTGTTTCTGAACACAAGCCAGAGTGAAAATTAGTAAATAAAGCCATGTGCCAGCGTACAGTATGCCACCCTGCTGACTGAATCAACCTGCAGAATTATATAGTTTGACCCAGAGAGGAGATTTCCTTTTTTAAAACACATCTCTGGGATTTTCTGAGTACATCTCTCAGCCCAGAGATACAGAAAGTGGTATTTTTATCTTCATTGTTGCTGAGAGTAAGGTTAGAGATTCAAACCACGTTAATGATGCAGAGGAAAGAAGCTTGTGAACGTAGTTAGGAGGAAAAGAGACACAGTCCAGCATCTACAGCAGCCAGTAATGAACACCTGCAGTGATTGGTCAAAAAATACTTTTAGTTGAAGACTCTTGGAGGGCACAGCTTTTATCCAGGTAAAAGTCCAGCACGGTGATAACATGCAAGAGTCTTTATGCAGGCCTCTGATTTAGTTCCATGTTGGAGAGTCTGCAGTTTCTGAACATTTATCTTCATGTGGTGAAAAGAGATGAAAAAGTTTCATCAGACCAGAAGAAAAGTGACTGTGAAGGAATCGCACAGAGGCCTGAGATCTAGTATGAGATCTTATTCTATCCTAAATGACTCAGCTGATTTAACACTCAATATGAACCCTTTGTTCCTGCGTTTACTGACAAATGAAACAAATTCACTCAAAACAAATGATGGATTTAAGATTAAGAAGAACTTTATTGATCCCCAAAGGGAAATTAAATTTTATCAATTCTTGTATCGTTTACTAAACAATGTGCCAGAAATGGTTTTTAGTGAAAATGTCATTTGTATTTTTTAAATGCAGCAAAAATCCCCCCTATTAAACACAATATCTTACTGTAAACACTTTCTGCTTAGGTGGGTATCAATAAATGTGATGAAACATACAGTACAATACCTTATGACACAGTCCAGGACAATGCAACATGATGCAATGCAAGACAATATGACACGGTAGAAAACAACACAGTACAAAACAGCGCAGTACAATAATGATCGATCATCTTCCCTGGATTCATACACTGTTATTCACTGCCCTTTCGTTTGTTACACTGAGATTGAACGGTGAGCATTTTTAAGTCTGTAAATTCAATCATGTTTAAAAATATAAGCTTGACTGAACCTGTAACAGCTACAGTCCTGATGTCAGTAACAACAGTTGTCTTTTTCACTCAGTTTTCATCCATCTGTAGCCTTCAGTAAAATCTTCTGCTGTACGATCATTGCTGTCATTCTTCTGCATCATGTTTGACTGCATTTCCTCTCCTCTCAGCGTAAAGTGCAGGAACAGCTTTTGTCTTACTGTCTCCTTTTTGGGACTAAAAGTGTCCAGCACATTTCTGAGCATCTTTATTCTGCTGTCTGACACCCTGCTGTAGATCTCTGCCTCGGCCAGTTAACTTTGTTCTCATTAGACGTATTCACATCATTAACACCAGCCTGAGGCATCATGAAGCAGTGACACATTTTACAATTAAGTATCGATAACTGGCCTTAGATGGTTAAGTTGCAGAGGAAAGCATAATCCAAAACTGCCATACAGCATCCCTATAGACTTGAATCATGGCACTCAGCTGCTTTTTGCTCCGCTCTTCCCGCTCTGGTCTAATCGAGCAAGTTCTGCACCACCACAAAGAGCCTCTTCCAGGGTTCGACCCCCGGCAGTCTGAAAGAGCGTCACACAGCGCTCATCCTGAACTTTTCTCCGCCTGCTTGGCATGGGGTCTCACTCCTCCACAGCTCGTGGTCTTTACATGTTTGTCTTGGACGCAGACGTGGAAAGACCCCTCAGTTGGAAAGGACCAAGTGATTCTGCACCGAGGAAGGGAGATTAAAGGAGGGGAAGACGCTCTCAGAGGTTCAAATGTCTTTTATTGCTCTCTTGGGTTTGTGGTTTTTGACCATTTTATTTCCAAAGGAATAATTTCCGTCGCTCTCCTTTGAAGAATCTTTACCTTTTTTGTGATTTATAGTGAGAATGTAGCACAGGAAAGACTGAGGCCAACAGTTGTGTGCTTATACTTCAGTTTAGAGTGTAAAAAATGGAAGATAACCATCTTTGTAGCTCTGCAGACAGTCAGGAGACAACAAACCTCACAGAAACACACTCAAGCTCTGTTACCCAGGTTTATTATTTAATACTCACGTGAAAGATCCCCTCTCAAACCACATGTTTTCTATAAAGAGTCTTTAACCATATCTGGAAGATCACTTTCTGCATGACCACCATATCACTAAGTTAGATACACCAATTTGTGCATTTGTAGTTGTGTGATGTCCAAATAAAGTATGAGGTTTTAAAATCTTATAAAGGTAATGAAATGAAAAATTGGCATCACGAGGCAGCGCTGCCCTCAAGGAGGATGTCTGAGTTCAGCTCGGCATTTTAAAAAGAGCAGATCTCACTCGTGAAAATGTAGCACTCTCTACAGAGACAGGCTGGCTGTTGTTGAAAGTGCAATTTGTTCCTTCAGTCATTAGTTTCCAACAATGTCATGCTTACAAGCTGCACTGTCAGCGCTGTGATTCGTGCACGTCTGGGGTTAATAAAGTATCTCCTGACAACAAGATGTCAGGGTACGAAGATCAGCGGTTGAGCTGCTGATTTGAAGAATTTCTTCCTCTTCTGGGGAATCTTTCTTCACATATTCCCTTTCCATTTTATTCTCCCTCTCCTCCTCCTCTTCTTCTTCCCTCTGCTCTTTCCCCCCTTATACTCCACTCCCTCCTCTCGGGTTTAAACCAAGCTGTGGTTTACATGCTTGGACCCTACAGTCTGAGAACCCACAGTTAGACGGCTCTTGGAGGTCCAGCTTCCCCTCCTCTGGTCACAGCGTGGCAGACCTCCAACTCTGCTCTGATAATGTGTTTATAAATGTGATAATGATATTATAGAATTAGATTTGTGTCTTGTTTTTCCCCGGAAGGTCGTGCTTTCTAAATATTATGCTGGCAAACAAACACGGAGTTGTGGTTGGACAGGAAACCCACATTTATAATCTCTGGACAAATTCGGCATGTGGAGTCAGTGTCTGGAATGTAAAATGCTTCTTTGGAGGAGGGCTGGAAAAACTCAGCCGTGCTAAAAAACAAACAGCAATGACACGTTCTTCTTTATACGAGGAACATCGGTGGGTTACATAAAGAATAAGCTAACTGTACCATATCTTGAATGTTAATTAGCCACTGTTAGCGTTTTAACACAGCTAATAAAGATAGTGCACATGCTTAACAATTATCATAAAATGCACTTTTGATCCTTTTTTGTCACCTAAAAAGTGAGCTGTACACCAGGATAAAATTCAGAAAGTGGGACTCTGTTGCGGTGCAGTATTTTACCCAGAAGATGGCGCTTCAATGCACAAAGTGTGTTGGACACCTGACGACACAGGCCAGGTTAGAATTGGGTTATAAGCATACTTTAAAAAAAGTGGTTTTCAAGCCTCGAAGGGTGCTGGTTTTATTGACGAGACTTTTCAGTTCAAGAGAAAAAGAAATTAAAGGGATGAAATGACTATCAGCAAATTTGTCCACAGCAGTGGGTTTCTGAGCTCGACTATCAGACACAACAAAGAATCAAGCAACAACAGAGAAGAGCAAGCAGCATATCTGCAGAGAAGCTGCTCCATCTGAGTGCAGTGGAGGTCTTCATGAAACATTGATCTTGCTGGAAACCAACTGAAAACACTGCCTGCATCCTAAGCTGGAGCAGACTAATGTCTGGATTTACAGTGACCCTCCAAACATCATTATAGAGCTTTAATAGTGTTTGTTCGTACGTTGAAGTTAGCTCAGTTAAAATGTACTCTTTCCAGACGCACATCCATATCTGCCTTTTTTGCGTCTGGATGCTCTCATATTCAGAGTGATTATCTGTTGTGAAGAACATTTTGAAAAGTGCCTTACATTGAAAGTATTAAGTGTTATTATTGTAATCAGGGGCTTTTTAGTCCAACCATTGTAGAGGTAACTGAAAAAAAAATATTCACTCATTTGTGAAAAAGAACATCTAACCACAAACGACCGTGTGTTTCAGAACAAACTCTGATCCCATATATTCACATTTGCCGCTAATCTGTTGATCCTAAAATAAAAGCTTGGCCTCTTTTGTGGACTCCTGTGGATGATGATCCTGTAATAAACCTCGACAGCCTAAATGAAACTGCAGCTCCGCAGACCTCTCCTCCTTTGATCAGTAGTACTTAAGGGGCTCCACAGACGGCTCTCTGACTCTGCCCTTGACTTCGTCAGAGTTGAACAGTTTGCAATGAGACCATTGTTAGCATCAGTGGAAACCTGCAGCTGCAGCCTGTAAAGGTGGTTTATAGATCCAGGAGCAATAATAACAGGAAGGTTCTGTCACAGAGGAGCCACAGGTCTGACTACAACAGTGGGCAGAGCAGCGGCCCCTGAAAGAAGATAAGAATAATAAAAACAGAGGGCAGTCTTGTCCGGACTGCAGGCTGTATGTCCTCAGGAGCAGAAAGTATTTCTGGTTCCAGGGACACATGCCGACACGCCATCTGCCCACAAAGCCTTTTTGTCGCAGTCTGGCACATGCAGCTCGTTTTGGTGCATCTGTGCCATCTACTCTGCCATCCTGGTTTCTGTGGTTGTATTACTACAGTGATTTAGGCTCCTGAGTGAAGTTTTACCTGGTTTTAAAACAGACTGGCATTGAAACTGAAGCCTCCATATGACCTGTAAAAGTAACACAGAACATGAGCTAAAATATTCACATCTTTCCTGCACTTACACATAAATACCTCAATTATCTGAAGTTTCTATTACATCTATATTATTTTTATGTAGTGCATATTTGACCTTTTTTTTTCTTTACTGTATATATGATGTTCCTGGAATTTGAATTTCCTTGAGATAACCTTCCCAGAAATAATTAAAGTTATATCTCTTCTAATTTATTTTTAAATCCTGTTGCCACTGTGGTCAGTGTCAAACGGTGAAACTTGGATTGAATTTTCCGAAACACAGCTATCAACCAATTATACAAACATGTTGATCCAAAGCAAATTTTACAGATTCAAAAGGATTTATTTATACATATTGAAAAAAACAGTCCCTCTTTTTTGACAGGTAGCAGCATTTCAATATTAACATTCTTATCTGCCTAATTAAGAGTTAAATTGACAGTAAAATTATTGTAATTCACAGTTAAGTATAAATATTAAAGCTGCTGTGAGGAATTTTGGTGTGTGTGGATTTTGGCACCCCCTGTGGACAAAATAAAACCCCTTTACTCTTAGGCTTAACGTTTGAAGTGTTTTCAGACTAAAGAAGATTTATCCTCTTCACTGTAAGTGAAAACAGTGTTTCTGTCTATGTGGTCTGACACTGACCCCCCTATGTCAGTTTTAGGCATTCAAAATTACATCAGAGAAACAAACAGCCTTTTTTTTTTTTTTCAATTACTTTATTTTATTTGTTTTTTGTTTTGCTTTTGAAAATAAAAATCCCACAGTATCAGAATCAGTCTGTTTGCAACCAGTTTAAACCTCTTTACAGGGTCTATAAGCTGCTTAACCTTCAGAAAACAAATTACTTTCAGATTTCTATTTGCAGTTAAGTCTAAAATGCTCATTTTTCTGTCTGCTGAAAATCTCATCATCTCCTGTTTAAAGTCAAAGCCCATACTTCATTACAGTTCACTTTCTGTCTGTTTCCTTCAACTTGCTCAACACGCCCACCATCCCTGAGCAGAGATAGTTGCTCTATTTTAATGAATTGATGCCTAATCTTGTATAATTGTTTTTTTTTTTTTCTTAACTATTCAAATTTGTCTGGGTGTTTAATGACACATTTATCTGCAGCATAACAACCTCAGGACACAAACTTTGTCTTATTTTGTACAAACCTCCTCTCTGTAGCTGTAAATGATTTTCTGTTTCCAGACTATTTACATTCCTCTAGTTTCTCCGTGTTCATCCAGCATGCTGAAGCACACTTCCCCCCACTAGCTACAAACACAAACTCTATAAATATTCCTGATCAGCCTCAGTTTGTTGATGAGTTTTCTAGAAGTATCCAATAAGCCAAATGTCCCGACCTCAAGGTTCAATTAGAGCAGAAAACGCTGGCTCTGCAGCACTCAGCACAGATGTTATCCTCTGAAAGATGCTATCGAGAGAGAGAGAGAGAGAGAGAGAGAGAGGGAGAGAGAGACCTAAAGGCGATTGGAGGGGATTTTCTCATCCCTCATGCTGTTCCCTTCATGTTATTTTCCCAGTGACCCCTGAGTGCCAGTAAACACGCAGGGTTCAAGGCCTCATCCCGAGCCAGCAGCAATAAAGATGAGTAATGACTGCCTCTCTCTGTGTTTCCCTTGCAGACAAGCCAGCCTAAATGAGGCAGCGGAGAAGTATTACGGACACGCAGCGAGCCTGAGACCCAATGTGAGTACAACCACGGCTAGATAATCACCCCCATTACTATTTACCCTGATGGACACTTAAGCAATCACAGTCTGGGTGGCTCTCCAGTACTATAACTCGTGACAACAGCCCTCATTGTGAGTGGAGCTCCCAAAAAACCAGGGCTGGGTTTTGACTGAGCGCAGAGGTTTGTTTATGCAGCGTCCATCACCAGCTTCAAAGGACAGGGCGGGCTGAAAGGATTGAAAAGAATAATGATAATAACACTCGGTCCGGACTTTGACATCTTGAAAATGAATGGGCTCCAGTCTTTGAGAGCTTTGGCAGGAGGGGTCGAGAAACTGGATCGAGGGCCGCAGAGGGAGGAAAATATGTTTGGCATGTGGTCATCGAGTTTGTTCAGTGTCTTGATTAGAAGAAATTTGCTCAGGATTAATGATCCAAATATATCTGCACAATGTTATGCAGACAATAAAGTTTAGTCCCACAAGTACACAATGAGCTATAATACAAACAAACAACGTCAAACAAATCTTGAAAGTAAAACAAAAGACCCAAATTTAAGATTTCTTCAGAAACATGAAACTAAGCTCCTACCCTCTTTGTTCATCCTCTCTGCAGATGTCGAGTTCAACTTTGGCCAATGTGTATTTTAAACATGTAATTCAACCCAGATGAAGACAAGAAATTACTCTCTGCTTTATATAGATGCATGCAGAAAATATTTCCCCAAAAACCTGAAAATGCCTGTTTTTGCGTGTTTTTTGTTAACTGGGAACAACTCTACTATTTTAGTTGGGTTGTTCAGAAGATAATGTAATAATCAGCTATAATGTCTAGTGGAGGAAATGCCCAACAAGTAATGACCACATTTAAGGTGTAGACTTGTCAGTTTACAGTATATTAATGGTTTTCTTGATTGATGGCGGCACAGTTAAAACAGTAGGACCTGAGTATTAACAATAAATCAACATCAATTTTAAAAGAAAGAGAGAAAATGTGACAAAGCTTTAAGTTCTACACAGAAAAGGCGACTTCTGGTGTAAGGTGGGTTAACAGTCAACCTGAGTTTGATGTGCACAAATGAATCCAAGGTATACAAGCACAAGATTGATCAGCATTACACAGTATGTTTGTATGCAGAGCTAAGTCATGCTATGATTATAGTCACAGTTAGGGATGGGAATTGTTAAGAATTTAGCGATTCCAATTCCAGTATCGATACAGCTTATTGATACGATTCCTTATCGATTCTCATGAAGTGAGAAATAAGAGCAAATAAATAGGTTTGTCTCTTTAATATTGTCACCTTTGGACAGAAGATATCCGTGCACTAATAATTTGTTCTGTGACCTACCCTTTGACCACTAATCTGGTCACAGCTTGGTGATGTTCCTTTATCTTTTCCTCTGCTATTTTACTCTTCCCTGCCTCGATGAAAGTTGTGCGAGAGCGACTCGCTGCAGCCTCTGAGCCGGTGTGAGAGCCAGCCTCTGAGCTAGCATGACTCTGGCAGTCATCGTCATCTAAATGTAATTTAAGGAGATGGAGAGTATTTGTATAGAAAAAGGGGGTTAACATGGCGCTAACATCTACACAACAGACACGACCTGGAGGAGATAAACGTTACCTTCAACATTTGAAGCAGATGACGCTGAGACGTTAGCTCTGCTCATACTTTTGCCTTTACCAGTCTTGCCTTCGCTCAGTAGCGTATCAAACACGTTACACTTCTGCAAATTAATTGCATGCTGGGTGGACAAATGTTTCCTCATATTGGAAGTATTTCCCCCCTTGGAAGAAATCAAAGCTTTGCAAGTAGCCCTGGTATCATAATTTTGCACGAAATACAGCCAAACTCTGGAGTGCTTTTGCCGCGACGCCATGCTGGAAAGTCCTGAACGAAACACACTTAACGCTTACTACGTCATCGTGCATAGAGACATAAGAGGGACCAATAAGCAGAATTGTTAAGGTAGCAGACAAACAATTCTTAGGAATAGAATCACTGGAACCCGGTTCTGAAAAAGAACCGGTTGTCAATTCTCATTCCGAGTCGCAGTTAAAGCTCAATTACACAATTTAAGTAAACTACTGTCACTGTCCTCGTTTATTAGCACCACGCAAGAATCAAATAACTGTTGATATCGATATCGGTTGATAGTGGCATGTTGTCTCACAATGCAGGATTAAATTCATAATGTTGTCGATTTAAATTGGACCATAGCCTTGGTGCTCGTCGTGCGTCAAAGTGTCAGCAGCCAAATGAGCATGCAAAAAAAATTCAACTACAGCCATAGGGTTGAATCTTTATCTTTGACAATGAGGGGTTGATCAAAGCTTCAAAATGTCACTAAATATTACACTGAGCCATTAGTTGTCCCAATGGTGAAATCCCCCCCCACCAAACTCCAAATTTTGAACCAACATAACCTGGTAGGTGGTTGTTGCACCAGGAAATAAAAGTGTCACTGTAAATGGAGAAGAGGCATCCAAGAATTGAGAGTCTGTACCCATACACAACTGAACTCCTTAACCCACCCAGACTGTTACAGGATGAATTTCTATTATTATTATGATCATTATTAATATTATCTTTGATCATTATCTGTTACTGTACTCAACGGACAGATCTGACGTAGAATGGAGGAAGGTATGGATTTTGATAGGTCCAAGGTCGACCATTTAAAATTGAGCACTGTCTTGTTTACACAAACTCAGCATGTGTACATCAGAGTTTTATCACCAGTGATGGATCTTTAGCTTGTCTACGTCTCAGCAGAAGAGGTTGTTGATGAATTTAAATTGTTAAAATTTGTGCCAACGACCTGACGGGTAGACAAAGATCCAGAAAGAAAGGGATGGATGGAGACATACAGTAACACCTCATGTAGATTGATAGCCATAACACCACATTATTTTGATGTACTCCGATTTTTCTTGGTATTTTGTCTTTATTTGTTGGACAGAAAATGAGGGACATAGAAATGGGTTTGACTTACATCTGAGGGTCAAACTGTAGCAGTTGCAGCAAAGATCCAGCCTCTACATTTGTGCCCACACTCCTCAAACTGAACTGAAGTGTCACACACAACGAATTAAGATTAATATCGTGCCGCACTTAAAACCTCAAGAGATTGGGATTTATTGTCAGGAGACAGGGTTCACCACAGAGAAGACAACTGTCTTTCACCCCCTAATGGATGTGAACTCTTTTTAAAATTCTGAGTGTGTTTGGTTTCCTAACAGCTTGATTTCAGGCCAGATTCAAGATATTTTCACATGACTGCTTCTTGGCAACTGTTACCGCACAAACATGTGATTATTGTCCACATCCAAACCCCGAGGCCCTCTTTTGCCCCTACTTGGTCACTTTGCCTGGATGATTTTTTCCATTAATATTGCTTACAGCTGAGGCATGATTGTGCTTTAGCATCTTCATCCATCTTCCTTACAATTACTCTTTGTTCTCTCAGATACGACTTGACTTAAGCCTTGTAGCCTGTCCATCTTCATTTATCAGTTCATGCTTTACTGCCGCTTGACTCTTCACTCTCCAAAGGCCCTCATGTTTTATATTAAGCACATATGTTTGCTCTTTCTGACTGAGAGAGGACAATTGCCTCCATTCAAAGGATTTAGTCCTTTAGTCCTCCCATCTCGATGAGCTAAATCCCAAAGGATGCTTGCTTTGGTGGTCAATCTGTGCACTCTGTGACATCTGTTCTCTGCAGATCCCCCGGCCCATGGAGATATTTCTTACCTAAATGCCAGTCTGATGCCATTATTCTCAGGTCATTCTCCAGCCTATAGTTCCAAGTCCTGACTCTCAAAGTCTTTGCAGCACATGTTACTTTATGGTCTAGGTTAATATGCTTCACATCTGGCCTCTCCTCAGCTGCTACATGCCAGTTTTAGGAAGGGTAGGGAGGCAGAGAGGTTACAGAGCAGCAGGAAATGGGGAAAAAATGAAAGCTTCTGACAAGGGAACATTTCGCAGAGTGTTGTGAGCGTGAGGAAGAATGCTAAAGTAGGGGTATAAATCACTGGAGTCTAAAATGTATGAAAGTCTGGGGAGGGGGGAGCTGGGTGAGGAAAGGTAGGAGCCTGCAAGGGAGAGAGGAGGAAGGAAGCTGAACTGAGGATTTGATAAGTTCTTCATGAACGCAGAGAGAGCGAACTTTAAGTCTTTGCTGCAGCTGCTCGGAGAAGTGATTTCCTCCTCAGAGATCTTTCCTGAGGGCTTTATACGTCACATCACTCATCCGTTTCTATCCTGGATGAACTCTGGAGACTTTCTGTCCTGGTTTGGGGTTTTCTGTCTAGGTCAGGTTCTCATGCACATCCACCAAACTGATGTCTGCACAGAGATTTACAGTGTCTATCTTTGAAACTCATGTCAGAACTGTGGTTACACATCTTCACCAGCCTCTCATCCATCTAAATCTCTTTTGTTCCAAACAGACTTTGTCCCAGAACTCTGGAAAAAAAAACTTTGTATAAACAACCTTATAGAAGCTTTCTCACCAGCTTTTCCCAAGCCCTGTGAGGACACAGATCCACCATGTGGCCTGAGAAATGTAACAAAGAAACTTTAATTTGTTGTAGAGGCATTATGTGAACAACTTCAAATCCAAACAAGGATAAGATATTCAACAGATGGACTTGAGAATCTCAGTTTTTACCATGTTTTTAAACATCCTGCTTGTTTGTGTCATCCTGATGTTAAAGTGTGGGTTTCAAGAAATCCAACTTTGCGATCTGAAGGACCCTTGAATAAAATGTGAAAATCGTGGCATGTAAACATCTTCGCTCAGTAATGGATTAAGTCAGGTCTGCAACATGACTCAGGTATTTCAAAGTGTGGAGGCTCTCATTTTTGTCAGATTGCTAAGTTGCCATGTTTGTATTTAAAAAAAAAACGCACATCACAGGGGCCTCCGCAAATGAAATACATAAATCAGAAATTGGAATACAGAAATAACCAGGTTTTTTGAGGCTGAGGGGTGAACACTTTACTGCTTTTTGAGGACGGAAAAGTTGAACGGGGATACCAAAGCACACATCATGACACAAAGGCTGTGTAGGGTAATGTCAAACTGGTATGTCTTCTCACTTTTAAGCTAAGAAAGCTAATTGTTTTCTTTAAAATGTTTTCTTGAACAAAGACAGGTAGTGTTAAAAAAAGACAAATGCATGCTTCAGTGAAAACCACATCTTTACTACAGGGGAATGGTGCTCATGGGAAATGAAGTATTCATTCTAAATAAACACAACAGATTTTATTTAAAGGGGTAACAGGATCAATTTGAACTCCTCATGGTGACTGATGATTTTATGCCCCACATGAGAAATTCATCATTGCAAGACAAACCATTTCTACTATAGTTTTTACTTATAGACCAACCAGTGCACTGGATCACGAGGAAAAAATGTTAGGTGTAAGACAACAACACAACAGCGGTCCAAGGTAGATCATGCAGCATTCATGCTAAAGTTCTGCAGGACAAACTCAATTAAAGACTTTACAATCTGGTGGAAGTTTGAGATTTATATCTCTAATGGGGCACTCACACTAAGCGCGAGTAAAATCATCTACTCGCTTAATTCGCGTGAATCTAGACGCATGAATTAATAGTATTTACTCGCTTCATTTGCGCGTCAGTGGTAATTTCAACACTAATCCCTGCCAGTTCAACCAGCGGGATCAAGTGATGGACAAAGTTTTTTTACAATTTACCAGGTAATCCGACCTCCCCACTCACTTGCCTCCAGGCGAGCTCCTTTTAATTCCGGTTTCAGTAATTGATAGAAAAAGTATCATATAATTCGGGGCACCCACATACCGACACGATCAGTTTGTCCTCCATTTTAGATACCAGTAAACAACCGTTCCGTTTCATACATCACCTGGAAAATTTCGTGCTGATTAGTTTCCGTGACGCGAATATCTGCTCAAGTTGAGACATCTTCAGCTCCCGCTCAATTCGCGTCATTTGCACTGCCAGAGTACGAGCATCTAATCACATCTTTGCATTGACTTAACGTAATTAACTTAACCCTGAAAATTTAGGCTTGTTTATAAAGAGATGTACTCAACAAGAAACAGTGAAGGAACCAGGTAACAGTGTAGAACTTCGCCAGCAATGATCCCTCCTGTAGGTGAATCATCCTATTACATTTATTATATTTCCTGCTTTCAACAAGGCTGATCTCCGTTTCCCATTTAGGGTGTTCTTGGGATTGTTTATTTCTTCTCTAATGTTTTTTTAGTGATAGATCTACAACACCGTAGGGTCTTTCTTTGTTTGCAAACCATGAAAGGGCATATAATCAATTTAATACTCTATTTTGTTTCTAAATATCTCCTGCAATTCATTGTCACTTGTTCACATTTTCTCAGGGCATACCAAAGATTTTTTGCAACATTTCCAAAAATCCCCACTTTTGTCTCATTCAGAGGCATGTTTCCCAGAGATTTACTGCTGATGAGTTAATAGGCCATGAAAAAGAAATTAGGGTCTGTGGTACGCTACATCACAAATCGTCAAAAGCCATAATCATGTGCCATTTCATGCGACAGTGATTTATGAGGTGATAATTATAGGAAAAAGTCAGATTCGGAGCAGTAAAAGCTCAGGATGGGCCAGTTTTACAGAGAGTGTTTTATTCCAGCATTCCTGGTTTCCTAGGGATTACAGTTACAAACATTATAAAAGTCTGAAGCAGTAAAACGGTAGCCTCACTGCAGGACAGACAACTTTTCCACACTTTTAACCTTAATGGAGATCAGATGTTGTTGTTCCTCTGGCCCGGTTACTCTACAGTCCAGAAGTGATTGCACCCTGGACATTTTCCTGTACTCATGTCCTCATGACTCACCGCCCGTCACATTGATGATGATTCTGCCCCTCGGCACCAGCAGAAATCTGCAGAATATTTATCCAGACCCACTTCAAAGTGGAAGTCACAGTGACGTCAGAGGCCAAAGGAACACACAGAAACATGGTTACCTTCTCTGACTTGGTGATCACACAAACAGAAGGCAGTGGCATGTGTGTGTAGTTTGCTGTGCAGCCTCACTAAATGAATAAAACTGCCCTGAGTGGATAATAAATTCATAAATATTTGTTAAAAATGGAGGAAATATGAATGAGTGTTTGATCTACTTCTTATTATTCAGCGAGTCTCTCTTTTTTTTTCTCCAGTTTTGTGAGAAGAATCTGATTTTCAAAGCTCAGATCTGCTCAAAGTTTCTCTGTTTGGACTCAACACACTGAGATTACGATAAATCAGACATAGTTGCTCAAATTCCCATCACTGGCTAAATTATGCACGCTCCAAAGTGTGGATAGATAGATAGAGTTGTTATGCATTATTCATTCCAGAAAACATCCACTGGTGGCCTCTGATGTTTAAAGTCTGAATATTGATGGAATAATTCTACAGTCCAAACAAACCACTGATGGAGGGTAAAGCGCTGTTTTTGTTTGAGTTTCAACTGCTTTTCTGCACACATCCCAGCAGCTGACTCTGTTTTTGTTCAGGCTGGACTGATAGTGAAACCCGTTTCCTCTCCACTCTCCACTCTCCACGTCCTGCTCCTCTCCCTGCTCTCCTCTCCACCTCTCCCAGCTTTCCTTACTCCTCCTCCTGCTCCTCTTTCTGCTCTCCTCTCTCCTCTAGCTCCTATCTCTGTTTCCTCTCTCCACCTGTGGCTGCCTGATAGTTTATGCAACATGTTGTAGCAGTCCTCCATATATCTTGGTGGAAGCAGTAACTTCCTCCTGTAACAAAACTTTGTTTTTTATTGATCTGCGATTGGCGGCTACGGCCTTTTTGTAGCCGTTCTGGATGCAGTGGAAATTAGGGGTTAGTTGTTCATTATTAGCAGGTCAAGACACCTACAATGCCCTTAAAAGGGTACAAGACTACAGGGCTGTGTGTGCACACTTAAGTCATACAAGAATAAAAGTATAGGAAATTAGAATATAGTATCACTAAATGCCATTTTTAAATAGTTGTGATAAAAGCTCAGTTGTATAGCACCTCTAAAAACAAATGGTCACGAAGAGCTTTATATACAAAACTGATTTTAAAAAATGCTGCCAGGGAAACATGCAATCATTTATGTCCACAACAATCAGAGGATATGAGAAATACAGGTAACAGAAATCAGTATCTGAAAATCAATCAATCAAATCAATTACATTTTATTCATATCGCACCAATTCACAATAGTCATCATCCAAAGACACTTTCCAAAGAAAAAGAGCAGGTCTAGACCACGCTCATTGTTTGATGAATTATCAAGACCCAACCTTAAGATGGGACAGATTTGACCCATCTCATCTAACATGAGTGACAGTGGCGAGGAAAACTTCCTTTTAACAGGCAGAAACCTCGGGAAGGACCAGACTCATGTTAGACAGCCACGAAGCCACTGCTGAGTTGTACAAGCACTTTCATACAGGTAGAGCAACATGTTTGTGTTTCAATCTTACTCATAAATTCACTTGACTTGCTTAAATGTATTCAATCATTTCTGTCTAGGCTGAAAATTATAATTGACCTACATCACAAGCGTCCGTATTCTGTCAATTATTTCCACTTTCACAAAGTTAGTAACAATAAAAGAGTCCCCACTTTGTCACAGAGGGCACCAAAGTCAGCACAGACAAAACATTTCTCACAAGAGCTTTGATCAAATGTTTTAAGGTAAAACTGTGACAATATTAATGCCACGGTTCGTGCGTGTTTACATTTTACAGTCACACAAATACAGACATTGCCAGCAAAGTGGTCATTGGGCTGGATTTCAGTGGTTCTAGAAAGACTTGATTTGAAGATCATTCTTGGACAATGAGGAAGTGCTGACAGCACAACGTCTTTTAGGTCATTTGACTGACAGTGCATGTCCTGCAATGTGAATATTGTACATGCACACATCGCAACTGCAATGTCCCAGAAATGTTCTGCTCTGCTGTAGTTGTTTTGGGGTGTCAAGGTAATAATGACTAATAAGTCACACCAGCATATCATCACTCAGACATTGTTGAGTTTGCTCTTTGGTGTTATTGAATTATGTTTCTCCTGAAGAGAGAACAAATCCCAGATTGAAAACTTTGATGAATGAACAATATGATGTTTTAATCTTGTTAAAAACAGTTTAAGTGGGTTTAAAAATGTGGTTTGGTGAATGAGGCCCAGTGTGCCTAGTTTCAGGATTAGGAAAATTCTTGCTATTGTTGGACAGAAGAGAAGGTCTAACTTTGCAGAACAGCTTTAAGCTACCCTGAGGTGCACTTAGCATGAAACTGATCTCATCCTAAAATGAGATTGTTTTCTCTTCCAGTATCCTGCAGCCTTGATGAATCTGGGGGCGATCCTCCACCTCAACGGAAAACTGCAAGAAGCCGAGGCCAATTACCTCCGAGCGCTTCAGCTGAAACCGGATGACAGCATCACCCAGTCCAACCTGCGTAAGCTGTGGAACATCATGGAGAAGCAGGGCCTGAGGACCACTAGCTCCTGAGTTCAGCCCGCCTACCTGCCATCTGCACGCCAGATCTGGAGGAAAGGACAGCCTGTACGCCCCTCATCTTCTCTCCACATACAGGAGAGACTCAGGGAGGATGTTGGCTCAGAGAGGCCATGACTGTGCGCTCAAGCTCCCCTAATAACTCCTGAGCTCTGCACACACCTCAGGCCAGCAGCTCTCCTCGCAGGCATTGCTCAGTTTGGCAGGCGCTGCGCCGTATTTGGACTCTTCAAAATGAGTTCTCTCATAGGAACCACTTTTTTTTTTCTTCTTTTCTTTTTCTTTTATAACTAGAGCACTTAAACTTGAACTGAGGTAGGTACATCCCTCAACCTTTGTGATCAATTAGGCTTTTTTGAATCAAGGCTTTGTAGTTTAGAGGGGGATATTTGTCCCTGAGCAGTGAGATAAACTATAAAGAGAACCTCATGAGGCTGCACTGGAGGTGTTTAATAAAGATCTGCCTTTTATCAGATGCTCAAGCTTCAAAATAAAGAAATAAAGGCAGTGTGGAGAGCACCAAATTACCATATAAATCAAGTTAAAATCTCTATTCACATCTTTACTTCGTCTTGCTAATGAGATTACACTCACACTTTATAATAAAGACATTAGCACCATCATTGGGAGCCACGTGTAGCGGAAGAGAAGACATTTGGTACAATAACTTGAAAAGGGAATAAAATTTTGTAGCTATTGCAGCTCCACAAAAGCCACTTTTAGCTCTCTGTTAAGGTTTTTTTTTTTTAAATACTGCGCGTTTTATTTTTAGAAGAGCTCGTCAGGAATGAAAAGAGGACTACTTTCACAAAGTAATGCCTTATATTGAAAAATGTGCGAATCTTCTTTGGCAGAGTGCTGAGGGAGAGTGTTTGGGCCAGGTGTGAAATGAGTAAACAGTAAGAGAGTTTTTCTTTTCATTACGCATTTTTTGGGGAAAAAGTTAACGCTTGTGTTGGATTGGATATTTTTTAATTCGAGAAATAGACTTAGTATCCTTTTTTAATAGGCAAAACTAAACAAGCCTATCAGCAATGAGATTTTCATATCATAATCTTTAATGCCTGAAACCAGTGGGAGTTGGGTTAGTGTCAGCCAAGCCTGTTTCCACAATTTCTACATCAAATATTTAATAGCTTTGATTAAGTTTCCTGAAGTTTCGGTTCATCTTCAGTCATATGCTGGTTAACAGTGTGTCATATTGTGAGTTTATATGTTTTTCAAGAAGCTGGAACTACAGCTGTGCATGTAAACATACACTTATTTGCTTTTTCAGCTCATAATGAGGCATCAGTAATATTTTCAGTCTATTTCATGACCAGCTGAAAACCACTTACTAGAGCTTTAAATCAGGAAATTGTGTTCAACGCAATTCTTTGAGATTTTGAATTTATTCTTTACGTTTCTTTACATTTACTTTTCTTGAAGTGCGTGATGAAAAAAAAATCCCCCGTCATTTGTGGCCCAGACACGCTCCCACAGAGTACAGAAGCAAACATCTCCAATAAAAACCACGGCTATTTTTTGCTCTGCACTGGAAAAAAAGCCAAGTCATCCTGTTAGCTTGCTCTTTAGCGAACTTATTGAAGCTATAAATGGAAATATTAAGCTATCCTCCTGTGGGATTACCACAACAAAGAGGCAGGTACGTCCGACTTTGTCATACAGCTTCAACTTTCTAAGACGAGTGTGTGAAGCACTAACGAAAGAGTTCAAACCAAATACAAACATTTTGCCTACGCCACTCTTTTTATTTTATCACAGATCAATGCAAAGACAGCACCTCTGAGGGAAATGTTTAAAAAAAAAATATGTTTTTGTTGGGATGAAACTAATTTCATTTTGTTTGTATAAATGAATCTTAATATATACTTACATTGTGTACAGTATACAGAGAATCATGCAGCAAAAAAGTAGCCAGACTGAAAGTGAAAGTTTGGTCTGTTACATCTGAAGTATTTCTCCGTCAGTCTTAAGGGTCTCATTGTGTATATATATTCTGTGTATTTAACATCTATTTGTTTCTTTGTTCGTCGTCAACATACAGTACGTAACACAGCACCTTACTGGGAGTAAGGATATGTACATTATTTGTGATATTTGGTTTGTTATCAGCCACGATGCTCCTGAAATGTCCCTCTTCTTAGTTTTAAAGAACATTTAAGTTATTGTTTTGTGTTGTCATAGCAACAGAACCAGCTGGCACTGTGTTTTTAGAGTCAAATGAAGGAAAAAGAGGAAGATAGAGCCCATTTTAGTGATTAATAAGAGTCAGTGGAGGATAAAAATCCATTCATACATCACTCTGTTGGTGTGAACACTGTTCTGTGTTTTACTGTGATGGTCACCAGTGATGTGTTCAGTCAGATAAACACCGCTCACAGTCACCCCCCCGTCCCTCACCACTCACACCCCACCATCACACCTGCCTCCTCCTGTCTCCTGTGTACAGAAAGTGTTCATGAACAAACACTGATTGTTGTTTTTTCTCGAGTGAAGGTGTAAAAAAAAAAAAAAAAGTGTTTCACTCTGTGTCTCTGCTCAGGGATCTTAAGCAGTGGGTTATTGCAGAAACTTGTTCACAGAGCGTTTACTAAATTAAAGATTTATTTTTGAAAGTTGTTGTATTTGTATAAAGTATGGAGATTTGTAGCCTTTTTTTCTCCTTTTTTTGTAATATAAAGATGAACAATGTGCCAGAATAGAATTTTTTTCTTCCAGTTGTTGCTTTTTTCCACAATAAATTTATGGTGTTCTGCTTTTATTTTGGTCTCCTGTGTGCAGCTTTCTTTTCTTTAATACCCCTGTATTACATTTCAGGTAGATTTATATGCTTTTAAGTTGTTCTGTATTACCCAAATACAAGATTAATCTCCCCCCACTCCCAAGTAGATTTTTAGGATAAGGCTGAATGAAAACCAATATATATATAAAACATTCCTCTGCCCTCCAAACTGTGATCTGTCCCTGGCACACACTGAGTTCCCACCAGCTAGTATTTGTAGCACTAGTTGTAGCGAGTTGTTGACAACACAAACCATGAGTTAAAAAAGAGAAGAAAGAAAAGAGGAAAAAAAATAGGTGACTGATCATGACATATTACGAAAAAATATGGAGAGGTATGGCGTCAGAGAAGTTACTGGCTGAAAAGTAAAGTCAGGTTGCTAAGACATTAGCTATGGTGTCCCACAGGGTTCAGATTTTGGACCTTAACTATTTATCTAGTACATAAAAATACATGCAAAGTGCCTGATTTCTTTACAATTCACTGTCTCAGCAGATAACACAAATATGTAATGTTCCGGGGATTATCTGCAGGGGCTACTATAGGTGGTCTAAAAAGTAATATAAAATGCTGTGTGGCACCGATAAACATTAAATTTGAACAAAACCAAAGTTATGTTATTTCGACACTGTGAGGTTAACACAGAAATTACTTTTGGAAATAAATAACATGCAAATTGAACAAGTAATAAGGGCAAGTTTATGAGTGTTTACTCAACCACAAGCTTTTCTGGAAAGGTTTTAAGAAGCACAGGAATACTGAGTAAAGCCAGATACATCTAAAATCATAAAACATTACACAGTTTCCACTGCACTCTGACTTTACTGTCTGTGTCCTTTTCTGTTGAAGTTAAAGGAAACGTTTATAAAAACAATCTACAAAAGAGATGCATGCTGCAGTTTTGGAAATAACCCTGTGAAACATCTTACTTGTGTCAATAAAAATATGCAATTCTATTTACAAGTTCATATTCAGCTATAAACACTAAAACCGAGGGTCTTGAACAGTAAATTGGAAAAAATGTCTTGAATCTGTTTGTTTCAAATTATGTATGGTGGATTATTTGTTGTTTTTACTGTTTTTGTTATTGTTAGATGTTGAAAAAGGTCCTATTTGTCTCAACTGTCTCTACCTCTGACCTTCGGGGTCAGCTTACATCCACTCTGATTGGACAACAGACCATCAGTTAATCAGTATTTACGCATAGAGCACCAATTCACAACAAATATTTTTTCACGATGCTGTACAAAAAACCTGGTTTGGGCCATACTCTCTGTGATACAAAGACCCAACATAAAGATGGGGTGAGATGGCAGCGATCTAGAGAAACCTATGAGATAAGGGAGCAAAGGAACACAGGAAAGACTGGAAATGACTTAACTTCAAATATGACCGGAGCCGATGTTCAAGATGATCTCAATTTTTTCAGTCGTATATAAAGGAACAAATCTCCTCTTATATCTGGCCAATAAGGTTAATATTTTTTTCCCACTGTGCCAAAACAGGAAGCTTCTTAAACTGAATCCTTTCCTCTTCAGGTTTTCTTTGTATTCATGCATTATTTAAGCCTTATGGGGTGGTCTTATATGCTGTGGAATCGGTTTTACAGGAGGTTTAAAGTTGCCCCCTGCAAATCTGCTGAAAGAAGTCATAAAATCAACTCAAACAGATCTCCTCCACTTTGATGTTTGTACAACAAAGGAGACTTGTAAATATTCCCATATGTAAAGGGCAGGACTGTGACTGCAGCTCTGCATATGGCTGCTGTGTTTCGATTACAACCGCCTCCACAAGTAGACCCTGCTGAGAACCTCGCAGTCTGCCATGTGATGTTTCTCACATGTCTACATAGACGCTCTGCTCCAGTGATCAGCGCTCACCAGGGTGCCCGGATCGGACTTAGTGGACTGGAAAAAAAACGCCTACTCCGTCCACTCCTCTTTAATAACACAGGTGTGCCTCTCTTATCTGGATAAACAATGAAAAAGTAAAGGTTGATGGTTGGTCGGTTGGATTCATGGAGTCACGCCACTAAGTCAGTGTGCTTTCATATCTTCTCCGAAGGATGTTGGGTTTCTTCCAACATGATATTAAATATTTCACTGACTTGTAAAACAAGTGGCAGAGGGCAGAGGACTCCTCAGGCTTGGTCTCTTCCTTAACAGACTGTATAAATGCAGCAACATTTCAGGTCTCACAGCTGCAATACAAGCTCTTTAAAAGCTCTTTCCGTCAGGTCCTGTAATGTGTTTGTGCAGGAGTAACACTCCTGCTTGTTTTCTTAAATGAACTCAGCAGGTAGATGTTGAATGCATCAGTTTATTTGAATCGCTGCTCAAACAAACACAGACACTTCCAGACTATAATCTCCTCATTTGCATTTAAACCTCTTGAGAATTGAGTGTTAATGGCAGCGTTTCATTTTGTTTGTTTGTCTTTGGTGCTGCACAGCTATAATTATAGTGATCATGATAAATAAAGCCAAGTATTCTTCTAATTAAACATCATTATCAGCAGCAGAAAGCCTGTAAATTAAACCATCTAAAAGATTATAGACTGGTGAGAATAGTCATTTTTGAATCCTCAGTGTCAGACCAAAAGTAAAAAAAGAAATGCTTTATGTACTGTGTGTACGCTTTTATGTAGATCAGCAAGTAACTTGTGTTTGGACTTGAAGAAAGCATTATTGTACGGACACCTGACCTCCAGTTGGAGGTTCTCAAGATGTTTTTACTGTTGGTGATACAGAGACACTGTTGGGTCTCTGTATCTGTCACTTGCAGGTGCTGTTTGGATAATTCAGGCCTGATATGTTTGTTTTTTTCAGCGGCACAATGAAGTGACAAAATCAAATTAAAATGCTTTTATTTTACATGGCGTGTATCCTTAAGTAGCCAGTGCATTGTGATCCACTCAGGTCTTCATCAGGGCTAGTGTCTGACAGTTTTCACATGAGTATTGCAAATCACTTGGTTGGAAGGATCAAGCACTTAAAAGGAACAGGCCAATTGACTCAAAACTAGGAAGTGGCACTTTATTCATTTCAATACTTCCTCCTGACTCAGAGTTTTGATAAATGTTGCATAATCCTTGTAATTTTTTGTATAATTTTAGTTTATTGTTGTACATAGAGGGCAAAGTTTGGCCAGTAAAGCTAATTCTGGTTCTAGTTGTTTATAAAATATTAAAACACATAATATCACCTTTTTTGTTTTGTAGCATCACAGAATTAAAGGCTTTACTCTGTTACTCTTTGAATGTTTGCTTTGTGCAGTAAAATGACCACTTGCTTCTTGAGGACCTGTTTTCTGGCGTAAAATACTGTATCATAAATCACAATTACATGCACAGTGAGACTGAGTGGCAGTTTTTGCATGATTAGGACTACCATCTTTTTTCAAAGTTAAAGAAGTCCAGCTCAGCTTGCCATATCACAATTTCATTTAAAACTACGGAGCCGCCTCCCTTTGATGTGACATACCAAAACAAATTGCAAACACATTAGCAACCCCCTGGGCAATAGATGGCTATTGGACATCCAGTTATTTTTTAAACCTAATTTCAACCATCTGTATATCTGTAGATGGAATTAAGACGTTGCACTTTATCCCACTAGTCGATAAGTATTTATTTCAAAAAGCAACTGTGAGTTGTATAACTGATCTCCAAGCACTAAACCAAAATAATTATGATAGCCGTTGAGCAATATACTGGTAGAACTCTGTTAGCTGACTAGTCTAAACTAAAATTTAGATGTCTGAAAACTTTCATTTTTAGACCTGTGGTAGCCTGATTTTAGACCAGTCATCCAGACTACATTTAGACATCTATTAGACCTCTTTCAGACCAAAAAATGCTCATTGGGAAGCAGCTAACACATTATTTGTCCAACAATGAAAGTAAAGACAATTTTGCAGCTCTGTCCTTATGACATGTAGGAAATAACAGCTTCGCCTGTATTTAAAAAGCCCAGTTGTATTCAAATTAACTCAAGAATGCTACTTTTTGAACAACATGTAAACACACTAATAAACGTGACATCTCTCTTTGCATTTCGGTTATATTGACACAAAGGTTGCAACTCACTTTCCAGATGATAATGAAGGTCTAATAAAAGAGGGTCTTGTCTGTGCACAAAAGTTGATGAGTTCAAAATGTCATGAGACAGTTGGGTTAAATAAGATCCAAACTTATTTCGTAACTGATGATATAATATGTAATTCACTTTTGGTTTCTGCTCCCATCCAAAGTATCCACATTTTTCTGAGTTTATAGCTCCTAAATCATCACTGTGTGTTTTCCACTAACTTTTACTTTATTGCTTTATGTGACCTCTTGCATCAAGAACAGTTTCCACTCTTACAGTGGAGTTTTCTTTAATATGCGAGGTGCTGGCAGAGCTGCTTTTACCAGGCGAGTATGTGTTGGTATGTGTGATGAAGTATCAGCACTTTGATCTGCAGAGTCTGAGCCCAGCGCTCATGGCTTCTTTGGAGCAGCAGGCTGTGCGTGATGCTTAAAAAGTCCTCTCCTCTGGACCTAATATCCACTGTTATTTCTTGATAGAAGAAGCATTAAGATGAGACTCTGCTTCATATTACTGCAGAGTTTTGATGTGCAGAGAGGAAATTGTCTTTCTTTGGCTTTTGTTTTTGAGCAATAACTTCTGCTACTGTACAAAGTGCTCTTTCCACCAGGGAAGGGGGCACAGGTTAGATCTTTAAAACCACTTCTCAAGCCAATTTAAACCAACAACTTGTAACTTTTTAACCTTCATGTAATATTTTGCAAACTTTTGTGATGGTACATCCACTTACAACAAGTTGAATGACACCTCTGTCGTGGCCTGAGGGGGTCTGTGTTGCTCCCCACTGAGCAATAGATGGCTAGTAGATGTCTAGTTTTTTTTTTTTTAAGGCCTAATTTCAACCGTCTAGATTCTGTATATTTTTAGACAGAATTTAAACGTTGCACTCTAACCCATTATTTAATTAGCCTGGCTGGGCCATCCTGTTGCGTCAGTCACTTGACGTTCCTTCCCACAACAGTCTGGACTTCGGCCCATTGGAAGCCCTGAAAGTGGGCGGGAGTACTTTCCTTGATAGACAGACTACTGTAACCAATCACCGTAACCAAGCATCTGACATCATCACAGATGCTTGGTTACGGTGATTGGTTACAGTAGTACATGGACCAATCAGGGGCTGCCTTTCCCTGTTGTCCGGGTAACAGTGAAAACACAGTCTCTGATTGGCCCGGTTATTTTCTGATCGGGAATACACACTCCCAATAGGCCGAAGCCCAGACTGTGGTGGGAAGGAACGTCAAGTGATTCACGCAACAGGATGGCCTAGCCAGGCTATTATTTAATAACTATTTATTTCAAAAAGCAGCAGGTGCATAACTGATCTCCAAGTACTTAACCAAAATAAATATGATAGCCATTGAGCAACATACAGTGTAGTATAGATATAGCCCGGATTTAGACTTGGTCTAAACTTGGTCTAAATTTAGACCTCTAAAAAACTTTAATTTTTAGACCTGTGGTAACCGGATTTTAGACCAGTCGTCTAGGCTACATTTAGATATCTATTAGACCTCTTTTAGACCAAAAAATGCTCAGTTGGTTTATCTGGCACTAAACAGCTTCAAGATGGATGGTAGGAACCGCTCTACACAAAAAACTTTACACTAGATGATACACTCGAATGTATCATCTAATGTAAATATTATATCAGGCATTAGAATAATGACCTTTCTTGTTGCAGGCGGTCTTGTTTGTTTTTGTGTATCATAAAAAGGCATCAGTATGAATTTTAGTCTATTTTGTTAATATCAAAAAACTCCACGGAAGCATTGAATTGAATATACAGTATATCATCATCAACAGGTAGGTTCAACAAAACAATAAGTTAGTGAAGAGGCTTGTGTATGTTAGGTAATAATGTTTTAAAGCAATAAATTCATGTTATTGAAGGTAACTAACTGCGATGCAATTATATAAAGTGAACAAATCACTAAACTCATTGCTCAAGTGTAACAAAGTATGTGCAAAAGGGTTGCCAATGGTCTGGCAGTCTGAGCACACCATGTTTAAAGGCCATAGTCCTCGTTGCAGCTGTCCTTAGCTGGATCCCCAGACATGACACTTTTCTCTTTCCTTACTTACATTCTTTCTTTTTCTCCAACTGACCTACTGAATGAAGGTAAGGCTGGCCAAAAATATAACTTAAAGACACTCCTCACCAGACTAAATTTAGTTCAGCAAAATTAAAACACATTCATCAATATGACATCGTCAAATCTGAAGTTTTCAGACTACATATATATGCAGATAAGCAGTCTAATAACACTGAAATGAGCTCCTGATATTATCACAGAAATTATTGTGTGTGTGTGTGTGTGTGTGTGTGTGTGTGTGTGTGTGTGTGTGTGTGTGTGTGTGTGTGTGTGTGTGTGTGTGTGTGTGTGTGTGTGTGCTGGAGAGAAAGCTGGTACAGGAAATGAACTTACTGGGTGGTTTTCTATCATCCATGCCATAAATCTACTCTTCAACACTCCACTACTCCATATTTGACAGGTGAACATTGTGTAAAATGTGTTTGAAAATAAACTCTATAAAGTCTGATGTTAAAATCGCTGATGCATGTGATTCCCAGAGCTCAGATTTAGAGTTTCAGCCCCAAGACTTGTGCACATGTCAGAACAGCCGTGCAGGACTTCTCCAACACCAGTTATGGTTCATGACTAATTATTGGCGAAGGCTCATCTGCTGTAGTTTCTTGCTTGGATTTTATCCCTGCATGCACCAGCTACCACACACACATGCTTTCTTGTGCCATTGTGCATGGGCGGTCGTGTGTGCTTGTGCAGGTGTACAATGTTAGACTGAAAAAGCAGTCAAAGACACAACCCAGATCCCCATCTTCCCAAAAAGGCCACCCTTGAGGATTTACAGAGTGCTATTAACAGCCAAACCCTGGAGACCTTCCGAACACACCGTCTCATGTGGATCTTGGAGGAGAACGCTCAGTATTTTTATTATAACTCTGCACAGACAGACGGTACTTTGTTTTCATTCTGCTCGCGCTGTTGATGTTAAAGAGCTGAACAGCAGTGATCTCCAACCTGGAACGGTGCAATATGCATGTAAAACGATGTGTTTGCATGGGCATGCATGTGCTGTATGTGTGTTTGGTAGCCTGAAAAGAGGCAGGTGTGACCTGTATGTCAGGACTGATTAGTTCCAGAGACCGAGACAGAACGTGAAGATCTAGCAGTTTAAAGTACAAAACATCAGACTCTCCTCCAGACAGCTGGATTTCCTCTCACAGCATCACATGAGCCTCATGCATGCTTAGTGTGTAATGACTCCATGTGACAATATTTATTGGTGAGTTGTGTGCGATCCAGTGTGGGCTCTGAACGTCTGCAGGAAGTGCTTGCCGTGCAATAGAAGGACAGAGAGGAATTATTTGTTTGACCTGAGGTGAGGTGAGTCCATGTGATTTAACACACACTGACAGCCAAGGAGGAGGTCCTCAACTGAAGGAGCAACAGTGTTGAAGAACAGAGCAGATATACCTGACTGTACAGCATAGTTTTACAATAACATATGAGCTTTATTTGTATGTGTTTTCCTCACTTATCATTTGTCTCAGATAAAGGTGAGGGTAGCTGTAAAGGGGCAATCTGATATGGAACAAGTTGCATTAAAACAGCAAGTATACACAAATGTGAGCAAGTGTTTTTGTCTTGTTTCCATGTCATTTGCGGCGTATCTACCTGTTAAGTAACCTTTTGCCATCGTTCATGTCTGACCTGTTGAAGTTTATTTTTTCCCAAACAGCTGACAGTCAAACTGAGTCAAGATTTCACCAGAAACTCCAACTCTTTTTTGTCATCACCCTCCAGCCTCTCCTTTCCTCTGGTTTCTACATTAATGGGGCAGATTCATGAAGTCCTGGGATACAAAGGTATTATTGGCTCAAGTTGAAACATCTTCAGCACAACTAATCATTCTGATAGACTTTGTTGGGAGTTGTGGAGTTTCTTTAATTTCTTCTGCATCTATGGTCATGTTATGACTCATAGTAAAGAGATAAATGTCCTTCAGAAAACTTTGTTGAAACCTGATCAGACTTCTAGTAGAAGACGAAAAAATCACAGTAGCAGGGGTCTCTACTTGTTTTTTCTACCAAATCTTAAGTCCTCAATATCCAAGTTGTAGCTGAGTTAAAGTCACTAAAGTCTGAATTGAGGCCTCATTAATATTATTTTATTATCACTATTGCTTTAGAAGTTGCCCTTAGACCAACTTCTGGTTGACCCTTTGAGTCATATACCAAAACAATCAACAAACAAGTCATTTAGAGGCTAACAGTTTGTATGTCAAACACTGAAAACTTTGCTTTTTCCTCCTTTGAGGTTAAGTTTACTACCTGGCTCCCATCTTCACATTTATGCCATTTCACTCCTGGATCTAAACAATTCAAGTGTTTGCATCCAAGAAAGAATCCATCCCTAAACAAGTATCTTGTAAGTCCAACCAAATATCAGCAGACAGCCTGCTGTTGATCAGAATTTTAACTCCCTGAACCTGAAGGTTGAATCACTTTGGAGGCTAACATTGGTGTTTGCTAGCTAACAGTAATATCATCAACAGGTCCTGGCACCTTATGCCTGTCTGATCGAGCTTTAATCATGCTTTGATCCCGTAGTCTGACCTCCACAATGAGCAAAGTAAAGCATCAGCCAGTCATTTCTCAACCATCATCATATTAAGAAGATGACTAATCTCTGAGTGTCTACCAAGAGATGAAAATGACTAATAAGGCCATCCAATATGTGCTGTTGGCACTGGATCCAACCTGACATAGTGTATATTTCAGGCCGACTTACGTTCAAGTCTGTTCTGCCTCCCAGAGTTTCCCCTTATTTCATGAAATTGGTTTCCTTTTTTATTTTTGGCCAAAATCTTTTTATTATTATTATTTTTTTTATCAAACCCTCCATCCATCCAGGGGATTCATGACGCAACTGCAAAGCCTCTGAATCTGGGCAGGTTTCCATCTGTCTGCTACTGCGGTCGTGTTGATGGAGTACAGCCACCTTCCTGAAACACAGGCTGTACTGTCCATCTCTCTGTGAAATCCTCAGAGAGCAGAATGTGTAGAAATAACCAACGTAAAGGTAAGCTAACAGCTGGCTAACAGATTAACTCCTGGTACACACAGATACCTGAGCACCTTGTGAGTATCACACTCCAGATGACTGCATTGCATTACTTGATAACACTGGTTGGATAGAATATTTAGCATTCAACCTGAAGTCCAGTCTGGCAGTGGACAAGAAATAGACCTTAAAGGACCTGAATAATAAGAAGGGTAGATTGAAGGTGCTGCATGAGATTCAATAAAGTTCATTTTGGATGCAAAGGCCACAAACAGGAAAAGACAGCATAAGAAAACACATTGAATAAAAGTGACCTCCAGTATTTTAATTCAAAAAGGTTCAAACTTCTGTGTTCTATATCCTTAATATCCAAATTAAACATATCAAGCCCCCTTTAGGCTGTGTTGGCCCTGGACTTAAGAAAACACTTTAGACTAACAGCAGCAGATGACATGGCACCCTAAACCATCATAGACTGTGAAAACTCCACGCTGGACTCCAAACAGCATCAGCCACACTCTGCACCAAAGGCGATGTTGCTAGTAGGTTTCATCTTCTTCTATGGCTGCAGCTGCTTCTTCGTCTTCCCTTCGTTTTTGGCCAGTTTTGAGGAGTATTATGGCATTTTACAGATTTCTCTCTCATGTGGTTCTTGTCTCATGTGATTATGAGACAGTGTCATATTGGTAACAGAGCCAATTAAACGCATGGACCTTGTCATATCAACACTCGAGTGGTAATGAAATTAAGTAGGTGTAGAGGAATAAGTTTAACAGATACACAACTTACCCACTCTCTTCCAGCAGCTGCTTGTTTGTAGGAAGACCTTGACGAGTCCATCTACGAGTGCAGTGGAGTGACACAACTCAAGAAAGAACATTTATGATCATAAAGTTATCATTTCATTGAGGTAATAATCATCATAGTAATCATGTTGCACTGCAGGTAGTGGTAGTTCTTCTGCCTTAGCATCTTGTTCCGATTGCATTTCCATTAAGAAATGATCATAAATGTTCTTCCTTGAGCTGTGTCACCCCACTGCAGTTGGTAATGGACCCACCGTACTGCCGCTTGTTTATACAGAGGTCTCCGTATAAACAAGTGGCTGCTGAGAGAGAGTGGGTAAGTTGTGTTTGGTCTCTTTGCAAAAGAAATTAGGCAAAGCTAAAAACATGTTTGGTGGCTAGTACTATGGCCGGGACCCTATATGTACCGTTGATGAAGTTAGATGCTGTTCTGAGCATTATTTGTGGCTATAGAGTGGCTTTTTGGTTGAGGTTTGTGTTTCTTCAACCGCTGTATATTGCTATCGTGCGGTTGTTACTCAAGTTGGTATAACTAGAGAAGCAAGCAGTCGGCAACATTAATCTCTTGAGGGGGTGTCTTACGCTGTGTTATGGTGTGTTGGACCCTAAATAAATTTTTTGCCAGAATATTCCTTGAAGACAGCCATATCAAATAAATTGTGCTGTGTCTTATTTTGGTTTGCGTTTCTGCTCAGATGAAACTCACAGGAACTGTTCCGAGCTTGGATCTTTAACCATGTTAGAAACACAGCACCCCAAAACAAACGGGTTATAAATCAACTGATTTGCGTCTCTCTCCAATATAAGCTCACGTTACACATTTAACTGACAGCCGTGCATTCATTAGCTCTGCTGGCTGCTGCATCCAGTCTATTCTGCTTCCTTCCTTCAGTGTTTCCAACCATCTGTTGAAGAATAAATTCAACACTCTCCATCACTTTCTGACAGCTGCTGCCTTTTCTTTCAAGTGGCCACAGCTCCACTCCTGTTCATAATCCTGTTACAGTACTTATCTCACTCCATAACAGCATGTGCACCAGAAACTCTGACCTGGATGCCACCATGTTCAGCTGTTTCCAAATGCAGCAGTGTTAAGTATATTTATACAGAGAGCTGTGGTGGATTTAGTGCAGCCAGCAGGTTCACACTGCACATGAGCACACTGCAGCTGATCTCCTCCCATGGTGTCTGTGTCTAAAGCCTGAATATGTGGTTTGGCTGAGAGCTGACTCACTTAATAATGTCCTTCACTGCAGATTAAGATGCCTCCTGAATGCACATGTGGGAGTAAAGATGTATTTTAAGCGAATGTGTCCACTTTCCCACCCTTGAGTCCTGTTATAGCTCATTACCTCACCATTATTTAAAGGAATACTATCAGGACGCCCTCTCTGCACCACCTCTGCATCAGCTGAGCTGCCCTGCTTGTTATTTATCCTCAGCGCTGTGGGAATGGCTGATTAAGATCCTCAGGGACCCATTAGAGCAGCCAACCTGTCCTGCCCGGCCATCGCCACCATCCATCATGCAAATCTAGAACATGAACACCTCGCTCTGGTCCACCACAGTCAGCTTTATTATCCCCTCATGTCCAAAAGCAGTAAAAGGTCTGCTGCTAACAACTCTGGACACTTCCTTTAAAAAACTCCCATACCTACAGAAATGGGACACTAGTGGATGGAGCAACAGGTCTCATATCAGCTGGGTTTGGTTAGCCAGATTTGACGTTTCCCCCCTCGCACTCCCATCTCAGCCCTGCCCTGTATCTCTTCTCTCTTTGATAGTCGAGCCAGGTAGCTGATTGCAAAGTGCTGAGTGTTATTCCTTCCTCCACACTGTTGAAGAGGGTCATTTGTAAATAGGTTTCAAGATGCCTCACACTGTGGTTCAAACCTGCAGGCCCTCTGACAAAAAACTCTCTCATAGCTTTGGTTTGGACATCCACCAGCAGGACTCACTGGGCTCCAGATGAATCCTTGGGGGTATTTTCTATGATAAAAAAAACAGTATTATGTAACCTTTTCACAACATTTTAAAATGTGAATTTAATTTTTCTGGTTATGGTTTTCGTCTCTTTATGTGTAATCTTAAAATCTTTTGCTGTTTCTTCTTAATTTCTTTTTGTTTTTTAAAGATCTCTCCTTTTGGCCAGACTTTCCAGTGTTTATATCCCAGTTCCTGTCTTTGCTTTGACTGTTTGGTTATTATTTTTATCAACTTATATCAGGTTTTCCACAGCATCTGCATGCATATTAAGTCCTGGCTTTGATTATCAAAGAATCTGAGGGAACGCTGCAAAAATGACTAAAAAGTCTCAAAATTACTCATCAATTCAGTGCAATGTGAGCAAAATAAAAGGTTTGTTCAGTACAATCTAGTCATCTGGAGGCCAGTGTGGGGATATTTAATCATAGTAATGCGCTCCATTATTTTAGTCCTGGTCAGAGTTTCTCTTTGTTGAAATAATGAAGTATTTATTCGACAAAGAACATGTGAAGTTCTGCTAAAACAGCTAACAAACACAGCTGAGAAAACGGTCTGTTTTTCATCCAGACAGACCCAAATGCAGCCTCAGACACTTGATGAGTCTTTTTGCTTCTCTAATGTGTATCCTATCAAAAGTCTTCTTTCTTTTATCTTACTCCCTAGGGCTTTTTGAAATGAACTCCCTCTTAAACACGACTGATAGCCCCCATTACAAGCCTGATTGTAATTGATGCCTGTGATTGTGCCGAGTAAAGCCACACACCCTGCATGAGGCCGCAGAGCTTCATCATGTGAAGAGAAACACCCAAAACAGCACGCACAGCTGCCTCTGCAGAGTGTCAGAGCAGTCAGAGGAGAAAACAAAGTCCAGAATGTAACCAGCAGCAGAGCTTTATTAAAAAACCTTGTAAACAGCTCATAGTTTGGTGATAATATACAGTGGGGTCAAGGTGTGCAATAATGTCAGACCTGTGTGTGTGTGAGGAAACCTGCAAAAACTGTTTACATGTCCTAAATCATAGGACAAATGGGCGGCTTGTTCTTTAAAAATGGGCTAAATTTCACTTTCAACCTTTTTTTGTCTTTCAGACGGAAGAATCAAGCATTTTTCTGTACCCAGCCTAAAGGTATGAAACATTAGTTGATTTAATCAGGGTTGTCGATGTTAAGTTGCGGCACAGTTCATGTTCAAACTAAAATGTTTATTTCTTTCAGCTGCATGCCATATGCACCATAATTGAGCTGCTGCTCGTACTTTCACCATAATGGAAAACAATAACACCACTGCACTTCTAAATGTAACATTAAAATGCTCTCCGATGACACAGTTCAATCAGGAGAGACAGGTTCAAGAGTTCAAGATAAACTCTGCAGAGATGATGTGACTTTGAATTATTGTCAGAGTCTCTTGGGCACTTGACTTCGAGGGTGATTGAAGGGTGTCTGCCCTGTGCAGCAGCTGAATCTATTCAGTGGTACCAGCAGAGCACTATTTCGGAGTGTGAAATCATTACAGACCTGATGAAATTATACTGAAGAAGTTAACTACAGTGCTGATGAAAACTGACAGCAGCTGATGAAAACTGACTGCAGCACAGTAAATATTGTGAAAGACTCTGAGAGGCGTCCTTAGGTTGGTGCATGACTTATCCTTGCAGGAAACAATAGTTTTATGCAAACAGAGAAAATGACCAAACTTAAACTCCTGATGATTGCAAAAGCTGTTGAGTGTTAATGAGTGATCAAAATTGTCTCAAAATAACTGCAAATTGTATTAATTTGGCACTGTGTTCATGCACCTCTGAAAATTTCTTATGTGTGACAATGTTATCCTTAAAAATGAACAATGATAAATAATAGGATTGGACTTCGTGGTGTAGCAGTACAGCATCTATTTCATGCAAAAATGTATTGAAATGCAAAATCATGAAATTTTAAAAAGGGATTAAAAATACGGTAACACTTGACGCTTATCTCTATAACGCATAACACATTACAATACTTGACCCAGTAAGTCATGATAAATGCTTTATAATATGTTATTATTATGGTTATAAAGCATCATAATTAATGTGTGTTTATAATGATAGTTAAACAAGTTTTTAAGCAAATTATAACACATCATAAATACGTGTATTATGCATTATCTGTGTAGGCATTGTCAGTTAGTTTTTAATGGTTATAACACATTATAACACCTGACCTTGTAAGTTATGATAAAATGCTTTATAATATGTTATGATTCTTGCTGTAAAGCATTATGATCATTTATGAGTGTTTATAACTATAGTTATACAGCTCTATAACGTGATTATAATGCATTATACATATATTAATACTGCATCATGGAGATAGGCGTCAAGTTAAGTGTTACCAAAAATTATATTAAATATGATGAACTATTAAAATTCTCAGATAAACTGGATGTAAAAACTGTATTTGTTTGGTCTAATTTTTTTCACCACAACAGTTGTCAAGTAACTGGATTAGTATGTTTACTGTTTTATACAAGAGAGAGTTAAAGGATTGTTCTGGAAGCAATCAGTGGAAGTTTATATGTTTAGAAAATTGAGACTCACTTAATGCTGAGTATGAAATGGATGTAAGGCAGCTGGTGGTAAACTGCAGCCATTAGGCCGTCACATTGAAAGCAGTCATATTTCAGCATTAGCTTGAACCACAGGGCTCTGGGAGATACTCAGCCTGTTTGTTTGCAACATGATGGCAAACTTCTCCCAGTCTCTAATTCAGTAGTTATTTTTGAAGAATAAGCTTTTCCTCTGGAATAAATTTGTTGATCATTTTTGTGAAAGCCTGCATTTTTTGTAAAGTGTGCATCTAGTTTTCATTTCTGTGCCCAAAACCAGCTGAGGCTTGGAGATATACTTAGCTCTAACTGCTTGGTATATCACTGTGCTGCAGGAGCTATATGCTATGTACTGTAAATGCAGAGGTGGAAAAACACACACACAAAAAAAAAATAATAAAAAAAGGCGAGCCCTCCAGAAGAACCAAAAGAGTCTTCGAATGGCTGTTGATGGGTTCTGATATTTAGGGATTGATTTTGGATTATTTTTGCTCATCCCCTGTAAAAAGATGAAAGAGGCATGAGCTCAGGTGGTTGTTGCTTTTGGGACTACAAATAAAAGCAAGAACACTCACGGTAAAATGAGGTGCCACATTTAATCAATTTCTGCAAACCTTTTCACTCTAAAGCTGAGATCAAGAGAAACCAGATTAATAACTAAAGATCCACCTCGTGTCTGCTTTTGGACTGCTCTAGCTTTTTAATTTTACAGTAACCACACCAAAAAAAAAAAAAAAAAAGGCTTTATTGATTCATAGTTGAACTCTCTCAAATGCCTGAGGGGGATGAAGCTCACACAGCACTGCATAGTATTTATGTTAAGAAAGGTTTAAAGTAGGATGGTAAAAGCCTCCAGGCAGCAGGGCCTCCACATCTCAGCTGAAAATATAATAAAAGAAACAAACACAATCAGTCTCACATTGATCACTCTTCGTAACAAATATTGTGCTGAACACAGAAAACCTAAAGTCTCTACTGATCGCCCATTTGTGGCAGCAGATGTGAGAGTGGGAGTTCAAATCGTTCAGGAAATTAATTAGAGGGATTTAGATGAATTCAACCTTCCCAAGGGCATGTAAGCCAAATAATTAGTGGTCACACATGGAAGTGGATTTCCTCTCCATTTACAACACAAACACAGAAACTGCTGCTTTCTTGTTTGGTTGGACAAAAGGTCAGACTCGACTCGTGTCAGGCCTCCTTCCTGCCTTCTGCTGGGAACCAGCGTCGAGCTGTGGGGACACAACTGGAATATGAGAGTCAATGATCCCCTCAGTGTTTTGTCGGCACTGTTTTTTTGTTATGTTTTCAGTCTTGAACCAATGAACTCGATCCTAAAACAACATAAAACCCTCTTAAACATGCTTCAATAACAGAAAGATGAGTTTCAGACATTGGGCTCTATTTTGGTGCCTCGCCGGAGACGTGCCGCAAGCGCAGCGTCAGTCAGATCCGCCGCGCTGACAAGGCGTTCCCAAGCACATTTTGGTATTTTGGTGAGCTGCGCAGCCCGGCCTAAGTATCCCCCCTCCCTAACTCAGCTCCTCCCAGCACCATAAGTCGTAGAGTTGGGCGTGTAGTTGGTTTAACACAGCCGAGACCTGTTTTCACCAATCACATAGGCTCCTCTCCTTGCCTTTAAATCCGTCACAGGCGAGGCGTATTACTATTTTCATGGAGTAGTCAAAGAGATCAAGAGATGTCTGAAGACAGTTATGCCACACGATGGCGACAGAGGGCAGCTGCTTAACAAGTGTCCTCCACACTCTCTCATATGAGCACAGATGGATTTAGTGTGCGTAATGTTGGACCCACTGGTAAGACAAACACCCGTTTCCACAAAAAAGACACTCACATAAAGTTGCTCATATTCAAACCTCACGCGACAAAGGTGGGTTGAGCGCACAGATCACAACATAAACTCCAAAAATGGCATTAAAATCGGAACCATCTGTGCGTAAATGACGCATCGCGCTCCGTGGCCTGGCTCTTTCTTTCATAGATGTTGGCATATAAAATAAATTTGGCTCACAAAACTGAATATTATAATATCCGTATGTCGGCTTAAAGTAGATAACGCATCTGAGCACTGAAACAAATCATCTGTTCAGCTGCAGCAGCAGCAAGACGGACAGAGGACACGGAGACGTGTCCAGGTCGAGCTGTGCGAGAAATAAGAGGAAGAGGAAGAAAGAAAAGGAGGGAGACGAATTACATATCTTGTTAACTTCATCATGTGTGAATATTTACTAGATATTTAATTTAATTTGATGCAGTTTCAGCTGTGTTGATTCGGTCAGGTTGTGTGTCCAAACGCGTGCCAAACGCGCTCATCAGATCAGATATAGATCAGAATATATCGATATAGATCTAAATGTATGTGCTGACTCAGATTAATAGTTGATGATGATTATTTATTGCACTGAAATGTGCCTGATACTGTGGAAACCTGCCGGTGAGGCATCAGTGACGTATGTCGATACGCCGCCGGTCTACCAAAATACTACAAGACCAGCTGCGTTCCGCCTTGCGCTGAAAGCTGACCAGGTTTGAATCGGCGAGCTTTCAGCGCACTTTACACGCCGTTGGCGAGCACGAAAATGTCACTGCGCCAGCTGATTCTGTCGACACCTCCCCCTGCCACGCCACCACGCCCAGCTTGGCGGATCTCGGCTCGCCTCCGTGCGGCTCATGCCACGAAAATACCAAACTGGCCTTACGCTGGGCTCCGCCAGACGAAAATACAACTGCGCGGGGCTCGCCACCCTCCGCCGCCTCACCGGCGCGCACGAAAATAGAGCCCAGAGTGACAAGAGGGCCCAACATGGAAGACTTTTGATTTAATGTTTCGAGACTTCACATGAAGATTTTGGAAATTGGGAATTGAATGAATCTTAGCCAGACTGTAGTAAGCTTGTTCTGAAGAGTCTTTTCTATTTCATATTTGTAAAATGAACTAATGCCAAGTCAGATTTGTTTATAAAGCACGTTTTAAAAGAATTCATGCTGATCAAAGTGCTGAACAACCGAAGGGGACGCGATGTAGAAACTGACATAAAATCCCCCAAAACAAAAATATGAAAATGAAACAAACAAAAGCCAAAGGTACACCTCGAACATATGGATTCGAGACCTGCTAAACGATACAAAGCATGAGGTAACTGAAAAGAGACAGGGACAAACCCCCCTTTTCTTACCTCCTGAACTCTAAACTTACTACCAATAATATGATCCTAAAACACATGTATAAGAACTATAAGCGGTATTTTAGCTGAATGTTAAGTGTCAGAAAAAATATCTCACAACAGTTATCCAAGCAAATTTTTTTTAATAATAAAAATTAACTTTGTGTGAAACGTATTCAGGGATTTGCAAACCTTATCTGTCTGTAGCACTCCAAAACAACAAGCCAAAATCTCAAAGAACTGCTGTATTGAAACCTGAGCAAAATGTGTTTCTAAAGTTTTATTTAAATGTTTTATTTTAGGCTATGGACCACATTCCTGAATTGGATGTTTTCCAAAAGCAGCGCTTTAAGAATATAAGACTTTAATTAAATTTAAATTAGATTTTTGGCACATTTTTTAGTCATTTTTGCCCATTTTAAGAAACATACAAGATGCTGTTTTTTATCGTTGCATTAAGCTATAGTACATTTCCTTCATAAGACATCATGTTTACTGCCTGTAACACTTCACAGACATTACTGTAAGTGTTTCAGCAGCAACTTTAAGATCAAAAAGAAAAAAAAAAACATTCATTTTAAAGGTTGAATCCACACTGAGAAAAGAGAGAGGGGGAAATACCGCTGCTCTGGTCCACTGTGGATGTTCCATTAACGGCATATTTTTTGTGCAGGAAACAGCGACGGCCTGCAGAATTTACAAGCAGTAAATTCAAGAGTGACTCCCTGAATTTATTTGAACTTTAATGCACCAAAACATGCGACACATGGACAAAGAGGTACATTGTGTGGGTGCTACTTTTTGAAATAAGAACAGCAAGTATGGTCTGAGTCACACAGCAGCTCTTTGTGTGATGCACACCTGGAGGAAACAGTGAAAAGCAGAGGGAGGAGTGAGTAGTTCAAAGGCTCCATGTTACCCTTTTTTCAGGATGATTTGCAGCCTGGTTCATGGATCTGCTTGGAGTAGATGATGAAAAAAAACTCAATTTTGCCGAACTGCATGAATAACTTCAATTAATTAAGATAAGATTTATAACGAAGAAGAGGTTTGCCAGGCCTCATCGTCCAATGAGCTGATAGGAGCTAAAAACATTCACCTCAAACTGCAGGCTCGCCACAGCTTCCTGAAACTCCCTGGAGGTCATAAATCAGCTCTGGGTCAGTCACTTGTGTTAATACAACATCAACAGCAAATGAGCCTTCAAATGAACATCTGCAGGCCATATTGGACAGACCTCCTCATTAGCTCAGAGTGCAGGAGACCACATGTGGAAGGTGTGGCTGATTCACTACTGACTAAACATAAAGTTACAGGTGAGATGAAAAAGAAACACAAGATTTTATATCCTGACATCGTGGGTGGAGAGACCCAGGGGTGCTGTTTAAAAGTAGCTGAGAGGAGGCAGAGTCGCCTTTTTGTTTCCTCTGCCCTTTTCCTTGTTTGTGGAGGGAATTTAACCGTGACCTTTTGTTCACACCACTGATTTGTAAAGTCAGTGCTGCTGCTGCTGGTGCACCAGCTCAGTTCATGTGGAAAATTTACCAGAGAAAAGTTCAGGGAAGAAATCTGTGTGCTTTATATCCCAAAGAGACACACAAGGGAGGATGGAGGGTGAAGCACCAGAAAGCTGAAATGGAGGAATAATGACGTCTCACCAAAAAATGGCAGTGATTTGAGAGAAAGTTGGCCACACTGATATTAAGAGGACCTCTTATGCTTACGCTGATCCTTAATTTAATGCATAAACATAATCTCGAAGTGTTGGATGTCAATGCAAAACCTCTGCAAAGTCTGAAAACATGAGACACACTGATGTCAGTGTAATCCTGCAGCCAAAGCTAAAGTAGTGTTCATCATTGTTCAACCTTGATTAAAGATAAGGTGATGTTAAAACCAACTAACAAACTCTGTTAGTTGTGAGAACAACTTCCAGTCTTGGAAACTGGAACCATCTGAGGACCATGTACAGCCCTTTGACTTATTTTGTTGCTGAAATGTACCATATATACAAATTTGTCTTGCCTTTATCTCGCCGTATCCTTTCCTGCTGTCTCTTCTTAAGGATTGGTAACAGACCCTAGAACACTGAACATCACCCATGACCCACTAAAGAGCCTATCATCCTTTGCATGACAATCATTTGTCTGTTTCGGTTGGTGAGCAACATCAGACTAAAACAAAGTCCTTTCAGAGTCCTCCAGTCAGAAACCAAAGCTGCTATACAGTTTTCAAAGCTTGATAGTAAATTGGATAGAGTATGGTCGAATCCTACTCCATAGAGTATGGAGTATGGGATGTAAATGCTCTTAATTTGACACAATGAAGCAGTTTTTTTTTAAATTTATTTATTACTATTTTATTTAAATATATGTATGTTTTTAAAATCTGCATTTTCCTTTGGCATATTTTCATTTTCTTAACTGCTGAGATTTGCCATGAAATAGTGATTATTTCTCTGATACCAGCTATATGCTACATGCACCAACACAACAACAATATGAGTACTGGCATCTGTTTTTGTTTTTTTAATTTATTATTATTATTTTTTTAATTTAAAGCACTGGCTCAAACCAAACCACGTGAAAATATTTCATTTACTTTGATATTAAGTTGAAAATCTTCTCTGGTTCCAAAGGAAGCAGAGCACAGTCTGATTTGTAACCTGAAGTGAAGTCATCAGGGTCAGTGCCTGTTAGGTGTGAAAACTGCAGGTTTGAATGTGACTAAATCTGGGGAAAAAAATTGCACTCATAGTCAGCTTGTTATTTTTGCTGGAGGCCAATAGCTGCCGGCTACTTTGACTTCCAGCAGAAAAACAAACTTTGATGTGAAAGTAAAATGTCAGCAGTCGGGTTGCATTGATTGAAAGAAGAAAACTTTGTAGTAAAACAAAGACAAGAAACCTTTGAGTGTGTTTTTTGTAAGCCTGATGCTTTATTTTCAGCTGAGTTTATCCAGTCCTGGTTTGAAAATAGGAACAATGGGCAGTAAGTCAGATTTGAGCACTAAAAAACACTGTCAGTGTTTTTATTTCAAGAGAGGATTGGCCAAGTTTTCGTCTTTTGCAGTGAGCTTTAACAGCATGTTACATGAGTGTATTGCTGCGCTACTTTTAACTGCCTGAAATCACTCACAGGCCTTGTTGCATAAACACCAGCACTGCCTGTGAATGGTATGTGTCCATACTGTTTGATTTTATGGCAACAAAACATTTGAACCATTTCAACATGATCTAAACCACGTTCTGCTCAGAATCCACCTCAAATGGTTCAAATCTTTTCGAGAGATTATAGAGAAAATCTGTGAGATAAACACAAACTTTCAGCAGAGCCTGCTCCTCACAGTTTGGCTCAAACAGAGTGTGGAGTCATTCAGGGGGATGTGCTGTGACGCAGAAGAGGAAAGGGAAGTAAAAGAAAGAGGACTGTGCCAAAATATGTTGTTTGTCATGATTCATCAACATGTTGAAAAACTTGTTTTTAAATTGTTTGCAATGTTTTTTCATTTGGGTCTGAACTCATTTGCCCCAGATATTTCTGTTGGTTGTTATTTCCTCTGATGTGATGTCGTCTTCTCATAGTTTGGGCTCAAGCGCTGAATAGAAACAGGACCCTTTGGGAACCCTAGATTGGTTTCTGACTTTGCCCAAATGACAAGCATATTTAGTAGCCTGAACATAGCCCAAAACTCCCATAAATTAACACGCACATCAACTGTGGTGAAAAGTTTGATGTTTATGAGTTTTGCACACAGATTTACAGAAGCTGTCCCAATGGTGGCACCTTAAATTCAGGTGCCAATTAAATTCAAACCTTTATTTATTCTCGAAAGGACATTGAGGTTTCCATCATTTTCAATGTCGTCGAGATCACAGACCTCATATGATCACAGAATCAAACAATCAATAAAACAATCAATCAATCACAACATCAAAGGAATTAATGAAAAGAGTTACAAACAGTCAAAGATTCATCTATTTAAATTCTGATTTAGTAATAACATCACCAATAGAAGACTAGCAGTATTAAACCCCAAACAAAAGTTCTGTATTAGCTTTAAGTTGTAACTCTTTCATTAATTCAATGTCAGGAACATTCACATAAATAAAAGCATCTTGTGAGTCATAGTCTCACCTACTACTTAAAGCCAGTGCAGCTTATGTGCTATATCTACTTCACCCTGTGGCTTTCATCTTTGGTTAATCTCTATATGCTTTGCATTTATGCTAAAACCTCAGTCCTAACCCTAATTAACTTGCATTTATTCTCAGTGACTCATTGTTAAATTTATTTATTTATTGTTCATTAAACTTTCTGAAGTAGTCTGAGTTTAGCCTGATGACTGAATGTTTATCCTGTTATCACTCTGAGTTCCTGTCTTTGCTTTGTCGGTCAAAGCATTTTGCAAACATCTGTTTTTAAAGGTGCTACATAAATTAAGTTATTGTTGTTATTTTCATCTCTGGTTTTCCTGCCACCATGCCAGACCCCCTCTGCTAGGTTTTCATGTGTTTTAGAGGTTATAGCAGGACAAATTAATCATTTACTGCCAGATTATCCAACAAGTGAGCAAACGCAGCCTTGGAAAAAGTCCAGAGCAGAGACCTGAGGAACTTTGTTTCTCTAAATGAAGCAGCATGACTTTTTTTTGTGCAGCAAGGAGCTGCTGGTGTGCATACCTTCTGTTGGTCCATTCTCAAAACATACTGCAGGCCTCTTTACCTCAGGTATCATACCCTTGAACATCTATAATAACTTTCTAGTCATATGAGTTCTTTGGAGCTAGTTTATACACTTGAAGTGCAAGCTTAAGTTCGGTTTATGTGTTGCAGAGGCATCTCAATATTTTGCCAGATGTGAAGTAGGCCTGAGATCCAGACTGTGGAGTGAAAGTGCTGCCGCAGGGTGTTTTTTTTTTTTTTTTTTGGTTCTTTTTTATTTTTTTGCAAAAGAAATGATCTGCTTAAACAAGACAGAAGATTAATGTGAAAGTACTGTTTTTGTAATGAGAACTTGTTTCCCCAGCCTCATCCCAAGCAAAAGTTCAATTGGAACTCATTAAATCCATGCATGTCTTTGCATCTGACATGTTTTTAAAGCCTGACTGTTTCTGATAGAGCATGACAACACATGAGTGTGTAATTCCCTGGTTTAACCTGCATATCTGATTATGGTGGAGTACGGCTCACATTGTCCACAGATTGCAGTCCCATGACATTAATCAGGTGTATTAGCTCTCAGTCGGTGCGCTCCTCACTTTGCAGAGCTCACTTGTCTTCACTTTACAAACCGACATCATCAAGGATCTGATGCTCAAACATCTGTGTTTCATCATATACATCCTTACCCTGGATGGCTCCTTTCACCGCTCATAATTTTTCAATAAACAACCCCAAAGGTTGACATGTAAAGAAAAAACACAGTGACACATGAAGCAGGTCTGCTCTGGCAGTCAGCCTCAGCAGATGCCCATGGATTTGTACTGAGACAGGGGAAACATTTGGGAGCTATCACCTAACCCTCCTCCTGTGTTAGGGTCTGCACTGACCCGTTTTTGATTTTAAATGTTTAAAAGACCCACTTACATGAGCTTTTTTCGAATCAAGACTTTTTGACTTTGTCAGGAACCTCTATTTCAACAAAATAAAAAATTAAATTGACTAAATTAGAAAATACTCATGAAAATTATGGCACTTGTCATGTTAGGGTCGCTGTTGACCCGGTTAGATCAATATCTCATAATTAGAGTTGTTGCATGCCCTGGGTGTTTGTGTGCTGTTTTCTGTGTTTGTGTGCTGTTTTTGTGTGTCTCTCTCTACCTGCAAGTTTTTTCCACTGCAGTAGAGGTGTGGCAGGTGTGGCTGATCTGCTGATGAGCAGCAAACTATATAAAAGAAGAAAGTACTGTGGTCTCTCCCTCTCATTCCCCCCTGTCAGCGATCCTGTGTGGACCTCTTTGAAAGAGTGTGTGACTCTGGTGTGGTTCAGTAGTGGCTGGGCTGAGCAGGTGGCAGTGGAGCCTGCAGTGCATTTGCTGTTTTCTTTTGTCACTTTAGCTTACCATTTGTGTTGTATTGGTGTTTTTCTCGGCCTAGTGCTTGTTTTAAGTTGGTTGTTTAACCTCAAGAATAAACTTTTCTGTTTCATTAATTACCCTGGACACTGTTACTTCACCTTAGTTCTTTTTTTAATTATTGTTACTACCTTTGTCCCCTTTTACATCTTTTGGTATGTAACAAGAGCAAAAACTGAAATCATAAATGCACTAACAGTCAGATCCTCTTCCATTCATGTGAGGTTTAGGAAATACTGACAAAGAAACGCCCAGAGGCCCAAAACAAAAAATATTAAAAGCAATATTTTCATGGATAATAAAGCCTAACAAGTTAACCTAGTGATGAGAACCAAATTGGATGACAGAAAATTGTTTTTAGTGTAACTTACAGCTGAGGTCAAAACCGACCTTTAACATGGTGGGTGCTTAGTAAAAGCTTACACAGAAGGAAGGTTAAAAAGGGTATGGAATAATAATAATAATAATAATAATAATAATAATAATAATAATAATAAAGAACTAAATAACAATAATTGAAAATACTCTCAGTATATTTACTTAGTTTAAAAAGTTAGAATACAAAAAAAGGAATTCTCTGTACTAACTCTTCTCTCAATCCAAAATTTAAAAATGGTCACACATTAAAACTGGTTGCCATGGTAACAGCTGTAGAACAGCTGGGAAACAGAGCTGATGACATCACTGATGACATCAGCATCATTGATGATGCTGATGTCATCAGTGATGTCATCAGCTCTGTTATGTTCCTCAGTGATGTCATACGGAACTTTGATGTCTCACAACAGACTCTGTGTCAAGAACCTTGTTGTCCAAAGTACCAAAGAACTTCTAACCTTAATTCACAACATTGAAACCAGAATTAGAGCGATTTATTAGCAGCACTTTGTTTGTGGTAAAAGTTATCTTTGACTCGAAAATGTCTCATTCAAGCGAAGCCTGCTGTGCAGCAGTTTATCAGGATAAGGTGTATGCAGATATTGACATTGAACCAGGAGAAATACTGAATGGTGACGCCAATCGATACTTCATTTTGGAGTTCATCGACAGCGGAACTTATGCTAAAGTTGTCAAAGCAAAAAATGTCATCACAAGGGAGTCAGTCGCCCTGAAGATCATGAACAACGAAGACAAAGAAATCATTGCGAACGAGATTGAGATACTGCAAACTCTTAGGACTCTAGACGCTGACAAGTCTAACATTGTGCAGTTCTTTGAGACGTTCGAGCACAATGGACACACCTGTCTAGGTATGTAGATTATATTCCATTTCACCATTCTGTTTTACTGTTGAATGAAAGTATTTTTTTGGATATCAGCGATATGTGGTAAAAAGTTGGACGTTTACTGCACTAAAAACATCTTGTAAAATATCAGGTCTAATTTCAGACCAAACACTGGATACCATTGTATTTAAACCTTGATATTCAGAAAGTACTCATTTGGTCTAAAATACTTTACAAAGGCATAACTTTTTTTGGTTAGAAACAAAAGAAAAACACTTGTAAATATTTCAGATTTAGCAGTGGTCTTTTTATAATTCATGTATTTTAATGCTCTTTAGTGTTACTCTTACCTTGTTCTATCTCATCAAATCCTGTCTTTTTTTTTTGTCTTATCTTTTTGTAGCCTTTGAAATGCTGGACAAAAGTCTTTTGGACCTATTGAATGAAAACGATGCGCCATTCTCTCTTCATGAGATTCGTCCAATCACCCAGCAACTTCTGTCAGCCTTTGATGCCCTGGCAGACATCGGGATCATATACACTGACCTAAAGCCTGACAATGTTATGTTGGTTAACCAGAGAGACCAGCCTTTCAGAGTGAAACTTATAGACTTCGGTGTGTCCGTTAAGACCTCTGAGGTGGACGACGGTTTGGGAATGCCGGCAGTCCCTTTCAGAGCTCCTGAACTGTTCCTGGGCCTCCCCTCCTCAGAGGCAATAGACATGTGGGCTCTGGGGTGTCTCCTGTTCACAATGTTTCACTTTGACTACCCGTTTGATGATGACTCTGATGACCCTAGTGAGATTGGGACCATGGAGAACATTGTAGCCATCATGGGTCAGCCAGCTGATCACCTCCTCGATGCTGGAAAATTCACAACAAACTACTTTGTAAAGAACCCATCCTCAGAACACCCCAAATGGTTGGTGAAAAACCAGACAAAAACTGGTCTTGAACCTGAAACCACACTAAGTGTAAATTCTCTGGAGGACCTGGTCACACTTAACCTAGAGAACCATGGGTCCATTGAGATCGAGGACCGCAGAGCCTTTGTGAGCCTCCTGAAGGGTCTCCTAAACACTGACCCAGAGAAGAGGATTAGCCCCAAGCAGGCTCTAAGTCATCCATTTATCACCATGGTCCACCTGCAGGAGAATGCTGACGGCCAGTACCTGGAAGACGCCAGGGACAAAATGGTCATCACTTACAGGAACAGGTCAGAGGAGAATCATCTTAGTCCAGCTGCTGTGGTAGACAAACATGAAGAACCAGCTGAAGCTGAAGCGGCTATAAGCAGCTCAGCTGTAGAAGATCCAGCTCTTACCAACATCTCAGAGGAGAATCTTCTTAGTCCAGCTGCTGTGGAAGACAAACAAGAAGAACCAGCTGAAGCTGAAGCAGCTATAAGCAGCTCAGCTGTAGAAGATCCAGCTCTTACCATCATCTCAGAGGAGAATCTTCTTAGTCCAGCTGCTGTGGAAGACAAACAAGAAGAACCAGCTGAAGCTGAAGCAGCTATAAGCAGCTCAGCTGTAGAAGATCCAGCTCTTACCAACATTAACCAGTCAGAGGAGGATGTTTTCAACACAAATGAGCTAGTGAGGTTTGACTCTGATCCTCAACTTGTAATAGGTCCATCTGTGAGAAGGAGAGGTGGCCCACTAAGACGGGTCAGACGTTTCTTTGGCAGAGTCTTCAGGGCCATGTGTTGTTGTCTCCCGCCTAGGGATGACTAGAACGTCCTGGGTTCGGATCCGGGTCAGGGCGTTTCTGTGTGGAGTTTGCATGTTCTCCCTGTGTCTGTGTGGGTTTACTCCGGGCTGCTCCGGTTTCCTCCCACATTCTTTCAAAAAAAAAAAAACATTGTGGCTTTTCCCTCCCATGGAGGGTTTTAATTCCCCTCCTCGAGCTACCACCTTACCGTGGTGGAGGGGTTTGTGTGTCCTGATGATCCCAGGAGCTAAGTTGTCGGGGCTTTATGCTTCTGGTAGGTTCAACCATGGCAAACATGTCCTGTGGGAGGGATCAGACTAAGGGTAGCTCAAATAGACCTTTTATGATGAGTAAAATATTTAGTATCCAGTTTACTTTGCCCCAGGTTACTGAGCCACCTCCACCTGGCTGGCTAGAGGAACGGAGGGAGGCACTGGAAACAAAATCAGAAGAAAGTGAGGGTTAAAACCAGAAAAAGCAGGCACTAGAAAAATCTTCAAATGTAGGTTACGATATCTCAATTGTGTTCTGGAGCCAAGCACCGCTGCGTAGAAGTGAAAATACTCTGGTCTGAAGTGGTCTTAAAGCTGGATTGTGGAGCACAGGTTCGTGTGATCAGCTTCAGTGCCGCAAGGGGGAAGGGAGCAGCCTCTGCAAGCAGGTGATAGACAGCAAGACAATCCCGTCCAAAAGGGCGGACTCCAGCCAACCAAAACAAAGGAAAAGTCCATGCTCACCATATTTTGTTTCTTACTTTCTTACAGTTAGAGTGGTTTCACATAAAGGACTAGGGCCTGTATTTACTTGACTCCAAAGTTCAATGTATTTGATCAGTGTGAACAGAATCGCACTCAAGTATGAGTACTGTATCCACTTTTAAGAGGTGGTCTTTGGCACATATGTTGTTGTCAACACAGCACCAAAGGTGTCAGAATTTACCGAATGACACCTAATGACAACCTTCATTAGTCTTATTCATGTTAATGACAGATGCCATGTCATGATTATGACAACGTAATATCAGTCTTATGTACCAAAAGTTTCAACTACAAGGCCCTAGTCACAGATCTAGTCTCACTTGCAGTTGTGATTACTGTGTTCTGCTAACATGATGTATCATGACTTTATATTCTATGAATAAGCATTGCTTAATCTGTATTGAATGCATTGAAAGTTTTATTTGTTTTTAGTGAAAATAAAGGATTATTCCCTCCCTTTCTATGTAGTAAATCAATTTTGCTAGATTATATCGATGCTGATGTGTTTTGTTTTCCCAACATCATAAACGTGAGTAAGTGGCCTTGACAAGGACATACTTGTGCATATGTACATCTATTAGCATTTGCACATCTGTACATCGAAATGGTGAGTGAATTAGAGGAAGGATCAGATACAGTGAAAGATACTTTGGAGAGGAGGTCTGGGGTAGTTGTAGTACAGGGACTTTTCGTTGCACAGCCTAATTTATTCCTATTAGCTGTAAACTGTACTGAACAGTAAAACCCAGGGAGCAATCTGCTTCCAGTGACAACTTTTGGATAAAAAAAACATCAAGACAAGTGAGATCAAGACTTGGCTTGGCTGCACTGACCACTTTAATTTTCTACTTTTTTCTGGATCAATCATCAGATTTTTTTCTTAAACTTTTTGGAAAGGTACACCACAAACAAATCAGACTGTCCAAACAAAGAAAAAGAGATAGAAATTATCTCAGCATTTGATCACCAGCATTTGCAAAGCATATGGAGTCAAAATGATGCAGCGTTGGCGATTTATATTTCAAAATATGACATAAAAATCTGAAAACAAACAGGAGATCATTTGGTTTTGGTTCATTTTTTGTGCAGCAGTTTTCAGGTATTTTTTTCTCTGACCTACATGTGGGTGGCCTCAAACTAACAGGCACAAATCCTGATTATCATGTCATTCACAGACTTCTCCATCCAACAGAAACACTGTCAAACCTTTTAGCGTGTTTGGTTTTCATAATCTGGACCACATTCCAATGCGGTGGCTGTTCATTATGATTTGATTCATTTGAAGTTTCCTATCAGGGAGGAAAGGTCAGAGGGATTAGACTTTTTTTTCTTTGCAGATCAAAAGCAGAAAGCTGCATTTTTATTGAACAACACAAACTCCACATTTCTTCTCTCAGACAACATCAGTGCATCTGAACCATGTAACGCTTGTTTCTCAAACAATAATTATCAAAACAACCCCATGAGACGACAGATAAACGTGTACATTATGTGTGATTTGTGAAGCATGATGGTTATTAAGTCATTTCTGTGTAGCTGTTTTGAAAACTCTTACAGGAAAACTTGATTTGTTTCTTGGAAATCAAAGCTGTAAATGATTGATGTATTTGTGTTTTCTTAACTTTTCTCTTTGATAAAATGTATTTCATCTCTCTTTGCCCGGCATTGCTGCTGCTGAATAATTAATCAGCCATGCAGGAAACAGGGCAGTAATTGCTTTTGAAAGAAACCATTTATGCCTCCATGAAAGACCAGTTTTCAACCATGTTACATTAATTCTGTTGGCTTGTTTTCTTTTGGGAATCGCCAAACCTTTCAGGATGTGGACTGTTGACTCTATGCCATGATAATTAGCTTCTTCGTCTACCGCATTTCACTGCCCTGCTCATTTAGCCAAAAGAGGAAATGGGAAGTGAGAACAGGCCAGAACAGGCTTCAAGAGGTTTGTCTCATGGTTTTCACTCTCAACAGTGTGCCATAACCTCTATTTCTGGATTTTAACATGCGCATTTGATATGATTGATAAAACAATAATCCATGTATTGCCAGTTTAGTTGGCGGCTTCTGTTGAAGAGGATCTGCACCAATGTTACAGTTACCTCTAGCTGAGCCGTTATAGTGAACACGAAATCTCAACTGATCAGAGAAATCCAACAAGCATCATCACATATTGAAGTAAAAACTAGGGGGGGAAAGTATTCTTAATGATTGACCTTTGGAAATATTAAACAACCAATCAACAATTATTCGTAAAAAAAAGATTAGATTTTTCATAGGACTCAAACAGTACCAATGCATTTTTACCTTGAACCACAGGAATGAGGGGCCGTGGTGGCTTTGAGTGGTCAGAAGACATTTACCATTAATAACTTACTGTATTGCAAAGCAGCAGGGCATACATATGCAAACTGTGCAGCATGCCAATCCTCAATGTGTCGAGCAGACTCATATAATCTGTGTGGTCATGCAGAGTGAGACTCAGACTCCTGAATGTGTAATTACTGCTGGACAGAAAAATATCTTAGACTCTTTTTACTACAGTTTACTGCATACTTGTTCTTATTGAGATTAAAAATGTTTTAAAAAGTATGCGCACATGGTCAGGTGTCAGTCAGGATTGCAACTAGGCGATAATCAATCTGGCAACTGAAAAACACAATCAGAAGTTAATTACATTACTATGCAAAAATACAAAAACACCATCAATTTAGCTTTGCCTGTCTGAGAAACGTTTCTGCATGTTCTTTAAAGAGTTCTCTGCTTTTTCTGTATTGTTATCTGATGAGTGTTTTGCACTGCTACCCCCAAAATAGTGCTTGTGGAGACCTCATGCACAGCTGAAGCCCCTTGTTGAGCATCTTTGTCCATGCAACACCTAACCAGTTGATTAGCATTAAAACATGTTTGAAACTAAAAGCACCATGCTAATATTTAAATATGAGACAACACAAAAAATTGAACCAAAATGTTTGAGTATGTTCTCCGTCTTTCTAAACGATGCATCTATCAAACACCTCTATTTTCTGAATGCTGTTGCTGCTGCCTGATGTGAATCCTGCTCTGACCCCCCTCACTAAGTTTCTCTACGTCAAAAGAAAGAGCTCGCTTTCACTCTTGTCATTCCTTTGCTAATTCAAGATCAGCCCTACACTCCTAATTACTCACTCATTCATCCTCTTCACTCCCTCTTTCTTTCTGTTCTCTTTCACTGCAGCAGCATGCAGGAATGTCAGGAGAGTGTCCTCATTATGGAGGAGACAGTAGTTTGGGAATCGGTCTTTAAACACGAGTTCAGTTGCTGCTTTACTTGGAGAGATACCATCGACCCTGAAGTGTCCCTGCGGGGGGACTCTAAAGCTGAGTTATGCAGCCGAGTGTGGGAAGAAAAGTGTAATAACTTTCACCTGAACGCCTCCACTCTACCAACCACCATGGGTTTGTCATTCACAGGCATCAGACCCCCCTGTATTCAGAGGGGGGGGGGCTGAAGGGATCTGGCTCTAATGAGGCAGTAGGCATTTCTCTGGCTCGTTACAAACCGCTGTGTGTAGAGCCTTATTCTGGACTGGAAGCTGCACCAAGTACCAGCTACTATTTCTCAGAGTGAAAGGGATTCACAATTAATGATGCAATTATGCTAATGGAGTTTCCAAGCTGCTCGTTTGCCTCCCCTCCTACCAAGTATCAATCCTGCTGAAGAATGGGAAAGGGAAGCATCAGTGCTCAGACTCAGTGAGCATGTTTGTGAGTTTGAGCTTTCCTCAGGCTCTGTGAAGTCGATGACAACAATTGGCTCAGAAATGACTGAGCTCTTGTTTCACTCAGTTTTTATTCTTGTACAAAGAGAAGGATTGGCAGACAGGAAAAGAGTATTTTCAATCAAGTTTTTGGCCATAAAATGATGAATGTCATATTGACAGAATGACTGTATTCATGGGCCACAGCTACAGAGCTTTTCTGGCTTTAAAGATGAATTTTTCGTAAGTCACAACAAGGTCAAACCTCAACTATCCACCTTCCGGTTGTATGGTGCTACAGTCAAGGATGGCTAGGTTGAGGGAACAATCTGGTCTTTCTCACTGCTTCTTTCACATACAGTAGGTCTGCAGCAGCATAAAATTAAACAGCATACTATTGGTGCCTCAGTTTGTAATGCTAAAGTCTCTGGACTTTGTCGAAGTTCTTGAAGAAGTTCAGCCTCCCACAGGTCTGGCTCTGGATAATTTGGTGCCTCAAGCGAGAGTACGATTTTCCTATCTGTTATTTTGCACAGAGATTAACTTTAGTTGGCAATATGTTCCTTCACAAACTTCTTCACTGTATCATTTCAAGTTTATTTTATTAAATACACTATCATTAATTTACAACATCAAGCCTGGTTTATGCTTCTGTGTGGGACCTACTACGCTGAAACCTACACCATGAAAGCTTAGCAGAGGTAGAAGCATGTAGCCATTGCACACCTCTTCAAAAATGCAACCATGTGTTGCATCAATCATACGGCATGAACTGGATGCCCTATGATTGATCTGCTTGGAGGCAGACATTTCTGGTGTTGCTACTGTCCCTTGTCCTCCTCCTCAGCAGCCGTACGGTCAGTCTCCTTCTCTGCTCTCTTTTTTCATGTTATAACTGCAGCCTGATCAACTGCTGCACAGCATTTATCAGCTTCAGCTCAAGCATCTTACGCTTGGCTTTAGTCACCATGGTACACAAACTATCAGGGAGCATGGTAAGACTGAAAACAGATGATGCAATGAGCACAGACATTAGAGTGAAGAATTACAGACTCACAGTGGGAGTCTATAGATGGGTCTAATGCTGACCCATCAAAGGTGGTGAGACATGCCACCAAATTCTCATGACTTAGTCTTAAATTATGAAATCCTTTGAATTAAATCAACATCTTATTATGTTATTTGCCCTATATAGTGCACTATCGTTTGGTTTAAATGCATATTTTTGTATTAATAAGGAGGGAAAAGTAAATAAATCGGTGCTGGCGGCCATATCAGAGATGCTAGCAATCCCATAATTTGAGTGGATTACGCTCCTGATCCTTATTGAGGATAACACTTTTAATATCAGTTTATGAAAAGCAGTTATTTTCTTCGAATTGTCATGAAATCTTTATAGAATTGTGGGCCCTTGTTTGCCCCAAAAGCGTTGCAGCAAGAGGCTCTGTGGCTTAGCTGGTTAAAGCACCTGTCTTGTAAACAGGAGATCCTGGGTTCAACTCCCAGCAGTGCCTTCACACATAAGCTTAGCTATAAATATTAATCCTCATCCAAGCTCATGAGGTGCTCTGTTCAACTCCCTTCCCCAACCAGTTTCTCTCTGCCAGGCTGCACTGGACAGGGATTTGCTGGTTTTCTTTCCCATTGGGTAACCTAATGTCAGATGCCGGGGACCCTTTACAAGGGGAAAACCACCAACAGCACCATGACCACAGCAGGGGCCTGTTCTACGAAGCAGGTTCAACCTAGCGAGGTAGCCTTGGAGCTACCTCGCTCAACTTAGCGTGGTAGCCAGCGGTCTCGCTAAGCGGTTTTACGACGCTGGTTATCAACCTCATAAGTGGATCCAGCTCTGCTATGAGCGCGTGCATACATATAAGGCGGAGCCCGCCGCATCTGACCAATCGCGAACATGGACCAGTCTGGAGCGTCAGAGCAGGCTGGAGAGTGAAGGACCGCAGACTTTACAAACGAGGAACAGGAGACGATCATGAGAAAGTATGAAGAATTCAAAGCTATCATAAACCTCAAAAGCAACACCGTCGCCGCTGCAAAAGCGCGGAGGGAATGCTGGCAGAAAATGCATCTTTGATGCCATTATCACCCTGAAATAGCACTGTTCAACATGCGCTTTTAACGAAGGTGACAGTCCCCGAATTGGATGGTCTGTCCCCGGCTAAAGCTGTCCCCGAAAATGTCCCTGATTTAATCATTTCATGGATGAGAACAAAAATGTTGCATGAGGGCAAGAACAACGGTTATTTCAGTAGGTAGGAAGCACAAGTAAGCAGTCCTGAACAACAGTATTTACGGGGGTTATTATAAGGGGCGTGCGCTGCTACTAAATAGTACCGAGATGTTGTCTGTGATCGCGCAGCCCATGCCCATTCATTCCCAAGATGAATCATTCATTTGTTCATTCCTATCGTGTTTACATGTTTTGTGTAATATGTCGGCCACATGAGCCTTTCATAAAGGTGGTCATCCGGAGAAAACTCTCCCTGTAAACTCTCGCGAGCCGGAGTGCTCCTCCTCGGACAATGCGAGCACCGAGGTCTGGATGCTCCAAGAATGGACAAGCCGTTTTTCGAGAGAGCTCACTGGTCAGTGGGCGGGGTTTTTATACTCTTTGAGTTCAATCTGGAACTTAACCTGCCCCGGAGCAGGTTAGCCGTTCAGCGTATATTGCTATGGAGACTCGCCTCGCTAAGAAGTGAACCCGCGTCGTAGAATAGGAAACCCCGAACTTATTCTCGAAGTTTTGTAGAACAGGCCCCTGGTTAAAAAGGGTATGGAATAATAATAATAACAATAATAATAATAATAAAAAACTAAACAACAATAATTTGAAATACTCTCAGTATATTTACTTAGTTTAAAAAGTTAGAATACAAAAAAGGATTTCTCTGTACCAACTCTTTATCCGAAATTTAAAACTGGTTGCCATGGTAACAGCTGTGGAACAGAGCTGATGTCATCAGTGATGTCATCAGTGATGACAGTGATGACATCACTGATGTCAGTGATGACATACGAACTTCTTTGATGTCTCACAACAGACTCTGTGTCAAGAACCTTGTCCAAAGTACTGAAGAACTTCACCTTAGTTCACAACATTGAAACCAGAATCAGAGCGATTTATTAGCAGCACTTGGTTTGTGGTAAAAGTTATCTTTGACTTTGAAAATGTCTCATTCAAGCGAAGCCTGCTGTGCAGTTGTTTATCAGAATGAGATGTATGCAGGTATTAATATTGAACCAGTAGAAATACTAAATGGTGACTCCGGTCAATACTGCATTTCAAAGTTCATTGCCAGTGGAACTTTTGGTGAAGTTGTGAAAGCAAAAAATATCATCACAAGGGAGTCAGTCGCCCTGAAGATCATGAACAACGAAGACAAAGACGTCATTGCGAACGAGATTGAGATACTGCAAACTCTTAGGACTCTAGACGCTGACAAGTCTAACATTGTGCAGTTCTTTGAGACGTTCGAGCACAATGGACACACCTGTCTAGGTATGTAGATTATATTCCATTTCACCATTCTGTTTTACTGTTGAATGAAAGTATTTTTTTGGATATCAGCGATATGTGGTAAAAAGTTATGCATTTACTGCACTAAAAACATCTTGTAAAACATCAGGTCTAATTTCAGACCAAACACTGGGTACCATTGTATTTAAACTTTGATATTCAGAAAGTACTCATTTGGTCTAAAATACTTTACAAAGGCATAACTTTTTTTGGTTAGAAATAAAAGAGAAAATATTTCAGATTTTGCAGATTTTACTTTTTATAATTCATGTATTTTAATGCTCTTTAGTATTACTCTTACCTTGTTCTTTCTCATCTAATCCTGTCTTTTTTTTTTTTGTCTTATCTTTTTGTAGCCTTTGAAATGCTGGACAAAAATCTTTTGGATCTATTGAATGAAAATGATGCGCCATTCTCTCTTCACGAGATTCGTCCAATCACCCAGCAACTTCTGTCAGCCTTTGATGCCCTGGCAGACATCGGGATCATATACACTGACCTAAAGCTTGACAATGTTATGTTGGTTAACCAGAGAGACCAGCCTTTCAGAGTCAAACTTATAGACTTCGGTCTGTCCGTTAAGACCTCTGAGGTGGACGACGGTTTGGGAATGCCGACAGTCTCTTACAGAGCTCCTGAACTGTTCCTGGGCCTCCCCTCCTCAGAGGCAATAGACATGTGGGCTCTGGGGTGTATTCTGTTTGAAATGTTTATCTTTGACTACCCGTTTGATGATGACTCTGATGACCCTAGTGAGATTGGGACCATGGAGAACATTGTAGCCATCATGGGTCAGCCAGCTGATCACCTCCTCGATGCTGGAAAATTCACAACAGACTACTTTGTAAAGAACCCATCCTCAGAACACCCCAAATGGTTGGTGAAAAACCAGACAAAAACTGGTCTTGAACCTGAAACCACACTAAGTGTAAATTCTCTGGAGGACCTGGTCACACTTAACCTGGAGAACCATGGGTCCATTGAGATCGAGGACCGCAGAGCCTTTGTGAGCCTCCTGAAGGGTCTCCTAAACACTGACCCAGAGAAGAGGATTAGCCCCAAGCAGGCTCTAAGTCATCCATTTATCACCATGGTCCACCTGCAGGAGAATGCTGACGGCCAGTACCTGGAAGACGCCAGGGACAAAATGGTCATCACTTACAGGAACAGGTCAGAGGAGAATCATCTTAGTCCAGCTGCTGTGGTAGACAAACAAGAAGAACCAGCTGAAGCTGAAGCGGCTATAAGCAGCTCAGCTGAAGAAGATCCAGCTCTTACCAACATCTCAGAGGAGAATCATCTTAGTCCAGCTGCTGTGGAAGACAAACAAGAAGAACCAGCTGAAGCTGAAGCAGCTATAAGCAGCTCAGCTGTAGAAGATCCAGCTCTTACCAACATTAACCAGTCAGAGGAGGATGTTTTCAACACAAATGAGCTAGTGAGGTTTGACTCTGATCCTCAGCTTGTAACAGGTCCATCTGTGAGAAGGAAAGGTGGCCCACTAAAACGAGTCAGACGTTTCTTTGGCAGAGTCTTTAGGGCCATGTGTTGTTGTCTCCCGCCTAGGGATGACTAGCACGTCCTGGGTCTGGATCCGGGTCAGGGCGTTTCTGTGTGGAGTTTGCATGTTCTCCCTGTGTCTGTGTGGGTTTACTCTGGGTGCTCCGGTTTCCTCCCACATTCTTTCAAAGAAAAAAAAAAACCCAGTAGCCCAGCCTGGGGGTGGAGTTTGATGGCGTGCACCTGGTGGCTGGGCCTGGATTTTGATGGACTTGATGGCATTATTGTTTGACTCAAAAGCATTGTAGCAAGAGGCTCTGTGGCTTAGCTGGTCAAAGTGCCTGTATTGTAAACAGGAGATCCTGGGTTCAACTCCCAGCAGTGCCTTCACATGTAAAGTTAGCTATAAATGTTAATCCTCATCCAAGCTCATGAGGCAGTCTGTTCAACTCTCTTCCCCAAATAGTTTCTCCCCGCCAGGCTGCACTGGACAGGGATGTGCTGGTTTTCTTTCCCATCGGGTAACTTTATGTCAGACGCCGGGGACCCTTCACAGGGTGACAACCACAAGCAGCACTATGATCACAGCACACTTCTTCAAAGGATTTAGTTGCTAGAGGTAGCTGTGAGGGACACCTCCTGGACTCTTAAAAAGTGCAATTGGAGGCGACCAGCTGATTTGCATCGTCAATTGGACCTTTATGTGTCACATAACCGCGACCTGACGAGGAGCCCACTGGGTGTTGTAGTGGCCAGCGATGGTCCCGGCAGTCTCTGTGACGCAATCGGCCAGCGCGCTCGGCTGTTAACCGAGAGGTTGGTGGTCCGAGCCCACCCAGGGACGATCTGCGCTTATTGCAGGGGGCTTAAAGCTCAGGTTGACTGCCTTTGCCCCAATGGAAGTAACCCCGTCTGAAGCATGGTGCTTTTACCTCACCGAACAGCACTTTTCACAGTAAGCAAATCCAAATTGCCCCCTCAGCTCTATGGTCATGCATGCATGACCTGCTGTCCCTCTGCTGCTCCCTGAGACCTTCAAGGTGTGTGTCTTTGCCCTCCTAGTTTGCTAGACTTGATGGCATTATGGGGCCTTGTTTGCCCCAAAAGCATTGCAGCAAGAGGCTCTGTGGCTTAGCTGGTCAAAGCACCTGTCTTGTAAACAGGAGATCCTGGGTTCAACTCCCAGCAGAGCCTTCACATGTAAGCTTAGCTATCAATGTTAATATTGTTTTAAAAGCCATTGCATCAAGAAATTCGCACTTTTTTTAGTAGTTTGCATAGATGTCAAAAGTAGTCAATGTTTTTCTTTTAGTATATCACAGTGTTCTTGGAAGGAAACAGCAGCAATTGTTTCTTCTCCTTTTGTCTGCTAGAGTTTGGCTCCATTTCCATAATCTTTACCCAGTTGCCATTGTCTGAAAATCTTGGCTGTGGAATTGTCTCAGTCACTGAGTGCCAAAACGTTCACAGCTTGGATACAAAAAGCCAGTGCCAAGCTCTTTATTACACCTTATTTTCCCTACAAATAATACCAATTAATTCAAGGCCTTAATGATGATGTGGTGTTATTTATTTTTTTTTTTTTTTGGGGGGGGGGCAATGAATGTAGGACATGATTTCTTTCTGCATCCTTGTCTGACACTCAGATTCAGAGTGTCACACAGAGTGAGAAGCTCACGCTGTGCAGCCAGACATCTGAAACACATTCATAACCCTGCAGAGGGAGATGCTCAGGGGTGGCTGTGTTTTGATTAAACTTTGAGCAGCAGTAATTGAAAATGTTACACCTGAGAGTCCTTGCATAATCACATTACTCGTGTAGCCGAGATCTTTCCATAGCGAGACAGATTGTGTTGGTGAGAATCAGGACATATGTGTGATTGTTCTGCTGCAGTGTGCATTGGCTGATACAGACAAGTAAAAGGTTAATTCTATCAGCAATGCACAAAGGAGCTGTGTGTGTGTCAGCTGCAGATAAAACGCTGAATTAAACAGCTACGTCTTTTCACTTACATCGACTGTAAAAGCCTTATGTTTTTATTCTGTACAGAAACCCTCACGACTCTCTGACATTGTATCATAGTTTCTTTCATTTCTTTTCTAAAATAAAGAGCCCATGAAAGGCCCTATCAGCTCTCCTAACAATAACTGTCACGTTGCACAATATCTAAAACCACACTACACAGCCTGAACAATGAGGTCCCAGAGCCTGACAATCACACAGAGGGAGAAATGAATACTAACCAAAGTGAGACAATCCTGTCTGTGTGAGCAGGGGCTGTAAATGTGGGAGTGTGGAGCCTCTGAGGGGTTCCCAGGAGGTTTCCCTCCCACCAACAAAGCCAAAGCTGCCACAGTATTTGCTTATGTCAGTCACCTGCCAGATGACGACAGAGACGAGCCATCCAACAGCAGCTTCGTCAGCTCCAGAGTCACAAAAACACAGAAACCAAGATGCTTTCTTCTGACTCACTCACACTTAGTTAAAGTTATACAGGAGAAAAATACTGTTTTGTACCTAATTTTGCTCTTTTTCACTTTTTTTGCAACAGCTATCATAAATTATGCCACACTTACCTTTTTCCCCACATTAAGAACAAGTAAATGAAATGAAAACAGCCATGCATAAATCATAATAAGCTGAATATTTTCATTAGTGAACCTCGACAGCAAAGAGCACATTTCAGAAAGTGTTCCTGACGCTCAGACCTCACTGACTCTACTTGGTTTCTCACAGCTCGACGTTTCACATGCCTGATATATTGGATGTGGAAAGCAAAACACAACACTTACACGGATAATTAATGCTGCGGGTGAGATGTAGAAGATGTAGTTTAAACTCCACAGATGGAAAGCGTTTACAGAGATACAAGCTGTCGCAATACATGTTAGAGGGCATCATTATTCTTCTATCAATGATCACAAAGCTTGTCTTCATGGTTTAAACAACAAAGAAATGGTTGTTGGTGTGTTTGTTTGTTTTTACTAAGGCAGAAGATGAAATGAGGTTACATTTAATGATGGATTTCTCATATTTTAACGAAAACACTAACACATGGGTTGAAGTTGATCAAATTTGGCTTCTATTGTTAAGGAACAACATATACAGCTCCTGGAACATGAAAAATTCACTTCTGACAGTTTCTGTGTGTTTTAGGTGTCAGTGTACTCACTTTTTTTTCCACAGGGTGAGTAAAATAGATGACTCTAAAAAATGTGTAACTACATAATTGACTTTGTGGTTACCTAGATACAGGCGGGACTTGCTTTTCTCACAGGCTCACCTATCTGTTACTCCGGATTAACGGACATCCACACCGCTAAGCAAATAGGAACCATGTATCTCATCAATACTTGGGTTACAAAGACTTTGTGGAATTAGGATGTGATGTTTTCATGCACAAACACACAAAACAGGGTACTGAGCCAGGATGCTAAAGTACAGAGGCCTGTACTACGAAGCTGGATTAACACATCCAGGATAACTCTGCGACAACTCGCTAAACTTCACCGGATCTCCGCGATCCCGATCAGCTGTACTACGAAGCCGGTTATCAACTCGATCACTGAATCCAGGTGTAGCCACTTCAGATCTGTGCGCGCACACGTAAAGGGGGTGGGGTAAGTGCCACCGGACCAATCTCCACAATGGAGAAGGCTGCATGTCATTTTTCACAGCTGAAGAACAGAGCATTATTTTACAAGGAGTACCGCAACATTATAACAGTGAGGAGCAGAACAGCCACAGCCGCTAAAAGCCGGAGGGACTGCTGACAAAAAAATCATCGATTGTGTAAATTATATTTGTGCGTTCATAAATTTATGGCCCCCTAATATGTTGTCATTGCAGCGTGTGTGATCACCTCCGTCATAGACCTCATTATTTCAGACACAACAGCAGTGGAGAAAAGAGTACGTGGGAGCAAATAAAAATAAATCTAAAAACATCCTTTAAAGTAGTTTGTAAGTTTATTGGAAGATTTTATTTGTATATTTCAACGCGTAAACAGTGATTTCCTCACACTGCCTTTTTTTTCTTTTTTTCTCCATCATCTGATAGTCACGTCATCTGCAGACACATTTGGGGTTAAGAGTTTTCTAATCTGCCTCAATAAATTCTGAATGATGACTGATATGCCGCATGAAATTGAAACCTGGAGCTTGGCAAATATTTGTGCATTGCTTAGACTTCATGCTACCTGAATATTGAGGCCGTCCGAGGAAAACCTGTAACGTTCATATAGAACATCATCAGGTAAATCAAAGGGGTTTGAACGATCATGAATATAACGCTCTCGGCGGAGCGCTCCTCTCACTATCCGTGCAACGATGTCCCCGGGATCCGGCAAGATTGGGCAAGCCATTTTCCAAGAGATCCGATTGGTCAGTGGGCGGTTTTTTATACCTGCTGAGATCTTATCCTGAAACATAACCTGCTACGGAGCAGGTTTGCCGTTCCGCGTAAGTTACCAGGGCAACGGACCCGGATAAAAAGAGATCCACCTTCGTAGTACAGAAAACCCAGAAGTTATCCAGAAGTTATCTCGCTAAGACCAAATCCAGCTTCGTAGTACAGGCCTCAGGTCAGCATAGAAACTGTTTACATCAAGATTTGGAGTCTGCAGCAATAGAAGCATTTTGTTTCTGTGTGGTAGGACTTTCAGCTGTACCAAATACATGCTTTTTTATAATAATAAAGGTCCCAATTTTTTGGAATCACATGCATTAACTTCACAGTGTAGGAAGAAGTCCAAAGTCCAATCATGGTTTATCCTTTAGGGGCCAAGAGTTTATTCATAAATGTCATGTAAATCCGTTGAATAGTAGTTGAGATCATGTTTTCTTTGATTATAAGCTGCCTTCTAGAAACAGAGCTCTCGCTCATTCATCCAAAAACTCCTTCTTTCCTCTCCTAAACATGTCCTTCACTGAATCATGTATGCGCTTGACTCTGCGCCACAATCACGGCTGGATAAAAATATCAGCTGACAGGGGATGAAAGGCTTTTTTCACCATTACAGTCCTTCAACTCAGTTTTCCATCCAAAACCCACCTTCATAGCAGAGCCTATCAATGTATAAAATATGCATATTAGATCTATATTTAGATTCAGTCATGATGAGTTATCCCCCGGGAGCTCTGCTCTCCTTAGAAACAGTGCAATATATCAGGAAACTAAGGGCTCTTTCAATTGGAGTCTTTGTTTTGTATATTTCCATATTTCTGCCCTCACAGAGCTTTTGACCACCTCATTTACATCCCAGGAACAGCAGCAGCAGCAGCTCTGGTGGCAGGATGATCAAGAAGTCTTCAAAGTCTTTGCCCAAAGCTTCTGTTCAGATGTGGTCCAGCGTTTGATGACTGAAGTACTGCTTTATCCAAAGTTTTCTTTTCTAGTCTAGGAAATACTGTGGGTTGGGTTGTGCAGACAATTTTTCTGCAGCTCTGTTTTGGGTTCACGATGCACTGCTTTTGTTTATCCCTGTGAACTGATACTCTCTAACTGTGCAGCTAGTCAGACTGATGTTAGCTAGCAACAAAAGCAACAGAGCGCTATTTTGAAGACATGGATTTGACTAAACCAAAGAAGGTAACTACAGTGTGTAAGAGTTTGTATGCAACTGTCTAAGCATGTGGTTATATGCCTCATTGTCGCAAAGAAGATTCAGGCATGGAGTCACGGAGTTGCACAAAGTTAATTTTGAGAGTTTTTCGGGTCGGATTGAGTGTCTTTTAGCCACTTCTAACTCAGTAAGTCCACATGACACATGACATTTGAAGGATTTTATAAACTTCCCCAGACAAAGCCGGATAAACCCGAATAGCCCCCCCAAAAGAGGACATGTCCGGGTAAAAGAGGACGTATGGCCACCCTATTGTAACAATAAAGCTATTGTACATACGTTAAGTTGTCTATATTTTCATTGTTTGACATATAACCAGTTAGCCACTTGCTAGCGTATTTGTCGTTTGTTTTGGTACATGACAAAATAGGTTAACCATGAATCTGCCTTGTAGTATTGAGCTGAAAGGGGACATGTCACCACCAATAGTTTTGTCATTTCTAACCAATTACCGGTAAACTTGGACAAGGATGGTTGTACAATTTAGTCACCTAGTTGAGCAATTAGCAGAGTTTGGCTTGACTGTGCATGCAAACATGACCTGACCTATGACCTCTTTGTAAGCAAGTTCGGGCTGTATTTCTTAAGCTTGAAGTTGTCCCATCTATTATGACTCAATAAAGGCTCAGAACCATAAGCTGAAACCAACATTATATCAGCATTTAAATTAACTAATTTAGTGCCAGGTTCATTTATGCCAGGCATGTCCAAACTATTCCACAAAGGGCCGGTGTGGCTGCAGGTTTTTCTTCCAACCAAGCAGCAGCACACCAGACTTGATTCATTTCATCAGCTGATCTCAGTCTTCAGACAGCTGATTGGTCAGACTGCGTGCTCTTGATTGGTTGGAAGAAAAACCTGCAGCCACACCGGCCCTTTGTGGAATAGTTTGGACATGCCTTTATGCAATTTTCACCCTGTGCCACCATTGACCGCAACATAAATTTCCGGATCTTTTAGGACCTATAGAATATCCTGTGCTTGGACTAGAATTAAGTGCAATATATCAAAAGAAAGGGGTGATTCTCTTCTTTTACCACAAAAAAAGTAAGTCTCTAACCCACTCCTGTGTTTAGTTATTGCCAATCTGGAAAAAGAACCCTGGGAAAAACACGAAGGAGAGACTTTCTAGCAGAACTCTGATCAATGATTTCATTTTACTTCAAACTACTTTACCGGTGGCATCAAGGTCCTCCCTCCTTGGACACCACTTCTCATCACTCTCGAGATCAAATTGTGATAGGTCACTTCGTGACGGCTGGGAGTTGTTTTGGTTCTTAAGAACCTGACGCTGCAACTGCTCACGTCCTCCTCGCCGGGACTGTCACTGAATACCTGCTCAGTCTCGCTCACCATTTACGGACAACAGCGGCACAACAACACGCCAGACTATTGTTTCTTTGATTGACGATGTGAAGGTCCAGTACCGGGATCTCTACTGGATCCAGAGACGGTAGCACTGCGCCCACGGGAGCCAAACGCCAAGGCCTTTAGCTCTAGGCGAATGACTTTGGCATTTTCTTACTCTCCTCATAGAGAAAACACTCCACAACTAGGCTAATGGGCACACTTAGTGGCACACTAATCACTGGCGAATACTTGTTTTTTGTTATTGTAACATGGTTATGATGTATTTGCTGAAAAAAACTGACAAAAAAAAAAAACCCGTCAAAATCCATCAATGGCACTCAGGGCAAAGAAAAAAATCTGTCCAAATCTGTCATTGGCACTGAATGGGTTAATGAATGCTGACATGGCTGAACAAAGAGGTGGGTGGGTACCTAAAGCTGAGCTTAGACATCCTCTGTAAAGGTATAACTTCTGGGTTGTTTCAAAAGAACAAAACTGTGTAAAAAGTAACACCCCTAAGCTGTGGCCAACATTATATCAGTGGGATAGCAGCCAAAATTAGTTTTAAACAGTGGTGGTTTTTGTTTTATATCTTTGGGAATTTGGCTATAATTTTTCTAGATTGTCTTTGATTCTTTGTGTAACATGTGCATTCACACACAGGGATGAGAAGCTCCCCTCTTTGACAGCCTTAACACCACATGTCCAGAATAAATGAGCGTCCCCTGCCCCCCTTTCACTCCCTGTCCCCCTCACACTGTGACATTTCAGTCATGTCCCCCATAACAGAATGTCAACCTGGTGCTGTATCCCCACCATTAATCTCCCTAATTGAATAAAGATGAAGAGGACCTGCTGGGATGAGAAAGGGCAGGAGAGTGTCTGGGGTGTGATTTAATGACCCCAGTGATTTATGGTGGAGGCTAACACCCCGTTTAGGACCGTGTGGGTGGTGTGTCAGAGGACAGCTTCTAAAAATGCCCTTTTTACCGTTTCCCTGTAGTGCTCAGAGCATCACCTCGGCTGCTCCTCAAGCATCATAAATTTCAAGAGAAGCCAGAGCCAGTGCAAGAGGGAAAATTTGTCTCCTTTGTGGAATACATGAGCAGCAAAACCTTCAAGAAAGGGTAGGAGGGGGAGGGGGAAAGGCTTGAAGGATGGAGAAAATGGGGGAAAATGGGAGAGAAATGACTAAGGAGGGACAAGAAAGGAGGTAGGAAAGATGAGGAGAGGAAGGAAAATGGAGAAAAAGAGGTGAAAGAGTAGTGGGGGGAACAAACTTAGAAACGGGCTGGAACAGTAACAACAGGGAAGATTAGCGATTAAAGCCAAAAACATCTTTGAACTGGCATGTTTCTGACATGTTAAATAAGTTACAAAGAGAAGCTTATATCAGAATTAAATGGTCATTTCTAAGAAAAAAGATCAGATCCAGTATCAGATCCAGCATTTATTTCCTGAACAAAAATGTTGAGTTCTCTCTGGTGCACTAAACTTTAATGACGAGAAATCCAATCTTACTATGAAACTGTTAAATCTAGTCATGATAAATATTGCGATTAATAATAATAATATGATTTGGCTCTGTTTGCGCAGACAGGTTACGTCACCGTTTATTTTCCTTTTAAACCAATCATTTATCTGCAACAAGAGCGCCGGTGCAGCCAGCAAGAATCCGGTCTGTTACACTTTCACCTGGAGGCTTGTTTGTCTGATAAAAGATGTCAAAAAAAGACCTAATGACTAAATCTGAACATATGGAGAGCGTTGCATTAAAATGTAGACAAACTGTTTAAAAAAAAAGAAAAAAAGACTGGTCTGCTTCATCTCTTTCCAATAATACTTCTTAAATACAATAACCTAAATGTTTGTGCATCTCCATAAATTTCTTCATTTGGGGTTTTTTGATGAAATTCCTGCCTCAATGTGACATATTTGAGATCAGTCTGTAGCTCTGCTGATGTGTTATAATACCTTGGTCAACAAATCCTTTGGTAGTAGTTTTGGTGCTGTAGGCAGGTTCGTGGTCCTGCTGAAAAAGTCAATCTGTATCTCCATAAAGCTTCTCAGCAGATAAAGCATGAAGGTCCCTCATCTCTCCTGGTGGACTTTAGGTTGCGTTGACTCTGGAGTTGATAAAACACAGAAGACAGAAGCAACAGATGATGTAGCCCCCCAAACCATCACAGACTGTGAGAACTTCACCCTGGACTTCAAGCTCCTTGGATTCTAGGCCTCTCTGATCTTTCTCCAGACTCTGGGACCTTGATTTCCAAATGAGATGCTAAGTTGAGCTTCATCTGAAAACAGGACGTTCTTCCTCTTCTTAGTCCAGGTGAGACTAACGACATTTTCTATGGTTAAGGAGGGTCTTGACAGCAGGAACACAACACTTGCAGTCCATTTCCTGGACATTTCTCTGTGTGTAGAGGCTGTTGAAACAAAGTTTAAGACTCGACAAGATAAGGAGGGGGGAGAAAAGGAAAAAAATCACTAGAAATGTCAATGAAGTAAAGAAAATGAGCAGAAAAGGGAAGAAAAACAGCGGTGAAAGAGTAAATTAGGACAGAAAAGGGATGGAAAAGAAAGGAAAGGAATAATCTTTGGGTTGCCAGGTCAGAGCCTGTGGGTCTGGTCTGCTGATCTCAGCATTAACTTGACAAATTAAAGTCAAACCTTTGTGGGCTTTCTTCCTTTCAAGGCTCATTAGGGTACGATCACAACTCCTTCATACGCTGTCAGGTTTCTGGCTGCTGAGCGGCTACTGTAAATATACTGTTTAATTAAGACTTCAGGGTTCATGACTGAGAAAGAAAGCACCAGTTCAGTTTCAGTCTAAAACCATGAGTAGCCTTAACAAAGGAGAAAAAGATGGCGCACACACCTGTTTTTAAAAAGCCGAACCTCCTTCCTCTTTTTCCCTTGCATATTTCAAAGGACGGCTAACGACATCCACAGACAGAGTGATTACACGGCATGTTAACGCTCCTGAAGACAAAGTCGTGTCTCAGGCTTGGAGGGGAAATGTATTTTACAGCAGGAGCAGCCCGACACAGATGTTAACAGAATCACAGCCATCTGCCCCAAGATAGCCACCCTCCACACCCCTGCTGCTAAGTCATGCCACGCTGGTGCACCGCCACGCTGTGCCATCAGCTGTTAAGTCATTCATACTGAAACAAAGGGTTAAATGTGAGCAAAGACATGTAACACAGCTGGACACACGCGTGGAGCGATATCACAGGGCAGACACAGAGACAGAGGCTTCTCTGTGTCATTTATACGCCGTCTTCACGCCTCAATCCATCACATAAAACGCAATGACTGCAGGTTGGTGATTAATGAGCTTCTCAACATGTCTGAGCCCCCGGGTGCTATCACAGAGCGTGTGTGGGTGTGATATTAGATACTCAAATACAGCAGAAACGCTGCCACAAGTGTCATACTGGAGTTTTTTTATTTTTTATACAGACCCCCGGCTTATTGTGTGGGCTTGTTTCAATATCTGTGAATTTGACTTTAATTCTTTTATTGTTCCCATTATTGCAACCACAAGCCATCTGCACTCAGCGATAGAAACTGTATACACACTTACACGCTGAAATAGACGCATATCTTTGATCATGCAGGTCCTCTGATGTGCAGAAGACGTCTCAAAGTAAACTCAGGCAGCTCCAACATCGTGATCTAGTGCCAGCAACGGATCAAGGACCCAGGATGCAGCAGGGGTTTGTTTCCGTGGTGAAGCTGGCAGAGCCGTTCAAAAGAGGAAATCAGCTACAGCTGTGACATTAAGGAAAGAGCGAGGAACTATTCTTGGATGACTGGCACTAAAAGCAAAGCTGGAAAGAGAAGCAGAGATTTTAGTGAGACATGTAATGGTTGCAGAGCGAGATGGAGGCAACTTCACAAAAACACCTGTGCATTCATTTCTGCCTCCTTACATCCATCAAGTGGGAGAGAAATCCAGGAAATCTTTATTTCACAACTTTTAACTGGAAGCTGTTTGAAGTCTGATCAAACATCCAGAGGTCTCAGCTCTGCAGCTCCTGCAGAGTAATTGCACCTCGGTGTCGGCTCTTCCCTGCAGCTGCAGCCCCTCTGCTCTTTAAATACACGTACATGCAGCCGCTTATTGCCACATTTACATACAAAAAAACAGAGAAAGGCCAGGCTGTTGCTGGGGAAACCGCTATAGAAGAGCAGCAGCCCCCCGGAGGAGTTATTTGAATTTTCTGAAGCATGTTAATGCAGAGAGCACACACAGCTCAGAACATGTTTACATAAAGTCTGAAAAGGTGAATCATGTACCCGCACTCTGCATAAATATTGAATGTTGTCTCTTAGAGACATGAGGCATTTTAATGCACATGACAGGATGTTCTCTAAGCCATTAAATAAGTGAGTGTGTAAATGCAGAGAGGAGAGCACAGAGTCTTTGCAGAGTTTATTCTGGTCCCTCACAGGGTTAGGATTTAAGTCAGGTTAATGAACGATGCCAAACAAAGTAAATGTCCAGGCAGTTACCTTATTGCACGGGTCAAGACAATCAAATTTTCTACTTTTGTCAGGTAGCTTTTTGAGACAGTAATAGATCCACATTGATTTGTTCAATATAAATGTGAAATACAACTATGATAAAAAAAAAACAAAAAAAAACTTTGCCCATTTATTTTGACTTTAATTAATCAGTCTAAGTTATCCACAGCTACACCGGAAAGTGCAGCATTTTTACCTGCAGGAATGTCAAAGAGGATCGTCATGTACAACAATCATATAGGGCTCTATTTTCGTTCGCGCCGGTGAGGCGGCGGAGGGCGGCGAGCCCCGCGCAGTTGTATTTTCGTCTGGCGGAGCCCGGCGTAAGGCGAGTTTGGTATTTTCGTGGACTGAGTCGCACGGAGGCGAGCCGAGATCCGCCAAGCTGGGCGTGGTGGCGTGGCAGGGGGAGGTGTTGACAGAATCAGCTGGCGCAGTGACATTTTCGTGCTCGCCACCGGCGTGTAACGTGCGCTGAAAGCTCGCCGATTCAAACCTGGTCAGCTTTCAGCGCAAGGCGGAACGCAGCTGGTCTAGTAGTATTTTGGTAGACCGGCGGCGCATCGACACACGTCACCGATGCCTCACCGGCAGGTTTCCACAGTGTCAGGCAGATTTCAGTGCAATAAATAATCATTATCAACTATTAATGTGAGTCAGCACATACATTTAGATCTATATCGATATATTCTGATCTATATCTGATCTGATGAGCGCGTTTGGCACGCGTTTGGCACGCGTTTGGGCACACAACCTGACCGAATCAATACAGCTGAAACTGCATCAAATTAAATTAAATATCTAGTAAATAGACACACATGATGAAGTTAACAAGATATGTAATGTGTCTCCCTCCTTTTCTTTCTTCCTCTTATTTCTCGCACAGCTCAACCTGGACACGTCTCCGTGTCCTCTGTCCGTCTTGCTGCAGCTGCTGCGGCTGAACAGATGATTTGTTTCAGTGCTCAGATGCGTGATCTACTTTAAGCCGACATACGGATATTATAATATTCAGTTTTGTGAGCCAAATTTATTTTATATGCCAACATCTATGAAAGAAAGAGCCAGGCCACGGAGCGCGATGCGTCATTTACGCACAGATGGTTCCGATTTTAATGCCATTTTTGGAGTTTATGTTGTGATCTGTGCGCTAAACCCACCTTTGTCACGTGAGGTTTGAATATATGCAACTTTATGTGAGTGTCTTTTTTGTGGAAAAGGGTGTTTGTCTTACCAGTGGGTCCAACATTACGCACACCAAATCTATCTGTGCTCAGATGAGAGAGTGTGGAGGACACTTGTTGAACAGCTGCCCTCTGTCGCCATCGTGTGGCATAACTGTCTTCAGACATCTCTTGATCTCTTTGACTACATCATGAAAATAGTATTACGCCTCGCCGGTGGCGGATTTAAAGGCAAGGAGAGGAGCTTATGTGATTGGTGAAAACAGGTCTCGGCTGTGTTAAACCTCTTATACGCCCTCTCTCCTCCCCGTCTATGATTTATGCTGCCGGGAGGAGCTGAGTTAGGGAGGGGGGATACTTACGCCGGGCTTCGCGGCTCACCAAAATACCAAAATGTGCTTGGGAACGCCTTGTCAGCGCGGCGGATCTGATTGACGCTGCGCTTGCGGCACGTCTTCGGCGAGGCACCAAAATAGAGCCCATAGTGTCAAGATGAAATAATCTTTATGGTTTACACAAAGACTGAAGACTTGTGGTGCCTTCAATAAGGATGTGTCCACTGTGAGAGGGGACCATATATGAACACCCCTCGATAATGGTGGATACAGAGAAGTATTGTAATTTTCTAAGCTCAGAGCTCAGTTATTTGATGATGAGATGTAGTGGATGACATTTTTAGAAATGGTAGACACCATGGGACCTAGTTTTCTGTCTTTCTTTTTGGTATAACCCAATTCCAATAAACTTGGTATGTTGTTGAAAACATGAATAGAAACAGAATACAATGATTCGCAAATCCTTTTCCACCTTTATTCAACTAAATACACTACAAAGATGAGATATTTATTGTTTAAATTGATAAACTTGATTTTTTTTCTTGCAGATCTTATCTTATTTTGAAACTGATGCATTCCAAAAAAGTTGGGTTCAGTAACCACCTTTCCTTCACACAACAGTATCAGTCTACTAACTCTGTGGCATCTGGACAGTCGTACAACCACCACAGAAAGTACTGCTAACCAACAGACAACATTTCTGGGTGTTGGTTCTCTCTGTAAAACGGAAAAGAAAAGAACAATTCAAGCAATCAAAACTCCAGAGTTTGGGCTATTGCTTCAGAGAGGAGGTATTAACCTGCCACCTCTTGGTAAATTGGGTTATCAATGAACGAATGAATGAATGAATGACAGTGCTTGTGCAATAAGTATTTACAGGATTGTTGTTTTGGGACTAAAAAAACTAAATGCAAATCAAAGTTTGCTAAGAAGTGCAGTTTGGGGCTTATTTATTTAACAGATTCCTGCTATTAGGAGATTACTATAACCATTGTTTTTCTCGTCTTTTATTACTTCTTGGACACTTCAATCCTGCACCCACCAGACTTGATCTCATCTGATCATAAAAAGCTCAAAGTTAAACCACTCAGAGGTCACCTTTATTTCCTGATGTTGTACAGATAAGATAAAACTGAACATAAAACCGTTCTCCTCCTTTTCCATGACCTGATGCCGACTCCAAACTGAGGGTGAGTTTGAAGACGTTGATAGGCAATGTGAAGCCATCGCAGGCACTAAGAAGTAATGCATGATAACTTCTATGAATTTATCCTGAACTTTTAATATTTCTGTATGTGGATGCGTGTGCAGCACCTTTGGCATTGTTTGTAGAGCGATTTTTAAATGTATGCAAACAGGTTTTTCTAAAATTAAAATCAGAAAGATAAGGCTCTGGGGCTATGAGGCATTGAGTAAACCTGTAAAGTTCTTTTGATGATGCTGGGTATTTATATCTTTAATCAAATCCTTTTTTGTACTCCTGCTCTGCTCAGTGTTCGTCTTCTGGAAAGTTTCCAAACAGCAGTCCACGGTGGATAAAAAACACTCTCTGGCTCTGCTTTCAGTTTCCTCGTGCAGAGTCTGTGGGAGGTTGGGAGGGTGCCTTTTTCAGTTAAGTTAAATTAAACATTTAAGAAGTAAGAGAGTATTTTACCAGGATGTGCCTGGTGCAGCTCAGGAAATATGAGCATAATAATGTCAGAATTTATAGGAGAAATACCAACAAGGGTCCTACAAAGACGTTGAGTTATGCAGCCTGTTCAATCTTTTAAAATGAGCGTTTAATTAGACTCATGTTTAGATCAATGTGAATCTCATTTGGCACTGAACAACACAGCAGACCTCTGTGGTATAAAGCACAAAAAACAGGCTTTTAAAGGGGAAAAATACAAGAAAGCAGGCAGAAAAAAATCAGTTAAGTTTGATAAATGATGTTTTATCCTCCACATTACAGAGTTGTAATCTCCACCCTGATCCACGACCCTGTGAAAGTCAAATAAATGTGAAAATAAAACTCCCTGTTTCACTCTAAAGGTCAGCCAAGGCCTCCCTCTGTGATAATGGCAGCTCTTAACTAAACTTTATCACCTCCTCCTTAAACACAGCTCCGACTCTGAGAGCCAGGACTTTCAGCATTTGTTTATAGACGTATACAGGAGGTTCTATGACTGTGAACTTTATAGACAGACAGACAGGGAGAACACACAACAATCTGTTTAGCAGGAAAACTCAAGGATGGTGATGGTATTAAGAGCAGTGTTGTGATTAAGTTTTTTTTATTTATTTATTGTTATTATTTTTTTAATCTTTGACCCTGTACAACCTAAACTTTCAGAAATTATATTTTCATAACTTTGAAATAGTGATGGGCGTGGCAGTTCTTTAAGATGTACTGAATCACTAGAATCAGTTTCATAAAAAGATTCATTCTAAAGATTCATTCACCGAATCAATGAATCACACAGCGCTTGGTGAGAGGAGCCTGCGACTCCGACTTCCTGAACTAATACACAGCTAAACAGTTCAGGATTCAGTTCAGATTATAGTCTCCCTCCGTCACTCTTTTCATCACTGCCAGCTTTACAGTTTTTAAGTTTGTTTTGTTTTAGGGAACTAAATGTGTTAAAACAACGGGGAGCAACGGTCACCATGAAAGTGTATCTCTCAGACAAAAATGATTTCAGAGAGTATAGCTCACTGCGTGATTCGTTCACCAAGTGATTCAGGCGTTGGCGCATGTGGTCCCTTGCTCACCGGCTGCATGCCTGGCTCAACTTTAGTGAGAAATGAACGAATCACTTGAGGAAGTGATTCGGTTCAGTACGTTCACTGAAAAGATTCAGTTCTTTTGTATGAATCATTCGCAAACAACACAACACTACTTTGAAATCCCCTCCATTTAAATCTGCAGCATATGAACATTAACATTTTTCAGTGACTTGTACATTGTAGACTTTATTGGCTGCCGCTGGGAGAACATGTGTCACTCCTGTAGGACAAAAACTAAAGGGCACTCTAACAGCAGAATCAAGCTTAGAAAATTAAAAAAAATCTTAATCATGTGTATACTCATTGTAATTAAATCCCCATTTTGAATACGCAATAATGAAAAAAGCCAAGTGTTTTTCAATGCATTCATAAAATCAATTCAAATAATGCGTTTAAAAATGAATTGCAAATAATGCAGCTGCACAGTAAGTTGTGTTTCGGTTGCAGTTTGTCTATAGTGGCTAAAACATGCTCCAGAGTCGACCCTGACAGCAGTGATTGATCGCCTCGCTCTCATACAGGTTCCTCTCAGGGTGTCTCAATAAAGACGTCCAGCTGACAAAGATTTCCTACTATTTATGGGATCCTGTTTAAAAAACAGGACTATCCCTTTAAGTAGCAGTCTGACTTTTGTTTTCAGTCCCCGGCAGACCCCTAATCCTGACTGTTGAATGAAATAAGCTGGTCTGAAGCCATGATGATGATGCCTGTGGTTGTCTCTGGACATCACACTCGATAAGTAAGGAGCTTTGAAACATGAGAAACACTCAGACAGAAGCTGAAGGCTGCAACACGACAGTCCGCGTCCAAAGACCTAATCCCAGTCTGCATCTGCACCAATCCATCAGTCTGGGCTGATTTTAATCAGGTTCTTCTGTCTCTCTCTCTCTCTCTCCCCATTTGCTTTAGAACCATTTGATGTCACTCTTGTTGTTTTTAATAGCTGAATTAAACATGTGTACAGTATGGGATAGATGTAGAGTTGTTGTGTCGCTGGCAGATGAGTGCAGAGAGCTCTAAATTATGGATTTGTTCATCCTCTTGAGTGATAGAGCTACAGCAGTTGTTGCATTGGGCAAAGATAATCACTGTAGTTGTTGAATTATTCCCAAAACGGAGCTGAAAACCTCCCTTTTCTGTTCTTTCAAAACTTTCAGACTCTGTGTCGGAAAGTTTTTCTCATTTGATCCATGAAAACACCAAGTTTGGAGAGTTTCAGCCGCCTCTGTCAGCACATATCACACAGTTGTAGAAACTGTTCTGGGAAAAGTCTAATAATCCAAACAAATAACTGGATTGTCTCTTCCTCAGCTTTATGAGAGTGTCGGGGATCTTATCCTTCAATATTCTGCGGGAGGACAAGCTCACAGACCGGCTGTCCTTCTGGAGGATGATGAAAAAACTCCCAGAGGATTCAGATGAAGACAGATTCCTTTAATATCTGTGTAACCAGGACACCTCACCCCCCTTCTTTTGCGCTTCTCAGAAATATTGTCCAGTCAGGAACGATTACAGCTCACTGGTAAGCGAGGCCTCAGGGAGGGCGAGGGAGCAGGTGTCAGTCCTCTAAGGACGCTGATTCGATCAGTTATTTATTGGAGGATGTAAGAGACAGGACAGTCTGAGGGAAAGACAAACCACAAAGCCCTTCTGTTTTTAACAAAAACATAAAAAAACAAGAGCAGAAAATAAATAATTCAATAATAATCAATTATTAATAGCAATAAAACAAACCAGTTTGTTTTGTTCACTTGTGCTGTTCACACCTGCTCCCACGGCTCCTAAAAACACAGAAACACACAGGGAGGTGCAGGAAAACACTCAGCATATTCAGACTCTCTTTAACAAAGCATGTCTCGGTTATGGATCCAGTATCACACTCCAACTGTAAGGAAAAATACAGTTTCTGAATGTAAAGATGTTGGGGGTGATCCCCTGTAGGTAGGATAACCGTCTGTGCCATAATGTACAGTGCCCAGCATAAGTCAGTACACCCCCTATTAAAAGTAATGTATTACTCAATATCTAGATGAGCAAAAGTACAATTTCCAAAGTTTTGACAAAGCTGCACTCTATTTACCATAAGATGAAAATAAGGGTGATAGGGTTACTAAAATTTAGGTTTTTGCATCCTGATTTTAAATTGAAAAGAAAAACAAAACTTTTTTGTATGCAACCTAAAAATCTTGTTTGCAATCACTGGTCTACATTTTGGGGAGTATTTTGTTGGATAGTCTCACATAGGAAATGTTGATTTTGAGAGGAAACTGAACGATTTCTGACAACTCTGAAGGGGTGTACTCATTTATGTGGAGCACTGTATATTCAGAGGAGGATAACTACATTTTAATGGTCTAGTGATGGTAGAACAATAAGATTTAAATGAGTCTACAGTCATGCTCTAGACTTAAAGATGCTGCCCGGTGATTCTTCAAGCGAAACGTGGATCAAGATGATCAATATGCTTATCAGACTGAAAGAGGGGTCACATGATCCATTGATTCCACAGAGTTGGACTGACCGAGATATCTTTAGACCAAATATCACCATCCTTAGAGACTCCAAACTTTATGACAGCAGCTAAATCATTCAAGAGGAAAGGATTTGACCCTCCTGATGATCTTCCTCCCATGTGTTTCATAGGAGTGGTCTGCACCCAAATCCAAAGTACACCTAAGTCCGAGGCCATGGTGCTCTGCCTGAAAGGGTGGATGAGTGACTCAATGAGTCAGTACCCCATGAGGGGGACAGTGAACAAAAAACATTTATTTTTATACCTTGAGTCAAGTGATGTAGTATTGTAATATTAAAGACACGTAAATATACAAAATTGCACGTGAGTCAAAGGTTTGTTGACGGTTTCTAAAAAGTTACCATCAACAGTTAAGGTCTAACTAAAAAAAAAAGAAGTCTGGTCTGAATTTGATGTTGGATCATTTATAATCATCCACATGTCATAAATAAACATCTGACAGTTTTTCTAGACCACCTAAATGGTCCCGCAGAGCTTTTATTTACTGTTTACTTCAATCCAAAACATGTTTCATGGACCGAACACACAGAGCAGCTCTCCACAGCACTTCAACACTAATCTCTGAGCGTATTATGACTAATGTTTGGGACATTCTTCAGTGCTGATGTGGTTAAAAACATTCTCAGAGAGCGTTCAGGGTGAGAACATAGAGGAGGATGTTAAATCCTGTATTCCTCCAACATAACTCATGTCTGACACACTCAGACAAAAGAGAGAGGTTCACTTTTTCAGAACAAGCCTCTTCTCAGCCACAAGAATTCGACCAAACCGAGTGTTTTCAGCGAAATAAAACCAGAGTGACCAGAAGCTGCTCCATTTAGCGGTCTGTTTTTGAGCCCGCGAAAGTCCTCTTTTAGTAAATCACAGGAAAGAAAACGTCTTTGTTCGTTCACCGCTAATCAGACTGACACAGAGACTGTCACAAGTTTCTCATTTTCAGATCAAACTGGTTCAGACAGCTGGGTTTTGGACAGAAATAGACACCCTCCTTTAAACTAAATGTGCACTTCTGTGGCCTAGACTACAGAAAATGCAGCAGTGACAATCATGAAACATGCAGTTCATTGTACACTGACAGGGCAAAGGAGTGTCGCCTGATCACATATGGCTCATACAAGATGGTGGAGGGGGAGAACTGGAAATGTGGAGGTAGGAGATGGCATTGAAGGCACAAGAAGAGCAGGCAAGCATGCAGACATCTTCACCTTTCTCATCTTAAAAATGATTCTCCTCCTTTAACCTCTGGTGTTTTTATTTTTTCACTGAAGTATCATTCCTCTGGTCACATTATATTAACATCATCATATCCACTCTCTCCTTTGTTATGAATATTTCCTGCTGTGTTCCTGCATCAACCCACCCTGGCTTCTCATGCATATTTACCAAGGATAGAAAGGAAATTCCTGGATAAAGTGCAAGTTAAAATTTTGACTATCAATAACGAAGCATGCAACACGCTTTTTAAGCTTTATGCATATGTATGTACTGAATAGAAATGGAGTCATGGGTCAAAAAAAGTTTTCGTTATAAATGTTTGGATAAAAGGTGATGTATCTGTGAAAAGTTGAATTTCCTTTTTTTTTTTTAAAGAATGTGGAGATTCAGTGTTAAAAGAGTTCCTGCTCACTGAGGTCAATGTCTTGCTGCAGCTGTTTCTGAACTGTATTTTTAAACCCCTGTAGTATGCAAGTTAGCAAAGTACCAGCCACTGAAATAAGTCACATCTCAAGTCATAAACTGTCATAGTAATGGTAAAAATAATAACTAGAAAAGCACTCGGAGAGCGCAGACCTCCGCCAAGCAGCTCATGTCCCCCCTTATATTGTGATTCACACCAAAACTTTTACTGTTATGTGTCTTTTATGAACGTTTATTTGTGTTTAAACTGGTATGTTCACTGTTCATAATGTGCTAACCACTACACCACTGTACCGCCTGTCTACACCACTGTGCCGCCCATTGGTTATCTTTCAGCATTGAAAATTCCAATGACACCCTTATTTTTGTGTGTTCTGGATCACAGTATCCAGAATTTTGTCCGGATCACCACCAAAATGTAATGGGATCCTCCTGGGGCTGAGACGCACCTCTGGTGAAAATTTCAGGTCAATCCGTCTGTTACTTTCTCCGTAAAGTTGCTAACAGACAAACAAACAAACAAACAAACCAACGCTACCGAAAACATAACCTCCTTGGCGGAGGTAATAAAATTATGACAAGAGGAACGAATAAAAGGTATAGGTTTGGTGATTTTTGCTCAATGACACAGCTTGGACCCTAGTCCAACTAGTCTGGATTGTGGTTCACTGAGACCCCTGGCAGATCTTTCCCAGGCTCTCTGTGAGCCAGATAGAGATTTCTTTAATTACCCCTGCATGAAGAGACCGGTGAGCACAATGTGTGTTTTTATACCCATCCACAGGGTCCAGAATTTCACAATGTGCCCCCCAACACTCAGGTTTTCAGACTACGCAGCGTCCCCTGGGTCTCTTGAACATGGCTGTCACTTTGACTCTGCCTCATAGTTGGGAAGCGGCCACCTTCTCCTGGGCAGAAATCTCACACCAGCTCGCCTTGGCCCGCAGACAGCAGACCCACAGTTCCTGGTCCAGCTTCCTGCTCTCCATGGAGGCCCGGCATGGTGTGCAGGCTGGGAAAAGAGGTTGAGAGGTTGGAGTGGGGACAGAGAGGAGGCAGTGGGGGCTGAGGACAGAAGAAGGGGGCACATTTGAAGGGATATTTCCTTTCACCGTTTCCGCTCTTCTCATTTTCTCCTTATTATCAGGATGTCTGGAGCCAGACCCTCTTTTGATCCGGCTGAGGTGAGAGATAGATACAAAGTGTAGACAAAAACCTGAAAGTGGCAGCTGATGATTTTGAGATGAGGAGGAAATGACAGCTCCTGTTCTGAAATCTGCTTTTCATTAAGTTTTCAACAGGAGGGGTTAAAGACGAACAGTGGTCCTCTGTCTTTGAGAAATAGAAAAAATACAAACAGTTTATTTATTCATCTGCCCACCCTCCCTTTTCCTAAACCCCCTCCAGAATAAGCCCCAATTCTTCATCAGCAGCTAAGTCCTCTTCACATCTCAGCATGAGTTGCACCTCCTTGACTTCAGCTGCCTTCCTTTCACACTAGCCCACAAAGGCCTGTGCAGCTCAGCTCCCACACTCCTGCAGCTACAGAGAGCAGATAAAAGTGACTGTGATGTTTAATTTACAGTGAACGCTGTAACTGTACTTCCACCGCTGCTACTGCCCTCCTTCAGCATGCAGGCCACAACCCTTGTTGGCAGTATGAGATGATCTGTGCAGCACAGCCTGCACTTTTATACTCTGCCAAAAAAAGAGCCGGGCACAGAGTTAAACTGTGCTGGTCTACAGGGCTGCTGAGAGGCTGGGTGGTTTCTCTACCACAGGGATCCTCAGCTCAGTGGGATGTAGAGAGAGTCTGCACACAGAGACATTCCAGACGTGAGTACGCATCTCTAAGGAAACTGTCAGCCTCTTTCCCTCAAGTTTAAACTTTCAGCCCGAACAGGGACTGGTTCAACATGATGCTGAGTTTAGAGCTCAAACGTAACTTTTTCTTTTTTTTTTTTTACTAATGTCTGTCAGGCATTTTAAAAAGTAGTTTTAAGGGCATGAGCACCATTGCTTCCTCCTCTCCAACTGATCTGGTTTCACAATGTAAACATTGTTCTGCTCCCAACTTGACATGTATATGTTCACAGTGCTGTTGCAATATACCAGTGTTGCCAATGACCATCTTTTTCATGGATAAAATATTAATATTTTACTTAAAAAACAAAAAAAAAAACAAAAAAAACAAAAAAAACAAAACAAGCATACAGTAATACAATTGATTTCTTATACTGGTTGCCACACGTCATAAAATCAGGGACAGATGAATAAGAAGTAGCAGTCTGCTAGTCTCTAGTTGCCTCAGCCCTTTGAGGAATGATTGATGTTCAAGTTTCACTGTGAATCCAAAAGCAAAATTAAAGCTTTTGCCGCTTCAGATTACAGAATCATTTCATTTTCTCAACATGTTCTTTCAATTCTTGAACTTAACTATCTACCAGAAGTAGTAAACTTCAAAATAAAAGCATAGTTTGCAGAATGCAATAGATAAAAAACAACCTAAAAGCAAGATAGGAAAAATATCCAAATGAAAGCATGGTAAACAAAAGCTTTAAGAGGCAGTGTCTTCTCAAGACATTTTGGTCACAGGGCTGATGATAAATCATATAAATTATAAAATTATTTGATTTGATAAATTATTTGATTACATACTTTTAAGTTAATTTTAAAACCATGTATATAAAAAAAAGGGAAAACCATGCTTTTATTTTGAAGTATAAGGTACCTCTACTAGATCCTAAATAATGAAAATGAATGAAAACAGCTGAAAAAAGTGTCAATGTCAGTGTCTGCTGCAGGAACCCCATTCATCAACAGAGCTGTCAATCAATCATTTTTAAAACACTGAATATCTGATACAAACTAAATTTGTTAAAAACTTGAAAATAAATGTACCCGATGAGAACTTACTCTAATTAAAGAAGAAATCATGTCTGTGAAAAATGTATTTGACATGCATTTTAATGTTATAGTTTGACCTCATTAGCTACCTTGACAGATTAACAGGCAAGTTATTTGACCTATACTGCAGCCAGTCAGCAGAGTGAGCTGTAAAAATGTTGGTTTCAAGTCAGAGAACTCTTTTGAGGTCTATCTTAACATACAGTTTGCAGGATTAAGCTTTCTTTATATAACCCACCTCCATCACATGATCAGTTGAGTGTCCCCTAAAACATAGGTCTTCAGAGTTTTTCCTAGATTGTGTTTTGATTATTGCATTTTTCAAGAATTATACGTAAATTTAACCCATTGGTTCTGCCTCTCTGCAGCATGTATTTTATTTTAATCATTTATGGATTCTTTTCATTTCTCCCATATTTTTAACCACTGCAGTGTGTTTTCCACTGTTGTACATACAGAATATGACCCTCCAAAGACCACAACATAAACAGGCACTCAAAGTTACAGACTTAGAAAGAAAGCAAATGTAAATATAACTCTTAAGGACTTTGAGTCTCAATGACTTTTTGTGGTAAAGACAGTAACAGTAGCAGGTAATAAAAAGCGGTGCCAGATCTAATCTTAACCCCTGACTGCGTGCACAGACTTTTTAAATAGATTTCCTGCATGCTTTTCCATGGCAGATGGTTTTCTTTCCAGTTAGGGTATAAGCTCCTTTGCTCTGCATTCAGCGCTGCGTGGTGAAATAGATTATATGTTAAATCAAAAGTGACTTTCAGGAAAACAGCAAAGAGGAGCTGCTGACAGCCTCTACACAGACAAATAAAGACTTTATTGACCCGGGCTCATTTACAGTCCACTTTCAGGCTTTTCTCTCCAGGCAACGATAATGAGGTTCACCGAACTCCACAACCCAGCAGCACTGTGGTCTGCAAAACTAAAGCACTGTCCATGTGTCTGTGGAGATCTTTGAAGACATAGTTTTTTCTCTGTGATTTCCTCTGCATGTAAACAGGGGTTCAGTCATTACCTTACAAGAGCGCTTTCATACCAGTTTTTATAAATGGAACAGACCGAACAAAAAAGATCACAAGTATTGAAAAGAAGTCAGAATTATGGGTGTGGGATAGTTTGTCATAATTATGATCAATAAAATCAAAAATATGAGAAAGTTCAAATTTATAAGAAAAAAACGACAAAACTGACATAAAAGTCTAATATTCTAAGATAAAATGTATAAATGATTGCAAAATCAGTCATAGTGATGAGACAGTAATTTATAAAAATGAGACAGTAAGTCATAGATTTGAGGAGTCAAACATCATGGCAATATTATGACAAATAACATGAATATCAAAATTACAAGTGTTTGTGCCATACTGCAAGAGTTTGTGTTTCCTTCCTGCAAGCACTGCTACTGTGCTTTTATTCTGGGGGGACTAGTGGGGGATTGTCATGGATGCATGTGGAAGACAGAGTGGGTTCTGTGGCACGGTCAGTCAGGGGACAGGTCATGCATCGAGTGTTGGACTGGTGGAGGTCAGAAAATGAGGAAGAATGAACAGGCAGCAAGAACAGGGCCCAACAAATCTGCCAAATCCGTGCTCCACGATGGGCAGCACCAGGTGATAAACCACGATAAACCTATTCGATGTGTTTCAGACAAAATCTGAGACGATCATTTTAAAATCCTGCATCAAACTCAGCAAAGTTACGCAGTAGTTACTTCCAGCAGGTTACTGGATACACCAACAGTACAAGACAGCAAGCATGATAAAGATGTGTAGTACAGTACATCAGTCTATGACATATTGATATATGACTATTTTACAGCAGAGACTATGGTAAACGCTGAGGTTTGTATTCATGCAGATCAGAATCTGAGATTTCTGCAGCCGCTCTGTTTCCCCCTCTTCATAAGTCACTGTCACACGAGTCCGCTCTTCGTCCCTGAACGTTCACGAGTGGAAAAGCGTACACTCAGAGGGTCATAGAGGAGCTGCAGGAGCAGAGCAGCTCTGAGATTGTGATGTTTTGCTTGCAGCACACTGACAGGTCAGAGGAACGAGGAGAAACTGGATAGTGTGCTCATTTTGCTACCTCGACCCCTAAGGTCAGGGACAGGAAGGAAGCTGGCGGTGGGACACGACGCTGTACTGGAACAAAGGTATTCATGTTTCAAAAACAGACGCAGATAATGAGATTTATTGTTTTTTACTAGAATGAAAAGGATAACATCACCTCTGGTTATATCTCCCTACTTATTATTACGTCAGTGTTTATTTACAGGTATTTATAAATCTGAGACAAATTCCAGACCAACAGAAACTAAACAAATGAGACTCTGTCTGAGGCCGGTTCAGATTTGAGATGATTAACTCGAAGTAGAGGGTAAAAAATGTTTGAACATGTGGACAAAAAGGAACAGGTCGGACTCCTAAAACAAGCTGCTGATGATGGTGTGTATCTGATTCAAAATGTGTCTGCAGGGTTAAAGGGGATATATTTTTAATGGCTTACAATAAGCATGCCTAAAAAGAAGCAAACAGTATGTATTTGGTGTTTAACTGTCTCTTAAGTCTTTTAAATTAAACTACTTCTGTGAGATTATGCATTTCAAAACTGAAAGAAAATAGTTAAAAGAACTGTTATGAAGTATGAATGTTTAATTAATTAATAACCCAAAGAAGCACAAGCTCTAACAGTAGATTTAGATTGACTACAACTCTTTGAATATCAGTTTATCAAAGCGCTGAGTCATCTCTCAGACGACCATTAGTGCTAGCTCACTTGCAGTTGCTTCTTTTTCATCAGTGCTCATATTAGCACGAAGGACCACTGTGATGGACTTACATTAATTCTACAAAGTATTGGTTTTTGTGTAGCCCTAGTTGTTATTATCACTCTCTCCAGCTCTGCTGCTGGAGCACGGATTGCTGGACAGGATGTTGCTCCACTTTTCCCTCAGTGATGGTTAGGGTCCAATAGCTCTTCAGGCTAATTGTCATTATTCGCCCATACTCAAGACCAGCTAAAGACAGACAGTTACGGTTTTGCCACAGTGTCAACAGGTAAAAGGTGAAATGTGCTTTACACCTTTAAGCATACTGATATGATATCTGTAATATGTGTGATCAGGTTGTCCATTTCGTTTCTTGCGCTGTAGTGACTAGGACTGACGAGGACCAACAATCGATAATGGTCCAACCAATCTTTAAGTGAAACACGCCGCCAATGTAAAAATAGCACAGCTTTTGATATTTAAATGTTGAAATCACAGCACTGGTAAATGGACTATCAGGAAGGGGTGACAGGATGCATAAAGCTAACACTAACAGCTAATGACTAGCAGAACTCTGTCGCCAATGTCCCCATGTTTTGAACCTCATACCAGAGTCAGCTATCGTTATGGCTAGCTAATTCCACATTTTATTTATTTATTTTTTTGCAGCTTCTGTGTGCTTATGTGCATCTTTGCTTTGTATTAGTTGTGTATGTACAGCACTTTCGGAGTTCATGTCAGTGTTTCTTAATTTGCAGCATGTTTATCTCTCAAAAGATCATTTAAGAAAAAATCAGGGTCATATTTATTTTAAAACAGTCTAGGGATACGCCTGTTAAACACCAAAGAAAGATTGTTTTTTTCAGCTTTAGAAAAAGGTGCATGGCGGTAAAGGTTTTTTTATGAAAGAGGATTAGGGCCACATGAGAAGAGGAAAAAAATATTACAGGAAGAGGATTAAAGTCAAAATTTTGAGTCTAAAATTGAAATTTTGAAATTAAAGTCGAAATTTCAAGATTAAAGTTGATATTTAAAAAAGTCAAAATTTCAAATTATTCATGTCGATTTTAATCCCGGAGTTTCGACTTTAATCTCAAAATTATTTTTTTTAAATCTCCAAATTTTGACATTATTCATGAAATTTCAATATTAAAAAAGTAAAATTTTGAGATTCAAGTCGAAGTTTCGAGATTAAAGTCGACATGAATTAAGTCGAAATTTTGACTTTTTTAAATTTCAACTCTAATCTTGAAATTTCGACTTTAATCTTTAAATGGAAATTAACAAATCTCCCTCCTGTAATTATTGTTTTCTCTCCTTGTGGCCCTAATCCTCTTTGGTAGTTTTAGGACCTCTGCTTTTTAAAACTTCTTTTTCTGCATAGAGGAGTTTTATATCACACTACTGTAGGTCAGTTTTTTCAGGGGTGAAATAAAATTGATGCACAAGCCTGAATGTTTGCTGTGCTTGGTCTTGGAAAGAGTGTTGAGCTCTGCAGCAGATTTTAAACAAACTGCGAGTGAAGCCTGTGATTTACATTCATTGGAGTCATCGCCATGTTTGTATACCAAAAATCTGTTTTCTATTGCCTACAGTTCTGAATTAATGAATGTAAACTGAATGCACCTCCCGTGAGAGCAGACAGCTGAGTCTTTGAATATTATGAAGCTCTACAGGAAGGACGGAGGAGGAAACAAGGAGAGGACAGAGAGGGGGGACTAGAGGAGGGGAGGATGCAGCACTGAGAGAAAACACTTTAGTCTAATTAAGACTAATGTGCTCTGGGTGAAAGTCATCATGTTACGAGAGGACTGGTGAGAGGGGTTCAGCCCAGCAGGGGGGCTTTATGGAGGAGTTTCACAGCAGAAGACAGACGGTCTGATGAAATAACGTGTTTGTATACCTGCAGAGCTGATCAGGTTTGCAACATGCAGCCTGAGGGGGAAGGTCAGAGGAGTGATTGGAGGACGATTAAGACTTAAAAGCATTGAGTAAACCCTTTCTATAAGGATAAATGTGTTTAAAAATGCATGCATCTGATATTAGAGACAGTCTTCTGGCTCTAAACAAAAATGTGATTCATTCTGCCAGTGTTTCACAACAAAGACAGAATACATGTGAAGCCTTTTGCTCTTAAACACTGTGAAAACCACAGATTTTGTCTGCAGATGTGAAAGTCCCTGATCTCTCCGGGAGAAAGGGTGAGACAGAGTTGTTGTAAAACATGTGGCAATCATTAAAATGTCATTATGGCTTCAAATTGTAATGATACGCTCATCTTAGGATCAACATTTGGCTCCAAGTGAGGCCAACAACAACTCAAGTTAGAATGTGTTAGAAAATCATTTACAAAGGGACTTTCCGTTTGGGATATCCTCATAACTTCATCTGCTGCAGAAAAACATCTAAATGATTACATGTCAAAACTGGAACTCTTTCTCTTGTAAACTTTCCTCTCTTTTTTTGGTATTTTTTATGCAGATACAGTTCTGGCTGTCAAAAGAGAGCAGGATGATATCTGTTAGGTCCAAAACTGCGTTCAAAACACCATTAAACTTTCATCCCTATGACCTTGAATTCAACCATGAATTACTAAACCTCTCCTGCCGAAGACGTTTCATTTTAGCCCTAAATGGTAACAGATAGAAACAGGTCTTAGAGGAATTGTGAAATAAGAGTCAAAGATAAAATCCAAGGAAGCCATGAAGCATGTGTTTGTTATACATAAAGACAGCTGAACTAGAGGTCTGTCTCAACAACAGTAGATCTTTTTAAGAGGAGGAGAAAAAGTTACAATTTGAGGGGAATCTTAATATCAAGAAACTGTATGCTTAAACATTATAATGCATAACAAAGGAATTACACCAAAGATGAAAATTAACAACAGGTGCTGTGAAAAAGAGTGTGTGTATGTTCAATGCATTGATTTACATATTCATTATCCTTTGGTCATGTTTGGATATGTATGAATTTCTGCTGATCAGAAGAAAAGGGTTAGGGTTAGGTTACATCTTAAACTGTGTGAAAGATATTATCAAATAGGTTTAATTTCTATATTATATTATTTTTGTCATTATGTACTTATCGGGATGACTTAAAGGGATATTTCAGTACTTTTGCGGTGAGGTTGATGACAGTCAGTTCTGCCTGTTAGTAGAAACAGGGTGCAAGCTAGGCTACAGTCTTCTGCCATGTAATGTAGCTTACCTTGAGACACAAGCAATCACCTTGGTTTGGAAAAGCATCACCAACTCACATATTTGAACAAATCTGTTTTGTCGATTTGATTCAGTTATAAGTATGACATCTATTTTTTTTAATTGTATATAGATCAGTTGTGTACACACAAAGGGGGGCCATTAAATGTTAGATATTACCAAACAAATAAGATATACATCCATGCCAGGCTGCAGATGCTGATGTTAGTTCAGGTGATAACTAAGTTCTCCTGCAGTTCAAAATTTATTGCACAATATAGCCAAGAACACATCCAAACTGTGACTACTCAGAAACAGATGGTCTGTTTGTTTTTTAAGCTTTAGCATTCTCTGTTTGACCTCACTAAACTCATCTGTCATTGAAGGTTTTGTTAGCACTGTTGTTGCGGCTGACATTAGTGAGCATGTGTAACAAAAAAAATTGAAAAAATGAAAAATTTGGGTGTTACATTTGATCCAAATTTCAGTTTTGAGCTACACATACAAGATATTACCAATCTACAGAGCATCTACTGCTCTGGCGCAGATTTCTTGAATGTACAAGACTCTTTTTTTCTGTGTATGAAAAGTGCTTTATAAATAAAGTTTGATTGATTGTTTGATTGATATACAGAAGTACAGCTTTTTAGATCCATTACATCCATACTGCAGACACTGTCTCTGAGAACTGACCACATAGTCGCCTGTACCTTCTCTAAAATGATCTCATAAACTACAGCGATATTTTCAGGAAGTGTTTTCACAGATTTCCATCTCTCAGCTGTCTCCTCTCTCTCTCTCTCTTCACAGGTTTTAGGTTTTCACTCACAAAGACAAAAATCCTGTTTTACAGTTGTGGTAAAACTTTATTTTTTTATTCATTTATTTTCCCTCCCACTCACTCCTCCTCATGATCGCAGAGGTCTGGACTTAATCCCAGTGTGCTCCGGTTAGTCAGGTTGTGGTGAAATCTGATTGAAGCAGTCTGGGGTCTGGATTTTGCGGCAGTCTGTGTCTAAACAGACAAGTAAACTTGCATAACTACTTCCTTTAGAGTCCCTCTGGGACAGTTTTTACAGTAATTCAGTGACAGATACACATCACTTCAATCTGGAGACACTCTGTCCCTTAAATCATGAAGAAGTGCTCTATTACCAAATCAACCATGTTTTGCAGACACACAACCACAGAAAACAAAAGGAAAGACATGTGTGACTAATTTCTAAACTGCATAAAAAATTGAATGCACAGAGTTTAGATGCAACAGAAAATGTACAGACTGTATGAAAGCTCAGCTATCAACCGCTGCAGACGAGGTCAATTTACCACAAAACTGGCCAAGTCTAAGAAATGTCAACCAAAGTGCTGTTCTCGCTATGAAAGTACACTTTGCTTGGACATCTTTCCACACTTTACTGCCATCAAAAGTCACTTTGTTTTAGCACTACTTACTCTGTCCTCAATGCGTAGCGTACATGTGTTGACAGGCAGCTAAACTCTTCCCTCCAAACAACTCAGTGGGTTTCACTTTTTCTGCCAGGTTTATTGTTGAAGCTAAATGTGAAACTAAGAGATAAACAAATATAATATATATTGAATTTATGGAGATGCATAAACCATAAAGTAAACTATTCCACATCTGTGAACCATACAAACTAAAGCCTGGCATAGCTAACTAAAATACCTCACTCAATGTAGGCAGAATCCACGTGAGGCACATGATAACACAAATAAGTACACAACGTAATACTTTGCCAATTAAGACTCTGGCATATAACCATAAATTCACATGTTAACACATACCAACGATGCAACTCGTAAAAGATGTACGCTGAAGTAGCCAGTCGTAGCTAGAAGCTGGCAAAACGTGCTTCTCTGAGCTTCTTTGTTGTTGTTTTTTTCTCTGTCACTTCCTGGATAAAGGTTTGATTCAACATTGACAAAGCCTAATCGTACCAAAATCGGCCAGTAGATGGCGGTACTGCTATTCGAATCTCACTCATTTCTTAACTCACTCCAATGAAACATCATGAAATACATGAAATTAAACACATCAAGTCCTTTTTTAACTGACTTCAACTTTTTATCTGAATCTTATGAGTTAAACTGAACACTACTTTTAGATACAACAGTTTTCTCTCGCCTGCAGTGCAAACAGTGTTCAGCTGTTTGGGCTTCAAAAGAGGCAAAAACACTCACTGTTCACTGTCAACACCAGCAGATGAAGCAGAGTTTACAGAGGGAGAATGAGATTCAACAGACTGAGAGAGAGAGGAGGGAAAAACTTCTGTGCTAACTTGAGAGCAAGAGATGTTACCTGGTGGTTCAGGTGAGTACACTGTGAGATCATGATCCCCGAGAGTCCTGCTGTTCTCCAGGACCTTTCTGAATCACACAACCACTTTCTTCAGTTTTTAGAGGTTCAATCAGAAAGTAAGAAAAGATTAATGGAAGAGCATCTTCAGGGTAAGAGTTCACTCTTAGAGTTTGTTTACCGCAAGATGGCACAACCCATGGCCCAAAGGGTATGTTTACCGTATCAAAATATAATGTGTTAGCTGTTGAAGTGGAAAACTAAGCTGAAATGACAAACTCTACACACATCACTAAGTCAATAAGGTAATCTCTGGCACTGCACTTTAAAAACCCCTAATAACCCAACAGCAGGGTTAAAAAGGGACCGACTACTTATTGGGTTATTTTGACCCAGAATGTTGGGTTATTCAAATAAACCCCAAATTTGGGTTGACTCAATAATCCTTTTTAAGGGTCAAGTTAATCCAATCTCTGAGGTAATTCGACTCATGATCTTGGGTTAAATTGATATATGCATTTGGGGAGCTTTTTTTTCTGCTTTGCAGACCCTGTTAGCCCAGGCAACTTCTGAGCCGGTTTGGCTTTCAGTGGTAATGCATGGATGTTTATGAGGTAGGCCATTGCGCTAAGGGTCTTACTTAAGGACCCACACAGGTAGATGTAGTTGGCTCCTTATGTGTCTCATGCAGGGTTCAAACCCCGACCCTGTGGGTGGGAACAGGATGCTCTACCCGCTGAGCTACCCCAGCCGCCCAATACATTTTGGGGTAGCTACCCTGAGCTACCCCAATATATATAATATACACTCACCGGCCACTTTATTAGGTACACCATGCTAGTAACGGGTTGGACCCCCTTTTGCCTTCAGAACTGCCTCAATTCTTCGTGGCATAGATTCAACAAGGTGCTGGAAGCATTCCTCAGAGAGCTTGGTCCATATTGACATGATGGCATCACACAGTTGCCGCAGATTTGTCGGCTGCACATCCATGATGCGAATCTCCCGTTCCACCACATCCCAAAGATGCTCTATTGGATTGAGATCTGGTGACTGTGGAGGCCATTTGAGTACAGTGAACTCATTGTCATGTTCAAGAAACCAGTCTGAGATGATTCCAGCTTTATGACATGGCGCATTATCCTGCTGAAAGTAGCCTTCAGAAGTTGGGTACATTGTGGTCATAAAGGGATGGACATGGTCAGCAACAATACTCAGGTAGGCTGTGGCGTTGCAACGATGCTCAATTGGTACCAAGGGGCCCAAAGAGTGCCAAGAAAATATTCCCCACACCATGACACCACCACCACCAGCCTGAACCGTTGATACAAGGCAGGATGGATCCATGCTTTCATGTTGTTGACGCCAAATTCTGACCCTACCATCCGAATGTCGCAGCAGAAATCGAGACTCATCAGACCAGGCAACGTTTTTCCAATCTTCTATTGTCCAATTTCGATGAGCTTGTGCAAATTGTAGCCTCAGTTTCCTGTTCTTAGCTGAAAGGAGTGGCACCCGGCGTGGTCTTCTGCTGCTGTAGCCCATCTGCCTCAAAGTTCGACGTACTGTGCGTTCAGAGATGCTCTTCTGCCTACCTTGGTTGTAACGGGTGGTTATTTGAGTCACTGTTGCCTTTCTATCAGCTCGAACCAGTCTGGCCATTCTCCTCTGACCTCTGGCATCAACAAGGCATTTCCGCCCACAGAACTGCCGCTCACTGGATATTTTTTCTTTTTCGGACCATTCTCTGTAAACCCTAGAGATGGTTGTGCATGAAAATCCCAGTAGATCAGCAGTTTCTGAAATACTCAGACCAGCCCTTCTGGCACCAACAACCATGCCACGTTCAAAGTCACTCAAATCACCTTTCTTCCCCATACTGATGCTCGGTTTGAACTGCAGGAGATTGTCTTGACCATGTCTACATGCCTAAATGCACTAAGTTGCCGCCATGTGATTGGCTGATTAGAAATTAAGTGTTAACGAGCAGTTGGACAGGTGTACCTAATAAAGTGGCCGGTGAGTGTATATCTATATGTACATATCATATTGTATATGAAATCAAGGTCAAAGTTGACAAGGTCACCAGGTCACTTTAATTGCCATTAGGCCTAGAAACCACGTAGAGTCAATCGAACCCAACGTTCTGACCCAATTATTGGGTTACTCTCTGAAAAATAACCCATAATTATTAACCGATTAAAAAAAAACCTCAAATCGGGTTAAACTAGAATCCTTATGACCCAAGAAATGGGTATGGATCTGAAAAATAACCCAGAAATTTAACTCAACACGTATAACCCAGGAATCGGGTTGAAGAAATAACCCAAGAGTTTTTAGAGTGTGGGTGCTTGAAATCACTTCAAACTGAGATGTAAAATCATCCAAATTCATGTTGTTTTACTGTACAAAGTACAGTGAATTCATTCATCATCACCAGAGGAGAACATACACACTTCAAAATGACTAAACGTTGAACTACTGTTTGTAGCACACAAGCATTTTGATCAGCTGTTTGGAGGACATCTGGTCGAGCTCTTGAGGGCCAACAGCTGCTCTTACATATCATCTTACACCACCACACCAAAGCAGCCGCTCTGTGATCTCCATGCTGGTACAGTCAGAGAGGAAATGTCACACTTCCACACTGAATATTAATCAAGTTACTGTGAGAAAACCACACAGAGCCAGAAAACACCCAGGAATCCTTTAATGACACTGTAACAAAGTCCTGATCTCTCTTTCTTTATCATAGTAGGAAAGAAAAGACTAAAATGAGAGCGTAATTGCATCATGTTAAGTCATTAGTTTGCTATGTTATGCTGGAAGAGTTGGAGAATAATTATCTTAATATGTTCATTTTGATGCACAAACACAGTGTAATCTAATAACATGCAATCATCCTGATTACTGCACATCAGATGATCTGGTCCTCATTTTTTTATATTATATTATATTCTGGAGTCATTATCCAGAGTTGTTCACCCAGGTTCAATTCCAGCCACTTAAAAAAAACAATAAAAACCTGTCCAAGTGCACTGATGAATGAGCCTCTGCAGCAGACGAGGCCGCTGCCCAGAGGAGTAATGGCTCTGCGCTCTTTTCAGCAGACAGTGAAGACTCAGTGATGGAGTTCATCTGCAGCTTTTTAAAAACGATCATTAAAGGGGATTATGTTATTCATTCGCAAACACATACCATTTAAATGAGTAAGAATAACGTATCAGCCAACTCTGCTCTGCCGTCTGAGAGCTCTCAATCTGTTTCTATGCTTTCGCTTTTCTGTTTGATTGACTGAATTGAGTAGTCTCAGAGTCGGTCTGGTTTTAACAGAGATGGAGCATGTTTCTTGCACACTAGTTTCCTTTTATAATCCAGTTTGTGAAATATTCACATCAGCATGGGCACCATATAGGAGGGGACTATTTAAGATTACGTATAATGTTGAACCTACCCTTTACATCCACTAAACATGTCTGTCTCAATCCACATGAACTACAACTGAAAGGGACCATGTATCAGTTCTTCACTTCACTTTTAAGAGCCTTGGATTAATTCTAATGATAAAACTAGACTGGATCTCAGATTTCACTCGCAGTAAAGTATTTTTACACTGGGGTCATAAACTTGGAAGGAATTACTTTTTACAGCTTATATTTTATCACCTGCCGCTGATCCAACAAATCATTCAGCCTTTTCAAGCTTTAAAAAGTGTAATTTATAACATCATGGCTTGTGCTTGAGGTTTATAATTCAGAACAATGTCTGTCACCTTTTAGCTGTGGATCCCCTGTGTGGAATGTCTCTTCCACCATCAGTAATAACAAGTTAATCAGTAACAATAGTGCATAGTGCTTTATCAGAAACCCTCAAAGCGCTTTACATTGGATACATCATTCATTTGCTCATACAGTCACAACCTGGTTGGTGGTAAAATACCTTAGTAGCCACAGTCTGACAGAGAAGTGACTGCCAATTTGCACTTATGGCTCCTCCAATCACCACCACACAACACTCACAATCACACACCAGTGGAGGACACACAATGGGAGCAAGGTGGGTTAGGTGCCTTGCCCAAGGAGACAACAGACAGACTAGGGATAGGGGTGAATTGAACCACCAACCTTCCAGTTGCTGGAGGACCACTCTACCTCCTGAGTTACTGCCATACAGTCTGTGTTATCACAAAAAAGGAGAATCAGAATAACAGTGTCCTAATATTATACATTTTGAGTTAGCTGCTATGTTTTTGTAAAGCCTCTTTTTAGTTGTATTTCAGTTTTTGACATTTTCATGATTTTGGTTAGTTTTCATTAATTACTTTGTTAAGCTGGTTGAAATTTGTCTCATCCATCATGGACTCCATTTGAAATTTAGGACTTCCCTTCTGCATCTAGAAGACAGACTCCAACTATTATCGCTAAATTTCTATCACAATCACATGGAAACAGAAGAAAACTACACAAAAAGAAGGACCCTGACGTTCACTCCAAACTGATGTTATAGTTGCACAGAACATGTGGCTGGTGTGTGATCACTGTGAACTCAACGGAAAGATGTTTTCCACATTAGTACGTGAAAGTGCCCTTGCTAATAACTATAATTCAACTTTTATTCACTCGAAAGGCTGGTGATCCCGTCTGTAATACTGGGCCCAGCTGTTGATTGTGCCAGCTGGGCAAACGTGAAAAACATATAAACAACGGTAAGTTCAGGCAACGACGTCAGCATCTGTTTGTTTTTGCTGTTATACTAACACAGATTAAACAGTTTACAAAAGTCTCCACCTTGGAAGGTGTTTTGGAAACCTCTGTGACCTTAGACTTCATGTGCATGTGTACAGAGGACTAAAACACACAGAGAAGCTTTGTCTTCAAGGATACCGGCCTGTGAGAGGACCAGGCCTTAGATGAACCAGCGCACAGATCATCAGAAACCTGATGACTGTCAAAACCACACATACCAAATAACTAGTTTTCCTCAGGCCACACCAGAGAAGCACAAGAACAACCATATTCATGTTAACACGCTAAGAGGGCAGAGATCCTGTTCTCACGACCCAGGTTTTACTCATATCCTGATACTCCCTTCAAAAATCCATTAATCACAGACAGGACAGTGTTGGTATTAGTCCATATAATCACTCTGTTCTGTTTATATTAGTGTGTGTAGATGCCACTTCATGTCATACTGTGTAATCTATTTTTATAATTGTCAACTTCTTGCCATTTGTTTGAGTTAATGCTTTTGTAGTAAAAAGTGGATGCAGTGCACCATGCCTGAGAATAGCAGACTCAGTGAAGTGAGCGTCTCTGCTCCCGGAGGCTGTAAATTCAGAGGGTTACTAAAGACGGTCATTTTCAGTAAGTACACTAAAGCACTAAATACCTGCTCACAAACTGAACCAAATCCTTCTTTTAGTGCGTGACACAGTAAGCGGTCAGACCACAGGCGAGCTGATTCACTCACATAATGTTCCCGCAGACTTTGTTTTGATTGAGACTGTATTGCATGTGATAGAGGAATTATCCCTGAGACGCTGCAAACCTGATTCCAGTAAAAGTCCACATCCTGCCAGCGTAGTCATCCAACTGTAGCTTATTCCTAATTAGTCATCCAGCTCACTCGATTTGCTTCTCTGACACAGTGAAGTCCACCTAAGGCAGAATCAACAGAGGTAGTAAATACTCAAACCTTATTCACAATAAACAGTTTATCGGGCACTCCCCTTTGATTTACTGCTGCATGCTGCCATGTGTATGTGTGAGAAACTGTGCATTATCCTCTGCCAACACATTCAGTGGTCAGGCTCTCACACAGGCTAAGCAGAGTCTAAAGTGTCAAAAATAGCAATGAGTAAAATATTTGATAGAAAAAAGGAAGGTCTTAAAGGTTTGGCAATCAAAAAACAAGTATCTTTTATCTTTGGATCTATTTAGATGGTCTAAGGTGAAGAGGAAATTTCTAATGTGGTTTATCAAAATTTGACATTCCTCTTGGAAATCTAGGCTGCTGCTTCCTCCACTTTAAAGAGGAGTTCTCAGCTCCCAGTCCAAATCCAGCATCCCTGATGGTAAGGGGATCATCAGAGTCCATGTCATGGGTATCTTCCACATCTGTGAAGGCTCCATTACTGCTGAACAATATCTACATCTGCTGCCATCCAGACAGACTTTTTTTAGGGAAGACCTTCATATTTCAGCAAGACAATGACAAACCACATTCTGACAACAGGGATAACAACAGCATGGCTCTGTAGTAGAAGAGTCTTGCTCAGAAACTGGTCCATCTGCAATCCTGACTGAAAAAATCTGGAGCATCATGACACCAAAAATAGGACTGAAGAGACCCTGAACTGTTGAGCAGCTGAAATCCTCTATTAGGCAAGATGAGGACAACATTTGACTTTCAGACTCCAGATACTGGTCTGCTGGGTTGACGAAAAGGCAAACATGATCATGACCCTGACACAACTTGACATGAGGAGAGAGGAACACCAAGATCAAGGAAAGTGGAGAACTTGAAACATTGCAGCCAAGATCATTGAAGTTATTGTAAACCATTCGGCCTCCTTGATAAAGCATTGGCCTCCCCTTTCTGTCAACACCTTGGGGAATTGGGCCACGAGCAGAAGGTGGTATGTTGGCAGGGGAGGAGGTCCAAGGTGGAGGTGGTGGTGCAGCAGCAGAAATCAACGAGTTCTTTGAGGAGGTGGTGGACCATGTTGTGCTGAGGTACATTGACAATGGAGAAGATGCCAAGGCTGATTGTCCGTCAGTGGCAGAGTGGGTGCCATGACTTAAAGTGGAGACACTAAGATTACGGGTTGATCTTCAAACATATCGCTGTCTGAAGGACCGAGGATGAGCTTGTGATCCATGGTGAGGCCTCAAATATCTTTATTTTACTTTCAAAGTTGATTTGAAATAAGTACTGTTTTAACATGTTTTTAACTGTTGTGAGAACTGAGACAAGTGAGAGACCATGGGTTAGGCAGTTTTATCTAGACAGAAGAGGTGGAGGAGATAATGAGCTGCAGGAATTAAAATTAGCTACCTGGGAGTGATCATGTTCCTGAATATCTGTTATTATACTAACAACATGAAATATGTTGAAATAAGATTTTCAGTTTTAGCATGATTTAATGTAATTGTAGTATTATTTTTTTATCATTTATAAGCTTTAAATTATGTGTAAAAAATTCAATTTTATCACCTTTTTTTTTTACAGCATCTTAACTTCTTTGAACTGGGGTTGTAAACACAGCTATTGAATCAAATACCTTTGGTATTCAGATATACAAACATCCTGTAACAGATTTTTCTTTATTCTCTAAAACTATCAGCATATTAGATTCCTGGATGGATAAAACAGTGTATGGGATCACTATCTCAGCATTTCCACCCGCACAGGAGGACATGAATCATGCTGGCAGCAGTAATCTCATCACTCTTGCTGCATTAGAGTCGGAACTCTGCGTTTAGCGCCAACCTGCTACATGATTTCATTACAGATACTTGATTCAATACTAACAACTGCAATGACTTTAGGTCGATTACTCAATGACAAAGATGCAGGAAACACCATCAATCACCTACAACTAACCTTCATCTCCTCTGAGCACTGCAGTTCTACCTGTCCTGTCCTCTGATACAGCAAACTCTGAGTCCTCTCCTGATGCTGCACGCACCACCCACTACAACCTGCAGCGCTCAGAGCCAAACACAGCAGCAAAAAATACCATTTTTATCCCAATTTTTAAAGGTTGGGGGTAATTTGGTGTTGGACTGCTTGTACCTTTAGATTAACACATTGAGGTCTGAGGGGGTGAGTGAAAAAGTGTCAGATTGACAAGATAAAGCTTCTTTTTCATCAGCCAAGGTCAGACTGTAGCTGTCTGAGAGCTCAGGCTGGACTCACACAAAGACCAACAAGAAACAAAGCAACAATGCAAGACGTTTACAGCCATGCAGGCAGCTATGTGAGACTCCAGCTCAGCTCCAATGCATTGAGGCCTTGCTATAGTTTCCCATTGTCCACGCTTACACCCCAAAGCTCATGTTCAGCTTGTAAATTACACAGATCATTTGACTAATCCATTCTGAGTGGTCAGTGGCACTTTTAGTTCTGCTCCACAGCTAAGTACGTCCCTCCAATCAGACTGGAGGAAGAAATCTGAATAAATGAGCTGAATAGGTTATTATTTGGAATATTAATGGCATTGTGACCAAACAAGACAACTAGGGTTTGAAAACACAACACAAAAAGCTGCATCTGGTCAACAAAAACTGGAAAAGATGTGAACAAGACATTAGAATTAAAGGGATATTCCGGCGTAAAATTAAGTTAGCGGATCATTTCCTTGAAATGATAAACATCATAATAATAATTTTGTACTGCAGACTTGGTAGTTCTTCTGCCTTAGCGTCTTGGTCTGATTGTTTTTCAATTAAGTAATAACCATGAATGTTCTTCCTTGAGCTGCGAAACTCCGCTGCACTCTGTGATCGACTCGTCAGGGCTCCCCCAGAAACAAGCGGCTGCTGGAAGAGAGTTGGTGAGTTGTGTTCGGTCTCTTAAAATTAAGAAACCAGGCAAAGCTAAAAAGATGTCTGGTGGCTAGTACTATGGCTAGGACGCTTTATGTACTGTTGATGAAGTTAGGTGCTGTTCTGAGCATTATTTGTGGCTATAGAATGACTTTTTGGTTGAGGTTTTCACCTGGAGTGATAGACCGCTGTGTATTGCTATTGTGCAGTCGTTACTAAAGTTGGTAGTAGGTTGGAAGCAAGCAGTCGGCAACACACATCTCTCGAGGGGGTGTATAACTAGGTGTTGCGGTGTGTTTGACCCTAACTTAATTTTACGCAGGAATATCCCTTTAAACTGTATAGGGTGCAGACTTTCAAAATTTAAAAAATAAAAAGTGATGTGATACAATGATGCACAAGCACAGACAAAGCAGCCACCATGCACCACTTTTTACTGTCTGGAAGTCATCAACCTGCTGCAAACTATTTTAAGGTGCAAAACTTTAACAGCAGCCAGCCTCAGGCAGTTAACAGGTTTATAATTTCTTTTAGACAAATAGCTCAGAGTCGCCCACAGGAAAAGGACAAAGTGAATGAGACAACAACTGCCAAAGTCAGCCAATAGGATCTTCATCAGCCTGTGAAGCTCCTAAGGGAAGTCAGGAACTTTGATTGTAAATTCAATGAAACTCAAGTCCATTAGGTTATTGAGCTCCATGTCAAATAAACAGAGCCAATATTAACAACAGTTCAGCATATTCTAACAAGCTCTTATTGATCGATTTTATTAGGCTTGTAAGAGTCTTTGCATTCCTGCACATGCTAAAATGTCAACATATGTGTCAGATAAGAACTATTTCTGTCAGCCTGCAGCTTTCCATCTCCTCTACTTTTCTTTATACTATTTCATTTTATGGGCACTAAAAGATTAAAAGAATGATTTGGGCCAGCAGGGTGAGACACAGACCCACTTCCCAGCTCCCAGCAGGGCCTGCAGTTATGACTGAGGTAATGGTCTCGAACTACAGGAGCGTTCACAGGCTGAAACAGAGCCCCACGGTCACTTGAAGACATTACTGAGCCATTACTACAGCTTAACTAGGAGAGGGAAGTGAAACAAACTCACTTCAAAGAGGTGGAAGTGAGCTGGTTGTAAAGTGAAATATTGCCCCTTTGGTGCCAGACTGAAATTTATGTTTCATGTGCGATTGTGTGCGTTTTTTTGTGAACTACATCACCACGATTTCTCTCCTATTTGTGAGAAAGATGGTTAGCTGCAGACGGTCGATGTCAAGGTCGAGGCAGATAAGAGAAAGCTGCTAAAGCACCAAGACTGAAGAGGATGTGAAAGAAGAGGGATGTGTGGAGACGGAAGGAAGGACCTTGGATTAACACGAATACAGATGTGGATCTTAGGATTTGCAGACACATATATTGTTATAAGAGTGCAGACACACATGCGCACACACAAACTCAAGCAAAGACTCTGAGAACTGCCTGTGAGTGATGAAGGGTACATTCAAGGCTGCCGCACTGTAGACAGCTCATCGGTCGGCCACAGAGATAAGAGGAGGATTCAGATGTGGTGGATCCAGAATGTGAGGCATTCTGCAGGAGAAGTCTTGCATATCTATGTATAACATGTCTGTATGAATTAGATGTTATAAATCTCTACACGCACAAATGGGGGAGACTACCAAGCGTGCATTGGTTTCTTACATTTCGTTTTTCAATAACCACCTGAGTGAAGGAAGGCTAATATCATTAGCATGAAAACTCAAAACAGTTCACAATTTCACCTTTTAGAGGCTTGTTGCTCTACCAGACACTCCTGTAACTCACTGCCCTCTGTCACTTATGTGTTTGTGCGTACTCATAAATACAATCGAGTTGCATGTCTGCAGACCAAAAGACTGCAAATTCATAATCAGCATGAGGCTTCACACATGATGCACACCCAGAAGTGCAACCCTGAAACTGCAGCTTCTAGAGACACAAAATACAGGTTTGACTGCAACCTTTGGATGAAACTAACCGGGGAGTAAAAAGAGGGAGGCAGCCTTTTCAGGCATCATACATGACATTTGAGATGCAAACTTCCCCCCAAAGTTCTCACCATGTCCAGCAAAATAATGAAACTACCACAATCCTTTGCAAAGAGAATCTGCATGAAGGTGATGTGTTATTCAGTGTCAGGGGTATTGCCTGACTAACATGTGAATATGACCTAATTCTTTTATGCAAACCGAAGAGGCTACAGTCTTTGTTGCACTGGTTGCAGGGTCTGTTTTTTTTGGTGCATCTTATTCCCAATGTTGGGGATCAAGACCCAGTTCCATTTAACACCCAGCCCTGCATTGTCAAAAACCTGAAAATCAATACTGAAATTACTGTGACCATGTTCTGAATCCTCAAAAAGAGGACACAACTACACAGGGGTGGATTCAAGGAGACACGCATGGTAAATTGTGAGAGTTTTTTGGGTCGAGTGTTTTTTACGCTCATTAAGTCCACGCGACATAAACTCAAACTTCCATACAAAACCCTCTCCCCCGGACAAGGCCGGACAGCCCCAAAAAAAGAGGACATGTCTGGGTAAAAGAGGACATATGGTTACCCGGACTGAAATATATATTTTTTTTTATTGCAGCAATAACTAATAGGTATCCTGAATAAATAAATAAATGAATAATGTTTGAGCTTAATTAAGCAGCTACTGAGTCCCCTGAGTCCCATAAAGCAGTGGTTCTCAACAGGTCTGGCCAACTCGGTCAACTCCAGCTGCTGCTGCAGGGCTGTCATCCTCCTTGTCACCAAAAGTAGCTATGGTAAACACAGCTAGACTTTAGGGCAGGTCGTGTTAATAAAAAATCATGATCCCTGTGGACCAGCAGGATAAAAGTTAGTTAGCTGACCAACCAAAAGGACATGTGGGCATTGCAAGGTCTTCAAAGTCCGTTCAGTAAAACAAGGAGTAAGCAAAAGTAAGTATGTCCTCATGAAGTTTTTCTCTTGTTTTTCTTTTTCTCAGCATATGACTATTATGTTTTATTTACCGCAGAGATTACATTTTCACTGCTGATTTCTTTTTACTATTCCTCATTAGCCTAAATGTTAAAGGGTTGACGAGGTCTGCCATGTTCTTAAAGGCTGAAAATATCAGGCTAAACAAAAAGGAATCTTTAAAAAACGCTTTGTTTTATTTACCTATTTTTTTTAATTGTGAATCTTGTACCATTAGAAATTAAATCCTCTATGAAATAGTTTCTGCATAAATTTTCACAATAAAAGTTGTCGAACCTTTTCTCTTCCTTAGTCTGTTTTTGTGTCTAAGACTGAGTCAGCTCAAGCATCAGTATGCAAAGATTTACTGTCATAGTTCAACAACAAAACAGTGCTTTTGCAGTTTTACGTCCTTTTGATGTCCTTTTGAGTCATTTGTCAAAGTCTGGTATCTGTGTCGGGTCCAGAGTCAGACTCTGGTCTTTTCCCACATTGTTATTTTCAGTCTCCTTGTGGATGCAGACAGTCGGGAAAGTCACGTTCAGCTTGAACTCTGCAGGGATTTTCAGCTTCTCCCCGCTGCTAATTACAGCTGTGGCTTCGCTCTTCTGCTCAAAGTCTATGAGGAACAGATGGACAACGGCTCTGACAGCCTGACTCTGTGACGCGTTTCTATGCCAGCAAAAGACTGGGTCAGGGAGTGTGTCCCAGAAGTCAGGACTCACGAGAAGTTGGTATCATTTTAAAAAAGCAAGAGGGTGGCTGAACGGATCATAAACTGAGTTTGGCCTGAAGACAACAGCACACAAAACAACTCTAGAGTGCTGACAGATGGTCTGTGAGGGAGCTGGGAGGGCTGCAGCAGCAGCAGGCTGTGAAGTTGAGACTGCACAGGGTGTGTGTGAGGATGCTGTGGACAATGAGACCAAACTCTGGCAGCAGAAACACTGATGTGCTGACAGGAGAGGTAAACGTGCAGCTCTGCCAGGATCCTGTTCAGAGAGGGATTCAAAGTCCAGAGCTGCCCTGTTGACAGGAAATTCCCACACAGCATCAAAAAGTGATGAAATTATGTTCACATCAGAGGAACTGTTTATTTAATAAGGTTCACGAGAAGAAGAAGAAGAAGAAGAAGAGGAGGAACTCAGACTTGTATTTAGGTGTTCCTGTGAGGCAGGCTGCAAACAGACCAGTCACAGCAGGTAAATGCTGCTCTCTAGTGGTAGAAGAGTGCTGTTACAAATTTGATGAGCCTTAACGATTTACATACTTTCTTTTCTAAATCTTTTTTTAAGAGATTTCTTTGAGAAAACAGCTCAATTGTTTAATGCTAAAAAAAAACAGTTTTCATGCTTTCATCAATTCATCTAAGACTAAAGACTCCTCACTTTCTGTACCTGATATTCACATCATGTCCGAGAAATACTAAATCCTACATCCAGCATAAAGCAACTTTATATAGTCATGTCCTCTGCTAATTTCCCTAATATTTTTGAAGTGGAGAGATTAATTCAGGCAAAATCACCTGCACCTGTATTTATAGGATTCTTAAGAGAAATCTGTGAACACGTGGCTGACCATGAGTGGAGACAGAAGAAGGAAAGGCCTGTTCCAGGGTTTCTTCTTCTCTCTTATTGGGAGTCAAAGCTGTTGTTGACTATCCCTGTGTCCCTGTCAGTGCAGACAGGGGGCTCCAGATCCCTTAACCATTCAAAAAACATTTTGAAGTCAACAAATACTCTTAAAAATAAAATAGTTTGATGTTCACCCACACACAAAAATATATAGATAGTTTTGGAAATCACCTTCCTCAGACCACCGCAGACTTCTCCATTTTGCAGCAGTCCATCACAGATGAGCTCGGGTCCAGATAGGCCGGCTGTGTTTCTGGATGTTGTTGATATCTGTCTTTGTCTTTGTCTCATAGAGTTTGAACTTGTAGATATACAGATGAGCTGTGTTAATTGACAATGGTTTTCTGAAGTCCTCCTGAGCCCACGTAGTAAAATCCTTTACAGAATAATGTGGGTTTTTAATGCAGTGCCGCCTGGGGGGTCAGAGGTCACAGTCATTCAGTGTTGGGTTTGGGTCTTGCTGCTTAAGTGCAGATTCCTCTGATTCTCTGCATCTATTGATGATTTTGTGGTCTGTAGATGATCAAGTCAATTAATTCCTGGAGTTGCACAACCACACCGTAACACCAAGTTAGACACCCCCTCGAGAGATGAATGTTGCCGACCGCTTGCTTCTAACGACCACAGGATAGCAATACACAGCGGTCTCAGGAGCCACACGCTTAACCAAAAAGCCACTCTATAGCCACAAATAATGCTCAGAACAGCACCTAACTTCATCAACAGTACATATAGGGTCCCAGCCACAGCACTAGCCACCAAACATCTTTTTAGCTTTGCCTGATTTCTTCAGTAAAGAGACTCAACAAAACTCACTGCTTGTTTGTACGGAGAGCTTGGACGAGTCGATCACCAACTGCAGCGGAGTGATGCAGCTCAAAGAAGAACATTTATGATCATTACTTTATCGTTTCCTTGAAGTAATAATTAATAATCAACACTATTAATCTTTTGCACGGCAGATGCAGTAGATCTTCTGCCTTAGCATCTCAGTCTGATTGCATTTCCTTGAAGAAATGACTCAATGTTCTCTCTTGAGCTGCGTCAGCCACCCAAGACTATTGCTTGTTGATATAAAAATCTTTCAGAGTAACTATACGTTACAGTCTTCAACTACTTAAAGCATACATCTGAGAGGGATGGGGAAATGTATGATTGCTATAAAGTGGAGTCAGGTAAACCAGGGGCTCCTCAGTCAGTATTTCCATCCTGTAACCTTCCAGCCAATTGACAGAGGCCCTTGAATTCCCTGCCCAGTAATGATGCAGAAGCCCTAGTAATCATAGCCCGCCTGCATCTCTTGATTTACATAAACGAATTTCTATATTCTGTGAGCTTTAAACCCCAAATAAATGACAAGTATTGATTCTAATAATTTGAAAAAGACCTTTAAGATACACGGGTAGATTCTGAAAAAGGTACAAGAATCTTGGCAGAGACCATTTTTATGGCATTTGCATGGCAAACCATAGACAGAAGAAGGGTCCTCCAATTTTAATGACCTCTAACTTTTTTTTTTCACTTTCTCTGGAAATTTGAACATATTAATCAGCTGGGGGTATTTGGGTAAAACTACTCCCAGATACCCGAGTTTATCTGTAATGTTGACTGGGAGACTTTGAAGGAATTAAGTGTTAAGATCAGTGCTCAACAACATGAATTTGTAATTCACCCAATGGCCTGATAAGTTCCAACAAAATGGAAACAGACAGCTTTGGTTTTGACAGAAAGACAACATCATCGTCTGCATACAGGGAGAGTGATAACCCACATTTCCTAAATAAAAGGGTTTAACAGAGGAGCACTCCCTAATACTTATAGTGAGGGACCTAACGGTGATAAACTGCAAAACGCAGGAAACTGAGGGGGCTATTGGTCAGTCCTTTATCCAAATATCATATTGATCTTCCTCCAACACTTGTACAACTCCTGAAAAGCAGATGATTTGGCCAGGATTCATGCTTGTCATCTCCCAACTATTCAGGTCAATTTGTTTGTTTCCAGTCAAGGAAAGATTGGACCAACCAGTGCCACTTTTTTTAAGTTCTGCCCTTTCTAAACACCATGTATGGGATGAGCCTCATATAAATAATTATCTCATACCACATGTGAATCAGTCCATCCGGTGTGTCAAGTGAACATGTAATCCAGCATTCAGCTGGTCACCAGTATCTTAGAGGTGGTGGTGTTTGTGTTTTTCTTCTTTTGTGTGGTCACGCTCAAACAAAAATAGCAACTCAGCTCATCAACAACATGTGGCTCTAACGGAAAAACAGAAAAACCCTCTGTTATAAAATTGTTCATTTTTGGAGTAGTAAGCTATTTTAGTGTCTGTGATCCATTAAAATGTCTGGACGTGTAAAAAAGTCAATATGCAGGCATGATACTGAAGCTGGCGCTGGCACACACTGAGGAATGCAGCCATAACAGACATTATTAGATACACCTGTGTGTACCGCAGCAAAGTCTGTCATGAAAACAGGCTTTGCTGTGTCCAAAATTATCCTCCATTTCATTGATTTCTGCTGCAGGGGAGGATTATTTTGTTCTTCAGTTGTTTTCAGAAGTTAAATGATCAAAACCACCTAATAAAAATACACAATCATATTTAAAAAGAAAAGTTTAATTAGCAAAATATACTGGAAAGAGGCTTTATCTCTCAAAGCACGCATGGACGTGGAGGATTTGCTGTAACTAATCTGTAAATGTTATTGTAAATTACAGGAACATCCCAGTAAAGGAAAATATCATCCACAATTAATCCCCTAAAGGTAAACTCTCACATCCACCTTGTATTCACCACATGTGAATACACATGATGGTTATAAATTACAGCTTGTGAAAAATCAGACATCCAGTGTGGCAAATCATGACAGAGTTTTCCAGGAACAATAAAAATGATTGAAGAACAAAAATGAAACTTGTGGAAACTTCTACAAAGCAGGTTCTTCTATGCACTCCTCCCTTTATCATAAATTTCTGCATTATGGAGGCGATCAGCCTGTCATTCTGCTGTGGTGTTATTGAATCACATAAGGCCAGTCAAGGACAGAAACCCTGTGGTCAGAAAACAATTTGGTTGAAGTTTTGGCACTGTGCGCAGGTGCTAAGTCCCGCATGAAAAAGAAGTCAGTGTCTTCACAGTAGATGAAGCATATAGGTCTCTAAAATCCTCTAGTAGATTTTAGGCTGCCTTGACTCTAGACTTAAACCACCACTGAGAAATATTGGACTCCAGATACCTCAGTGTAATTCAACCAGAGTGTAATTTTAGCTCTTTCTGACTCTGTTTTAAATGACGTAGTTGGAGTCATTTGAGTGTTCATCCCTCTCTTCTACTATAAGATCTGCTAACTTTTAAGACTCATCGATGAGTTGGCCTTTTTTCTCTCTCATCTCTGTGAACAATTTTTAGTTTTCTCCTGGAAAAAAATTTCTGTTAATAATATTATTTTCTATGTTCAGCCTCTAAACCAGGTAGATTATATGTTACATTAAAAATGCATTCTTCTGTAAATTTGTTGTGAATGACAATGACCTCCCGACACAATGATTCAAAACCTTCTGCTGTAACAATTGGTATGATGCTCAGGTCTAGTAGTGTGATATAAATAGTAGTTACATATGGCCCATTTACTTACCTTTGAAATGTTTTTGCAACGGTGGCTCTTGGAGTAGCTCATGCAGCAGACCCCGCTGGAGCGCTTGGTGGGCGGTGGAACGAAAAGCGGCTCTGTCGAGTTCTCCGCGCAGATGCTGTCCCCATGCACTTCATAATGCCCCCTCACGACTAGATCCAAAATGCTGAAGTGGACGGCGACGCTGATTGTAGGAAACACGGCCACGTTGCTGTCATCAGTAATGTACAGGCTCGGGCTATGAACCTTTATAAACGTGTAGAGAGAACAGGGCTTTACCACACAGTTAGCTAGTGAGGCTAATTAGCCTATACAATAACACGAGCACGTGGAACTTGAAGAGGAACATATGGCTTATTTTAGAAATAATGAGCATACCTGAAAGATCCTGCTGATTTTTTCGGTTGTCATGTCGTCGTCCATAAGGCTCACTCGTTTGGCTCCTTTGAATAAAACGTAGCTGTCCATCCTTGCGTGTAAAGCTAGCATGAAGCCGCTTCATCAATGACTGAACTCCGTCTACAACTTCAGGATCACGCCGAGCGTACAAATTAAATAATAATAACAAAATCAGCCCGTGATTTTTTTTTTTTATTCTTGATTGAATATCAATTGAACGAATGATATGCGGATTGATAACAATTATTAGTTTGCCATGAATTCAACATTTGATCACACTTTTACAAAATGGGCTACCTGCTATCTCTCAAGCTTGTGCGTCACTAGCAGCCATGGTAGCAGAGCGGTGACGCGCGCGTGGTCACGTAGATATTCAGAATGTTTGATATTTTTGAGTCAAAACAAACTGGACCTTTGGCTGGCTTGCACAACTTTTACCGAGAGAGAGATATTTTTGTATAAAGCGTAAACCTAGCTTGGATTTTAAACACCCGGACTTTCCGAAAAGGAAAACGACACCCGAGGACACTCGAGAACACCTAGACGATAGATGGCGTCTGACGGACCCCGGCCTGCGGAGTGCCCCCTGACCCCGGTCAGAGGTAAGGCAGCTTTGAAATTTTATATTAAATTCTCTTATTTGTGACAATTTTACCCGTTAAATGATTTTAAGGCAAATTTATTATCTACTAAGCAGGATTTAAGTGTGTAGATTGACAGTTAAATAAAAGTCGTGGGAACAGAGTTGTGGATTTCACTTGATGATATCTTGACCTATAGAACCATGTTTTAATGTCAGAAATGTTTACATTTGCACGGCGAAAACGTTAAAACTTATTGAGTGAGGTGTGCTGAGGTGAAAAACCTTTGATTTGCTCATGTATGTATGGTGTAAAGACTTCAACTTTCATAGTTAACCGTCGATATTACATTTTTAAAGATGGCGCCTCTGAGCGAGCCTCAAGTAGCTGGGATGCGTTTACGTGCCTTGCAAAACTCATTAATGCCATAGCTGTAATGTTTAAGTTATTTAATGGTATGAAGTCTGTTTAAATAACTAATAGATATGTATTTAAGTGTTGAGACTGAATTGTAATGCAGCCACTGTGCGCATGCGTCTCCTCCACGCCTGTTTTAAAACTAATAGATATTAAGTTTAAGGAAGAAAAAGCTCTGGTTTCCAAGAAGCAGATATCTTTATTAAGCCACCTCGTGAACCTGTAATGTGAACTGGTGTAATTGTAATCAATACGCAAGATTTGGAAAAATTCCCATTTTGGCGTGTGTTTTTACACGCGGAGCTCAGTGACACGGGGAACTTTTTGGCAAACCCCAACATTTAAGGGAGGTTTTACGAACTGCAGGTAAGTAATGTCTGTGCTTTAATGACAGTTTCCCCCTTGTCAACAAAAAAATCACCTCTAATTGATACTGAAAAGTGTCCGAAACATCAAAACACGACAGTTGCTTCTCCTTGTTTTCCATGCACTGGAATTAAGTTGAAACTTAATGTGACTTCTATGTGTAGCTAATTAGCAAAAATCAAGGTTGCTTAATTTGTCTTTGCACTTCAACCGTCGAATCCTGTTTTAACAACATTTGAAATGGTATTTCAACTTTTTGTAAACTTGGGTACTAAGATAAGTTGTGTTAGAGGTGGGATATTTACTAAAAGATGATATGACAGAACCACAGGTGTCCAAACATTGAGGATTTTGAGAGTAAGTATTGATATGGTATTTAGTTGTGTGTTTCTTCGTTAGAAGGATGTATTTTGCCATGGCTGTTAAACTTAATTCATAGATTAAGGAATTATATTGTTAAAATAATGGAAGGTGGAATTCCTTGGTTCATACTGTGCTTTGATGTAGAACAGTGGTTCTCAAGTCCAGTCCTCGAGGCCCACTGTCCTGCATGTTTTGGATGTTTCCCTGCTCCAACACACCTGATTCAAATGATCAGCTCGTTATCAAGCTCTGTAATGGCTTAATAACGAGCTGATCATTTGAATCAGGTGTGTTGGAGCAGGGAAACATCCAAAACATGCAGGACAGTGGGCCTCGAGGACTGGACTTGAGAACCACTGATGTAGAGTTTGGAGATAAGATTTGGATTTGTGTAGCAGCCACTGTGTGCATCTCTTCAACTCCTCATCTTATCAATTAGATGCACTGAAAAACAGGCTGTGAAAGAGATGTGTTATAGGTGCAAAATGCAGGTATGATGATTAGCATGGGCCGTTTAGGTGAATCTTGCATGGGTTAGTTCTAGGGATGCACGATATTTATCGGACCGATAAAATATCGGCCGATTTGGGGGGAAATTACGTCATTTTTTATCGGTCCGATAGGTGCATTTTTCCGATAGAAAGATCCGATATATTAATGAAATTACGAGTAACGTTTGCAGGCGGAGTAGCCGCCCGTCCGAGACGCGCTGGTTACGTCATCTATCGCGCCTTACTCGCAGGTCCCAAGCCTGACCCCGTTACTACCTGACAAATAAAAAAATGTCTTCACCAGCATGGTCGTTTCTCTCAGTGGCAGAAGATGACAACAGCATTGCTATATGCAAAACCTGTTCAGCGAGGATTCCGAGAGGAGGAAAGAAGACGTCAAGTTTTAACACAACGAATCTGATAGCTCATCTGAAAAGTCGCCATCGCGGTGAAGCGGTAGTAAAAGAATATGAGACAGCCGCCGAAGCTGCTAGCGGTACTAAAGCTAAGACAACAACACTACGGAGGATCGATGTCCCCATTCAGCAGGCGTTTAAGAACTGCAAAAGCTTCTCAAGAGACAGCGAAAAGGCTAAAGCCATTAACGACAAAGTGATGGAGTTCATAGCGGTCGACGACCAGCCTTTTTCCGTCGTTGAGAACCCGGGTTTACGTAAGTTAATAGCACACTTGGAGCCACGTTACACTCTCCCAAGCCGCCGCTTCTTTTCGGATGTGTCTCTTCCTGCACTCTATGATATTGTCGCCACATACATTCACAACCTGATCGACAAGAACGGACTACACGTGAGTTTTACCACAGACATATGGACGTCAGACCGGACGTCAGTCCGGTCAGCATGATAAGCCTGACGGCTCATAATGGCTCCTTTACAGTTTACAGTTCTGTTGAACAGTTCAGGGGATCAAATGAAGTTCTGCTTTTTGCTCTGTTATTGTTATTTATAGCAAATGACCACATTTGAAGAGCCAAAAACTTTTGTTTGTTGTTCTAGATAGGCCAGAGCAACAAAAATATCAGTTTTCAATCGCTGCGTCCTGCACAAACTGCAGATTATACGACGATTATAATAAATGTAAAAATATGAATTTATCGGTTATCAGTATCGGTATCGGCCATGAGAAGAAGAAAATTATCGGTTATCGGTATCGGTTGAAATTTTTCATATCGTGCATCACTAGTTAGTTCTGGTCAGAATTATGGGCACGTGGATCTGGGTTGAAACAGAAGACCGACCTTCTGAACAAAGATCCGAAACTGAAGATCCTGGCCTCCATGGTTCACATACGGTGCTGCTGATTTGCAGTCAGAGTCAAAAGTCTAAACTCAGTGAGGCTCTCCTAATATTTCTATTCCCTGTAGCAGAGCTGCTGTTAGCTGTCTGCTTTTATTCTAAGTGTAATAACTCTGTTATCCTAACTACAGTTATTATCGCTCATATGTGGTCATTATACTCCAACAGCAGAATACCATTCATAATCCTGCAAGCCTCATATTTCATTCTCTTATGGATGCACAGATTCTGACAGTATTATACTATTCTTTCCACAGGTGGTGCCCCTCTTCCTTCTGCTCATCGTCCTCTCTTGCTTCTCTTGGTGTCTCCTGTGCCAATTCTCCTGATGCCTCTACCTCACGAAGGTTCAGGCCGTGGGAGGACGGTGACCAGGAGTTGGGGCCCTAACCAAAGAGAATAAGATTGGGCGATGAAGGGAGAGATTCTCTTACTCTTTTCCGTCTCTCTTGTGCTGCTGCTCTTCCTCTTGCTTCTCCCCCTTCCTTTGCACCTCCTTTTGCTTCTCCCACTCCCCCCCCCTTCCTCTGCACCTCCTCTTGCTTCCCCTCCTTCTCCTGCTTTGTCTTCTCCTTCTTCCTCTGCTTTCACTGTTGCTTCTTCTGCCTCTTCGTCTGCTTTCACTATTGCCTCTTCTCCTTCTTCCTCTTCTCCCTCTCCTCCTTCTTCTTCTTCTTACTCTCCTTCGTCTTCTTCTTCTTCTTACTCTTACTCTTCCATTGCTTCTGCTGATCTATCCCCTTCTTCTTCATCTCCTTTCTCTTCCTCTTCTTTCAACTCCTCTGCTACTTTTCTTGATTTCTCTTTTGCTTCTTCTTCTCCTGCTCCCTCCTCTCCTTCTTCTGCTTCTTCTGACTTCTTTGGCTCTCCTTCTTCTAAATCCTCTCCTCCTTCTATCCCTGATTCCTCTCCTCCTTCTATCCCTGATTCCTCTCCTCCTTATAGCCCTGACTCCTCTCCTCCTTCCCCCCAATTCCCCTCCTACTTGTACCCCTGACTCCTCTCCTCCTTCAATCCGATTCCTCTCCTCCTTCTACCCCTGACTCCTCTCCTCCTTCTACCCCGATTCCTCTCCTCCCTCTACCCCAATTCCTCTCCTCCTTCTACCCCCGACTCCTCTCCTCCTTCTACCCCCGATTCCTCTCCTCCTTATAGCCCTGACTCCTCTCCTCCTTCTACCCCCGATTCCTCTCCTCCTTCTACCCCTGACTCCTCCCCTCCTTCTACCCCCGATTCCTCTCCTCCTTCTACCCCTGACTCCTCTCCTCCTTCTACCCCTGATTCCTCTCCTCCTTCTACCCCCGATTCCTCTCCTCCTTCTACCCCTGACTCCTCTCCTTCTTCTACCCCGATTCCTCTCCTCCTTCTACCCCTGACTCCTCTCCTTCTTCTACCCCCGATTCCTCTCCTCCTTCTACCCCGATTCCTCTCCTCCTTCTACCCCTGACTCCTCTCCTCCTTCTTCCCCCGATTCCTCTCCTCCTTCTACCCCCGATTCCTCTCCTCCTTCTACCCCTGACTCCTCTCCATCTTCTACCCCCGATTCCTCTCCTCCTTCTACCCCTGACTCCTCTCCTTCTTCTACCCCCGATTCCTCTCCTCCTTCTACCCCCGATTCCTCTCCTACTTCTACCCCTGACTCCTCTCCTCCTCATACCCCCGATTCTCTCCTCCTTATAGTCCTGACTCCTCTCCTCCTTCTACCCCTGACTCCTCTCCTCCTTCTACCTCTGACTCCTCTCCTCCTTATAACCCCAAATCCTCTCCTCCTTATAGCCCTAAATCCTCTCCTCTTTTTACCCCTGAGGATGAAGAAGGTCTGTCTGAGTTTGTTTACCTTGACCAGGGTGGCGATACACATTGCTTGCCACCTCAGTAATGTATGGAGGACGAAAAGAGACAGAATGAAATAAATAAATACATCTTCAAATAAATACTTACATTAGGCCTGGACGATATAGAAAAAAAGCATATCGATAAAAAATAAATCATATTGATCGATATCGATAATTATCGATATAATTATTATAATTATTTAACATATTTTAATTGCAGCCCTGGATGTTTTATGCTATTGCTTAATGACCTACTTTTAATAAAGAACACACAAGCACTGAATTCAAATTCAAACCTTTATTCAACCACTTTTTTTTTTTTTTTACCACAACTGAAATTTTTTTAAAAAAGAACTTAAAAAAAGAAAGAAATCAACATAAGTGGCCTGAGTGACGTCAGTAAATACTGACAAACATAAAGACTAAAGTGACCAGAAAATCTGATAAATAAATATTTAAATAGTCTTTTGATGAAAATAAACAAAACAAACAAATATATAAATAAACAGAATAACTTTAGGTGGGAATAGCATACTACCTGTTTTAACTGTGTGAGAAACTGCCCACAGCCTGGTGTCTGAACACTGAAATATTTCTCCCGGGGTCGGGAGATTTATTTATTTTTAATTATCATGTGATTGACTTAATACGCAAACTAAGCACGAGAAGCAGGACTTATCCACGCCGGTGTTGTGTCGTAGAATGCACCCCTGCCGAATGCACCCCCTGCTAGTAGTCATGATCCACATACTCGCGTCTTTGTAAAATATGAGCTCATTTTCTTCCGCTTTAAGAAGCTAATGAGTGGACCGGAACGTATTTCCTCCGCACCCTTCTCACCTTTTCTACCCCTGACCCATTTTCATGCCTGAAGCGCTGTGTTTGAGAAATACTTGCGGCCGGGCACTTCCTATCGCGGGTCAAGAGTGGCTAGAAGCCGTTGAAGCCAGGCTTTTTAACGGTAGTTATTGGCAGTATGTCCCTCGCTATGGAGCATGTTACTGCATTGGTGATGTCCTTATGCCGCTTGGACGCTTTGTCGTATTTTGGCAAGAAACGAAGTCCAGTTTGGTCTGCTTCACTTGCTTAGTGCTGGTGCTGGCAGCGGGTCCAGAGGATTCCTCCTCCGACGACGATGTGGAGCCGCGGCGCGGCCGACACAGCTCGTACTCCTGCGGGTGCGATCGGTTTAGATAGTAAAACAAGTTGGTTGTGTTACCAGACTTGGTTTTTACTAATTCTCTGCAAATTTTGCAAACGACCGCTGTTCGCTTTTTGTCAGACTTCTGAAAACCAAAACATTGCCATGCTGGAGAACTACTGAGACCTTTTTCGGGACAATTTCCTCCGCTTCTCCTTGCTGTAACATTTTTTCTAATACACGTGCTGTCTGTTGTGGTTGGAGAGGGGCTGGACTTGGTGCCGTAGCGTACCTGGGTCTGCGTTTGTGATTGGTTGGGAGGAAGTAATGACTGTAGTAAAAGCTACATGATAGGCTATGATGAAAAAGAAAGGGAAACTGTGTTTTTCTATCGAACTTTTTATCGACCCGTTTTTTTTCTATCGCACCACACGTCTATCGATCGATATATATTGTTATCGAATTATTGTCCAGCACTAACTTACATATGTCATTAATTATTGAAAATGGGAATTTAATAGGCAACATTTATGTGCCATTAAATGTGTGATTAATTTATTAAAATAACAGTTTATTCAGTGTAAAAACATATTTACTTATTTTACTATTTAATCAATTAGCCTATTTCATGGACCTGTGTTCCTTTGCTTCATGAACTTATTTTATCTGTTAAACTCACCCATCGAAGTCAGTGGGAAGATCCTAACACCTGATTGGTCACCTGGCACATCAAGTCAAAACAGATCTACTCCAGCTAATGGATTGACTCAGCATTGTAGGAAGAAAACTCAGCCTTAAAACGCTCCGTACAGAGTGTTTCTGCCTAGAATTAAAGGCATAGAATAGATACTATTTTTTGTTACTTTTGTTTGTTGTAAAAGACAAATTTTTCGGTTTCAACAAAAAACTGAGTTAGATAAAACCTGCTGGAGGCTGATACAAACAACCTACTGATGATAAAACAGCTTTGAAATCATTAAATATCATACAGACATTTAAACTCAGAGAACAGGGCAATTTTTTTGTTACTTTATCACTTTCTGTCACAAAAAAGAAAGAACATTGTACTAAAAACCAAACTGCTGAAGTCATATTTCATATTTCACGCACAAAATAGTCAGATCAGTTTAATGGAGAAAAGAAAATCTCTTTATTTGATATATTGTTCTCACTGTGAAACAACCACATCACATTTAGAAATAAAAGATTGAAAAAAAAGAAACGATAAAATAAAGACAGAACAGGCGTGGGAGTTCATCCATGTTTCTTCATGTTTACTCTGATCCTGCCCGAGAGGAGAGGGAGGTCAGACAGAGAGGACAGCGTCGGCTGCAGAGCCACAACACACACAACCTGCTCATCATATCATCCCACAGCTCAGGCAGGTCAGAGGTTAACAAAGTTTCACACAGTTTTATATACAAACCACGTCCCGTATAGTACAAAGAGCAGAGTTTATTCATCCTGTGGAATCAAACTGTAAGTTCAGTCAGAGAAAACTAAAACATTTACAAATAATTGTTGACAGCAAGAAAGTACAAAGTATTTCAACTGTACAAAGGTGACAGAGAGCAGTGCTGGCCCAAGGCATAAGCGAACTAAGCCTCTGCTTAGGGCCTCATGGCCAGTAGGGGGCCCCCAAGAGTAATCAAAGAAAAAAAATCAAATTTTTTATTTTTTACATGTATGAGTGATGCTTTCTGTATGATCAAATATATAAAGTAAAATAAAAAAAACATTTGAGTGCTGCTGCTGATGTAGGCCTATGATTCTTACTGCCAAAATGTCAAAGCTCCGCTACCGTCATGTGCCTCTTGCTGTGCAATGTGCACTGAGCATTCTCATTGTGTTACATTTTGAGATTATAATCCATATGTGGTACCCTGAACATCATTCATCAGTCATTCATTGGTATTATTTGTATGGTTGCATTGAAATTATTGCTAGAATAAATTGCATTTCCTTGCAGAAAATGCGTGGAAATGCTAAGTGCTGAAAGCTGAAAAAGCAATGCAAAACTGCTAATAAAAAATGGAAGAAGGTTTAAAATGTAAAATTGGTTAAAAGCGTGAGGAAGAAGAAGAAGTAGTTGGATGAAAGTTAAAAATGTTTAAGTCCAAACAGTAGGAATCTGCTTCATAAATTAATTTGCGTTTTGGATAAGGAAGAAAATTACCTTAAAACACAGAAAAGTGAGAAGTGGCATAAGTTTAAGTTGTACTACCAGAAGTAGTATGATAATAGGTAGTTGTAGTAGTGATATTAGCTGTCATGTAAGCATTAGAAGTAGTTTTCGAATAGAAGAAGTAGAAGTCAAAGCAGTAGAGTGTTTGTTTTGCCGATTCGTGCAGTTTACAGCACAACAGCTCCTTGTCATTTTCTTTCTTGACTCAACTAGTAAACAAAAAAGAAATGTCCCACTTTCTGCCACCTGGCTGCGCATGCATACCTGCAATGACATTGCACAGAAGCCCATCTATAAACCCTGAAAAAGGGTTAAAATCAACAGGTTAAAGGTTAAATCAACTCTGGACATTTTGCTGTGAATAATGATTTTTCTCTTTATTCATTTGCAGTGTGATTAATCATAAAAGATTCTGCATGTAAATCTGCAAAGTTACTCTCACCTGAGTTTAATCATAGTTACTGTATACCTTCCTTTATCGTGTTGCTGTGGTCACAGAAAGTGAAAAAGGTTCAGTTAAAGTTCACAAAGTTAATTTAACCCAGCATATGTATCACTAAATATCTCAGTGAAATCGCAGTCTCTTTCTAGTGAGTTATAAATCAAGATGTCAGACATTTATTTATCACCACAATGATAAATCGAGTCAAACTTTCAGCAGGATGTGAGTCACAACTTTGTGGACACATTTCTGTTATGTAACTCTGTCAGACCACAGGCATGTCCTCCTTCAAATGTTAACCTTCCTAAAAACTGCCTGGTTTGTTTTTTTCAAAAAAGGAAAAAGACTAATAAGATACATCACATCTTATTCATCAGATTTACCCATCATGCCTGCTCCGATGTCTACTCTCATCTATTTTCCTATCTAATGAAACAAACCATAGCCTTCCTCTGACTCCATTCTCACTAGTTTTAAAGGAAATGATTTGGGGTCCAGCCTGGAATAATATTTTCATTTCTTTTGTCTGAGCGAATCAAATGTTTCTCTCAGTTCTCGAGCTGCATTTCTTGGAGGTTTCACGGAGGCTTAGGTTTTCTGCTGCCAGTTTGAGCTCATTCTTCTTCTGCATTCCTCTGCAGCTTGCTGACTGCCACATCTCAGTCTCAGATACAGATTTTCACTTTGAGAAGCCTCTGACAGCCACGTGTTCAAAAGTAAACCCAGAAAACATAAATGTGCTGCACTAATGTCTTTGGCATCACCGTGCACACGCTTAAAAAAAGCAAATTAATGAAACTACAATAAAATATGTTTTACATGTTTGCACTTGAGGTAACAAATCCTCAGGCGTGGATGAAGGGAAGTGTGCCAAACAGGGAACAAAGTCTGTCTTTGTGTTTATGCATACGTGTTCCTCCAACTTTTAGGGTGTGTTTTTGTGTGTGTTTTACAATCAGAAATAACCAGATTCATGTTCACGGAGTGTGAACTTTCCACATTTATCCCCATGAGGAGCATAAACTGTGCTAACTGCCGGAGGTCATCCTTCAGCACCATTACAGACTCTCCAACCTGCAGAGAAGCTGCACTGCTATAAAACAGAGCTGACTTTAACTTCAGAGCTGCACAAACACGGCTCCAACACAGTATTAAAACTGTTCTTTCTGTTAGCTAACGAACAGTAAAAGCTGTACCAGCAGATCGTTAAAGGACGATTTATCGTGAGTGGGTGGCTATGAATCTGAAACAGGGCAGTGGGCAGTACCCAAATAAAAGTGTTGATATTTTCTAAAGAAAGCATTTTCAGTCTGAATTTGTGAGCACATGCTTTCAGCTGACAGCGAACTTAAAACTGCACATGTACTGTAGCTCAGGATAGGATTCAAATCAATTCATGATCTGATAAATAAAAAAAATTGCCTTTCAAACTGTCTTTATTTGTCTTTTTCACTCATCTACAAACATTTTCCCAACAAAATTACTTGAATGTATTTTAACAAACCACCCACTGATAACAGCAGGTCAAAACATCAACGGGTACCATACTGACCCGATTATAAGGTGACCCTGACTCTTGGGGCCAAAGTGTGTTTAAAGTCCCACTCTTTAAATTGTCATTATGAAGTTTTAGCCAAAATCACGTTACCTGTGTCATCTTCAAAGTTTTTTCTTCAGCAGAGCTCCAGTAGCTCATTCGTAATTCGCCTTTGAGTCGCGGACGGAGACAGCGCTGCTCTGAACACTCCCCTTCACGCTAGCTTGCAACCTAACATTGCCAATGTAGAAGAATTGGCAGGTAATACAGGAGCGGTGTCTGGCCTGCAGAGCAGGGCGCTGAGGCGGAGCTTGGATTTGTGACTAGGAAATCTTACTGTGTCTGAGCCATTTGCCATTTGGGTCTGGCAGAGGTTCACAGCGATTTGAATGCAGAAATACTCAGAAATGCGATTTTGCACCCCAGTTTCTCATTATATGCCCTGTAGCATCAGAAAATGACAGATAGACAACAAGAAAAACAGGATTTTTATCAGAGTGGGTCTTTAAGATGTGTTTATTTTCTCGCTGTGTGAGCCTTGTTTACATGAATGTTAAATATATTATTTCAATGACAAGTTTATATCAAAGACTGAGCAGATACTAAAGACAGCTGATGTATGATGTGGTGCTTTGCTACCTAAACCTTACATTTACATCCATTTAATCCATTTAACAGTTTGATTTTACCAATCAATACAGCCAAAGAGATACTGTATAAAATCATTTAACTTTAAAGAGACAACTTTTCAGTCACAAAATGTATTATCAGGTTCATGTACTTGTACCAGGTGAGAGCAGTGAGATTTAAAAATGAAAGCAGTGAACATGACAGCAACCATATGAGAGCTTTACAGGAGTGTTTAAGGAACAGAGAGTGAAAAAAATAAAGAGAGAGGGTTAGGGAGAGAGAGAGAGAGAGAGAGAGAGGAAGAACAGGAGTGATGAGGAGGGTGCAGAGAGCAATGCAGGCTGCAGCAGATACTCAGTAAAGAGAAGAAGAGGAATGCAAAAAGGGAGAGAGTGTTGGAAGATCTTGAGACCTCTGTGCAGAGCTGCTCACATGCAGCTGTCATTGTGAGCGTGCTCAGACCACCATGCTGCCCTGCAGGATGCTCGTCGTCGGTCTTCTCTACTGCTGCATCAAAGCGGGAGTCAAGACGACCAAACAAGGTAGGAGCTGAAGTGAAGCTCAGTTCTTAATGCGTGATGCATGTGGCTGCAAGAAAACCTTCCTGACTGGTATCTGTAAGCCTTTTCAGAGAAGAAGAAAAAAGAGTATTAAGCAGCAGTGTTGATGTCATTAGATATTCTGAGAATTAAATGGACTAAATCCAGTATGGCTTAAATGATTCCTGCTATTTACCATGTGAGTTTGGGTCAGGTGAGCCTTCATGAGATTGTATTCAATGATGATTCATGATACAACCATAGATCTTTAAACATTTATAATTATTACAAAAGTTTATCCTCTTTCTTTATTGACCCTCGGTGAAATAATCTTACATGTTTCCCAACTGTGAAATTTTAACATGAGCTTAATTAGAAAATTGGTGTTAATGCAATCTTCCTCCATACATTTAGGTTCTCAAAGTTAGGGAGGTTTTTTCACAACTCCAAAAAGACACTTAAAATGCATGAAGTAGAATATAAACAAGTGTATAGGTTGAAAATATTTTAAGTGCATAGACAAAACAAGCCACACATGGGCCCCTGCAGATTCAGATCTGCACCTGTTTCTAATAGGAAACTCATATCCCACATGTGAATAAGAAGCATACTGCTGTGAATTCAGTCCAGCTCTGTCGGGAATTTCCTTTAATAAGCTCAGATATTCTTGGATTTGATAAGAGTTGCCGGTTTTATCTTTGTCTGCAAAAACTTATGACATAGAGAGAACGTGTGAAAGAAAAGAAAACAGCAGCACAAAAGCTCTGCTGGCAAACTTTGTTTTGGGGTTTAAACTGTTTGTGTTGTTAAAGCTAGACTGGGTCACTTTCATCCTCCAGATACTCTTGAGGTCAGCTGGTAAACATATGAGTTCTGATGAACACACAGATTTCTTGGTATGTCTGGGCTTTTTCAAAGTATCACCTCCTAGTGCCAGCTGGGGCTGCCAGGCATGTGAGGCTGCCCGGCAGATTTGAGTGGAACATGTGATCTAAGGACAGAGAGAGAGAGAGAGCACATGATCGTCTTTGTTATTTCCGTTTTGGAGATTCTTTGACATCAGCAGATTATGGGCCAACAGCATCACTAATGCTGTGAGAACAGGATCAGGCATTGCCAATTATTGAAACTTTTACAACTAAACTCAATGAGAGGAAGATAAATAGTTGGATAAATGGTTGAAAAGGTTGGACAGTTGAAGAGATCTGTTTGTTAAAGACGCCAAAAGCCTGATACAGAGTGTAAGGACTTCCTGGTGTTCCTGGCCTGGATCCTTGGCCTGTCTAAACATTATGATTGACTAAAGGATTATTTGATCATGCAGAAGTCAACTAAAGCACCATCATCTGGTTGCACTTGTTGAGCCAGACATAAACAGCAGTATGGCTGTTGGGTTTGGCTGAAGCATCGACTGAATGAGTTTGTGTTTCCTGACTTCTCAGGAATGATAAAACTTAATGAGTCAGTCAAAACATCTTGAATCCAGACTAAACTGATCAGGTTTAATGATTTTGTTGTGCTGTTGACCTTTAAGTAACATCAACACTCTACCATCATCTTTATTTATAGACGGTGAAATGGATGGTTTCCCATCAGCATCAGGTGTTTTTGGACCAAACAGTTCTGAGGAAGAACATTTCCTTGTTGTCACAATCTTTTTGTTTTGTTTTCGTCTGTTAGTTTGTGGACATAGTTGTAAGGGTCACGGGAACACTCCCTCTTTGTTTTGGATGCTCGTCAAGCCATAAATTCTACTTGGTCCGGTTGTTAGTACAACCACAAACAGCACATATGTAGCACTCAATAAAAATCTGGCATATGCTAAAAACAAGGTAGTATGAGGTATTTTAGATTCGAGACAACTGCTATCAATGCTCAGAAACTAAGACTTGCTTCTACGAGAAACCAACTTGATAACCAACATAATTCACAATTTTTCCTCCACCTACTTACCCCATAATACTCCTCTCTGTATGAGGCTGATATGAGAAGATAAGAGCGCTGCCACCACTCCTTACCAGTGTTAGCTTTGTGAATGAAAGAAGTTATTTTCATAAGCAACTTATTTAACAAAACAATAACAAGCTCAATGGTATTTAAAACTCTAACAAACACATGCCTCAATGAAATATGAGACTGAAGTGCTTGTGAAGGACCATTAAACATTCTAAATCCATGTTTTCACTGCTTCGTATTGTATCTGCCACCAAAACTGAATCAGAGCTTCACTTCAGGCCTGAAACTACATCAAGCTCTCAATCATGGGCACTCACTTCTTTGTGTCTCAAATCAATGCAAAAAACAGACACAGACACAACTGTATGTTTTACAACCACTAAAAAGTAACTTTATCCCTCCACAGACAGTGTTGCCCATGATATTAATGATCCATTACAAAATACAGACCATGTGATCCAGCAGCAAAATAAGAAAGTAACAGCTTGTCTGTCTTTGGTTTTAAACATACAGACAGCAGTATCGTCAGATTATGTCCGGAGTTGTAGACCAATAATTATTTATACATACAATTATAGATACAGTTTTTTCAAGTTATTGAAGTTGTGTGTCATGTGCAAATGTATGTTACAGTCTGTGATTTTGTTTCCGTCATGCTGAGAGGATTTGTTTCAGAGGCTTTACCATCAGACCAAGCGTTACAGACCAGGCGCCTAAGGTCATTTAAATAGAGCCTTTTTTTGTATTATTGATACTCTATATTTTCTTTCTTCTCTTCTGGTGGTCTCCTTTTCATCTGCCAAGCATTAAATGAAGCTTACTCTACGTCATATGAACTTTCAGCTGCCTGAGCTCCAGATTTTACGCACAATAATAAAACCAACCTGCAAGGGATGTTTAAGATACTTCACAGTGAATGAAAACAGTGGTCCTTATCGCTCTCTGGTCTTTATCTCTCTTTGCATGTCTGCTGTTTTCATCTCTAAAATTAAGCTAGATCAGTGGATAACCACATTGATCTGTCTGCTTTGGTTCAAGACTAAAGAAGCACAACTGTTATCTGCCTTTGATGATCTTTTAACTTTTTCTTCAGCAGCGGGTGCAGACTGAAGTTTTTACTTATCTAGCTGCAAATCTTAATGGCCAGCATTATACTAAACAAACTTTTTATCACATTTCTAATGGTCATATTCTCGATTGAAGTACTCCCTTGTTCACCCTGCCCATAGGCTAAGCTACAGTGGCCTTTAAGGACAAAAAGCTTGGTGACACTATACTTGACACCTATCTCTATAACGTTTTATAAATATATGTATAATGCGTTATAATCATGTTATAGCACTGTATAGCTATATGATGTGTTATAATTTTCTTATAAACTTGTGAAACTATCATTATAAACACTCATTAATTATCATAAGGCTTTGTAGCAATAAGCATAACACATTGTAAAACCTGAACTTACAAGTCATGATAAAATGCTTTATAATCTGTTATGATTATTGCTATAAAGCATTATGATCATTTATCAGTGTTTATAACTAACGTTATACAGTGCTATAATGTGATTATAACACATTATACATATATTTATGATGCATAATAGAGAGAGGCATCAAGTAAAGTGTTACCAAAAGCTCCATGTTACATAATAAATGAGACCCGCTAGTGACCAAAATCTATGCCTCGTCTAAACCTTATCGTACAGCTGTTAAAAAAGTTTAGAGCAGCTGGTTGTTGTTGCTCTAAGTTTTGGATTGTTATCATAAAAGGTGATCATCCGCATACAAGCTCACCTGATGCTGATGAGTTTTTCTGAAGATCGGACACAGAAAGGCAGAAAGAAACTATAGGAAGGACGCAGATAACTGAGCTGCTAAAAGAGTAGAGATGCAGGTGCACTCTCGATGTCAGTGGGCCCCTATCCATGCCAGTGCACGAGGGGATTTTTATGGGCCCCTCTCCCTATTCAGGCTCTGGGTAGTCTCTGTGAATGCGAAGCAAAACACCTCCTCTTGCTCAAAGTTTTAACTCTTGGCTTGTTATTGACCACACCAGAGTATTTGTGCTAAACAGGGTCTAAACTGTGTGTTTAATCAGGAATGCTGTAAAAATTGTGCCGAATAGCTTAAGCCATGCTGTACATACTGAAATCATCTGTATGGTCCATGTGTTACTCCGCTGCAGATTTATTTTGTGCCTTTGAAGTCTGTGGTCACGTCTCATCGCTGGCAGATAGAAGTCATCTGTAAGGTCAGAGAGTTAAGACTTTGAAATGCACACATCACAGATAAACTCCGGTATACAACCTGATGAACCTGGATCTCACATGTGCCAGAACATCAGCACCCGGTTCACCCTGTTTTTTATGTTTTTTTATGAAGTCACAGGGATTCCCAACTTAACAAATCCAAGACACGTTTACGGTCTGCAGCAGTGAATCATGACACTTGGATGTGATGACATGTGAAGGCAAAGGTCTGTTAAGGTTTTAAACCATCCCTCTCTCACCCTGTCTGTCTCTCTTTCCCCGCCAGCCCTGTTTCCAGCTGCGAGCAGATTAAAAAGAGGAGCAGCTGCTGTGGACAACCTCACTTTTCACAACTCCCTGAATGATGTTAACCTGTTATTTGAGGTGAGAAAAATATTTAAATTAGTTAGAATTCTGTTATTCATCAATTTAACCTTAATCTTTTTTTGTCTTTCATCGATTAGATCCTGCTCGCTGGCACACACTTTGAGACAAGTGGGGAGTTTCTGGTGCACGACGCTGAGCTGGCTTCGCTACGCAAGACGAGAAACCTGGAAGTCATCTGTGAGGAGATCATTCCCAGGAACCTAACAGACATAATTACACTCATCTCTAATCTTTCAAATCACGCCGGTCACTTGCACCCAGAAGATTTTGAGCGCACCCTGTTGACGCTGGTGTTCACCGCCCAGCAGATGGTCAACGGCAACAAACAACAAAGAGAGATGTGGGCCGAGTCCTTTGTGAGTTTGTACAAAGCCATCAAGCAGGATCTGACAGGAGAGAACTGAAAAGATTTTGACGATGCACTGGCTCCATGTTGGAGTTTATTATATACATATTAAACATGTTTTTGTTTTGGAAAATATCCTTTGAAAGTGCACTCCTGGTTTCAATCAAATGGTTTTTGAAGCATCTTAAGTAACTGCAGATTATAGTGAACGTATGTGAAACATCCTGACAAAAAAAACTGTTTATAAAGTGCATAGACTGAAGAAAAACATAAAAATATTGACTCTCAAAGGCATGTTATTTCAACAATGAGGTACTGTATATACATGAAAACAGACTTGGATTTGTATGCAATCATATTAACATGATGGATTTACTATATTTTTGTCTCTCCAGTGTTTGTTCTTTAGCATCCTCACCTTTAAGACACAAAGAATCACAGAAACTAGTAAAAAACAAAATCAAACTTCAACCCCAAAAATTAAGAATTTAACAAAAAGGTGTAATACTGTATGAAAAGAATTTACTTAGGAAAGGATCAAACATTACATTAAAATGTCAGTTTTTTTATTATTTACTTTACAAAAAAAAATCCATTAATGCTATCGACAGGTACTCAGGTACCTTCCTAATAAAGTCCACATATTGACAGATCTAGTGCAAGACGCCACTTGCAGATGTCACCTCTGAGTAAGATACTTTGCACCATGTTTTACAGTACAGTGTCTCTGAAGATGAGTAGGAGGTCCAAACTAAGCTGCCTCTAACGGTAAAGGTTCAGAATAATCCTAAAACCAGCATGCTGGAGGGGGTACGCCTCTCAAAGAGTGACTCCGATAATGAGTTGCGGGGGCTCTGGATGTCCCAGCGGCTGCTTCGGCTCAAGGGCGGTGTTCTCCAGCGAGGTCGACACACCAGGAGGGCAGAAAGGTATGAACCGGAGCCAGGAGGAGGAGGAGGAGTAGGAGCTGAGGCCAAAGGGAAGGTTGTAGACTTCTCCACTCTCCAGAGTGTTACTAGAGTCATCCTCGTGAGCCTTGTTCCAGGCTACGATGCCTCGTTCATGCTTTGATCCTGTTAGACATGTGTGAGATGTGTGAAACCATGCCAAGATATCATCAAGACATCACTGAATCACTGCCTCTGTGGATTTTATCTTACTCAGACAGCATGTTCAGTTTTCAGAAAGCTTGGAAATGCAGCAGAATGTGACAGGAAGAGGGTCCAAAAACAGATTTTAGTTGCAAATGCTCCTGAAGTTCAATCACTGCATCTTAAAAATATCTTTTGAAGGATTTGTATGTGTACTATTGTTGTGGCGCCGCCTTTGTTCCCAAATTCTCTGTAAAAGTTTTACTAATTCAGTGACTGGTGGTTGATTAGTAATGCTGGCAAAAAGGCACAGTGTTGTGACATCAGCCAAGCCTCTCTACAGGCATTCCACCTCAGCTTTCTTACAAATGAGCCAGCCGTGTTGAGTACTGATTCCGGTTAGCCAAAACCCCTGAACAATGGTGATTAATTCTGGATAGACAAAGGTGGTTCTAGGAACAGCTGATCCTGCACACCAAACATATCAAGTCACTCTGTAGAGAGGAGTTACAGCACATGTGATAGACTGCAATTTCATCTCTTCTCTTTAAGTGGTAACCACAGCACAGGGGGTATTTTACAAGCTTATTCCTCTCTTACTTAAGAGTAGCATTTCTTTTTTCACTGTTTTGAGTCAAATTGAACTCTCAGGGTTTGTAGTTTGAAGTATGCATGGTGACTGACAAAGCTTTAACATCCATCATACTCTGTCTCATTTTCATTTGGAAAAATGTGCTGCAAGCTCAGAAACAATAGAAATTCATAAAGTCATGTAAATGTCCACAACAAATGCATCACTGCAAATTTAGTGTATATAAAAAGAAAAGCAAATAAAGACCAACTGCATTCACAGCAGACCTGCAACAAATAGATGAAAATCAGGAACACAAAAACAAAAGCATTGTGCTGCAAACCAAAACATGAAAACTGAAGGCTCTAAGCCTGCAGGGGGTACTCTGCAAAACAGTGACTGACATGTCTACTCGTTTCACAGTTTTTTTGTGGTTTAGATAATATGGAATAATATTCAGAGCCTGACTTGGGGACAGGGTTAGATATTAGTTCCCTTAACTGCTTTACTGACTGACGGTTTTGACTCATTACATCAACACTATAAGAGTAAACTAAGAGGAAAACTTTTTGTTAAAAAATCTAACTTTATCTTTCAGGAGGGAGTATTCATTAGAGTAAAGAATCCAGTCTTCGATTTCCAAGATTACGCTTGTAAATCTATGAGATTAAAGTCCTAATCTTACAAGAATGAAGTTGTAGTGTTGTTAGAAAGAGGTTGTTGTTGTTGTTACCAAATATGGCTGATCTCTCTTCAGGTTAAAAGAACAAATAGATTCATTTAAGAGGGCTCTGCAAACTCCGCTTGCATTACAATGAGGAATGCTTAATGATCACCTTATGAAGTTAGATTCCAAAGCTGAGGACAAACAGCAAATGCAAATGCATGCTCAAGCTTCTTGTTAGCCTGTCCTTCTTCACAAATGATTTTTTAAAATTAAATTGTAAAACACTTTTTAGACTTTCACATTTCTTAAAGGGATATTCCAGCGTAAAATTAAGGGTCAAACACACTGTAAGACTGAGTTAGACACCCCATTGAGAGATTAATGTTGCCGACTGCTTGCTTCTCTAGTTATACCAACTTTACGACTGCACGATAGCAATACACAGCAGTCCCAGCAGCCACATGCTTAACCAAAAAGCCGCCCTATAGCCACAAATAATGCTCAGAACAGCACCTAACTTCATCAACAGTACATATAGGGTTCTAGCCATAGCACTAGCCACCAAATATCTTTTTAGTTTAGCTTGATTTCTTTAGCAAAGAGACTAAACACAACTCACCTACTCTCTTCCAACAGCCACTTGTTTGTACAGGGATCTCAGGGTGAGTCCATTACCGCAGTGGGGTGACGCAGCTCAAGGAAGAACATTTATGAGCGCGTGGCTCCTCAGACTGCTGTGTATTGCTATTTTGCGGTCGTTACTAAAGTTGGTGTAACTAGAGAAGCAAGTGGTCAACGTCATCAATCTCTCGACAGGGTGTCTTACTCTGTGTTACAGTGTGTTTGACCCTAACTTAATTTTATCCCTGTAAAGTGTTAGTCTTAATCAATTAGTATAAACTTGTGGCTCTTAACTGGATTGCTACGACCGCTGACCAAATCTTACTGTGTTATTTCTCCTCATCTTACTGCACTTTTCAGATCTAACCAAAAAGATCAATCAATAATGTTAAATAATGTAATAAGTCTGCAGGGTTGGGAGCTATTAGTGCACATAAAAATTAAAATTAAAGTTAATGCCAATAACATACATGTAAAATATGAAATACCTGGTATTGTGTTATCCAGTACGAAGCCAAAAAATCCTCCTACAAACATACTGGTTGTTAGAAGAACCTGTAGCACCTGGTCGAGTTCGACCACACCTGAAAACAATATAAAGAAATCAGTTCAAACTTTGGTCAAACAATTAAAAAAAAAAGTTAATCCTCTTAATACAAAACACAAAGAGAAGTTTTCTTGAGAACCTGTAGCAATGGCCCTTTGATTTTTCAATATCCAGTTTGGAATGACCAGTCCAGAGAACATGGAGAAGCCAAAAATGAAGATGTTTCGAGATGAATTCATATCTGCATACTGTAAATATTAGAGGAAAAACACAAAGGACATCAATGTTATGTTTGCAATCAAACCTTAGATGGTCAGTGTAATAACAGGTTCGTAGATGTACCTGTAGGTTAGACACTCCTGCTGCAGCAATGACTCCAAACATGACCAGAAACATCCCTCCTACCACGGGGGATGGGATGGTGGTGAATATAGCACCAACTTTACCAAATAAACCCATGATCACCAACAAGAATCCACTGGCCACTATCACCATGCGACTACCAACCTGTAAAATAAAAGGTGGACAAAGAGAAGGCATACTATGGGTTTGTTTCGGCACATCTTTCAATTAGGAGCAAAACAATGCACTAAATGCACTTGCAAGCTTACATCCCTGCTGTCATTACAAAAGGTCATTTTCTGTCTCAGTTGTGTCAGTTTAAGTTAATGTCTTACATGCTTTTGAGCCCATGCATGGAGGCTCATCTCACCTTTGTTATACCCAGGGCTCCCACATTCTCGCTGTATGAGGTGGTACCATTTCCAGTCCCCCAGGCTCCAGCCAGCAGGCAGCCAAGCCCTTCAATCCCTATACCTCTGTTAATGGCATGTTTTGGGGGAGGTGGAGCCCCTGATAGCCTGGCACAAGCGTGGTAATCTCCTACAGACTCAACCATGGAGGATATCACACCTGCCAGGATGCCCACCACCCCTGCCAGGCTTACAGTCGGCATCCCCCACTGACCTGAGTTTAGTGGAACAGACGAAGCATGTACATCATTGCATCCCTATTTCTATTAACTTTCTGAAACAAAAAGTCTCCTCAGTTTTCAGTTTCGCAAAGTTACCTGGGTAAGGAAATGTAAACCAGGGAGCTTGGCTCATAACATCTCCCTTTAGATCAGTGCGAGCTCTGTAACCATACATATCCGGATCAGCAGGGAGAACATTATATATCGTCAAAATGTAGCAGACAAGCCAGGACAAAGAGACTCCAAGCAGCACCTGAGGGTTCAAAGACAAAAAATACTTTTCATGTTTTGTTGTGTGATGAAAGATAAACATGATGTAATGTTAGACTGAGTTGTTGTCTTTTTTTTCAGTTAGATTAAAACTGACTGGGAGGTACATACAGGAAGTATCTGGAAGACGTAGACACGGGAGGTGTGCAGTTTTTTGTCTTTGCTGTACATGGGGAAGGGCACAGGAATGTGGCGGAGGTACTGTGAGAACAGGATGATCAGTGCTGTGGTCCTGTGAGAACCGGGACAAAGACATTAACTCTCATTTTAATTAATATTTAACCTAAGCGGGATTGAATAAAGCTGGATGGGTCAAGGTCCATTAACATAAAGTAAAAAAATAAAACAAACATTAAATAGATTCGTTGGCACAACTTTTGATAAGCTCTCTGTCCCTGTAGGGGCAGCTTAATGCTTTAACGGATATATTTTGTTTTTTTTATTTTTCAAAACACAATTGTACCACAGACGGAAAGAAATTGAGCAGATTAAAATTAAACTTTAAGACAGATTTATCCGGCTAGACTGCATTACAGTGAATAAACGTCCTCATAAAGAAACCCTTGCTCTGTAATGAGCCTGTTTACTGCTTTGTACAATATGGTCAAACATACTTTTTTTTTTTTTTAATAATGCAATTGCAGATTGAGGTTAAATACAAATCATTGGATGTCCATTGCTTTTAATGCTCTAAAGCTGGACCTTCATGACCCTGAAATGATTTAAAGCATTTTTCACTCACATGGCAGAGATGCCCCAGTGGTAACCAGCACTTGTCCCAGCTGAGTCAAAGAGGGACAACCCAATGAGAGCAATGGTTGGAGCGATGGTGAGGGGACCAATGAAGCGCATGAAGAGGCCAATGAGGCCAGAGAAGCCAACAAACACCTGGAAGAGCGAGCCGACCATGATGGACCCCTGAAGCTAGAAACAGACAAAGGTTAAATGATTATTAGTCTAGTTTATTCAAATCAAATACATATCTTTAGTGTCTTCATGACAAATTCAGTGGTTTGGTGGTTAAAGTAGGGTCCGCGTCAAAGATGTGATCGCAATGCGTTTTATTTTAATGCAAAAACTAAGACAGTTATGGGCTGTGGTCCTTGAAGTAAGATTAAATGCATAAAAAGAGCCTTTGAAATATTAACAACTGAAAAATTACAATGCAAGAGCTGACACTTCAACTTTGCAGCCTTGACTACAACAGCAGAGAAACGCCTCGACATTGAAAACATTTCAAAGGATACATGATAATGGCAATGAGTGTCAGATTCATACTCAGTTGTTGGTCTAATCCTGGTCGTAGATCCAAGGTTTTTTATGTTGACTATGATGAATTGCTGATTTAGACATTAAATTCAGCTACTCCATATGCTGTATGTACAAAATACTACTGGAAAATCCCTCTTTATGTACTTTATTGTGTGAAGAATCTTGTTAAAGTAGCAGATTTCTTAGTGAAACCTGGTATCAAAGAAAAATAAACATTTTTATAATCTTTGAAAGAGCTTTTACTAAACTACTGTTGAAGGTTTTTTTTCAACAATAGCCACCGCCGTCTTAGCTACAGAAAATAAAAACACCAGGCAACACTCAAGGTAGAACAAAGAGTTATGCAACAAATACTTTCTGTAGCCACAAAAGAGGTAAGCTCTGATCTGAGCTTTAAAGGCCTTGCTGAGGGGGCACCTTTGATGTCAGGGTGCAGACTAATCCACTAATATGTGACCAAAACCTGAGAAAGACCAAAACTTGAGAACTTGTAGCAGGTTCAGCAGTTTAGAGGGGATAAATTAATGGAGTGGCTTAATAAAATTTAATCAGATGTTATATCAACAGGTGGCTTGTAAAGGAGAGCCAAATTTTGCTGCACAGCTGGAGTGATACCTTTTTAATGTGGTTCAGAATCACTATTTGACAAAGAAGACCCTTACTCTGAAGTTTGTTTAATTAATTTACTGAATATAAAACACTAAAAAATATGTCCAAGGCTTTTAAAGAAATTTTGGGATGAGAGGACTGAGTGGGAGCTCATGAAAAGAGAAGACACATGATAACAGAGCCCTGAGGAACTCCAAAGATGAAAGAGAATTTGTAGAAGAGTGTTATTCACTCTTTTTCAGGTATGACTGGGACCAAAAAGAGCTGTTACCTGAGCACATTTCCCAAGACTTAAAATACAGTAAATCCCCAAATATAGGCTTTAATTTGTTTTTACTGCCTCAGGTACCAGGCCTTTATATGAGGCAGGCTTGTATTGGAAGCAGGCCTTTCTATCAAATTCTCTTAGTCTCTGAGGATTACAGCTGTTCATACTTCACACAGAGTGAGGGTCTTATTCACTAACTCCAGCCAAAAAGAGATTGCATTATTCACAAAGCCTAAAGGGTTTAATACTCTTGTGTCCACACAGGGCTACATTAGGCTGCCATACAGTGGTTCTTGTCGCTTTAATCTGGCTGACAATGAACATGTGTGTTGGGGCTAAAAAAGGTTTGAGCCTTAGTCGGAACTCTACATTAGCGCCCTGATATTTTTGTTCACTCTCTTTTTGTATTCAAGTCTCTTTCAGATTATTCTGTCAGGTGAACCCAGGATGCATGGTTATGGCGTGTGAGGGCTTATTTATCTATTTAATGAATAATATCTTGCCCACTCATTCCAGGACAGATGGTTCTAAACTGTGAAATGTGTCAAATCTGTTGTGGATTAACACATTAAACTGATAAAGACTCTTTATTTTTGCACAGCTTGTCACAAACCATAAATGGGTTAGGTTTTGCACTCACTGAGCGGTGGAGATGCTGACAGCGGTACTTAGTTGAAACAAAAAGAAAAAAAGTAAGATATTACACAGAGATGACACGTGATGTGGTTCACCACTAATCTGATTTGGTTATCGCCTAGTTGTACAGGATGTACAATGTCGAAAATATGAATCTGGTCCAGTTAGTTAATTGAATGCCAGCCTTTCATCAATCATCAAGCTCATGATCTTGGTTATTATGAGGGTCCCTGCTGTAGATTAAATACTGGTCATTAATTTAGGATTTACAGTAAGCAGCTTGCCCTTTAAAATGAGGCATTATTAAAACAATACAGTTCCTATTGTCTGCTGTCAAACAAATTATTAAGAAATTTTATATGAGCTGAGTCATTGCTTTGGTTAAAACCAGATTAAAAAGCTTAATTTATTTTTGGCCATCAACTTCATTACAAAGACTTTATTTGCAATGCTCTTAATATCTAATCTCTAAAAAAATAATTATTCTCACATTTTTATCCCATGTGCAAACCACATCTAAAAATCTGCATCCAAATGTGGATCATATTTTCTTGAAGACCTTGTAGTCCCCTTCTCTGCCACTGGGGATTGATAGATGGTCTAAGAAAGCATGTCTCATTTGAATTTTCTAGAAAAAGTGTGGTCTAGGTTAATGTATAACAGGCGATGTGTTTTGCACTTCCTCCTTTCTTTTGTGAGTATTTTTATGTTTGCCTGAGTGATTCACCTAGCATTTTCAGTGTTAGCAAGACTAGCACTGTGCTTCCAACAAACAAACCCAGCTTTTGGTTTGTTCTCCTATATACGGTTACATCTTAATCGTGTTCTGGTCTCTTGTTTGCTGACCTTGATTAAGTTTCTTAAAATTATAATGTTTGAGGTGAGATCTTTGCAAGAGAAGCTTAGAGTTAAAGAGCTTGGATATGAAATTAAACAGCAGTCCAACTACAGAAGGAGAAATTTGAATCAGAATACTTGATATATTCCTAGGGTTAAATTTGATTTAGCACTTCACACTATCATTTTTAAGTAGCTGGCTATACTAAGAGATATTGGCTAATGACATGTTGTGATGGTAATGCTTTATTTTGCTTCCCCTGACTCTTTTTCAAACACAAGGATCAGGCCCTGCATGCAAAAATACAGATAAATGCCTTTTATTTAATTAAATTTAGCCCACTGGTGTAATAATGTTTGTTACATCCTATATAGGGCTGGTGTACTATAGATTTGGGGTTTTGTTGAATGGATTCTACACTTAAATCAGTCCTTCCCAATCCAAACTGGCAAGATACCATTGGTATTTGTGATCAAAATACTATTAGCGGGATTTAATTGTGCTCCAGCTTTCAGCCAAAGCTCAGGAAGTTAGGCTGTAAGTTGTGATTAGAAATATCACATGGCTTACTTACTGCTCTCATGCGACTCTGCCACACGTCAATAAATTCTGGGGAGGAGGTGTTGACCAGGCTCGCATTTTGGGTCCAAGCCGGGCATTTCCATTCTGGCATGGAAAGCATTGCCATAGAAGGTAACAGCAACGTGAATGTCCCACCCTGGAGAATGGGCAGTCTGCAAGTACATGTCAAGAAACAGAGGATGAGCTTGCACTCCAAACTGTGCCACGGAAAGTTTATTAGTTATACCGCATATATTCATCCTTGACTTGACTGTTTTAGTTTTTTTCACATAGTACAAATTTGTGCACCAATAGACTCACTGACTCTTTGATGGCCAGTGGTTAGCCATACAAAACACCCTACGGTAAAAAGTGTTGATGAAGACATCATTCAAATACAGCTGCAGAGAACATGCAGAGTAAAGTGCATGTGTAAAATATTATTTTTAAATTATTTCACCTTAGTATTTCACAAAACAACAGAAAAATCTCAAACATAGAGTTCTGCACTGACGAGGCGTTAAATCAGTATTTAGAAACCATATCTGTAGTGTGTTTAAAACCAGGATGTGCAGGCTTAGTTGATTATATGATTTTACACCAGCGGACTTTCCATTAATGCTTGAACGCTCTAGTACTTGGATGTCAACAAGCACAGATGACAGATGGCCCCCAGTAGCATGGCATGGTTTAACAAAAAAAATTGAATCTAGAAAATGGATGTAAAGTTGAATGAAGACTGTGCTTGATTAAGGTAATGTTTGACCAGCTCAGGCATGAGGACATAATCTGCAAGATGGGCCAAAGGCTGGTGGTGCTAGCTCTGCTAACATTAGCCATACTCGTCAAACTAATTTGACATCATTTACTTTAGGATTTTATGTCCCATGTTACATAAAATTGTGCTTAAGCATTTAAATTAAAGAAGACCTCAGCCATTAACTGTCCCAATTGTAGCTCACCGTAGGGCAAGGAATACTTAGCAGTGGCCAGATACTTTGCTGAAATGCTTCTGTGATCACTCCTTTAGTTGGTTAAGGGAAGGTGGCCTTTTAAGGCAAGAAGCCTTTGTGATGCATGATAAGTACAATCTAATTTCAAGTTTTTATAGTCAAAAATTTTGCAATCAACAACAACAACAGCTCTCTGCTTCCACTTCACAGTCTTGGCTCAGACAAAGGGAATTATTGTAGTCTAGCTGGGTGGCAACTAAGGTGCTGGAGGCAGTTTAAAAATCATTAAGGGAGGGAAAAGGCTTGAATTTGGCCTTTTCCAGTGAGTGGCTTTATCCAGGTTTAAATAATAGTAATGTGTCAGATTTGAAAACTGGGTCTCAGATGATGCCAACATATTTTGCCAGAGAGTGAGGTGAGGTGCGAAGGGCTCTTTTCACTTATATGAGTGAACTTTGAATTCTATTTCTACCAAGTCTGTGCTGCTAAATGTCACTGATTAATACACACCATGCCTGTGGCTATCTCAGTCATCTATCTACAGTGTCTTTGGCCAACATATGATAGATCTGCTCATTTAAATCACATGGAGGTCGTCAGACTAACCTCCTGATCATGAACAAGTTTCTGCTTTGGGGACTAACTGAGTTACAGTCATTGGCTCAGTAAAAGCTCTCATAATGCAGCTCATGTAAATGTCTGCAGTTCACATCAGGCCACTACAGATGCACTACTGAAAAATGTTCAATGGTTCACGGTGAGTCAGAAGACAAGTACTTTTATGGATACAGTGATAACTCAAAGAAACAGAAAGAAACAAAGCTAGCAAATATCTTTGCTGGAGTTTGTAATGTTGACATGCTGAGGGGAAAAAAAAGCGTTTTCTTTTGGCGTTAAAGACACTGATTGTTTGTCTTATGGCTGACCAGCAGGTATTTAGAGAGACAAGAAAGCATCAGTGGTGCTAAACCAGGGGAATGTGGATTTAGCAAGAACTAAATTCCAAACATAATAAGATGGAAATTCCTCCACCAATCCAACTCTGACACCAATATTTAGCCAGGCTGAGTCAAGCATGGCGCATGTTCAGAGTAACACACCATGCTATAGGGTTGTAGTTCTCCAAAGCTTAACCAGTTATTTCAAGACTACTTAGTGAGCGTCACTGCACATAAGAGGTGCTCCACATTTTACATGGTGAGGAGACTTTCTTTAGGCTTCTCTGACCTAGTTTCTGCAGAAACAAAGATGTACTGTTCTTATTTGGCCTGCGTCATGATGTATCAGATAACAATATTTGTGGTGCGTAATGGTCCATGCCTTCATCACGTCACATATTATAACGGGTTTTCAGGACTTCAACAGAAGAGGATAACATTTTTCAAAACACTCAGGGTTCTTAACATGAAACCTCTTGTTTTACACACATTAAAGCTGCAAATGCTGAAAAAAATCTATAAGTATCTTAATATTTGAATTTTACATTCCCCCTGCTAATCCCTTACATAAAGTTGTGCTCATTCAAACACCAGAGTTTTCTATTGTTTGTGGTCAAGGCTGCACACTAACTCTCTGCAGAGCTGACTTCAAAAAGAGTTAGGAAAGAGAGCTAACAGTTTTTTTTGTTCTGCCTTTTAATCAGAGGGAGCAGCATGATTAAACCCACTTTAATACAGCATTCTGTGCAGCTTCACATTATTTAACACAGAAGCCAACAGAGACGGAAAATGTACTAAACACCTTATACTGATTAGAAAATAAATCTATAGTCCACTCCATCTTTGATAAACTCCTGCTTTTATCACACAACGTGCAACAGACATCCTCCTGCTCATTCACTATGTATCCTCCTACTTCCTTACCTGATGCCAAAGGTGACTTGCAATAGAGTACAGAGACCAGAGACGAAAAAGATGGTACTGATGAGGTGGCTTTGTGTGAGGCCATCATGATGCAGACACAACCCCTGAGACAAGATTAACGGGATAGCGACGATTCCTCCAAACGCAGTCAAACAGTGCTGACAGAGCAGAGACATGAGTGGAACACAGAGAGACATGTTATTTTGATGTTGGGTGGACATGTGCACAAACTACAAAGAGTTTAAAATACACATACATCCGGATGTATCTGTGCATTGGCTGTGCATGTTATGTATAAAAGGTGAATAGTAAATACAGCTGATTTAGGACTTCCTGACATAGCTGCTAAATGCATTAACCAAAGTCTCGCTGACTTTACATTTTTACTTTATCTGAGGCAAATTTCACACTCTGACCTGTGTGAATAAAACCAAGTCAAATTAACCATGGGGCCTCTCATGTGACTCTGTGGTCACGTTTGCTCGTTTTGCATCAAACTAATCAATCTTGAAGGAGGACAACATTTACAAGCAAGAACTTTAAAACCATCCTAAAGACGTACCTGGATGCCTAAAAGGATGCACAGGTACCAGGGAGGTACGTCTGTTACACAGTATGCTAGTTTATTTGTGTCTCCCTCCACTGATGAGTCCGTTTCATCCCCATGTTTTGTTTCTGGAAGATCACTGAAACGCTTTTCAAGCTTCAAAAAGAAAGATAGAGTCAGAGGTTAGTGAAACATGAAGAGATGATGATCTTTGATACACATCTGTGCCTATATTTTAATTGATTAAGATTGGTATTGTGCTGAAATAAGCAAACAATACAACCATGTAACTTATTTTTTCATAGTTGGATGTAGTTCTGCTTCTGAATACCATCCACCATGAAAACAAACCAGCAGGATGGCAAGCTGTAGTTCATCAGATACTTTTTAAAACTGTTGTTTAAAGATTTATTATGAACCCAAAAGCCGTGTGAAGGTATGATGTTGATTAAAAAGAATACACCTCTATATCTTAGCAACGTAGCTACCAGCCCTTTAAGAGATTTAAAGATTTACAGTGAGTCCAAAAACTAAGTTAGTTATTGAGTTTCTCAGAGTTATAAATTAATTGAACATTTACAGTTTACTCTCTTTCATTAAAAATGTTACTTTAACCATTAACTGCTACCAGAAGTGCAACACTTCAGAATAAAGGCATAGCTAACAAATCAACCAAAACTCAAGACAGAAAAAAATATCAAAATAAAAGCATGACAAACAATGAGTGTAATGAGTGTTCTTCAAGGAAGTGTCAGTGACAGGATAAGTGATATTGATAAACTATAACATGAGTAAAATTGAAAGATGACATATAAGGTAATTTTGTTTATCAAAAGCAATTCCTAGAGAAATTTTAGGACTATTGAAGAGTTCATACAAAACCGAGAATAAGAAGAACCACAGTCAAAACCTGATTCTCATTGTCAGAGTGATTTCTGATGTGACAGTCCTGGTCAAAGTCTTATATATACTCAACATGCTCAAACAATCAGCCTATTTGTCTTGTATTGACTGTTTCAGTAAAATGTTTGTTAGTTCATGACTTTCTAGAGACCAGAATTAATCATGCTGCTTCACACCTGTAGCACAGAGTTGATTAAAAGTCACAGTCAGATCATTTTTCCACCACAGTTTTTCTTTGATCAGAAATCTTTAAAACCCTGTTGTAGAAAACTTCTCCTGTCTTGTTTTACAGAAGTAAAAGATCATTTCTACATACTTCAGATTCAAAGCTTCAAGTTTAGTTTCCTGGACTAAACCGTCTCAATTATATAATGTCATTTTAAGCATGGAGGAGCAAGAATGTCTGAGTAACATACTGTGTAACCATGAGGCTTTCACTAGTTTCCGAGTGACCACACAGCAGGTTTTATCCAGTAATAAAACACCCTGTAATACTTATACACACACCTGTATGCTTTCACATTCCTGTTTACTGCCAGATTTTAGATGCTGGAGTGTGATCCTCATTTTAGAGATCAAAATAATGAGGGTTACAATCATCATAAATATAAATTGGGTTTTCATTTTTTTGTAATAAACAGAAAAAAAGCCTTACTTACTGTAAAAGCATAGTTGCTGAGACCGTTTCTCTCCTTTTCTGGAGCCATGTCAGCGTCAGCCTACAGGCTCAGGTGGTGGTCCTCTAAGCCCGAAGAAAACAAAACAGAAAAGTGCAAAAACATTCATAAGAGGGGTGGGAGCACATCAAGAGAGAGTGAAGAGGAGAATGGAGAAAGCAAAGAGGTGGGAGTACAGGAGGGGTGGACCATTTGCCACGAGATCCCTGCGCCTGCTGATTGAAATGAGTCCCACCAGCAGCTCATGTGAACCCAATTACAACAGTAAGAGCATCTGACCAGCTGACATCTGTCAGCCAGAAAGTCTCCGGTCAGGGTTTGACATCATTTCTCTCTCTTCCTCTCACTTTTTCAATCTCAGGGTGGAAGAACTCTTTAGGAAACCTGAACAAGCATGAATAATCCCTTCAGAGAGCTGTGGCAGCAAACTGTAACGCTACACATAGCCTGTTAGCTGCTCTGACCTGTTTTTAAAGACACAGGCAAGTCAGACTGCTGCACTTACTGGTGAAGTGAGATTAAATCCCGTCTTCTTGGAGTGCCTTGGTTCTGTTTGCCTCCTCTCCTCCTTTCCTTTTTTTTTTATAGCACACATTCATTTTGGGAGGGTGCGCCTCCATATCTAAGACATGTGCCAAACTGTCACATGATAAAATTGGCGATGAGTAAACGTCCTGGAAATGTTAACACAATTTCCCAACTTTCCCCGCAGAGTTATTAGAAAGATTAGATTATTATTCCAAGTTAAGAGTTTGAAAGTAGTCCAAGCCTGCTTTAGAAGAGCCCGATATGTGCTGGCCTCTCACTCTTTTGGCATCCTTCTGTGGGTCACAGGTTTGTTCAGCTTTTCTAATAACTGAGTCAAGAGTTGGGGTCGCACACCGGCCACTGCAGGACGAAGACAATCAAGCACAGACTCCTTAAGTACACACACACACACACACACACACACACACACACACACACACACACACACACACACACACACACACAGATGTACACGCTTATCTGACCAACCGTGGACTATTAGGCCACACTGACCAAGAGTGGACTCCTATTTCTGGTCATTTTAATAAAACAAAAATATAATAGAATTTTTTTCTTTTAAGGTCTTTCACCATAATGTTACTTGAAATGTGATTTTTATTCATTTATTTTTTAATTACCAAGAAGGGACCTGGATCTTTGAGTACTATCTACCGTACACACACACACACATACACACACACACACACACACACACACACACACACACACACACACACACACACACATCTTCCAGCTGTCACTTGCAATGTTTCTGCAGAGTTTAAAAGAGCCATCCATGTAAGAAATGCAAATTTTGAACCAATTTGAAAAGTCCAAAAATTGATTTCTAACAAGTCACCTGTTGTCAAATTATACACAACAAGCCAACTGCTTCCATGGTATAGTGTAGACAGGGTGTGCAAACTAGCTCTAGTGGTCTGTTTGTGCTGTAAGAGATGTAATCTGTCCTGTCTTCTTTAAAAGCGAGCGTTTCAGTGCTCTTTTATACAATAATCTCCCAGCTAAGAAAAAGCTGTATGTGATTTTTTGTTGTTGTTTGTTTTGTATGTTAAGTGTGCAAAGTGAAAGTGTAGCACTTGGACACCCGGGAACTTTTTCACAATTCTCGCTTCATTTCTCATTTCTCAAGACCCCTACACATCATCAATGAGAGAGTTTTACCCACAGGTTGATCTAACTCCAGAGCATGTAGCTTCTTTTTCTGCAGATTCAACAGTTAGCTGTTTATAATATGAATATGTATGTACATGTGTATGTAAATATATATACACACACACACACACACACACACACACACACACACACACACACACACACACACACACACACACACACACATACACACACACATACATACATACATACATACATACATACATACATACATACATACATATATACATATATATATATATATATATATATGTACATACTGTATATATTTATTAGTAGAAAATAAATGCATTCGAGAAACCTTTTCTGGTCTTTCCGCACTACAGCATTGGGAGCTTCAAATAGGATCCAAATAGAGTAGTTGTGGGAAATTAAACTCACATGAAACTGACAAAGTGCAGAAAGAAGTAGAGCAGAGGCATCATGGGGTCTGCTGCTCTGTGCATGTGACTCTGTTCAGTTTACTGTATCCAGGATCAATCACATGTCAGGTAGCATTAGCCTCAGTTTGTAAGCATTCTTTCAATCTACCTTTCAAACTGAGGTAAAACTGCAAGGTTTCAAAATTACTCATGTTTGGACCATGATATAAATACATTTCAGCCTCTCAGAGGTGGAGTAATAAGCAGCTGAGCTTTCTCTCATGTGCTCATTAAATCTTGCTAATCAAAGCTTTGAACAAACATTAATCATCTTTGTGAATGTTTGTCCCCTAACCCCTAACCAAAACTCCGCTTGTTCTTTTTTTTTTCTTTAGAAAAGAAAGAAGGTCTTTATTTTAGCTTGTTACCTGATTTGAACCTCGACCCATTATTGATCTGTCATTCACATCTGAGCTTCTACGTTCAGCTGCAATACAGCGGCACATGATCCAGTTAACCAGAGAGACAGCTCAAATGTTTGTCTCACAGACTTACTATAATCAAATTGAGCAAGAGGCAGTGTGCTATCAATCCCCACATACAGGGAATCCTTTACAGGGTAATGTGCTGCACATGTTGGACTTTAAGGTGGTGCCGTTTAAGGTCTAAATTTAGCAGATCAGACAGCTTTATTCAAATCCATCTAAGATTTAAAAAAAAAGAATAATAATTTTCTTACAGTTTGTCTCACGTGCTGTGCCGAAGGTAAAAACGGGATTAAATTTCTTAAGAAATTTGCAGACTCAGCTGTTAAATTCTTATTATATAGTTTCTCAAACAGGCTGAAGTTTTCTCAACACACTTGAAGAGCAGGTTGACACTGCTCTTTAAGATCATTTAGATCATTCCATCATGTATGAGCAATGGCTAAGCAACATTTTGCAACATTAGCCAAAAAACCTTGGACCAGCAGAACTCTGGACTGAACTGAACATGACAAACACAAGCAACAACCTCCAGCAGAGGAAAAATGAAGAAACTTCATCACTTAAAACTGCAGTTCCTTAAGTGTCCACTGGGGGCTAACTCCAAGGGCTCTATTTTCGTGCCTCCCCTGCGGCGTGGCACGAGATGTAAGTCAGGTCTGCTGTGCCGACAAGGCGTACCCAAGCACATCTTGGTATTTTAGAGAGCGGCGCAGCCCGGCATAAGCATCCCCCCTCCCTAACTCAGCTCCTCCCAGTGGCATAAGTAGTAGAGAGAGAGGGGATAAGACGTGGAGTGGGTTTAACACAGCCGAGACCTGTTTTCACCAATCACATCAGCTCCTCTCCTCACATTTTAATCTGCCACTGGTGAGGCGTATTACAATTTTCGTGCAGTAGTCAAAGAGATCAAGAGATGGCTAAAGACAGCAATGCCACACGATGGTGACAGAAGGCAGCTCCTCAACAAGTGTCGCAAGTGACAAAAATAATAGAGCGCAGGGTGCGCTATCCTCCACCGCGCTGTCAGAGGGCACGAAAAGAGAGCCCCAAGAGTCCAAGAATCCCCATAAAGATCATACCAGACTACCCGACTTTGTACCAAAACTAGGAATACCAAACATGAATGAAAAATATCACAACAAATGTTCCCAACAAAATGTTTTTCCATGACCAAGATGGAAGAAAAAGAAAAGGATGATAAGTTATTTAGAGTAAGGGTCACTCTTTAGTAGACCAGCAGGGACAACACAGCAGTAATTGCATTTGGGGGATGAGTCTAAATCATCCATCTAAAGCCTGACTCACACCAAGATTTTTGAAATGTGGAAAATGTCAGAGATCCCACATGATAGGTTTGATAGTTTTGTTCCTGTAGTGTGTGGTGTGCAGCCACCACACACAAAGACTCTTTTCACCACTGTCCTGACTCTCATAACTGGAAATCCAATAAAATGACCATGCAAGCTAACCATTGCTAGCCGCTTGGCTTCCTGGTTCTTCTATTGGCACAGCAGTTTCTTTCAACACCTCCCCTTGTTTGGCATGTTTTCCTAACAAATAGCATAAATTTTCGATCTTGTATCAAGAAGTGTGTTTTCTTTGGCTGACGTCCATCCCTGTTTATGCAACACTATTGTTGCCATGACTGCATTTCTATGTTTCTTTCATCAAATCAAGTCCATATTGGCTGTCAAGTTATTGCGCATGACAATGAACAGTTAGCATGATTGCCAGTATTTACAATTTCAAACTAGACTAAATGGGCAAAAATGACTAAAATGTCACTAAAACTTGAAATACATTTTATTCTAATGACTGTGCCACACTTATTTATAGATATGAGTAGAATAAAACCCAAGAACGTAACCTTTATCTGGACTCAACCATCCCCCACTTTGCATTGGACGGTTCTGGTCGCTACTTCATCTGTAAAATTACGATCACTCCTCTGGCCTTACCCCTCAGGGTCTTGGTAAATACTGATGTCTGATAAACTGAAGGGTTTCAGTTAAATGTTGTTACTTTTCAGTGTGTGGTACAGTGCTTGGTTGCTCTTGATGAGACATTAAAAGTTTCTGCTTTGAGTACAACTTTCCCGACCTAAACTGTTTTCTGCTTGAAAAAGCTTTTACAGTTAATCTGGATTGAGTAAGGATTAGTTTAGTTGGACTTTAGGAGTACAGTAATATTACCCAGTGATCAACTCAAATATAAGGACCCTTTCAGTGAGTATTTCATATTTGAAGTGGCTCTCTCTTAAAAATACTCAGAGATTAGCTAAAGTTATTTATTTATCATGATTTACTGCATGAAAAGAGGAACCACATGGAGTTAAATGGCAGAACAATGAAGTTTTTGTTATCACTGTAATATGTATCAAACTCCAGCAGAGATAAACAAAGTCAGCAGTCATTCATATTTAATAATAACTCCAACATTTCGGCTCACTGACTGTTATTTCTTCTGATGTTTTCCAAAAGTCCAACTTTATTTGCCTCAAATAAATACAGTCAGATTGATCTTTGTTGTCACCCTCACTGAAAGCAACACTTCCACTCTTAAACTGTTTGTGCAATTAATAAGCAGTTGGTTCCCTGTAAAAAGAGTACTGTTTTAATCTTACAAAGACCACCATGAATGTAAACTTTCACCTCAAGAGACTCATGTGGGTCACATTTTATAACTCCTGAGTTCCCATTTGTGTTATGAACAGATAACGGTAAGAAAGCTTGACTGCACAAAACTGTCTTTACAGCATGTGAAATAACTTTTAAATGTTAACTTTATGTCTCTTTTTGATTACAAAAAATCCTTCACTATTGCTGGAGACATAACAAAAAAATGTGCATGAAATATTGGGTTTGCATTTTGTGATTAAGATCTGTCTCTACTGTTTGGTATCAAAATTGTGACTCATAAATGTGCATGGTATACATTCAAAAGGCTCACGTGGTTATGAATGTGGGTGATACTGGTGCATGAAAGGTGCACTCCACTGTTTATACACGTGACTGTTGGCTTACTAAGCATGGGAAAGACTCAGCCTGGCAGTGAGGGAGTCCATTAAACGGATCCTGATGATGTCATTCAGATTAAAAGTTATCACAACAGGAATTTTGCATCTCAGCACAGTGTCAGGTTTGAAAATAAGGCACACTGAAGCGTAAGGAATGCATTACAAAAATTACAGGTCCAAGTGTTTTAGCGTTTATGTAATCTGAGGGGACAAAGCTGCAGCCTTTTCCAGAGAGAAAAACTATAGTCCCTCAAATGGCCACTAGGTGGTCTCAAAACACTTGTTAACCTGCCTTCTTCTAATTTGTTTCTAAAACTTCAAGTTTTATACATCCGTCTCTTTCATTGAATTTATATCATTCTATGGTTTATTCTAATGAGATTATCAAATTGTAAATCTTCATCCCAAAGTTCATCTGCCGTTTTATAAAATCAAACATGCTCTGTTCCCCCTCAGATATCATGGAGTATGAATATGAAATGCAAAAAGACATTAAAAGCTCCTTATGTTTAAAAAGTTTAATTTTGTTTAATTTTGTTGCATTATATTCTATGATAAGATAAACTAGAAAATCCCTTCTGGGATATTTTGAAAGGGCCACGGGGTCAACTGCAGGGGTGTGTACATTATGATGAGATTTTTCAATTACATGGCTGTGTGAAATACCTGATTCTTATTGGTCAGAACCTCTTGACAACAGTTATTAATCAAGGCACCAAGGACAACCTAATCACACTTATTACCAATATTAAATCAATTTGCAGAATGAGAGTGATATCAGCATGAAGTTTATAATTGACCCCTTCCTGTTTACAATGTGGCAAAAACTTCTGATATCATTAGCAATCAACATGGAGGATATTTTTCAAGTAAATCTTTATTTTTTTAAGATTAAACAAGCTTGGATTGAAGGTAAATGGCTGATAAGCCACAAGCAGAGTAAAGAAGGAAATAAATTCAGCACACAAATGAACAAGGAGTATTAGAAGACACAAGGAGCTGAGCCAACACGTCTGTTTTCCTCTAACAAATTAAAAAAAACAGACATGTAGAAAACACAAAGTGCAACACAACATTAGCTACGTTAGACAGACAGAAAATTGACAGGGAAGAGAAGCTCGCACAGGTGCTGCTGTTACTTTCAGCGTCTTGAATATTGTTAAATGTAGACTTGAAAATGTGAAAACTAATGTTTGCCAAGATTCTGTTGACATGCAAGCGTTACCGACCACTGCAACTCAGGGATGATCTTTTTATCATTTTTAAAACAAACAACAACAACAAAAAAAAGATTTACTATCATTGTCACTACTTCATTTTTTTAAAACTTTTTGCTAGTGAATAAACAGGTTAATGTCCAGTAAATGAGCAGTTGTTCAAATTGGAAAACCCAAGATCCCCTTTTTCATGTCAGGGTCCTGCTCACTCTATCAGTGATTATGACCTTGTACACACAAGCTGAAACTCAGCACTTTACATCTGCCATTAGAGGTTAGTCTACCTACATGGCATGGTTGCTGATTTTCAAAAAGAACTCATAAGGGTGTATTTTTACTGAAAAGGAGGTCAAACGGCAGTAGCTCAGGAGGTAGAGTGGTCGTCCAATAACCGGAAGGTTGGTGGTTCGATTCCCCCCCTATCCCAAGTCTGTCCGTTGTGTCCTTGGGCAAGACACTTAACCCACCTTGCTCCCAGTGTGTGTCCTCCACTGGTGTATGATTGTGAGTGTTGTGTGGTGGTGGTCGGAGAGGCCGTAGGCGCAAAATGGCAGCCACGTTTCCGTCAGTCTGCCCCAGGGCAGCTGTGACTACTAAGGTAGTTTACCACCACCAAGGTGTGACTGTGTGAGCGAATGAATGATGTATCCAATGTAAAGCGCTTTGAGGGTCTCTGATAAAGCGCTATATGAAATCTGATGCATTATTATTATTAAACGTGGATGCACTACCAACCTGTCACCACTAGATGGAGGCAAACTAAACACCTGAGATGTTCTTTGTCACTCCCTGCCATATCTCTGCTCCACCTCATGTTTCCTGAGTTTGTAAAGGGTGAACTAAAGTGCAGAGGGTTATTCAGAGGCCAAGGAGATAAGGCTATATTCCCAATAAAGGTGATGATAAGAGGGAGTAGCTAGAAAATTAAAGATCTTTTATGGTTGAGGACCATGTCTGTGTTAATCAAACTAAAGAACGACAAAGATTTGCTCCAACATCACAATTTGTTTTTACAATGTATACAATGAAACCTGTGAACCAATTCAACAACTCAGCTTCAGTAAATGAAGAGGAGTGATAAGGGCAGATTATTATATCAGGAGGATTAGTTTATGTATTTACAATGAGCACTTACTCTTAAAAGTGACTGGATGAAGATTAGTGACTTTCCTAGAAGTATGAAGCTGTTACGTACGGACAAACGCTCCTCCCTACCAATGGCCATGTGATGCAGGTCAAACACAGGCTGATCCTTCCTTTCAGAGGGTGGAGATCAAAAAAGATCAATCAGCAAGGAAGACACTGGAGGAAAGCTCCGGAGAGAAGCAGAAGAAGAGTTGAGGATATTTTGAGAACACCAAGACACGACTTTAGACAGAGGAGATGATGGCCGGTGATAAACAACCTGAAATGTGGAATAAAGGAAAGGATGAGTTCTGCCCGGACCAAGAAAAGGAACCACAGCCAAGTAAAAAACTATCCCACTCTATTGAGGAAATCCTGAGGAGGCCCACCTGTGTCAGGAAAGAAAGAAGAGTTCACCGCACCTGGTCAGTTATCAAGGAGAACACCAGGATATCCAACCAGCTTTCACCCACAGGTTTGACATCTATGAAATATGGGGCTGTTGTGATATTTTCATCTAAATTCACAAAATATTCATGTTAATAGTCATATTTTCCTGCTTCCAGTAGAAACCACAGAAACCAGACTACACGAGGAATCTCCAAAAGCCACAACAAATTGCATAAGTGAGTAAAAACTATATTTTCTTCAAATCCATGTGCCAGTAACATGTTTAAATGAAGGCGTCAGTGATGGTGTTATTTTTACAGATAAGAGGAAAAAGAGGCAAACAAGGGTCACTTTCACAACCTTCCAGGTTCAGGAGCTGGAGAAGGCTTTCCAGCAGACTCATTACCCCGACATGAACATCAGAGACCAGTTAGCCTCCCATCTGAACCTCAATGAGGGGAGAATACAGGTAAGACATCTGCAGGTCATTTTATCTTTCTTTAAAAACAGATTTATCACTAACACCTCTCTGACAGAGCCAAAAGGTCAAACTTACCCGACTCAAAATACTCAAACCCTTAAAGCACAAAACATTAAGTACTTATCATTCCTTTTGTGTATCCTTTGCACATTTCTCTGTTGAAACTTGTGAGTCAAGCAGTGGTAAACAAATAAACAAGTTCCTGTGGTAGATTTTGTATTACTATTTGGATGTGTTTCTCTGCAATCTCCTTTCTGCTTCTTTATTTGTATTCTCATGTAAAACCAACAGCCAAACTACAAAAAGAAGAAAAAAAAAACAGATACATTAATCTCACGTTTTTGTCTGCAGATTTGGTTCCAGAACCGCCGAGCCAAATGGAGAAAAGCAGAAACACTGAAGGATATTGAATTGATCAACACATGCTACATACAGTCACCCTCTCATCCCCAGTTTCATCATGAGGTAACACCATAATTTAAATCATTTATATTTCGATATTTTATACACAGGGACAAAACTGCTGTAAGCCATGAGAGACCTCGGATACCTGTGACACAAACCTTGCATAACAAGTACACTTCAAAATTAGATCAGATAACCAAAATGATACCTTGGCCTGTTTTATCCAATGTAAGGGCGTCACTTGATTTACAGTCAACCCACCAGAAAACATCTAGATGGTATTTTGCTCATTTTTGTCAACTAAAAAGAAATCCAGGGGCACCTTGTTCACTGTAAACACCCCAAAAATAACATCTGGATGGACTGATTAAAGTTTTTATCCACCAAAATACAGAGAAGACTTTGTTGGCTTTATGTCTTTGGGAATACGGAGACAATTTAATTAAACTTTATCCACAGGAGGAACATCTGGTGGGCACTTTTTTTTTAAACATTTAATCTACTGCAAAGTCATCTAGATGGCAAATACATTTACATTTTAAACACTACAAGAGCTTTAATGGGGGCATTTTATACACTTGACATAAGTCACAACAGTGAGTTCACGTCTCACCATCAGGTTTTCTCTCAGCTCTTACAGAAGCGCCCCCTGCAGGCCACCTGCTTGCTCCCATGCTGCTTACTAAAACCTCTTCAGTCCAGGCTGTTCCTCAGAGCGACTTCAATACCCCCCCTGTTGGACCCTCATCACAGGACCCTATGTTTTGACCCCCTGGGAATGGATATCTGAGTGGTCTTACAAAACATGACTGTCATGTGTTGAAAAGTTTTCAAATGATGTTTATTATTAAAGCTTTTGTTGTAATATGTCCCTAAGAAATGTTCTTGAAGAGCTGTTTATACTGTTTTAAAACTTGCATTCAAATAAAATGTGTCAACAAATAAACATTTTTTTATTCCCAAATAAAGTTTGCACTCAAAGATGATATCTTCGCTGGTTGTGTAAGAGTATTTCAGGTCTGTTTGTCTGATAAAAGTCAGTCTGCATGAATGATTTTACAGAAAAAGATTGAGTGTGTTACTTTTTGTCCAGCACTCTCTTTGTGCAGGAGAGTGTTTTTCATGACACCACACTTCCTTGTCAGAGATAAGACTTAAAAGAGCCATAAACTGTTCATCTGTTTGACTTTCTGACAACCTTTCCTTATCTTAATTTGTGTTCATATATCAGGGTTACAGGCAGGTCAGCAGAGTACTCGGAGAACTTGTTGTTCGGATTGAAGCCCTGATATTTGAGCTGCAGAAACATTCAAACAATTAATGAAAATAGAACTAACGAACGAACGAATCAAAAACAGTTTTATTTAGGTTTAGTCAGTGTGCTAAACAATGATTAGGTCTAAGGTTAAAATACAGTTCTTCACAGCTATCCTTTCATGACATTATCTAGTTCCACGAATAGCTTTATGTCACACAGTGATAGACTTCTCTGGAAATAATCCATTCTCTCTCTCCCTCCTTTCCAAGAAGAGTCATACGCTGTCCTTCAAATAATTGTCAATTATAATAGAGATAACACGGCATCACCTTTTTTATCAAAACTGTACACTGATTAAATTTAACAGGCCTCTGAGTGTGGTTAAACTTTTCACCCTGCTCATATCGGCTTTTATAGCCTTTGTTTGCTGTGAGATAACTGAACACCCGGCTTCAGGTCGAGGTGACAGAGGACGAAAATAAATGAAGGAGGAATCAAACATGAAAACCTCGACCACACTTTTGATACTTTCATTTGCAGACACAACACAGGTAGCCAAGGTGCCTCAAGACTCCAACTTGCTGTCTTTTCACTAAAGCCAACACTAAAATAACACTCCATAATGTTCATTTACTGTCTGGTATAATCCTGTTTGTCTTGACTTTGAGATAAGGAGGCAGAAATGTTGACTTCAAAGAGAGTAACTTTAGCTCAGATGGCTGGTCACTCAGGTAGCGTTAGTTGGCTCATGGCAGGAGGACAATATTGTTTTAGAGCAGTAAAGTGTTTTGTAGTCAGTCTGTAGTCAGGAACTGACGTTATTATGAAGATTGGAAAACTCAACAGAAGTCTGTCTATCTGTATGCTCTATAAAAAAAAGATTATGTTCATCAGCTGCAAGAAAAACTTCACCTGATAACTCCCAGGACAAAACCATTTATATGATGTGTGAAAATTTTTTTTAATTATTTAGTAAGTTAATGAAGTACATTTTGAGTAAAAATGTAATTTTTATCAATAAATAGTTGAAACATAAACAAACTTGGTAAGATCTATTCAAAGACATTGGGTATGAGATTAAAGGTGACCCTCATAAACACTTGTACTGGGCTTTGAGTTTATACTCTACATATTTATTGGGTTGGGAGTTGATTTTCTCCTGTGAGTATACAGCTCAATTGTTCTGAAACAGGTTTGAGTGTTCTGTGGATGCTTTAGAGTTCACACCCGGGCTTTTGTCTGGAAGTTGAACAGCTTTGCTAGGAAGCCAAGTGGAAAACAAAGCCTTAACGGATGAAGATGCAGGTTATAAAAAGAATTATAAACTGTCATATATAAATAAAAAATACAGAGGTGTAACAGTGTCATGGTTTTCATCACCCCGTTAGCCACATGCTAACGCTTTTTGTTGATTGTTTTGGCACATAAAAGATCAACCAGAAGATAGCATAGTAGTAGGGAGGTGAAAAGAGACGCGTTTCTGTCAATAATTTGATTTTTGCCTGGTGTGTGTAAGCCTGGACAAGGACAGCAGTCCAGTTAAAGGCATGGCTGACAGGAGGCATGGTTTGCATGGTTGCCGGCAGAAAATCCTAGCTAGCTTCAAATAGGACTCACCATGTGGCATTGCTGGTGACTAGCGGCAGTAAATGCCTGCTCTGCTAGCGAGCACCGTCTGCAGCTGCCTGGACAGCTACCATGTTGACATTGCAGAGACTAATAAGAGTTATTTATGTAACATGTGCCACCATAAAAGGCAAAAATTACCTGTTCAACAAAAACTCTGCTGTCTCTGTGTCTGTTTTCAGGCCCAGATCCTGGCAGAGCTTTCTCCACTGCTCGAAGGATGACCCGATGTTTATTCGAGTTAGAATCCTCGCTAGGCCACATTTCCTCTTCAGCTCTACCCTTTCTTCTGTCGGCTTGCGTTTTCTTAGCATTTTTGGTGGTGGGGCAAGCAGAAGTGTTTTTTTTTTTTGGCATCCCTCTTCATTACAGCTCTTGTAGCTAAGCTGCTATGCTACTTTTAGCCACTCAGAGACATGAGGACGGCCAGGAGGTGAAATCTTTTTGTGGGATGGTAGGGGAAGGTCCCGCCCTCCTTCGCTTCTGATTGGATAGAAGTGCTGGGCTCCAATTGGTCAATCCTCATGGCTGTGAAACGTCATCATCTGTCGGGTTAGGGTCAGGATAAGGGTTAGGGTTTGGGTTAGGATTAGGATGAGGGTTAGGAGATTCAGAAGTGCGATAATGTTGTGTAATGTACTGTTCGATGTACAGAGCCGTGTGATGATGTTTCCAGCTTTTCTAGCCAATCAGAGGCGAAGGAGGCGGGACTTTCACCTACCGTCCTCCAAAAAAAAAATCATAATAATAATATATTTGCGGGAGGGAGAGTGGGAGGGGACGAGTCGGAACGATGGGAGAGGGGTGTGTCGAATACAGCGAGGTGATTGGATGGAGAGGCGGAGCAGGAGATTGACCAATAGGAGCTGTCCTGGACAGATGTCTCCCATTGGTCAGTGTTTTTGCAGCCCTGTACCTGCAAGGGTGAATGCATTTTTTCCATTCTTTTTTCTCTTCACTTTGTGGAGATCGCACTGTAGGACCATGACCGCCATATAAACGGGCTTCTTAATAATTACCAATCTCTCCAATCGTCAACCATGCCTTTAGGCTGCATAATGGGGTTATAACTTTAATTCTTTTTTAAAGATGCATTTAGAGGTCAAAACAGGTGGTGACGTACTGAAATATAGACAAGACAGATTAAGTAATGCCAGCTTTAATCTTAATGCAGGTGGTGTGACAACATGCCCAAGATATTTTTCATGGACTGTTTTGTGACAGAATAACCTTAAATTGAGCCCAGCATAGAAGCAGGAGGGCCTATTTGAAAATAAAAATCAAGGGCCGTAAGTACTTGAAAAAGAGTTCAGAAATTTCTGTTTAAAAGCCACACTTGTCATCATTGACACACAATACACCGATTTTAAGGTCTCTGCATCATCTACCCGTCTCTTTTAGAATAGATTTTAAGGTTGTTTTATGGGTTTTTAAAGCCCTTAATGGCTTTGGCCCATCTTATCTATCTGATCTTTTACCTTGTGAGCCAGGTAGAGCCCTCAGGTCTTCAGGAAGTTCTTTGTTCACAATACCTTAAGTTAAAACCAAGACATATAGTGAGGCATCTTTTTATTACCATGGCCCCCGTCTATGGAACAGCTTACCTTAAGACCTGAGGACTGCACCTAATCTTAATGACTTTAAAAGCAAACTGAAAACGTACCTTTTTAGTTTTGCTTTTAACTAAATTTTATATCATTAACTTTGTTTAAGTGTTTTAGCATTTATCTCTTTCTAGTTTTAATGACAGGAACATCTTTTATTGAGCTGTTTTGGTGCTCTTATTTTAGTATCTTTTACTGTCATTTTTATTTCGTTTTATTTCTTATTTCTTATTCTATGTTTCTTTGTTTTAGATTTTAACCTAAACCTCCAGTGTTTCCTTATCTTGACTCTTGAAATGACTTTTCCTCAGTGTGGACATTCCAGTTTCCACGAAATCAAGCCCTTTTTAAAAAAGCCTTTTAATTCTGTTTCTGTTGCATTTAGATCGTGGGGTGGGAATGAGGGGTTGGGCTGGGGTAGATTTGGGTATTTTTAGTTTCTTTTATTCCTTTTTCTGTGTAAGGCATTTTGTGCTACATGGTTGTGTATGAAAAGTGCTATATAAATAAAGACTGATTGATTGATTGATTGATTGATTGATTGATTGATTGATTGATTGATTGATCATTAAGACCCTCATTGAAAGGGTACACGTGCCTGTAAGGGAAAAAGATCACAACAAATGAGTTGCTATGTAAGTGACTTTCTTCACCAGCCAAAATGAATAAGTCTGTTTTACTCTTTTTTTCCACGAATGTAGCGTCAGCAGACAGGAACATCTGTCCTATTTATAGAGTTGTATAGGTGAGTAAATATATTCGACGCAATGCCCTGAAGACACAGACAGGTGGCGCCCTCGTCCCCATGAATAAGCAGAAATGATGTTTTGCTGAGAGTCACACAGAAAGAATCTCTGACCTGATTTTAAGTATCCGAGCTTCATCTCTCTGATATGATGGTCGTTTGGGTGTTTTCTACCTGCTGTGAGGAGCTGAAAATATCTCGGGAGGAAAAATTCATGTAAATATTGGGGATTTGGTGTCGTATTTCCTCCTCCTGTCCGGACTGGCTCTCTGGAGAGGGGGCGGATATCCAGCAGCATCCCGCAGCCTACGCCCGCCTCTGTGGCTCTGTGCAGAGCTGAGGGGGCATAGAGGGACTGCACACCGACAGGAGGACGGAGACACACAAACACAGAGAGAGTGACAAGGACAGGGGCGATGGCCGCCGGTGCAGGATGCGGGGAATCGGTGGATCAGTACCGGGCCGAGGTGGAGAGGCTCACCGCGGAGCTCGCCGAAGCGAACCGGGAGAAGATCAGGGCTGCGGAGTGCGGTCTGGCCGTCCTGGAGGAGAACCAGGCACTGAAGCTGAAGTACTCAGACCTGGAAACCGAACAGGAGACTCTCAGGAAGGAGTTGGAGCAGTTACAGGAGGTAGGAGGTGGAGTGGTGTTTGCTGTTTGAATCTGCAGCCTGACAGGTGTGTGTGTCTGTGTGTGATCAGCTGCACCACAGCAGGGTGCACTTGACATGAGTCACTCCTGTTTGTTGGGTTAAATTGCACTCAGAAGGTGTTTGTGCATTTGATTGGCGACCAGATGAGACTCAGGTGTGTCTCAGGGTACAAGACAAATGAGGAACTAGTGAAATCCTTTAAATGTACCCAGGGAAAGGTACCCAGACAAATGAGGAACACGTGAAGTCCTGTAAAAAAGGAGTCTGTTTCCATAATGTGTGGCTCCATTTTCTGTGAAACACCTAAATTTGATTAAAAAGTGAATTACTGGATGCAAAAATTGTTGCTGCTTTATGAATGCAAGGCCCTGTTTCTGAAGGTCCACTAACATCACACCTCAGCCACAGCCTGCTTCATTGTTTCAGATTCCTCCCCTGTGTGTGCATAGCAACAGTCAGTAATTTCAGGAAAGTCTTGCCAAGATAAATAAATTTTCCCCAGACATCCCTGAGTAACCTGATCATCAGATTTGTCCACTACTGTAATGTAGAGCCTTGGTCCTCTATTGATCTCAATGTCAAGATTGTATCTCCAAAGAGGAATGAGCAGAGAGAACCTACAGATATCAGCTCCCTGCCTCCTTGACCTGCATGTAAAGCTCAGAAGAAACAAAATACTCTGTTTTTCTTTGTTTGGGATTAGTCAAAACAAAAACAGCAATATAAAACAGTGGTTCAAGCAGAGATATTAAAAGGTTTGAAAAATTAAATCAACTCAGAACTGCTGAAGTCCATCTTATAGTCCCTGCATGTTTAGTGCCCATATTTAATCATTTGTAAACTCTAATTTAATGTGAATGTATGCAGAGTGACTCCAATTCATCACAGCATGGTATGATATGTACAAAATAATACAATAAAATAAGCAACAGTAAGACACAATAAGAAAGGATGTGAAATGATAGAACACATTGTGAGGTGATAAGGTATGATATTAAATGGAGCAATACGTTAAATATGATATGTTGCAATACAACACAACAGGATATAATACTATGTAGTGTAACACTAATACTATTTGATACAATATGATGTGATAAAGTATAATATAAGGCTGTGTGAAACAAGAGTACAAAACAGTCTAAAACCAAATATATGTCAGGATATCATACTATACATGACAACACATTATGTATGATATGATTTGATAGAACATGATATCATATTATATCATATCATGTGTCAGAATACCATACTGTTTGATGAGATATAATACAATTCGATACAATGTATGATATGATAGAATATGTTTGAGTATTATATGAAATGATTGATATAATAATGATATGATGTGAAACAAAATGATACAGCACAATAGAATATCGTAAAATACGATTCTCTATGATATAATGTGATACAATATGATACCTGATACTTGGTCAACAATACTAATTTAACTATTTATAACAAAATAAAATGATAAAGATCAAAGTGCTTATGCAACGAAGTTAAAGTTATATTGCTATGAGAAGAACAAGACATAATGTCAGAGAAATAAAATCCTCCTGTCGCAAGAAAAAAGAGTTGATAAAGTGGTAGATTCGGTTCACAATGAGCACCTAGCTGTCTGTACCAAGATAACAAAAGTGGAGAGTCAGGTTAAAGTGTCCCTAATATTTTGTCTCCTCGGCTCCACATTGTCGTAAGGATCAGGACTGAGATCAATATTTTGATGCAATAATTGTGCCATACACATCAGGACAACAGCATTTTGCAGAATTGACACGTTATCACACCCTTAAGTTCCTGTAAAAATGTTGTTTTAAGAGAAATTAGTTTTTTACGAACTGTGACAAACCATAAGGATGTAAAACATACACTTAGTGCCTGTAGTAACTGTGCAAATATCTTGGACATAAAACTGTCCAGGAATTACAGCAGAGAGGATGACGTGCACACCGGCCTAAATTATGTATGCTCACGGTATACGTTCAGCCTTTAATGAACACATGCATATTGCAACAAGACTCCGGTGCTGACGGTGTTCACAGCTCAAGGTTGCAGATGGAGATGGAAAAAAGCCAAAGACCAAAAGGAGATGGAGTCTCTGAAGGGATCTTTATTTAATGGAAAGTGTCATTCCTTTTTATGCATACAGACGATAATCTACTTAGAGATATTATTACTCCTGTGCAGCTTTATACAGCTTTTTTATTTTATTTTTTAATAACAGTGGCTGTTTTAGGAATAAAAACTACTTAAAACTAACAGTTACCTTTTCTTGAGTGTAACAATTTGTGTGTTTATCTTTCCGAGCGTTTGACCATTAATTAGAAGAATCAAGATATTTGCGGTTTCATGCCCAGCAATATCCATGTGACATTGTGTATGCATATCACACCGCCCACTTTCCTCAGAGTGCCCTTTTCTTCCTCTTCTATGTTGGTTGTTCTTTTTTGTTTTGACGTGCAGAATGAGAGTGATCTTTGTGCAGCTCACAGCAGACTGTCAAAATAAAGTGACGGCCCGATGCAGACGGCAGCAGAGTTCTGTCTCCAGATGATGAATTATTGGAGGATGTGTTGGTGGAGCTGAATGAGACAGAGACAGAGAGGCAGATGGAGGCGGAGTCCCTAAAAATGTGCTTTGGTGATGTGTGGTTCTGGTTATATAGAGGTAGATTTTAGTTTAGTGAGCTATAACCCTGTTAGTAGAGCAGTGCTGCTCTTTTTGTGATCTACTCAGGTTGTATCCTTCGCCCTCCTCCACCTGTCTGTCTTTGCCCTCTCCTCTCACAGGGAACATTTTTTAGAGCTGATATTATGTCCACAGAATAAACACCTCCTGGTTTCTTTCTGCCTGTCGCATATTTCTTTGAATATGAGACGAAGTGCCAGAGTGCAAACCTGCCACTACAATAACATCACGTCTGCTCTCGCTGCACTCAGGAGGGATGCATTATGAAAGGTCAGGGGAGCTGCAAATGGAAAGTGGAATTGCTTCTGGGATGGGGTGGCCTCTGCATCCAGGAACTGTTGTTTATTCTGTTGAAAATCCATCACATAGTCTTTGTGATGTTATTTGGACATGCTTTGCATTTTCAGTGTAGTGGTCTGCCTGCCATGGTTGTGTGCCTTCAGACCAAGTCCCAGCTGGTGGACACACTCACACCTCAGCCACTAACATGCAAAACTTTGAGCCACACTCTTACACTCCGGAAATGAGAGCTGGAGCTGCAGGTAAACTGAAAGAATCATTCCTTGCTGGGCCGTAATTAGCTCCAATTCCTGTTCTGTTCATTAGTTTCTTATCAGTTCTTGATTGCTGTCCTGGAGATTTGGATGATAAATACTTCAAAAGCCAAAATGAGCTAAATAGCTCAAAAATGGATAAGATAAGAGAAGATATTCCTTTATTCGTCCCATAAGGGGAAATTTCAAATTTACAGCAGCGATAAATACAAAAGAGAAATTAAAGAATGAAGAAACTTATGAGTTAAAAAAAAAATTATATATATATATATATATATATATATATATATATATATATATATACATAAAAAGATATATAAATAAATTACAATCATTTGAAACACTTTAGAATATCAAACAATATCAACATATCACATTTTGCATACCCAAATTAAAAGTAGCAGAAGTATAACTCCTGTTCATTTCACCCTTTATGGTAAGAGTAAACAAAATTCAAACTTGTGTCTTAAAAAAATATATTGGAAATGTTTGTAGGCATGATTCATTTATTGAAGATGAAGACCATTAAGAAGGCAGCAGCTCATCATCTGCAGTGTGTACCCTCAAATTTACGCCATATTGACATAAATGCTCCATATGTCATGCTTGCTTTGGCCCGCTATGATCCTCCTATCACAGCTTGAAGATTTATGCTGCTGTTAGGAACCGTAAAGGTGTCCACAAATTAATGTGCCTTATTGAATCCATGAATGTCAAAAGTTAGATTTGGTTGTTTTGCTTAAGCCTTTTTGGTTTGGTGGGTGTGGTTTGGTAACTTGTCCTGTCAAAGACACTATTGTGTTACAAGGAAGGATGGTCAGACTGTTTGCATTCATGCATAAGGTTCAACATTTCCTGTTTGGTACACCATAGTTCAGCCAAGGCCCTCTGCTCTTGCTCCCAGTGCAACACCATTGCACCTTTGAATGTCACATTTCACCTTAAAATCTCCCAGACTGCTCCAGTCAACAGAAATACACACTTTGTGACAATGGAAGTGTCACTCTCATTGTTTACATTGTTAACTCTGGAAACTAACTTAATGATTTAGCTTTAGGTCAAGTATAGCACGGCTTCGAGCAGAGAGTAAAGACCTCCGATTTCTCTCTCTTCCTCTCAATTATTAAAAAATAGAAAAGAGGACAAATTAACATTTTCTTGGTGGTGTTTCAGCCTTTTGATGTCAATTCAAAGCTGGAGCTCTTTAATAATGCAATGTTTATCCTGTTATTTGCATGTGAATCCTGCCTGCGTCATATTTCCACCTGAAGAGCAATATTAGAAACAAGATATAAGTTTGATTTAATCATTCAATCTAGAAATGTTTCCTTCCCATCCCTTTATATTTCCCCTTTCTGCAGCCCTGTCATTCACCCTCCATTGCGCCCCTCCCTCCCTGCCCCATCACCCTCTCCTCCCTTGTATCTCTGTATGTACTGAATGTCTCTGGATAGCTGCCCAAGCAGTGACGGAGCCGCTATTACCCTGTGGTTCTGGCTTGTTAGTGCTGTCTCTGGGCAGATCAACCTCGGCTAGGACGCAGGAGGCGGTTGAAGGAAAAGGAGGATGAAGAGAGTGTGTTTGTGCGGCCTTTAGTAATGTTTAATTCACACTGTCAACAAGGCTGGAAATAGATGGAGAGCTCTGGGAAGGAAGCCGTGTAGTCATAAAGTGTATTTGTGTTTGGATTTTATCTTTCATATAAATCAGTCATGATTTGATGCGTAAAAAAGCCCTCTTCTTCTCAATTACTCATGTCTAAAGTTTTCTAAAGTTCTTCACTTGAAGCATCTTTGCAGCTCGGAGGTCTGCTAAGGTGCGTGCAGAGTAAGTTAGTCATTTAGGCGACTGTCACAGCTAATCTTCACAGCTCTTTAAAACTCTGCAGAAGAATTGTCATTTGTTGAAAGCTGAGAACAGGCCGATCTCAGGTCAACTCGATTCTTGAGGCTTCAGGCTGAAAAGGTGACCAAAGAAATCTCCATCAAATACTTCACATGACAACTTCAAACATTTTAAAAGAAAGATTCAGTCATGATTCATCGGGTCAGCTCCAATCTGTTGTTGAATATCTCCCAGCTACACTCATTCCTCTCCTTTGCTCTGATTTTCCTCTGCAGTGTTTGCTTCTGTGCTGTTTGCACGCCTGCCATCTTTAATATTGAAGTAAAGATTACTTCACATTGCAGTTCTGTTGGGATCTTTCTAGGGGAGATAAGTACCTGCAAGATCATGAGCAAAGTATTTTTCAAAAGATTTCCAGGGCCTCGAGGTACATAATTTAAAAGCAGTAATTTCATGTCCAGAAATGTAATCAATCTAATGGCAGGGAAAGTCTGTTTTGAAATTTCTGGAGTTTTGTTTATTTGCAAGTACAGATAAATGCAGTTGGTTCACTTCTTAAAAAAAACAAAAAAAAGAAAGAAAGTAAAATGCATGAGACCTGGCAAAGAGGCTAAGCTATCTATCGCAACAGATGAGGTCAATTTTTAAATGTGATTCAGCTAATTTTACGTAAACCTACTCTCACAGTAAATCAGAGTAAAGATAAAGTGGCAGAAGCTCAGGAGGGAGAGCGGTCGTCCGATAACTGGAAGGTTGGCAGTTCAATTCCCTCCTATCCTGAGTCTGTCTGTTGTGTCCTTGGGCAAGACACTTAACCCACCTTACTCCCAGTGTGTGTCCTCCACTGGTTGTGAGTGTTATGTGGTGGTGGTCGGAGGGGCCGTAGGCGCAAACTGGCAGCCATGTTTCCATCAGTCTGCCCCGGGGCAGCTGTGACTACTAAGGTAGTTTACCACCACCAAAGTGTGACTGTGTGAGCGAATGAATGATGTATCCAATGTAAAGCGCTTTGAGGGTCTCTGATAAAGCGTGATATAAAATCTGATGCATTATTATTAAAGCAGTTGATCAGTGCTAAACAAAAGTTGCTTTCTGACTGCAAAGTGAAGCCCAGATCATTTTCTAAATGGAGCGTGCAGTGACACTCGTGTGTGAATTGGAGTTTCTTAAAGCTCTTGTGAGGAAGTTCTCGTTTGTACCAATTTGACACCCCCTTGAAATCTTTAATGTTGTGTCTGATGGTCTTGTTTGACTTTGGATATCATGAGAAAGCAACTATATGAATTTAAGTTGACTTTATAAATGAGCTTTAAAATGAGCTTCAAAATGAGCTAAATTACGAGACAAAGTTTACTCTTTCTGAACTAGTTGATAGATGAGCTCTACGTCCACAGTCACAAAGAAACAAAGTCAAAGGAGACTTTCAGTGAGGAGTACTCCAATGATTATACCTTCTACAACCCCACCAATAGCTTCAATAGTACTTTTATGTAGATCATCAAACTTGAACAAGCCTCCCGGTATCGGACACAAGAGCATGATGTCGGTCTTTTGGATGATTTAAGAGAAGCTTGGGTTCATGCCAACATCCCTGAATTAAAGAGATGCACTGATTGTGAAAATTCGAGGTAATACCAATGTCAGACAGTGAATCAAGAGGCTTTGTCACAATCAAGGCTTTAAGTTTAACCAAACAACACCAGAGTTGTCCTTCAGAAAGCCTGAGGTGTTCCTAACATACAGTCTGTCATGTGGAAAAGTGTGTAATAATGAAGCATTATTCTCAGGGGTCAGCTGTCAGGTTCGCTGATATCAACAACATGCTAAGGCTGCTGTGGATGATTGATTTGCTGTCAGTCTGCGGTTTCCCCAGAGGGTCTATTTGCATAATTTGAGTTAACATCAAATGACTTCTCCGTCATCGGGGTGCAGTGGTGATGGTGTTAAACTGTTGCTTAATTTACCCCCATCAGACCAAGTTATGAAAGCATGTGCAAAGTCCAACCGACTCTCAAACCTTCAAGGAGCTCAATCTGAATGTTTAAAAAGCAGGAGGAGGTGAATTAGCTGAAGGATGTCTGTCTTTCTTCTTCTTTACTGCTGTAGTTGTAATAATGAGAGAAGAAGAAAAGGCTCAAGAGCAGCATTAGAGCACATCTGGTGTTTTTGCTTCATGAATAAAAGGATTAGCAAACCTTGAATACATATTAAAATTTATCAACTTTATTCTGAAACACTCAACACCCGAGTGTATTTGACCCGGTCTCCGGTTCAGGGACAGCAGTCCAACAAAGAGAGCAGCTGTGGCTGTAAATCAGTCCGTCCTGTCAGAGTGGAGGAGAGGGATGCATCACAGGTTCCTCCCTGTCTCCTCCTTCTCCTCTTTGCTCCTCTTTAGTGTTAGCTGGGCTCCACAGAGAAAGGATGGAGGGGCTGAATCAATAGCTCCAGGATGATAGTGTTCCCTTCTCTCAGCCCACCATCCCCCATCCTCCGCCTTGTGGTCCCCCCCTGGAGTGAAGTGGGAATTATCGATTCCTACTCTGCGTGGAAAAACTGTTTCATGTTGTGTGCACTGCAGCATGCATGATGGGACTAAGTGCATGTTGGGGAAACACATCGGTTGGATTTTATGTTGTTTCTTCAAAGTGGATCAAAACAAACAACATGTTGAATGACTTACAAATCACTGATCTGTGTTCGGCGCCTTCAGATGCCTGTGAGAGTCTTGAAAATGGTTTAATAAGAGATGTTTTCATATATTCACTGTTGCTTCATGTAGGTACACCAACACCACGCACTGCAGAGTTTGTAGTCTAAGCTGGTTTTATTAGATGGACTTGTAAAGCACATAGAATCAACAAGAAATGCTCAAGAGAGAGCACAAAAGCACAAATTAGCAATATAATGCAAGGGCTGTATACAACTGTACAGCTAACTCTATTCTGTGATTGCATAAATTGGGCTACAGTAAGTATGAACACAAGTTCTAAATAGCTTCACATGCTTAACCTTCATTTAATATTAATACAGCACTGAAACACGTGCAAATTAAATTTACAACAACTTATTGATGAAAACCTAGATGACTGATCAATACTCAGAATAATTGAAAGAATATTGATCACTGCAACCCTTTGCTCATACAGTAAAACAAAAATTTCACAAGACGGCATGATTATTCTGAGTTTGAAATGATTTATGTGAGGGGTCAGGTTAAAATCTGCAGGTAAGGTATCCCAATTTTGTTTGCACCAAGGACACTTTATAATCCCTGTTGAGCCCTTCACAGAGCCTAACACTGTCAGGAGGAACACAACCTGATGATTAGGCACAAGACAGTAACTGATTTGAAGTTGTGCTGAGACTTGAAAAGTCACACTATAAAAACTGTTAATAATCTTAATCATACCGATCCCAGAAAAACCTCCACCAGACTCCCCTGTCTGTCAGTCATATGTCTTGAGTTTATCAATTCACATGTGGCACAGGAAATATGAGCTGATATGTTAAATAGCACGCATCAGTCAGTTTAGCTTTTTGTAGAGCTGTTCTTGAAGAAGAGAGAGAGAGTAATAAGTAGTTTGTGAGTTCACAGAGAGAAACCGTTATGCGATTTTCAGGAGTTGTTTTGGTGAATCATCAGCTGCTCTGTTAGGTAACCTCCCATGAGTTATCCTAGTTTGAGAGTACCCGGCTGCAGACACAGCAAAGCTCTGTAAGTGCATGCACAGCAGAAAATTTGATTAGATCTCAGCTGCTATTAAGAATAAAGTTACCAGTAAATAAACATTTAGGGATTGAACTTTATGTCCAGCAAAGTTAAGAATCACTTCAGATCTGTGAACTGAGCAGCTTTGTAAAGGCTTTAACAGTTAGATCTCCATCAGTGTGTGTTCCAGCTGTTATCAAGTAGTCCAGCCTGTTTTTACTGAATGCAATCTGCAAATCAACTATTTATGTAACTATTTAAATTGAGATGTTTTTACATCATGACCAATCAGAATCAAGCTCTGATTACAGCACTTACATTTGAGTGAAACCTCTATGACGTCGTCTTATTGAGTCACTTTTGTTCATGTTCATGTTGCGTTGGTGTCCAAGAGAAGAAGACTTGCTCTGCTGATGATATTATGAATTATCTGCTGCTGCATGCCGGTTTGGTGGGTGACCTTTGACCCTGGCAACAGCTCAGGGATGCAGCTGAGCATATAGATCAGAACTTGTCTGGCCTTGTGTTTGGCCTCTGGATCTCTTTGTGTGGGGGAGGTTCATTTACATGTATTCTGTCAGGACCTGAGGGGAAGGTCACCTGTGTCTGCGGTTCATCAGAGCCACTTTTTCTGCATGTAGTATGTGTGTTTTCATACTTTCCCCTGTGTGTGTGACTGTGTATGCAGCAGGAGAGGTTGAAGGTTTTGGTGTGGATGTTGTGATTGAAGGTGAAGAGGGCGGAGCAGCTCGAGTGACTGCAGCTGTTATTTGTGCCTCTTTGTTTCAGGTGGTGTTGACCTGTTAGAAAAGAGGGGATGAGCAGATGAAGTGGTTAATGGTCTTTGTGCATTGAATTAGTCAGTCTGAAATAAAAAGAGAGCATAGTTGCATTTAGGCCTGACTCTTACTGAGCAGTTTCAGTTGTTTCTGTAATCCAACAATCCTCACATGAGCAGGAACATGAATTAATGAAGCACTTCTCTCTGCACAGACCCTCAGGCCTGCCCAGCCCTGCACAGTTTATGTTTTTCTGAAAGCTGCTTTTTGCTGCAGTGAAATACAGTAGTGTGTGAGAGGAAAGAGGGAACAGGACTCCCATCCTGCAGGCTGCTGTATCGATCAGCCGTCTACTTTAGCTGTGTGTGCTGCAAACTCTGAAAGCAGAGCAAAAACCAGCATGTCCTTTCACAATGATACTTTCTTTGTACAAACCCAAGGTCCTCCTTTTGATAATTTGAGATCTGTGTACACCATCTGCTGATTTTTCTTTCTAAAAATCTGCGTTTTAAGCATCTCTGCACTCAGATATTCTCATAGGTTGTCTCCAGACAGGGGAATTGTGTTTCAGGAACAGTGTCTTTCATGCTCATCATCTTTGCACACAAGGGGAGGAGCTGCCTCATATCTAGATAACTAGGGGACACAATATCCTGCAGCACTTTCAGTGCGCATACGCCCACATGCATAAACACAACGTGCACTTGTACTGTGTGTGACACAGTATCAGGGTCAGAGGATCTGTCTCTGTCAGTTCTACACTGTTAGGGTTGTAAAGCATTGGACAGGTTTTAAATCATCCTCTACTTACCCTATTAAATCACCCCTATCCTCCTTCAGGTCGGAGCTGTTGTCAGAATATTAGTAACAGTGACAAGCATGTTTAGTGTGTGATTTTTGTGTTTGAAATGGCTTCAAACTTAACGAGAGTCAAAGAACAGGAATTAAAAAATAATGGATATTGCACAGTGCAGCTGGCCTCGCAGCCTATGCATGTGTCCCATCCATAAAGGTTATGATCTTTATGTTTATTCCAGCCTGTGGCACTCTCCCCATTTTCTGATTCATCCACTGTCCACCAAATGGAGAAAAAAGTCCTGGTAATACATTTCAATCAATTTTAACATCTTAAAGGTGGGGTAGACAGAATCTGAGGAAGTGCCAGTTATTGGGAGAAATTATGAATGTAAACACTACCCCTAACAACCAGTTTTCTCCTCAGCTCCTCCTCTTCCCTCCCTCTCTGCTCCAGCAAGCCCCGCCCACAAACAATTATCGTTTTAATGAAATTCAGATATAATGCAGATAAATACTTCAGATAATTACAAATGGGGCCCAGCCATCGTGAAAGTAAAAAGCATTGGTGCTACTGTAGATGCCACCAGACTACCAGCAAACACAATGTTTGCAGGACTTCTACAACTAGGATAAAGTGACATAGTCCAGGACCTGAGGTAAACTGTTTAACGGAGCTACAACACGCAGCAGGTCCCGTTTGACAAGAAACACCTCCGTTACAGACACTTAGCTTACTGTGTTCAAGCAGTTTACCTGTCTAGCAGAAAGGTTACAGGGTCCGTAAGACCCTGACACCTGTCACATTGTTTGTGCTGATGTTGATCTGGCTTTTTAGCTCTTGTCCGGTCTACCTCCTTTTTAAGCGCCAGTTATTTTGCCAGAGTTTCTGGTATTTACTTGTGTTGGTGGTCATGGCTAAAGGAGGATTCAGACATTTTTCTGTACTTTTTGGTTAGTTTCTACTGTCCGATATTGTAGCACCTTAACTTTGTTTGGGCTCATGAACATTATTCAAGGACATGGACCGTGCCTCACAACATGAGAGAGCAGCGTCTGCTTCACAACCAATCAGGACGGGGGAGGCATAGAATGGCTTTGTTTACAGTCAGAAAGAGCGGGCCACTCAAAAATTTTAAAATGTTGACGACACAGACATGACAAAACATGCGATATTGTGATATTACCAAATGTCATCGATTACTAATAGCTATTGACTGATATTAAAAGCTCTGTTGTATATACACCACAAAAAAAGATGTTTCTTTGACGGAATCCTGCCTACCCCACCTTTAATTTTATCCTGTTTGAGTCACTGTTTATCCCCTCAGGACTGCAGGCTGGATTCAAACCCTGGCTGGTCTGCAGGATGCACAGAAGCTCAGAGTCACCCAGAGGCCCCATGAGCCTGAACCAGGAGGGAGTCTATGTGCAGGCTGGCCTTTTTATTGTGGTGCCTGACTGTTTGTGTGGCTGGACTGAGTCCTCTTTATCAGCTTGGTGGAGACACACCACAGAGAGAGGGGAGACAATGTTATCAGTTCATCTGTCTGCTGTCACTCAGTCTCCCTCTCCCTCTCTGTTGTCTCTGCATGAGTCTGCAGACTCTCTCTCAGAATACCAATCAGTCTCTGAGCCTCGAATCATCCTTTTCTTTATATTTTTCACGGCTGTCCTGCACGTTCACTTACTCTCGCCTTTGCTTTTCCTGTTAATTTGCGGCTCTCTGTCCCGTGGAGTGCTTCTGTCCTCATTATTTAAACAAAGAGGCGGAGGCTGGAGGACCAAAGGAGAGAGAGAGTGCTTCAGTCTCCATCCTCCCTACATTAGTGCTCTAATTCTTCATCACCTCAGGCGAGTCCCTGAACACTTGAACGACTTAGGAGACTCAGCGCTCACAGTAGTTAAGGATCAGAACAGAAATGCTCTGTTGTCATTTTGGAGGATTATCACGGGGGAAGAAACCTCTTAAAACAGGATTCCAGACAGAAATAGATCAAAACATCCGTCTGAAAGTGTTTTTCCTCTGAGAGATCAGAAGATTGTCTGCTGTTTTATCAGAGCTCAGGGATCAAGAGGACTGGAATGACTGAAATCTTTCATTAAGCTGTATTGGGCCTGTTGATTTACAGTTTATAAACCTGTTAGCTACTGAAACAGTCACTCCATAGTGTTCAATATAAAATCAATAAATAAAGGGTAATATTGCATTCATCATAAATGTCGGTCATGTCCTTTAATCCATAGAATAACCCAGTTTTCCTGTTTCAGAACAAGACGTCTTTAAAAAAAACTAACAGCGTGAAACAGAATAACAAAAAGAGCAGAAAATGTTGAAAAGTGGAAAAAAGTAAAATACACCAATGTTAGGGGTTTCTGTTTTAAGACATGGTTATTGATCGATGGTGAAGATATTGTGGATTGTAACAGTTCGGTTTGTAAACTATTTTATTGTCTCTCTTCATTGTTGAACTGGGAGACATTATACTACATTTCTAGACGTGTATTCGTCATGAAACAGCTGCAAGTTAGAAAATGAGAAAAGCGAGAAAAAGTAGAGCAACACAACAGCTGAGATGACCCCTAAAAAATTGATAGATCTCAGGGCTGGGCGAGATGGCCTCAAATCAATACTACGATGTATTGGACAGTTCACCTTGATAACGATAAATGGACAATAACTACTCCACAAGCTGCTCACCCCCTCCCACATAAACTTCGTCTACTTGAGTTGCTACAACTTTTGAACCGTCCTCCATCTCCTCACCTGTCTTTTCCTCTTTGTTAAGGACTGGATGGGGTTGATTAACGTCTCCAACATAGGACAGCGTCTTAAAGGGACATGAGATCATAGCCTACCTACACACATCCAAAACCAACTTTTATTTATTTATTTCATTGACACCAAATATATTGACATGGGCAAAATGACGAAGTTATTGTCTTAAATTTCGGTATCAATACATTTTCGGTTTATGGCCCAGCCCTAATAGATCCGCAATTTGGCTGCATCTAGGGTTGTGACAAGGTTGACAAGGCTGTGCGCAAGATTTGTATGAAGTCAGTGACAGTAATGGATGGAACACTTCAAGTTAAAAGGGTCCACCTCGGGATCATTCACCTGCAACAGGAAGCTACAGAGACCTCTGAGCAAAAGATGTGTGCACAGTTTACAAAGACATGCACACAGGCTAAAAAAAACAGTTGTCTTTAAATATTAGGTAACCTTGTCCCTGTGAACATGCAGTGAATCATGTATGGGTATAGATGTGTCTCTGTTATTCATAAATTTGACATTTTTAACGAATCTGTCCATTTTAGTCTTTTGTTCTTTCTTTCTTACTCCTCCTCGTCTCTGTAGTCTCTGAGCTCTCCTTCCTCTCTCAGAGCTTTTTATATTTTTATCCCAGCCTGGTGGCTCTCTTCCCCTCTCTAAATGAATGCCAGGATCAGAGACGAAAACCACTCAAGTGCATGTCCGAGCGCGCCTGTAGCCATGTGTATTTCTTTTTTCAGCCAGTATTTTGGTGCTGGGACAGCCTGAAAGGGTTTGGCCATGTGTTTTTGTGGTTGACTTGCTTGTGATCTGCTGCAGGGCACATTACCAAGCATAGAGAGCTGCACATGACACAGTTCCAGCTGGTACAGTCTGTGCTCCAGAGTCTGCTGAAGCTGATCACAGTATGCTTTTCAGTAGCACAGATGATACTGCTGTTCTTCACGGTGATATGATGACTCTGTCAAAAACTCTGTCATTTGAGGTTGAATGACCAGTGCTATCATGTCTTATTCTTCTGATTCTCCTGCCATTCATTTGTTGATTCCTCATGAGGAACGTGGGCAAAAAAGCTGTTTGTGGTTTTATTACTATGTGCATCTCTGTTGCATGATAATTTTTGTTTTGATTGATTTTATCAATCAACAATACAGAGGGGGCAGCTGATGTGTGCAGTACGTGAGCCATAAATCTGTAGGGAGACAATGTGTTTCGTGTCATATAATCAGATACCATACTGTGTCAAATCATATCATATATTATATTGTATCATACATATCTCATATCGTACAATTTTATACACCATGTCATGTGAAATAATAGAATAAACAAAAGTATCATAAACTTGATTGATTTAAAATCTATCTAAACATGCCTCTGGCTGAAATAACCAGGTCTATTAGATTTTAAAGTATATGGATCAATGGCTGTAATGCTTGTTATTTCTAAGGAGTTACCTGTCATAAAATGCAGAAAACAACAAAAGTGTGCTTCCAGTTTCATATATTAGGCATTTATTTACTAGCTCTTCAAATATCAACATCGCCATCACCGGTGAGAAAAAGAAAAAAAACGTACATAATGTATACATATGTAATGCATCACACCGAATCGTATCATGTTGTATCGTATCTTATTATATCATATTGCACCATATTAAACTATAGCATGCCATGCTATATCATATATAAATATCATATATCTCATCTTATGCTATTAAAACATATGTCATGCTGTCATGTCATGTCTTATCATACTGAATCATATATCATATCACACCATATTGTATCATGTTATATTATATCATGTGATTTTAAGGAAATCATATCATATACTACACCGTAACTTTTATACAACACCACATAAAACCATGTCTTGTCATTTTAAATCTTAATTATCTTTAAAATAGTGTTAGGGTGTGAATAATAAACTTTTTTGTCACTAAGTTCTTCTCAATTATCAGAGGGAAAGGAAAAAAACAACAACAGAATATAAACAGAAACAAGAGACTGGTCTGAGGAGCAACCAGCAAACCCTGATCAGAGGACCTCAGAGTCCTGCTGGAGTCATATGGCTTCATAACAGATCTTTTTACATATCTTATATCATGTCACATAATTTATTATTCCATGAGTCATATGATGTCACATCATATAAGGTTTTATATCATATAATATCAAACAGTATCATATCACATATTATTTAATATCACATTCTATGTCATTTATACCAAAATGTTTAATATCACATTTCTGTATATTATGATTCAGCACATTTTAATATATTACATGATAACCATAAAGTTTTTCATCTTATCATGTCATTATATTTCATTTAGCAAAATAAAGACACCACACTCTCTCTGGAGATGTAGGAGGATTGATGGACACAGGGATCAGTTTGAGAGGGTATGTAAGAAACAAAGAGTTGCATGGGATCTTGATAACAAACTCAGAGCCCAGCTGTCTCGCTGTCCAACGTTCAATGTCCATTCAGCCGTGCACAGATGGAGCATGCCGGAGTGAACGGCATTCTGGGAAACAATCCAGACATCTTTCTTATCTGGAGCACATTTGAGCCAAATTGAATCACTTTAACACACCACATCAGTTTAACTAAACCGACCCTGTGTCCTGTCGGCCTGTCAGCTTCAGAGTGAACACCGTGTTTGTGAAAAGGTGGCAGATGCGACACTACTGTGAGTATTTTATCTATGAAGCCCATTATCCTGAGCTATAGATTTTTTTTCCTGCTTTAGTAAGGAAATAATAGCCTAATACTATCAGAGGAATAACAGGCATCACTGCACTAAAATGGATTTCAGTAAAGAGGAGTGGAAAGAGGGCAATTCACATTTAGCCTCCTTACTATCTATAGAGCACTTACGGCACATTTGCTCAGTGTTTACGCAGACAGTGATTCATGAATAGAGGAGCTTTCTACCAGCTCGGGAAAATGTAAATAAAGGATATAAATGGTGCTGTGGAGCAGGCCTGTGCACTCAGGGTTACAATGATATCCCCGTTGATTCAGTGCACACAAAAGCCAGTGTTGGGGTGCTGAATTATTGCACTATTTTTAGTGATACGCACAGATTTTTTGTGAATTCAGCTGAAAAAATGTGCTTATATGATGCTTCTATTTTTAAAAAGGTACAAATTCGTCAGCGTCTGTTTTAATTGTAGGTTCTGTCATTGTGACCTACCTCCGCTCCTGCAGGGCTGCGATTACCCAGCTTCCCCCTCTCTGTTGAAAATGTGCTCATGTGTTTTTATAGATGACAGATCTCTTGACTTGGCACTTTTCCCCATGGCTGAGAAGCACATGGGGATGTATCTGTGTCCTTGTTAGAGGACAAATGATGCTGGTACAAGGTTTCCCATAAAGCTGTCTCAGTGACTCATTATGGAAATTGGCTTTAAATACATCAGAGTTTCTTTAGAGTTTTAAATATATTGAAGACACTGAAAGATAATGTATGTGTGGAATTTTCTTTCACTCCTCTCTGGTTTTATGTTAAAGGAAGTCAGCTTCTTTGAGTCAAGTTAATCAGGGGGTCTGCTCTAATTCCCTCTTTAGTGACATGCATACCTTCAGGTAGGGGTGCTACTAGTTACACAGCTGACTTGTGACTTTCTACTTAAACACATCAGACTCGAGCCAGCAACGCCCCTCCTCTTGCTGTGCCTTTAAAACTGCAGAAAACACACATTGGTCTGAGTTATGTTAAAGCATGGATTGATTGTAAATCCAATTAAACAATCACTCTGAGCAGCAGAAACGAGAGTGATTTTCCAAATCAAATTATGAGTGCGTTTATGGACAAGGCACAGCAGCATTAACTTCATTAGTTTATTAAAACTGAAGATATCCTGACATTATTGGATGGAATCTACCATCTGTTGCTGTTGCGTGTGCTTGACATCAAAGAATAGTCGAACTTCAACCTTTCCAATTTTGCTGCTGAATCACATGGATGGATTCTGCACTGCATGCACAATGGGTACTGTTTAATCTTTGTTAGTATCTGTGGCTTATTGTAGGCGGCATATATAGCAAGCAGTTGTGCAGATTTACAAAATATCATGGTGACATTCTCAGTCCGAAGTATTTGGCCTATGCAAGGTTGAGATGAGCCTCAATGAAGATGGCATTTAGGGTAGCCTCATCTTTCAGCAGTCTGAAATCACCACTGTACTGTGTCATGGAGTTTTGAATGACATCTTCAAAACACTAAAACACTAATCCAAAAAAGCCCATTTTACAACATGGTAAAAAAAAGTATCTATCTATCTATCTATCTATCTATCTATCTATCTATCTATCTATCTATCTATCTATCTATCTATCTATCTATCTATCTATCTATCTATCTATCTATCTATCTATCTATCTATCTATCTATCTATCTATCTATCTATCTATCTATCTATCTATCTATCTATCTATCTATCTATCTATAGTTGTGAAATCCATCATGTGGTTGGCTGGCTGACCATCTGGACATAAAGTAACTGTGTGTGTGCGCGTGCGTGCCATTCATAAAAATCTTCTTATGCCTTATAACTCTGACTCCTGATTTCCTGTAACTTCTCAAACATTGTTGCAGCTGACAGAGATTACGGCTCGACAGGATGTGCGACTGATATTTAAATCATTTTGATTTTTCCCGAGTGAAACTGAGCAAATCAACTATTGTGTGTCTAAATTGGTCTTTGAAATCTGTCTTTCTGCACATACACAGTATAATTTTTTCTGTTTATGATTTTTCTGACTTTTCTGTGATTGCTGTGATCAAATATGCCAGATTCCTTTCCAGCTCTTGTAACATGTTGCATGCAAGTTGAAGTCATTTTAGCTTTTTTGTCTGGGGAAAAAAATGTAAACCCTCAATAAAATTGAGGTAAATTGTTATGGCTTTTTCCCTGGACATGCTCACTTCAGTGTTATCCAATGAGAAAACAATAATCTGCTTGTCCTCTGTTGCCCTGGTGGTTATTTCAGAAGCCTCACTGTCCTTAAATGATAGCTGGAAAACTCAGCAAAGCTTGTGAGGAAATTTGCAGAAAAATTGTGGCTATTGGCCAACAACACTTCGTTGGAAAGAAGAGCAAACTTGCAATTTGTTTCCAGATTCGGTGTCTATTTGAATGAACACTCACTCACAATTTTGCATTAATCTTGTCACTCTTTCATATGATTAACAGCTAATGAAGCCTTCCCTAAGTGCTCCCATTATTAATGCATTAGATAATCTCATTAAAATCCACCTTAATGAGAAGTTGAATGCAGGAGAGTGCATGAACAAATCATTAAAAGTGTTTTTTTAATCTTTGCTTGTGTCCATATTTCTGCACTTTACTCTCAGCTTTACTCTCTGACCTTTTAAGTTACTTTAATATTTTCTGTATTTACGGCTGAGTAAGAAGCGAATAAACGTGTTTCATGCTCTGCAGCATTTACAGTAAAGTCTGAGTTCATTTGAACAGCCCTTCCTAACTTAGCTTTTAAAACACACAAAAACCAACCACAAATACACCAGGGGCTGTAAGAATATTTGCAACATGAGACAAAAAACAACAGGCAGTTAAATGTTATTTAACAGGAGACTAAGATTACATGACTGTTCCCTCTCTAAGAGCTTTTCCAGTTAGCGTCATATCTCTATAAATATACTTTTTTTAACATTTCTGCTGCAGGCTGGGAACCCTGGGAATCAACGAATTCATTAACATTTGGTGGAAATTAATTGCTGTTGCAGAAAAAGTTCACTTTTCTTCTCCCTCCTGGGTGTTAAATTAGACTCCTGCTGTGTATATGCACACAAACAAACAAGACGCACACTCACAGGTCCTCCCCTGACTCCTCATTAGGAGCTGCAGCAGACGGGGAAGGATTTCAGGGTTGCACAGGCTCCTCCTTCTTTCACATTGGTGCAGCACTGGGTTTTTGTCTGCCCCTCTTTCCATGGCCTCGGGGATGAATATCTATAGGAGACAGTTCTTTTGTCTGGACTTTATCCACAGAGCCACAGAAGGCCTAGGAGCCTCAAGGTTGAATGCATTATCAGGTTTTCAGTACACAGTGTGGAGCGGGCCGCCTATCAGAGACTCCATATGAATATCATCCTGAGGAAATGTTTTAAACTTTAATCTCCCACATTTTCCTCACATCCTGTTCAGCTTGTAAGATGTTTGCCAATCAGGACACAGAGACAAGGCCACAACAAATAATGATGCAGCGTGCACAGGATTGCAATTACCTAAAAAAAAAAAGGCTGGGCCGCCACAGTGATATTTTTAGCCCAGGAGAGGCTGAGCTGCAGCAGCATCGGGAGGGTCAGAGCACGCTGTGAATGCTGAACCTGGGTTCTCTGTGTTCACTGTGCTCTACTTTGAGAAGAGGCAGATGGAGCGTCTGACTTCAAGGAGCACAGCTCAGCCCATGAAGGAGGCATGTCATGAAACCATCTGCCCAGTCGTACGCTTCCAAGTTCTGCTGATTTGCCATGGATGGGTTACTCTTGAAGCAAAACCTACAACTGAGACAGTTTGTCTGTTACTGTTAGCTTCTGTCTTTAGGTTTTTAGGAACATGCAGACGGTCCGTTTCTAGAATTTAATGACAGTATTACCAATGTACACCCTGTCCTTGAGGTTTTTAATCTGTATAAAGTGCAAAATATAACTACTTGTCTTGCATGCTAGACTTTTCTGGCAACATAACTTGTGGAGAGAGAATTGAAAAAACTATTTTCAGCAGTGCCAAGATTGAAAAATGACTGCATGAGTCCAAGTTGGCACTGAGGATGTTGGTGGTTTTTCAGGATGTCTGGCCAGTTCCTTCAGTGGTGGCACTAATTTCTTTGACAATGTGAACGAAACAAAGTAATGACAATAAAGGAATGTATGTTTCTCCTAAATATCATTCTTGTGTATCAAAATTATGGCTGTTTTTTCATCTGTTATTGATACTCTGGCTACCCATAAAATACAAACAATGGAAACAGACATTTAAACATTTATGTTACTGTGCTGCATATACATTACCAAATGGTCATACTGGTGGCATACCAGTGGGAGGACTGGCACAGCAGGCTGCAAAGCCACCAGCATCTGCTGCTGAATTACCAGCATATGGCAAAGGCCACAGTTGGATCATGATGTCACTCAATATTTTTGCAAACATGCATCACTGATGATGGCAAATACAGGTTAAAACACTGATATTGAACTGTATTTTAGTTACATTCTTACAAATCTACTTGCAGTGTAGATGTAGACTGAAGATGTACACATTAAACTGACAACAAATGTATGTCCTCACCTTCGTTAGTCAAGCTTACATGTTGATTGAAGGTATTATTAATGTTGTGTGTGTTATAGACCTGAAATACCAATCATATATTTTGTTAAACTGTAGCACAGCCACCTGCCACTAGCAGGACCTGTAGCTAACTCCACTAGTACAAAAGACACAGTCAGCTTTTGCAAGTGTCCCAAAAGGTTTAACTTGTCTTCATACGTGAGGACTTTTATTGATAACACACCTGATTCAAATGATTAGCTCGTTATTAAGCAATTACAGAGCTTGATAACGAGCGGATCATTTGAATCAGGTGTGTTGAAGCAGGGAAACATCCAAAACATGCAGGACAGTGGGCCTCGAGGACTGGACTTGAGAACCACTGTGCTAAAGTATGCTGACTGAGCCATAGCTAAAGCTTTTTATTTAGCATGAGACTGACTGATCATCTCATCTAACCCCCTTTTCAAGAAAATTGTCCTAGTCTGTTTTTAAATACGATGCACTGTCACCTTCAGAAATCTCTGCACTGAGAAACTTGGTATCTCTATTTTTAATGATTTTTTTTTTCTTTTTTACCTCTTTAGTCTTTGCATAAATCTTTTCTCTGTCCTTCACCATGATCCTAGAAATGCAGTCTTCAGGTCTCAGCTGTTGCTGGGAGGTCTGCCTGCCCTGGACTCTGACAGTCCGTCATCTAAAGACAGCATGCAAGCTTATTCAGCCACTCTGTGCTCTGAATTAATCAGCTGTTTTGTTCCTGAGGCCCTCCTTCCTAATGATTCACTACAATCAGACTCGGCCTCCCTGTAGAGCGAGGGAGGGCATGAGGGTTAGGAAATGAAAGAGTGTGAAAGAGCGAGAGAGAGAGAGAAGAGACGTGGTGAGAGAGGGACAATGAGGCAGAATTATTCCACAGTTTTTCCTGCATGATTGAGTGAGAGTCCTGAAGGACATTTATAATGGCTGAATGGTGGAGTATTCAGAGTGTTTACAGGCTCTTTTTTTCATACGCTGACTGTTTCGTTGGTCATACAGTGGGACAAAGAGTTTATTGAATTTGAATAAAGAAAGATTAATATCTTTATTTTCTATTTATTAACATGATTTACATCATGAACTGTAGATTCACAGTAAATTTATAATGACAGAAAGAGCTGGATTTATAGTTAAACACACTTTATCTTCTGTATATCAGGACAGTGTCTGGGCAGACTGGGCGCAAACTAAATGCATCAGGTTCCCTCACAAGTATTTGTTTGGCTAATGAGATGTTAATTCGAGGAGAGCTAATTGACCAATCAACCACCAGGAGGATGTCAGGCCTGCATTTTTATTCTGGTCTTTTTCTCATGAACCTGTTTTTAAATTGTAATTAACTTACTGGAAGTTTATTTTCTATCTTGTTTTTACTCAATATTACCTTTTCAAGTTCAGCCGAATCATTCTGTCTCTCATGTCATCTGTCTCGCTCTGAAGATTGTGTGTGAATAAAAAAGAAAGTAGACTTCTTAACTGCAAACAAATTCAACCTATAGGTAGAAATAAAGTACTTTGACCCTCCTAACTCAACTCAACCCAAAGTAGCTTAACTAAACCTAAACTAAGCTCTTGAATTAAACCCAAATTTACTTGACAAAAGTCCAGTCTAACCAAACGTAAATAAATCCAACCCAACTTAACCCAACCTTGCATATTATGATCCAACAAAACTTGATCTAATTACACATGTAACCAAACCATAACCAAACACACTAAACCTAAATTTAACTGAACTTGACACAAGCCAACTCAAACTTACCCAAAATCATCAATGTCCCATCCAGAATCCCGAAACAAAAGCTGAGTGTTAAAACCAAAAAACATTCAACCTGTAAAAGCTATCCAGGAAAAAAACAATACGAGTCACGATCTGTTGCGTCATTGCCTGTTGATGGTAGTATTTGTATTGCACACATGTATAAAAGTAATTGAGGGTCATGCCCCACCATAGCTCTGATACTGTGTACAATTCTGCAGAAACAACACAAGAGAGACTAGGACATCAATACGCAGTGGCTGTTTTTGTTCGATTCAAGAAGAGTGCTTTTGGACAGTCAGCATTTTCAGTGAGAGCACATACTCCATTATTTTAAAAGTAAATCTTTGAATATGTGCATTGGACCAGTTTGTTCTGCAGTGTGTCTATGGAGGGAAGAAGGAGAAACTCTAACTGGTAAATTTTGCACTTAAAGCTCTGGAGATCAAGGTTTGTAGGTTACTTATTGTTGTAGTGGCTCTATGTAACCAGGATGTCCTGCTTCACACACACAGCGTGATCTTCACTGAAGTAGATTTCTGACTGAAACAAATCACCCCTGACTAATGGTTGGATATAAGTGTACTGAGTGCAGACTGTTTGCTGGTAAATCAGAAGTGAATAAAAGCTGAAAAATGACCAGTAATGTGAAAAGAAAAGGCTGCTGCACACTGGAGCTCATGTGGATGACTGTTCTTATAAATGATTCATCCGTGGCAGAAAATAATGTTATTGTGTTGTGGTAGGATTGGGAGGACTTAAGTGAATTATTAATACTCTGGTTGTCCACAATGTATGACTCCCTTGTGATTTAGGCTCCACGGTCAATTTGCTGTAGTAACCCTGCGCATGATAACTCTAATAACTACCTATGCTGTGTTGTTTACAGTTTCATGCCGCCATCATAAACCATCAAGTACTTTTTAGAGGTAAAAGCATTGATCCATGGTCTTCTCTTAGAGGCTAGTCCAGGAAAACAAACTCATTTTTCTGCTGATGTGCTGGAAAGTGGAGGACAGTTCAAAGTGTATATTGAGCTGCTCAGACAGCTGCTGCTTATGTGAAGAAACTGTGTCCAAAGACATTCCTGCACTATAAACGACATGTTTTTCCTTAAACCACCATGTTCTAGTCCATTTGTATCAGTGTTAGTTTAGTGCTGCAGGTCGCATATGGTGGCCTGTTCTGCTGTTGATGCATGCTTTGATTTTCTCAATCAAGCCTCGGCTCCTTTGTCATGACAAGTCAGCTCCCTGTGCCGTGAAAACCTGTGTCAGGAAAATGGGAACAGAGTGTCTATTGATCACAGTGAAACATCATCCCACATTGACAGGAAGCAGGTATCCTTAAGGGACGAGCCCTGCGGCGTGTGTGCAGTCATTTCTGATGGTGGTCAAACTTACAGCAGGAGAGCGCCTAGTGGCCATAACTCTACAAGATGTGCTAGCTGGACTCTACTTGCCAGTGGGCATAAATCTCTGCCGTGGATTAGGATGTTGATGTTATATGACAGGATTTAGATCAGTGTCAGTTCAATTCTGACTTTGTAAAAGATGTTTGTTGGTTGTTTCGGCGTTTTCTCTGACTGTCCTTGTTTATTCTTCTTCCCCCAGGCGTTTGGCCAGGCGTACACCAACCAGCGTAAAGTGGCAGAGGACGGGGAGACCAATGAGGAGACCTTGCTGCAGGAGTCGGCCTGTAAGGAGGCCTACTACATGGGCCGACTGCTGGAGCTGCAGACGGAGGTGACGCTGAGCCGCTCCGTGGCGTCGAACACTCAGTCTGAGAACGAGAGGCTCAATGCGCTCGTGCAGGAGCTGCGAGAGGTGAGCTGCTTGAAGATGACAGAGTGACCCATCAGATCTATGATCTCACTCGTGCATTTTCATATAGATTTATTTTAATAGAGCAGCAGTTATTTTATGTATTAAAATTTTTCAGCACGTTAGCTTGTGGTGGACAAATTACACAGCTGATTAATGGAGTCAAACATCCTCCTGGTCAGATATTCCTCCATCACCAGTGTAAGTTACTCAGGCAAATTATCACTTAATTGCAAACTCAAGTACTTGCTTTTAATGATGAAAGAAAAAATCCCCCCTTTTTATTTTTAAAGTAAAAATAGTCACATGGTGTTTTCAAGGAGTGACAGCTGACTGCATAAGCATTCAACAAAATCTTCCCCTCCAAATGGATTATCTTTGATGTTTATAAAATCATTTAATTTAGTAATTTCCTGAGTTATAAACAAAGTATTGTACATCCTACCTGGCTGTGCTCGCTGTGTTCATTAAGTGACATGAGTTCAGTGAGGATGACAGGGACCAAAGCGACACGCTGATGGACAGAAAGAGGTCAAGCCTCACAGAAACAACATGTGTGTGCTGACATGCAAAGCATGAACGCATGCTTTCATACGTGTCTGCAGCCACTGTGTCGCGCTGCACTGGAGTTCGATTGAGGGTCAGACGCTGCGGCCACGACCCCATTGTTGTGGGGCAAATCCGGTGCTAAGCTGCGGACTAGGTAAAATGCCCTGAGCTCGGCACATGTGTAGGAACAGAGGGAGCCATGCTGCTCTCTAAACACACAACAAACAGGAGCGTGCACACTTGCACACACACACACACACACACACACACACACACACACACACACATATTTCCATTATTCAGAGTGAGCAGGCAGGGTTATGTTTAACACAGCTGCTCTGTCAGGAAGGATTTTCAACCTCATGTCACTTATTGAATCTGTATTTTCCTGTAATATTGAAATGTTCTTGAGCTCACACACACACACACACACACACACACGCGCGCGCACGCATTCACACACGCACACGCACACATGTTCTCCTCATTTGCATACGTGATGCTCATTTAAAAGGAGGGCTCGTCTTTCATCCTGAAGAAACAGGTGTTGAATCCTCTCAGGGGGCTTCAACTGTCACATAAAGCTTTTTATCAAAACGCCGCTGCAGCAAACTTTCACAGATAAAATTATCAAAAAGAGGCATTAATAAAGACAAATCAAAGACAGTCCAGTCACAAAATCTTTGAAAAGATTTGCTTTTAGAAGTGAAAAGCATCAAAACACTTCACAAAACACAAAAACCTTACAACTTACTTTTTTATTTTCATAATTAGGTGAGTGCGAGTGGAAAATAAACAACAACACTGTACAAACAAAGAAAGGAAAAAAAAGGCAGCTGGCAGTTGAAAAACATAAACAAAACCTACATAATTACTTGCAAATGTTGCTTGCAGTACATTGATTATTCTCTGATGTCAGATGATGTTTAATCGTGTGTGTGTACCTAAACTGATAAGTAAGAAGAAGTTCTTTGAATGAATGAACCAATTAATTAATTCTTCATTAATGACAATATTATGTTTCATAAAAAATAATAAATATAATACTTACAGCACAAACAAGATGGAAAAAGAAATTGATCCATAAAATTATGAACAGATCAAATTTAAAAAATAAAGATAATGATAAAAATATAATATTATATTAATATTATAATAGCAGTTGTGTAATGAAGCTACAGTCTATTTTTAAAATTAATGGAGACAAAATATTCTTTATAACTTTAATGTAAACAAGTGTAAGAATGATAGAAACCGAAGAAGATTCAGAAAAAATTAAGAAAAAAAAGTGAAAAAATGGTGAATGTACTGTAAGTGCTGGCTTTTTGGTGTAAGATTAAGATGTGTTTGTAAAGTAAGATTACATGCATATTTTGGTGGCAAAGTATTAAATGTATTATATGTACTGTAGTGTGTGGGTGTCGAGTTTGATCGTAAAGGTGTGTTTTGTTCACAGTGTCTGATAACAGGAAAAGTAAAGTTTCAAACTATAATAGTAAGGAATGGGGTCCATATTTGAAACTCACTTTAAAAAGTCTCGACTATCTGTAATAAGAATTCTGCTTGGTTGGTCTCCCTCCTGTGTTTACATCTTGTTTTTATTCCCTGTTACCGCAGCAACAGTGGTGGCGCTGATGAATGACCAGGATATCTGGACTGGTGCCTTATTTTCTTTTGTGTCATGAATCCAATAAAGCTGCCACCGTCCCGGTCTGTGCTGTGAACTCTGGATCAGGGGGGCAAGTTGCACATCCAGCTCTGCCCTGTGGCAGGCTGGCTGCCAGCACCATGAGCCGCACTGTCCCTGACCCCGACCGCCGAAGCCCCTGATCAGCTCTGTTTCTATTGAGCCTCACTGAATGATAATTGGCTGCTAATCCTTTACACTTCATACCCAGCTCAGTGTAATTCCCCCGCATTGACATGAATATGTAATCAGACAACATGTTGCAGTCATCAATGAAGGTCATTATTTAGAATAATACACCATCCAGCTGTGTATTGTTGTATAATGTGACACATGCTAATGAGGTCTGCTCCTCAAATGTGATTTAGCTTCTGAAATCTTTGACTGGATTATGTAAAAGTTTTTCAGTGTAGCTGCAGCTCTACTCTACTATAAGGACTCCATAGTTCCATTAGCTCCATGAGGGCCGAAGCTGCTGTCAGATACTGTCCACATCAAACTGGACAGGGCTTAATAATAGACTCTAGATTCAGTCCAGTTTCCCCCTTCTAGAAGTACCACTGCCAACCAACTCTGTGCTCACAAAACACACATCTATGTTCACTGATGGTCCGGAGGCTCAAAGCCCTAAATAGACTGAACGTATCATTGAGTTTCTTTCTCCTTTGTGAGTGTGTATCCACCCACACACTCCTGAAACTGTCTCTAGGTCAGCACTTCTGCCTTATGCACAAAAAGCTGCAGGGAGCTGCAGGCACCTCTGCAGTGCACACATGAACACACTGTATATAAATCATTTTCTGTTCATACTGAAAGGTGCAGGAGGCAGCTTTTATCAGGACAGACTTTAAAGAAGTGGAATAAACTTTTGTCTAGATTAGTTTATAACCACCAGCATACAATACTTTTTTGTTAGAATTAGCCTTTTATATCCATATAAAAGAGGGTCTCTTCCACAGGGGCCGTTGCACTTTGCATTGGCTGCCTCTCAGAACTGGAGGTTGTTGTTTTCTCTGGATCTGCCCTGCAAATAGCAGATTTTGAAATCTGTATTTTTAAATGTTACCATAGAATTAATACAAAGTGTTAGTTCAGACAGGCCACAAAGTCAAGCTCTGCCCACATTACATCCTCTGCACCTGCTGCAAACTGCTGTACAACTTCTGTCCCTCCTTTTTTATTGTATCTTATGCTGTGTTTAAGTTACCTCAGAAGCCAGATGCCAGTCAGGCCTTGGAATGACGTCACACCCGAGTTCCCAGCGTTTCAATTACCAAATCTGAAAAGAGCAAAATCAGAGGTGGAAACAAGATGGCTACATCTACGAAATTTATTTTAGCGCTTTCCTTGTCTGAGTATAACAAGGACAAGGCAAGCGCTAAATAACTTTCATAGATGTAGCCATCTTGTTTCCACCTCCGATTTTGCTTTTTTCTGACTTGGTATCTGAAACGTTGGTAAATTGGTTGTGACATCTGACTTCCGAGGTAACTTGAACACAGCATTAGTTTATCAGTGCCGTTTGTTTTGTCACCAATGCCACTGCTCTGTTCTGGGCCCTGGGGGTCTTTGCTGATGCTCTACCTGTCTTTCACTATTAAAACAGAGGGGAGGTGTGCTCTCCCTGCCTCAGGTTTTGCACATGAAAGCTCCCTGAAGAGAGACTTACTGCCAAATATAAGTTATGATTGCATGCAAATAAGAATGATCTTAACAGCGGTTCTGACTGAATAAAGTGAGCAGCAGTATCCCAAGTTATCTTGAAACAGTTTGGACTGAATTGTGAAAGGTGCTATCAGAACAGTGTTCAAAGTTTTACTGTATGAAACAGAGAAAATATAGTGGATATATACGGAAACAAAAGTGCATTTATAAAAGTCATGGAGACGGTTGTTGTGGTTTAATACGATGAGACTTAATCCATCTTTCTTCCCACTCCTTTGTGGAAAAGTTACTTCTCTGAGATATGTGACTACAGATGATTTTGCTGAAGTCTCAATATACTCTCAGCGCTGCTGCTGCTGCCTCGCTATTCTCAGATTTATGACCCATGAGGCCGCTGCATTTCTTTCATAGATGGTTTATCTGGTCCAGCATATGCTCACGTTTCTCTTTGCGCACCACAAGTGACCTGAAATATGATCTGTCTAATACAGTGCTGACTCATTCCCTTCATGGTACAAAACTGTCCCATAAACTCCCCCATACGTTAAGAGATGAAAAGTATATTCTGTATGAGTTATATTAGATATTAGAGCTCCATTGTTCAGCGTTACGAGGCCGTGCATTTCATCCAGTCTTGATCTGACAAGGCAGTTTAAAGTCAGTGGCAGGGGTTTCATTGTGAACTGAATTTAATCCTTGTCCTCCTCTCTCTCTCTCTTTTTTCTTTCTTTCTCGCCCTTGTATCCGTACTTTCTGCTCCAGAGTAACGAGATGCAGGAGCTGCAGAGGAGCAGGATGAGGGAGGAGATAAAGGAGTACAAATTCAGGGAGACCCGGCTGCTCCAGGATTACACCGAGCTGGAGGAGGAGAACATCACGCTGCAGAAACTGGTGTCAACGCTCAAGCAGAGCCAGGTCTGGATTAGGATTTATCGCTGTTGAAGCACCTCGAACATCATTACTTGCTCACTGATTTTGTCCCATACAGAGTGGTCATCCCTTTTAAACATGAGGCACCAGTTAATATGACTGACTCACACTCAATTCCCTGATTCCACCTCTGAAAAACACCATCTTTAAGGTTTAGTCACACTTCCAGGATGCCCTTTGTCACAGTATGCTCTCAGCTACTTGCTCATCGTGTTTCATTTCCCCTAAGAAGCTGAACCATGTGTATTTACATACAATTTTGCAGTTTCTGGATTGGCTTTAGTCAAAATTTCTAATCCCTGTTCTGGCTGGGGTAGATTAAGGTCATTTATCAACATGAAATCTCTCCTGTGATGTAAGACTCTCTGACATTGCTGGCTTTACTGTATGGTATAGTGAGTCACAGTGAGTGTTCAGATCGTAAAAAATACATTGCAATTGATTTCTAAGTACAAATCTAATAACAAAAAAGCCGGGACACTGAAAATCATTGATCAAAAGCAGGTTTTGGTGAAACTAAAACTGAAAATTTTAGTGATTTGTTCCTAAATTCATAGATACTGTTCAGCACTGATGGAGCTTTAACAGATCTGGAAGCTACCTGTGACATGGACACTGATGGATTTTTGGACCAGAGATGTCAAAAGAAATTACCTTCATTTCTCTTGAAGAGTCTTGTGTCTTTACCTTTCTGACTCTGGTATTGGATTAGGGTCTGTTGTAACACTTACCGTATTTTCCGCACTATAAGGCGCACTTACAGTCCTGCAGTTACCGTAGCCTAGCGGAGTTATTGAATGAGTTAAATAAAGTTTGACTTATCTGACTGTTTTGTTTGGCTTAATGCGCTTTATAATCCAGTGTACTCCAGTGTATGCATTCATTGATGGTGCACCTTACGAGTCTTGATTTTAAATCTATTTTGAAACTTTGACTTTTTTCCCCTCTTCTCTTTTCTGGTCTGTCTGTTCTTCCTCCCTCTCCTAAGGTGGAGTATGAGGGACTGAAACATGAAATCAAGGTTCTGGAGGAGGAGACAGTCCTCCTCAACAGCCAGCTGGAGGACGCCTTACGTCTGAAGGACATTTCTGAAGGTCAGCTGGAGGAGGCTCTGGACGCCCTGAAGAGTGAGCGTGAGCAGAAGAACAACCTGAGGAAGGAGTTGGCTCACCACATCACCCTGAGCGACAGCGTCTACGGGGCAGGGGCCCATCTGGCGCTCACTGTCACTGGGGTCGAGGGTCTCAAATTCCCAGAGGAGACCAATGGAACCAACGGCACCAACGGCACCGTCATGCCTGCTGCAAACGGCAACAACGAGGACAGCAACCGCCGCAATGGCCACCTCCATGCCAGCACAGGATTGGCTAAGATGAACGGGGAGTACAGACCAGGCAGGAAAGGAGACAGCCTGCATCCTGTGCCTGACCTGTTCAGTGAGCTCAACCTGTCAGAGATGCAGAAGCTCAAGCAGCAGCTGCTACAGGTGGGTTATTATCAGCATCAAAAGACCTCAGTGCAGGTCAGTTGGACACACAGTTTATCACATCACCCATCATAACACAGTCATGCAGCTGCTGGAGTGCACTCCATGTTCGACTCTGCCCTTTTTTTCACAAACGTTCCTTTTAAAGGTCAGCGATGATTCAACTTGAACACCACACTGGACAGAAAGTTACCATCTGCAGAATTTCCCTCCCTCTGAAGCTGCTGCTAATGTCTTAAAGTCTGAGAAAATGTCTGCAAACTGATAAAAAAAGCTGCACACAGCACATTAGAAAATGGCTGTATTGATTCTCCACTTTCTCACAGTACTTTCAGGTTTAGTGTGTAGAGACTGACAACTTTGATCTGCAATCCTGCTGCTCTCTGTAGGCATGTGTTCATCTTTGTATGCAGGAATGATCATGATTTGAAAACCATATCTGCAGAGTAATGGCAGGGTGATGGAAAATTAGATGAATAAAATCTGCTGAATGTTACATTTCCAGACACGAACATAAACAGTACAGTATTGCAACAACAGGAATGAATCCTAAAGCATACATTAAGCACAACTTTCTTTGCATTTGCATATGAGCCCTTGCCTATGCTCCATTCGAGGTATGTCAGTGTTTTATGGATGGTTTCCTAATGTGAAGGAAGAACATTTTGGAAAAGGGACAAGGAGTTCAGCCGCCACCGCACAGGCTGTATGTTTGCATGTTGTGTAGGGAGCTCTGTCAGGGTGATTAGTGTCCAACATGCACAAGAAGCAGGAAGCAAAGGCTGAATGTGCTGCTTTACTGAAGAAGTTAGGTCACAGTAACAAGCACAATAAATCAGCATATATATAACGATATGTTTTAACCCTTTAATGAGAAAAAGCCATGTAGAAAACATGGAGTGCAGAAACTGTATTTCTGCAAATCACTCACATGAGAGTATTTCGTACAGGGTGTTAAATGACACAAAAATCAAATGTGGTTTTCGAGTCATGTTACAATCTAGTTAAGTCATTACTGCAGATTTCTGCTCTTTGCTGAGCTCCTCAGGGAAATACTGAATTAGATTAGTGGCTGCTATAAAAGCAGAGCATCTTTCTCTGCAAAAACAATTACTCTCCCATCAGTTCTGTCCTCACAGTTGATTAAACTGGGACTGATGTAAACATATGCAACATTAAGCATTAAATCACCATTTTAATTTTCCTATTAATTAAGTTTTTTTTTTGAATATGTAAAAGGACGCTGTAGGGAGTGGAACTGTTTAAGTAAGGGGCACTGTATAGTGAACAGGTGGTTTGGTATTATCCCAGGATAAATATACTTAATCATGTTGTTATAGTGCCATCAGCTACACATACAAACAAGCTGACAATTAAACGCAATCTAAAAAGAATTTAACTATTTAAAAGTAAGTTTTTATGCAGTTAAAATAAAAGTTGTATCCTTGATTCAATATTAAATGATCATTTTCATTTATTTTAGGGTCTAAACATCAGCATTTCCTCGTCTGTATTACCAAAAGATGCCAAAAAAAAATAACAGCAGCACAACCACTGCTCCAATTTTCAGCTTTAACCCCTCACCAACCACCTGCAGGTTAAACTGGTACGTCAGTTTCTGCATGTAAGAGCGAAACTGAGGAGCTGGATGCAAAACACAAACAGTACTCTACTACTGCTGCAGGACACAGCTCAAAGCATTAATACATGAGTCCTCTGCACACTGCACTTTTTCACACAGATTGGTTTGATGTGATTAGACTGTTTCTAGTGTTGTCTTTGCTATATAAAATCAGTAACTGTTGTCCAGAATTGATTGATTTACATATTGTTTATTTTTTAAGGATGAATTTTTTTCTTAATATGGTTCTCAAAGGTCAGATCAATAAAGTTTAGCTGTTTCACGCAGAAAGATAACTGAGTATGATACCTGTGTGCAGCACTTGGTGTTAGTTCCAATTATGCTGTTTAAAAGATATTTGGAGACAGTCCAGGTCTCATAAGTCAGAAGTAAAAATGGTCCAAAATCCAACAAAATTCTGAGTCAGTGTTTGCTTGTTATTCTGCAGATGCTTCCTTATGAATCTGGTTGTTTCTTCAGGCCTCTAAGGCATGGAGCTGTGCAGGCTGCAGTAGAGACAGAAAGCTTTAAAACTAAATCTGCTGTTGTGTATCATCGTTGTACGTCAGCCCAGCCTGGTTGATGTTAAAAAAGTTTTGTGTTCTTTTTTTCTCCATCCTGGCGTCTTTTACTGTTAATGAGTTTGAGCAAATGTGTAAAGTGTCTTTTATTTTTACCTGCTCCCTCTTACATGGCAGTGCATCCTTCTGTATCTCAGGTGGAGTGTGAGAAAACAGCTCTGCTCATGAACCTTCAAGAGTCGCAGACTCAGCTGCAGCACACGCAGGGCGCCCTGACAGAGCAGAGCGAGCGTGTCCATCGTCTCACCGAGCGAGTTAACACCATGAGACGTCTCAACGGGGACAAAGAGCTTGATGACCCGCAGGAGAGTGAGAAACCTGACGGGGGCTCCATATCACCGCCAACCAATGGTCACCATGACCCTGATATCCGTGGGTTTGAGACCCTGGAGTGTAAGTACAAGGTGGCGGTGACAGAAGTGATTGACCTGAAGGCGGAGCTAAAAGCCCTGAAGGAGAAGTACAACCAGGCAGTGGAGGGGCAGGGAGACGTCCACGGTGACGACAGAGTCCAGGCATTGTCTGAGCAGGTTAGTCGTGGTCATGGTCACCATTTTTATTGCAGCATCAGCCTCACGTTGACCTTACCAACCTCTGATCTGTTTCATCCAAGCAGGTCACTCATCTGGAGCGTAGTTATCGTGAGAGCAGGGAGAGGGTGGCGAGCCTGGAGGCAGAGCTCCGAGCAGCCACAAGCGTGTCCACGGAGAGTCAGGGCATGCTGAACGCAGCGCAGGATGAGCTGGTGACTTTCAGCGAGGAGCTGGCTCAGCTCTACCACCACGTCTGTATGTGCAACAACGAGACACCTAATCGCGTCATGCTGGACTATTATCGCCAGAGCCGCGTCACACGCAGCGGCAGCCTGAAAGGCTCAGATGACCCACGTGCCCTGCTCTCGCCTCGCTTGGCACGCCGCCTCGCTGCAGCAGCTGCAGCCTGCTCCTCCGACTCTCCACGCAGTCCCATGGACTCCCCATCCAAAGACGCCCACCACAACGAGGCATCCACCAACACAGCAGACTCTTCATCCTGTCATAGCAGCCCCACACGCAACCCCCCAGGCTCCCCATCCATTAACATCTCCCCCTGCCCGTCTCCAGTGCCCGCAGAGACGGGTGCAGACCTGCGGAAGGAGCCCATGAACATCTACAACCTGAACGCCATCATCCGAGACCAGATCAAGCACCTGCAGAGGGCTGTGGACCGCTCACTGCAGCTGTCCAGGCAGAGGGCAGCAGCCAGGGAGCTGGCTCCTATGCTGGACAAGGACAAAGAGCTGTGCATGGAGGAGATCCTCAAACTGAAGTCTCTGCTCAGCACCAAGAGGGAGCAGATCGCCACACTCAGGCTGGTGCTGAAGGCCAACAAACAGGTCAAGAGTTCATCTTCCTTTTTCCTTATGTTGTCTCTTTGCATTTAAGTCTGAGTATGTGATTTAATAAAACATTTTAATTCATGTTGCAGACAGCAGAAGTTGCTCTGGCAAACTTGAAGAGCAAGTATGAGAATGAAAAGGCAATGGTGACGGAGACCATGATGAAGCTGAGGAACGAGCTGAAGGCTCTGAAAGAAGATGCTGCCACCTTCTCATCTCTCAGGGCCATGTTTGCAACAAGGTGAGACAGGAAACATGAGACCACTGAGTGAGGCCTGTAACTAATACCATGATCATTTTAGTCTGGATCACAACGGACAATAAATCCTGATCATTTGAACTCTATGAATCACTGTCTCAATGTTAACGTTGACCCTTTGATGCACCACCATTGGGATTCAAGTGGACCCTTCTAGGCTGTCAGTTTTTATCCAGAGTTCATTCAAACTTGAGAGAAAAAGTTTAGTCCCATCATTACCTGACTGTTAAATAGCACTCTTGACCTCACCACTTTTTGAGGAATGGATAAATTATTTCATGGTAGACCTTCCTGCTGAGGTCTAGTTTTGGCCACGGGGCAAATGCACCAAGGCACTGATCCTTACACTTAAGTATAAGGGTCCGTGCCTTGGGATTGCTGTGCTATTACTTTTCTCTGTCGTACAGAAATTTTGACTTCAATGAAAAAATACTGCATCAAAGTCAATGGTAAAAACCAAAAAAGAGCAACTATTGGAGTTTTTCGAATGTCTTACTCTGGTGTACTTTCACCTAGAGACTCTATTTACATTTTCAAATTTTTTGCACAAGTCTTGTCTGTTGGTGGAGGAATCTGCATTTTAAAAGGTTTCGTAGTTTTTGAACACCTACGGTTCAATGACCATGATCATTTTTGGAGAAATTTTGAGATTATAATGGGTGTGTAATGCGGGGAATGTTCATGCCAGAGTGGGTGAAATCATCGGCTAGAGTGAGAGAAGTTGCATGAAATCGTCTTAAACTTTTCCCTTTCCACGCTTCATCCAGCCACAAATTACACTCTACACACGTTTTTTCCCCACAGTTTTTGACACACTTGTTTTGTCTCTAACAATATATTCATCTAAGCAGAGAGACTTACAGAATATAAGTGTTGCTCCTCATTGACACTAATACAAAGATTTCTGAAAGAGGCAGAAGGGACTCCTGTTTATATCTTGCAAATATGTCAAAACTATTTACTTTAGAAACACCAAAATCATATCAAAGTGTTCAGGAACTCCTTACAATGACTATGGCCTTCTTTTTTTCTGATAGGAGCTACCGTTTTATCAGAATAAGCCCAAAAGTGAGACCAGCACTGAGGCCAAAATCGCTCTTTTTCTGAACGTTTTGGCTGCCTCACCCTGCGGTGCATCTATCACCGTGGCAACCTGTGAGCCTCAGGCCAGGCCCACAGCTGAGACCAATCAACTAATCAGGGACTGCTCTGACATCACTGCATCATCGAATTACTTTCGAGCAATTTGATTAACGATAAAAAGCTGATTCTCAATCAGAATCCCAATTAGGGCCATGGGGACAAACACACCAAGGCACTGGCTCTTGTACAATAGAGATGCAATAAACTGTTAAGCAGGCCCTTATACAATAGTGCATGTGAACTTTTTCATATTCCTCTTCTGGACAAATTTAGATTTGCTACTAATCCAACAGCTTGAAAAGTTGTAGGACAAATTATATTTCAAAATGCGAGGTTTGATTGGGATCAGTGTGCCATCATTCTCTACTGTGTAAATATTTTGTGACGTAAGTTGCAAAAAACTGTGGAAAAATTGCAATTATTGGAGTTAAAGGAATGTTTGTCTTAGTTGTGATCCCTGTGTTTACTATCACAATGCTACTAGTGTTAATTATTTGAAATTTCTGAAATCTTCTTGCATGGATCTTTTCTTTATTTCTTTTTTTTTTCACTGCATTCAGAGACTCCAATCTGTTTTGCAGTCATTTTTATTCAACCTGAAAACTTACCTCAGCCTTTCTCCTTCCTTGCCAAGTGAAAAGTGTATTGAGAGTGTATTTAAGTTCATTGAATCTAACAAGTGCATTAACCTGCCATCATCCAATATCGAGTATTAGCATGTGTAAACTAAATCTTGGTTTCTTCCCCTCTTCTGTCTTTCTCTGCAGATGTGATGAGTACGTCACACAGCTGGATGAGATGCAGAGGCAGCTGGCAGCAGCAGAGGATGAGAAGAAGACTCTGAACTCTCTCCTCCGGATGGCCATCCAGCAGAAACTGGCCTTGACCCAACGGCTGGAAGATCTGGAGTTTGACCATGAGCAGACCCACAGGGGCCGCGGGGCCAAAGTGCCCAAGATAAAAAGCAGCCCGCCCAAAGTAAGTCCAAGAGGTGCCTACACGGCTCCCCCCAGCCCCACCAGACTTCACAGCCCTTCCATCCTCACCACCCACACCCTGAACACCTCTCTGACCCTCCGTAGTCCTCCGTCTTTGTCTTTGTGGACTCCTGACTCACTCTCTGAAACAATCCAGACCTCCGTTTCAACCACGCCTCACATCAATTACCCTCATTTGTCAGCGGGCATTCAGCCCATCATGATAGACCCCGAGAGTCTTACGGTAAAGTTCAGACGGCTGATTTATTCAAGACCAGACGTAGGTCACCTCTCCCCATCTCGCAACACAAGTAGGTCCGCCTCAGTCTCTCCTCGCCTGCGACGAAAGCAATAATTCTTCCTCATCATCTCCTGCTCCAGCCTAAATCTCTGCTGTGTACAATTATCAGAGTCCTCAGGTTGAGATGGGACACAGAGTGGAGAATAAACTGGTTTCACACGTCTTTGGTTGAACAATTAAAAACCCTCAGGAAGACTGAGCTGATGGTAGGGTGCTTAATCTTGAAAACATCCTAAAAACTGCACAAAAACTCCACTTACTGACTTTTAATCGTTCTTAACATAAAAGAAAGTTGGACTACAATGATGTTTCTCAGTGCTCAGAGAGTATGGGTAGGGTTTTAGAGGAAAAAACAAGTCAATAAATAAATAAATAAAATGTGCTGCAGCATCGGCTTCAGCATAATGACAGCACCTCCCTGTGGCAGACTCTGAGAATAACATGTAACTCTTCAAATCTCAGTAACAGCCTCAATTCCTAAAAGGTTGGGATGCTTTTGGTAAAAAGTAAAATCAAATCAACCCGAAGTTTCTGTGAAAATTGTATAAAGGTAGCATATCAAATATTGAAACTTAAACATCATTTTTTTTATGAAGAATTTACACCCTTTTAAATTTGATGCCAGCAACACATTTCAAAAAAGGACAAGAACAACCAAACATGTAGAAAGTTGTAGGAACATCTCCAACTAGTGAGGTGAATTTCCAACAGGTCAGTATAAAAAAGACATTCGGAGAGGCTGAGTCTGAAATCCTCGATCAGTTTAGTAACAATAAGGGGTGATGACCCATGATGGTAAATGTGACTCTGACAGCTGTTTTAAAACCTGTCACTGGCATCAACTGAAAATAAGCATAAACTTATCATTATACAACAAAGTTTCTCAGTTTCAACATTTGATACTTTGTCTTTATTATTGATTTAGTATTTCACAGTGTGTCAGCTTCTTTTTTAAATTGGGGTTGTTGTTGTAATTTTTAAATATCAAATATTACAGACTGTCAAATGAAACCCCCTTCATTTTTTTATGCATGCCTCAGTCAGTCACATCTAAACTTCTGTCAGAGAGCATTTGACAGGCTAAACACTCGGTGTGATGAGAAACCAGTCAAACCTCCTCTCTGTGCCTCAGCCCTCTCTCTGATTGATTTTTAACTCTTGTATTTTATCCCACATGAAGCATGAAAAGACAAAAACCAAAAGCAAAAGCTCTCAGGCACACACTCCTGTTTTCTCCACTAGATGTCAGTGTCTTCAAATATTTCCATTCTTTTCCTGTCAAATGCTGTTTGACCTCCCTTTCTCTTATCAATCCTACCTCAGATAATTGTATAATTATACTGTAAATTAAACAGCTTTAATATAATGATACCATGTGCACAAACAAAGACCTGACTTTGCTGAGTCAGACGGCAGCAGGTGTTGTGGAGTCCAGCAGGGTTGGATTGTTTAGCGTCCGCCCCTCTGTGTCTGTCTTTCTCTTTGTGTGCAGGACAAATCAATACAATATTGGATTTGAGAGTGTATGTTTGGTTAGATTGTTTCTCCTGGTGTTTTCCTCCCCCAGTGTTAATTGTTTTTGTGTGTAGAGACAGGTCCTGTCAGATGAGGCTGGTTTACAGCAGTAGTCATGTTCATGCTAGGCAGGAATGTATTGGCATGCAGCAGGTTCAGTTCTTTAGACTGACCACAGGTACTTTCCTGCTTTTCTCTGCGCCTGGGCTCATATTTATTCACCTGCTCTCAAGCTTCTCACATTCATTGATATTTTGAACCCTGATTTCAGCAGGAAGAGAATCACCTTCCACATCGAGGAGATTCAAAATCAGGTTCAACCTCTGAAGATAAACTTCTACAGTGTTAAAGAGAGAGTATTAAAATGTGGTCGTATGAGGTACTTGTCAGTAAGTGAGGGGATCAAGGTCAACTCAGCCCCATCATTGAAAAACTGCTTTGAGAGGGATCAGGTCAATCACGCTCTATTTTAAGAATATGGTTTTCTTTTAGGGATGCACCGATCCGATATTTGATATAGATATAGCTCCCGATACTGAAGAAAATTCTAGATCGGGTATCGTGACAATGGACCCGATGCATAGGGGCTGATCTATTCAGTCTAACTCTATGCTATGCGCTGTGAGTGGCATCCACAAGTAAATACGCCGAGCGGATGCACACATTGTTTTTTTTAAATGGAGCGAGCAAAGGGGTCTGCTATCTTGAACTTATCACAATACCTCAACCTACAAGCTTGGCAGCCACTTGCAATACCTGCGCAGTAAACATTCCAAGGGGCAGTGGTAAAACTTCAGGTTACAACAAAAGGTAATTCAGTGCGGCTTCTCTGTATCGGAATTGGATCAGTATTGGCCGATACTAAACTATAGATATCCGTTTCTGTATCAGAGGTGAAAAAAGCAGATCGGTGCATCCCTATTTTCTTTCTTTTCCTTTTTGCACAGTTAGCAGATGGAACACATCCCAGTTAGACTGAAATTGTTTCTGAGTACCTAGTGTGTAGGATCGTCTGTGTGGTGAAGTCTGTAGAGTTTATTCCCGCTCAGTCTAACATTTGCAATTTTTGTACATATATACAGTTTATTTCAACACAGCAGGAGCTCTATTGACTTGTACTTTATGCAACCACTCTTATAAATAAGTGAACAATCCCTTCAAGTTGCACCATGACATAAAATCATCAGTTCCTTGACAAGGATCTGAGTGGTGCTTCAGTATGAAATTAAGCGCTATCAGTAAACCAGCATCCTCTCTGTCCCTGACATGGCCTCCCCTGTCTGTCCTTCGTATTTTCTGTCTCTCTGTCTAACCCAGAGTGTCACCACTCTGTATATCTGTCTAATTTATCAGTTTCTTGTAGATTGTCAGCAGCCTGCTGCCTCAGTACCGTCACTCTCCCCACAACTAAGGCGAGGGAGAGCCTCCCGAGCCCGCAGGTAACCAGCTGTAGTACCTGTTAAAAGTAGGCTCATCCACACTTCTATCTATCTATCTATCTATCTATCTATCTATCTATCTATCTATCTATCTATCTATCTATCTATCTATCTATCTTTCTATCTATCTATCTATCTATCTATCTATCTATCTATCTATCTATCTATCTATCTATCTATCTATCTATCTATCTATCTATCCATCTATCCATCTATCTATCTATCTATCTATCTATCTATCTATCTATCTATCTATCTATCTGTCTATCACACTGCAGTAATGATTTAGATTTTTGTTCTGCATGAATAATAGTCACTACTTATTGTTTTATAACATGTAAACCACTTCAGTACTAATAGTATGACATGGATGCATTTGCCTTTTTGTTATGGCATTTCAAAAAATGTTGCACAAGGTCAAACTCTGACTTTAAGCTGCAGGATTAACACTGAGCACATACTCTTGTTCCTTCTGCTTGACATACATTTCAGAGTCACAAGGGTTAGTATTAACTTTAGAAAGGTCACATACATCTGTGCTAACAGCCAACAGCAGCACTAACTTTAAAGACAGCCTTTATCTTCAACTCTACACTCAGTTTCTACAAGGATTGTCTGGCAATAACTCGTCTTTCTTTTCTCACTGGACTGAAATGTTCTTATGAGACGACTCAGAAACTGCGGACAGATCTGAGATTGTGTTTGGTTTCAGTTTGTCACCTCACTGTCTCCTTTAACTCTGTTTTCCGTTGTACTTTTTCTCACCTGATACTTTGTCTTGAAGTATGGTTTAATCTGATCCTCCCTTGTCTCTGGCATGGTTGAAGGGGAAAGTTTGACTTTTTGGGAAATTTATGATATAATGTGTCCTCATGTTAAGCATTGATGAGAATGATATCACTCTCATGTCTTAGCTATTAAATAGTTTTAGGGCCAGAGATGGGAAAACATCAAAAGAAAAAGAAATATGAATTTGTAGAAAAGAGATGAAAAGATGAGGAAAAAAATGTTTTGGTTGGAAAAGAGGTCCAAATCAGTGAAATTTTGAGGGATACAAAGTCAACAGTTTCTTAACCAAATTTCTGACTTATACAATCTCAACTTTTGATCGAAATCCCATACATTCATTACTTTATTCTTTTTTAAAATTGAATTTATTTAATTAGGACGACACACATTCATCAACATTTTTGCAGTTTGCATCTATGTAAAAACCAAATTTTATCTTAAGTCCTGAGACAGGTACAGATATAAGACAAAAAAAATAAACAATAAACAATGTACAGCTTTACTGTTATGGGTTTATGGCTTCTTCTCTCGCAACTTTTCCTTGTGAACTCAGGACTTTATACTTATGTATTATCACCTCATTCTCATCACACTCATTTTGTAAATGTTATGAAAGCAGTGAAGCAGATCACAGGTGTCACGGGAGGGAAAGTAGGTTTGACCTTCCAAGGCCCAAATAGATGAAGAGGCCCTAAAAGAAAAAGAAAATTACTATTGCTTGCTAACTTGCTAACTAATAACTGTATGAGATTAAATGAGCCTGATACATTGAATCATTTCCATCTGGAGAAAGAGAGACCCCTCTCACCTCCTCTAAATCTGTAAAATGATCTTAGTTTTGAAGATAATTCTTTAGACTATAAAGTAGTGAGTAGGTCACTCATTTCTCATTTCAGCAGATTTACTACAACCTGCAGATTTCTGTTCTGTCACGATTGAAGCTTTCAAATTAAGCCCATTAGTGTCTTGTAACACAATGTTTTTCATCTATATCATTGTGAGTATTAGCATACAATAGCATTTTAAGTCTAAGCATGTATCATGCTGCCTTTGGTATTGTTTTTGAACTCGTATTTTCATAGAGTAACGCAAAGTTATAGATGTTAAAAGCTCTCAGAGGGTCGCCTGCACACTGAGGTTGTCTGGGCTGTTGCAGTGGGGCCTCAATACTCATTGTCATAAATCAAAGAGCTGATCACAGCATCCCTAAAGCTAAGCAAACAGAAGTTAAAACTTCACCACCAAATATGAGAAATATGAGAGTCAGTCTTCTCATTTGAACTGCGACCAAAGAGAAATTTCAAGTATTTCCCAAAAAGAGCTTTCTCCCTGAAGAAAACCATGTCACTGTTTTTCTTGACATGTTATATTCCAGTTTGATTTGTTCTTACTTTTCTCTTCCATTAACTCTTCTCCTCTTTTTCAGCCAGTAGATAACCGAACTTTACCCTTTTCTCTTGTCTTTCTGCCTCCTTTCAGTCCTAAGTTATCAGCAAACCGCTCAGTCCTGTCCAGAAGAAGTAGCCTCTTCTCCCCCTGCGACCCTCGTAACTGTCTCGCTCAGCCTCCTCAGCCCCCCTAAGACGTGATGCCTGACCTCCCCTCTCCAGCCCGGGCTCTGCTCCTGGCCTGGTGGGAGTCTAAAAGACGCTTAAAACAGGGGGGCTCCTGCAGATTCCCCCCTCACCCTCTCAGCCAGCCAGCCTTGCAGTCTAACCTGGTGCTTACTGGACTCTGTGACACCCCACCCCACCTCCCACCAAGTGACTGGGCTCCCCTGGTTCCTCGGGTCACAGAAGAAGAGCAGGACTCTCTTCTTCTCTGGAAACAAAGGAATTGAGGCGCAAAAAGCCAGAGTGACAAATCAGGGGAATTTTTCCCTTTGTGGTATCAGTATTTATTACCTATTTATTTACTCTATTGATTATTTATTTACAAATTGATTTATGAATATTTTGGAGCTATTTATTACAGGAATGTTTTCTCTTTGTTGTTTGTCATTTTTCAAGACAACAGTTTAAAATCAGAGGTTTAACTGCTGTGGTGGACAAGACTTACAGCAGAGCTTCAGCAGCGCTCTAAGAAACAGGTTTAGTGACACTGTACAGACCTTAAAGGAGACCTATTATTACTTTAACACATTTGTCCGACATTACAGTGACAGGTGTCCAAAGTAAACCTTGGAAAAGTTTGAAAACATAAGAAACACAGCTGTTGGTGTAATCCCCAGGCACTCAAAGTATCTTATTTTCAGTTCCTTATACAGTCGAGGGTATGAACTATTTGCATCTTTGCCCCCATGATTGTCAGTGGCAATCTACTGTTTGGTCGATAACCACAAGCTTGCAGGAGATCTGCAGAAATATGACCAAAATGAAAATGAGCACAAAGTACAGACAGGAAGCTCCGTCTCTAACTGTATGCAAATCCGGTGTAGAGCATCATTGAGCTTTAAGTCACTTTAAACAACAGCTCAGATGCAGCTCAGATGTTTTCTTGGTAGTGTAACTTTCAGGTCATTTTTATGACTACCAAGCTGTGTAAAAAGTAACACCCAGAAGCCGGATTTAACATTATATCAGCAAAAAAGCAGCCAAAATGAAGCTATGAGGCAGAGGCTGATTCGTGCTGAAATAAGGGTTTTTACACATACTGCTGTAAGATGAATATAGAGGTTTTTCTAACAGCAAATTATGCATCGCTCATGTTTTAGCGTCCCAGACCAACATAATCAAAGTTGAAAATTCCTTAAAAAAAAAAAGACTTTGATGGTGATCTGGCTTGTCAAATGAGCTAAAAACATATCACTTCTTTTCTCCAAAAATAACATCTTCAGAGTCAGAATCAACTTTATTGAACAGATTTGTGTACACAAACAGGGAACTTGACAACTGTTATATTCAGTTCTCTCTTTTCACTCCTTCTCAGGGTCTAATTCACAGAGCAAATTGCCCAAATGATGTTCAAGAGTAAAATGCCTACAGATCTGTAGCATCTCCACTCCCTGCTGCACAGAGCTGTGCTGTGCACTGTCTTCCTCACAGATAAACAGAGAGAAGTCCTCACCATTTTATTGCAGAGTGCATAATTCTTATGTGATCTAATCTTCTGAACCTTACAAAATCATTTAAAAAGTATAATAGGTCTCCTTTAAATCTGGTGTTATGATAATCCAACATAAACATGCCATTTTTTTCCATAGGTGTTTCAGTTAATTGGGTTTAACAGAGAGACTAATGACGGTGAAGATGATGTTACAGAAGCAGTGTTTCTTGAGGTGATGATGGGTGGATTTCAACTACCTTTCTAACATCACTACTATTTCTTTAGATGCTTGTGTTTTTTATACAGATTTTATTTGCAAACATTTTTTATACTTCTTATTATTTATTCATTTTTTACAGCAGACTCTAGAGGCAGAGGCGTGTCAGTAAGGTAGCTCAGATCTCTTTAGAGGCTGGGATAGATGAGGGGCTGAGTGTTTGGGATCAGGACTAGGGCTGTTGGCCTTTCTTTGTTTCTGTTTTGCCTTTTGAATTGCACAGGTTTAAGTGACCATGGAGTGAAGTGACCTCCAGCTTTTTAACATTAGAGGATTGCCAGAAGGTGTGCCTCCTCTAGAGTAATCCTCTCTGCCATTTCAACATCGTACTCTCACTGTAAAATATTGTCTGTCTCTTCTGTGAGGTCTGTCACTGTATTCGCCACAAACCCAGGAAACTGTTATTATAGTTCATCCTGCAGTCCCAGAAATGTCAGTCTAAGACACGTTGCCGACATCCAGTTTTCTCACGTATGTCATGAAACCTCCATGTTCATCTCTCTCCACATGCTTTCTCCAATCAGTATGTTATACTGTCCAAGCACAATGATGCAAAATGCATTCAAGCAATATATCTGCTCCACTTGTGGGATAATTAGACAAATTATTTCCAAAATCTTCCAACCATTTCTGAAACGGTGAACCAACCAGCAGGCTGACAGCAACAGTGAAGCAGCAGGAGTGTCACTGACTTCTTCAAAGACAGATAAAGACTGTTCACACGTGGATGTATCTTTGACTTTGTTGTATATTAAAGTTCCCTCTCTTCGTCTTTATACCCTCATGATGTCTGTAATGTAACTAAATTTGTTTCCAGGTGGAAATTAATGAGATAAACTGAAACTACAGAGCCAGTAAAGTGTTAGAATGACAGAGAAAAAAACTTTTCTTTCTCATCAGTGATGGATGAGTGGACTCTTCTGTTCTCTGTGTGCACATCTGTAGGATCTGTCTCTGTTCGCAGTGCAGATTGGTCCGAAAGTATCTTCTAGAAACATGCAGGCTCACTGAAGACATAACTCTCTGGGATTGTTTGCACAATATAGCAATGGATGAAGAGGAACTAACCCAGTGGAAAAGAAAAAGAAAAAAAGGACTGACCCAAAAACAATGATAGTGGTGGGTTTGAAGGTTCTCCTCCATAAAAACACTCTTTAATTGGTTTCACAAGTTAAATAAAGACCTGCCCTTGGATTTGTATCTGACTGTGTTTGTGTCGCTTTCTCTGTCTTGTTGCATCGTGTTGCAGGTGATACATAATACATGTACACCAACAGCTTTTAAGACACTTTAACATCAGCTTTATGTCTTACTGGGATGCTGACAGGAATTGTAATAATAATAATAATAATAATAATTCATTTTATTTGTACAGCGCTTTTAAAAACACTCAAAGACGCTTTACATAGTACGTAAAATTCAAGATAATAAGACAAAGACATGAAAACAGTAAGATGGACAAAACAGTTAAATATTAAAAGCAATTTTAAATAAGTGGGTTTTTAAAAGGGATTTAAAAGTAGTGGAGTCAGGGCAGTGTCTGATGGAGGGAGGTAGGGAGTTCCAAAGGGTAGGGGCAGCTGAGGAGAATGCCCGATCCCCCCAAGTTCGGTGCTTGGGCCGTGACAGTGGGGTGAGAAGATGGGCAGAGGAGGAACGGAGGTTACGGGGGGGTACATGAGGCTGGAGTAGGTCGGTGAGATAGGAAGGGGCTTGATGATGAAGGGCTTTGTGGGTGAGAAGGAGGATCTTGAACATGATGCGTTGCTTGATGGGGAGCCAGTGTAGACGGAGGAGGATGGGGGTGATGTGATCTCGTGAACGGGTGTGGGTAAGGAGGCGGGCGGCAGAATTCTGGACTATCTGTAATTTGTTGAGGAGTTTAGAGGGTAGACCGTACAGGAGGCTGTTGCAGTAATCTAACCTTGAGGTGATGAAGGCGTGGACCAGGGTTTCTGCTGCGGGGAGGGAGAGAGATGGGCGAATACGGGCAATGTTTTTGAGGTGAAAAAAGGCTGATTTAGTGACCTGTTTGATGTGTTGTTCAAAAGTGAGGTGGGTATCAAAGATGAGTCCAAGGTTGCGGATGGAGGAGGAAGGAGACAGGGGTGAGTTATCAGCTGTGATGGAGAAGGGGGGGATGGATTGGGTGATGGATTTGGGGCCAATGATTATCATGTCGGATTTGTCACAGTTCAGTAGAAGGTAGTTGTTGGTCATCCAGGTCTTTATTTCGGAGAGGCAGGTTGAGAGGTTGTAAGAATTGAATGTTAACAAAAGAAAAGAACGCACAGTTAATCAGGCTCACACACTTGAGTTCGGAGTGAAAGAGTCACCATGTTTGTTATAAATATCGTCAATGAGGACATGATTTGAATTCCGCTCGGGTGACACGGACTTGAAGGACTCAAGACTCGGATTTGGACTCTTAGTTTGGTAACTTGGCCACAATATTTTGTGCAGTATTTTTGTGTCCTGAAAGGCCTACAGTCAGCACACTTACATGCTCAGTTAAGCTACAGTTATTGCTCAGGTTGTGGTTTAACTGGACTTCAGCCCTTGTCCCAGTTTACATATACTGTGGAACAATCTGAATATAGTCTCATGTCTATCTCTGCTACAGTAGTTGGCAACATGCTCCCTTCACAACTGGGTCCTCTCAGGGTTGACCTATAATGTACCAAAACAATTGACAAACGTGTTGGTACGTGGCTAACAGGATGTACATCAAAAAACAGCGTCACTTTTAAAACTCTGAACCTTTTGTTCATATAATACAACATATAATTTTTCATCCTGTCTTTGTCTTTCAGGCTAACATGTCCACATGTTTCATAAAAGCCCAGTTTCAGTCAGACTATTACAATAAATACATGTTTTGATCAATGTGTAAATGTACAAGAGAAGGGCAGCATTTCAGTCTAGAAGCTGACTCAATATTTTTACACTTAGTACCTTTTACATTATTACCACCTGGTAAGTGAAGGCATGCTGAACATCCGAGCTTCTCCTCTGCAAATGTTTTAAAAATGATCAGGACTGTGAATTATTAGAATTATTATCTTCTTTAATTATTTCTTCTTCACCACATTTATGACCCAAATTCAACGTCAATTAGGACAGGAGCTTTCATTAAGATAGATTCTACTGATTTTATAACTATCATGATCAAAAATTGATCAGATTTATAATCAGCATCTCAAAAATTGACTCTACACTGCACGCCTTTCTGTATGCATGCGTTTGGTGCCCCTTAACAGTAGGAGCATTGTTGAGGTGGAATAATGAGGAGATCTGCACCGTCAGTACGCGCTGACAGGGGAGGGGGCGGTGCTTAGGGAAACTCTTCCTCCAAGGTGACATTTCTTCAGGGGTGGGGGATGAAGTCGAAACACCTTACACATGTGCGCAGCTGTTTACCAAACTCCCGGGTCCACGTTTTAAAGGGGATAAACGCCAGCCCAGTATAAACCTTTTCGGTTCTTCAGGTGCGCTTGATTTATCCGTGAGGAGCGCGCGACTTTTGTTGTTTTGCCGTCACTTTTGAATGCGTTTGACTTCAGGGTTTCAATGCTTGAGCTGTCAGAGCCTCACAGAAGAATGGAGGGATTTAGCAGGGTCGCTTTTCGCAGGAAACAAACGAGTATGGATACGTCGGAGCCAGAGGAAGAGGAAGGTGAGTTTTTTTAAGTGATTTTGTCGTCATATCAACCCAACAAATGTGTCTAAGAAGTGATCCTCCCGTAGCCTCAGATCACATTTTTTACAACCACGTTGAACTCTGATCTACTGTTTATAAATCACAGTTTTGTCTTATCTGTCCAGTTTTGCCGGCTTGTTGGACATTAAAGTTTTGTGTCATGTTTTGGGTGACTCCATATGGAAACTGTGCGCTCTCACCTCTGGATTGTTTATGGGTCTCAGGAAAACTGGAGAATTAGGCCATTAGAGGCTTTAAGTCTTTATCCGGTGAGCTGGTGACTCAGTGTTTTGACCCTCTGGCTGCTCCAGGTCATGTTTTAACCATCATGTTTTTGTCAGGCTGATTGAGAAAGTATGGAAGGTGAGGACTGTAACACACCTACATTACAGCCCATGTTTACACATCACTTCTGACTGCTCAGCAGGTATGAAGGACTCGAAGGCATGTTCTAACCTGTTGTGTAACCATCCACATGCTTCAGGGCACATTTCTTTTCTTCCGGGGGACCACTACTCCTCAGGAAGACTGAGAACTCGATGTTCTCAGGATTCATCTCTCAGGATCATGCAGAGAAAGTTCTCTGTGCACGTCTGTTCCTGATCAGAAACTGTATGTGGATCTGTTTCTGTGCAGGTTCCAGATGGAGATTTGCAGAGATACGACCTGGCAGCTGTACCTGAAAGTTTGCCCAGGCTTTGTTGTGATGAAGTACTTATTTTTCTCTAAAACTGGAATCCTAATACATGCCAGCACTCCTGCTGTGGTGTGTTACTGTCTGGGCACGACCCACTGAGCCGCTGCTTTGTCTTATCTTGCTGCTCTGAGGAGTTCTTGTGCAAACAAGCAGCTGAGGAGATTCACTGTAGCTGCATTTTGATCTGAACTTTGCTCGGAGATTTATATACCTCTGTTATGATCAGACAAGGTGTCTGTCAGCAGTCAGTTACAGGTCTAAGGTAATAAACTGGGCACAAGGACAGGAAGTGAAGGAATCACTGAAATACCCAGAGATCTTATCTGTCAGTGAGTCACCATGTGTTAGCAACACTGGAGTCAGATTTCTTACAGACACTTGACATCAGTATACATCACCGGTATGTTTCCACTTTTAGCAATATGCCAATACGACTTGGATTTAAATGAAAGTCTGTTGTTATAATATTACTATTTCCTATAGCCTGATGTATTTAATAATCAACAGTGTGATTCATGACTGTTTTTAAATGCAGAGACTAATCAGAAACTCTTTATGACATTGGCCAGGTACATTTAAAATAAACTTTATCATCATTTTAGTCCTCAAAGTGAAAGTATCATTATCAATGAAGCATCGTAAAAACTTAAATGAGTAGCCAAGGCTTCCTCTGGGTTTATTTAGGATAGGTGAAGATAGACAGTCAGTGATCAGTTGTGTTTGGCAAAATAAAAAATGAGACACTTAAGGACACAAACAACTAGATAAAAAAAGTTGTATACAGGCTGCAAATAGACACCCTGTTACCCGGTTACTCAAAGGGGTCCAGAATTTACACTGGGGAGGGTTTCATTATGAGTTTGAAAACACTTGAAAACAGACAAATGGAGCACAGTTTATGTAAATACGGGATCATACAGTCAGAAATGCTTGTAGAGTGAGTTTATTTTAGGCCTGCAATAACAAAAATATTGATCATTTCCATAACTGGTACCAGCAGTGAAAATGTTTAATCATTTTCAGCAGCTTTATGTTTTCAGAACAGCTTCATTTTCATATAGCATGCATGTTACCAGATTCAACCATTTAGACCGCTCATGCATAAATTCTAGACTAGAGAGTATAAAGCTCACCAGAGGTGCCTGACATTCCTCCAGATTTTGGCGCCCCCTGTGGACAAATCAGCCTTTGCATATCTTGTCCTCAAATCTAGAAGCCAAACATCCTCAGTCTCACAGTTCAGACTTGGTTTTCCTCCTCTGGACTTGAAGTTGGATAGTTAAAAAAGGATCCTGAAGAAGACAGACTGTGAATTTTTGTGATTTGGATGAACTGGAAACTGAGTTTTATTTCTGTGTACACTGTAAAAAATACATTTACCTGAAAAAGTTATTGTTTTAAAAGGCTGTTCGCCAAAAGCCTGACATAATGTGGCAGCCAGATGAACAAAAACTAGATTGGCCATTTAAATTTGACAAGTTCAAGCTGCTAATTTTGTCTTGAAGGCTGGGAAAGAAGATGCGATGGCCTCTTTAATTAGTGATGGTTTGTGTGAACTTTGATTAGTTTTTGTCTTTTTGTTCAGAGATTGACCTGTTCTGGCCTCTGACCCAGAGTGTATTAACTCATACTTCATTTAAGTCCATATGGGCTGACTGACTATGTAAATAAATGAATGACACAACCTTCCATTTAAACTCCTATAACACTCACTGGATACGGAATAAAAAGAGCTCAAATTAAACACAACAATATCTCCCAACATATTTAGGAGTGTTGTCGAGAGTATCGTGAAAGAAGCATGTGGTGGTTTTTCTTGAAAGCCTCTGTTGACTGTGTGGTGTGTGACTGTTTTTCTGTGTTGTTCTGCTACCTTGGCCTGGTCTCTGCTGCATTTAAAATCCCAGTGGGACTCCCTGGTAAAATAAAAGTTATTGTTTTTACTTCCTCATCTGAATCAGAGCTGCAGAATCACCTTTAACTTGAGTATTAAAAAAAATTGAAAATCAGGATGAGGGATCACTTGAAAAGTGTTAGCTAGGCTCACTTTTAAATGAGTTGATAGATTGTTGGACTATTTTGCAGCTTTCTCTGTTAGGACTCTCTGGGATTGTGAGTCTCAGAGGAATATTGTTGATTTAATGAGCTTGAATCAGAGAATGAAATCAAAGTTGTGCAGGACATGTTAAAATTGTTCGTCTGCTGTCCATCACGCTCAGCTATTTTAGAGTTTATGCCCGTCAGTGTGATGCTTGTGTTGCACTATAGCTGCGGAGATAAAAACCCTGAATTGTCTTTGGATATTATCACACTCTTCAGAGAGCTGTGCTTGTAACTGAAGTCAACAGTTAGCTTTCTCTGGGATGGTTATGAACTTTACAGCACACTGCCTGAGTGTGTGTGTTGTTGAAGTGAAATGTATTTAGTGTTTAAAGCCCAAACAGCCAGTGGGTGTTTCGGTTTGAGCTGCTGTGGCTGTGAGGACAGCTGTAACACTCTGTAACAAAGGGTACGTTTGTTTTCTGTGTGCAGGGAGGGACACGGGCAGTGGGACTGGGTGAATCGGAGGCTGTGTAGCCTGTTTGCCTCCTGCTCGGCGGATTGTTTGACTGCCCTGATGCATATTCACCCTGAGCCGAACCCTCTTAGTGTCCTCTACGGGCTTTCACTTGACACAACAACAGAATCAGTGTTGTGCAGCTCGCTTCATAAAGGCTCCAGAGATTATTGCTTTTATGTGCCGTACTTTGCTGTACCACACCAGTTCAAGAAGAGTGCAGATAGGCATCGCTCCATGTGTGGTTGGTATGTGAACTCTGAAAGGTCAGCTGGAAAGACTGCTTTTCTCTCTGTGCTTTAAATGAAGCCAGAGAGACAATTGAAAAGCTGAAGGAAAATTTTATTGAATGTGTTTGTAAATAATCAGGTGAGCATCTCCAACCTTCTAAGTATTGGATGGCAGACTGCACGCATGAGCAGATGACATGTTGTTTTTCTGCATGCTTATCATATTATTTGATAATGTGTTGGCTTTTTGTCAACTGACACAAAGAGCAGGGGGAGCCAGTGTCCTCAAGCAAATAAATAAATATTTAAACCTATGAATTTCCGTTTTTTTTTTTTTCTTTTTTTTTTTTCTTTTCAATCTGAACCTCTGCTTTTATTCCTCAACGCTATATTTTCAACATTTTTTGGACTCTGAATGTCAGGTCTTTTTTCCTTCATATTGAATTTAAGATTTCAAACTATTTTTCCACTTTTACTTTTTTGTCAACATAGTCAAATAAATGAACATAAATTGAACTTTTGGACTTTTCCTTCATGTTAAATTTCAACCTTTTTCAGGAATTGCGTCATTTTTCTCTTGAGTAAATTGAGTAGATTTTGACTTTGATTCAACTTTGTCCTTTTTAAAAAAAAATATATATATATATATATATATATATATATATATATATATATATATATTTTGTGATTTCAACCTCATTCATTCAGAATTAAAGCATAAACTTTTGTTGACATAAAATTCAGTTCAATCCACAACATTTATTTCCAAGTTATTTTTTAATTTAACTTTAATTTGAATATTATGTTTTTTCCTCAACATTTTATTTGGACTTTTCTAGAAATAATTTGTACTTTTTTCATCTTGACTTCCCCCCTTTTTTCCTTACATTGTAGTTTGATTTTTTCTTACACTGAATTTCAAATTTTTTAACAGCACTTTTTACATTTTCAGTTTAATGAATTGTTTTGATGCCCGGTGGTAAACATTCATTCTTCTCACACTGAGAGACCCAAACATTATTAATAATTTCTTTATTTAATTCACTTCCTTGAGTTTACCCTGTCACGCCTCACAGTCCAGGCGATATCAGAAGGTTAATGTTTGCTCAAATGATAATACTGTGTGTGTGTGTGTGTGTGTGTGTGTGTGTGTGTGTGTGTGTGTGTGTGTGTGTGTGTGTGTGTGTGTGTGTGTGTGTGTGTGTGTGTGTGTGTGTGTGTGTGTGTGTGTGCGATGGTGGGTGGGCTGCACCAAAGCAGGAAGTGTCTAATGTGTTTGTTACACTCTGTTAGTTACACCCTCTCATACTCACAAACATCAATTATTTCCAACCAGCACTCAGTCGCTGCAGTTTGTACATCCACCAGTAGGTGGGGGTAACTGCCCAGGATCAGTCAGGGTCTTTCCATTGCAGAGCAGGTGTTAAGACTTTTGATCAGGGTTTATTTAGTTTACCAAAATTATGAAGATAAATGTTCATCGACAACCTTTTTTCTGCATTTACAAGCTAATAATAGCCCACATTACTGCTGATATAAGCTCTGACAGTTACACATTTGTTTTGTGAGGGAGATTATGATGAGATGAAAATGTTTGTAATCCAAAATATTTCACATTTTAAGTTAAGTTTATACTACAAGTGTCCTGTGGGGCAGATTCTCTGCTCTCATGTTTCTGCTTCTTTTTCATTTATAAACTTTTCCTGGTGTTCGTTGACAATCACAAAATACTACTGGCAATGAGGCAACTTCAGGTTCATATTTGACATTTTTGTGCTGCCATTAGCGTTAATGACTCATAATTTTGTCCTAATTTGGATCATATTAGTAAATTAGTACTTTTCACTGTAATGATCAAGTCTAACCTCTTGAAGGTGCTGCTGAGCAGAGTGAACATACTGTGTCCAGCACCTGCCCAGGGGCGTTTCTGGACTCAAAGACACTGGGGGCTGAGCCCACCCCAACCCCACAAAATAAAAGGAGAAATGGAAAATAAATACAGCCATAGTGGTTACAGGACATTTTATTTCTTGGCTTGAAGTGTAGTGCCTCTATATTAGTTTATCTGTGGGGAACACAGTCTAAACGTAATCATCCAATTGAGGTGGGGAATATAGGTAGGCTGATTAATTGGGTCAAATGAAAAAAATGAAGTAATCAGATCTGCAGCCACTACAATCAGCTAAAGAATAAGAGTTCATATTTGTCTGCGGCATTGATACGTCATGATCCATAGCATTTATAGGCTAGCACAATATAGGTTCTTTTCATATCATATATTTCTTTCATTTCCTGAATTTACACAGATTTCTTGCCAAGATAACCATGTTTATTTATGGAACAATGGCTTTTATCATTATTATTGGATTGGTATATTTTATTAAATGCAAAAACCACAAAAACAACATGGTAACAGCATCAAACATCAGCATCAATATCAGCTGATGAAAAAACTTATTGGTTGACCTCTGGTGGCTTAATATAGATGTATGTCTGTGTCCAATTTTTCCTTATCGCCTCTCAGCTCAACACTTCAGTCTGATTTTGCTCAGATAGATTTAGAAAGCACTCAAGTTTCCTGGTTTCATGTGACTGACCGGGAAACTGTTCCTGAGACTCTAAGAGGACAGGAGGACCTTTTTCTGTGCAGGAAAAACAATGAGGTGGAGAGAGGAAACTAACAATGTGCTACTTTTAGACTGTTTGTACAGAAATGTGTAACAAACGTCTTCAGAAAAACAAGGTTGGTAAAAAAGGTCCTTGGATGCTTCCTTAAATACCACCTTTAGGAGACACACCTCCACTAAGGATATCATTTCTGTAAATGGGATGATTTATTACCTGAACATCCTTTATTACCTTTGAACCTCATCAGCTGAGTCAGTAAAGGTCTGAAGCTGTCAGAGCGTTCTGGTCAACAGGAGGCTGAATATCTGCTGTGTGTGGCTCTGTTTTTCTTTCCATGAACCAGCCCATGTTTCCTGACTTCCTTAGTTGTTTCCTCTCCTCACTTGCATTGTTAGCCTGTGAGTTTCTTCTCACTCTGCTCTCAGTCTGAGATTGTTGGAGGTCAGACCTTCTCCACACTAAGAACCAAACTGGACTTTGAGGAAGAACCGCCTCTGAGACAGAGAGGAAGATATGCAGCAATTATTACCCAACCCTTTTTTTTCCTTACCTTTGCGAAATTGAGGACATCCCGTTAGTAAGAGGAGTGAAGGATGGGCAGCGTCTGACAGTCGGATGACTCGACTTCATCTTCAGTCTTGTCTGTTGGCCCCGAAGCAGAGGAGGATCAGAGTCCTGTCAGGGGGTCTCTCCGCTTCTTTGTTTCCAGGCGGAGGTAGGGGAAGGAAGAGGAGAGGGTCTGAAACTGAAGCGTGTTTCAGGACATTTCTTCCAGAGCAGAGATTTTCCTTGACCTCCCAGTCCCATTTCTTCTCCTCTCTCTCTCTTGCGGTCTGTCTGTCAGCGTGGACACGACACGGACTGCCTGACTGCCGCCTGCTGGAGATGTCATTTCAGACGTGTTGTCTCTGGTAGGTGATCCTTACTGACAGTGAGAATGAACACTGTCGTTACTTAAATACAGACTCGATTCAGGAGGAGAGCTTGGGTTTCTTTCTTTTTTTGTCCTTTTTTTTTTAAAATAATAGACACTGGACTGAGAATGAAACGAAGGCGCAAGTACTGGTTTTGGAGCCGGAAAGGTAAAGCCCCAAAGATGTGTCTGCCCTGCTGTTATGGTAAGAGTTTAACACTGACACAGAAAATGTTTGGCTTTATGAGATGTGGGTTAAAAGTGAAACTAAATCTGCTGAGGTGATGTTAATGGATCCGAGATATGATGCTGTGCGGCCTTTAATGTGCTGCAGCTCCATAAAATAACAGCCAGTGATGTGAAAACTGAAAGGCTCCCTTTCCTCTGTAGTTGTGTCTTGGCCTGGGTTCAGTAAGAAAGTCAGCGGTTTGTCTACACGATGGTTGGGTAAATACTTGGTTTAGTGTTGCTGTCACATTGAGTACCAGGCTCGGTGATATGTCTCAAGGCTTTACGGGTTTTGTGGGGGCCTCGTGGTGAACTTCTCCTTTTCTCCAGTTGATGCTGTGTCCAATTTGTTTGTCTTGTATGTATTTTAAATTTCCCATGAGAACAACAGAGTGTATAATCGAGTAACATCTTCATCTTACTGTTTTCATGTCTTTGTCTTATTATCTTGAATTTTACGTACTATGTAAAGCCTCTTTGAGTGTTTTTAAAAGCGCTGTACAAATAAAATGAATTATTATTATTATTATTAACATACAGCTGAAGTTAGAATAAAACTAAAAAAACATGTACAGATTGATTATTTTATGCACATTAAAAAATACAATATACATAGTTATCTCAGCCAGTCAGATATTTAAGATGGATTTTAGTTGGATCAAATATACAGTATAGGATACAGAAAGGTTAGAAAAAGATGATGGTGACAGCAGCCTTGTCGGGGCTGATATGAACATGATGTTGTCAAACTGCTGATAATTGGCCTGATTTATCAGTTTGTCTCTGTTTTGTTCCTCTTTGTGTCTGTCTGTTAATTTTTTTTCTGGAATTATATTTCTGAGCCATGATCTGCAGATGCGCGTACTGTACAGATAATATTGTGGATCCCCAATAAAAATCAATGAAGCACATTGTGAACTAAGCCCTCGTTGGGTCATTGAGCTTCAGTCTGGACTCCATCTGGATGGTCTAACAGTTGTAGATCTGCACAGCAGAGTGTGAGGGAGAATTTTAATCCTCCATGTTGGAAATAAAACAGACGTCTTTGTTCTAAAAAGCCTGGGAACCGTTTCCTCCTCTTAAGACCCTCATCCAGACTCTATGGCCTTTTTGGCAACATTCCTGATGGCCCATCACCCTGCAGTGTTAGTGTGCTGTGTGTCTTGAACGCAGCTTGGCAGGGCGGCTATAGTTTGTATGTGTGTTGCCACACTGCAACCCCCCTCAGCTGTGCACCTTTCTCTGGGTGGTGTTATCCTCAGTGAGCCGGTCTGACTCACCCTCATTTATTAGCAGAGCAGAGGAAACAGGCTGAAGTGTTCAGCTTTCATTCTCTCTGGCAGGAAGGAAAAGGCTGGGAGCTCCAGCCGGCTGAGTCCTTTCACCAACATCATTGTTTCAAGGTGGGAGACGGAGTTACAAGAAGGGGTGGAATAAATGTTTAAATTAGATTTAACAGGTATTTCCAACAGCTGCAGAAGTGTACTGGTGGACAATGGCTGAATATTTGTGTTTATGTGGATTGTTCTTCTATGAGTGTTCTCTTCAGTGTTATAAGAATACAGCCTCCGGTAGACTGTTGGACAGGAAAGGCTGTGTTATGTGTAAAAATGCGACGAAAAAAGGAAATTATAGATTAGAAATAATTCCTTCTCTGCATACAAAAAATGAAATGTTGACTCCATTTTTGTGCCATTTCCATGCCAAATAAACACAGATTTGATTGTGATAAGTTTCCAACACTCATATGCAGATGCTTTTGAGGGCATACATGCGTAGGATGATGTATTTGGAAAGACTGTTTACAGGTTCAGACTAGGGCTGGGCGATAAAACGATAACGGTATATATTGAAAATTAATTTCTCTCACTATCAATGTAAAACATGGTCAATATCCTGTTTGTGTCTTTCCACTTGCTGCGTTTCGTGGTGGTTTTCAGCCCAAAAGGATGATTCTGTTTCTCTGAGAATCATGTTTCTCTCCGTTGCTTTTCACGTCTCCCATTCTCTCTTTCTCTTTATATAAATTGATATTCCTGAAGACATGCCTGAGTCTCGGCTTCATGCTTAGATTGTTTTACTGTCGAGGGAAATACAAGGTGTGTTTGCACATACATTAACTCACACTTTGACAAATTCTTTAGTCACAGTACCTCATTTGAAGCCATGTTGGAGAAATTGCCAGCCCAGAGAGGCAACAATAATGAAATGAATAATAACAGAGGAAAGTACCAGGAGTAATAAAGCACTGATAATCAAAGTTGAATGCATGAATACATTATTTGAGATAATATTTACATTATTATGTGGCACTATTTTGATTCTGTTAATTCCAATATTACAGACAACTGTCACACAGAAAGTGACTGCCAGCAAAAATATACATATTTATGTGTAAATACTTAATTTCTCCGAAGTTTTATACGTTTGTATTTTCTTTATCCATATTGCATTTTTATCTCTTTCCACCTGAGAGACTCAGACTCTCTGAATGCCCTTTTTATACCCAGTCATGTTACTAACCTGTTGAAAATTCCCCTCATTAGTCGAGATCTTTCTCAACTCCAGCTGTTTTAAGTATTACACAACTTTTTACCTGTTTGGCTCCTCTTGAGTAAGGGCATATTTTTAATAAAACAAAAACATTTTTCAGTCTCAATATTCAAAATGTTGTATTTATCTTGGCTGTCTCTTTAATGTTTTTTGCTAGGTTTGGCCATTGTGCATAACACTGCTCTAAGAAAGCACGCTATATAGTAAATATAAACTATGCAGATTTTACTGTAAATAAAACATAATTTATGACAAAACACTCTCCTCTCAGTGGGCTGTAATTTCAAATGTGGCCACCTGAGGGCTTCCCATCAACAGGCCTGTCAGTCAGAGTCACCCATGACAGTGTGTGTTTTTCCTTTGTTTGGAGTAAAAATAGAGAGAGATGCTCTGGGTTTTGTTTTGAAACTGGTGCGTCATGAAGTGAGCACAGTTTAAAGCGTCAAGTATTAAAGCATCAAACCAGGACAAATGCTCTTCTTGCAGGTTGAAAGTGTTGAGGCTTCAGTCAGCACATGAATGAAGCCTAAGCCTCCCATGTTGCTTGTTATCAGTCAGAACAGAGCGTCAGATCAGCCCGGTGCGCTGTAAAGTGATTACCCTTTAAGGCTGTTAAATGAAGAACAGGGACAGGATGTGATTTGTAAAACCTGCAGAGAATATTTATTCGATCAGTTGGAGCAGACATGTATGCTTTGTAGCCACAAAATAACTCCACACCGCACCACCAGCGTTTTATAAAAGCAAACTGAGACTCTCAGAGGAAGATTTTATATAATCTCTCTGTGCTTTTTTTAACTGACCTGCTAATTCTACCCACATTAAGTCACATCATCACTCAGACTGAGTGCAGCCGATCAGGATATGCTGACTGGGCTGCGAAACACGTGACCTCTCTCCCCTTTGCAACCACATAAGAACAACGTGTTCATACCATACCGTGCACACAGCAGCATACACAAACCCCAGAAAGTAACACACACTCAACAAGATCTGACAGTAAATGTGATGATCATGGCTGTGTGGTATAATAATCGTCATTCATGGTGTCTCAGAAAAAGCTCATAATCAACTCAACTGTGGGTCTTTCTCTGACCACTAACTCCAACTTTTTATTAAAAGTTAATCCAGGAAAACCATGGATTATAAATTTGCAGCAGTAATACGCTCACTAGTAGTACTGTTACCTGCAGCTTCAAAGAGCGAGTCGGTTCACCAATTATTGGTCAGTTTAACTGACATTTGAAAATGAGTGTTGTGAAATTAACTTGAAAAGGCTTTAAATAGTTTCATTGGCAGGCCACCAATCACAGAGCTGGAACCATTATGTTTTCTACCCAGCAACAGTGGAGATGGAAAATTCTGATTGGTTGACACACTGTCTTCTTTCATTCAACTCTTAACATTCCAAAACAAATTGAATAAGCAATCTTTTGAAGCTCCTGTGAGGAGTTTTTTTAAGATGTTTATGAAACAACCTAAACCGAAAATTTATATTGGTGCATTTTGATCCAATCCAATCCATTTTATTTATGTAGCATGATTTAAACAAACACAAGGTTTCTAAAGTGCTGCACAGCAAGATAAAAATACAATAAGTAACAGAACAGACGCACGATAAAACAATGAAGATAAAACAACGTTAGATGAAAACACAGTACAATCAAATGAAAAGCAAATAAAATCCATAAAAGACAATAAAATGAAATCAACCTCCTACTGAGTGTTAAAAGCCAAGGAGAAGAGGTGGGTCTTAAGATGGGATTTAAAAACAGACAGGGAGGAGGCCTGTCTGATATGCTGAGGCAGGTTATTCCAGAGTTTAGGAGCTGCAACAGCAAAGGCACGATCCCCTCTGAGCTTCCGCTTTGTTTTAGGCTCTCTCAGGAGCAGCTGATCAGCCAACATGAGAGACCGGGACGGAGTGTAAAAGTGTAGAAGCTCATAGAGGTACGACGGGGCATAATGATACGCCATAATCTAGAGGTTGCTTCCAGGAGCTGCAAATGTTTATCTTCTTAAAAGCATTTTATTTTTAGGCCTATATTGTCAAATTATGAATCAGACTTTTTTAATATATTTTTGTACCTGAAAGCCTTGTGGGTCCTGGGGGGGCATCACATATGTTTTTCTCATAGTCTTCAAAAGACATGCACATAGGTCCAGTTATGTCACCTGTTAGTTTCTGAAGCTGAGTCTGCTGTGCCGTCAATGCTGCAAAAATAGAAACCTTTATATCTTCAGAATCAGTGCATCATAAAAAATTAATCACCCTCACAGTGTATGTGGTGGGGTGGGTGATATGACTTAAAGTTTATACCATGGTACTCTATTTTGCTTCTTCCAGTGACAGTATTAGTGGAACTATAAAATGTAAATGGAACTGCTCATGTTCACTCACTGTGACCCCCTCCCCCTATTAAACAATCCTAAGGGGGATGTTTTAGAATTAAGGTCTTCTAACAACAAAGCTGTGAAGGACTTTTATTTCGAAGAGCTTGTCAGAGATGAAATGAGTTTATAATTGAATTAACTGCACTTTAACAGAGTTACGATTTTTTTGAATGGCTGTGTCTCCTGTATTTTCTGGGGTTTTTACAGCCAGCCTCTTGTGGACAGTCTAGGAACTGCAGTTTTTAGTACTTGTGCATTGGCATCATTTCTCAAGACTGGAGGTTTCTGCTTGATTTTACTCCACTGATGCTGCTGATCTATTAACAGAAGATAATTACCCTAAACTACATTGTTTGGATTGTACTTGACCTCATAAACAGACCCTTTATACACTCGTACTGTCACTGAATCCTCTCCTAACATGAATGTAATGAGGTACTTATCGCTCTCAGGGACCTCTCCTCACTCTCAGAGTTAATTCAGACTGGATTATTTTTGGATTTGTTTACTGTGAGGAAAGATGGGAGGAATAAGGAGGATAATGAAAGCAGCCAGGCATGCTCGACGCTGAGGTGGTTTTCAAACACTTCCAGTGAAATAATTATTTAATCAATTTTAGTCCAAATTAACTTGATTGTCTGGCTCTGTTCAAGCTCTGCACAGTCAGCTTTGATTTCAGAAGATTTGGAGTAGATTGACAGCATGGATAGCAGCTTGGTTTGTGTGTATGTATGTGTATGTGTCTGTGTGTGTGTGTGTGTGTGTGTGTGTGTGTGTGTGTGTGTGTGTATGTATGTGTATGTGTCTGTGTGTGTGTGTGTGTGAGGCTTAATATGGGAACCAATCCAAGGTGGGTTGTTGGTATGAAGCGGGGGCAGATGCTGACCTGGTTGCCTGCGGTGCCCTCATGACAGATGTGCCCTGCTGCTGCTGCTGCAGAGACAGGGATTTATCCGTGTACCTCGCTCGCTGTGTTTGTTTGAGCTTTTGTTCTTTCATGTGTGTCTTTGAACATGTGTGTGTGTGTGTGTCTGCAGACAACACCCATCATTCATCATTGACCTTCATAATGTGTGTGGCGCACCAGGAGGGGGAGAGCGAGTCAATGAAGACAGTGTGGGTTAAAATTCAGAGTCTGCATGCCAAATGTGTGTGTGTGTGTGTGAATTTTAAGTGATGGGGGGTTTAATTAATGATGTATGTGTGGGAGGCCCATGGTCCTGCACTCATAGAGATGAGGTGGGTAATAGCCCAGAGCCATGCCGCCCCCTCCTACCCTCTCAGCAGAGGCTGGTGACAGAGGAAAGAAATGCAGGCTGAGCTGAGAGGAAGTCGGATGTGACAGCTGAGTTTGCAGGAGGTTTTTCGAGAAATGCCAGCTGCAGCGATAAGAAGAAGAAAGGTGTGAGGTGGGCAGAGTGAGTGTTTTTGATAAGTGGGAGGAAGGTAGCGAGGAAGGGAAAGGTGAACGTGCAAAAATACAGAACAGAATCCAAACCCCCTGTTTTCATGCACTGAGAGGAGGTAAGAAGAAAACAGAATCACTCATATTCAGATCTTCTTCACTGTAAATGGAAATGAGGTTTTACTCTTCATCCAAACATATGGCTCAGTTAAAAAATTCTGAGAGGGATAAAGGGTCTTGACAGTTTGAATTTAAAAAAATGTTGATGTGCTCTGTGGTCTGCAGAGATACAGGAGGAAGCGCTCAAAAATCCCTCCTTCACTCCCTGAGCCGCTGTCGTCTGAGGCTTTAGACTTGACTAGAAAGAGCCTTACAGCTCTATCACTTATATTTACTAAGATGGCTTCGACTAAGTAATTTAGAAAGAACATCTAATAATGAACCCAGTTTATGAAATGTGTTGGAAATGTGATCTGACCTTGTGAAGGGAGTGGGGATGCAAATTCATAGTCTTCTGTGATCAGTCTGTGAACATATCAATCATTATCAACTACTTTCTCAAATAACAAATGAAATTTTGCCCCAAGTTGTAAGGCTGGGACGATATGCTTTTCTCCCGATTCGATTCTTGTACGACTTTTGGGATGCCGACTCCATTTAAATTGCGATTCTATGATATTGTTGATTTTTTCGATTTTTAGTCTGCATTTTTAACACCAGTGAAAAGTTGAATGATTATGATTGACTACTGACTACTCAAGGTACCACATTTCCCCCAAAATCTGTTTTTAAGATTTATTCTTAAATTTAAAAAACTAAAATCGATTTTTGAACAAAAAAATTGATTAAAAAATTGTAAAACAAAAATACTTATGTGACTCGATGTTTTCTCCCACCCCTACTAAGTTGTATATTTTCCACTGCAACATTTTTGGATACCATTGATATTCCACCTTTGATCTAAAGAGTAGAGGGACCACCATTTGTTGCTCTCAGCTCCCAGTTCAGATCCAACATCCCTGATGGTATGGGGATCATCAGAGTCCATATCATGGATATTTTTCACATCTGTTTAGGCTCCATTAATGCTGAACAATATTTACAGGTTTAGGAGTAACATATGCTGCCATCCAGACAAAGACTTTTTTATGCATCTGTAAAAGTATGGTTGTCTTTTTTAAATTATACTTCAAACTGCTCCAGTTTTATTCAGAGTCAGTGTCCCAGCCTATGTGGGTCTATCTGAGACACAGATGTGGTTCCAGGAAACCGTAATATGAACGTCTAAATTCCTCTCTCCACTACCTGGAAGTCTGTGCAGACAGAGTTTGTACATGTCAGGGCAGGTAAGAGCTTCAGGGTCACCTGAGTGTGACGAGGAAGGTTTGATAACTGACGGCAGCACTTGGAGCCTCACATGGTGCTGGCTGTTAGGTTACTTCAGAGTGAACTTTGCATGCGTTTGTGTGTGTATGTGTGTACGTGCATGCGTGTGTGTGTGTGTGTGTGTGTGTGTGTGTGTGTGTGTGTGTGGAGGGATACAGCAGGAGGATTCTCAGAGTTGACGCTCACAGTGTGTGACAGCAGACTGATCTGTGGTTGTGAAGCAGTGAGGAAAAGCTTATCTTACACTGTGCAGTGTGTGTGTGTGTGTGTGTGTATTAAGCGTTTGATTGCTTTCCTTGTGCAGAGCAGTGTGTATTTAAATAAGTTAGTGTCTCTTTATGATTTCATTTGCCTGCCTCCGTGTCTGTGTACGCTGTGCGCTTTATGTGCACGGGTCTAGTATAAATAAATCTATGGATTTGGGAACCGTCTGGTGTTAATGCCTCCGTATTTGCCTGTACGCTCTCATCAGATTACATATTGTGTGGAGAATACTTAAACAGACGATTACTCACTGTCTCTCTGAAAAGCAGGAGGCTACCTCTGTGAAGTGTCACCATGGAAACAAAGGCCATGCTGCTGATTGTAATCAATAAACGCATTGGCACATAAGAGCTTTAATTTGTTGACATAATATTCAAATCTTCACCTCACCATTGATGTCTAGTACTCTCTCACAGTCATTTCCTGGTAAATTAAAGCTCAGGCTCTTCAGATCATAAAGACAGAGATACAGACTGGATAGGATCCTGACATATACGCATCTGTTGTGTGAGTATATTTGATTTAACATTTATTTTACCAGCAAACAAAGTAAGGCCAAATACGGCTGTGGTGCTGTAAATCCTCATATAAAGAGCAGCATTCATTATGCAGTCAGGCCTTTAGTAATGCAGGGGATCATAGCTTTTATGTATAAAGGACAGCTGTCAATTTTTGACAGGGTTGCTTTGCGTTCATATTTTTATCATGTAGAAAAATTTACTATTGAGTTCACAATGTCCTGCACATTTATAATGACAGTAAAGTCGTCATGAACTACACCACAGGTCATCTCTGTGCAGTTTACTCCAGATTTTCATGTCATTGTGACTGAGATTACCACTGTTAGCATCTCCACTCTCTACTGCTCAGAGCTGTACTGTGCACTCTAATCCAGACGGCTTTCAAAAGTAAAGGAGGAGCTGCATGAAGAGGGAAAATGGCTATTGTTCTACTGTGAAGTCCTAACCAGCATACTTCCAAAAAGTCAAATGAGTTGTCCAATGTGCACAATGGCAAGCTAACTGGGCGCTCTAGATTTGCCTAATTGAATAACATAAGAGCCACAAAGCCTGGCTTTTTGTAAAGGCGTTTTATGCAATAACTTGTTTACACAGAGAGAGGTATATTTTGCACCAAATAAATGCATAATAGATCATATGAATGTGTGCAAACAACACTGGTGCACAGAGATAATATTTGCTCTGCAGTGCAGTTTGTGGGGCATTTAACCCTTTGTGCATGCTTTGAACTTTGAGTATAAAGCCCTCACTTTGTACCAAAATGTAGTGAATTTGATGTAAAACCTGCCTCTTTTATGAACTCGTCTCTTTCAAAGGCCTTGGACATTTCACAACAAAAGCAAATACAGAAGAACCTGGGTTATATTTCAGGATTTGCAGTATTTGTCCAAACTCCCACTAACAGTTTGTTCTTGTTATACAAATCCAGAGTGACATCACTTATGCTTTGAGCTGAGACAAACATTAAGAGCTTGTATATGTTTTAAAAATGCAACAGCCCTATAAGAATCGTGTTTTTTTTCTAAACACCTAAATGTGTTTTCACCATTTCTCAACAGAGTCTCTGTTAATGGGAAATCACACACAAATAACCAAATGAAACCAGATACTTAAAGTTAAACAAATAAGGTCAGCTATTGAAAAAGAAAGTGAAAAGTGAAATCAGTTAAAAGGGGCTCTGTGACTTCAAGTCATTGTGTCTTTTTATGGACGTAGGCGGTTATTTGAGGCCACATGAAGGACTCACACTTCATTCGTTTCAGCCTATCTTCAGTTATAGAAACACGAGTGATGCTGTTTAAATTTGTTTGCGTGGTGTTATATATGATTACAGAGGCTTTTAAACCTCTGTGCAGTTAGCCCACAACTTCAGTTTCAGAGCACTTCTCACCTACGCTTACTTTAAGTCATGAAAGTCATCCTGCAGCTCTTTTGCTTCTCTGAGTGGTGGACATCAAGTCTGATTCTGTGTGTTTCATATTTGCGTTCATTCAGTTGTATTTACTAAGGAAATGTGAAGTCATTGATAGGTATTATGTCGTAGAATTGGCAGATGTGGTTGGTTGCTCTGCTATTGCTGATAATAAACTTTGTTTCTTTGTGTGAATAATTTGAATAAGAAGATTAAAGATTTTAAAGACAGCTGACTGTGACGATACCTAAAAAAATCAGGGTCACACTGGAAGTAGTTTCAGTTTTATATTCAAAGATTCAACTTGCAAGTTAAAGTGAAAAAAAAGGAAGAACATTTATGATCATTCCTTTATCATTTCCTTGAAGTAATAACCACCATATTGATGAAATACTGATATAACATTATTTTATTCATTTTTTTATTATTATTGTTATTTTAATAGTTTGCATTCAACAGAATATGAATATTATTGCTAATCTGCATTATGCCCTACCTCATAACAGAAATGAAACTCAAGCCAGTGACTGTTCTAGATTTGGTTTGCTGTCACTGGGGACATTAAAGGACACGCAGGCAAACACAAGTGCCAGCCCTCCCTTTGAAATAAATAAGTTATTAGGACTTAACTTCAAAAATCTAACAGTAAAACAGTCGATAACAACACACGTCCAAGTCTGAGTCCTGGATATTACAACACTGGCAGCAGGTGAAGGTGTGCATGGCAGCAGGCTGGGTGACCCTACATTTTAGGCACTGACCTGCTGGTGTTCATACATCTGCAGTTAATAACCAGCTCAGACGTCCACAGTACTGCTGCTGATGTGGAGGTCTGGACACAGTTACATCTCTCACCCTTCCGGTCACTAATTACTGTGTTGTGTAATGAGGTCTGGACTGACTCACGGTGTGTATCGAGGTGTGTGTGACACTAGCAGTGTGTATCTTTGCTTTGAGCTGGTCGTAACATGTAATTGCAGAAAGGATTTCATTTTAATGAGCGTTTATGTCCGGCACTGGTCAAAGGGTGGACCATAAACAGTGAGTAAGATCATTAGAGAGAAGCACAAGCAACCTGCTGACTTTCCAGCTGTGGAAAAAGAAAAATGTCAGAAACTAAAAGGTGAGAGAAGATATAAAGAAAGCAGGTCATAAAAGAAAGATAAAAGAGAAGGAGACAAAGACAGGAGTGAAAACAGAGAGGATAGGAGTGTAAAAAAAAGGAGGTCAGGACTGTAATGGCTGCCAGGTTGAATTAGAGAAGAGACAGAGTGAGCTCCCTGACATGATGACATTTTATTTTCAACCAAGAGCCTGAGGTGTGAGTTCATTTCACTCCACAGCGACATGTTTCACTGACACATTTTCTGAAAGTCACACGTCTCTCGCGCTCTCTGAGCAGCTCAAACACTCCTCCATGCCTGTGGGTCATTTTCACAGTTTTAACAATATGTGAACCACCAAGATCTTTCTCTCACTTCGTTCTCTGGCCAACTTCAACAGAGAGCTGTCTGCTCTGAACTGCATCGTTAAGGTCAGTGAGCTATCAACGAAAATCTGCAATTGCTTACTCTACTTCCACACTTTAAAAAAGCTTCAAAAACTCTATTTATTCCCCTCATCTTGCTGCCTCAGCAGTTCTCTATGTGTTGGCTGCACTATGAGACTGTTTGTACTTATGACATCAACTCTTGTATCTAAACCTGAGAAAAGCATGCTCTGTCATCATGCTAAAAAAAGGATTACTTCCTGAAATGAGGCCTCTATAAGAGCTGCAAGTTTCAGGTCTGAACGCTTTTACGATAAAACTGACATCAGACAAAAAAAAAAAAATGTTATCCATAAGTCAGGTTTTAGAGCCAACAATCACAGAGAGCAACTGAGGAACACATGATGACAGCAGGTGAAAACCACACAGTAAGATCTGCTTTATAGAGCAACATAGTATACAACACTTAACTCAGTTTGATACACTAAAGGTCCTATCAGCCAAAAGCTCGCTCTGACTTACCTGGGATTTTCACTGCATCCGAAATGGCTACAATCCGGAGCAGCAGCGATTTTTGCCGCATGCCAATTCCTACCGGATCCATTTGTGAGGCGAATTTCGTGGCGGATAACGGACAGCAGGAATCGTGAGAACTCAGAAGAACCCACGAATTAACGTGCAGTCGCGAGATATCAAGTTGTCTCTAGCCACATAGGCTGACCATATAAGCAGTAGATTGTGTCCTTCCAGAGGAGGAAATCTACTTCTAGACTTATAAAATCAGCATCTCCTCATCCATGGTGTCATCGTGATGAAATGCTGTCTATAAACTTTTCACAAGTTTTGTCCCCGCCTGTTTGCATGGTGTGAAATATGATCAGCCTGAAACACGGAGTGTTTTATTTTGAAAAGAAGCCGGATGTTTTATTTTGTGTCTGTGCCCGACTTCCTTTCCAACACGGGTTAATCTGTGCTGAATTTATGCTCCAGCGCCTAGAATAAACAGCAATCCGCAGTGGAACGGAAAGAAGTCGGTGGAAATTGATACATTAACTTGAATGGTTACGATCAGCTACGATCGGCGGATACAGCTTTTCCGTGGCCGTTCTGCATGCAGTGGAAATTGGGGGTTACACTGTCACTTTTCACGACTAAATGATGCAAAAGTTGTACTTTTGTCTTCAGTGAACGAATGCCATCCACAGTTGGAGTACAGGTGACTTTTAGATCCATATCAATCTTTAAAAACATGATTAATAAGATATTGTGTCAGTTTATCAGTGAAATTCTCAGCTTGGTTCTGTGTAGCTGCTGGTTTGGTTGTTATTGGAAGAGGGTGGGTGGCTCCTAATCCCCCTGCCTCCCATGTTTTTTACCATAATGCTCAATAAGGAAAAGAGTTCAGACTCAGTGTATGACCTGATGGGAGAAACCAGAGATGGGAACGAGGAAGGAGACACTTAAAAACTAGAATCCTCTTCTATTCTCGTCCAACCCCTCCTCTTTCTTGTTTCCCCTGGAGGGGTTATTCTGTGTCACACTCGGCACCTCTATCTGCTTCATCCACCAGCAGCAGCAGCAGCAGCAGGGCAGCAGATGAGTCCGGCCATTGGTTTCCCCTCTCACTGGCCCTCCCCTCACCCAACAGAATGGGAGTGATTGTCCATGCGACACACACACACACACACACACACACACACACACACACACACACACACACACACACACACACACACACACAGAGTCAAATACAGAGGGGGCTTTACTCTGGGGCTGAGTGTCGCTCCCCCTGCCATACGCCCCATCTCCGCTGGAATGTGATTATCTATCGAGAGGAATGAGGAAAGAAGAGACAAGCATCAGAGGAAGGGAAAAGGGCGAGTCAGTCTGTCACTGAGTGTGCGAGAGAGAGAGAGAGAGAGAGAGAGAGAGAGAGAGAGAGAGAGAGAGAGAGAGAGAGAGAGAGAGAGGATGCAACCACCACCAATGCAGCGAGGCAGCAGTTTAACACGAGCGTGAACCTGCCGAAGCGAGCGACAGAGCGCAAAGAGAGAGAGAGAGAGAGAGAGAGGGAGAGGAGGAAGAGGAAGGAGGAGAGGTCTTTCTCCTGAGTCTAGCGGTGGATTGTAATTTCTCTGGACTCCACCTCGCCGCTCTCACAGGAGACACATCCTCCGCTCAGGTTAGTACCCCTCTCTCTCTCTTCCAGACTGCTTTACTGGAGCTCTGCGTCCACCGAGCGCACACACAATGCAGCCGTGCGGCGTTGGGTTAACAGAGAGCCGATAAACGGAAAGTGGGTGGTTCATGACCACGGGGACTCTTAACACACACACACACGGACACACACCACACACGCCGCCTGTTTGGGCTGATGGTTGACAAAGACGGGGAGCACACATCACAAAAGACAAACCCGGGATCTCACCACAGGATGATCCACTGACTGGTGCTGTAGATGAGTGTGTGTGTATGAAGAAACTACAGTGTGTGTGTGTGTGTGTGTGTGTGTGTGTGTGTGTGTGTGTGTGTAAGAGAGAGTGTGAGCTGTATTGGCTGGAGGGGACTATTAATTTTCTGTAAGGCGTTGTTTACTGAGCAGCTCTCAAGACACACACACACACACACACACACACATACACACATGCTTGTGCACTGAGAGGCTACTGCTGCTGATTTCAGTTAACTCTGTTTGCAATGATTGTCGTAATCGGCCTCAGCTGTCCACACTGAGCTGTGGGAAAATATGCAAGCCTCTGTCTGGAGTGGGTGTGTGCATGTGTGCGTGCCTGACTGTGTGTGAGTGTGTGTGTTTTGAGGCTTGCTGCTCCTGAACCTCCTGCAAACACAGCTCTGATTTTCAGTCACCTTGTCATTACAGCTGTAACACAATCTCCTGCTGATAGATGTGATCCTGGCTGTGTGTAGCTTGCTGCACTCAGCTCTGATTCCTCTTATCAACAGAGAGGGGAAAAAAGCTCCATAAATGTTATCGATAAAGCAATGAGATGTTGCAATAATGACTTTTTAATCATCAGGCACATAATAGAGAAAATATCCCCTCAGTTTTTTGCGTCTTCTGGTTTAATCTCCCTGCTGCATCTCCCTTCTGTGTGCACTCACTGGAACTCATTTGGCTATAGCTATCACTGCAGTTGGAACCATTAACTCTGTCTGCAGCACTATATTTCTCCCTCTCTCCAAGCCCGGCTTCACATACAGGCATGCTGGTGGCAGGCTGTTAGCAGATTCTGCTGTTTGAGCTGTGACAGAGGCCATGTGTGTCTGCGTTTGTGTGTTTGATCCCACAGAGAGGGTCTACCAGGATCAAGGAAGCCCTCACAAATGAATCAAAGCACTCTGTTTAAAACAAAGGGGGGTTAGGTTCACAAGCAGAGAGGCCTTTGTGGCTTAAATATAAATCAGAGGAGGGGGTTTGAGGCGGAGAGTGGCTGTAGTCGCTGTAAAAACTGTCATGGAGGGCTGTCGGTTTGGTAAAAAGTGCCTAAGTAACAGGGATGTGATTGGCTTTGGCTTTAACCCAAAAAATCAGTCTGTGATATGAGGTGAATTTTCACCAGGTGAATTGTTCTAAGACTTATGGTGGAGATACACCAATGAGATCTCGGTATCTGGTATTGGACATATACGTACAGTGTTACAATGTCATTTAGCAGACGCTTTTATCCAGAGTGATGTACATTTGAGAGCAAGACCAATACGAGCACAGATCTTGAACATCATCAATGAAGGAATCAATTCACAGTTTAAGATGTTTTATCATCACCATCAATTGAAATGTCTTCACCACAATAATTACTAAAAAAAATACCAAGAGCTGGGTCACTCACAAAGAGCTGGGCCTAAAAAAATCCCAGATGTAAAGCAGGACAATGTGAGCCAACCGTAGCTGGAAGACTCACCACTGGGGACAACAGTGAAGACTAGTCTAGCTAAGTACATACTGTTCTCCAAACAGCTGGGTCTTTAGCTGTCTTTGAAAGTGGAGAGGAACTCAGTGGGTAGAATGGAGTTGGATAATTCACAGGCTTTACACAATCAGGATTTTGGAGGCCAATCACAGATTAGTGAGTTTAAATAAACTGATAACCAATCACAATCCAATCACATGAGGGAGCAATATGTATGTTTAAATGTTTATTTACTGTATACTCGTGTTAACTGAGGTTAAAAAAGTGTTTTTAAGCATTTTTTTGACAATGTTTGGCAATTTTTACCTCAAACTGACTGAGATGAAAAGGTTGAACATCAATGCCTTTGACTATTGGAATACACAATCTGATGTAGCTAAGGTCTTGTCCACACACAGACGAGAGAGTTACATAAGCTTGTGTGACTTAATTGTTTTGAGAAAGGCACAGATAGGAATCCACATGGACCCGAAATACGGTTTCCATGTGGATGAAACGCTGATACAACCAAAAACCATTAATTCCTGAGTTTTCATGTGGACGGGGCCTCAGTCAGACTGGTATCGCCACAGTATGTGCGTTCTGGGAGGAGATAGCGTGGATCAAAATACGACAGCAAACTTTCTGTCCTTCTGTACATTTGTACACAGTCTAATGTCGTTTGTTGTAGCCATTTTGGTGTTTTGAGTCTGTCATTACTTGATGGACAATAAAGTTTTTTGAAACATTGTGACCTAGCAACATCGTCACAAGCAAACAAACACGTTAAATGAGAGTATTTGAGACAGTTAAAGCACTAGCCATCATCATCCATGCAATGGTAGCATCTGTAAAACATTTCAAAATGGCAATGACGTCATTGATCAGATCTGTGAATTACGACATAACGGCTGATCATACAAATTGCTTAGAATGTGAAATAAAGCCTAGCTGGATCAGCTTTTGTGACAAAGAGCCAGTCCTTCAGGCCGATTTATTCTTTCGGCTCTATGCTATTCTGTTTTCGCAAAAATCAAATGCACGCATTACATCATCTGATAGGTCTTTATATTTTGCAAGGGGGCAAACGTAGCATGGAGGGAGCTAACCAGAGTGGTTTCAGTGGTTTCAGGCATGATTTTACCATCAACTTTACAATTGGTAGACAAGCGAACAAAGGTCAACAGAACACCGGTTATATCATCAGTTGAAATCCTGTCATAGATTTGACTAAATAAAATCTGCTGCACTCTTACATCAGATCATCCTCTCTCTGGCGGAAATGTTACAAGGAAGCTGGCAAGAAAAAAATCTAAATGGATTGAACCTTGAAGCTAGTTCAGGCATGCAACTCAAGCTACGCTAATCTCCCACCTGATATGCATCATTCTCACAGTCCCAGTCCCTGCCTTGCCATACTCTCCACTGGCATGCTTCAGTACTGCACCTGCATTTTCAGCAGCATCACCACCTCAGCATCCACCTGTGGGCTCTGAATGCAGATTCAAGTTACCATCTCATTACTCCTCAGTTTCTGCATGTGAAAGTGAAACTGCAAGTAGTGATAAGGTTGGAGCACAAACAATATCCTGCTGCTGCAACAAAAGGTTCAAAGCATCAGTGTGAAAATGTTGGCATCACTTTTGCAGCCAGCCTGGAAAATTTGGGGCAAATTTCATGGAGTTTTGTGCATTTCCAAGTACACATTTTCAGAAAAAATGAAAAAGGAATGAATGGGCAAAGTAAGATAAGTATAATTCTCTGAAAAGCTAAATTAAGAAGATCTTGGTTCAGCTTTAAAAGCAGAAACTAAAGACATTTCTGAGTACAGTGAGAAGGGAACTTGTCGTTTGTACAGCGGAGGCCATGAATTGGGTAAAAATGCGGTTTCCAAAGAGAAGCTGAAAGGAGGAAGGAGTGCTGAGAGCTTCTCCAGTGTGAATAATAATACACATACAGCCCGAATAAAAACCCTCCTCTCTTCACATCATGGCTTCTTCTTGCATTTTTAAAGCTTTCTGTTAGTCTGGATGCGTGAGTATAGGAGTCCCCTTTGGCTGGCGTCTGAGTCTGTTCTCTGCCAGCGTCTTCATCACCGTGGGATTTATCCTCCTTTTCCTCCCTGCTCTCTCTCTCTCCTTTATTTCATGGTCTGATGTGCTTATTTTTTTCTTTCCTCTTTCTAAAACTGCTGTGTCATTGTCACCCTCCATAAGCATCGTTGGTTAAGTTCGTGGCAGCTGCTGTTTTGTCCTCTCTGTGAACGGCGGTTTGTCTTTCTGCTGAGCCTCCAATGACACAGGCTGGAAATGCTGATACTGTTTGACACTTTACTCTGCCGGGACGTGTCGGATTAAACGCTGCTGTTGCGTGTGTTTGAGAGCGTGCACATGCAAACAGAGGGAGGTGATTCAAGGTAACCACCACCTTTTTTAACATGGAAAGTGCAGATCTGTAGAGAAATGATGACAAAGGAGCTTTCCAGAAAGAGGAAGAGGAAAGATCATTTCTTTTTCAGCATGCTCAGTTAGAAAAAGGAAGTTTGAGATGTTATAAATGTTATTGTGTTGCCCTTTTTCTTCTCCTTGCCTCATTAATGTCCTGCTCTTGGCTGCCGGCGTGCCTGCAGGCTTGTTTTCGGGGTTGCAGCCTTTTCTATGCATTCCAGCTCTGCGCGGAGAATCTGGGCTCCAGAGCCTCCACTCAGAGAGGCTCATTCATGCTTAGCACAAAGATCCTGTCTGAGCTGCAAGATCTTACCCACGCTGTTTGATTGGCATTATATTCAGCATCTATTTACTTCATCCATAATGCATGGAGTCAAATCTACTTAGCATTAATGGAGCTTTAGAGCTCACTGTGTCTTAAATGTACCAGAATAAGTGGGAGAAGAAAAACAAAGAGAAATCTAAGAAGAAATTCTTCAGGAGTGTGTTAATTTGAATGATGTGCAGAATGAATTTACTACGGGGGATTTACTTACTTACTCTACTTCATTTTGGAAGATGGTGCTTAATTTCTTACTTTAAGCCAATCAGTAGCTTCACAGACTTGAATACCAGACGTCTTCTGCAGATAGTTTAATTTTGTTAAGCAGCAACCTCTGCAGTTGAAAACTGAAGACTGTGCAGCAGCACAGAAAACTGCAGTCTAATAGGAAGCCAGTGAAAACAACAGCTGCCAACTTTACAGCAATAATGGACGTGTTTATGGCCCGGTACAAGAGGAGAGTTTTGGTTCCCTTTGGCTCATTACTTTTTGACAACAGTACAGAGGGAGAGATTTGAGGTCATAACCCATCCATTTTGATTTTATTAAGGCTACCAGCCAGGCCTAAATGGGACTAACTAGACGTCTGCCAGGCAGCGAGGTTGTGACCCCAATTCCACCTCTATGCCAGTCTCTAGAGTAGCTGAAAGTAGGAGTGTGCAAGAGGACAGTATTAGATCACAAAGCACTGGAACAGGTCCAGAGATAGTTGTTTGTCATCCACTGCAGCTCTGTGCTTCTGTACCCATGCATTTGACATTTTTATTCGCCCACAGACCAAGCAAGGAGATGCAGACCCCTGGTTAACAAACAGTCAAATCAAGTGATTCTACTTAGAGAGTAGCCACATTACTCTGAGAGAGAACAGGTACACCCCACAGTTTAGGGGGCTCTTGATGAAGATGCATTGATTTAGCGTGTTGAGGAAGACATAGGTAGGCCTGGTTGAATTGTTACATGACCTGGGTGAGGAAGTTGTGGAGCAGTTGAGAGACTAGAAATTGCAGGGTGCACCACAGGGGGAAACCACTTTAAACCATGCATAGCAAGTCATGGTTTTTACCCATGTCTCCTCAGTGGGAAGGAAGATTTTCTGTTTATAAAGGACCCGGCCAGCAAGCAGTCTAGCATAACCAGGAAGCAATAGATGGGGATCTTTGATTGCTTCCAGGTATTCACACACCACCATCACTGGTCCATATTTTGGTTATTATACAAACATGCTGAGAGGCTCAACATTTTTAAAAAATTCAAAAAGCATTTATACCTCAAACAGTTGACTGATGTAATACAATTTCTCACAATAGGAACTAAGGTTGCACTACCTTCTACAGGAGTGATATGTCAACCCTGCGTGTGTCATAGATGTGCTGTGGCACTGTTGAAAAAAAGGGGAAATTCTTCAACAGTCTTTCATTTGTATGGTAGGCTACAGCAACACATGCAAACGTGCAGCTTATATGAGCCTAGAGGTGATTGAAGTGATTAATCCATGTGTTTCACTTCTGCTCTTGGAAGACAGTAGTCAGACTTTCTCATCAAATCACTGGAGACCCCTCAGACTTGTATCCCTTCAGGCAGATGTTACAGAGGCTGTAGGTGTCAGAGCAGAAGACTGAAGCTTAACAACACTGCTGAGCTAACAACCAGCTGACTCCTGATGATCCGCAACATGATGCACGGTATTTTACTCTCATTTTATTCTATTCCTCCTTTTTAGCCATGAGTCTTCAATAAGGTTTTACGTTACTGTGCATATTGAAGGTACTATGCATATTAAGGGTATCTTGTATTTTGTGTCATGCGTATTTAATGTCACACCTGAGCTGCACAAACCGGTGTGTTCCTGACACTATTGCCCAAGGTGAATTTCCTCTCTGGGAAAGTAAATAACATCTTGTCTTATCTAAGGTTATCTAAATTTTTTTGTCATGGGGAAGTGAGATAAAAAATACAATCAAACTGCATATTGTCGTGGCTTAAACTCTGAGCACATTGCTTCAACATGTGCACAAACCTGACCGTCCTACTGTGCATATTCACTGAGATTGGACAAAGGCTTTTGAAGGAGTTTTAGGAAAAGGTCTTTAAAATTCTTGATCACTGTTTTAATCTAAAATTTTATAGTATTTTTATATACATAAAAACAACAACACAGGTATTTTATAAGGATCATCTGCTTCTCTGTGGAGTATCTGTTCACTGTGACCTTTCACAAATAGCTCACAGTGTCCCCCATCTTGTGACCAGGCCCTTTGTTGTGGCTCTTGCTCAATGCATGACAATATGACTGGTTGAATGTCTTTGTTTTCAAATGTGGACAGCATGAGTTGTGACCAGCAGAAGATGAGTAATAATAACAAACTGAGAATTTCTCATGGGGTTATTTTTGGAGACGGAGCTGGTACATTTTAAGTTCAGGAAGTCATTGACTTTTGCTGCTCTGATGGAAAGTCAAAAGTTATTTCTGTAGACAAACTGCTTAAAATTGGATTTGCATGAACACTGGATGGAAACACAGATTGGTTGCTAAAAAAGAAACCCTCTAGGGGAATGTGGCTGTGCAGGGTTAACTTTCCTGAATAGTAATATTGAGAGAGCAGCTGGTCCAACAGAACTATAATAGACTCAGTCTGATGTTTGTTTTTTCTCTTCAAACATGGACAGAAAAACAGTCTATTTTTTCTGAATATAGGTCACTTTCTCTTATCTCCACTTAATCTGTGAGACATTTCAAATCCATTCTGTCTTATCATAAAAGAGTGTGCCCGTATGTGAATGAGCTCTGTTGTGCTCTCATGAACAGACCGGTCTGCTGGGGCCCGGTCAGACGTGCTGATTGGGTGGACAGGGTATTGATTGACACATTTGGGAGCTCCTGCCCGGCAGCTGTGATCTGTTTTTGCGAGGTAGACGGGCGGGTCATGGGGGGTAGGAGGAAGAGGAGGGGATGGAGGGGAGAGAGATGGAGACAGACTATAGACTGGTAGAGAAAAAGAGAGAGGTCTGCTGAAAGGAAGTGAAAAAAAGGGAAAGAAAGAGAGCCTGCTTTCTGTCGATGTTATCACGTGCTTTTATTTCCAACAGTCAATCACAGAGCCCATCCTCCACACTGCTGTGGATCTGAATTATATAACATCAATCAATCTCCTTTGTTCCTCATTACAAGCTCTATCATGTTTACTGTTTAAGAAACTGAGTATGTCATTCATCTGATATCCTGAGCACGCCTGCAGTAATTCTTCTCCGCATGAGAATTTTATTACTGCCGTGACAAGAATCATGTCTTTTTCCATCTCTTTCTCCCTCTACGTGCCCTCTGAAGTACAGTCACAAAGCTTTTCACTGTGGGAGAGGGATAGGGGGTTCGGGGGTTCAGTCACCCACTTAGTCTGCCCTCATTAGACGCGGGTCACAGAGCATGTTCAGATCATGCTAAAAGCTTATCTTTACATGCTGGGGCCGCTCAGGGAGCATGCTGGGACTCACAAAGTAGTTCTGGTTCTGATGTACAGTCTGATGAGGTTCAGGTCTGCAGGACAGACTGTGAAAAGCAAAGCAAACCCTCATTTCAGCACTTTTCCTTTTGGCTGCTTTTCCACTGATATAAAGTTAGACACATGGGTGTTACTTTTACACAGCTTTGTTGTCATGAAATCACACAAAAGTTTTGCTTTTACAGAAAACTTCTAACTTCTGTTAGCATACAATAGCTAATGATACACCAGCTGCTGTCCTAATGTTCCCTCCAGCTGATGGATGTGAGCCTTAATGAAGGTCTTAATGCATCAACAGCTCCAGGTTTCAGTAGCAGCTGAGACTCTAACCCAGTTTGTGTTGGCTTTTGTTTGCAAAGGAGTACAAACAGCTTTGCCTTTTGTTGTCCAGAAAAGATGAAAACTTCCTACTGTTTTCTGGAGCCTTCGTCTTTGGGGAAAGCCTTTAGCCTTGTTGTAAACTGTTGTATAGACATGTCCAGGAGTAATGCCGCCATCCATGTCTCGTTTGTTATAAAACTTAACCTAGGTTTAGCATGGACATCAAACAGTGTAACCAAAAATGTATTGAATTTCCCTTCAGGGATCAATAAAGAGCTTCTTATCACATGCATGTATTAAAACATGGATCAGCATGATAGCTGATCTTTAAATACTTGTTTTGGTTATTGAAAATTCCTTCTACAGCCAACAAAGTAGGGATGCACTGATCCAATATTTGATATCAGTATCAGTCACGATACTGAGGAAAATTTTAGAATGAGTATTGTGACAATAGGCCCAATGCATAGAGGCCAATCTATTGATTCTAACTCTATGCTATGCGCTGTGAGTGGCATCCACAATTAAACACGCTGAGCGGATGCCGACATTGTTTTCAAAATGGAGCTAGCAAAGGGGTCTGCTATCTTAAACTTTATCACAATACCTCAGCCTACAAGCTCGACAGCCACTTGCAATACCTAAGCAATAAACGTTCCAAGGGGCAGTGGTAAAACTTTGGTATCAGCTGGTACAAAACTGTAGATATCTGTATCAGTATCAGAGGTGAAAAATGCGGATCGGTGCGTCCCTACAACAAAGGCCCCTTTTAAGCAAAAATCTCTTCTTTGTGTTACCTGCTCAGTACTAAACGTCAGATAAAGACACACTGAGCTGGTGAACACATTGGACACCATGTACCAGGACCTTCAGATGCAGGTGGGGACCCAGACAAAGCTTTGTGACCATCGTTTATGTGTTAAAAGATATTCTAGCATCATTGACTTGTTAAACAGAGGTTAACTACATCATATGCCCATGTTTGCTCCAGGTGTCCAGGGTCTCATCTGGCTTCATTCGCCACATAAAGGCTTTACAACGCCTTTTAATTTTCCCTCTATTCTGTTGTGGCAGAAAACCATAACTCTTTGGTAATTGTCCATTACAGAGGGACAGGAGGAGAGGGAGGCAGACGCATCTGCTCTTATTCAGAAGCAAATCTCCTCAGAGTCAAGCATGACAACCTCAGACATGTGCCCTCACACACATTACCGCCACGTGAAGCGGGATGATTAAAGGGGTGTGACTTGGCATGTTAATACGCTCTCTGTGTTGCATTATTAATGAGCCACATTTGAACGGCAGCCATGTAAATGAGGCCTAAGATCTTCTGCATGCTTTTATATATTTAACAGTATTTTGAGCTCATAATTTGAGGTGCAGACCCCCTCTGTGATGAAGGTTTTTAATTTCTAAATCTCTTTCTGGGACATTTACTTCTGCTGCTGTTGATCAGGGCTGAGATTTGGTTCATTTTGGCTTTTGGGGGTGCGCAGTCAGTACAGTGTGTAATGTATTTAGCAGAAAAGAGGTTAGGAAGATAACACGGATCATCATATTACGAAATGTGTCAAATATTGGGTTCATAGATTATTTCGCAAGACTGCAGATGATTAAATATTAACTGTTACAGCTGGTTAATTTTCATCCCTCACTTCTCCCTGCACATGTTCTCCCCCCTCCTCTCCCCTCCTCTATCTTCACTCTCCACTGATTTTCACTAACAGTTTCCACCCACTCTTCTTCTACTTTGGTGTCTCGTCTTCCCACTCCATCTCAGGGTGACTCTGGCCTTGAGTGCCGGCTAACCCATGAGGCATTATTTTTATGGAAATGGATGAAAGTGACCGTGAATCAATGCCTTGAAGGACGACTTCACCCTCCTCCCTCCCTCCCTCCCTCCCTCCTCCTTTTTCCCCTCCCTCCTGTCTTGCACCTGGTGACTCTAGTTTCCAGGGAACCGGTTTGTGCAGAAACAAGGCAGGCAGTCTGATGGGTAAAGACAGAGCACATGAAGTAACCAACTCTCGGGAAAACTCAGAAATAAAGAGGTTCATTGCTGCTATTGATGCTGATAAAAACCAATCAGAGGAGAGATTCAGAGATGGATTATTATCACCAGGTTGACAGGAGACAGAAAACCGAGCCATACTGGAGAGAAGAGATCTCAGGTACTGTGGAGGTGTTTTCTTTTGGTCAACAGCCAAGCCGCTTAGACATGCCAAAAACTAAAGTTTGTTTCAGTTTCTGTGAAGGCAGTAAAGGTGGACTATGTGTAAAATGTCAAGAAGAAAGCGGAGGAAGTGAAGGTTCAACCTCAAAAAACCCACACACAGGTGCTGCCAGACAAGTAACCCATCGGTGTTTGTAGAGTCACTTTAGAAACATTTAAAACATGCAGCCGATGTTTTGAGAGGAAGTATTCTAGATAATCACTCATGACAATGATGAAACGAGAAGTGAACCAATTCTATTTTTAAGACAAGGTTGTTTTTCTGCCTAATAGAGTTCAGATTATTTACAAACTGAAATCAAGTAACTTCTACTTCCACATTCTATGACTTGAAATGTAGGAGCGTGTGACATTTTCAAATACCAGTGAGATTGTGGTAAGTTATTTGCACATTGTCTTCTACTAAAATCTGTTGGATGTTTGTTTTAAGCTTGGGAAAATGTTTTGGTTGGTATAAAAGAAGATTTATGTTTATTCTTATTAGATTTCTGCAAAAGTTTAGAACATCGGTGTAAGGGATTGATTGGGGATTGTTGGTCTCATTCTGAACTTTTTCTGGTCTATAAGTCATTTTGAGGAGACTTACAGAAAGCGACAACATTGTGAGTGTTGTGTGAAACAGAGTCCAAACAGGCTGGGGGGTCTTGTATGAGTTCCTCTTCTCAGACTCCTTTCTGTTGTCATTTTCCTGTGACTCAATCAGCCCTGTAACTCTGCCAAAGCCTATACCGTGTTGCGGTCTGTGGGTTCTTTGTGCTGCTTAGTCAGACAACTAAGTCCTTTTTAATTGTGATTAATTGTACTTGAAAAGGCATGTCTAGAAATACATTATTTTGAATTTCAGACAGCTTATAAAGCAATCCCAACCAGTGTCTTCATTTGTTCTTAAAATGAACACCATGAAATGTACTTCATGATATTGACTTTTAGATTTACTATTTAGAGCTTTTGGATTTTGCAATTGTGTGGACAAAGAGGTGCGAGTTATTTGTTTCCTCGTCTTAACCAACATGTCTAAGCAGAGTTAGTTCTCTAGAAAAATCTCCTGCCGCTGACTTTTAACAAACATATCACTCATGATTTTTTGTCAGTAGCTGCGTTCACATTGGCACAAACAATCAGAATAAAAATGCATCATATAAACATGTCGATTGGAAGACTCTGATCCAGTTCAGCTCAATTGGGAAGCAATTGTATTCCAATCAAGAGGGATGGTTTATGCCGATTGTTATTTCGAAATGCGTCCATGTAAACACATGGATTATGAGTCCAGTTTAGTTGCTTTCTTTGCCTCATGCTGGTCCTGTATGCACAAAACTACTGTTTCTTGTTCCCCGGTCAAGCTTGTGGCAAATTTATTTATTGATTTATACATCAAAGGTCAACCAGAAGATGACCCAATAGTAGCTGAAAGGGGCGGACATGCATCTGTCTATGATTTCAAACTCGCGGGTCCTTGTAAGATGGGATAAGCACAGTAATCCAGTCAACTCATCTGAGCACGCGTAGACTGATAGTTTCTATGTGTTTTCTTCCATTTGGTTGATGTCTATCACTCAGCTCTCTGTGTGTTTCAGTCTCCTTCACTGTTTCTGCACTGTCGTCTTTTTTTTTCTTGGCTGTGACTGATCTGAAAGAAAGATCTTCCACCGTGCAGTTATCTTCTATTTCTGCTCAGAATGGCATCTGGTTGTCGTCAATATAGGCCTTTATAACTCTTAACACATTAAACAGCCTCTCTCCACATCTTTAAATATCACACAGAGATCAGGAGTAGAGAGGAGAGCGAAGTAGACCCAGGTAATATCCCATCTTCAACACCTCAGCCCACTGTTCCTGTTGCTACACAGCAGGTGATGTGACTGTAAACAGAGACAGCTGGGGACTGATAAGAGGTTTGTTTACACCACAGTGAGATACTGAACATATACACAGAGTTGTAGTTTGATAAATGTCACAGCTCATTTGCTGCCCTGAAACTGTCAAACATAAATCCTCACTGTGCTCCCCCAAATAAGCCCATCTCATTAAAACTAAACATAAATAAGGCATAAACCCTTCATTTAATGAGTCATAGAGGGAGCTGCCACTATTTTCCTCCAAAGTACTCCAGTTGTTTCAGGAGATGCGTCCATTAAAGAGCCGATTGCCTCCAAAGTAACAGCTAAATGACATTTTTATTTTCCCTGAATGCCATCATTGCTGGATTTGCTGCACTTTGCCATCTGCGTTGATGTGATTTTAAATCATGATGTTAACTAGAGGAAACTGAACAGAAACACAGTCACACAACAGACAGAGGATGTGTGTCTTTCTGTGTGAAAATCCTTAAGATGGTGGACATCAGCATCTCAGTAACAAAGGAAATCAAAAGACCCAACGAGGGAGGCGAAAAATGTGGCTTCAGATTGGGCAAATTTCCACAGATATACAACCCCACTTCCAAAAAACTTCAATGGTTTGCAAATCTTTCAAACCCTTTATTTCATTAGAAGTAGTTCAATATATAAACATTAATGTCCAGATGAAGAGCAAGTGGCAATAACAGCCAATGCCTGAACATAATATTAAGTAGGAGAATAAATTACATCATTACAAGTTTAACACAACAGCATTGGTCTTCTGTCTGACACAATGAGCAGACAGTGTTTGTTTCCATCTACTTTTATAGTTTAATTGGCTTCAACCTCTTGAACCTCAGAAAGTAAGAACTTACCAATAAATATTAGCAGGACTTTGCAAAGCCAGTAAAGGCAGATGTACAGAAAGCCAAGATTTCTGTGTTAGATTTAACAAGTTTATCCATCTCCACCCAACTACCTGTCATTATGACACAACTTTAGCACAGGTTTTTGATTAAAACTTCAGTTTATTACCATTTTGGTTTGCTCCACAGCATTTCCACACATTTTCTACAATGGAAACACAGTTTTTCTTGTTGATAATCATTTCAGTCAGTCACTCTAAAAATTGATTAATTACCTTAATCAAACTAAGAAATGTAGTCTGACTGAAATTGCTCTCAAATAAACTTCTCATAGTCAAACTGACATACCTGGATAATGCATTTGGGGACAGGCAATAATTTGTTCCTTTTCTATTACTTGAAAACAGGGACATGGAAGGTTGTCAAGTTAAACAGCCTAATGGAGCTGTGACTGTCTCTGCGCATGTAAACGTACTGAAATGTCACACTATAAGTTTAGTCTTGTATTTTGAAAAAGGGATTTAATCATTGATGTGCTTTCAGACCAAATCAAACCAATAGAAAACAATCAGAATGATCTGAATCTTACTGAGTACAATGAGATCAAGCTCGCTGGAGCAGAGTCTAATTACATCAAGTGGAATCAAACTGGATTAAATAATTCCAATTAAACCCCAAATCACATCTGAATCCAATAAATCAGAATCAAATTGAATCAGTTCCAGAGTAACCCAATTCAGTTCAGTAAAATTGAACTCAATCAGAATAGAGTGAATCAAATCTAAAACAGGTCAGCTGAATCCAGTGGAGTCAAATCAAACTAATCATAACCTGATCTAATCCTACTGAAAAGATTCAAATCCAAATAGAAATATAATCTAATGTAGAGAATCTTACCAGATCAGATCAAATCAAATCAAGTTGAACCCTATTAAATTGATCCAAACTAAAACTAGACTGAATCATTCAGAACTGTTCTACATTTTGGATGGATTGTCCCTGAACAGGGTCATAGCCATCAAGGCCTTAAGTGGATTATGTGTCTTGAAAGCAGAGATTCACATCAAATATACATTTCTGAGCCTGAGATTTTTTTGGGACTTTTGTTCACATGCAGGTTTTATGATGTGAAACAGTTTCATGTGTTCATGTTTATTTATGTTTCCTGACAGTTTCTCTTTTGGTGTTGGGTCAGAGAGTCTCAGTGAGCACTTCATTTCAGACCTCAAGTGTATGAAAAACAAGAAGTCGATAGTCGGGATGAGGAAGTGAGGGGTCAGGCCAGAGGCTGATTTAGTTGACGTTCCCCATCATACATCATATGTGAAGTACATTTCCCACCCCACCTCCCTTACCCACACACACACGCACGCACGCACGCACGCACGCATGCACACACACACACACACACGCACCTCAGAAAGCTGCTTATCTGACCTTTATATCCGTCTGAGATGTTCTGACTTTTGTTCCAGCTGAGAGTGTGTGACGTGATGTTTGTGTAGAGTGTGTGTTTGTGTTGGCGGTGCTGACATAGTAACACATCCCCCACCTCAGGAAACAATAGGCACACGATGACTCTGGTCACATGTCTGCTGAAGAGTGTGCGTATGTGTGTGTGTGTGTTTGGTGGGGGTTATGGGGCTTTAGTTGAGTGGGTGGGTGTTTGATATTTAGGTGAAAGTTTCGTTAAGCTGCTTGTGTTTTTTATACTAAAAACTAAACTTATGTAACACATCAAGCTCCTCTTTATGTACAGCAAATACACATTAACTACAGTTTATGTGTGTGTGTGTGTTTGTATGTGTGTGTGAGCAGCTTGCAGGCCTGTCATGAGGAGACCAGATGGCGGGTGGAGAAAACCGTCCTTTAATCCCCCTGCCAGGATATTATACACCCCCCAACACGCACACACACACACACACACACACACACACACCTCTTTTCAGCTGTTTAGCCTCCCTCTGAGTGTGCCCACTTTCCTCTTATGTGGTTTCATTATTACTGTATATCACTGCAGTCTGACTTTTCTAAGAACTTGATGGGAAGTCTTGTTTGGTACATTACAGGAAATAGCACAACATTTCAAAATATAAGTTCTCTGAAAGAAAATTCAGTCAAAAAAACTGAATCATCCATCTGACATAAGGGTAAAATTTCTTAGCTTATAAATTAGGGTTAGCTTATTCATGGTTTGTGAGGGATACGCTTCAGTTTAACAAGACTAAAAGATGAGAAACACTTCCATGTGTTTAGGAACAAGAGGTAGGAGGTATCACTTTTTCCACTGGGGGTGCTGTAATACAGACAAACCTAAAGTTCCTCACAACAGCTTAAATCTTTTTGTGTTACAATAAAAAAAAAAAGAATTGAGACAGATTTGTGAATATGTTGGAAAATAGAAAACTTTTAAATAGCAATATTCTGTGTCGTGTTAAGAGCATTAGTATACTAAAACCCGCTTTCCAGAATTAGAGACTCTGTAAAATTTTGATGAAAGCAGATTTTGATGCTTCGCAAATTAGTTAAAGCTTATGTTTAATTTAAAGTAGCACAATGGCAACATATTGAAGCTAAAAAGAAAAAAATATATACGTAGTTTAACAAAAACAATACTAGTATTAAGTTGGCAATATTTTAGAAAAGTTCAAGTCTGTCTTATAGTTCAACAGTTTCAGAATAATGTTCCTGAGTGTCAAATGTGAAAGAATGAGTGGATTTCATCATCTATCGTACATTTAAAGATTCAGAGAATCTGGAGAAATCTTTGTTATAAAGGGACAAGGACCAATGGATGGTCCTGATCTTCAGGCTCTCAGGCAGCACTGCATTAAAAACAGACAGGACTCTGGAGTGGAAATCACTGCATGAGCTAAACTCTGAGCACATGGCTTGTTGCTGCATCCACAAATTTGGTTAAAACTGAACCATGTACAGAGGAAACCAGAACTACTTCCACATCTGTGAAGGCTCCAGTAATGCTGAACAATATCTACAGTTTTAGGAAAGTCCTTTTGTGTGACACAGCTGACATGTTTCTCTCTGTCTGACTTTCCAGCTGCTGCATTGAAATCAACATCTGCACTGATCATCACCTACAGCTTTGATGCTTCACATTACATCAGACAGAGCTTAGATGTCTCTTTAATTGTGCCTTGGTTGTATTCGAGTGTGTCGCTATGAATACTCATGAGAGATCATCATTGTTTTTACGACGGTTTCTATTTTCTCTTTAATCTTTTATGTGCATATTAAATGGCTGTGTTGATAGAGAGTGAGCTCTCCCCACAGACGATGCCCTACATATCACAGACAGACTAATTAGAGTCTCTGTCTCTGAGGGGTGGTATTCCTCTTTTTCAGTCTCAAAACAAACACAAGTCTGCTCCTGATCTCAATAAATGCAGCTACTGAACCAGTGAAGCAGCTTGAACATCTTCAGCTCAGAGCAGGTCCAGCTGCTGTTTTGTGTTAAAAACAGAAACTAATATCTGTTAGCTTCCTCCTGCCTATCCTTTATTTGAGCGTGTAAATGAAACATGGAGCTTCTTCTTTTTTTTGCTTACTTTTTCATGTTTCTTAATTTTCTCACTGTGAATCTTCTGTTTGTTTGTTGTTGCAGAAAAGAAAGTCAAAGCTGGCTGTTTGCAGTCCAAGAGCGCTGATGAGGAGGCCTGCGTGGCGGTGAAAATCGAACACTCAAGAGGTGAGCAGCACCACCTTCAGTCATTTAACGCACCGCTGTGACTTCTTCAACTTTCTCTTTTAAACAGCTTTATTGTTATTTCTGCATGTGCTAAGTTTGATTAATGAGTGTGAGGCTATTCTTGGGCTTCTTCTGCGTTAAAATGCTGAGGTTGGTGTCCTCTTGTTGTTTTCTGTTTTCATGCTGTGGTTAAAACTGTCTGCTCTTGCATTTTTGATCGTCATCTTGTGATGTGTGGCCACATCAAGAGCCGAATTAAGATGCAAAGCTTTTTTGACTGACAGTCACCCTCTCTGATGCTCAGGAGGGGGTCTGCACATTCTTGCATTTAGATCAAGATCATGCTGAGAGTGGACAGCTTTTTCGGTTCCGTCTGATCAGATCTTTGGAGAATTTTTTTATGTCCAAAAAGGTGGGTGAAGTAAAAGAAAATTGACTTAAAAATGCAACAGTACCTCGTAGGATTGTTGAAAATTGTTTTACATGAAAAATGATTTAAACTGAGAGGATAAAAAGGAGTATAAATGAGGAAGACACACTAGAGTTAGCGGGTCAAACAAATCAATATGCTGACGATCACATGTTCTATCTTAGTGCTCAGTGCAGTTTGTCAGTATTTTAATCAAGAAAATGGAGGTAAAGTTTGGTGTAGGCTGTTTTCTTTAACTGGCATAGCCGCTCAGACAGTGCATGTGGATATTAACCTGTGAAAAGCAGGTGGTGTTAGCTCTGATAATGTTAGCAACACTCTACAACAACAATTATTGTCCCCAGCAGACTGTGATCCCATGTTATGTCCCAAATTGAGCTCACTTTTAACTGTTGTATGAGTCTCATCTCAACCCAAAGGATGTTTCCAGAAAATTTTGAGGTTTCTTTAGCATTTTTGTATCTTTTTAACCTTTATTTAACCAGGTTTGTCCCATTGAGATCTGAGGATCTCATTTGCAAGGGAGACCTGACCAAGAATGGCAGCAGTCTATTTAACGCAGTTGTATTTTATACTGAATAAATGCCTTTATGTAAAGTCAGCCCCCATTTACAGTGATGCCAAGCAGAGAGAAAAAAAGAGAACAAGCCAAAAATACAAGATGAGCGGGTACTAGTCTTAATTTAGGATTTGAAAACTCCAAGGGGAACTAAGGTTTACATATTTAAAGTCCTTAGCAACAAACCCCAAGCTGATGCAGCATAAAAACTCAATGTTGATCCCCTGAGTTCAGAACAAACTTGAGGAACTCACAGTAAAAGGCTTTAACTGGACTGGATTTAATACAATACAGATGACTGAGACAGGAGAGATGGGATTTTTTCCTGTCATGGCCGAACTCTCCAGAGGTGAGCAACATCACCTTCAGTCAGCTTAATGCTGTGACTTCTTCACCTTTCTCTTTTAAGCAGCTTTATTGTTATTTCTGCGTGTGCTAAGTTTGATTCACTAGTGTGAGGGCTTCTTCTGCGTTAAAACGCTGAGGTCGGTATCCTCTTGTTGTTTTCTGTTTTCATGCTGTGGTTAAAACTGTCTCTTCTTGCATTTTTGATCGTCATCTTGTGATGTGTGGCCATATCAAGAGCCGAATAAAGATGCAAAGCTTTTTTGACTGACAGTCACCCTCTCTGATGCTCAGGAGGGGGTCTGCACATTTTTACATTTAGATCAAGATCATGCTGAGAGTTGACAGCTTTCGGTTCCGTCTGATCAGATCTTTGGAGAATTTTTTTATGTCCAAAAAGGTGGGTGAAGTAAAAGGAAATTGACTTAAAAATGCAACAGTACCTCACAGGACTGTTGAAAGTTGTTATACTTGAAAAATGATTTAAACTGAGAGGATAAAAAGGTGTTTAAATGAGGCACACGCTAGAGTTTCTAGAGGGTCAAACAATCAATATGCTGACGATCACATGTTCTATCTTAGTGCTCGGTGCAGTTTTTCAGTATTTTAATCAAGAAAATGGAGGTAAAGTTTGGTTCAGGCTGTTTTATTAAACTGGCATAGCCGCTCAGACAGTGCATGTGGATATTAACCTGTGAAAAGCAGGTGGAGCTAACTCTGATAATGTTAGCAACACTCTACAACAATAATTATTGTCTCCAGCAGACTGTGATCCCATGTTATGTCCCAAATTGAGCTCACTTTTAACTGTTGTATGAGTCTTGGCTCGACCCAAAGGATGTTTCCAGAAAATGTGGACATTTTTTTTAGGTTTTTTTCATCTATTTAACGCTGTTCTATAAATGCTTTTATGTAAAGTCTGCCCCCATTTACAGTGATGCCAAGCAGTGAAAAAAAGAGAACTGGCCATAAAAAAGATGAACTGGTACTAGTCTTTATTAAAGATTTTAAAACTCCAAGGGGAACTAAGGTCTACATTTTTAAAGTCCTTAGCAAAAAAAACCTTAGCTGATGCAGCATAAAAACTCAATGTTGATCCCCTGAGTTCAGAATAAACTTGAGGAACTCACAGTAAAAGGTTTTCACTGGACTGTATCTGAAATAATACAGATGACTGAGAGAGGAGAGATGAGATGTTTTCCAGTCAAACCCTTTTAGATGAACATGCACAAATGCTTTATACGGCTCTCAACCAGAGAGATCCACCCACCATATAAAGCACAATGATGAGAGTTTGAAGAATCAGTCCCAAACAAAAAAAAAAATAGACCTTTGGCGAATAATATCCTGTACAATACGACACCTTTAGTTTTACCGTATCATGCACAGTGTTGAGTCAAGATTTGAGAATATCGTTACTTATTTAGCTGTTTTCTTGCAGAGGAGGGATGCAGGTGGAAGCTATAAAGGGCAATATGAAAAGCTTCCTCTGCAGCTCACAGCTCTGCAGGAGTGTGAGAGACACCGCAGCTCTATTTTTATATCAAACTGGTTTCTGTGCGTGTCTCTGTGATGAATGGGCGTCTTCCTCCAGCCCCCCTGTGTCTTTCTATTTTTCACTCTTTCTCATTCTCTCCCCTCTTCAGGTGTACTTTCTCATTCTGGCCCATAAATCCCTCCATCCTTCCCCCCCATCTGTCTGTCTCCTATTTCCTCCCTCTTTTGTCATCATGCCTTCATAGCTTCTTTCTTCCGTCTGTTTCATCAGACTTTTTTTCTCTGCACAGTTGGAGCTTTTTCTACACCTTTTCCTTTGAATTTCCCATCTTTTATCCTCCTCTTGCTTCATACCCTTTTTTATCAGCCCCCCCTGCTGTTTTTGTCCCCTCACCATCACTAGAGCCTCCTGTTTGAGAGCATACCAGGGTTATAATCTCACTCTGGCCCTTGGATTAGGGGATGAGGGAGAGATAATCTGAAGAAAGTCTGGGTAGTTTTACCAAAACAGCTTATCCCACATGCCTCGTGGTTATCTCTCACCCTGTCCGTCAGCATACTCAACAACACACACGCACGCACACACACACGCACACCCACTGTTTGATGGACACAATAAGTGCTTCCTGTACCAGACAGAAACAGTAACAACACTCTAATCTCACTCAGTGATATAGGGCAGCAGAAATGGTCAGAAACTAGGTTTGTCTGTGTGTGTCAGAAAGGTGGTAGGCAGCACTTTTTGTCCTCAGACAGTGTTTTTCACACTTTTTCAACCATTTAAGACAAATAGAGCTGCAAAATTTACACAAAGAAAAGAATTGCAAAGTGTGGTTTTATTGTTTGTGCAGAATGAGCAGTCACAGTTGAAAAGAAATTGGCAAAAATCATTTGTAATTGGCGAAAATGTTTTTATTTCTGAGCACAATATACTCTGTGAACAAAAGAGAACCACCTCACTGTTAGGTTTGAACAAATTACAAATGTCACCAAGAGAAATAAACGCACGGTTAGGAAAATTGTTGACCTACAAAAAACATTTGACACCATTGTTCATTAGTAATTACTGTCTAAATGACAAAGGTTTGATGTCAGAGGACTGACACATGATTGCTAAGACAGGTATCAGTATGGGCAGACTTACAACTGAATTTTTAACCCTTTGAAAGTACATGTGGGGTTCCACAGGGGTCCATACTTGGACCACTGCTGATGTGACCACTGCTGTGTGTTTGGTTTCTGTGTCTTTGAGGCATAGATTATTTGCTGAGTATGATGCTGAAAGAACTTCAGACAATGAAAAAGTGCCAGATACAAAGTAAAGTAAGTTTCATCATCCTTAAAGCTAAGAATATTGTTGTTTCAGCAGAACACAAGTGGAAAATTAATTTGAATTTATGTATCGAAACTTCAACCAATTCACCATCAAGTATTGCTCAAAACTGAAGGTTTGTACACATGACGTAAACACATATCCTGGATTACTGCAGCACTGTGCAGCCCCTGTTTTGGGTCAGAGTTTAAGTGTAGTCTGCAGGCTGCTCCCCACACTGACTCATGTCTGCGGCTTCAAGAAATGTTTGATTAAAATGCAGATTCAGTGTCTATTGCGTCATATTTGCAGTTTTTCTCATGCTGCATTGATGTTTAGCATGCAAAGAAAGATGTTTGCACCTAACGTCCCACAGTTGTTGGTGTGCATGAGTGTCTGCAGTTTAATGAGGTGGTAATCTGGAGGGAATGTGGTGATTGGAATTTGTGCTGGTCAAACTGGTTTACTGTGAGAGGTGAAAAACATTCCTCCTCATGCTGCTCTGCTATTGCATAATGCCTGTCAGTGAGCCTGCAGGTGTTTGACAATGTGTGCAGCATGTGTGTGGGAATATGTTCACTCTAAACTGCACACATGAACGTGTTTTATGTTGTCAGAGATAGGAGATGACAAGAGGTATTTCTGTCACATAGAAGGTGTGGGTAAATGAAGACTTCCTGAGTGGGTTAAGCTGTTTCTCTTGTGGTGAAGTGATGTCTCAAATTAAAAAAAAAAAAAAAAAGATTAGCAAGACCCCAGAAGAGCAGACGCTGAGAGTCTGACAGTCAGAGACACCGGTGCAGCTCTACACTCAGGATACAAATAGAACATGGAGAAGCTTTGGTTCCATTTCCCTGTGGCGACTTCTGCCAGAGGTATCTCACTCTCACTACCTACTTATTGAGATCTTTGTTTCATTTCCATCTGAGTTCATTTAGATTTAAAGTCATGTGTTGTTGTTGGATTTCACTCGACATACGCAGACTCGTTGATGATCCTCTCTTGGTAATCTCATTTTGATTTCTCAAATATTTGCTCTAGAAACAGGCCTGAGGAGAAGCAGACGATGAGTTGGGTGTTTGAAATAAACCATCAGTCTTTGGGGCTTCATTTAGATTTTAGTGAGCACATGAGAGAGCTTGTGTTGGCGCTGCAGGCTGCTGTACTGTGTCTGTTAATCATTGATCAGAGTAACCGACTGATGCTGTTGGTGTAGACAGAATACAGAATGAGGAGTGTAGCGGCAGTTATATAACCAGGTTTGTCCTTTACTAGTACTTCTGTTTCAAGTAAGGTTAATAAGATCACTGATTTTTGATCTAGTTTAGGGGAATGAGAAAATCAAGTTGAAGGAAGCCGTAGAGCACTTTCATAATGCTTCATCTGAAGGAGCTTTGCATGTACTGCTGAATTTAAATCAAAATTTACTACTCTGAATTTACTGAGCACTGTTTATTTGATGGTTGCATGGTGCAGGAAGACAGCTGTGTCAAAGTTTGGACATGTAGCTTTTACAGTTTAAAGGCACAGATCTTAGAGTTGCATCATATTCACAATTAATGAAGTGTCTGTTTTATAATTTGTGACGTTCATTTGTGATGTTATCCTTATTTTGATCAAACTTGACTCAGCTGTCTCCCAGAAACTCTGACTTTAGGCATGTGCAAAAGAAAAAAAAAAAGAGATGGTCTGTTTGACGACATTGTTCAGTGTTATGATCAGTCATGAATATCAGAGGAAACAAAGACCCGTCTATGTGGTCTGGGAAAGGTTGAAAATGAAATGCACGTCATGCTCTGTGGCCCATTGTATTATGATCTTAGATAACTGCTTTTCAGGAAGTTGTCAGAAAATTGCCCTGATCTGTTTAGCATGTCTGATAAAGACTGACTGCAGGTCCAGTTTATACATAAAGTGATTCAGCTTATTTAGCTTGTGTTAAATGCTTTCAAGCTGCTTTTTAGGACAGTGTGTTGTCTCTTTTGTTTCCATTGTCTCATACAAGCATGTAGAATTGGCATCATTTCATTGCATGACACTTTGAATACTTTTGTACAGCAAATATGTAAGCTATGATTATGCGCACATGATTAATGCGTCAGCTATTTGGAGGATAATTATATTTGCAGAAACTTTGATACCTGGAGGTCACAGTAGCTTCTGAAGGTATTAACATGCAGATACCCACATCATGCCCATAGTATTGCAGATCCCTAGTAAGCACATCTGTTATCAAGCATTCATATTTGTACTCTAGTGATGTCGATTATGTATTGTATTTTATTTCTTGCAGGCCTGAAATGCTGGTCATATGTGGTGTTCAAACCTTAATGCTACGACCTGCCACTAGTAGGAGCTACTGTCATAATGCAGTAATCCTCTACTATCTGGATGTAAACAAGCACATCCAGATAGACATCTCATAGAACAGCAGTGTTTGTCAGTATTTTGATCTAGTAAATGGAGATAAAGTTTTAGATTATTTCTAGCTAGACAGTTTTATAACCACCCAACTAGAACATGTCAGTATTAAGCAGTTAAATGACCAAATGCTAGCTCTATAAACGTTAGCAACACTCTGCAGTCATATCTGATAGAGTTCGCCTGACCACATGTAAAGCCATGTTTGCCGGTTTGGACAGTTTTTGACTTTCACTTTCACGTTCACTTTTTTCAGTGTGTAACCGGCACAGACATTTAGATTTTAAACTGTGGTGCTAGCTCTGCTAATGGTACTAACATCTGGCAAACAGGTTTGACATTGTTTTCTAGCAGACTTTGTCTCTGCTGAGTCATTTTAAAAATGCACAGAGCGCTTTCTCACCTTCAGACTAGTCAGCATATAATGACCCATCTTAATGACTGGGAAATCTCAATATCATTATTTCTATGAAATGTTTGGCAAATGAATAAATCTTAAAGAGCAGATATTTGCTAACATATCTCAGTTTCTATCTCTATATGTTGTTCCTCATTTTTTAAACATTACTGCGTTTTCATCTAAAAAGTATTTTTTACTGCTAAATCATCACAGATTCATCTGAGGTTCAATGACTACTCATAAAGATGTAAAAGCATGACTATAACACCCAAGCCTCCATCGAATAGGTCAAATGTGCATGCAGAGTGACTGTATATATTAAAAACTTCCTAAGGTAATGTAATAAACTGTGTTTTTTTGCAGGATTTTTATAGCAAATGCTTAAACTGCAGTACTGATGTTTTGTTGTTTTTTAATGTGTGTCAGTTTCTGTGGGGTGTGTGTATCAGTCAGTGTGTTTCTGTACTTTTTAAAGCCACTTAAATAGAGGGTGTGTGTGAGAGAGAGTGTGTGAAGGAGGAGTCTCGTGCAGCTCTGCGAGTTTCCTCGTTGATCTGACTCACTGCCTCTGAGCTGCATGGGAAGCTCTCACCAGATCTAAACTTGGTCCTCTTCAGGGAGAAACACACTCTCTCTCACAAACACACACTCACATTAGTGTGGTCCCTCACTGAGGATACACTCCACAGCTGTTTTCCCATCCATCCCAAGCGCTGGGTGAGTTCAGTCACTGTGATTTCTAACTTGTCTGCGTAGTGTTTCTTCTCTTTCCTGGTGTATCACACTTCTTGATGTCTTTGTTTTTGGAGGGTTTGCAGCTGATTTCATGTTTGTAAAGGTTAAAACAAGCTTTTGCAGGTTTGTTTACCTCTTTCTTAACTGTTGATTTATGAAAATGTGACATTGACACAGTGTTTACCTGCTCAAACTGGCTAAACTTTTGATTTAAAAACAGTTTGTTGCTTTCAGAGAACTCTAGACTCTGTTTTTGCTCTTTTGTACTTGACGCAGTCGTAGAGCTTTATGATGAATTATGGTCAGCATATGTCTGTGAATTGAAAGAATTTCTGATCAGGCATGGCTGTTAACTTTCCCTCTCTTATATCTCTATTTTCCCCTTTGTTTTCAGTCATTTCCAACGATGTTATAAATGTGTATACGTTACCCAGACAGTCTTCCGAATGAAAATCTGTTCATGTAAAAGGAGCAGAAAGACTAGAAAGTCCTCTCAGACTTTCCTCTTGACACAAAAACACTGCCCTTGGGGTCACGCACACAAAGCTTGAGTTTCGAGCGGTGTCAGACACTCCTCAGCCTGCTGTCCTGGGCTGTGGGGTGGGGACTCATTGCATCACAGACAGGTTTGCCCTTTGTTTTCTCACCTGTAGCTCTCACTCTGAGGTATCAACATATATTTAGCCAGAGGAGGTTTGGGGGGGGTGGGAGAGAAACAGCGACACGAGGGACGTGTAGGAATCAGGTAAGGTAGGGCAGCTGTCAGGTGAAGGTTAGTCATGAATGTTTGGTAGGAACTTTTATTAATCATTCTCTTCGTGTTTGTCTGAGAGGTTGGCTGGAGATTAACCGGCACACCTACTCGGCCACAAACACGAGGAAGTTTGTTTCTGTGTTCAGAAGAAAAAAAAGGAAACATATCAGTCTTTTTTAGGCACGGGTGTTTAAAAGGTTGGCTTGTACTTAGCAAAGCTTGCTGCGATGTATTCATCTTTTTAGAGTTGGTTTGTATCAGGCCACCACTTTGTTTCTGACTTTAATTATATAAAGAGTCACATAAAGCTTTGGAGCATTTTAGAATCTCCATATACTGACTTTAGAGAACCTCTGACTCCTGATATCACTCTTTTTAGTCTTAAGTAAAATATCTGAACATGTCAAGCCAGAACACCCCAATGGTGCTGAAGACCCGTTTTAAAACTTTGGGAGACCGGGCTTCTAAGACTGTCGCCCCCAGAATCTGGAACGATCTGCCCCTCTCCCTCTGTTTGATCAACTTAGCTTTTATATCTGCACTTATTTCCATATTCACTTGTACTGTATTTGTATTTGTATTTGTATTTGTGTACTTATATGTACTTATCTTTTGTACAGTTTTATGTTTACCTAATTTCACTTATTTTTTGTACAGTGCTTTGTGATTTTTATCTGTGAAAAGCGCTCTATATATAAACTTTACTTACTTACATTGGATAACATTTTTAAGATCTGCCTAGAGGTCACCATGGGACTAAAACTAAACGTATAAATTTGCCCATAATGTTTATTAGAGGTATAACAGAATCCACCGTCTTTAAACCTGTCTTATTTAATTGAGGATTTGCCAATAGTGGTGTCATGTGCATGTTTACATTTTACAGTCTTATGACACACAGATACAGATTGTGTTTGCACCGCAGAGAATGTTCTGTGTTTAAGTGAGAGGCTGCTTTACAGTGATTTAAGACAGACTCGGAGTTTACAGAAAACAATAGAAAACAATAAACTGGTGACACGTGAAATGTTTCAGGTCATGTGACTGACATCTTGCTGGTTAAAGTCCAGCAAAAGTCTCATCAAACGAGTCGTGCTGCAACTAATTGACTCTCTGATGGCAGCCATTAAAAACAAAACCTGATCTCAAAAAGAGGTCAAGCTGACGGGGAAACCCAATGGTTAGGGCACTTACTACTGACAAGTTTATCAGATGATCACAGATTAAAAAAGCAGGATTGTCAGACAGCTCCAAAAACCAACCTTAGAGTAACAAAATTAGCGTCTGAAGATTTATTCGACTAAAAAAGCTTTGCTCTTTGTCGTCCCCAGAGGCGAACAATGTTGGACATGAGTTTGGATGATTCACTATTTTTGGACAGGGCTTGTTTTTTTTTGTTGTTGCAGAGGAGGATATTTCTGTCTGTTACATTCCTTCATGCTCCTCTGCTGGTTTGTGGTAAACTCATTCCTTTGCAGCTGGAGGGCAATTCTCTGGTGCTGCAGCATCACCACAACGTTGACCACAGACACACATAATATACAAGACACACTGAGCTCAGGTGAACCACAGAGAGCTGGTTGGTTTTTGGGGATGTTATAAAGTCAGAAGACGCTGGGCTCTTTGCAAATCATTTTCTACCTATGCTGCTTCTAACCTTGACTTGAAGGTTTTCCCTGTTCTCGTACAAGCTGTGTTTTTTTTAATGATTGAGATGCCTTCAGGCTCAGTGCATGGAGTAAAGTAAGTTTTGCACCTTCATTAGGTGAAAGTGACGGTTGTGATGGCAACAAATGCAACAAATCTCAGCATCTTCTAACAAGGATAGGAGCAAAGGTTGAGTCTCGGTCTCAGTCTAAAGTTCCTCATTAGGCTGCAGCAGCAGAGTTTCGGTGGTTGTCTGTGACGCAGATAATCTATACAGTAGGTGTCATTTAAGATTAAAAAAAGCTAAATAATGTCTCTGTTTGATGATATGAAACCCACCTGCTTCTCCTGCAGGAGTCACTTTTCTGTTCTTGTTATTGGCACGTCTTAGGTGCAGAGAGCAGGGCTCCTTCACAGATGGAGGAGGGGAATCAAAGTGTTTTTGCTGGGTGGTTGTTTTCTGCCTCTAAATTACTATACACAGTCTGACACTTCTGCCAAGCCAGTTTAATGAGAAGATGCCAGCGTGAGTGTGAGCAGCAGTTCCTGCCAAGAAACTGCAGTTCTGGGAAAGGAAGTGGAGTTGATCCTTTATTTACTGAAACAGAACCTGCTCTGTTACATCGTCTCCATATTTCAGAAAACAGATGAGAGATCAGCAACAGTTCACTGCAGACACTTCACACAGAGAGCAGCCGCACTTCGTAATTCATTAAGATTCATTAATCCACCATGAGTTTTAGGTATGAACAAAGTCTACACCTGCTTTTGAGTGCTCGTAGTGTTTGTGTTCATCATGACTGAGCACAAATGTTGCTTGTTATTCTCAGAAATCACAGTTTTAATTCATATTGTGCTCTGTTATGTTCACAATAGGCAGATACCTTTAGAACACAGAGTTTAAAGAAAATTTTAATATCACACATGTGGCTAAATAGCTTGTTTATCATGACACATAGTACATGTGTTTTTTACATGTTCAATGATAATAAATCTTATCGGGCATGCACTATTGTGTGTGTTGCTTATCAATGTAGGCTGGTGGGAGCTTCATCCCACAGATCAACATGGTCGGCTCTGGTTTGGGGAATACCCACTGAGTATTTTTTGGTTTAAAAGAGGTCTAATAGATATCTAAATGTAGCCTAGAAGAGTGGTCTCAAATCAGGCTCCCACAGGTCTAAAAATGAAAGTTTTTTAGATGTCTAAATTTAGACCAAGTTTAGACTAAATCTAAATCTGGTCTCTAGCTATACTATACTGTATGTTGCTCAACGGCTATCGTAATTATTTTGGTTAGGTACTTGGAGATCAGTTATGCAAATCACAAATGCTTTTTGAAATAAATAGTTATCGAATAATAGGTTAAAGTGCAACATCTATATTACGTCTAAAAATATACAGAATCTAGACGATTGAAATTAGGTCTAAAAAAGAAACTAGACGTCAAATAGCCGACTATTGCTCAGTGGGTAGAGCAGTAAGAGATGTTGCTTGTCCTGGTTTTGATGATGTTTAGTCTTCAGCTTTTGTGTTTGTGCGTACAAACACAATTTGGGGATTTTATAGGCTGTTAGCTGGGATCTTGTCTTAACCAAGTGATGTTCCAGCCAAACATACTGTATATGGAGGCTGCCACAAGAGTGTCTTGCTTCTGGAGTGAAAAGGAAACTGAATTTTGTGTCGGATTTTTTTAAAAAGCTTTAAGATAAAGTTTAGACTTTTTGTCTCGTATTATTTCAAGTCCTCTGAACAGAAATCTCTGATCTGATCTCTATTTTCTTATCTTGCACTCTTAACACTTAAGATACCTGAAATATCTGCACATGCTCAGTGTGAAGTGAAAGTCTGCTGCACAGATTCAGGCTGTGGAGGGTGGACCTCGGTAAACCTGCAGAAAACTGCCTTAAATGGAGCTCAGTCTGCAGAGACTTCATCTCAGCCTTAAACATGTATGATATGGTGTGTAAATCATTACTAAATGTATTCGCATTTTCTCCTAATGTGGAACAGAACAGCCAAGCACATAATTAGGAGAGATTCCTGAGGCGGCCTCCAGGATTGATCGGTAATTTCATGGCCGTGTTTAGAAAGTCTGCTGTCCCAAACACAGCGTGGGACACTTTCCACTCAGACAGTTTCTCAAACTGCTGTCTCTAATTACGGTCAGGCTGTAAAAATAGAAACTGTGACTATATGATTCTGTGGTTGTTATTTTCTCTTTCTGTTCCAGGACTGCTATGATAAAGATCACTGTAGGGACTATAAAGAAGGGGTCCCAGGCTGCATTTTTGGCTCGTAGTAACACCACATATAGGACATACATTTTTTACTCTGAGAGGAGTTGTTTACACACTCAAGCTTCAATTAGGTACTTTTATATCAGTTATACCCCTGCAGGGTCCTTCAGTGTTCAAAATACTGCAGTTACTCAAGTGTCCACTAGGGGCTGTCACCAACAGAATCCATATTGTAATGTCTGTTTTTTAAGCAGGATTTAACATGTTTAAAGCCTGGTTAGAGATGCAAATTCATAATAATCTCTGTGGGTGAATTTTCAAAGATTCTTGATGACTTGATGGAAAGAGATAGTTGAGTTCTCCCATCGCAATAGTAATAACAATCACATTCTTTCTCCAAGTCATGGATTTTCCACACAACTTATTAAATATAGTCAACCATATCACAGTGTTATGCAGTGTACAGCAGATGTAGAGGCATACGAGTTGTTTAGCATGCTGAATACCAACACCATGATAAAAATATTCTTCTTAAGTATGTAGTCATGCAAACTCCTTAGTGTTGCTACCAAAAAAAGGAAGTGAGAATATTTCAGACTCTCAGTTTTACTTGTTCTTACCAAAAAAAAAAAAAAAAAACAGACTGTCTATGCTGTGCACAATATCTTTATCTAGCTAGTTTGCATTGAATCATGTTGATAGCTCTATGTAATAGGTGACCACTTTGTCCTCTATTTATCTTTTGTTTTGCCTCTTCTGCTGCTTTCTCTTCTTCCTTCCTTGTTTTATTGCCCTTCGCAAGAAGCAGTACCGCCCCCTGATGTAAATCAGGTACTTAGACAGCACTGCTGTATGCCTATTTTTAGCACCATATCAACATTTGTTTTAGTTGTTATTGCAACAGCCATGACGGTGTTTGTGGTTATCCATGACGAAAACTGAAGCTTTGACTGGGGACAAAAATATGAGTGAGGACCTTTAGATCATCCAGATACTTGAGAAGTGTGCAGACAGAGTCAAGCCTGGCTCATCATCACCTGAAACTACATGTATTCATCATTTTGTATTTCTGAAAGTGTCATTAGCAAATCTTTAACCATTGAGTACACATTTAAACAAACATGCGGGCTCGTGTGCAGGTGCCCTTTGGACCAGTAAACTACATAAAGAGAACTTGTTTAATACTACGGAGTGATTACATTTATTATTTATGAATTTATCTTGGAGAAAACAAGATTTGATTAAGTTCAGTAATTCATTACCGTTAAAACATGTATTTTAAGTATTACTTTTATGTCACTAAGATTGTTGCAAGCACAGTGTTGAATTTAGATAAACTCAAGTGGTCATGTTCTGACTTGTTAACTTTAGAGTTAACTTCAGGCTCTGAAATTACCAATTAATCCTGGAGGCCGCCTCAGGAATCTCTCCTAATTACGTGCTTGGCCGTTCTGCGCCACATTAGGAGAAGAGAAGAATACATTCAGCAGTGTCCTCAGAAAAGGGTCAAATCAACACAAATCTGATCAGATGAATTAAAACAACCAGAAAAGTGGAGAAGCTTGAAGCCAAATCTGTTTCATGGACATTAAACCGCCTCTGTTTAAGAATTTAGACATTTCAGTAGAGATCTATTCATAAGAACGGTCAATTACCGTCCATGTTTACTTAACTGTGCTCCAACAGAGGAAGATCAGAGTTTGATAAAACAGAGTCTGCATCTTTTATTCCTCTGCACACACTCTTTAATTCTGCATGTTAACCTTGCACAGAGCTACATTGATTTCTACATCCAGCCCATGCATCAGTGTCTCTGATTAAGTCACACACGGATGTTTAAAAGTCCACCTTAAATGGAAACTAATGAACCAACGGTTTTAAAACAACAAGAGCACCTATTAACTCCCAGTTATTTAGGACCATAGATGGTCATCTGCCTCTCTGAGCCGCATGTTTAAGTACACACAATGGCCATGTATGTGTGTGTATGTGTGTGTATGTGAGAGGTCAAAGAGGGGTAGGTTGAGGCTACTGTAAACACTTTCGGTCTGTGCCTGTCGCTCCATTAAACCGGTCTGTCTGCTCTCTCTCTAAACACTGACGCTGAACCATCTGTGGCCAGCTGGTCGAGGGAAAAGCCTCGCTGGAGATGATCATCAACTGGATCATTAGCTGGATAATCTGCTGAACTGTCTGACACCCTCCGATGTTTAGCCCGCAGCTGTTTGGTATGAGCAGATTTACAGAAATTAAGGTACACAGCGGACCCTGCGTTTGAACGAGGTTTGACGGCAGGCGGGACAAGAGATGGAGGATTCGACTCATTAAGAACAAGCAGAGATTTACAGCATGATGGCAAGTTTATTTGCAGAAGTTGCCACTTTCGTAACCTGGCAACAGTAAATGCTGGTAAAGGCGCTCTGAAATTCTGGTTATGTCAAAAAGCATCCTCAGCACTTTTGGTTGGTTGTGTATGGAAAGATTAAACCATTTTTAGGGCATGAATTAAATTCCAAATCAACATCTCTTTCTTTTTGCTCTGTCTAGAGGGGAAAAAGTACACTGTCAAAATCTTTATAAAGTATTAGACTATGATTTTTTCATCTGAGCCCATCAGTTCTTCCTTTGAAATCCCTTTTTAAAATCCATTTTTATGAACAGACTTTGAAGGACTGGTTAATTTACTCTAATGGTTTACAGTCATTGCGCCCTCCGTTGTTTTTGATCGCATATTTAACATTGGTACGGTTTGTGTCTGTGGGTTCTGGTGTTGTTTTAAGCTGTGATTGAGTTCCTCACCTACTTTACTTTGTTTACTTTGTTCTTACTCGGTTGTCTTTGTTTTCTTAAAACCACTTCTTGGTCTTTGTCTGTCAAGGAACAGTAGAAACAAAGTTGTTATCATTTTCTCTCACTTCATTGACTGCACTCAGGAGTTTTGGACTTGTTGTCATGGTTGTGTTTTCTCTCTCTCTCTCTCTGCCCATCAGCTCTCGGCAGCAGTCCGGCGTGCGAGCACAGCGCCCTGCCCAGCGTTCAGGCGTGTCTGAGCCGAGCAGGCGGCGGGAGGACAGACAGGAACAGGAAAGGGGTCAATGGAAGTGTCCCTGCCAGCAGGCCGGGCTTGCAGTCTAAACCACAAGGTACACACTGACTCATAATGATTGAGCCAAGCACTGCAGAGTGGGAGTGTCAGTGGACGCAGTTGTATTAGTGTGTGATTCATCTGTGTGGTGAGTGAGAAAGTATTGACTCATCAATGTCCAGTTGTATCAGAGTGGCTATCCTGCTGTGTATGTATCTGTAAATTGTTATCCCCTGTGAAATAATAATAGTTATAATAATAATAAAAACAATATTCAGGACTTTCGGCCACAACTGAGGGATCACAACATGCTCAGACTGACGTAAACAGCACTGAGATCCTTTACTTGAACTTGCTGTGAGGAGATAACTGGTTTTGAAATAGTCCAAATTAAATCCTGATGACTCCGTCTGACCTACAAAAGTAAACCAGGTCACTATTCAGAGGACTGACTTCTCCTGTCTGTGCTGACACTGACTCAGTTCAGATCCAGACAAAGCAATCGCAGCACAAGCCTTTCTTAAATTTAGCCACAGCTAGTTTGGACATACAATGGGTTGAACAAAAAAACTACTCAAATATTATTGAGTGTGTGCAGGACAGGATCACTGCAAAAATAGTTTTGAATCTTTATTTTCTCTTAAAATATGACGCAAATATGTAACAAAAAATCATGCAAAAATCATACGTTTAAAAAGGTAAAACAAAACACCTCCAAAAATGAATTAGAATAAATTAAAGCTCCCGTGAGGAAGTTTCAGTTTGTGTTGATTTGGCGCCCCCTGTGGACAAACTAATACCACTTCTCCCTTTGCTGATCTTGTGCTGAAAATTGGATTTTCTGACCAAAAATCTCATTCTGCTCTCAGAGAAGTTTGTGACTCACTGAAAACACTGAAAACACTTCAAGAAGCTTTTATTCAGTTTGTTGTTAATAATCACTCCAACACCAACAACATACTTTATACTCCAAATATATATCTTGAGTCAACTAATTTAATTAAAAAAAGGATTAATGTAATTATATGTAGTTTTTCTCTGAGCGGTTTGAGCCGTAGATTGAAAAAAACTCAAAAGTAGGAAAAACTATCACAAGTGTTTTGGCAACAAGTTTAATCACTCCATAGTTTATATTATCATTGTGCCGGTTCTCAGGCCCCTCACAGTGAAACAGCAAAAACAGGAACATTGTTATGTAAGGTTTTATGTGACCTGTGAACCCTGAGCATTGTTCCTTTTTTATTTGCAGTGGGTAAATTATTGGACAGAGATAAGAGCAGAGACAGAGTTCTGTTCTCGCTCTGTTCTCTCTGCAGCTGTTTATCATGGAGGAAAGTCGATTCCCGGCGCCTGATTTGTGATTTAATTAAAACTGTATTTATTCTTCACCGAGCAGGACTTATGAGGATGTTAAATTCAGGTTTCCCTCTTGTGTGGTGTCAGATTGGAGCTTATGCTGCCCCCCTGAGGTCAAAACTGACCATATGCATAAACTATATTTTCTGATTATCAACATTTTTTATTTGTATGTTGTGTAGGAAGCATCTTAACTGTATAAATTAAATACATTTGCACATCCAAGTCAAAACAAATTCCTGTTTCTTTGTGAGCAAACTTGTATGTCTTCACTCCATGTTGCTCCAGAAAAATCAATGCATTCATGTCCATCAACCTGTCCATCTACTCTGTCTTCTTCAGTGCCTCCAAAGCCACCACACCTCCAAAGCCCGGTGACGGAGCCCACCCCTACGTGGGTCCGCGTCCAAAAACCCCCGCTCAGATCAAGCATGGAGGAGGGAGGAGGAGGAGGAGGGGGAGGAAGAGGGGCTGCGACGAGGGAGAGAGTCAGGGATAAACACTCCAAAGTCTCAAACCTCATCAGCCGCTTTGAGGAGAACAGGTAGGAGCTCTTTACTCCGTGGAAGTGTGTTGTTGTCTTTCACAGAGTGATTATGTGTTTTTGTGCTAACCTGTAAACTTCATCCAGCAATTGTCTTTGTTATTTTTTAGTGGAAGTTGGTCTGAAGTCAATATGGGAGTCTGCTATTATCCCAGGACAGAGTGAGCCAACTTTGCTTTTATTCTGGTGCAGTTAGTTTGTTATATCGTGGACCTCCAGGCAGAACTTTATTTTCTGTGTGTTATATTGTTAAATATTAATTAGCAACTCGAGAAACGATTGTGGGTCGAGATTAAAGGGAAGCAAATTTATATCTGCAAAATGAGAGCCATCATTTCTTGTGTCATTACACCCCCAGTAATGCTTGTTAATCCATTTAAGGTGAGTCTCTGCTTCACTGTGAAAACTGAATTAAGAATTATTCCCACAGGATCTGTGTTATCTGAAGACTTCTGAATTTTTAATAACTATGAAAGATGTCTGTTTTTAAGCCCACGTGAATCCATGTCTGTGATTGATTATGAGATGAAATTTACTGATGATACAAACTGACCACAAATGGAGCCGAAAACACTTCCCAAGCTGATGATTCAGACCCTCTTTTACTGATCCAATATCTTTATGTTGGATCCAAAAAGTTGTGGCACTAAAAATAAGTTGATTATAAATAGAATTTAAGTTTATAATCAACAGAATTTAAGTTGATTATAAGCAGAATTTGCGTTTATAATCAACTTTTTCGTTCTGGGGTTGTAGATCTGAGGAAAGGAGATTGAATTGGAGCTGAAAAACTGCTGATTTCCTCCAATATCAATCTGTAAATTTCCTGAGTGAAAGTTGATCTGATTTAAAATAGTAACATATAAACATGTTAGGAGGTTGATTCACTCATCTTGCGTCACTTAAAAGCTTTTGAAACCTCATTTAGCCTTTTGCAATCACAGTGACGGAAAACTTTGTCTTTCCTAACGTTTCCTACTGCCGGTTATTTCAAGGAGGAAAAAAGCAGAAGTGCTTCGATTAAAGCCCTGAGCCTGACTCATTGATAGTAACGCAGCAGACAGGACGAGCAGAGATTAGCCCAAGCTCCACGAGCCAAGCGTTAGTAAGGGGATGAAAGGAGATTTGTACAGACGAGGGGAAACACAGCTCCTCATTCAGTGGTGGGACCAGACTCTGAGTTATGAGATGAAGCCGGGCAGGAAGAGGTAGGATCTCCTCTTTAAACTTTACAGTGTTTGATCTGAGATCTCACAGCCACATGATGAGATAAGTGCTCTGTTGGCTCTGCTTTTCCCAGACGTTTCTGTGCTGATTGAGAGTTGAGAGTTATCTAGTATCATAGCTTCCTCCTTGTTTATGCATTTCGAAGTTCTTTTGGTCAGTTTCTGCAGCCCCCTCTTTTTGAGGGAGGCACAACAATGGTGCCCTTGTCCCCAGCTGCTCATACAGTGAGCCCTAAAATATTTGCTCTGCAGCAGTATGCCCACTGAAGTTCCTCTGTCTTTTCAGCCTTCAATTCTGCCTCCTCTCCAGTCTCCTCTGAAAAACAGAGTCAGAAATCTCAAACTGAATCCCTGTCTCCTTTCCTGCTCATGTTCCTGAGCCTTGAATCAAAGTTAATCAGAAAAACAGTGTGTTTCTTTTTTATTCAGACACTGTGGTGCAGTGAGGATTAGCCTTCAAGTGGCCTTGGAGAAGAAAGAGGAGAAAGGCTTGAGAGAACAGAATTAGCCGACTAATATACTAATCTGGTTCACATGGCGCTAGGCTGCCTTGAAGGCACATGAGGAGACGGCCACATGGAAGGTGAAGCAGTGCCTAATTCTCATCTAGTTAGACCCGTTTGGAAACTGTTTGGTTTTGCTGGAGGGTTTACTGTGTTATTTGTATGGAAAGAAAAACTACTGACTAACACAAAGCAATATTTTGTGTGTTTTTGTGTGTGTATTCTCATGAAAATGGTTTAAAAAACAGTCCAGATGTAAGAAAATAAGTCTGTATTTCATGAGGAGAGACTGGCTGAGAATCCATTAATATTTAATTGTGATTAATAGTGTGATTGTTCATAGTTTACTCATAATTAATCACACATTTTGTCTGTTGAATGTATTTTAATGGGATATTTGTGAAGATTTGAGTACTCTTCTCAGTTTGTGAATCATTACAACAGTCTGAAACAAGAATGAAATGAACATGGCGTAGTTCAGGCAGGAGATGAAGTCAAGCTTAAGACTACAGTCAGCTGATCCTAAACTAGCCTCAGTCAGCTGATAGCGCCGCTTATTGCCCTTTACACATCCAATTGGCAAATGTCTAAATGGTGCTTTATTTAACCTGCTTTGTCTGCCTACTCTGTCTGCTGCAACTCACCTCCAAACCAGCTCCTTTAGTGTCATGTGTTTAAACTGATGCTTGCTCTGTTCTGTGGGGGATCTTTATGTCTTCTTCGCTGATGCTCTGCCTACCTTGGCTTTTCATGTATGCACATGAAAGAGACATTCAATGCGAGCGCATGGAAGAGCAGGGAACTCTGAGAGCCGAGTCATCGCACCAAATGTAACAACTGTTTTCAGAATGAATTAATTTTGACTGAAGTGGTCCTGACGTAAATACTCTCCTGATCCATTCTTGAGAAGTCAAACCCAACAAGCAACAAAAGACAGATGCATTGACCCGACTGGACCATGGCTATCATGCCAAAATGATGTAAATGTCCTACTTTACACTTGTAAAGGTGAACTAGACATCCTTTGATTTTTAACACAGTTTTGCACAACACATTGGTAAGATATTGATATTTAAACAGTTATTGATTCAGCACATCGATCCTATTCTTTATCATCATGGGCTAACACTACTAGTCAGGTGGCTTCTTCACATGTCGTGCAATATGCCACCACCTTTGGAGGCCGTCAGAGCTCGTAATGGCTGAAAATAAAGTGATTCTGACCATTCCATGTAGATTTAGTCCCTGTGAAGCTCTGATGTGCAGACAGCAGAGGAGCAGGAGAAAACAGAGCAACAGCTTCATCCATGGGGTGCCACTGGTTTGATTTATACATGTCACTCCATGCCGTCATCCCCAATTTCTGCTCAGTCCACCACCCTGTCCTTTCAAAATAAAGGCATAAAATGTAATTTAAACAAAAAAAAAAAGGATAGTCATTTTTCACAAGCTGATAATTTTGGTTCAAAAATTTTAGTTTTTATAATGTGAGATTAGTCTTTAATTTCTTTAAGATTTTAGCAAAAGAAAGGGACCTTACATTTGTCGCATGTGTTGAAACCAAACCAAACTGAGAGTCTAGATGACCACACCTCTTTTTTTACTGTTACACCCTTCATTTATCTGCTGAGCAAAAGCAGAGGAAACTTAATCTAGAGTAACAAGTTCCTTGTAAAGGAAACACCTCAACTCATGCAAAGAATATAATGCATTTTGCGTGCAAAGATCTGCGCCCTGATAGCCCTGATATGGGCCGTATCTTCTTGACTTAAAGTTGAGGATACAGGATTTAGTCACTCCGAAATGTAACATAGTAGGAACTGTGAAATACTGAAGCTCGACCAACTGGTTTGAGTGATTCCCCAAAGATAAACTTTTTCAATGCATGTGACGTGTTCTTTATACCCTAAAAGTTTTTCCAAAAAAAACGATTTTATAATTCTTTATTGTCATGTGCAAAGTATCCCAATATATCCTTATAAAGCATAAATCATCACCCCTGTCTCAGGATGTCATTTCACCAGGTTCTTGTTCACAGCCCCAGAAAACAGTATCTGCCATGAGGTTCAGTATGATTCAGTCCTGCTCAGAGGAGTATGGACTGTTCTGTTTCAGACCCTAACGTCTCAGACCCTAACGGTGGCTGACGGCCCAGAAGTGATTCATCTGTGGAGTTTTTCACTGGCCTGTTCTTCCTCTATTTTTACATACTTCCTGTTTCTGCCGGACAGTGACACTCAGCGCAGAACAACGCTCAATCTAAAAATCACCTGCATGGCTCAAGCTTGTTTTGCATCAGATTAGGTGAGATTGCACTTGTTGCATCTCCCATTGCTTTTCAGTAAGTTATGCAGTCCTCTGGGTGATTTTCCCAGATCCGATTTGTGGTCAGTTTCACAGCAGAAGTGAGATCGGAGTTTAGATACAGCAGCTACTGTGCTGCTGGTTTCTTCTTACAGTTATGACTGGAGGTCTGCAGGGTTGTTTGCAGGAAAACAGCTGTGCTGCCTGCTGGTACAGGATGTAGAGCGGATGAATAATGTCTTTGTGCATGCATGTCAGTGTGTGTGTGTGTGTGTGTGTGTGTGTTTGTCTTAATCTCTGAGCTTCCATTCCTGGGCTGTATTTCAGATCATCTTGAAACTGTTTTTCCTGTTACATTCATGTTCAATCGACCAATGAGAGAGATGTAAGAGCACAGTGAGTAACTCTCCTTGGAAGTAGGACATGCTCTTTCTCAGGGGGGTTGGTGTTGTAGCTCTCCCCCTCCTCTCTTACTGTACCTCCTGTCCTCCTGAGCTCTCACACACTTCCTCTGCAGAAGTTTGTGCACCTCACAGTTTTATTTTTAACCCTCACACTCACGTGAAAAATCTCTCGGCTTACCGTCGAGTCTCTGCGCGCACTCTCCTGTAAGCTGCCTCCTTTTTCTCTCTCCTGTCTGTAGTCAGCTAACTCTTTCTGACCGACTTCCTCCTTTGCCTTGTCCTCTGTTCCTCCAGCAACACAGAGAGCAAGAGAGACGGCTCGCCGATCAAACAGATCAGCAGGTCAGCCAACTGCAGCCCGGCTCACCGCGCCCAGCAGAGGCAGACGGACTCCAGCGGGACTCAGGAGAACCACTCCCCCGCTCCGGCCGAGCTGCAGGATGCTCTCAAACTGGCAGCTAACGGGGTAGTAGTGCAGATGGAGAAGGAGGAGAAAGAGGAGAGGGAGGATGATGGCGTGAGGATAGAGACGGCAGGGTTGGTAAACGGAGACATGGGGGACGGCGGCACAGAGCAGAGTGATGAACATTCAGCTCCTCGCACTGACAGGACTGCTTCAGACAGCCACTCTGAGAACGAGGACAGTGGGACTAAAACAGAAAACGAGCACAAGAGCGAAGAAGGAAGCACAGACCAGAAGGTAGGCGCACAGCTGCTGGCTGATTTTTCCTGTTTGACTTTGTATCACCTAAATGATTCATCTATTTACATCCTGTGTGTCTTACATTTAGAGCTGCTGCTACCTTCTTCCTCCTCCTCTGCCTCTAAGAGACCAAACATCAGCATTTATTGATGTTCAGGGATTTCAAAGTGATTAAATCTCCTGAACTAGCTCAGCTACAGGATACTCTAATGTAGTTTGGCTACAGTTACAGAGGAGTGTGTATCAGAGAGGTTGTTTTCTACGAAGGCTGAACCGATGTCTTAAGCATGAGCAGTTGAGTCCATGCTTCACTGACCTTCCCCCTGTAGTAGCGAGCTGGTGTTTCGAGATCCTAAATATCTTAAATTCAGATCAATCTCCTTCACTTCTCTGTTGAAAACAACCTCACAGTCTCTGTGAGATCTGAGAGTACGAGCTGAAAGCAGTTTCCAAGTGATAATAAGTGGCTCTGCTGTCAAAACTACTACTTTGTCCTGCAATAAGGAAGCTTTGTCAAGTCGAAACCGAGCTTTGCTGATGAACTTCATTTTTCCATTTTTGGTATCGTAGGTATTTTTATACTCAGATCAGGTTTCCACGCTGAATCAGCTGAAGTGAGGTTGTGTGGGTTAAATGTCTACATTGAGTGTATTAACCACATCGATGCTGGCCATGTCTGCACCATCAGTAAAAAAAACTACCAATGTGTGGAAGTGGTATTCAAGCTAGGCTACAACTTTCTGCGGCCAAAGTCGAATCTGCCAAGTAATTGAGCTAATTTTGAGAGATCCCAAACAAACACACATCTTGGGTTAAATATGCATACACACAGATGTGTTATTCCGCATCCAGCACAGTCAACTAATCAGATGTACAAGTCACTTAAATGTTATGAAGTTTTATATTTCACACCTCAGTTTTGCATGATGTTTACCACCAAATGCCTCAGATCAGCCTGTAGACACAGGGATGAGTGCAGTTTCAGCTTCAGCAGCTGTCAGTGTAGATTTTGCTCCAGCGCCTCTATCTAACAGCGCCAAAATCCAGCATGTAGAGCCCACAAAATCACAACAACAGTGTGTGTACTAAGGTACTCACATGTCGGCCGTGTGGCAGTATTTTTCATTGAAGTCCAAAAAAGACTTTGCAGCTGAATGCAAAATTTGTCATGCCCAAGTTTGTGCCAATATCCCTACCCTAACTCAACCCTAGTTGTGCTGTCATGCTGTAAATAAATAAAAAACACCAAGAGCTGAACTCTTCCTTTGAAGACGCTCTTCCATTCTGCTTCTCTGATTGAACTTCTAAAAGTTGCAGAAAGTCGGTCACAAACAGCAGTCAGTCTTCGGTACAGCAGTGGACTCTGGTTGGTGAAGGTCTCAGACTGCAGGCGTGTGTGAACTGCAGCTAGATTTGGACTCTCAAAGATCCAGAGGTACTATTGGTACCAAGTCTCCCTCCTGACAGACAGGAGTTTTCTCTGTTTCTTGTGGGCATTAGCTCACTGTTAGCACACCTGAACCACCAGGTAACCTTGGATCTCTCCTGCTCTCCAGTTAGCATAAAGGTATATTCACTGTTTCCTTCAGGCCTGACTTCATTCCTCTGTAAACTCCTTTTCACAAATATATCAATGTGTGTAAACAGCATGACAATTGCTCTGTCAGAATCTCTCAGTATTTCGTCTGTCCCTTCAAAGCCCACAGATCAAACAACTCATCAGTGCGCTGTAGGCAGGGGAGTCGGCAAATAAAATAAGCAAACTAACTTTCTGATGTCCAAGTAAAGAGCTGTAGAAACAGAGATGAGCATTTGAGTCAGTCTTTCAAAATCAACAAATTAGCTTAGCCAAAAACTAGCCTAGCTTGTTTGCAGGACAAGTTCCCCCAGCAGCTTCTCATTACAGGGACAGAGCTGATGATCTGCACTCAAACTTACATTGGAGCTGAAAATCTTAAAAGAAAATCAAGCAAGTGTGTGATTGTGTGTTTCCACCCTTACAACCTCTATATGCTGTAAATCTCATAGACTGCAGTGCATGTGCAAAAGAGGACAGGGGCTTTCGTCGTCTTTAACAGCATGTTCCCTCAAGCTCATTTAGCCTCTGTCAAAAGTCTGGTAAACGCTCTTCAACCTCAAGTTTAAATCTGTTTTTAAACTCATAGTTTTGGCCCCAAATCTACTTTGTCCCTGAAGGACAACTGCAAAAACATTTTATAAATGCTGCCAAAAATAAAAAATAAAAAAAACAATTACACAAGAAAACACGAAGATATTTCATACACTTCGAAAAATCTTCTAATGTTTTTGAACATATTTCTGAATTTCCTGAACTTCCTGCGTGAACATATTTTTCATGATAATTTTTTCTGTTTCCTCAATATTTTTGCATTTTAAAAAAAGTTTTAGCCCCCCATGATGAACTTTTGCATTATGTTGAGTAAATATATCTGCTGGGTGTGTACAGATAAAAATGTTGTGACCTGGTTGACTGAAGTTTTACTGTGTTCCTCAGAACCTGTGCTCAGTGTTTTCAGTGTGGCGAGACTTACTGTATGTGTCGATATTTTACCTTGAAACACAGAAATACTAATTTTGGTAGCTATTTCAGATTTAGTCTTTGGATATAAAATTCCCGTTATAGTTTTAGTCTAGCATTTTAGTAGGCACTTTTAGCCAAAATGTTTTCAAATTAATCCGATAAATCGATCAGAAAATGGAATCAAGGTTCATCTCTGTAATGCTTCACTCTCTAAACACTCTGCCATTCCTCATCTTTGTTAGACAGTTTAGTATAAAGTCCAGTACATTTCCGCTGAGCTCTCACTGCTCTGTCAGCTCTCTATCCTGGTATTATAAAGCGTTAAGGAGATGTTCAGGAGAGGCTTCACATGACTTCAGATGAGGATTGTTTGTTCTTTGGGTTTCATTTTGTGAGTTAGTTTGGAGAGTTTCATGTTTCAGAAAAGCTGAAGTGAGAGAGAAAGTTAAACCTGAAGTAGACTCTTCACTGTATCACAGAGCTGTTTGACAAAGTCTCCTTCCAGACTACAGGCTTATGTCATAAGTTTATGTCATGTTACAGAGCGATTATACTGTCTATTCTTTAATTCCTCAACTTCCTGTTAAAGACAGTTTGTATAGTCATCTGGATTTTAACTGCAATGGTGTCTCCCATGATCCTGTGCTTCTTTACGACACCATTAAACTATTTGTTTAGCCATAAATTGATCACGAGGATCCAAACTGCAGAAATAAAATACTCTGGGTCTAATGGACATGGATATAAGACGTAAAAGTCCTGTTGGAGAGTGGTATCTATGAAAGGAATTCATAGATACTAGACAAATAGAGGATCATACTTATTAAATTTCTCAGGATCTTCTTGTTCTTGTTCTGACAGGGGTGAGCGAGGGAGTGTTTTAATCCATTCTCTAAAAAAGTTTTAAAATAATAAGTAATGGAGAAATGTGTGGTTGATTCCCAAGGCTATGCCAGCATTTAACCCAGAACAGAGTAAAATAACCTGGCCCATAGTGACGGGCTATAATATCACACTTTCATCATCTGAGTGTCTGATTGCGGAGTATATTTTGAGTGTGCAGTTATTGTTTGCTAAATGGTCTCCCACACAAATCTGTATGAGACGATTTGTGTCTTTGTTACATTTGGTGTCATTTCCCTTCGTCCATGTTTTCATTTCCTATTCTGAGACCTCATGCAGAACCACAGGCTGGTCTGCCATTGGCCCAGATTTAAAGAGACACACTCATATACAGTATATGTACACACAGAGACACGCACACATCAGCGCTGCATGCTGGTGTTTGCAGAAACAGAGAAAAACAGATTTAACACAAGACTGCCTTTAGTTGAGGAGTCACTGATGCCTTAAACCTAATCTGTTTCTATAAATAAAGAGTGTGAGGTGGGTATTTTGTTTTGGAAGTCCAAAAGGGTATTACATGGTTGGTTGTTCACTTCACTCTTTTGTCTGTCAAAAACAATGGGTTGCGGTCTTATCCCAGTCCTGAATCAGACGTGCACCAAACAGGAACCTGCAGATGGACAGGAAGCTACATGTTTAAATAAGACTGAAAAAGCAAGAATGAGAGAGTGCTGAATTTCAGCACCACAGACAAGTTTCCCCCACATATTTTCATTTAAGTAAGCCGCTGTTTAGGCACAGAACTGTTATTTGAATGCAGTACTTTAAAATTTGGCAGAATGGCCCTTTTCTGAGAGCTCCCTGCTCCTCCATGTGAGTAAGGGGACTTCGAAAGACCTTAAGTGGGAAGATCACACCTCCCTCATGTTTCATGGGCAAACATGAAAAGCCAAGGCAGGAAGATCAACAGTAAAGACCCTCAAAGTGGCAGTTTATTGTATTTTATGTGGTTTGATTTGTCTTGAACAAAAACAAAAATGTACTTTTCACCTGACAGAAACTTTGAGATCAGCACGGGTATTTAAAATTTCTCTCTCTTATTTTTTCTTGATTTTAGGAAACAAATGAACAGAAGCTGTTTAAGATTGCGAGCGAGCTCCTGCAGACAGAGAAGGCCTATGTGGCTCGATTAAACTTGCTGGACCAGGTGAGGAACTTTGAAAACCATGGCTCATTTCTGTTTTTTTGTATAAGGACTTCACTTTCATTTCAAAATCTCTCCTGTCAAAACCAGTGACTACAATCATCCCTCATTAGTTATGAGTTTTTATGTTGTGTGATGTCGTATCTTTAGGTGTTCTGTACGAAGCTGATGGAGGAGGCAAACAAAGGCACGTTCCCCGTGGATGTCGTGAAGAACATCTTCTCCAACATCTCCTCCATCAACGCCTTCCACAGTCAGTTTCTGCTCCCAGGTCTGGAGAAGCGTATGGGAGAATGGTGAGTGATTCAGCCTGATATGGAAGAGAGAGAGAGAGAGTGAATACTGAGCTTTACATCCTGGTCCTGGGATCCTGTTAAAACAGTTTGCCAAGATTGCATATGGAGGAAACAGGACCAGAAAGTGTGTCTGCTCATTTAACACACCCATGTAATAATAAAAAACGATAAAGACTTGTGAAAACATTCAATATATTTGTTAAGAGAGTGTTAACACCGTCACCATCAGGTTGCTAGGTTAGGTTTCACACACTTTACTACACAAACACCATCTTTTTTTTCTCTAAAGGGAGTCCAAACCTCGCATCGGGGACATCCTGCAGAAACTCACACCCTTCCTCAAAATGTACGCAGAGTATGTGAAGAATTTCGACAAGGCCATGGAGCTGCTGAAACAGTGGACCGACCGTTCGCCTCAGTTCAAGGCCATCATTCAGGAGATACAGGTAGAGGTTTTAGAGCGAAACCCAAACTTGAAAGATGAAGCTGTATTTCACAAAGGGGGTCAAAAATTACTGATGAAGTGCTGCATGAAAAACCAATTTGTCTGATCGGAGACGTAGAGTGCCATACATAAATACAGATGCTTTTTGGACTTAAGACATACGTTTAGATGAATCTGCTGCAATTTAGAGAAGTATTTTTGAGCCTGTATGTCCTGGACCAACACAAAATGTTACAGGATTTTTTACAGGGTATGGAAATATGAAAAGCAAATGAAAAGCAAGTTCAGGTGTAAATTACTGCCTTCATTTATAGGACAGATTTTCTCTCTTTTTTTAATGATGCTCAAAAAAAAAATTCAGTTCAAGTTTGTAACAAAAAACAAACAAAAATGTCTCAGGTCGTTATTGCATGGGTGCTTTATTGTTTTCAAATTTGATAACTGTTCTGCAAAACAAAGACAGCGAAGTAAACTTTTATTTATTTGTGGACAGACTTCAGATGTGTGCGGGAACCTGACGCTTCAACACCACATGCTGGAACCCGTGCAGAGAGTCCCACGCTACGAGATGCTGCTCAAAGACTACCTGAAGAAGCTTCCTCAGGACGACTCGGACAGAAGAGATGCAGAGAGTAAGTTCAAAAACCCTTCAATTCAACAGAGCCCCTCAGAGAGTATGGAGGAAATAAAATCAAGATTTATTTCAAGAAATGAATATATTCCTCTTAAAAGTCCTGCTCTAAATTTTGTTTAATAAATCCCTCCCTCTCGTTTTAAATGTCCCATTGTCTGTGATCAAAAATGGGAAGAAATAACCTCTCTCTCATTTTCCTTCAGAATCATTAGAAATCATCGCCACAGCAGCTACTCACTCCAACAGCGCCATCCGGAAATCTGTAAGTCCAAATCTTTCAAACTGAGACTAAATCTATCTCTCTGATCAACCCTGAACTAAAAATAAATCTCTTTTTGTCATGCAGGAGAATCTGAAGAAGCTGATGGAGATCTACGAGATGCTGGGAGAGGAGGAGGACATCGTAAACCCCTCCAACGAGTTCATCAAAGAGGGTCACATCCTGAAGCTGGCTGCCAGGAACACCTCGGCCATGGAGCGATACCTCTTCTTAGTGAGTGAAGCATCTTTTAATCTAATGAAGGACACAGCAGGGAAATATGCTGAGGCCGGACTTTGTCTGCAATTGAAACAAATGAATCATTACAAGACGGGAACACCTCTGTGTGAGGATACATCAGGGGCGCATGAACGCATCTCTCAATTACGCAGATTAGCGGTGATGAGATTATGTTCTGGCTGTTTCTTATTAACTTCAGGCTGATGCCTCCCAACTGTGTGATTGAAGCTGCTGGAGGAGAACAACAGCAGATTTTGAAAAGAAAAACACACCGTAACCTCACTGGATTTTTCACGCTCGGTTTGTTTTCTTCCAGTTTAACAATATGCTGCTGTACTGCGTGCCAAAATTCAGCCTGGGCGGGCCAAAGTACACAGTGAGGACGCGGATCGGCGTTGACGGCATGAAGGTGCTGGAAACCATAAATGAGGACTACCCCCATACCTTTCAGGTGTCAGGGAAGGAGAGGACGCTGGAGCTACAGGCCAGGTGGGGTCTTATGCAAGAAGGAATTACAGGAAATATAACGTCTGTTTTAGAAGTCCTGTAAAGAAGTGCAGAAACAACTCTGCCTTTCCCACACTCAGGGGTGTAATAACATGTTATTTGTTACCCATGCAGAATATTTTCACATGTATGTGGGAGACCACCTAAATGAGCACACCCTAACTCCACTTAGAGCTCTAAATAAACCCTATAACCGCAGCTGACTGCCGTGTTATTAGTGGAACAGGAACTCGGGTTTTAATGTTTTTTCCTTTTTTCCCTCCTCAGCACAGAGCAGGACAAGGCCGGCTGGATTAAAGTACGTACAACACAAAATCATTCATTTATTTCTTTTTAATTTCATTATATATAATGTTACAGTGTTTAAAAGGGATTTTTATCTCTCAGGCTTTCCAGGAGACCATCGAGGTCTTCCAGCAAAAAAATGAGTCGTTCAAGAATGCGCTGAAAGACATGGAGGAGGTGTCGGTCAGTGTCACATCGGAGCCGATGAACAGTAAAGACACATTTCTGCTCTGATGTATCTGTACTGATAATGATTTTATTTGAATGTAGAACGAAGAGCTGGGGAAGCGAGCCCCTCGCTGGATCCGTGACAACGAAGTGACGATGTGTATGAAGTGTAAAGAGCCTTTCAATGCCCTGACACGGCGGAGACACCACTGCAGGGCCTGTGGCTACGTAAGTGATCAAAATGTCTCGATGCAAAAAATCTACAATCTCAATTCTACAAAAGTTAGGGTGCTGTGTCAAATGTTGACAAAATCAGAATTTACTGGCGAGTAAATCAGGCCTCTCTGAATGTCCTTTTTAAAGCCAGTCATGTTACTAACCTGTTAGACATTCACCTCATTAGGTGGAGATGGTCCCCCAGCAGTTTTTTTCGGATTACACAACTTTTTACCTGTTTGGTTATTTCTCTTTAACATTTTTTTACCTGTTTGGCTGTTCCTCTGTAACAACTTTTCACCTGTTTGGTTGTTCCTTTTTAACATTTTTTTAACCTATTTTTTACCTCTTTAACATTTTTTTTCCTGTTTGGTAGTTCCTACTTAACAACTTTTTAACCTGTTTTGTTTTTTCCTCTTTAACATTTTTTTTAACCTGTTTTTTACCTCTTTAACATTTTTTAACCTGTTTGGTTGTTCCTCTTTAACATTTTTTTTCTGTTTCGTAGTTCCTCTTTAACATTTTTTTTACCTGTTTGGTTGTTCCTCTTTAACATTTTTTTACCTGTTTGGTTGTTCCTCTTTAACATTTTTTAACCTGTTTGGTTTTTCCTCTTTAACATCTTTTTTACCTGTTCGGTTGTTCCTCCTTAAAAACTTTTTAACCTGTTCGGTTTTTCCTCCTTAACATTTTTTTTACCTGTTTTTTTACCTCTTTAACATTTTTTTTGGTTGTTCCTGCAAAAGCCTTTTTAAAGATATCTTGAGGGCATCAAATTGAAATGAGATTTTTTTTTTTCATAAAACAATTTTTAAAAATCAAGTTTTAAAATTTGATATTTTCTTTGCAGTAATTTTAGTTATTTAGTTATTTTTAGTTATTTTAAGTGGTTTAAAAACAATTATAACTTTTTACACTGTACATTTGTTGTTTTGGAATTGCAGTTGTATAAACATAGCCTGGTCAGTTCAAAAAGGTATCACTGTTTTGGTTTTAATTATTAAGAATTTATTGTATTTTAGGACGAGTGATGTGACCTTATTTGAAATCAGATTAAAACATTTACTGCCTCCATTTTAAAATGAAAACATCTGGATTTTGGTGCAGAGTTCAATCTTATATTTCCCATAAGTATGAGGAAAATAAATTATGCATTGGGACTTTTTTGCAAGTCATCCCTCCTTTATTTCCTAACTGTTTGTCCCACTCTCAGCTTAAGATAGTTCCTGAATACTCATAGTTGAATAAAAGAGGTTTAAGCTGCTTCCATTTGGACATTATAAATGTTTTGAATAAGAAAATGTTGTATTAGAAAGCAGCTTGTGAGAGTAATAGATCTTCTCTTTGTCTTCTTTACAGGTGGTGTGCTGGAAATGTTCCGACAATAAGGTGCCGCTTGAATATGATGGAAACAAAGTGAACAAAGTCTGCAGAGACTGTTATTCCATCCTGACAGGAGAGGGGTTAGCAGAAGGCAAGAAGAAGGGGATCCTGGAGGTGAGCCTGGGATGTTTTCAGACCTGCATTAAATATAATAAAATACTGGGGTCTAGATCTCTTATTTCTAACCTCTGATTCTTAATGTCTCGTGTTTTCCTCCTTGTACAGATCGAGGCAGCTCAGTTCTCAGGCAGCAGCATCATGTGCGGCTTCCTGCAGTACTATGAGAAGAATAAAACGTGGCAGAAGTTTTGGTGCGTCATCCCTGAGAAGGAGTGTGTGGTGCTTTATCTTTACGGAGCTCCACAGGTAAAACACTGAGAACATGAGGCAGAAATCCATCTCTCATCTCTGATTTAATGAAGGGATAATTTGGGCATTTAAAGGAGGGGTTGTAAGTATATCAATTGATGATTATAGAACCTTAACTAACATACATGATTTATCACCACAACCAACGCTGGAAAACACAAAGGGACACACTGAAAAAAGCTGAGAGAAAAATCAAATATGCTAAACTCCTGTTAGGAGGCTGTGAGACATTATAGATGTGTCCTTGAATATGGTCTGCACTGACATACTACACTCGCCAAAATTTCAGGACACCTTGAGTTTCGGTTTGTAAGTGTACAATAATCTGGCAGACTGACCTTCAGAGTTTGACATTCTTTTTGGAAACTTTGGACATGCCAAAAATATTTCTCAAAATAGAGGTTTTTGTGAAATGTAGCTGTTCTGGTAAAACTTTACAATAACCATAACTTATTTATAAATAGTAAGCAGATAGTTTATTAATGTTTAATCATCATTCGTAAATACCATATGGACCATTAATAAATTGTAGATTTTACAATTTTAAAAACCTAACTCTAACTTTACAATAACCATCTAAGTAATGTTTATAGATGATTTAAAAAACAAATATTAATCATTTACAAAGTCCTACTGACACACATTTTAATCTAGATGTTTTACAACCAATATTTAAACCTTTAATAACTAGTCCATTAATAATTAATGAAAATTATTAATCATAATTCCATTGCTTGTTAATGGTAAAGTAACTTTTAACTTACATTAATAAACTATTTGCCATTTATAATTGGTCTATATGCTGTTTTTAAATGATTATTAAAATTTAGTAAACTATCTATTTACCATTCATAAATTATGGTTATTGTAAAGCGTTACCGCTGTTCTAAAAGTGGAGGTGGACATCACTTTTTGATTGCTGAAAGTACAAACTAACTAGAAATCCTGGTAAAAAAAAAGGTCACAGAAAATATCCGAGGACTGGTCCTGACTCTTCGACTGATAGCTTAGCCCCCATTTAGGAACTGGCTTTTCAATGAAGGAGCCATACTGACTGATATCTATTCTTCATAATATATTGACCTTGGAAAAGTACTTCATTACACCCCAAACTATCCCTTTAATGTCCAATCATAAAGCTCACATGCACCTCTCCCCTGACTCCTCTCCACAGGACGTGAGGGCTCAGTGTAGCATCCCCCTCCTGGGCTACTCAGTGGACGACAGCGCCCGACCCACAGACCCTCCAGCAAGTTTCCGCCTCTCCCAGTCAAAGTCCACCCACAACTTTGCAGCAGAAACAGAGGAGCTGAAGCAGCGCTGGCTCAAAGTGATTCGCGTGGCGGTGACAGGAGAGATGCCCGAACGTCCTCAGACAAACGGCAACAACCCCGCCATGATGGACAACAACAACACGCAGGAGGCGAGTACGGACAGCACATAAGAAGAAAGACTCGCTGTTGGACTTCTCACAAAGACGCGGTGTGCTCGTGTGCTGCACACAAAACACAAACGCACACTCCTCATGCTGTCTGAATCTGAATCTTTAAGACAGAGTGGAGAGCTCGGAGCTGGATGAGCTGCCTTTCCTCGCCACTCTCCTGGATTTCCTCACAAATCTACAGAAGGACCTTTGATTCACTGCTCGATCTGTGCTGGGTTACTAAAAGGACATGTCTGGTACAATCAACACTAGAGCAGAAGGCCTCAGGGTTGATGGACTTCTCTCAAACTGGCGCTATCAAGGACAGCTCAAACTCACTCATCGTGGTCTTTTCACCTGTGTCAGCCTCTCTTGAGCCAGTGGATGTCTATGGACTTACTCAGCGCCCTTTACAGGATGTGAATCAAAGCAATTGTCAGTCTGCTGGTGCTGTAACTCGACTCTGTGTACCTGTACAGTATAAGTTTGTTTTTTTTTTCTTTTCAAAAGAGAACAGTTGTGTTTTTATGTACAGAAATCAGTCCCAAACTTTGTTTTGATAACATAGAAAGTGACTAAGTGAGATAAAGTATTTACAGTGTTTCCCCGTTTTTGTGCTGAAAAAAAAATGTTTATAAAACTGGGAGAATGATCATGTGCTCGGGTAACAGTGGTCTCGTCTCTGCCTCTCACTCCTGAATGAAAAGTCTAATCAAGCTGTGGCGGCGTGATTGCTGCTGTAGCTGCTTTGCAATCAGTTGCACCTGTCCCAAAGTGCGTCTTAGACAAAGCAATTCAGTCTGATTGGAGGTGATGTGAAGGAGGTGCTATTTGAGGGGGAAAGAAGGGGAATTTTGAGGGGCCATGACTGAAAGGGGCCAGGAAAGGTGTTCCAGCGTTTGTGATAAGGTCCATCATGGTTTTTGTGAAGTGGATCTACAGGTCCTCAGCTGCGCCCTGAATACTTGGTAGCATTTGAGTTTGAATGTTCACATTTTATCCCTGTATTGCACTTAAATTTGGCTATTTTAAGGTGAAAAAAAACAGCTGGGGTGTTAGCCTGGCTCTATTGAATTCATTTCCTCATTCAGAGGGAGTTGCTGAAGTGTCTCTTCAGTGATTTTTCAGACCGACCTATCAGGTTTACACAACATGTGATGGAGCAGGAAATTTGAACAGACAGTGGCATGCAGAAGGAAGGAAAAAATTCCTTACCTATGAAAGCTGTATGTGCATTTGTTTGTGTTAGTTTGTGACCTGGATGGTACAGTAGCAGGACTGACATGACAAAAACATGCAATTGACTGACGGACTGATCGAACATTGACGATGCCTCAGGGGGTCCAGTCAACAATAAGAACGATTTCTTTGTGCTGATTTGAAGCAGACACATGGCTGTGGATGGTTTAGTGACTTTCACATACATTCTGTCCTACAATCTTTGGCCATTCCTCCTCTACCCTACTAAACCAGAGAGAAATGCTGCAGGAGCTCTGGTTTGTCAACAGGGCCATCAATCAACCCTCGTCTTAAAATCAAATAACTTATTCAAGCTAAACTTCCCACTGACGTTTTTTAGTCTAAAGGAGGTCTAATACACGTCTAAATGTAGCCTGGACAATTGGTCTAAAATCAGGCTAGAACAGGTCTAAAAACAAAAGTTTTTTAGACGTCTAAATTTAGACCAAGTTTAAACTAACTGGCTAACAGAGGCATAACTGTATATTGCTCAATGGCTATTATAATTATTTTGGTTAAGTACTTGGAGATCAGTTATGCAACTCACAGATGCTTTTTTGAAATAAAGTTATCGAATAATCGGTTAAAGTGCAACGTCTAAATTCCATCTAGAAATATACAGAAGCCAAACAGTTCAAATTGGGTCTAAAAAAACTAGACGTCTAAGAGTCGTTTATTGCTCAGTGGGTTGTTGGAGACGTAGACACTTAAACTTGACCCGGTTCCATCTGTTAACAGGCGGGTTTGACTTTTAGATCAGCCAGTCAGCAGGGGGAGCTCTTGAGCTCAAAGTAAGCCTAACACTCTGGCTACTATCATGAGACGAACAGCGTTATCACATTGATGCAGACTGACTGTAAATATGAAAAAGCTGATGACTCAGACTGGATCACTGATTTTAACTCTTAATCAAGCAACCCAGAAATTTAGTGATGCTTCTTTTTAAAGTTAGTTTATACATATGCTGAATTCTTCTGTTCCTATGATGCAGCTCAGTAGCCACAAAACTGCATCTGAAAAACAGATAAAATTACAAGTGAAAGGTCAAGTAATATCTTTTTAATGTAACAGCATACTGTATTTTCATGTGTGTTGCTCCAGCCTTTGCCTCAGACTGTGCAGATTTAGTGAAATTGGCACAATGCAATCATGTTTTTTTTTTTTCTATTTCAGCCTTTTAAAGTGATGGATGATAGTTTTGAAGGAATCACTAAATTCAGAGGATAACAGACCTGACCTTCTGTGGAGAGAGACGAGCAGAGATCATTGTTGTGTTTGTGTGGCAGGTTTTCTTTTCAGATTCAAATGCAGCACAATCACAGATTGAGTGAGCTGGTGTGAGAAATGTAAATGTGTTTCTAATGCTGTAATTAATTTTATTATTTAAAGTAATTTATAGAGTATAATGAGCATGATTTGTTAAAAGTAGCACAAAGCTGTTCCCTCACTATCGACTCAGAGAGGCTAATGGTAGATCTTATTTTTCCACTAACTCTGCAGAAGCATCACTGCGGTCCGAGTTCTCCTCTGTTCTGGATGCTGGTGGTCACCTGAGTCTGCTCTCGTTCTCCCTCCTCATTACTCCAATAAAAATACAAGAGCACAAACTCCTGTCTGTGAGATCTGAATGTAAATCCAGATTTTTGTGTCCTTTCTTCTTCTTCTTCTCCCCAAAAGGTCTGAGAATCCAAGCACTTTACAGTCTTATAAAGTGTACCTTCAAAGAAAATAAAATGGACTTAATTATTGTTTGTGTGGATCCAGCCTGTTTTTATGTTGTTTATTTAATTTCAGCTACTTAACCTATATAATTCCTATCAGTTAAACCAAACAATCAAACTTGAACCCCCTCTCTGGTTTCTGGAGGTGCTAGTTGAAGTTGTACATCTTCTGTAACTGTGCACACACCATGAATAGGGGTGGGAATCGAGATCCGGTTCCAAATAGTTCAATCCATCGACATCATTTACATTTTATTTTAACGATTCCTTTAACAATTCCTTTCTTTGAGGTGCCTTGAAAAACGGTCTCGTGAGAGCCAGTCTATGTGAACGAGAACAGAGACTTTGAGGAAAAAAAACATGGCGAATGGTACGAAAAGTATGCAGAAACAATCTAAAGTGTGGCTTCATTTTAAGAAGATAGACGACAACGGATTTTGTATGGAAGTTTTGAGTTTGTGTACTGTGGACTAACTGAGGTAAAAGCACATAAACACTCAAAAATTTTGCACCCGACTCCGCCCCCGGTAGTAGTGTCCTCTTTTAGGGGATCAAGAACATGGTCACCATAATTTGACTTAGTGCTGACTGAAATAAATGCTGTACAAATTCTTTGTCGTTTGATTATTTTTAGACTCTCACTTAAGGTGGCGTACATCTTTTTCTTATACCAAAGGCCTAATAAAATTTTGGGTTAACAGTGAAAACCTAAAGTCTACTTCTCTTTTTTTTTTTTAAATCAAATTAAGGCATTGATAAGGGAATCGTTAAAGAATTGAATCAATAAGCAGAATCGATAATGGCATTGATATTGATAAAATCTTTTGGATGGCATCGAATGTCTGTAATACCTAGGAGACAAATAAATATGAATCAAGTTTCTTAAGTTACATTGAAGCATTGTGTTATCCATGAGTGCAAGATTGAACTTCACCAGGAAGATCTTTGCCGTTCAAGAACTGCGTATGCACACCTGAGCATGTCTGCACTCAGCAGATCATATCCCAGGTTTGCAATAAGTACAAGCATAAAGTCTGCGACTGCACGGAGTGAGTTAGATTTGTTTTTGTGTGGATTAAATTTCAAAAGTGTTAAACAGATTTAGAAAAGTTTTATTTTCACAAAAGAGAAAGATCAGTTCAAACAAAAGAAAACCGAATTCTCAGTACGAATGTACGAAGTGTTCATGCAAAGCCACGTTTTGATGTCTTTGAGGAACACTTCTTACATCGAGCGAGTCAAACATTGTTAGGAATGATCACACAGAATGCCACACACACTGTGGTTGGCATCAACGTCCAAAAACACTCAAGAAAAGAGCTTTAATAGATCGGTAGAAAAGAGTGCTGTGTCCTGAAAGAGCAAACTAACAGAGTTAAGAGTCCTTTATAGATTTGTGGAGTTGCTTGGCAGAAATTATCGTCCACTTCATGAGAGTGAAGATTTGAGTTTTAGTCAGTCTTTATGTCTTTGAGGGTGTGTCTCAGCTTTTAGGTTGTCGTAGCAGGCCGCGGATCCTGCGGACGAGAGCCTGGATGAAAGTGTAGCGAGAGCGGACTTGGCTGTACAGACCCTCCACCTCCAGCAGCTTCCTCTGCAGGGCCTCTCCAAAGCTGGCAGCCATGTCGCTTTTGAGCTGCACAGACACAGGAACAGTGAAGAGGTTGACACAGATGTACAAATAACAGTACCGGCTGTGTGCAAAAAGCAGCACGCTCTTTATTTCTTACCAAGTCAAGGTCTTGTTGGCTGACTCGCGACAGATTGAGCCCACGTCTTCCACTCGCCTGCAACCCCCCAAACGAGTCTAAGGAAAAAAGAGTCAATGAATTAGACTCATGTGGTTGAGTTTAGTTCACCCACATCCAGAGGAATATGTTTGCAGATCAGGAACGCAGAGTGTGATTTAATTAAATAATCGCTGCATTGCACATTTTGATTTTTCAAACTGGTGCAGAGTTAACTGGATGAAATCCTGCAACAGTTTCTGAATACAGAGTTCCTACACAGCTGGAATTTTCATATTTTCCATACCCTAATTTTTACAATTCTTTTTGGAAATATCTTCTTTTCTATTTTAGAAAACAGCATTTTAGAACTTTGGTAATAGTCTGAAAACATAAATATTTTTCCATACTTTATTTTTCATTTTCCATACTTTTTAAGATCTGGAAATTGATCAAATGTATTTCCATACTTGCAAAGGAACCCTGTGAATATCTCACCATCTGCCAGACGAGATCTGAATAAACCAGCTCCAGGCAGCAGGTCCTTCGGGTCAGTGGGGGTACAGTGCAACAGGTAGTACTCCAGGTGGCGCCACAGAACAAACAAACACGTCTCAATCACGTCTGAAGGAGGAGGAAGTTAAGGTTTTTTTCTGCATGATTTTACTCCAGCTCACTAAAGAGAACTCTCAAGGACATGGATTTTCTTTGGGGGGACATTATGCAGAGTCATTGAAATTCTGGTCTTGTAGTCAGTGTGATTACAGCTGACCCCGTAAAGGACCAAAGGATACAGGAGCAGAGGGCGAGCAGCTTTGCCCGGCTGTTAATAAGCTGGACCAGTCGTCTCTTTGCCAGCAAGTTCCTCTGGACCGAGGGGATTTTCTCCACCCCTCCTGGGCCGGACACCAGACCCTGACACAGCTGAAAAAGAGAAGGTCAGTCAGTACAGAGACATGTTTGAGCCTTCCAGGTGCAAACAAGAAACAACAGCTTTTAAATTCACTTTTTTGTTGAGTTTACTTGATAAAGTTACACTGAAATAAAAGGAGAAGATAGTTTCCTCAGTGGCTGATAACAGTAAATGGGTGAATCGATAAGGAGATACCTCCTTGAGCTCCTCAGGGGGCAGCTGATCCAGACTCTGCAGCTTCCCCAGGCTCTGTCTGTGACTCTGGTGGAAACGGAAGAAATCTGCAGCGCTGTTCTTCAGCAGGTACAGGACCAGACCTAAACTGGGGGCCCGGGAGTACACCATGGAGGGCACCGTGGATGAAAGATCTGGAAGAAAACAAGTATCAAGTGATGTTTGACAGCCTTATAGGACCGTATGATCTTAAAAACATAAAAATACAAAAAAATATAAATAAACACTGAGACTACGAAACATGAACACAATCACTGCAGTTCACAATATTAGTGCTTGACATACTCTGTTACTCATGTGGACTGAGAGAGCACTAATGAGTTTATTTTCGTATCAATTCATTGAAACATTAATTTCTTTGTAGGATTTCTCAGAATCTATAAAACCCTACAAACATGACTTGCTGCATTTCTCTCATCTTTGTAATTTGAGTAAAAATCTGTATGCATCAGATTATGATTTTATAGCTTTACTATATTTCCACTTCAAATCAAAACATAACTGACGAGTACACCTCAAGACACTTTATTTTGTTTTACAGAAATGTCTCTAAACGTAGCAAGTATGAAAATGTCCTCAATCTCTGACCCTCAAACTCATCTGTATCGCTCACTGTCGTCTGATCAATGCTTGTTGTATTACTTGAAGGACATTTCCAGCATCATAAATGATAATTACATTATTACTCCAGGAAGTAAAAATGGAAAGCTAACTTGATCATTTTAAAAACTCAGCGATCACTCTCTAAAAGACCCGACAGCACAAAGTGCAGCTCGTCACGGTCACACGGGAGTCGAATTCCTCCGAGTTCAGGCGGAATATCACTGACCTGAGCGTCCTCCATCCCTGCCAGCTGGCTCGCTGCCTGACGGGCTGAAGAGGCAGATGCTGAACTGGGCCTGGGCCGAGCTCTGCAGCAGCAGGGTCTGGCAGTACTCCATGATGTTAGCACACACCTGGACACAGAGGACAGCACCTCTCAGGTCAGTCACAGAGGAGGACTGATGAATAATCATGATTATGGATATGAGACTCCGCAGCCTTTGTGTCGGTGCAGTTTCATCCCTGTCCATTATACTGTGCACATACATAATGATGAACTGGTCTCATGAATACCCTCCTGACATTTTCAAGGAGACGAGACCCCCAAAACCTCACAGGTATCAACATCAACATATATTTGACTTCTCAGATTTGAGAGTGGTTTCTCTCTGACCTGCTGCATGGCCACCTCCATCTCCTCTCGCCTTTCTGCAGATTCTCCAGGTGCAGCGATCTCCGCCTGTTTCAGTAACCTCTCGCGCTCACTTCCTGCCAGACGGCTCAGCAGAGACAAACAGAGGTGCTAAAAATAAAAAAAGAGTAAGATAAGTGACGTTAGTATCTACATGTTGGTGTGGGCGTGCAGTACCGGGGGATAAACTCATCTTTACTTAAGTGATTTAAAACCAAACCTGGAATCTGTTGATGTGACCCTGGAACTCGAGGAGAGCGGCGCCATTGACCTCCCCGCCCATCTCAAGGACACCTGAGAGACCATGAAGCACAAAATCAAAAACTGTTAGAGGTACTCTGTCATTTCAAAATGTGGATTTCATGAAAATGTGTAAATATCATAAAACACTGACTCAAAAGAAGTCGGTGCAGTGTGCCAAATGTTAATAAAAATAGATTTTTGTGAGTTGGTAAATTATTTTGGGATTCAAATGTGCTCATTTTTGGAAAAAGGACATCAAACGTGTAAACATTATACTAGCATTACTTTTAATCTTATATTGGCTCTAAAGAATTTGAGATTAAACTTTGTTCATATTGATCATTTATGTAGCTTTCTGATTTTTTTCAGAGTTTTGGTTTTCATTAGAAAGTTGGACAAAATAAGCATATTCACCTGGCAGAGCGGTCTTGCTGATGATGCCTGTAAGCAACGACAGCTCTTGCAAAGCTCCCATACTGAGCTCCTGACTGCGCAGCAGAGCCTGAATAGTGTCTGCGTGGACTATAAGCCACTGGAGGACCTGCAGAGACAAACAGACAAAATCACATCTGAAATCTGAAGAGTCCACCCAGAGACGGATTTCTTGCTATAATTTTAAAAGCAGTTTTCTATTTACCTGTGCTGCCCCCTGCTGGTGATTCATAGTGGTGGAGGTCAGGATCACCTGGAACAGCCTCAAGGTGGGTGAGAGGATCTGCCTGTAACGGTCTAAAGGACTTGGGATGAAGCCTGATGGGTCCCTCATCACCCTGTGGACAGCAGTGAGGGGAAGAGGAAAAGTTGGAGTTAACCTGGAGTTGAAAATGTTTAACTTTATTTCCACTTGACCTTCTTTTAAAAACACTCTCAAGATCAAAAGACTGACACCAAACACTCCTTCATTTCACTTTCCACTTGACTTCATACCTGTGTGTCTCGCTGTCAGGTACCATGTCAAACACCTGACACTCGATCAGCTGAGCCACCAGACCACAGCGCAGCAGCTCCACGGCCCCCTGCCCGGTCTTGGCCACACGAGTCAGCAGAGCCTGAAAACACGACAGAGTGTGTATCCCAGTGATCCTGATAAGTGCGCAGCTTAATCTGATAGTAGCGAGAGAGCCGCTCTTACCATCTTACTCTCATAGATGTAGAGGGGTTTTAGGAGGGGGGGCTGGGGTGTGAGCAGGCTCTGCAGGGCGACATCATCCTGTCTCAGACTCTCCACTAGTGACCGCAGGTAGCCGCTGTTGCAGACGTATAACAGCCACTGATTTTGACGGTCTATAGATAGGATCCGGTCCAGCACTGCCAGAGCCAACATCTGACAGACAGAGAAAGTTGACAATGAGGGTTTATCCTTGAGGGTCCTTTCAGTTCTGGAATTCACAGCTTACTCTAGTCCGACGAATAAAATGCATTAGTTATAAGATGAAGGTTTTCTTTCACATCGCCGCTCTCACCCTGCTTATTTCATGGCCGTCACAGGCGTCCCGGCACACCACCTCCATCAGAGACTTGCCGTAGCTCTCGATGATGGCGAGGTTCTCCCTCTGCAGTTTAGAGAAACCATCTTCAGGCGCAGTCAGACGCTCCCACATCGCTTTACCAGCTGAAAGAATAGAGATGAAGTCTTTCTCAGTTAAGCAGACAACTTTTCAAACCATTTATGATCAAATTAGGTCCATGAAGGTCTGTCTGTTCAAATCTCTGAGTGTTATACCTGTCTGCAGAGTGTCTGGCTCTTCAGGTTTCTGGGCGATCTGGAGATAGTACAGCAGAGAGCCGTACAAGTGGGCGCGCAGACGCTGGTATCCACCTCCTTCATGAGGAAAAATCAACATTATAAACTCTGATTCAACCAAAGTTTACCAAACAGATGAAAAAGTTAGAAAAATGTTTAAAATGTTCATAAAATTATAATTTGGTGGTTTTTAGTCATTTAAACTCTAAAAAAAAAAAGAAAATAAAAAATAGAGACGACCACTTCCTAGGTAATGTAAGGTTTACATCTGGTCACTGGAGACGAGACGGTGTAAACCTTTAACACCGAATCACAATCTTTCTTCAACCTCCTGTCTTTATACAAGATAACCAAAGCAGCCTTCTCAAAAGGACAAACCTTTTATCCTTCCTACTCCAAAGTGACAAAGACAGGATTGTTTATTGTCAGCAGGAAAGAACTGCAGGACCGCTCGATCAGATAAACCTTTGTCATCACACCTTGACTGGGAAGTGTCAGGTTTATCAGCTCAGCCCTTGACTGGGCAGGAAAGAGCAGAAGAACTTAACTCAAGAATGTGTCGGGAGCGTTCATCCCGAGAAAAAGACCTGCATGTTCCTGGCATCAAATTGAAATGAACAGATAAAGTTTTTTTTTTTCATATTTAAGAAAACTAAAGTTTTTAAATTCAAATTGATTTTCTGCAGACCACTAAATTCTGTTTTATGAACATTTTCAACAATGACGGCTTTGAGACGTCGGTCATGAAGGATTTACATACCTGTGCAAAGGATGAAGTCCAGCAGCTTGCGGAGAATCAGATGCAGGGCTGAGTTGGCGATGGATGCAAAGCCTGAGGACGCTTCTAACCCCGCCCCCTGCTGCTGCTCGGACAGGACTGATTGGCTGAGATGAGCTGTCAGAGTGAAGACTGCCCCAGCAACGATGGGCATCAGTTCTCCTGCTGCGTCCTCGGATAACACCTGTGAACGGGACAGGAAGGTTTGAGTTTACTGCTAAAAGTAACTGGAGATTTGAGGTATTAACAAAGTCGGTTATTACAGGAAACTACAATTCATTCACTCCTACAAGTCTTAGGAGTATACTTATATTTTCTTCACTGGGTAAGTAAGGCCTTTTCTATAAGCAATAACATTAGACACCATTAAAATCACATCATAAATCACTGCTGTGCTTATTTCCCACGCTGCACGCCAAATATCCTCACTGACCTTATCGTGCAGGTCCAGCAGCAGGTCTCTGATGATGAGCTGTCTGTCATCAGCAGGTATGAGATCTGAGGGGCAGGCTGTCAGCAGCGTCTCCACCAGACTCCTCCAGGACCGCAGAGCGTGTCGCTTCGCACTCAGACTTCTTCGGACGCGGTTTCGCTCCACCACCTGCTGCAGGATGGACGTCACCTCCTGAGGGAAAAAACACAGAGAGAGAGAGGAATGGTCTTAGAGTAAGAAACTGCATGACAGATTCCTGGTTATAGTGGCTCTCTCAAACTTAAAACCAGAACACCCCAAGAGATGATCATTTACTGTCTGAAGACCCTTTTGGGATTTTATGGAATCCTGCTTTATTAAACATGCCCTGAAGAAATAAAGGCTGGACTCAAGCAAGTGTGCCAGAAAGCCTGTCAACCCCCCCCACTGAGACTCCACCTTTTCTTTGGAGCCGCACAAACCCCTGAGGTGATTATGACTGATTAATAACAGCATTAGTTTAAACAGGACGATTCACAGCTGCACAGGAAACTCTAAATTAGGCCGTGTGTTTTTGGACTGATCTATTTGAGAGTCACCTCTAAGGACAGAGGAGGCCATGGTTTTAAAAGGACAAGGACCCTTGTTCTTTAAAAGTTTCAGTCGGTCGTCGTGATCAGAAATCAAATGGAGTCATCGGCAGCACCAAACTCAATGATTAGGTTTTCTCTCACTCACCTCCATTAGCAGAGGTCTTTGTCCAATGGCTGCCATCCCCTGCAGTGCATTCACTTCAGCGACCAGAACCCTGTGCAGCAACTGAGATCAAACAAACAACATTATTCGACTATTGAACCAATCAGAGCTCAATTACGTGTTCAACCTCAAAAGTTACCTTGACGTTGCACACGGTGTGTCCTTGTTCGTTGACGTGCTCACAGTTGGAGATCACCTGCTCGATCTGAGCGCGCTCAAAGAAGTCCAGCTGCAGCAGCTCGGGCATGTCCTGACTGAAGTCGATGGCGTCCAGCACGCTCAGCAACTTCCTGCGTACTGATGGCATCAAGCACAGACAAGGTGAGGGTTCAAGTTGGAATCAATCGAGGGTGTGGGGTCAGACATAGAGCTACAATTGACTCAAAGCTTTGAGGGAGTGATGATTGATTATGGATTTGTCAAACAATATCAGATTGATATTTATACCAAGATGACAAACCTTTAGAAACAGTGTCGAAATGCAGAAAACCGCTGACAGATCTGGTTTCTTCCTCCATGCCAGATTCTCCATCTGCTAAAAAAACAGAAATAATGATGTTTGTCTTTTGGTGTACTAGTGAGTCATTTGTCATTCTTGATTATTGTGTGTGAAATTAAGGAAGCTCGACACCAGATTGTGAGCAAGCTTTGGAAAACGTGAAAGATCGTTAAAAAACAGAAGAGGTTCAGGTTTGATAGTTACAAAGATAAACATTTAAGACCTTCAGACCTCGACAACAAACTTACCCGTATGCTGAGTGTGCGGTTGGTCATCCAGCAGGAGGCTGACAAGACGCTGTGTGTGCGAACGCTGGCGGTTCAGCGAGGTCACTCTCAGCTCGATTGCAGCTGTTTTCATGAGCCAGGACATCTGAGAGAGGGCGGCGATCTGATTATCTGAAGAGAGCAGAAAAGTCATGAGGGATGTGTCTTACCTTGACCAACAGCAGCTACAGGGTTTTTCTGCCAAAGAAAGAATCAGTGGTGCACCGATGTTTTCGTCAGCATCAAAGAAAATTCACCAGGGTCAGAGTGAAGACGAGTGCTCAAGTCAGCAGAAATCAAGTTGTAGTCAAACAAATAGCAAATCTTTTTTTTTTAACATATTCACAAAACAAATCCAGAGATAAGCAGCATTTTTTTTGTCCATTAATCTGTTTAGAAGTTTGTAACAATGCAAGGAGGTCCAACAAAGAGTATATCTCACAAACTGAAATATGACACAGAGCGTGGGTTTATTTCTCTATGTTGTTTGGCTTTAAATGAGAATTATTCCTTCTTTCAGGTCTTCCTTTTGGTCGAAAGACTTCTTACTATTTAGTTTACTTGGTGCTTTTTTTTTAATAATCACAGACTGATAGAATCACATTACTGAAAAGTTTTGTTTTTTTTAATATATATATATATATATTTAAATTTTTTTTTTTTTTTTAATGGAGATTGAAATGATGAAAGCTGACTTTGACCAGCTGAAAATGTGGCTCCTTTGAGAAAGTCTCTGCTGAATCAAAGTGTGGTGGTGTTGGTTTTATGTGTGCTGGATGGATCAATATTCAATCATAGAGGATTAGCTCGTCCTCGATCTGGAAAATCAAGCCACATCAGCACATTTTGTTGTCACTGGTTGCAGTTCTGTGCTCACTGATGGCATCCTTACTGCACAGATCGAGCGCTGCGGTGCTGATTACAGACACAGCTACCAGACGAAGTGGATCCACTGCATTAAGAATCACACTCTGCATATAAAAATCACTTAACCTTTACTTCTGAAGTTTTTGTCTTTTTTGTCATTGGGCAGTGTGGAGCAACAGACCTTGTCTTTGTGTCTACCACCTTTGCAGTGCGTAATCTGTGTAATCTGACTTTTAAACAGAGTCGTACTCTTTTACGTTTGCTTTTTTTTTTCTCTACAAATTTAACAGAAAGGAGAAACAAATCCCCCTAACCCTTACAGCGGATCACTTTATCTTCATTCAGGATTGGTAATCTAACACAACAAGAGAATCCTTAAAGTCCTGTCAGATGAGGAAACAAACACTCACTGGCTTTGATGGAAGCAGACTGAATGTCCCTGTTGTCAACTTAGGAGGCCAATAATGGGCCAGAAAAACCCCTGACATTCAAACATCATGGAGGCATGACGCACATTTGTAATACTTTTATAAATTCTGTAGTTCTTATTAATGCTGTTTATTAAAAACATTTTGATTGGGGTGCAGGACCCTGTACTCACTGGGCAGGATGAAGGGGAGGTGCTGCAGGTGAGAAAACAGGAAGTCCTGACTGGTCCTCAAGTACCGCATGGTGGGTCCTGATGTGTCCGGGCAGGCACACAGCTGGTAGATCACCTGAGAGAGAAACATTCGCGGTCACATGAATAAAAACAAACATAGAGCTTATTAAAAAGCTTAATAACAGTAAAAAATGGAGCAACTGTGCGACAGCCTTTGTTGCGAAGATTACCTGGTAGCAGAGCTCAGCCAGGTGTGGGGCCTGCTGTGTGAGGACAGGTCCTGATCTTTTCTCAGTGCCTTGCCGCAGCAGACTCAGGATTGCGTGCAGGCAACTCCTTGGACATCCTAACACACCTGCAGCACACAAACACACAATTGTCTCTCAGGCCATCTGATCTATTTAGTTTAAATCACAATATTGTTGAAAAAGCCATTTAAATTTTAAAAAACAAATCAGTTGATGCTCAGTCTGACCTGGGTCCTGCAGGTTGGTCGTGGAAACTGGTTTCTTGACCTCGTAGCCCAAAAGATAGAGAGCCAGGTTTGGTGTCTTCAGCTCCAAAGAGGTGATGAGCAGGTTCAGGATGTGGATCTGGGTTTCATGTCGGATTCTTGAAGCCTTCTTTTGTGGGTCAGAGTCTGCGAGTAAATGTTGACATGTTGAGTTCTAACTGAGGTTAAACAGCAGGATTATAACCACATAGAAAAGACGAGCATGTTTCTCTCACCGTCCTCTTTCTCTGTTCCCTCCTCCGCCTCTTCATTGTCCAGACACTCCACAAAGCCCGCCATCAGTTTATCACTCACAGACTGAAAGACAGAGAAAACAAACCTCTCAGGTACGTGCCTTTTGTGACCGTTTTGTTTTCAAATACACCCTGAATTTAATCTGTGCAACCTCAGAATAGATTTAAGAGCATTTGTTACAAAGAGCTGTTATGGTAAAGTTTTTTTATTAGCTGTCACATAACCGTTTCCCACAGTGGTTTGAATTCTGCCTCCTGCTGGAGACCTCTGCATGTTGCACTTTAAATGCTAAGTATTTATAAAGAAAATAACACACAAAGTAGTGAACATAAGGAAATGTATGTCAATATTTGTAAGCGACACCGCTTCTCAAACCCAAGAAATGAGTCAGGTTTAGGTGTCTTGGGGTGTAACAATGAAAATGAAAATAAACCCTGTATTTATTTCTTATTTTGAAACGATCTCCAACCTCTAAACCCACTAATGTTGCGGCGCAGGAGTCGAATCAAGCTCATCTGGTACAGTCTGTTGCATTTGATTCACAAAAAAAGACATGGACCTAAAAAAAGTCTTTAAATGTAAAATAACTAGGGGTGTCCTGATACAACTTTGTTTTACTTCCGATACGATAACGATATTGTAGCCTTCAGTATCGGCAAAATCAATAATTCTTAACATTTTCCACGATCAATCGTGTCCATACTTTGAATTTACTTTGCCAGTACAAACAGAAATCATGGTGTAAATGTTTATGCAAATGTTTTTTGGGGGAAACTCGATAAATCTGTACCTGATCGTGTGTAAAATCTCCCACCAGCCTGTTCTGAATGTTGGGGTAGTTGGCAATGTGACGCAGGATCTTGGCACTCTGGAAAGCCGCCTCTGGGTTGGAGCTGCTGTGGTACAGATACCTGGAGGGGACAAACGTAGATTATCATTCAGCTGAAAAACTCTTTCTGAGGAGGGTTTTTGTTGCATCAAGTTGTAGAACTTTGAAATACTTGCAGCAAGATCAAACCTGGATGTACACACCTCGCAATATTGACGATGTGGTCAGCCCTGCGAGTTTGTGGACTGACCCCCTGGAGAAGCTGCTCCAAAGGGGAAACCAGCAAGGAGGACTGGCTCTCCCTGAGGAAGTCCATGAACATCACCTCCTTCTGCAGAGCCAAATCCAGCAGGCAGAGGCAGTGCAGCACCGCTGACTCCAGGTGCTTCTTACCTGCAAAAGAAACAGCAACACAGCATGTGGTCAGAACAATCACAGGGGCCATCTTTGTTTCTCCCAGAGCAGCAGCAGCAGCAGCAGCAGCACGTGTTCTCTCACCGGGGAAGGGTGCGTAGGTGTCCAGCTGACGTACGCCCTCCTCCAGCAGGCTGAGGCAGAGCGCCAACATGGGCGAGTCGTTGAGCAGGTGGAACAAGATGCTGTGGCCTGGGGGTTTGTCGGCTGGGAGCTGCTCACCCTGCAGCTCGACCATCTCCTGGACAAAGTCGGACGGCTGGGGCTCGTAGTCCCGCAGCAGTTTGTGGAAAACCTCCAGGACGGCATCTGCAACCTCCCACTAGAGTAAAGAAACAAAAAGACATTTAAACGATCCATCTGTTGTTTTAAAACTATCTCTGCATTTTCTGAATTTTTAAAGACAGTGGATCAGCAATAAATGCTCCTTCACCTTCTCAGCCGGGCGGCGGTAAGCTCTGGTGGGGAAGGGCAGGAACACAGAGTCCCGCAGGAAGTTCAGGTAGGGTTGAAAGCCTGGCACGCGTAGCCCAGCCCCCAAATTGGCAGGCACACCACTCTCAACCAAAATGCTGGTCAGATGACAAAAGCCTCGCGCCAGAGGGTACTCCTCACAGCTGGACTCGATCTCATTCAGCTCAACCTGGAAGCAGAATGACTCGTGAGACAAGCTTGTAGCACCTTGTGCGTCACTGTGGACAACCAGCCAAACTCTGAGGAAGTGAGTAGAACCACAACAACCACAAAACACTTACCTCGATGCCGGCAGCCTGCCTCTGCCCTGGAGCTCGCACTGTCTGAAGGATCTGAGGTAAAAGATAAGACACAAATAAGAGCTTTAATGCACCGCCAGAGAAAAACAATGGCTTCACTGTGACACGTCGAAAGTTTGAAGTTTTAGTCCAGTATTGACAAACAACACCTTGGTGTGACAGAGTCTTTGTCATGAGTCTTTAAATGCTGACCTGTGTGTACTCCAGTGACTGCCAGAGCGAAGCAGCGATCTCTGGTGACTTCCCAAACGCAGCTAAGCAGTGCAGGAGCTCAGCCTTCAGGACAGGAGGCACGCTGCACTGAAGCAGCCCCAACATCACCACAGCGGGGGTCCACTGGGGATGCTCACACAACGCCAACCGAGCATTTTCACTCTAAAGAGACAAAAATAAAAAATCACAACACATCAGCGCAGTTATTTAAAAATCCTCTCAGCGACCCCCAGATGTACTTTTCTGAGACATTTAGAACATCCTAGTTTGTAATCAAGATCGAAAATGGTATACCCATGTGATGATGGTTGTAAGCAGCTGCAGGAAGGAGGTGAGTCCCTCCAGCTCTCTTTGAGTGATGCCCCTCAGTGGTGGGTGGCGGTACTGCGCGGCGTCTGGATTTGGAAAGTCTCTCCGCAGGTTCTCGTGGTAGAGCATCAGGGAGTGAAAAAAGTGTTCCCAAGACACAGGGCTGCCGGACACTCCCTGGATGTTATCACCTGTTCACATCAACGCAAAGTGAGTTTGCTGAGTCATGTAAAACTATATCAGGAGACTTTAATAGTGTGATATTTCCAATACAAAATTAACGACAGAGAAGTAGGGATGTCGCGATCCATTATTGATATTGGATATCGGTCCATGTCAAAAAAATGAATATCGGATTATATCGGCATGCATCTTAAAATCTCTGATATCAGCACTCTGGTTCAAGCAGTCCATTCCAGACTCCGCTCCAGCACCTCTATCTTGCAGCAAAGCCCACGTAATCACGACAACAGTGTGTACAAAAGTACTAACAAAGTAGCAAGGAGTAGGAGTGATGCCGGCCGTGTGGCAGAATTTTTTTGTTCAAGTCCAAGAAAGACGTTGCAGCTGAGTGCAAAACTTGCCATGCACAAATCTGTGCCAATATTGGATCTATGTCTGTATCAGTCAATACTGAAGACGACAATATCGGTATTGTATCTGAAGTTAAAAAGTTGTATCGAGACACCCCTACATGGAGGTACATCTACTATCAAGAAACTTACACAACTTTAACTGTTTGGTTGTTCATCTAACAACCATTTTTTAGACATTTGTTGTTGTTTAGAAGTTTCAAATTCTTTGCTCTTTTTAAAAATATCGGTTTTAAATTATTTGCAACCATTAGAAGAAAAGTGTCTTGACTCATCTGGAATTTTTCTATGTTTAAATGGTAGTTGGACAATGTTTATATCGCACTATCCGCTGCCAATTTACATCACATGTCACATTCACCTCTTCACACCACATTCACACACTGATGGCAGAAGCTTCTTTGTATAGAGCTCATCTGTTTTTTAACTAACTCTATTCACACACTGCTGGGTGCAGCCAGCAGGGGCTGGTGGGGTCAAATGACAGCCCTGGGATCGAACCCCCAACCCTCCAATTGGGAGATGACCGACTCTAATGCTGAGCCACAGCCGTCCCTAACTGTGTGTACAGAGAGTCGCAGAGATTAAACAGCCCCCTGTGTTATTAGAGCTGTCTGTCTTACTGTGTGTCGCTCCGTTGGTTTTAAGAAGGGTGAAGCAGTAGTGGGCACACTGAGGACCGTTGGCAAGGCCTTTCAGCATACGCAGATAGGAGATGTAGAGGGTGGAGGGCAGGAGGTCTCCCATCTGACGCACAAACTTGGATAAAACCACCTGCAACAAATCACAGCGGGGGAAAGAAGTCAAAGGGAGGTTCTCCAAAACTAGAGTAACCCATCTCTGAGATTTCAGAGTTTTACACATTAAGCTTTTCTACAACAAGAGTGAAACTGAGAAAACAGCTCTTACCTGTTTATGTGGAGGTCTCTGCAGTGCCATCCCCAGATAGGATCCCTGCAAGGACGTGTGCTGAAGAGACTCTGTGGGACACCAGAACTCTAGGCCCAACTCCAGCCCAAAAGGATCCTTACTGTAAAACTCTCCAATCTGGAAAAGAAAGCAGAAACTAAAATGTCAAAAGCAGGAACACTCAGCGTCTGCGCTACTTTTCCTCTCAAAACTTTATCAAGCTTTTTTTCTGCATCAATATCTGAAATTTGGATCATATTCTCAGTTCGACTCCCCGTGATCTTAGCTGATGTGTTTACGTATGTGTGCATGTAGCGGGCAGAGGACTCACGAGGATCATAAGGTGGTCTAAGTCTTTGCGCACTGATGATGGAAGCTCACTGTCCATCTGCAGAGACATGTGCACCAGACGTGCATCCTCATCAGCACGGTTACGGAGCTGTTTCACCTGCAAAGAAAAGACAGGAGACAGCAAAGTTTGTGACACATTAACTAAATCTGCACAGAGCAGCATCTATCATTTTATCACAGATTTAAAAAGGAGCATCTTAAAGAAAGGACATGGCAGAGGAAGTTTTAGTTCATCAGTTTTTAAAAACTACGCCACACTGATCCAATGATTCATGTTAAGATAAGAAGAACTTTATTGAACCCCGAGGAGAAATTTGATAAAGGAGTTTCAACAAATTATTGTGTTTTTAGATGAACATATTTTTCAGAAGTTGGACTTTTCTATCACTAAATTCTTCATTAAACTGATCTTGTGAAAAATCTTATTAAAAACTCCAAAGGGAAAAGGATATCAAACATGAAGAATAATATGATTTGCTGACACTAACGTCAAACACAGTTTCTGTCCAAGTCAGCCTGTTACTCTGGCCTCTCTCACCTTCATTGGCATGAGTGCGAGGAAGTCTGTGATGAGTGAATGGAGACGTCTGATGTAAAACTCTTCCTGGGCAAAACTCTCACATCCCAGCACGCCCTCTTTCATAAACAGGAAGACATCCCCCTTCAGTGCCTGGTCGGCGAGAACCTCGTCTGCCTCCGTGAACTCAACCAGGGCTGCAAAAAACACACAGAAAAATACGCTCTGCATTAGTTTGAGTAACAACCTTCAGGACATTATATTAGTCTGCCGAGGAAAGACAAATGTGATGCATGTGAAATGAAAAGGAAATTACCAGATCCCTGTGGGAGCTGAGACAGGACCCTCAGAGTAAGAGCCCAGGCCAGTTTACACACAGCCTGCAGGCCTGGAAGCTTCCATGTTTGACCGTCCATCAGACGACTGTGAACTGCAGACACGTACTGCCTCTCCGTCAGCAACGGGAGAGCCTGGAGCAGATCTAAAACAACACAACACAGACACAAAACTTCACTCACCAAAGACCAAACAGTGAAGCTCACAACACTCCAGTACAGACAAAGTCAACAGCTTTTTCATGTATTTTACGGTATGTGTTTTTACCTTCTCTGTCCTCTGTTCCCTGTTCTATGAAGCTGACATCTAAGCAGTACAGCAGGGCCATAACCAGAGCCAGGTTCACACTGTCCAGTGAGCCGTCAGCTTGAGCTGTGACTGTCTCCAGGTAGCCAATAAGAGCCAGAGTGTCATCTTTAGTCAGCGGTGATTGGCAGGTCCATAAAAACAGGCTGTCTGCAAGAGCCTGTCTGCATTCTTTGATGAGGTCAGAAACCTGTAAATAAAAAATAAAAAAACAGTTATATTTGTGTGTCTCTATCTTGACTCTATCTCCACTTTGGTTACTTCATCCCAACCTCTTTCCTGTGCTTCTCGTTGCCCAGGCCTCGCTCCTTCTGCAGCTTCTCAAACTCCCGGGTCACACTTATCTCTGAGACTAAGGTCAGGATGCGTTTGGTCAGACCCTGGCTCATCAGCTCGTCTGTGAAACGTGTCGTCAAAGCTACCAGCTCTCCGCTGAGTGAGAAAACCGACAACAGAGCAGGTCAATGATGGAAAAATACAGGTAGAAGAAGAGGATGAACTCATGTCACTATATTTGAAAGTATGTGTGCTGGTGCTTCACAGACAGCTCTGTTACCTCAGGTCCAGGGTGAAGGTTTTGCCCTGCCGTGACTGGATGAGTGTGCGCAGAGAGTGTGCCACACAAAGCTTTCCATCCCAGTAGAGGAGCACAGCTACAAGGCCGCGTGTCAGACCTGGAAAATGGGGCTGCTGCTGCTCACCTGGAGACAAAATGACAGTATCTTAACCACTGCATGTTCAACGCTTTGTGTCCAAGTGTTTATTTTACTGGGGAAAATCAGCAAAAAATCAGCTGCTGTAAGAGTTTTATCTCTAACGCACCAACGTCTGCTCGCGAGTCACTTGTTTGTGTCCACCTTACCTGCCAGAAGGAGCTCCAAAGCTGCCAATTCTCCAATGTCAAACAAATCACTGAGGATGAAGGCCTCCTTCAGGAGCTGCTCTGGGAGAAGACGTGATCCCTGCTGACCTTGGATGGCGATTCCTTCTGTGCTGGCTTTACGCACCTTTTCTCTTTGCTCTGCACTCTTTGGCTAAAATAATAATACCAGATTATATAAATATTTATGTTTTAGGAACCACATTGTATAACAAATACTTCTGCGCTGAGAAAGCTGCATTCAAATATGAAAAAAAGCAGTTGGGTCAATTTGCACAGCATCTCACCGGGTTTTTGAAGAGTGAGAGGAAGTTGGCTTTGTGTTTCTTAAGCTGCAGGTCCAAAAGGTGGAAAATCTCCGGCTGTTTCCTCAACACTGCTCCATCCACCGTCTCCCACAACTCCTTCAGCGGCCCCCACAGACTGGCTCCTAGGTTCATACATGAAATATTTGAACTTTTCTGCAGGTCTCACCACTACTCCACAAAGCGGTTATTTACATTCCAATTATTTTACTGGCTTTACATTTTGGACAAATTTCTTCTCTATTCATAATCTGACAAATACTGCATGTGAAATAACTTTTAAGAAAGAAAAAGAATGTATTATCAGATGTAAATAATCAGAGATGAGAGACAAGGGATGTCTCAACATACAATGGCCCACAATAATGATGATATCACAAAACATCACTTTTAAGGTTAAGTGATAAGATTCAAGACCATCATATGATGATGTATTATGATATCTGAATAATCGCAGAAAAGGTAAACTGGGCACAAGCGAAGAGTTGAGTGGTGTGAGTGAATATAAAGGCACATTTTTGATAGAGCTGTATCATGTTAAATAAAAAAACTGATATTTGATGTCAGCAATAACTACACGTATAAGTTCTAACAATGTCATATCAATGAATCGTTTCATACAAAAGGAAAACTGAATTGATGTTGAACCATTAATAAAATAGAGGTGGGATCACTAATATCATACAAATTTCCTTTAATTTTACAACCCTGTAACCACAAAAGAAGAGACAGTGGGTAAAATGTTGATAACATAGATTTTGATGGTTTGCCTATCTTTTCCAGTCTGTATCTACAGACATATGCAGAACGTTAAAATTGGAAAATTGATTTTTTTACTTAACATTTTGAATTTAATTTTGATGCCAGTAATATATTTATAAAATAGTTTGAACAGGGAGAGGTTTACTGCTGAGATGTACTTTACATGAAGACCAGGACCATTCAGTCTTGGATTTGGTCCTTGTCCCTTTAGTTCAGAGATTTCTCCAGATTCTCTGAATCTTTTAATGATGTTGTGTACTGAAGATGATGAAATCCACTCACTTACTTTGTTCAGAGAGGTTTTGAACTTGAGACTCAGCCTCTGAATCTCATTTTTTACTCTCACTCACTTGTCTCGGTCACATCTTTCTTGCATGCATAGAATTAAAAACAATCTTTTTTTTTTCTTTGCTGAAATGCTGAGTTTTTCAGTTTCAGGGTTTGGCAATAACGTTTTTATTGATCACCGTATGACAGACCAACAGGAGAACTACACCACAACAAGTAGGACCAAGTAAACAGGTCTGCTCCACCTCACGGGTAAACAGACAGTATTTACTGTGTAGAGTATGCCTGAGTTTATCTGTTTCATGACCTGACCTCCGGGGATAAACACTTAACTTACTTTAATAATATTAAAATTAATAAAATATTCCTCTGCTTTCCTGATAGTTTCAGTTTCAATTCTCATCGGTGAAGTTATCTGTTGACTTATCACATTTTTCTTCAAACTGTCTTCGAGGCATAACATGACTTTTATTTTAAAAACACAAACACTTAAAAGATATTTGATAAACCCACGTGAGACCATCAATGATCCACATTAGCAGCCCTGACATTTACATGCAGACTCGGCCTGTTAGCCTAGCATGAACGCCTGTACTTCAGTTCATGACCACCGTCTGCTCAAATAAAGACTCGACGATACAGCAGGTACAGTGGACATGTTTTTCTTTTGTTTCTCTGCGGTATACTGACACAGGTAATCCATATGAACATCGTTTAAATTAAGAAAATACAGAAATGTGACTCATACCCGAATTTACCGCCATCTGTGCCGCCATGATCCACTGAAGCTCGGACAGGAGAGTCTGCGCTCGTGCCGGTCTGAAATAAAAAAATATATAAACTTTTTAAAATGTTTGATTCAGATTTTATCAATCAAATAGAGGATTACCGTGTAAACTGTTTAAGAAACAAGTGGAGGAGTTTAACATTACGATGATTATCTTTAGTTATTTTCAGGCGAGGTCCTTCGACGGTTGGTACCGCCTTCCTTGTTGGGAGTTGTAGTTTACTTAAGTGCCAAAGACATGAATAAAAATGGATTTTAATCGTTAACTGTAAGCCAGGTTTATTAATGAAACATCGCTTTGTTAAATGACTTTTTAATTACATCAAACATATACATATTTTATATTAGTATGAACAGTATAAAACCGAGTATAGACAATTACATTGCAGGATTCAGATGAGAAGAAGGCGAGCGGTTGATGTAGATTAAATGTGTGAATAATGTTGATATGCATATGAATTTTATTATTTACGGTTTGTTTGGATTTCATAATCAAATACCCGATTCTTTAATAATTTTCTGCCAAAAAATGCTTGTTTTTTTACTAAATTGGGCAGCTTGGTTCCGCCTCTTGTTTCCCCGAACTGTTTTGCAGTTGCACCAGCATGGCCCCACTCCTCTGACAGCTGTAGACCCGTGACCGCTGGGATGAAAATGTGTAATTTTTGACCGTGAAACGTTTGTGTTAGAGTTTCGTGTTGAGGTCCTGGGTCCGGTTTTGGTTGTTAGCCATGGCTCGGGTTGTGAAAGTGTTCCGGACTCTGAGGAATCACTGGAAGAAGTCCACGTTTGCGGTGTGTGTGGCTTCATACGGAGGCTACTGGCTGTACGGGAAACACAGGTGAGCTCCTGAGCTGATGGGACAGGTACATGAACAGATCACAGACTTGATTTTAACCCTTTTTTTTTCTTTTAGTGATAACGTCCTGCGCAGAGAGGCTTGTGTCGCTGCAAGGGTGAGAATCATTTTACTCCTGATGTTTCAGTTAAAAAAAAAACAACATCCTGGGACCTACAACTGGGTCAAACACACCAACATAAGTAAACAACATATGAAGGCAGTATGAATGCCAATTTCAGAGAGAGTTCACTGTTACAGGTTCAAGTTTTGTGCATATGGAATAAAAACTGCCTCAAAAGTTCGTTCAAAGGCTCTTTATTTAAACAAATCCTTAATAAATATAAACCCACTGTCTTCTCTCTCAGGAGTTTGGGCGTCAGCTGATGGACCCACAGGAGAGGCTGAGGAAAGCAACAGTGATCTTAAACCCTGCAGCGTGTAGCGGGTACAGAAACCTCCCACAGTTTTGTTAAGACTCCAGACTCGGGTTTTATCAGAGTAACTCCAAATTCCTTTCTATTCCAGGAAAGCAAACAACCTATTTGAGAAGAATGCTGCTCCTATTTTACACCTGGCTGGTGTGGAAGTTACAATAGTGAAGGTGTGTTCATATTTAATGTTACCTATCAATGTTACATTTGTTAAAAATGTCCTCCTAATACTTGAATTCGTGACGTTCCTCTACAGACTGATTATGAGGGCCAGGGGAAAAAACTGATGGAGTTCATGGAGCCGACAGACATGCTGATCGTTGCTGGAGGAGATGGTACGCTGCAGGAGGTCATCACAGGTCTGCTGAGAAGGCCAGATCAAGTAAGAGTCACTTGATTGTTTTACTCTTCAGACCCACAAGAAGAAGAACATGATCCAAAACTTTTATCAGCTGTTCACTGGTGGATCTTTTATTACTACAGGACACATTCAGCAGCACTCCAATCGGATTCATTCCTCTCGGCTCTCACAACTCTCTGAGTCCAAGTCTTCATCACCTCACTGATAACAAAGTCAAGTGAGTATCCCGGAAAACTTAAACAGTCCTTCAGTGTTGTGCTTGATTGAATATTTCTTCACCGTCTTCGGTTCTGTTTGTACATTTTGAAAAAAGAATATGAACATTTATGGATCAGTTTGTGGCCGTATTTCAGTGATTGTATTTTAGTAGAACAAAAAACATTTAAAAAGATTTACCATTAAAAAAAAATGATAGAGGAAAAAACAACATTATAGATGTGTGGGATTTGCAAAAATACATGCAACTTTATTTATTTATTTTTGATGCACTGATTTTAAACATAGCCGTTTTGCACCTGAAGAAGATTTGTGTGATTATCATATTTCAATCATGCAGAAGCCTGTGGTAATAGATTGAGTTAAAATCTCAAAATATATCTTAAAAGAAGCTTCTCTCTGCCAAATAGCATGCCAATTGTACTGCCAATGAAAAAATGATAACATACTGGTGTCCAAATGTGCCCAAAGGAGCCCTGAGGATTGGAAAAACATCCTCTGATAAACTGTGTTGGACATGTCTGATTAAGTTGTCGCTTTTTTGATCATTTTCAGAGACATTTTATCAGCGACTCTGTCCATCCTGAAGGGAGAAACCGTACCTTTGGATGTACTTCAAATCAAAGTGAGAAACTGATCCTTTTACAAATCTGTGAACCCTCTTTGCTCCTTCTCATGCCAGTATTTGTTTCCAGATTAATTCCAGATCACTTAAGATATATATATATATTTTAAACTTTTAAACATGCAAGTTTCCTCCAAATGCACCATTAAATTACACTGTTGTGAAAGATAATCATCATATCTATTCAGTCCAGTGAGATTTCATATGACAGCATTTGTTTTTGTTTCATAGGGGGAGAAAGATCAGCCAGTCTTCGCTCTGATGGGACTTCGATGGGGCGCTTTTAGAGATGTGGCTGCAACAATCAGCAAGTAAGATTCAGCATTTGATCTCTCAGATAGCTCTGGATAAATCATGAAATAATTCCCCTCACAAAAAATTCACTGATTCTCTCCTCAGATATTGGTATCTTGGACCACTGAAGAAAAACGCAGCACATTGGTTTAGTACTCTCCGGGTAAGGCTGTAAACTTTTAGTCATAGTTTCTGCAGCTGTTTCTAAATGGTAAGGGGGAGATGTGGGGGGCTCTAGTGACTTAATTTTTAACTTTTGCCACTTATGCTCGTACATGCATTTGATTTAATTTTGAACATTTTTGAACTGAGAAACAAACTTTGCTTGGCTGTAGTTGAAACACTAAACACTTTGCAGATGTCACAGGGCTATTCCTGTACTTTTAATGTTTCTATCATCTTTCTAGTTTGTCATCTTCTTAAACTGTGTTCATATCTCTCAGGAGTGGCCCCTGGTCCGAAGCGTCTCCATATCCTACACAGCCCCAACCCTCCGGCCTCCAGACCAGCCCCCTCAGAAACCCCCCAGACCCAACCTGCTCTACCGTATTGTCCGCAGGCTGAAGAACTACTGGAACCCTCCAGTCGAAGGTAAAACTGTGAGTCAAAGTGTTGATCTATGGATCCCAGCATAGCAGAGCTACATCAGAGAAATGTTGTTTTGTTTGTTCATTCAGAGCCTCCAAAAGTGGAAGAGCCAGAGAAGTGGGAGGAACAGCAGCTGTCGACCTTGGAGCTGTTCGTTCAAACACAGAACAAAAACCCGGTGCAGAGGGTCAGTCCAAAAAAAAGAGATTTATCGGTTCTCGATGGGAGGAATGAAGTTGTTACGGCAGCTTGTGAAAAGAAAAAATTGAACATAAAGAGTGAAAAAGTGATGGAAAAGAAAAGAGCAAGAAGCAGACAAACGGGTCAACATAGATGTAAACACTGATAAAAACTGAACACACTGTGCACTGCGGTGCTCTTATAGTTTGGTACGCTAAGAGTCCCCTCTGGTAAAACAAACAGTTTGAAGCGGATTGGATTCACAGTGACTGGACTCTTTTCTCTGAGGTCTCTTCTAGTTATTCACCAAATAGAAAGTCATTAAGATTATCCACCTTGGAGGAGTCAATATTAGAAGGGCCTCGTGTCCTAACCATGTCGAAACTGCTCCTAGTTCCTTGTGAATGATTTTTCACCATTGCAGCAGCATTGGGGGTGGGCCATTAAGCTTTAGTGGGGGGACAACAAGCATCTTAAGAAGATGCGTCTCATCAAACTTAAGTGCAATCGTTATCTACTGAGTGTGTTTACATGGACTGGACTGTAATGCTATTACAGTGATGCTGTAATAGCATTGTGATGCACTTCCCTGCATTTAATAAAGCTTTCTGTTTGTCTTTTAAAATTTTGACCTACCTGATTAATGTGAGATTCAATGGGGATTGTTTTCCTTTTTGACGTTTGCAGCGGCTTCATGATTCCCTGATAATCTGTGCAGAACCTGATGACTTCACTGTGAGCGAGTTCATCACCGTCGGGTTAGTCGCTTTTATATTTTTTATGAGTCTGCTGAAGAGAACAGTGCCATAGCAATGTTGTTCATTCAGTTTATTGTCATGTAAATTCAAGAAAACTGAATTTTCTCTATTACAGAAATAAAAAAGAAGAGGACCCAGCTTTGTTCACTAAAGGCTCCACAAAAGTGGAAGCCAGCGCCTGTCAGCTGCAGCTCCCAGAGGTGAGGAACCCTAAGATACTTGTTTTTTTTTTTTTTTTCATGAGTCACTCAAAAGAGATAAAAACTATGTTGCTCTGCTTAACCCCCGCAGGATACTGGAGGATTTTACAACATCGACAATGAAGCGTATGAGGCCATGCCCGTAGAGATTAGGCTGCTGCCGAGGAAACTACGATTCTTTATTAGTGCAGAGCGGAGAGAGCAGCTCCTCTCACAGACGCAGTGATGGAAGAAAAACAGACTGAAAACAGAGACAAGGACAGCAGAACAAATGCTGGTGTCAAGAGAGAGAGAGAAAGAGCCAAATACCACGAGACTCTGACGTGGATTTTGGGTTGGGCAGTGGTTTTAAAGTCAAGATCTCATGATTTATTAGTTTTTCTACACCTGAAAAGAGCAGAAATATTGAGCTGTGGCTCTTTTAAACATGGTGCTGAATGTGAAAGGACCAAGGCTTTGTTTCCATGTGCAGGTTGTCTTACTTTACGTTTACAGAATGAATTACACTCATACATTTGAACCTGGTCAATAAAATAACGGCTGTCAAATCAAACTCTGCATGTTTTTACTTTTGATCTTTGGCTAAATTTGCCTCGTTTGGAAAAGGAGCACAGAAATTTGTCTTAAGTGTTGTGGTAGTGGAGAAGGTTATACAGAGAAAACTGTGAATGTATTTTTTCCAAAGTTGATAAATGATAATGATTATGCAGTTATGTGCTGTTTCATCCCTAAGGATATAAGTAGTTAAGGGAAGTTGGAGGTGTTTAAGATGAATGACCAAGGGATGATAAATAGATGCTGCAGAGCTCTGAATGGTTTCCAAGTCCCTATAATCTCAGTAAAAGAGTATGAAAGAGTCTCTGGAAAGGCAGAGTCTGATCAGATTAATAGTGAAGCAAAAATTTGCAGGATTGAACAAGAAGCTGTTTCTGGTCTCACTGGTCAGGGCTGTAAAAATATTTCAATAAAACACAATACTTTGCACAAGTCTGTACAATATGTATTTTTTCTTCAGTTTGTGCAATTTGATCATTATGGCAATGCAAGCATTCCCACTGCAATGGTTTTAGCTTTATACCCTAAATATGATTTTTCCTTTTGCAAACATGCACTCAAACTGTTTGAATAAAAATCTCCGGATGAATATTAGGCCAACTGCCATCCTTAGATCAATTGGTACCCATTGACTGCTGGGGGAAAGGCTTTTTTTGCAAAAAAAAAAGAGATTGTCATTACGATTTATTGATGTATCTATTTATTTGGGTAGCAGCTAAAAATAAACACGTATATTTTTTATTACAAAGAAAAGATATTCACACTGCGAAGATTTTTTTTTTTCTTTTTTGACCTGAGGAGAGGAACTGTGGCTCATGTTTCACCATTTGTATTTTGCATAGGGCTGCTTTTTACCGCAGTGACCTCATGGAGGACTATATAAACGCTGAACACTAGGTGGCGGTGTGGAGTTGATCCCGTATTTGTGCTGCGAACTGTCACTCAGATGAAGAAGAGCGCATGTAAACAACGAAAGAGAGGAGCGGTATGATGCGCGGAGGAAAGGTGAGTTTATGAAAAATACTAAGATATAAAACATAACAGAGGGATTTTTCTGCTGTCATAATGATAACAGTTAGATTAAAATCTATCGAAGTGAAAATACATTGATATGCTGCGATACTATGTGGTAATTCGTAGTCCTAGAATCGCAATTGACCTTAGTTACACAATGTTTTTTCGTGGTTTAAAAAGTTAGGTTTCAACTTCAGTTCAGCTTTTTCTTTGTATGTTTTACGTTCTTTTTAGTGCTCTTTTATTGTCAGTCTTTTAGTGTATAAATTCCTCAAACACAGCATATTTGACCATAAATAAAAAGGATGGGCATGGACCTGAATATTTATAATGCAGGTTAAAGGTGAGTGACCTGTAAGACGCAGATAAAAGGACTGAAATCAGTCTCGTATAAAACAATAAACTCAACCATAACATTTAATTTTTATTGAAGATTTTTTTTTCTCTTTGTTGAAAAATATCTAATTGATCAAAGTCATTATAATTTAAATTTCATATTTTTCCTAAATACCTCAATTCACTTTGAGACTGACTCGACCCCAAACCAATAATTAACACGTTGCCATGGTACCGTCTGACCCACTGCAGACTAAAACTTCATTAGAGCAAAGTTCACAGAGTAATGAAAAAGATGTGTTGTAACTCTTCGAACAGTTTATGAGACCATCTGCAGACAGAAACAAATGTGTTTTTGTTGCATGATTTGCGTATGTAACTCATGACCATCACGTGTTAAACACACATTCAGCAGCTTTAACAATGACCCAACAACCTGTTTCTGTTCTCCTTTTATCCAGAGAGCTTTATAACCTGATGGCAGCGGAGGGAACTGATAAAGCGTTACCACCATGGAGTCTGTGTCTGACCTCCTAGATTTATTCCACATTAAAGCCAGTGGATTACCAGTGACTCTCAGCCTGTTCCTCATCTTTCTGGGTCTTCTTTATTGGTGAGTTTTTGCATCATTTAGCCTTTCTCTAGGTTTGAGTGTTTGGAAGTCAAACCCAACCTTTCAAATATGCTGTGAACTACATAGAAGCAGTGCTGATGTTTGCAGATTTACATGTTTGGACGAGTGGATTTTTTTATTTTCCTTCGTTTGTTGTATTTTGATATCTTAAAGCTAAATTTTCTTGAATTTGCATACTCTAATTTTGCTCTTTTTGGGGGATAGAGGGAGCAAGAGAGCAACATGTGAGCCTACAAATTAAAAGAATTTTAGCTTAAAGGTGAAAAATACAGGGAATGGATGGTTGGCAAAGGCAAACATTAGACATCTTGAAACTTTCTGGATCTTAAAAATTTGATTTAAAAAATGTTCAAATGATCAAAAAAAAAACACATTCATATCATAGTTCTCACCTATTTGTAAATCTTATTTGTTGGGCTTTTATCTTTTTTGAGAGCAAAGGGTTCAAGGATAGAGCAGTGGACTAGAAACAGAGTAGGAAGTGACATGCAGCTAAAAGCTACAATCTGTAATTGAACCTACAGCCACCTGCTTGGAGAACTGAAGCAGTATTTCCCCTCACACTTAATTGGTCTGTGTGTTTGTCCCTGTTCTTATAGTTCATCATTAACCAGCACAGCTCTGCTCTCTGTCTGCCAGGTACGCCATTTACCCATTTTCATTCCTCTCTCGATATGGAATCAAACATCCAAAGCCGGTGCCTTTTTATGGAAACGTATTCATGTTTCGACAGGTGAGACATTCCCCATATTTCAAATTCAACCCCTCTCCTCTAACCTTATCTTATGTTTAACTGTGTCTAAATTCAACCAGATTAGGTTGCAAATTTGCAGTATTCTCAGTGATGGACCTTTGAAAAAGTAAACAATCATTTATCAATTATAAATTCTTAGATAATCCCTATGACACAAAAAACAATACACATCTATTTTTCTTAAATCACATATTTTCTTCAGCCTTATACTGGATATAACTGATGTGATTGCAAAGCTGCAGAACTTCTAGATGCGTAAAAAAGTGTTTTAAGAAGCTGAACATGAAGGATCATAAAATAATCTCTGTAGACATGGAGTCCTGCAGAGTAAGAGTAAAAACTACGAAATCTGGAATTTCTGCCACAAAAGATCTGAACAGAGAAATATTTCAGATTCTCAGTGTTCAGTTTTCTTCACACTTGTTTTTTATTGAGGAAAATAACCTGGTTGTGTGTAAGTCAGGAGTGTATGGGTCTACATTAGTGTAGAGGGAGAAAAAACTCACACAGACGACACAGATGGTGCAGATACATGCCAGCTTTGCTTTCCAGGAAATCTATCAGTATTAACTTTTCACCAGTCAGGTGACTGTGTAATCAAAGATGATGTAATATCCTGGTAAAAAACAGTCAAGCTCATGGGGTTCTGGTGCATGGATCCCTTCAGCCTGTTAGTTTGCATTAAAACGTGCTTTAAACTTCAAACGCCTCCTCACAGCTGAATGTAACAATCATGTTGTTTGTCTTTACCTGCAAGAAAATCAAACAAAATGCATGTTTGACTACGTTTTTTAGAAATCAGTTAATATTTACCAGATTAAAAGATGACTTCCTTTGTTTGAATACAAATCAGCACCTTGTTTGCAAAATTGCAAAAACATTTGTTATTTTCAGCCTCATGTTGTCCTCTGATCTTCACAGGGCTTCTTTGAGCCTATGAAAGAAATCATTAAGACTCATGGCAGAGTCTGCGGGTGAGCAGAAAACTACTGGCTACATTCACCACATTAAAAATCAACATCTTCAACATGAATTATTGCAGTTATTCCAAGCTGTTAACAAAAACTCTGAACATTAAAGTAGTTTCTGGTGAAATTGAGACTCTTCTTGATGTACCTCAGGTATTATCTGGGCCGCAGACCGGTCATAGTGATCGCAGACCCCGACATGCTCAGACAGGTGATGGTCAGAGAGTTCAGCAGCTTCCCCAACAGAATGGTGAGAGCATTGACAGTAACATACACCTGTGCTGTCGGGTTATTCTGAATTCACACATCAGTTAAAACCACGTGGTGATGATAACAGATGTCTGTTCTGTGCAGGCTTTTCGCTTCGCCACCAAACCCATGACCGACTGTCTGCTCATGTTGAGGAACGAACACTGGAAGAGAGTGCGGAGCATCCTGACACCGTCATTTAGCGCCGCCAAGATGAAAGAGGTGAGATGCGCAAAAGCAGATAGATTGTGAACCATGTGAAATTAAGAAGAATTGGTGACTTAAAAAAGTTCTTCTGCTGGTCGAGTTTCCCAAAGAAAAAACAGAGAAGTTTCAGCTCCAAGAAGGAACTTTCTGTTTGTTTAAACTTTGGCGCCTCTTGTGGACAGAACAAATTTCTTATCTCTGTTGATTTTGCTTTGTGCATGTGTTTCCTAAAAAGTTAAACGCATCACTCAGCCTAAACTACTGTGAAAAGTTAAAATGTCAGCTGCTTTGGTTCAGACCTACTCTGAGACGGTGGATTCAGGGGGTAAAGCCAAACATTAAAAATGAAAATGTTGGTCACTTTAGAGACACCTGAACCTGGTTCTGGATGCTTTAAATCCGTTTATACTTGAAGAGTTGGTACGTCTTATTCTTACAAAGATTCAGCAGCTTAAAAAAAGTGTTTCCTGTGTTTCTTGCAGATGGTCCCTTTGATCAACACGGCCATCGATGCCCTGATGAACAATTTAAACGTCTACAGCGAGTCAGGAGAAGCCTTTGACATCCACAAGTAATCGCACACATGATGAAGACAGTCTAACAGAGTCAGGTTCTGTTTTTGCTCTCCTTACTCATGAATTCCCACATCCCTGCAGGTGTTTTGGCTGCTTCACCATGGACGTTATTGCCAGTGTGGCCTTTGGGACTCAGGTGGACTCTCAGAACAACCCAGACGACCCGTTTGTCAGTCATGCACAGATGTTCTTCACCTTCTCCTTCTTTCGGCCCATCATGATGTTCTTCAGTGAGTCCACAGTATTTGTTTGGTTTGGGATGTAAAGATTCAACCCTACAGGCTTATCTCCAGATTCTTTTTCTCAGATTTCTGCGTATAAAATAGCCTGTACAGAAAGATGAGGTTGCTAGTACTTAACTTCAAAAAGTTCTGCTGCTACTATTAACTTTTCCAACCATCAAAAGTCCTTCTCTGAACTGTTACTCTTGTGTCCAGTTGCTTTCCCGTTCCTCGCGGCTCCTCTGGTGGGACTCATCCCCAATAAACGGCGAGACAAAATGAACAATTTCTTCATCAACATCATCCAGAAGATCATCGAGCAGAGAGAGGAGCAGCCTCCAGAGCAGGTGGGTTTCACAGCATACACTCGGAACAGTTTCTCTTTTATTTCTGCGAACATAAAGTGACTGGCTGATGGTTGATTTGCATTCATTTGTGTCTAATCTGATCTAATTAAGAGGCGTCGGGACTTTCTCCAGCTGATGTTGGACGCACGAACCAACAGGGAGGGCGTGTCTCTGGAGCAGTTTGACACGGGGAACCACACAGACGAGCTCGACCACAGAGCGACAGCCTCCAATCAGGACTCTCAGGAGTCCCCCGGCAGACGTCATCAGAAAAAGATGATGACCGAGGATGAGATTGTGGGCCAGGCGTTTGTCTTCCTCCTGGCTGGATACGAGACCAGCAGCAACACATTGGCCTTCACCTGCTACCTGCTGGCTCTCCACCCAGACTGTCAGAGCAAAGTGCAGCAGGAGGTGGACGACTTCTTCTCCAGACATGTGAGTGTGTTCATGATCACAGTTTCTGCTGCTGCTTACAGGAGTTTTCTATGAAATTCAACTTTAGTTATCTAAAAAGGAGAGATGGAGACTGAGTCGTGATGTTTACGTATAAAATGTGAGAATAAAGGTTGAAGTTCTGTTTTGGTGAGTCAAAATAATGAGAGAGGATGATGTTGGTTTTTAAACCCTTCCCAAAATTAAAAAGATTTGATCTTAAAACTCTGTATTTGTAATGTTTAATTTGAACATGTCCTCTTTCAGTCATTGTCTGCGGGTCTTGTCAAAATAAAGTTGTGTTTTTAATTTTGAGACATTTTTTGCTCAATGTTTTGACATTTACCTTTTTATCGCAGCTTTTTAACTTTTGATTTTGTATCCTGTAGTCATGCAGTCACTTAAACATCAGAATGTTTATTTCATCCTAAAGTTTTGACTTTTTTTGATGATTAAGATTTTTAGTGACATCTTCATGACTTTTATTATCTTTGATTTTTATCTTATTTAATCCTTTCTCTCATGATTATAACCCTCTCCTCTACTTGCACATTTATTATTTTGTTTTGACTCTATTTTCATCAATTTGAATTTTGTCTGGTTGTTTTCTTTTTTTTTTAACCTCCTTTGTTTGTCATACACTTTTCATTTTGGCTTTGTTTCTAATATTGTATCTCATTGTTTTCACTTTATTTGCTTTTGTTTTGACTTTTCATCCCATTAATGGATTCTTTTATAGTCAGTTAAAAATTTGTTTTGTGATTTTGACTTTGAATGTGACAAATTTGATTTTTTTTTAAAATTATTTTTTAATTATTTTATAACAGATGCATATATATACTAATTGTGACTCATCTCAGTACTTTTGATACTGTAGTTTTGGTGTGGTAAAAATTTTCCTGGTAATTTTGACTCTATAATTTATGTTCACTTTTTGCTCCAAAAATTTGATGTTTAATTTCAGTTTTTAGTTTCTATTTCACATAAACAGTCTTTACCTGACAATTATTTCTTTTTTACCCTAATATTAAGACTCTTTGTGGGATAATATTGTTTCGTTTTCTGTTCAAGTTTTTTTTTAATGTTTCGTCTGTTAGAAATATGCGTCCACAGATTTAATTTGTCAGGAATTCATTCTTTGACAGAGAAATTCATCACACATAGACCTGCACTAACATACTTTTTCTTCATTATGCTGAATATATCTCCTGTTCTGTGATTTTTTTAGGAGTCACCAGATTACTCCAATGTCCAGGAGCTGAAATATTTGGACATGGTCATCAGTGAAGCCCTACGTCTCTACCCTCCTGGATTCAGGTAAATATGACCCATCGAATGACGGTCATGTGCGCTTTCTTTTCAGATTCAAAAGCTCTTATCACAAAGTTTATCAAAAACAAAAGACATAAATTTCAATGCAAAAAAGGACAAAAGATGTTTTGACAATGTAGGTTTGCACGAGAGACGGACCACGACTGCGTGGTGAACGGACAGTTTCTGCCAAAAGGAGCGACCATCGAGATCCCAGCTGGCTTCCTTCACTACGACCCCGAGCACTGGCCCGAGCCCGAGAAGTTCATCCCTGAGCGGTGAGAGGGTTTTAATTTAGCACAATTAAATCAGAACTGAAGCATCTGCAGTGTGTGTGTGTGTGTGTGTGTGTGTGTGTGTGTGTGTGTGTGTGTCAGTCTTACCTGGACTGTGGCCACTTTGGCAGCTATTTTAAAGACCACTCTGAAGCTCTCCTCAATGTATTTTATTAAAGCTAACGATGGTTTCCATCACTTCAGCTGCAAATGTCTCAAGATTGAAACCAGTTATTTCTCTCCAGGTTCACTCCAGAGGCCAAGGCCAGCAGACATCCATTCGTCTACCTCCCGTTTGGGGCCGGTCCTCGTAACTGTGTGGGGATGAGACTTGCTCAGCTGGAAATCAAGATGGCTCTGGTGCGTCTGTTCCACAGGTTCAGGATCGTGGCCTGCTCTGAGACTAAGGTGAGTTTGGATTAGTTTGTGTTCACAAATCATCAAAATATCTTTATTTATTTATTTTGGCTGCTTTGCTTGATGCCATTTGGTTTCAGTATCCAGGACACTTTGATGAACTTGTGTCGCTGTAGAGTTAATGTCAGTCTTTCATGAAACACTTTGAAGTTGTTTGAAGTAAACTCAACATGTTTCCTTCCTGCAGGTTCCTCTGGAACTGAAGTCTACAAGCACTCTTGGACCAAAAAACGGCATTTTTGTGAAACTTGAAAGAAGAAATGGTGAAGAAGGGACTGAACTCTCAGTCTGAAATAAGCGATGAAAAACAAAGAGATAATATTTTGCTTCATTGAAAAGAGCAGCTATCAGCCTCTTAACTGCATTAAAGCAATAACCTTTATTTTTGCTGTGGTTTGAAAGAGTCTCACAAAAGGGTATTTGGAAAAAATTCATCCTAATGGATGAAAATAATCCCGATTAAAATCTCACTTTAACCAGGTTACCTCCTTTTCTTCTCTGCACTATCAATTCAGTGTCCTTTTAACTTGTGTTTTTAACTTTGTAACTTTTGAATGATCTTTTATTTCATTTCACAAAGACTAAATTCATGCAGTGAAGTCAAATGAACACAGACCTGGTTAACCTGGCGACTACAAAAATGAAGATCACACCTGTTTGCACATTCCTTCACCAAAGTAGACGGTCTGCTGTGTTCTTCATTCATCCATTAATCTCTCTACATGACTGATGATTAATCAACTGTTAATGTACAAACCGCAGTTACAGATTTCTGAGTTTCAGTTTTGCGAAGACCATGTTGCCGATTTAATCTGAATTTACTGAAACCTTGTGACGTTTCAGACGTCTCACTGCACTCTACTGAAAGCTGCTATGTAAAGAGTTAAAGACGAAGTGTACGGGAAGGAACAGAAATCCTTTATATACTTTTAATCCAGATTATTTACATCTGTGTTGATTGAATGTGCTGAAATCAGGAAAAACTGCTCACATCTGGTTGGAGTGAAAGCTGCTTCTCACTTTTCTTTGGATGATCTGATTCAGAAATTCTAAAGAGAAACATTTACTGTTTTTGTCATGCCAGTTGAAAAAATAATCTCAATCTGTACCATATTTGGGATTTATGCTTGAGAACAGCAGCCCTGAAGAAATATGAATTTTGAATGTATTTGATCAGAGTGATTCATAGCAGAGGATTGATTGTGCTTGTTGGATTTATTTACAATGTTTTTTTTTGCTGTTTACGGTTTAATAAATGTATATTCCTCATTAGTTTGCAGTTGTGTCTTTCCTATCTGTATCATAATAAGTTTAATATCCACACTTGGTGTTAAATCCCAAGTTCTCACCTCACCATCGCCATGACTGACTCCCCTGTCACTCAAGGCCAAGCCACACCCCCAATATAATAAAAGCCAGCCCTCAGGCCTTCTCTGCCTTTTGCACCCCTACCAAAGATCAGCACAGAACAAAGGGAGTCTGAATGTGAGTTAAAAATGGATAAAGCCTTACTAAATTTTGTTCAATTCTCCTGATTTGTATTATTTCTAATATGGTTTATTCTCAAATATTATTTCATTAGATTCCTGTCAAACTAAACGCAAATGTAATGATGATTTAAAGCCGTGAAGTGGATGCATCTATGACGTAAGCTAAGTTAACAAATTTGCAAATTCATTTGACTTTATAAGTCCCCCTTTATTGAAATTTTTTTGTTGATACATCTTGTTTCTATTTCTTTGATTGTCTGGACAGAAAAAATCATCCACTAAAGACAAGCGAAAATAAACCTTCTAACTGAATCCTGGATCCTGTGTTTAAATGTTCACTTTGTATAGGATGTTCACTGAGCCAGCATCAGCGTCAACAAAATCTTTTACACTTGGACTTGTGTAAATTTCATGCTGGAATAAATCCTAACTAGTAGGTCAAGTTTGTGCATGAGCAGGGTGAGTTAGATGTGGATGCTCTTAAGACCACGAAGATGTCACGGTCTATTCAACCTTTTACAACCAGCAAAATTAAATGCCAATTTTGAACATAAACTCGTCACCATCAGTTGTTGTCTTTTTTTTTGTTTTGTTTATTTGTATTGATTACATTGATAGACTTTAAGAGGATAATGTGTAAATAACAATTACAAAAAGTGAAAGAAAAAACAACCTCGAGTCACCCGCATGGACAATGTTTCACTTCTTGAAAGGAGGGAAAAGTACTTAAGTTTTAGAATAGAATAGAATTCAACTTTATTGTCAGTGCACATGTCACAAGTACAGAGCAACAAAATACAGTCTGCAGAAAGTTTTAACTCATCTGTAAAGTCACCTGAAAGGTAGTTATCCTGACAAAGATTTATTGAAGAAATATAAAGCAGTAATAACCACAGTGTGCATTTGCACAAAGAAATTAATTCACTTCATGTCTCATCTCTTTGAGAGGTATTAGTATCCTGAGTCTCTGCTGAGCTGTTTTAGTATGGTGCTTTGGATCTGGTGCAGGTGCGTTCAGATCCAAATACATGCAGAACAAAGGTAATCAAATAAAAGGTCCCCATGTGGACCACTGAATGAGTAGCCCAACTCGTGGGTTCGTGGAATGTTAGTTTGAATGCAGAGGCAAAATCTTTTTTTCCTTTTTTTTTCACAATTTTTTGGGGCGATTTTTGCTTTTTATTGAACCCCCAGAGATGAAATCTTTGCCTGCAATTAGTTTCGTGTCGTGAATTGAAACAGTGTGATTTTTTTGTTCCTTATGGTGAGAGGCAGGAAAGGCAGAGCGAGCACAGATTAAGCTCACTATAAGCCTCTCTCAGTGTAAAAATATGTAATGGGCCACGGCCTGCAGCATTCTTTTACGAGTCTTTCAAAATAGAAGCCCCACAATCATAAACATTGATGGGGACAAACATTTCCATCTTGTTTTTAAAGGTCACAGAGGACTAGATTTCTGCCACTTGTGGTGCAAATGTGTTTTTACAAAGTGCAAATGCAGTTATTGGTATTGTTTCAAAAAAATCACATCATGCATTCCTACTTAAAATAAGTTTAATATGCTATGTAGTTGTTGTTTTTTTTGCTTTGTTTTGTTTTTGTTTTTTTTCATAGTTTTTTTCTTCTTTGCTAAATAAAGGCTTTTAAACCAGCATTTTAATTCTACATTTTTTCTCTCAACTTGGAATATTCCTTCCACCATGGTAAAACAGAAAAAAAAGGACAAGGAGTGTCCTGCAGAGTGCCCCAATAGGGCCAAACTCTCCACCCATCATTGTGCTTTCATGAGTAAGTGATGAGATACTCAGGATAGATCTGCTGCTTCTCAAAGACAACATAGATGCTCGGGTCGTTCTCACGGTCCACACAGCTGTCGTAGAGGGTTTTGCCATCTCGTTTTGCTGGAGGTCTGACATAGCTGCTGCTCCCACGAGTGTGCTCCCCCACTAGGACCAGAGCAACAAACATGGTCCTCGTCTGGTGGCTGTTGGCACGGGTATATCTGTCTGAATAGGAGGCATTTTTGGCAAAGTAGCTCCCTAAAAAAATCAAAAGAAAGTTTCAGCTGAAAATCAGAAAATATGGTGAGAACATGGTAAAGTGCGCTGCTTTATAGAGTCTGATATACCCTGGACCAGAAAACTTAATGGCTCCAGCAGTATCAGAACAGATTTTCAGCATTTGATACTTTATATTTATTGTATTTATTAAACAGCCATTATACTTCAAATCCGTTCCTCTTTACCTTTGCCGTAGGCCGTCCCATGGACACCACACATCCTCCAGTCAAAGTTCTGATCACAGATCGCCTCAATCAGGGACTCATCAGTCCCATGGAACAAGTACTGCTGGTTCACAGTTTTCCCTCCGTTCCTCTTTTTCATCTGCTCTTTTTGCCTGAACACACAGGTTTAACTTATCATTCATGTGCTTACATTTTACAGCGTATTTTATTTTATTTTGGATGAACTGACACCATAAGCTCCATTTTTTTATGTTTTTTTTTTTTTTCATCAGCTCCTAAGCAAAATACTGTATCTAGATCCCCATTCCCCAACATGCTACACCATCTACTCCCTAACTTTGGTAATCAGACTTGATTTTGATGGTTTTATTTGCTTTTTGATTTTGTAAAACAGCATCAATATGACTTTTTGTTTATTTAATAAACGTGAAAAAAAAACAGCTAAGAAAAAGGCTCAAAAATGCAAAAGGTCATACAAAAATGGAGATGCTCAGGGATCAGTCCTTTGGTCCTCTACTTTTATATTATCAGAACCACAGCGATTTATTTTTTGTCCTTTACTTTTTTATTAACATTTTTCATTACATAAGTATACAAATTGATGGATTAAAAATAATTTCATTATTTTTTTGTAGAGATTGTAAAGCAAGTCATTGGTTTGATTTGGATTTTTCAAGTTGAAATCGAACTACATTGCTCTATTAGGGGAGAAGAGCTGCAAAATCAGATGATATCTCTGAAGACCAGGCAAATAATCCCTTTCTCGGTGCCCCAGATTGGTTTTCACACTGACATTTTTTTACTCAATTCAGTCAAATGTAAGTTCTTTCTCTTACCAGTGAAAGACACCCCACAGGGAAGGGTTCTGGATCCTTTGGATTTTGTGAATTTTACTCGAGGGCATTGTGTTCTTAAACAATTTTTTAATCATATTGTACTCCGTAGATTCTGAGAGAGGCACGAACTGGAAGAAAAGATTACAGGGCAGAAGAACAGGTATGAGATGTACAGTACAAACATATTCTCAATATTTAGTATAAAAAAACATTTTGGAGGTTAGCATTTTATTTCTGTAGCTTATTGCAGGAAATTTGATGTGAACCAAGAGAATTGGTTTGTGAAACGTTTGTTAGACTTAAAAATGTTAAACAATAGCAATACAGCAAGCCTTAGCTTTGGTTAACACATAGCTATGAATTAGCTTTTCATTCATCTACATAAACAGACATCTGTATGTGAGTTAGCAAACAAACTGTCTGTCACTCCTAGGAGCTATATTTTTAATCTGACAAAAGCTGATGAATTCAGAAATTTCCAATAGCAGGATAGTATATATTTGTACAAACACCCCTTGGCCAACCTTTGAACAGCCACTTTCTGGGGTAACATTCGCTACATCAACAGCACCAACTCCAAAAAAGTTGGGACCCTGAGCAAATTGTTGATACAACTTTTTTATTGTTTGCAAATTTTTGAAACTAGATTTTATACAGTCCAATGACAACAAATCAAATGCTAAAACTGGAAATTAATGGAAACTATATGCTTCTCTCAAAATTGATGCCAAAAAAGTTGGGACAGGGACAACCAAACAGGTGAAAAGTTGTTATAGAAGAACAACCAAACAGGTGAAAAGTTGGGTAATACTAACAAACAGCTGGAGAAACATCTTCAACTAATGAGGTGAATTTCCAACAGGTTAGGAACATGACTGGGTATAAAAAAGACATTCAGAGAGGCTGAGTCTCTCAGAGGTTCATCACTCTGTGAGAGACTGCCAAATGAGGTTAAAATTTAATCATGCAAAGAGGAAACCAGAAAGAAACATGAGCCAGAAACACCAGAGACCTCTCCTCAGTTAAGGTGGACAGGGGAGAAGAAGAAAACTGGACTGTTGTCTGACAATTCAGAAGAAGAGTCCTGCTTGCCTGCCTTCTAGAATCCTCTGTGAGGCAAGACTGGGACAACATTTTACTTTGTAATTCCAGAAACTTGTCTCCTGGGTTCTCAAATGTAAAAGGTAGAGTCAAAGACGAGTAAAACAAGTGCTGATGCTTCAGATAGTGAGCTTGTCTCTGAACCTACTTTTTACACGCGTATTGTTGGCATCAAATTCAAAATGAGTGTAGTATTTGATAAGTTGTCTTTGCACCATTTTTAATCAATTCTGTTCACTAGCATTTTATGTAATGATCAATGCTAAAGAGGTACCTTATATCCCAAGTCTGGTATGGCGTTCTTGTCCCAGTGGGATGGGATGTTTTCAGCTGTGGAGGTGCTGGAGCCATGTGATGACAGGCTAAATGCAGACAAACATGAGAAAAGTCTGACTGAAGTCACTTTACATCAAGAGAAATCCAAAAGCAGCAGCTAAAATTGCAGCAAGACTGCGAAATCTGTTTCTGTTTCTAAATAAAAACACCTCTTTAGCTTCAGCTCCACGTCCTGTGCAGACACAAAGCTAGGCCTCCGTCTGACCTCTCTCTTGGTTTTGTATTTGATGTTCTGCTGGTACATCTGATGGGTTCCCGGGTCACCTTTAAAGTGGAGGACGTACTTATGTTGGCCAGCACTAAATGGGATCTCTGTATCCCTGTCTGCCAGGTACACATTCTCCAGAGTCTGAGAGGTGAGAGAGGCTGATTCGTCAGTAGCGCCCTGAAGAGCAAAAAAAAGGGAGAGTTAAAGTCAAAAATAGAATACAAGTCACAAGTGGCATAAAGACCGAATCTGAAGTCAAGGGAGCTAGCCTGTAGCAAACAGATCCCAGGGGAGGGCTGTGACACTTGGTCAACAGTTACTGTTATTTTCTATGAGTTACAGTAGAATTTGAACCTTGTAAGATCAAAAAACATCAATGTCATATAAAAATATTGGGTGAAGGTTGCAAGGAAAACTTAAATCCTGGAAGATTCAAATTTAAAAATGAAGACAACAACCCCCCACTGTGACTCAGAGTTCGAGTTTCACCGTTGGAAAGGCTAAGTGCCAAATTAAAAGGGAATGATGATATCTTTATGGACACATGGCGGCCCCTTATGGATTACTTGCCTAAAGGTCTAAATGAAACCATACATAGGGGAGATGGTGGTTTAGGGGGTCCCAGACTGAGATAATGATAAAAAAATACTTTTTTTTATAAATATAAGGACACATATTTCTTTAACTGATGACACACTGTTGTGTTGTTGTTGGTGGGGTTTTTCTTTGTTTACCCTTCTTGTTGTTTTGTTTTCCTTTTTTCCCTCATGTTTTATCCTTTTCTTGTCATTTTCTACTTTATTGAATTAAAATGATGTATGGTTATATGTAAATTCTGAAAATAAAATAAAATCTGATTGATAAAAGAAAAAAATGAAGACAACAAAATTCGCACCAACCTGTCCAAACTCCTGCCACTCCTGGTTTTCATCCTTCCAGTACCACAGCCACTGAGTAGTGAGAATGAAGTGAGGAGGCTTTGAGACAGAGGAGGCAGTGGAGAGGCGACGGATAGGAGACCCTCCCCATGTCATCATGGTGAAGTCAGCTGACTGCTGCTGTGGTGGTGTGTTACTGAAAGTAAAGAGAGTGAGAGGAAATCTGTATCAGAGAAGAAAAACTATTCTTCGGATGTGAGTATGGAAGGTGTGATTACACAAAATCTCTACTGGCCTTGAGATAAGCAAAGGCACAGTAGCTCACTGCTGCAAAAGAGAAACCAAAAACTTGTTCTTCCAAACTTTCCACTGCACTCAGTAAGTCCCGGAAATGGAAGTTTCTAGAGACTTATTCTTGCAAATGGCCAGAAATACTGTATGTTTTAGATAAGGACTCATCTGCGCATCCCTTTTGTTTGTTTCTTCATACACACCTTTGAAGTGACAGAAATCTGAAAATGCCTAATGTCTGTGTCGGCTGGTCCATGCTGCTCTTGTCCCGTCCTGGATCACAGTAGGCCTTTTCAATGCCCTCCATGTCAGGCAGGTCCTTCCAGGTCACGCCGTCGCTCTCTAACACTTGCCATCTGTAAGGAAGGGGCCAGTGGACACGAGCACACTTCTCTAAAAAAGACAGATGCAAAAATAAAGATAACTTCTCTTCACATACAACTTTCTTTTTTTTTTTTGGAAAATGCACATCAGTTTATTTCTAAATGTATTATTTCTACACTTATTTCATTCAAAACTCCTGTTGAAAGCTTGTCCAACATGTTGCTGCGAGATCTTTCACAAAAAAAAATCCATCCATTTTGTCCATCTCTGACCGTTACTGTTGTTTTTGTACTTGCCTCTTACATTTAACTCATCATCATAACGAATACTTAATTCTTTCACAGCATGTTAGTACTCTTGTTTTATAGAAAGAACTTTGTATTCTTTGTTGTCAAAGTAGTTTAGAGGATTTCAGCAAAACTTTACCTGCTTTCAAGAAATGATTCAGTTTTTAAAAGGGTTCAAACTGCAGCAACATGTGTGATATATGAATAACCTAATTCATGGACTGACACATTTCAGTTTTCACTCTTAATCAGAGTCATTATAAAATACACAACCACTAGATTGCTTTTAAATAGGGTAAGTTTAAACAGAAAAAAGTCCAAAACATCCAATCAAATGCATCCACGTCTCTACATATAAAGCTACTTCAATAATGGGTTAGGGTTAGGGCATACAGACAAGATGTTTTTGGTCATATATTTTATAATGACCCAGATGAAGACTAAAAGCTAAAACCTGTAAGCCTATGAACAAGCTTCCTCCCTTTTAATCTGTATTGTTCGAGACAGCAGTTGAAATCTCCGGTTAGCAAGTCACCTTTGTATCTGCAGTCCCTGCGGATGAAGTAGAGGCAGATTTCATTCCTGTCAGCTTCGCTTATGGGGTTACTTGCAGCGGAGCGTCCTGGTTTACTTTGGGAGGGCTGCTGAGGGAGCATTCTCACCCCTGGCACCACTGCAGAAAACACAAACATATCAAATCTATCTGGTAAAGTAGACTTTAAATTACTGCTCTCTTAAAATGTACAAAAAAACTCTTCATTATTTACCTACAACCCTAGCAGGTGGTTTCTCCTGTTGAGCGGTGATGATGCACTTATTTCTGTAGGTCTCATTGAGGTTTGTAACATTCTCCTGACTGAGGCCTCGAAACATCTTCATGTCACATCCACCTACGTCATGGGCTCTCTTACAAGAAGATCCAAACTTACAGTCACCCTGGAAAAAGTGCTGGCAGATGTGGAGCTTGGTGCAGGAGGCAGCAAATTTACAGGAGCCGTGCACACCATTACCCTTATTGTAATGTGGGCAGATCTAGAGAGGTGCCAAAGCAGGAAGACCAGGGTCAACAGAGTGTGAAAAAACATGTAAGTTCGTTAATATATGTGAAAGTTTTTCTCCATAACTGCATGAGGTGTCATTACTGTTTCTAGTTTGACTCACCTCTGGAAGCAGGAAAGGATCATTCTGCAGTAAGAGCTGGAACAGCTGTTTGTCCGTCAAATTTTGACAACCGTGGGTCTTCAGAAGCTCTGCATTGTGTTGAAAGGCTAAACTGTGGTTTTTTGTACACTTGTGTCTGAAAAAAATGGAACATAATATTATATACCATTTCAACAACTTAATTTCATAACATTATCCACAAAAAATAGCCTACAAACTCATGATCATATCATGTAAACTGAGCTGGATTGAGTGGATTAAAACCACAATCTCTGCAGGCGTTTTAATTAAGGCCATCTCAACATAAAATATTAAAAATTTTTTAAATAAATACTGATATCATGCACAAAAAAATAATTTAATTGCAGTATTTTAAATCAATAGCAGAGGACCTTTGAGCTGTTACGTAGAGAAATGACTGAGGAGCAGAGTGCAAATGAGCTAGCTTTCACAGATGAAGATGATTCAGCACTTCAAAAGTGTGTTAAGTGGTTCAAGCGTCCAGGAAGGTGGTAGGAAGGCAAATTAATAGACTTCAGATTTCCCAGAGGTGAGGATTTTTTTTTTTTTAGTTTATTTACAGAGAGGTCAATACATACAGGCTCTATTAAAACAACAACAACAACAAAAAAAAAAGACTCACAAAAGAGATCAAACTAGGGCACACCTTCCTCCTTGGGAGCAACTATCTCCACTGTTTTTATAGGCTGCTCAATCAGCAACCCACCTGCCAGAGAGTGTACCAATGTACCTGAAGGGGAGCTTAAGATCTCTCTTCAGTCAAAGAAATCAAATAAAACTCCTACCTAAGCTGTCTGTACTGAGCTCAACTAAACTATACTCAAATCAAATACATCATTTACTTACACTCCCAAAAAATGCTAAGTATGAACAAAGAAAAACATTTCACAAAAGGAAAAATCCCACAGCTGGTCTAAGCCTGTGATGTCAGCTCTGACATCACCAATTTTTTATAAATCCAGGAACTACAGAGCCAACCCCTTTTTAACTGGAGGACCACATGGTGGGCTAAACAAAGAATGAACAAAGGTAAGGAACAATCAAATCCTGAAACCTGATAAAAGTAAGTAAAACCGAAGACTATGTGTTTGCTTTAACTATGTTTGTCTTTGTTGTGAACTGTAACTCAATGATAACACAAACATATCCCTGATAGAATGTGCTACAAAAGTTATCATAGATTATAGATTAAGTTATCATAGACATAGATCTCACTCAGTTTGTCACAAAATGACATCGAAAAATTTATTGTGAATCAAAAAAAAAAGTTTCTTTCATGGTTCAGTTAAAATGTTTTTGTCTTGTTTTGTTTTGTTTTGTTGTTGGTGTTAAGAGCTGAAGCAACAAATGACTGCAGCTCTCTTTCTTTACACCTAGCATGTCCTTTAACACTGCCAAAGCACATACCATATCCCGCTTTGTTTGCTTTGTGTTTTGTTTTCTTCAGTTTGGTTGATGTCTTTTTCATTCAGCCCCTTGTGTCATTAAAAATTATATTTCCTTATTTCTCAGGTGCAGTCAGTTCTAATTTCTTATTCTTCATTTTGAAAGGTAACTGAGCAACATTTTAAGCAGCCCAACTTTAACAGCTATGGAACCACAACACAAGGAACTATAGTGAAGCAGATAAGTGACATAATCGTTCAGTTGGTGATACAAGCATGAAAATTGGCATGAGCATTCCTCATGGGTCACTTTACCAGGAAAGTGTCCCAGCCATTTGAAATTTTAAGATGGTGGCCATTTTTCAAGATGGCTGCCACCTAGGTGGAATGATTAGGTGATGTCCTTGTTAAGTTGGTGATATAGGCATGAAGATTTGTATGGATAGTCTTCATAAGTTGCTCAACAAGAAAATGCCCCAAGCTTCTTGAAATTTCAAGGCGGCGACCATTTAAAAGATGGTCGCCATCTCATTCCGGCTGTAACATCATGTAAAGTTGGTGATTTAAACATGAAAATTGGAAAGACCATTCTCCTTAAGTCACTTTACAAGAAAATGCTTGACCGTGTTTTGTCAAACTCCCCGCCCTCGACCTGTTCAAAACCTGCCAGGAGTTGCCTTCCAGTGGCAACTCCTGGCAGTTGAAGAGAATTTGTTTTTTGACCCTCAAAATAAAAGTCTTAAATTAAGTTTACTCTATTTGTACCTGCAGAAGCTCTCTGCTGATATTAAGAATTTCAGTTTGAAGCCCAAAAGGAACAAGTGCAGCTCAATAAGGAGGAAACTGAAAGAGACTTGCATAATCTAGACTTGTAGCCTATGTGAAATGTGTTCTCATGTGGATAATTAATGATGGCCTCCAGTTGTTTTTGAAGTTCATGTCTTAAAGTGATTCAAGGTGCCCAAAGTCCAGCACAAAATTTCCACAGTCTGTGGGTTATGATAAAGGAACTTTATATCAAAACTGAGCCGCACCTGTTTTCACACTTAGAGAAAACTTTACAGGCCTGATACTTTGAATAGATTCTTGGTTGCCCGGTAACACAGGGAAATGATCTGGACAATTCTAGATATCAGATTTCAAAACCCAGATCATTGTGGGGAACACTCCCACTCAGAGGGGTTTCCTTTAACTGCAGGCCTGACTTCTGCTCACACTTTTGTGGAGAAATACTGTAAGTCACTGTTTCCGTAATGAACATAAAGTAATGATTAAACTGACCCACTGCTTTATCAAAAACACGAACCTGTATGTACACGCCCAAACACAGAAAAAAAAAGGTCAGGCCACAGCGAGATACTTACCCAAACGTGCATCCCCCACTAACCAAGTACCTGCACAGGTGAAGCCCAGCACACGATGGACACTCTCCAGGTTTCTTCTGGCAGAGTCGTAGAGCAGTTTTAGCCACAATCAGACTGTCCTGACTAACTATCTGACCTGCTGCAGCTCTCTGTCTACCTTCTTTAATCGCTATTTTACCGTCGTCAAAGAGCAGGCTGCTGAGGAGCGTCTCTGAAACGGTGTACCTCTGTTTTATCTTCTCCTCCAGGCTCTTGAAGTCCAGATAGCCCCTGTTGTCGCACAGGGTCTGGGTAATAAATTCAGAGACTACCGAGGCCATTTTTTGAGTGTCAGCTCGACCAGGCAGCCTTTTAAACTGTTGTTGATACAGCAGGGAAGTACAATACCGCCCCTTAACCGTGATGAAACAGCTCATGACCGGGTTACCGAGAAATGAAACTGAAAGTTAGAGGGAGAGGATCAGGCAGGCAGGTTCAGCTTTAGGATAGTTTTCCTTTTCCCTTCAGACTGCCTAATGTCCCTATGTCCTTGAGTGACATGAAAAGTCTATACTGCCATATCATGTGGAACCTCAGGAAGACTGAGGTCGGTTGTCACGTTGCTTAACACAGTCAAACCTTAAAGTTGTGTGTCATCATGTTCATAGTAAACATTTTGGCTGATGCAATGATTTCTATGTGTAGGGGAGAGTGGGGTAAGATGAGCCATGTTTCATATTTCAGATTACTACATCAAGACATAGTTTTGTTTCTAACTAGTGTATCTGCATATATTTCAAGATGTTGTGCATCCCTGCAAACCAACAGAATGAGTGTAAACATAACTGTCCTGATAATATAGCATGCCAAAAAATGCTTTACTTACCCCGTGTATGGGGTAAGTTGACCATAGGAGCGGGGTAAGTTGAGCCCCCCCCCCCCACACACACACACACACACACACACACACACACACACACTCTCCACCCCAGCCCTCCCTCACCTTCTCACTCCCTAAATAACACTCACTCCTTCACATTCATGTGTATTTTTAACTATTATACACTATTCAACTGGTACAATAATTAAGGGGCCAAATGCCTCAACTTACCCCAGAGCTACTGTTATGACTTAATTCTTCCTCTAAGCTAAAAAGGTGGACTTTTATTCTAGGTTTTGACCTCATGTTGTAGCTCATAGATACCACAATTGATGTATCAAACAAATTTAAAATGATCTTTTTTGGTCTGAACACAATTCTAATAAAACTTGTGACAGACTAAATTCACTTTCAAGAGTGAAAAATGTTTTTGTTGGGAAATAAATGTCTAACCCCTTCACCCATGTGCTTCTAACCTTCACAGACTCCATGAACCGATACCCATCTCCTAAATATTTGGTCACATGATCAATTTCTGTTACCATTTCCTAAAAACAGGGGGTGGCTCAACTTACCCTTTGGCTCAACTTACCCCACTCTCCCCTATGGTTTTTGAATCAGACACTGAACACTGAGTTGAGATGATGTGTTGTGATTTTTTTTTTAATAGGTTGGAGGTTTTTATAAACAGACAATGTTTTCAAATTAAAAGATTCAAAGTGGTTTGTTGTTTCACAATCAAACATTTATTTCAAAATTGCTGCTAAAATCTTTTATTTAGTTTCAGCTTCTTCACTAGGGCCACGCGGTACCTGGCACAAATCTTTGTCACAAAGTCAGATAGGGCTTGTTGTGACTCTGATCTTGTCACTACTTATTTGAGAAATTTGAACACGGGCAACTGTCAGACTCATCTCTGTAACCCAGAAGATTCAATGTTTTTGTTTATTTATTTTCATGTATAATCAGTTCAAGCAAAAATCAGTACATTTAGTCTTAATTGTCAAGGTGTTCATGTATCATTCGGGCCACGGGGCAAATGCACCGAGGCACCGGCCCCTATACAAAAGTATACGAACCAGGCACAATTGTTATACTGTGAATTTTTTCTTATTCCTTTTCCGGAGAAATTTTGATTCATTGCTGAGCTGTAGGGTGAATTATATCAAAACATGTGGTCAGATCTGGATCATTGTGCTGTTATTTTTCTACATTGTTCACAACCACAAATTACAGTCTGCACATGTTTCTTTCCACAGTTGTAGAAACACTTGTTCTGTTTCTAACGATGTTTATCTAAGAAGAGAGGCTTACAGAATTTAAATATTGAGCGGCAATGTTTCTCTCTGTTCCTCATTGACACTAATACAAAGATTTTCTGAAAGAAGCAGAGGGGAATCCTGTTTATAGCCTACCTTAAATCTATGTCCAAACTATTTATTGTGGAAACACCAAAATCATATCAAAGTGTTCAGGAAGTCCATACAATGACCTAATCTGCTTTTTTATGATAGGAGCAACCATTTTGTCAGAATAAGTCCAAATGTGAGACCAGCACTGAGGCAAATAATCGTTCTTTTTCTTGGTTTGACTGCCTCAGCCTGCGAGCCGTCTATCGTCACCTGTATGAATTGGTACCACCAACACTGAAGGCTTGATCAGCCTCCATTGCTGCAGAACTGCTTTAAGTTGTTCACCCATTTCCTGTTCCCTGAAAAAGGCCTTTTTGTATAATTCTGAAATGTACCTTATTTTTCAGTTTGGTTACCTTTACCCATTTTCACTTACCTCTGGCAGTTCAAGCTGTTCGTTGGTCTTGAACTGCTTGAATTTCAATTAAAAAAACTTAAAAAATTGGGTTGTTCTAGAACTTTTGACCAATAGTGTATGTAATATTGCTTCTAAAGATAGGGGAGACCGGGGCTTGTTGTCACATGGGGCAAGTTTTTACATTGCAATTATCTTTGCCACCAGAGGGCGCAACTAAAAAGTGGAAAACTAGTTTTCTTATGTGGTCAGGAGTCGTGTCCTGTCTGAGAGGAGAAGAGCACATTGTAGCTGAGATGAGCGCCAATTGACCATTTCACACAACCCAAAGTAAAGACAATTAACCTTAATATATTTTAAAATAAGCTTCCAGATTAAAATCCTTGCTGTGATACATGGACTTGGACTTGTTACAGGAGAGATTAAGGCATCTTGTCATACCTCAGTCATTGTTCTGTTTTAAACTACTAGAGCTAGAATTAGCAAACATGGTAGTTTGGGGCAACATGTCTGTCATTTTGGAGTTAGTTGTCATATGTTTAAAAAGAACTAAAATTAACATAGAGAGTCTGCTTATCAGCAGTTGTCATTTTATTTTTACAGAAATAAATAGTGGTTTAAAGGAAAGGAGAACATGGCAGTGCAGTACGTGACGTGATGCTGAGGGCAGTCAGACAGGTGACCCTAGCTAATAAATCAATCTGAACTACAATAAAGGACTTTAATGTCAACTACCTTGGCTCAGTACTGCAAAACATTCACCCCAGCCAAAATACAGTCAGACAGTCATCTAAACTCCAGACTATGTTGCATAATTTTTTTTTTTTAACATTTGTTCAATGACTTTTTCTAGTTCAATAATAAACATTTTCTGTGCCTGACTTTGACATTCACTTTCAAGTAAAAAAAATGAGAACAACAATAATTTTGTCCTTATTTTATAAGCTGCAAAATCCACTCTGACATCTTACCCCATGTAGTGAGACAACTTACCCAATGGTGGGGCAACATGTCACATGTTCACACTCTATTTGATTGCTTATAACTCTGCACTGACACAGGATATAAAAATGACATGAATACAAAATATGTACGAGTGTGTAAAAAGTGTGACAACAAGCCCCGGTCTCCCCTACATAATTTAAGGTGTTTCATGTATTTTATGTATTCATCCGCTCGCCGTATCTATTATAGTTCATGTAAGGCGCGTGGGTGTCGCTGCTGCAGCTCTACCACAAATATGTTTACAGAAGTGCACGCGGGGGTAAATGAGGACACGTTCCGCGCTCTGTGGTCACGGTGTCAGATATCCGGAGGTGAGACGGCCAATTAAATTCCGACACCGCCCGAGGGCTGTCAGCGTGACCCCCCCTCGTACACACGCGCACACACACTCACCCACGCACACTTTGCGCGCGTCACGCAGATAAAGCGTACAGTAAGGACAGGGCTGGATCATTCCTATCAACTTCAGTGCTTCTATCTGCGTCTCTCTACCCCGCTGGTATGTCTCTGCCCGCCGCCTCCAGGCTGCTGAGGACCACGCTCCGGACCCGGCTGATGCCCGCGGCCAACCTGACGTACAAACCCGCCAAACACAACATCTCTGCAGGGGTGAGTCTATATCCTCCGCTGTGTCCTCAGACGACCCCGTATGGTCCCCTCATCTTGCAGGACTCCGCAGACTTCTCGCATATCCACCATTAACAGCCTTTAAAGGTGGTCCCGTTAGCCCTCATACCTCTATGAGGTTCCTATGTGGCCTCAAATGACTGTGCGTTATCCTGCTGCACCCTCACTTAACACTCAACTGCGCCAAACTTTATAAACCGCTGCGCCTGTCTATCTTTTCATGCTTAACACTCATATTTCATGATTAGTAACCCACTTTCTTATCAATATGCGGATTCTTCCGGGAATTAAATGCGTTTATTTTTAACACTTTCCATGTGCGCCAGTTTCTCGCCATTATTCCGCCTTATTCGAACACGTACACAAGTCTGGCTGCTCAGATAGAAATATCTAGAACTGTCTGACTGTAATCCAGAAACACCTGCAACTGCTTTTGTTTCTATTCTTAACATTATTTAACATTTGGATATTTTAGCACTTGTTTGCTTGAGTGTGTGATTGGTCAAGTGTGTGTTGAACCTTGTGTCGTCTGGTTTTGTGTACGCATGACTATCTTTTGATCGGGTGCCAACTATCCGACCTTCATGCTGATGACGGTCACCCATATGACTACTTTCCAGCTAAGATATAAGGACATAGGACATGGCTTAGAGGTCAGAGCAAATTAGAATATTATTTGGTTAAAATTAAACAGCTAGATGGCTTATGTCTGACCCATTTAAAGAATAAAGGGTTTATTGTTAACAGGGCTTTTTTTCCTGCAAATTCAAGATATCAATAATAGTTTTCAGCTTACCTAGAACTCAGGTGTGGAGACTAGATCTTACTTTTGTCATTTATAGATGTTTTTAGGTGGAGTTCACCTTAACCGCTCTCTTCCAAACAAGTCATACAACAAAACTAGTTTCTCCTGTACTAAAACAGGACCGACACATAATCAAAACAACATTTCAGGACTGTGAGGGCAGCTGCCGGTGATTATGGAGGATTGTGTGCTGCATGCACACCCAATACATTCATATTAAGGAACAGCACATTGTTATCTTGACTTGCTTCTGCATACTTCCTGTCGACAATCGGATCACATGATCACTTAACAACCACAAAGAAACTGAACGTTAGATAGCAGAGACACAAAATGGTCTAAAAGAAACAGAACAAATGCGTCTCTGTTCAGTAGCCTAATAATTCCAGAGAGCACACAGCATATGAGGCTGTTTGTGACAACATAAATGGATTTCTTTGTGTTTTAAATGAATGAAATGTATTTTTATTTGGTGTATTGCTGTGTTATGTGGACTGGGTTGGCAAATTGATGAAATTTTATATACAACTAATCACAGATTTTCAGTAGTTAATTGCAGTCCACCAGGTTTTTATAGTCGTGATGTTTTGCACTTGAGTGTCTTGATTTGTAAATGAACTTTATGTCATGAGATGTACTTTTTGATCTTGATTTTTACAACTTTTTAAATTCAATAAATATCATAGTGCACCTTTAGTGTGGTCTAAAACTGTGACTTAGAGGTAGAGGACAGCTTTGCAGTATTTAATCTGTCAAATACGAGATTTTTTTATTTATAGTGTCAAAGGATAAAACTGGAACAAGTCAAGAAATACATAGGAGTGCATGTGCAAAAGGTCTGGTGTCAACATGGTGGACAGTCATTCAGAAATAGAGATATTCAGTGATTTTGATTGCTCACTTGCAAACAGATTCCTGGTTCACTTTAGTTTTATGGTAGTTGATGCTCTCCAAAATATTGCTCTGCAGGCTTTTGTGTTGCACTTGTCCATGTGTCTGATCAGCTGCTCCCGGATAATTAGCGTATAGATGGTGGCTCATAGTCACAGTTCTTGGATCATATTTGAATCCCATTTGATGCAAAATGGTGCACAGTGATGTAGCGGTGGTTTGGTTGTCAAAGGAGAAATAATTTCATTTCTGACTTAAAACACACCAAGCCAATACGTTAAGCCTTAAAGCTCTCCACATTTTTAAAGTTATAACTTTTAAGGCAGTTTTGCTTGAATTGATTTGGTGGCTAAAGAGACAAAATACATGGGATACAGTGTGCACATGTGTGGTGGTGTCCAAGATACCTTTAGTCGTGTGCCTGCTTCAAGCCCAAAACCTACAGGATCTGCATTGATCGCATTCTGTCAGCGTCATGCCTCTGCTCTGTTAGGCAGCGCTCTTCATTGCCCACAGGATGCGTGTTTGGAGCGTGGCAGCAGTATAGTACATAGTACAGTATAGTAATTTGGATAGCTTCTATACGTGAAAAAGCAGCACGATTTTAAAGTTTCAATTTTTGCAGGTTTACTCGTGTTTAGTAAGGTAAACTATGCTCCATTATGCTTTTACCTTCAGACAGAGATAACAGCTAAAAATCCTAGCATCTAAAACTGAGTCTTCAGTGGTCCTGGTGGGTCAGCTAGGCAGAGAGCTCAGGGAAGACACTTAGTAACAGGTCAGGCTGGGACTTGAACAAGTAGGGTGTCTGATTTTACTGCAAGCCAAGGCAAACTGCACCCAGACTGTCCTAATCTAAAATTCTAAATACATTCTGGGTAGGGCTGGGCAATATGGGAAAAAGTTTATGAGGATGTATTTTTTTCATATCAGTCGATATCGATATATCAAGATTTAAAAAATGAGAACATGTACTCAACATAACTTGCAGTGCACATTACTCTTCTTCATGTCCGGCCTCAAAAAACTAAATATCTCCACAGCAGCGATGTTTTTGTGCCAGTGTTGTCGGCGATGTTGTCATCTGTTGAGCCTTCATCTGCATTTTTGCTGGGGGTAGCGCTCATTTTCTTTTTTTTCACCGACAGTGCTGTCAGCGTCACGTGTTAATGTGCTATGGTTGCGTGTAGCTGCAGCCTGCTACTACACAGTTGTTTGCTACTTGGTTCTAATTCAGCACGATTGGTACAGCGCGAAGCAGACCCGGAGCAACCCGCCTTTTCACTGGCTACTTGTATAGTCTACCAAAACATGGCAGAATGCTGTCTATCAAAAAGCATATTGACCATGTTTTATATTCATATTGAGGGAAATTAATTTTCAATAGCGTTATAGTTTTATCGCCCAGCCCTAAATGCAAGCCAGGGCAAACTGCACCCAAACTGTCCTAATCTAAATAAACCCTGGGCACTGTGTGAAAATCCACAGCCACAAATGGATGCACCAGATGCAAACAAGAGTCTACAAGACATGCCCCCTAACTCAGCCAACTCAAGCAGGGTCTCAAAGTTGTATTTTTACACTGTGTTATTGAATGTCATTTATAATGTTAAGACTTGAGCTGGAATTTCATGATTCAGAATGATGACATACTTTTTAGCCCAGTAGTCATAAGCTGGTTAGCGCTCTCGAGCGCCTTTGCTTTTCACACCCACACAGATAAACATTATCCTGCCTCCTCATACTCCTCTCCCTGCTCTCCCCTCTCCTCTTGCTTCATCCTACTCCTCTCCCTGCAGTGGCACTCCACTAATCTTAGCAGTAGCTGCAGCTTCTGAGCTGCTTATGATGAAGTGAAAGTGAGAGCAGTTTGAGGGGAGGGGTAAAAAAAGCATTGTGCAGTTTTGGTTTTCCATAATTGACTCCTAAAGTCAACACAAGTGAAGTTAATGAACTGGTCGGGCCGCTCTTGGTTGTGCTAGTCTGCTTTGTTTTATCTGTAACCATTTCTCTGAAAAATACCAATGGCGCTTTTGCTTTAAGCTCCGACACTTCGTGCTGGGCGTTCAATACCACCCTCAGAGTCATCAACTCCTTACTGAAGAAAACTCTTTATAGATGTCATGTGGAAATCATTGTGGTTGAGAAGTTGCTTAAAGTTAAATGATTAGAGGAATTTCTGAGTCCTAAAAAAAGAGGAGCAAAGTTCAGACCAGCTGAGTGTTGTTTTTAGATTGAATGTTTACAGGCTGCAGTGAAAGAGAGGTTTTTTTTTTTTTTTGGCTGCTGCACTTCATGCCAAAGAAAACTACAAACTTCAGCTAATTATGGCCAAATATGGAGAAAAGACGAGGTCTAAAATACATCATCCTGACCCAAAAAGTAAAACATCACTGAGAAGCATTTCAGTGTGTGTCTGTGTTTGTGTGTGTGTGTGTGTGTGTGTGTGTGTGTGTTACAGTAAGATGTTAAATTTCCTGGTTAAACAGAGAGAAGAGGAGACTTCAATGGGATTTTTTAAATTTATGCTCACTTTGTGTTCGTTCCTTGGGATGTAAATAGTTCTTAGGTTAAAAAAAAAATGGAAAAGACTGAAACGGTCTGTAATGTGTGCTGTGTAACCTTGAGTTCAAAGGTTTTACAATAAGTTCATATTTTTGTCTCTAACAGGCTTAAATTGTTATCTAGTGTCTGATGACCTTACAGAAAAAGACAGAGAAACAGCTTTAAATTGCTGCTTTCGTACCCACAAGAGTACACTGATTAAAGACAGGAATTTATTACAAAGAAAAACACACGCTGCTTTACAGCTGCTTCTTTCTCTTTGTTTGGACCATATAAAACACTTGAGTCATTCAGGGATGTTTTCTTCGTCCTAATTACTGATGTTATTTTTTTGTTCTGGTTGTTTGGAGCACAAAAGTCTCCTGCGCTGATACTGAACCAACATTTTCTGTGTGTGTGTGTCCCTCAGGAGCAAGCGATCGCTCTGACAGCCATGTTTGTGACCATTCTGGGTCCCTCCGGCTGGATCCTGGCACACCTGGAGGACTATAAGACAAAGAAGTAATAGAGGAGGAAAAGGAGGAGAAGGGAGTTTCATTCCGGCCCTCATGAAGATGCAGACCAGACGGCCAGTCAGCCCTCCCTCCCTTCGCATCTCTTCCTCTTTAAGCTACTGAGACAAGATGTCTGTTCTGTTCTGTTTGCACTTCTGACCCATGAAAATGTTCATGTGTGCACTTATAAACCTCTAATCAATAAACACATGTTCAGGATATCAGACACTTGGTCCTCTGCTTTGTTTGTCTCTCAGTTTGAAAATTGTAAAATAAAGTACACCATTGACTACATCTAAGTGCTACAATCTATGAGCTACACACAGGGATTTGCTTTCAAATGTAAAAGTTCAGGCAAACTAAACATTCAAGTTGTTGCTTCAGTCGAATACTGCATTTTTATGTACATTTAAATAGCAGGCAGGTAAAAGGGGCCACAGTGAAAAAAAAAAAAATTGGGGGGGGGGTTAAAAAATTTAATCATTTTTTGCAAACGCACAGCATGAGGACTTCATTCTCCTAATATGTCTTTCGTGTGATTTTATTTTTGTTACAATATGACTTTAATCTCGTAATATGACTTTTGTGTGGTGAGAAAAACTTTATACTATGATGTTACTCTTATATTTGGACCTGAAACCAGTCCAGTACTCTGGTCCTGATCTAAATGGTCTGTGGTGTATTTCAGTATTTTTTTATGAAATGAAAGTTACTTTAAATGATCAAACCAGTCGTGAGATAAGACCCTGTGTAAACACTGCCTCATGTAAACACATGAACTTAACCTCAGTGGTTCATCTCCAGGGGTCCGTTTCACGTAGCAGGTTTAGTGGAAACTCCGAGTTTGTTAACCCTGAAATCAGGGAAACTCTGAGTTTTCCGTTTCACAAAGGAGGGTTAGTTAAACCAGGGAGAGAGGGGTAACTCTAACCTGTTTCACAAAGAGAGGTAACTCAACCTCGCGGTCAGTTACCACAGTAACAGACTCCGTGAACCTAACCTGCTCGGGAGCAGGTTTAACTCAGTAAACCCAGAGTTTCAGGTGAGACATCGGCATTTTCTCATTTTGATCATGTTTTACATTGTCAAGTAAGTATTAAGTGGCAGTTTGAGCCCTTAAAAAATGCTCTTTTCACACTCAAAACAGAATTTTTACTCTCTTATTATGTTCCGTTAAATGATTAGGAATATTAAACTAACACAAAAACGGGTGGTGGTCCAGCAGCCCCACCTTTAACGGAGGCAGAGGAGCTGCCCCCCACCCCCCCGTTCGATGATCGCGGCCGGTCCGATCGCAAATCCCCCCCCACCACAGACACACACACACACACACACACACCAGTCCGACGATCGCTGCTACGGGGTGGGGGTTGCGATCGTCTAAGGGGGGGGGGGGGAGCTCCTCTGCCTCCGCTAAAGGTGGGGCTGCTGGGCCACCACCCGTTTTTCTGGCATCTGCCCTCTTTCTGTTTGCTGAGTGAAAGTCTAATATTGAGTGTAGTGTGTGTTAGTTTAATATATGTACATATACATACTGAGAGTTAGTTTAATATTCCTAATCATTTAACGGAACATCATAAGAGAGTAAAATTCATTTTTGAGTGTGAAAAGAGCATTTTCTAAGGGATCAAACTGCCACTTAATACTTACTTGACAATGTAAAACATGATCAAAATGATTCAAGCAGTTTCCCTGCAACAGTCTGTCATTGTGATTGCACGAGACTAGATTTAAAGTTACGCATTGACGCGAGCAGCGATTTCCTCCCAAGCCCTCTCCCTCTCCTTTGCAGCTGCTGCTGTATTGCACTTTCTTTTAAAAACGTGCTGTAATTCGCTGTTGGCTTGCTGCTGCCCCCTCCTTCTCCCTGTTTCCATTGGTTGATCATTGAATCTGCGCTCCACAGATGCTGGCTGTTTATGTCTGGCGTGCACGTGCTTAACTCCAGAGCTGCGTCCGAATTGCCAAGTAGTAGTCGAAGTAGTAGTCGAAGTAGTAGTCGAAGTAGTATCTAGCATGTCCGAATTGGCCACCGGAGCGAGTAGCATGCTACTTCAGATACTACTTCAGATGCTAGACACGCCCACATTGTAGGTTGGTCTCGGTGCATCCTACGGGCATGCTACTGACCCAAAATGCACCGCGGGCTTCTTCTTCGTCCTCTTAAAAGTTGTAGAAGCGCATGTGATGCTAGCGCCACCAGCTGCTCTGCCTATTTAAAAGTGTCGCGAACGCCGGCTGGCCACAGCAGCGCGCACCATGTCGGAGCAGCAGCAGGCGGGACCGCAGCAGTACAGATGTAAGTTTCATGTAACTTCACACACTGTCCTAAAAAATGTGCGGTTGTATCTCTTTGTCATGTCATGGTGTCATATTTGCCCAAGTAATCATTTTATGAGCAAATATGTGGCGACATCATGGAGGTAAAGCTCACTTATTCCATCATTAAACTGCACAGCTGCAGTACTACAGCCAGGCCCGCAGATGAGGAGCTTCAGTTACCACTGTCTGCACGGGCGCAGTACCTACTCTCTGCCTGCGGGGGTCGTCTTTCCCCACCGCTCGTCTAGTGTGTCCGAATTGGGCCAACGTTTTTAGTATGTAGGAGTAGGATCTAGCAGTAGCACGTAGCAGTAGCATGTAGTATCCGAACGGGCAGTTCGGACGCAGCACAGGTCAAACTACTCGGAGTTGTTAAAACCGTCTCGAATCAGGTGTTGTGAAACCGGAAACTCAGAGTTTCCGAACTCAGAGTAGATCAACTCAGAGTTAAGGATTTAACTCAGAGTTTGTTGAACCACCTACGTGAAACGGACCCCAGGTCACTCCGATAATCCAGTTCATTCCAGACAGACACAACACAGATTAAAAGTTTAATCCATTGATCTCTCATCAGTTTAATCACCTCTGTGGCTCCTTTCTCCCTTTTTGTTTTCCTGACAGTGATTTCTTGTCTCCTGTGCTTCATCAGGTGTTTTCAGATGAACTTTAAACACATTTAAGGCTCCTGTGAGAGGATTTAAGATGGTTATAAAACAACCTAAACAGTAAATCATCTTTAGGACATACAAAAGCAAACAAGGCCATCAACCAGCAGACTCAAAACCTTCATATCATAAATATTAGCTTTCTCTCACTGCTTTATTCATTATTTTATAATTATACAATGTTCTTGGTGACTAATTAATAATTTTGGATACCTTTCGACATCTGAAGTGGGTCCAGTTTAACTGTCTGTTCACTGTTAAAACTTTTAGTATCCTGCAGCTGGTATTTAACAGTAAGTAACCACAGGGTGGCGCTCATAACACATGAGCTGCAAAAAGAAGTCTTCAGTGTTTATAGCAGTTTATAGCAACACAATGGTGTAAATAGGCTGAAATATTGTACAGGAAACCCTCTATTGTGTAAATTTGTGTGTTGGAACTCGCGTGATGTGGTATGGAGTGAATACTTCCCAGGAACGGGCCAGGTTAGGAGACAGCTGGAGAGGTTCCACCAGGGGAAGGCAGCAGGACCTGATGGCATCAGCCCCAGGATCCTGAGGACCTGCGCCAGCCAGCTGTCTCCTGTCATCCAACACACTCTACAACCTGAGCCTGAGTCAAGAGAGAGTCCCAGTGCTATGGAAGACGTCATGTCTCGTTCCTGTCCCAAAGAAGTCCACTCCATCTGACCTCAATGACTACCGACCAGTTGCCCTCACATCCCTGATGCGTCCGAATTGCCCGCTCGCATACTAAATACTACTGCTAGATCCTACTCCTACATACTAAACACGTTGGCCGAATTCGGACACACTAGACGAGCGGTGGGCAAAGACGACCCCCGCAGGCAGAGAGTAGGTACTGCGCCCGTGCAGATAGTTTTACACTCTTCGAATGGTAATTGTGCAAGTGATGGATGCTGCTGTATTATATTCCTGCACTGCTTTAGAAATTCACAACGTAGCTTTTCCATTACTTTTAGCCTTCATTCACTCACGTGGTGATCGTTTGTTCAATGAGATCTGCCTGATTACTGCAGCTGTGCAGTTTGATGATGGAATAAGTGAGCTTTACCTCCATGATGTCGCCACATATTTGCTCATAAAATGATTACTTGGGCAAATATGAAACATGACATGACAAAGAGATACAACCACACATTTTTTAGGACAGTGTGTTAAGTTACATGAGACTTACATCTGTACTGCTGCGGTCCCGCCTGCTGCTGCTGCTCTGACATGGTGCGCGCTGCTGTGGCCAGCCTGCATTCGTGACGCATCTAAATAGGCAGCAGCTGGTGGCACTAGCATCACATGCACTTCTACAACTTTTAAGAGGACGAAGAAGAAGCCCGCGGTGCATTTCGGTTCAGTAGCATGCCTGTAGGATGCATCGCGACCATACTACAATGTGGGCGTGTCTAGCATAGGCATAATAAAGGATAGACCCCGCTGGGGGTGCTGCGCGGCGAGAAATGCGGCCGCCATCTTGGTCCGGTCAAGCTTCCCATACGCTCCGGTCAATCATATTCATTCATCAGTCATTCAGCGATGCCGGAGCACTGTGCGGCGTATTCCTGTGCCAACAGGCGGACAGCAGAGAGCAGGGCTAGAGGAATAACTTTTCACAGGTAGGATTAAACATTTTTTTCAACATTACACTTGACTGTAGAGTCATTTGTAGGCCAAAGAGGAAGACTATCGGTCAACTTCAAAAACGAAACAGCATTTGCTAACAGCTAGCTCATTCACCATAATAGCAACTTTGCTCTATTATCAACAGATTTGCATTAGATTGAAAAACTTTTGTTTGAGAGAGGTTCTAAGAAACGTTAAGAAATAAAATAGAAAGAAGAAGGAAGAAAGTGAGCTCTGTTATCTGTTTTATTAAAGATTTCTTTGTGGTGATCTCCTGTTTCATTTTGAAGATTTCCTAAGGACAAAAGTTTGAGGAAGAAGTGGGAGATTGCTGTAAGGAGGGAGAAATTCACAGCAAGGGATTCCTCTGTGCTCTGCAGCCAACATTTTAAGGAGGCAGACTTTGACAGGACGGGACAGGTTGTCCGCATCCGAGATGGCGTTATTCCGTCCGTCTTCAAGTTTCCAGGTCACCTCCAAAGAGTAGGTGCATCACAATAAAGTTGTTTTATTCTATTGATTACATGGCATGAATTACTTATTGTGATTCCCTCTCTATCTATCTATCTATCTATCTATCTATCTATCTATCTATCTATCTACCTACCTATGTCTTTCTGTCTTGTCTTTATTTTTATTTTTTTATTTCATTTCAGGCATGTTGGGTGGTTTATAAAACACCCAGGGTATCAGACAATTTTATTTCATTATCTAGTTTGTTCCAAAGCCTCACCCCGTTGAAAGAGATAGTGAAGGACTTAATGGTGGTTCTTGCCACTTTTCCTCTTCATTTTAGCCTGAAAAAAGCAGGAACACATCTGCCTCCAGAAAATCTGAGGCGAGCCTGTCTGAGACTCCTCAGGATAACTCAGTGGCCTCAACCTCACATTCTGAATCTCAGCCTGAAGATGTGAGTATTTCAATTTTACCCATAAGCATGTCATGATGGTTTTAGAGACTGGTAGCGGATTTGACAACTGATGACTTTTAGAAATAATGCGAGCCCATCTGTGTGATACAGCTAGTAAAACATAACTCAAACAATGCTCATCTCTCCTTTTCCTAGGATCACAGCTATGTAATGCCTTCCTCCCCAACCGCTTTAAAGGCCAGACTCACCGGAGCTTTGGAAAGAGTCGATAAATTGGAGCGAGAAAAAAAGAATGCCAAGGCACGTGAAAAGAGGGCGAAGACAACCGTGAAGAGTCTTCTATCACAATTATGTGAAAAGAATCTCATTAATGAAGAGCTCAAGGACAGACTTGAGCAAATTGTTATGTAGTTTAGGTGCTGTCCTGTCATGCTGTTCTTGTGTTTAAATTTTTTTGATATGTAGGCTATATATTTGTGTGTATTTCTTTGTGTGTATTTTCCTGTTATTAAAATAGTGCCTCTATATGACATTATTTGTGTGTGTCTACAAATGGATAAATAAAATTAAACTAAATAAAATATAATCAAATCAATATATATTGAATTAGCCTATTAAAACCGCAAGTTATTAATAATTATTGAGACATAGCAGGAACCTATCTCTAAACCTAGATATATCCTTGATTAATTGTTATACTATACTACAGCCACTGCTGCCATGTTCTAATATATCATTTTATTCATTTTGAGTATTTGAAAACGCCAAAAAAAATATGGCCTCTATCATGCCTCTTTGAATGGCGTTTGCAGAGAAGAAAATTACGTAGTATTGAGCGAACTATGATTCATTTAATGCGCTCAGACTTCATTCCGCCGGTTAAACAGCGGTGCAGAGTGAGGCGGATGACCGGACCAAGATGGCGGCCGCGTTTCTCCACAGTGCCCATTTGTGGTAGCGGCCAATGCGGGGTCTATCCTTTATTATGTCTATGGTGTCTAGTATCTGAAGTAGTATCTGATGTAGCATGCTACTCGCTCCGGTGGCCAATTCGGACATGCTACATACTGCTTCAACTACTACTTGGCAATTCGGACGCAGCACCCATCTGATGAAGGTGCTGGAGAGGTTGGTCTTGGCCCACCTGAGGCCGTTGGTGAAGGAGCTCTTAAACCCTCTACAGTTTGCCTACCAGCCCCATTTGGGAGTTGACGATGCTGTCATCTACCTGCTGCAACGAGCTCATTTGCATCTGGATGGTGGTGGCAGCACTGTGAGAATCACCTTCTTTGATTTCTCCAGTGCTTTTAACACCATCCAGCCACTGCTGTTGGGTGAGAAGCTGCGGGTGATGGGTGTCGACACCTCCATCGTCTCCTGGATCACTGACTACCTGAAAGACAGGCCACAGTTTGTCCGTCTGGGCAGTGTACTGTCAGACGTGGTGGTCAGTGATGCAGGAGCTCCACAGGGGACTGTGCTGTCCCCTTTCCTTTTCATCTTGTACACCACTGACTTTCAGTACAGCTCTGAATCATGCCACCTGCAGAAATTTTCTGATGACTCGGCTGTTGTTGGGTGTATAAGCGAGGGAAGGGATGGGGAGTACAGAGCAGTGGTGGATAACTTTGTGGAGTGGGCTGGATGCAATCACCTGAGGCTGAATGTCACTAAGACCAGAGATATGGTCATCGACTTCAGGAAGAAGAGGACGGCTTCACAGCCGCTGTGCATCCTGGGAGAAGATGTGGAGGAGGTGGAGGTCGACAAGTACCTGGGCGTCTATATCAACAACAGACTGGACTGGAAATCCAACACCGACGCTGTCTACAAGAAGGGGATGAGCAGACTCTACTTCCTGAGGAAGCTGAGATCCTTCAACGTGTGCAGCAAGATGTTCTACCAGTTTGTGGTGGCCAGCGTACTTTTCTTTGCCGTGGTTTGTTGGGGGAGCAGCATCGGAGCCAGTGACACTAACAGATTCAACAAACTGATCAGGAAGGCTGGCTCCGTGATTGGCTGCAAACAGGACACTGTGGAGGCTGTGGTGGAGAGGAGGACACTGACCAAATTGTTATCCATCATGGATAACCCTGACCACCCTCTCCACCTCACTCTGGACAGACAGCGGAGCTCCTTCTCCAACAGACTGTTGCAGCTCCGCTGTCGAAGGGACAGATACAGGAAATCTTTCCTGCCACAAGCTATAGCTCTATTAAGTAACTAACATCTGTCAGACAGGGACTCACATCTGTCTGCTGTATAGTCCATTTTTAAAACTCCTACCACATCCCATTACTGAGCACCTTAAACTGTCTGTTAATTATCATCCCATCTGTATATTTCGCATTTCATATTCATTACTCATTTCATATTTATTACTCATTTCAATAGCCCACGTTCTTCATATCTCACTTTTTTCTCTTAGGATGTTTAGTATATTTAGTCTGTATTTATTGTATATACTTAGTATTTTCAGTATTTTTAGTCTGCATTGTACTTCTTATATTTAATTTTATTTTGTATTATTTTGCTGCTGTAACATGTGAATTTCCCAGTTTGGGATCAATAATATCTATCTATCTATCTATCTATCTATCTATCTAGGAAGAGTATAAAAGAGTATAATTGTTAGCACACTGGATTTTATTTTTGAACATCTGTTTATTGATTTTTAACATCATATAGAATATACCAAACAAAAGTCAGAAAACTGAGCACAATAAAACAGAAGTTATGACACAGCAAAGAGAAAAAGAACTAATAAAATCAATCAAACGAATAGACATTTTAGTGGCAGCACAACAGTTACTCAGATACACACAATCTAACATGCAATCACAGGTACAGACTGGTTATAAAATTTATGTCAGACAGAAAACACTTAACACCATTTACTCAATCAGACGAACAACTGGTCGCAAAATTTTCTGAGGAAGATTCTCTCTGTTTGACAAAGTGAATCTTATTTTTTCTAGATGCAGTACCTTCCCTTGTTCCTTCAGCCACTTACTGAATGTGGGGGTCTTATCAGGGATCCAGTATTGTAGGACCACATTCCAGACCAGCAGTGTGGCCAGAGCATAGACTGTATATAGAATGGACAGAGTCTGCCTCCTTGATGGGTGAAGCCACTCCGAGAACAGCACCCTCTGGTGATGGGCTGCAGTATAGGTCATAAATCCTGCCTCGAACAGCCATCCTTATGGGGCTGTGGACAAACTTTAGAAATTTATCACACAGAATATACATTTTTCTCCCCCCTGCTTGTGATGTTGACATGTAGTTAGTGTTAAGGTCCTTGCACACCAGGCACGAATTCGCCAGGCGAATTATTCACCTTTTTTTAAAAACAGCATAAAGTCAATGCAAGCTTCCACACCGGCGGAGATTTTTCAGGGGCGAAAAGTGTCTTTTTTGTTCGCTTTTGTTCAGGGGAGAGTTGGGGTAAATTGAGGCTGGTGAGAAATAGTCTGATGTCTTCTTCCTTAGGGGTATTATCTGAGGAGAATAGGTTGACATAAAATTCTCTGAATATTTGATTTGTTTCATCGGGTGAGTTTGTTGACTTCCCTGCTGAGTTCATGATGGTGGAGATTGTGGATTTTTCTTTATTTCTTTTGATTTCTTTTGATTTTTGACAGAAAAAAATGTATGCCACCTTCAGTGAGAGTCAAAAAATAAGTCTGCAGGACAGACTTGTGTGCAAAATTTTTAGTTTTTTGGGGGCCGGGTCGAGTGTTTTCTATTCGCTTTAACTCAGTTAAACGCATTTGTCACCCCAATAATATAATGGCCGAAGTCTTTTTTTGACAAAAATTAGTTTTTGGCCTAAATCGTCTCTTGATAATGCTGGCCATCTCTGATAAAATCACCTAAATCCTTAGTTGAAATGATCATGGCGTGATCCATGGCCACATTGACAAATGTTTAGGCATGTTTCTGGTGTTTCCAGCTTTGCATGTTATCACTGCTTTAGCTAATTTCTGCCTACTTTCATACTGTCTGCCATGTTTTTTTCTCGGTCACTGTTCCTGTTTGCATAAACTGGCACTCATGAGACCGTTTTTCAAGGCACCCAGAAAAAAGGAATCGTTGTGATAAAATGTTGATGGATTGAACCATTTGACATGGTTATCACAGGAAAAAGGGGGCCAGGTGTTAATTTCAGGTGGGGGTGGGGGGGGTGGAAGACAAAGGAAACTACTAAAGGAGTCTCCGATCAGGGCGGGGTCCAGGAGGGTGTCATATCTTTTTGCATAGGGGACACCTTTTGTTCTGAATGCTTCTTCAGTTACAGTTTCAAGGCATCCCCAAACACAGTCAGCATAAAATGCTATTTTTCATCAGTTAGCATATTTTTAGTGGATGACCATTACTATGTACTAAAATAATAAAGCTGTTGACGGGTCTCAATTCTTCGGGTGATGGTCTGCTGGAGCTGCTTCTCTAGAGGTCCTGACCTTTGCTGGGCTCTATGCTAGACACTACTAGCTCTTTTCTACTTAGCTTGGATGAAGTGTAGAGCCTTTGATGAAAAAATAGCAATCAGGTTCAAATCATAAGATGAGGCTGCCCAAGTTGCATCCAGGCTACTTTATTCAGCTGAGGTAACAAAGAAAATCCCCTTCTTTTACAGCACATTTTGGTAGGCGTACACATGAAACAGACTTCAGTAGTACAGATGCTCTCCGTGGGCATACATTGATCATGTCCTAATAAAGAAGTCATACCCAGAATAGTATCCAGCAAGAATGCACTATAAGTTAACAAGTTCAGAGGAGTGACCCTAGGCCTTATAACAACATATTACATGAATTTAGAATAGCAGGTACAGGTTGTCCAAGAGAAGATACAGAACTTTGTCAAAAATGACTTCACACTGTGTTGGGTGTCTCAATTGTGAGGTGGTGTCTGGTTGAGGCTGTCTCCTGGGAGGACCTGTTCTAGGCTAAGTCTACTTTACTGGACTCACTTAGCTCAGCCTTTTTCTTTTTTTGTCTTGTCCACAGATGTGTGAATGTGACCAACTGGCCATGTAAAGTAAATAACATTTCATTATCTACCAGGTATGAATTGTTACAAAATTTTAGGTTAAAATGTATCCAACAGCGGTATCCATGTCATTTACTTTTTGATTTTGCAGTGTTTGAAACATCAAAGGATTTATCAATGTTGAACAGATAAATCTGTCATTATTTATTCAAAACCCACTGAATTGTTTCATTTACATTTGACTGACAAACACCCATCACATTAAATTTATTGGCTTGTTGATGTTAAATCTAAGTAATTCAAATGGATAGATATTTTATATGCAATTGAAATACATAAATCTTAAGAATCAGGCCTAAGTTTTTCTGAGCGTGTGAATCCTTTTAGACGTGTGGTTCAAGCTACTATCAATCACTAACATTAGTGTCTACAATTCCTACAACACACAACACGAGTTCCCTGGCTTTCACTCACTAAAACCAGCTGTATTTTTCAGGTCTCAGTAGGAGTCTTGTTGCCAACAGGATACCCATCAATAAAAACACCAGAGTCCAGCAAACAGCTTCATTCTTCAGAGTCATAGAGCAGTAAGAAGATCTGCAGCTTATACTGAAGTCATGCTGCTCATATATGTCTTTAAATGGGTGTTGGGAGACTGTCTTATTCTTTGTAAAGATCTAATGGTATCTCACGCAAAAAGTGTGTGTGTGTGTGTGTGTGGTGTGTGTGTGTGTCGGGGGACTAGTCTAAAGATGAGTCCCCCCACCCCCTACTCTTCAGATCTATCACACAGCGGGAGGGGGTTGATAAGTTGTCTTATCTCGTGATTGTCTGATTATCTAGTGAGGTGTTTAGGCTTATCATGCTTGTGGAGAATGCTGATGCCATTGACCAGTGGTTCCCAAACCTTTTCTGCCAGGTGTGGGAACTAATGTGTCATGCCAATCATTAAGTCATTGTTTCAGGTGATTAACTGTTTTCTTATTATGTTTACATTATGTTGTGCGCCCAATGCGGACATGTACTGATGAGTCAGATAGAAAGTTTAAAGCTAACACAGGGGCAATTGATCACTGTGTCACAATATATAGAAGAGAGACTCTCAGTAAAGAAAGATTGTAGAGAGAGGATGTATCCACCTTTCGTCAAACTTTTGACAGGTCTGACCTAGTTGGAGCTAATTTGCATAGGCGGGAGTTGACCTTTGACCCTCCCCCTTTTCCCACGGGAGGGGTTGACGCACCCCCCTTTTTTTCCTGGGCATGCATGTGTCTGAGAGTCTGGACTTTTGTTACGGAACTATTATTACAACTACAAAGAGGAGGTTAGTATGACCACGGTTTAATCAACTATGACATATCAAGAGTCCATTTGATTCCATATAAATCTATTTTCATATACAAAAACCCAGACGCACCCCCTTTTTTTCCCAGGCATGCACGTGTCTGAGCGTCTGGACTTTTGTTATGGAACTGTTATTACAACTACAACGAGGAGGTTAGTATGACCACGGTTTAATCAACTATGACATACCATGAGTTTCTGAAGCTCACAATCAAAGTCGCTTTAAGAAGCGATGTCAGTCAGATTATTTTCAGGAGGAGAGCCCTTACTGACATACAAAGAGTTTCTCAGGGTTTCTCTGTTATTCTTAGAACAAACTTAAAACCAGACAGAATATCTTCTATTAAACTTAACTTTTCTACAGCAAGCAATGAAAAATGAAGATGAAGTTACTTAAAATTAGAATAGCAGCATAGCAAATATAAGTGTTGTTGTCTTAAATCAAGACACCAAAACATTCTCATTAAATATATATTTTTTATTCTACAAGCAAGCACGTGGAAAGCAAGCATGTTCTTTGTTTTTTTTTTTTTTCGGTTTTTATCTGATCATTGTATTATGTTGTGTTGTGAGCCAATTCAAAGATTGGCTACCTATTTAGGCCCTCCTACATCCCTTCTTTGTCCCCAAACTATCTTTCGTTACCATCTGTTTTTTTTTAAATTTAACATAGAGTTGTGATTTGCGACCTGTGACCTGCAACTGTGCACTTTCCAGGAACCATTAAAGAGACACAAGAAAAACACATTCTCACATTTCACAATTGGTCACCTCAGTCTGTTTCTGAGAAATACCTCAAGGCCTTGCATGTTGGTGCATTACTCCAGATACCACACTATCATGAAGTTCTTCCTTCATCCTTAACCTTTCCAAAATTTGGGTTTTTCCCCTTTTGAAATATTCTAAAAAAATATAGTTAGTGGCATTTATTGTTGGCTACTCCCAAAGAAGAAGAAGTTATTTTCAGGATGCCCTGCAGGGGTCCTCGTCCTCCTCCTCTTCCGCGTGCAGGCCCTGAAGGCGACGTCATTAGAAAACTTGGTAGGGGGTGGTGGTTTTTTTTTAAGTGGGTGTGATATCTACAAGGGTCGTCAGTCTGTCCGCGAGTCTGCACGGAGAGCCACAACCGAGGGAAACTCAAGGTGTGGATTATAACAAGTGGAGTACTGATGCGTCGGCTGTAGCTGGACTCCTGCGGGTTTAAAGGTAAGATATTCGCTGTCACAGCCGCTGTGAAACACGCACTAAGTTTGTTTCTTAAACTGTTCAGAGTGTGCTGCAGCAAACACCTTACCGCACGTGAGAGGACAGGAGGAGACGTGCCCAGACCGGTGATAAAAGTGAGAACGGGGAGTTTGATTTTGACATGATGGAGCCTCTCCTTTGATTCCCACTTTCCTGAGGTCTGTGCCAGTTAAAGTTGGAGCCTGACATTTAACAGTCAAAGTCCAATATATAAAATGTAAGATGTAAGACGTTTTTTTATTTGCTTTTTTAATGTTGATTTCTTTGTGAGTTTTGCTATTTGCAGTGGTAGGGATCTCCATGCTTTCATTGATCTGTATTTTATTGTAAGCTTTAAAAAGATGGTGTTTGGTTTGGGGAACTATGAATAGATCTCGTGTTCTGGCTGTCTGGTGGCACATGTATATGAATCATGATTGTGTTTTAGCTGATTGTTTTGATATAATGGAGTTTTGGACTACAGTATTTTTCATGTTGATAGAAGTAATGCAGCATTGATTCTGTCCTCAACTTTTATCCATTGTAGACAGGAGGGCATGTTGTTGATACTGTTCTTGGATGGACATTGCAGAGCAAGGCAAGGCGTGCTGCCTTGTTCTGTACCAGCTGGAGTTTGTTCAAGTCTTTTAGAGTAGCTTTTGCCCAAACTATATGACAGTAGTCCCGATGTGAGAGTACAATGTTGTTTATAACAATTTTTACCATTTTTGCTGCAGGGTATTTTGTCACCAAACCACTGCCAATGTCTGACCCATTTTATGCACAGCAGTGTAGCAGCAAGACACCCCTGTGTGTGAAACTCCCACATTCCTAGCAGGAAAGGTTCCTGGTCCCAGGACACAGGATCATATAAATCTTTCCAGACTTGTACTTTCAGGTTAGCTAACTGACCCAACCGGAGGTTGACCTAAATCTCTGGCTCTTCACAATCAGTCAATTAGGTGAACAGAGACAGAGTTATATTACCTTTCAAACTGACTCCCATTGCTGACCATCTAAATAATCATTAACGCCTCAACTGAGGTCTCCCATTTGAGATTTACTGTCTTAAAGTGTGTGAACACACAGAATCCAAGGTCAGAGGAGCAAGACGCTGACCTCCAGACCTCTGTCATAAGATCTTGCCAACCATGTACTGATTCCTCACTGACATGAACTGCATTCCTTTGGAGAAAGAATAGTAAGGACTGATAATGATGTCTGGCACAATGTACTAATCTATCTAATCCTGAAATTTGAGATAAAATGAAACGTGCCCTGTTTTGCTACGTGCTCCAGAAGCCGAGCTGTCTTTCTGGCAAAATGAATCTGTTATTCTTTAGTTTCTTTAGACCGAAAGCATTTTAAGCTGTACACAGGAGACAGGATGAGATCTGAAGAGCAGCCTGAGCGTCTTTTAATGTACAGATGTAGAAATCAGTACAGATGACAAACAGAGTCTTGACCAAACCAGAGGAGAGCACAACCCCAGGCTTTTCTCCTACCCCCTTTTATGCTGCCAGGTGTGTATTTGAATACAATCATTGTGTATTAGTGTGTGTGTGTGTGTGTGTTCAATGTTTGAAGCAAGACCAGCAGGAGATCTCTCTGTGTTCATGCCAGATGTGTTTCCAAACAGGCCAGACAAAATCGGAAGCCCCAAAAAACGTGTGTTTGCGTGCGTGTGTGCATGCATGTATGTGAGTGTGTGCATGTGAGAGAGAGAGGGGAGGAGCCTGCAGGTCATGACCCAGCACTGACCTGGCCACAAAAGTAAACTATGTTCTTCAGCTCTCAGAAGTACATAGAGGTGGAAAAAATTAACAAAAACAAAAGTGAGCTGTTATGTCTGGAGGTGTTTATAAACCTGCTATCTGGCCTTTTGATCTCCGGGGGCCCCAACCCTGGCTCCCATGGAATCCAGGGGGAAAAAAAACACTGGGAACCATTTCTCAACAAGAACAGTTTTTTGACTCCCATCCCTAACAGCAGCCCTAGTGTGGAGTCATTTCTTCCAAATGATTCTGTGTCTCTTCTTTGGAATCAGTGGAGGTGTGCTGTTCTGTGCTTCAAAGCGGGCAAAGAAGCTGTTGTGGTTGTTTAGTAGAGAGATGTTGCAGTCAGACCTGTGGTGAGGGTTTGTAGTCCATGATGGTCTTAATGCCCTGTCACAGGCTTTGTGTGTCTCTGCTGTCTTTATAGAGTCCTGTTATTCTCTTCTGGTAGTCCTGTTCAGCTTTCTGGATGCCTCAGGATGGGTTGGCTCTTGCTTTTCTCAGGCCATCTGCATCTCCAGCGCTGGGGTAGGAGAAGGCAGTGTTCTTGACCCTCAGCAGCCTGCTGACCTCTCCTGTCGCCCAAGGCTTCTGGTTAGCTCTGGTGATGATGGTCAGTGTGTGGGTTGTATCATCCATGCATTTTCTGATATAGGAAGTGACACTGTCTGTGTACTCTGTAGAAACTAACTAGATGCGAGCCTGTGTTTTTTGTTTTTTAATGAAAATTACATTTATTTCTTTTTATATATTCTTTTACTGCAATATGCAATATTGATTGATATTGATTATGTTATTTGTTATAGTTTATGTTAGTAACCAATATTGCTGCTGCTATACTAGAGGGTTGAATGGTTCATGGCCCAGATGTTTGCACTCTAGTCTGCTATGCAAGGATGTTGGATAGTTTATGGCCCCAGTGGTTTGCACTCTAGCCTGCACTAAACCGCAATTTGGGCCCTGGGACGTGCGGCACTCAAGTGGCTGTCTTCTTTCCTCTTTAGAGGTGTTGTTCATGTAGCTGATCTGCTTTTCTTTTTTAAATGTCAACCCATTGTATGAGTTATGCTTAGCTTGTTATGACGCCATTGTACAACTGACAACATATGAGCCACCTGGGTATCAAGGAAATGTTCCCCGAAATCGTATATTGCTGACTGGAATGTTGACGTCACAAGAAGAAATAATACCTATGCTGAACAACCTGTATAAACATTGCCTGCAATTGTTGAAGGACGGAGAACTTCTGACTGATGTGCCTGCACTGTGTCTGTAACTTCTCTCTCATGCTGCGTGAATAAATGTGTTAAGATCTTTAGTTGGTTTGACCATTTATTAAACACTGCTGTCATCACTCCGAGCTGACCGGTCCTCTGCAACAAGAAAACCCAGCCTTCACTCTACCACAGCTCCTTAATCTGTATGGCTGTTGTTTGCGGCAGTCTTGAGGAGCAGAAGAAGCTTCCTCTGGCCACATACCAGCTTTAGGAAGGGTTTCCTGGTCTTCACCCTGGGCTTGTATGCTGGTCTGAGCATGATGGTGATGGTGATGTGGTCAGAGAGTCGGATGTGGGGGGAGGGAAGAGGCCATGTTCCTTTTTGTGTCAGAGGGGTTGTTTCATCTGGTTGGGAAATTAACATGCTGGTGTAAATGTGGGACACCAGGCAGTAAGGATGAGAAAGGTGCTTGGGTGGGCTGTATGCTCCTCACTGATGGCCTAAAACAGCTCACAAATGCCTCTTTTCTATTAGCGTTCTTAGCAGTGAGGAAAACGTAAACAGCGGTCAGCAGAATCGCTGTAAAGTCCCACAAAAGATATGAGTACAGCATTTGATGATCGTGTGCCATTCTATACTGACCTTAGTTTTCAACACCAGGGCTTTCCCTGTTATTTCACCACTTCAATATTGTTTGACTACTGTAAATAATTGAATTTCTCTGTTTTCATGCAGGGACACCTGCAACAAGACTTAGACAAGGATGGATTCTTGCGCATGGATGAACGGTTGGAGCCAGCAGGCTGGAACACCCTTGCAGTCCTTTCAACCCTCTGCTCTGCATACCCAAAAGACAATGAGGACTTATCAAATGGGGACAGTGAACACCTACTCTCAAGACAGGACATCATACACCAGAGCCCAGCCAATACAAAGTTTCCAACGAAGAACCAACTTGCAGACTTCAGCAGCTCATAATCAGGCTATGTCCTCCCCAGAGTCATCTGAATGGATTAGCAACCACAACTACAGGACAATAAACAGTGACCTTCAAAGAGGAAACCCTCATTCGATGACCAACACTTGGCAAGGTTTCCCTCAGAACTCATTTGAGAATCCATCGGCCCAAAGTCTGTCAAATATGAGGGCAGCAAACATGCCAAGTTATAGGAATCAGAGCAGCTCTGTCCAAAACGTCAATGCATCAGCAAACACTACAACTGCTACCTCCTTTCCATATGGACCAGTGGCTTACCCTAACACAGCAGTGTCTTCTGCTGCTCATGGCTTGAACCACAAACAAAACTGCATTCAGAACCAACGTCCTCCACCTAGTTATAACTCTGCTGTCTATCAGTCCATCAGAAACAACAATAATATGGCAAACTCATCACCAACTCAGCAAAGCCAAGCTAAAGTTGGCTGTGGCAATTGGCAACAAACCAGATGGTTATCTAGAACAAATGAGCTCCCTTTAGATTCCTCTAAAGAAACAAGACAGCAAGTGATCGCCAGAATCTCACAAAGTCTACAACAGTCTGTTGCTACCGAATTAAACAGTTGCCCTGCCTCATGTGCTGTTTCAAAATACAGCAGTAATCATTTGGTTGAAACAACAGAGTCCAATCGTAACATGCAGCCAGCTGGGAACAACAACTCATACCCACTCCAACCTTCACCTCCTAACTCTGGACAGTTTTTGAGAGCACAACACGGCTTGGGTGGATCTGTAACATATTGCAACTACAAAACAGCAGCAAATGGAGGTAGTGCAGCGAATACAGGTTTTCTTCCAAATGGGAATCAAGGTCCAACTTTAAATGATTTATCTCAGTCCACGAAGAATTCAGCTAAACCAGCAATGGATGGAGCAATGCCAAACAATGGCTCTGCTTATCAGTGTCCTGGTGGTGTAGGCCCCAGAGCTGTTGCTGTTGTGCAGCCATTGTCACAAAAAAGTCACCAGGATTCAAGAGAAGCCTTTCACAAACTTCTGAAATTAGTTGCAGGGGAAATAGGCAAGTCTGGAGAATTAAATAAAGGGCAGAGTCACAGAAAACCCGAAAAGACAAGTGAAACTGTATCTGACGAAACAAAAATCAGCGATTCTCCAGCGCTCATTGATTCTCTTTCTGATTTAGTTGGACACCAAACAAAGACACAAAATCAGCCATCAGAACCAGGACTGGCTGAAGAACCTCAGGTGGATGGAGCAGAAACAGCAGCCACTGCAGAAACAGCAGCATCCACTGCAGAAACAGCAGCCACTGCAGAAACAGCAGCATCCACTGCAGAAACAGCAGCATCCACTGTAGAAACAGCAGCATCCACTGTAGAAACAACAGCATCCACTGTAGAAACAGCAGCTGCTGCAGAAACAGCAGCATCCACTGCAGAAACAGCAGCATCCACTGTAGAAACAGCAGCTGCTGCAGAAACAACAGGTCTAAACGGTGATCAGGACAGAATTGTAAATGCAGCTGAACCAGTGAGGAGTTTGGTGGAGCTTTCTGCTGTACCGACCATCCAGTGCACACCTGAAATGTTGAGAAAAAAAATAACAGAGCTCAATAAAGGCTACTTGGACCACATTAAAACGTCCAACGTGAATAAAGTTTTGGGTACACTGTTAGATATGTTCTGGGCGAGTTATAAAGGAGCAAAAAGTTGGTACCCAAGTTTAATGACAGAGGTGAAAGATTTCTGCAGAAAACATCTAAATGAAGACGCTGTCATTTTGTCAGCAGTTGATGAAGCTGGTTTGGAGGCTCTTAAGGGCCACCATATTCTCAAACATGACGAAGTTTACACAGAACCACCCTACAAACCGTTTTGGCTGACTTACAGTGAGAAGCTAGACGACATTGAAAAAGAGTTTGGCTTGCCGTGGCCTCTAAGGCATCGCTCATGTACAGCGGAACGTGACATTGAGCTTGATCAGGCTGAGATAGCTGTCAGCTTCTCAGATCAGCTTATCAGTGAGTTGTCCAACACTATACTGTCCCAAACACAGGATAAGGTGTTTGAAGAATGCAGTGAAGAAAAAGGCTGGGCTGATGAAAGTGCGTCTTCATCAAATGAAGGAGAGAGTGTTGACCCTACTGACCCTTTTCGCTCACTGGAAATCAAAGTTTTGCCCAGAGAAGAGGCCCTACGTATCCATGAACAAGCTGCCATGAGTGATAGAACTCAACCAGAGAGAGTTATGAACAGCTCCAAGGAAGATGATGTGCAGGAGGTGATAAATGACACCATAAGTGACTTGACATTAGAGCGCCAATCAGCCAGTCCGATGGAGCAGATATGCCAGAGTGAGAGAAATCATGATAAAACCTCAGACAAGACCTTTGATGAGAAAGAGACAGGTGAGGCAAAGGCAAACGAAGTGTATGGGACGTCCTCAGACAGCGAGTTTACATCTGCAGAGGCTGAAAAACCAGACGAATATGGGGGAATCAACAACAATTGCACAGAAGTTATCACATATATTGAAACCATCTACACTCCTGAGGATGAACAAACAAACTGCATTGCTGATCTCATAAACACCAGTCGGTCAAGCAGCAAACTCTTAAGTGAAGATGAGGTGGCAGATGACATCCCCAAGCACATGCTGAACAGATCAGAGCTAAGTGGGAATAAAAGCAAAAATACCACAGCAGAAGGGGACATTGCTCAACTCTCTAGTCGTAATGGGGATGCACAGATTTCAGACCTGAAGACCTGTAGATTGGCTCAGCTGATGCAGAAAGATGATGGAAAGCAGTCATCAGAAACCAGAGAAGACACAACTCAAACTGAGATGACCTCCGCCCTCCAGACTGCTTTCACCCTTAGCCGAAATTCTGAAACCAACGAAAGAAAGCACAAAAGATTACAGAGGCATGATAAGTTTCTTCATCCCCACAAAAAGTCAAAGAAATCCCATGTGGACCATGTTGGATTTGAGGATGATTCAGGAAGTAGAAAGAAGAGTTTAGTTGACATGGAAGATAGTCAACCTTCAGCAGGAGGTGGGACTGCAAAGCTGGTTCTCTATGGCTCGGCACATGCCAAATCTGATCGGAATAACGTGAATAGAACATCTAAGCCTCCAGAAGTCCTCTCTGTGAGTCTCAGTCCTCTGTCAATGGATTTGAGTGAAGCTGTGCCTGCAGAGGAACCTTCAGCAAAACAGCGGATTTATGAAAAATGGAGCAAAACTTTGTATCCAACTGAAGTGGATTACAGAAGCAAATTGAAATCTCTTACAAAATCAGGGGCAAATTTGATGAAATCTGAGAGGAAGAGCAGTGTAAGGCAGCCGCTGACCTTTGAGAGAGGGAACAGTGTAAATACAGCCACCAAGAGGAGGAAACACAGGAAGGAACTGAGACACAGGAAGGAGACAACCACAACAGAAAGGAAGAGAAGAAGAGGTGGAGCCAAAGCAAGGTGTCCTGCTGATCAGCGGAAGAGTAAGGACAGGAACTACGCAGGTGAAACTCTGCGAGAGAGATTCTTCTGGATGTTCAGTATGTTACCCAGAAGCTTAAAGTTAAGCGATGGACCCAACAAGACGGAAAACATGAATGATCCTGCTAAGAGTAAGTCAATCCAGATAACCATGTTGACTGATTAAACTTGTGTGTGCAACAATCTTAGAGAGGATGATTTTTCAAACATTTGTATTGCATGTGTTTAGCTCTTTTTACCCACAGACCACTGATGTATGTTAACTTTAAAGCTAACTCTTGCTCAGCAGATGTGTTGTCCGTGGTCCCAGCAAAATTAATTCACAAACAAACTAACAATCATACTAGGAGGGAGGTAGTTGAATTGGTTGAGAAATTTGAACAAGAAGGAAGAAAAAGGAGAGAAGTTGTAGTGGAGATTTGTTGCGGAGAGGAAGTTGGAGTTGCAGTGGAAGTGGGTGTGTCAGCAGTGTCAAATCGGTCAAAGAGCAGGTTAAGTTCATCAGCTCTTTCCACATCACCCACCACTGGCTCTCTTTTCTTATAATTGCTGTGTCCAGAGATGGTACCGATTCCTCTTCACACCTCACAGATGTTGCTGTGTTTTTAATCCCTCTCTAACTTCTTTTTGTATGGAAACCTTCACTGAATTTTCTTAAAAACAAAAACACACGTTTTTAAAGCTGTTGTCTACATTTTATTTCATTTTATTTTATCTACCAACTGTGACTAATTACTTACGAATCTATTTCTTATCTTCAATTTTACATTTGTGTGTCTGTCACCATAGTATTTGTGCACATCTATGGTTTGTTTGTACATGCTGTGTATTTGCCTTTAATTCACTTTGCATGTTTGCTGTATTGTATGGACGTTTATGTTAATATTTGTTAAGCGTGCTCTCAGGTATATGTTTACTGTGAAGTTCAAGCTGTAAAGCTGATGGTGTAATGCAATGTAACCTCAGTTGTGATAACCTGGTAAAGAAGCTGAACATTAGTATCATACAAACTGATATACAGCATGTGTTTTACACAACAGAGATCAATTTTGCGTGTTTTATATTGATCTGCTATTATGTCCCATATACAATTATCTTACAATTATTAATCATATTCTTTTCATACATTTCTCATAATACACTGCATATGTTTCACTTAAAACCAGGGAAGGATGTACAGTATGATTAATTAGGGTTTCAGTAGTCATTATGTCAAAGTTATAACACATCATGTTGACAGAGCACAGTGATCTACAAGTGTGACCGGAGCTGAGACTTGGACTCTATGGAAGTTAAAACATTCATGGTTAAGACTAGGCTTAGATATCTGTGAGGTCAAGAAAACTTATTTGGGTTCTGCTCAGAACTGTTATGTTCTTGTGATTTCAAACAATGTGAGATGATATTTTCTCGGCTGATTTCCTAGACATCTTGTTTATAATGTGGGAAAAGAGACCCACACTTGTAATACACACGTATGATGTTCACAAACACATTCACCAGCACATGGAGTAAGGAAAAGTAGAGTTCAGGAGCTCCTCTGAAGACTCTGGTCTAGACTCTGATTGTTGAATGTTCTGATTTTGATAATGTTGCCCAGACTGCTCTTCAGAAATCATTCTGTCTCCTGAGCCTAGATTTGCTTCATCCTATATACATTATCCTCAACACAATACAATACAATACAACACAATAGGGAAATTTGCCGTAGAAATTCTGCACGGTTGAACAATTGTTGACCAGAGGTTATATTATGATATGCACGCTTAGAGGGACTTTAGGATGTTATTATTGGGGATGGTTTTCCTGGATTTTAGCCAAATGCCAATCACATCTCTGATTAATAACTTGTCTTGTTGTCAACAAAAAGTTATTGTCCAGATTTTCACTCAGAATTTTGGAGGTTTTGTCTAATTCGTATGAATTATTTTCTCCACAGGTACACGGACTAAATGAAATCTGGAGGAGAAGTGTTTTCCACTGGGTCACAAAAACCTGCAACATTCTCCAGGAATTTCAGGAGGAATATCAGATGGTCAGATGCAGATCTGGGTTACAGATTTAGCATGCCACAAGTGTCACCAAGACCTGAGACTAGACTTGAGAACCACTGCTCTAGGATGACATGACTGGCCAAAGAAAATCATCCTATCAAGGGCTGATGAACACTAGACAGAGAAGATGTCTTTATTTTCATGTGAGAAAGTCAACTTAAGATGGTTCTGATTGTTTTCAGCAAGTTCTATGTCAAACTATTATCCGTTTAACTATTAAATCAGTTTTGAAGTCTTAAACTGTATGTGCTTTTCTCTAAATTTTGAATACCTCATACAAAAACTTCACTTGATCTGTATGCAGCAGCTTTTATATCATCTCTGCATGTTTTTACATTTATATAAAGTACTTTTATATTTTTATATTTGCTTGTTCGACCTTTGTTTTTATAAGAGATGGTGTTTGTTTTGTTTTATGTTCTTTTAAAACTGCAGTATAATTCTCCTCTATCCGTGTTTTTAATGAACCCATGGGGCAGCTGTTTCTGTTACTTACTGTTTGTGCACATTTGATCCTTTCCTACATTTGATTTGTCTACATCTATTTTATACAGCGTTGTTAACAGACTGGTACTTTTTTATTAAAATGGCTCTGATGCTAAACCTTGACTTTTGTGACTCTTTTCAACAACACAAACAAACATACAAGCTTCCATGTTGTGTTTGACATGTTGTCGTACTGTATCTCGTCTGTCCGTGATATGTAGATGCAGCAGACTTCATGATGCTGGCTCGCTTGTATAATAGATATTTATTAAAAACAATGCCAGTATCAAGCAACCAACTTTGGCCTGTGACCTGTAGAGCACCAAAACAGCCGGACCATTTGGCCCAGGAATCATAAAAGAGACACAACGAACGCATACCAAAAGATTTCTCTGGGGAATCCAGGGAAACACCCCAAAGCAGCATAAACTTCACTGAACACTGAACTGATAACAGCACGAAGAAAATAAATAAGATTTGAAACCAAAAAACGCTACAAGATAAAGTTTAATTAGATGCTCTTTATCAAATTTGAAATTAGCGTCCTGATTAAAAACAGTAGTTCAGGGTCATGTTTCTCATTATGTGTCCTCAGCTCTTCTTTCAGCGTCGCTCTGTGAACCTTAGTGAACCCAGCAGAGTCTCTGGAGTCTGAAAGGGAAATGTTCCCTTACTTCCTGATAGAGGATTTCAGCTGCTCAGCAGTTCACGGTCTCCTCAGTCCTATTTATGGTGTCAAGATGCCCTAAATGTTTTCAATGGGGCAAAAGTCAGGACTGCAGGCAGGCCAGTTAGACCACCCTCATTTGACAGTAACAGTAACCTCAAACTGGGAGTTCAAAGTTCACAATTTGACCTATATGGAAATTGACGCTTGAGTCTGGATTTCGAGACACCATTATTTACATCGCCTCACCTGAATTTACTGCTAGAAGCACAAAATAACATAATTAGTATCATCCAATCGGCACTTTTTGAAAAGAAATAAGAAGCCTCAAGATCACGTGTGCAGATACTGTTGGAAAAAGACCTGTGTCTACATTTTAAAGTTTAAATGGAGTCTTTAGGTGAAAGTACGATAGAGTGGTAGACATTTGTAGAACTCCAATAATTGCTCTTTTTTTGGCTTGTCCCATTGACTTTAATGCAAAATTCAGTGAGCCGCAAAAATTCACATACAATAAGAAAAGTAATAGCACACCATAGCTGTTACATTATACATGGCCATCGGCACGTGAACATCAATTCAAAAACTCAACACACTCAGACAGAAATAAAACAAAAAGAGAGAAAACACACACCCATCAGTCTGCAGATCACTCCAATCAAACCTAATTTTTGCTTAGATTTTCACCCATGCCCAAGAAAACAAATATGTCCCTCGCTAATCTCTCCACTCCTCAAATTTAGCAAAGGCTTATTGATTTTATGAATCATACAAACTTTCTTTTTATCCTGAGAGGATGAAAAGAAATTATATTGTATATATTTCTATTTTGTATAGAGTACAGAGTCTTCTATAGAGTCCCTTATTCATTTGATCCCTTATTGATTTATAAAATCAATAAGCCTTTGCTAAATTTGAGGAGTGGAGAGATTAGCGAGGGACAATTTTGTTCACTTGGGCATGGGTAAAAATCTAAGAGTGATTTGCGGACTGATGGGTGTGTGTTTTCTCTCTTTTTGTTTTTATTTCTGTCTTAGTGTGTTGAGTTTTTGAATTGATGTTATGTCAGAATAATGTGTATAAATGTATATATAGGAGTTATCATCTTACTCAAATTCTTATGTAAGAGTTTGCTACAACTATGAACTGCTTTAACCTCTTGTTAGACATCACATGAGTGTTTCCTAACTTCTCTGACCTTGTTTCTCCTATCAGCAGGTGTGTGTGTGATGTAACATCCGCTGTGAAACGTGGGAAGTAATAAGGAGGATCCGCTCCTATCAGAAGGAGCTTGTTTAATGTCAACAATGTCGCCTTGACCCTCACATATTTTCTGTTGTTCATTATTATGTTTTATGAGAGTGCTTACGCTGCTGCAGATAGTTTCTCCCATCCTTTAGTATATGCAGCGTTGTGTAACCAGGGACAACCCTAAATAAAAAGAGACTGGACAGAAATACCTTCAGAATGGTTTTGAGATTTTAACTGAAACTATCTCTGTCCATTCTCCTTGCGAGTAAGAAATCTAATACCATTGTCTTTCTCTTCTTTATGTGTTTTCAGTCATTTGTTGCAGGTTTTAGACCCAACATGTTCACATGTATGTATAATGGCCATGTATAATGTAACAGCTATGGTGTGCTATTACTTTTCCTATTGTATGTGAATTTTTGCGGCTTACTGAATTTTGCATTAGAGTCAATGGGACAAGCCAAAAAAAAGCAATTATTAGAGTTTTTCAAATGTCTGCCGCTCTGACGTACTTTTACCTAAAGACTCCATTTAAACTTTAAAATATAGACACATGTCTTGTATATTGGAATATCAATCTACATTTCAATAGGTATTGTAGTTTTTGATCACTTCCTGTTCAATGATAACATAAATCTCAAGTAAATTGTCATTGGACCTGCCAACTTTAATCACCATAAATTAAATTAGCATACTCCATAGTTGCTTATTTCTTTATCCTGTACATCATTTTCTTTCATCTAATTACTAACCAGATCTCTCTGAATGTCCCTGAGCCCAGTCTCCTGGGTTCCTCTGGACTGATGCTATAGACGGTTGGCTGCTGTGGACCTGTGATTGTCCAGCTCACACTCCGAGTTCCTTTTCGTTTAGGTTCCTCTGGATTGTTGCTACAGACATGAACATCAGCCTCACTAACATTAATAACATAAAACTAGAGTTAACTACTATTAGGCCTGCTAACTGTAATCACATTAAATCAATTTAACATAGTCCATAATAATTTATATCCTGATCCTGTAAACTGAATTCATCATTACTTGCTCTGCAACCACAACTTTGTATGAGCTGCCATTGTTGTTGCTGTTAGGTTAACGTTGCTGCTGTCCCCTGTCTCTCTCTCTCACCCTCGCTCTCTATTCTCTTTCCCTCCCTCTCCCTTGCTCAATCTCCCTCTCTCCTTCCTTCTCCCTCGTTCTATTCTGACCCCCCCCCCCCCCCCCCCCGGCCTCTCTCTCTCCCTCCCTATCTCCTTGTATTTCTACCCAACTCAGCAGGGGCGAGGTGGCTAACTAACATGAGTCTGATCCTCCCCAAGGTTTCTGCCTGTTAAAAGGAAGTTTTTCCTTGCCACTGTCACTCGTTATTTGAGAGGGCCAAATCTGTCCCATCTTAGGTTGGGTCTTGATAATTCATCAAACAGTAAATGTGGTCAAGACTTGCTCTTTTTCTTTGGAAAGCATCTTGGGATGACAACTTTAGTGAATTGGCTCTATATAAAAAAATGTGACTGATTGATTTGAATGACCATGATCATTTTGGGAGAAATTTTGAGATTATAATATATGTGTACTGTGTGGAATGTTCGTGCCGGTCGGTGACATGACCGCCTTTGTATTTGATTTTCCCCACAAAAACTCAGTGAAAATTCACCCTGCTCTTTTAGGGAAATTTGGCACACCTGAGATCGCTGCTTCCAGCTGAGAGCTGTTGGTAATCAGCAGGGTTGGGAGGTTTTATAGGGAGTGGGCTAATGCCCGGTTCAGGGGGGGGTTTGTGTGTTGGGGGGGGGGGGGTCAACACCACCAGAGGCCCATTGCTCTACTCCAGGGGTGGGCAATCATGAAAATCACCTGGTGGAGTTTTTGGGTTAGAAAGCCTGCAGCCTCTCGGCCCTCCATGGCACATGATTGCCACCCCTGCTCTAGTCCTTCAGTGCTCTCTCTTTTTCCAACTATTTTATTATATTTTTTTCCCTATATTTCCCCACTTTTAAAAATCCCCACTATTTCTTTATCTCCCCCACTGGTTTCTCTGGGCTCTGACTGGCATACTAAGCATGATGCATTGTGTGTTCTGGGGCGTGATTACAAGCTGAGGTCCGGAAAGGACAAACTACCTACCACACTTGCGTTTTGCTTTGCCTTTGTGGGGAGCTGTGAGATAAACAGGGGGGATTCTCACAGACAAAAGCAAGCCCAAATAAGCAACTACTTGTAAAAAACAAGCCCCCAAAACAGCAACCAGCAACTCACGAGCTTTACAAGTGACTTCTGAGAAAAACAAGTCCAAAGTTGCTCATAGTAAGCATACTTGGCAACTTTGGATAGAGAGCAAATTGTTAATGTCACCTCTTTAAAAGGGGTATACTGAACAAATGACACCTACTACTTTATCTTCAAGAACAATCAAATAGTACAAACATATCAACTTCAGTTACTACTCCTAATACAATGGGGGTGTAGCAGAGACGACCACTTTCTCACCCCTAACACCCCCAAGTGAATGTAATGCTTTAACCTGATCACTGGAGACGTGATGGTGTGACCCTTTCACACCAAATCATGGTCTTTTTACAACCTCCTGTCTCTTTAGGAGATAACCAAAAGGTATCCTTCAAAAAGGGACGTTCTGTCAATTCATTTCAAAGAGACAGAACTGCAAGACCACCATACCGAATAAACATGGACTTTCTCACCTTGGCTGTTAAGTACCAGAGTTATCAGCTCAGCCCTGGAGGGGGGCAGGAAAGAGTATGCGCACTCAACCCAAAAATTTGTTAGGGGCACTCGTCCTTGAAACAAACCCCAGCCATAAATTATCAAAGTGGCTGATTTTTCCTGTGTTCTCTTTGGTTGCAGAGCAAAGAGAATAATTGCAAATGGTTCAGTTTCAGGTTTAATGGACACATCACAATGATTTTCTTCCTGTACACATCAGCAGTAAAATTAATTTGTCCCATTTGCCTAGCATGTGTTGGAAAAAGGGTGGTTTCCCTATCACCATTACTCTTACGTCTAATTTCCCAAACACAATTAAAAAAAAAGGTACTGACTGATTAACTCTCAGACTCCAATTCCCTGGTTACCTCTCACCCTTTTCCCGTGTGGTCGTTGATGTGAAGAAGAGAAAACAAGGATTCAGAAGAGTTCTTAGTTGAGGCTCTATTTTATTTATTACGAATGAGTCAAGAATGTGCAAACAAAGATCTTTGGACTCCAAATTAGCTCATCCTACGAAACAGACAGCTTAGAGGTCTGAGTGCTTCAGAGACATTTCTCTTGAACCCTTTATAGTTGAGGATCCATCTATCTAGACAAAGAGTTTGCTTCACTTGATGTTGTCTTCACTTTGGAACAACAAGGAAATATCTCCGTCCATCTTTCCTAAAACTGACAGGAAGTCTCTGTAGGAAGGCTGAGATTAGATCAACGTATTTCAGTAAGAAAAAAGAAGTTGGAGGCATAAAGGTGTTTTTTTGGCTGTAGCTGCAGGAGAGTTCACAGAGTCTTTGAAGTCCACACCTTACACAGCACTCAGGCCCATGAATTCGCGCAACGGTAACAACCTTATTTTAAGGTGGTCCCATATGCATGTGATATTATGCTCTCATACGGACTTAAGATACCATCATGTATGAGAAATTATGTACTCAGAGTTCAGGTGTGTATCTCCACACACAGCTGTGGGTCAGCCCGTAGTTCTCCTCTCTCACGCTCTCTGGCAGCTCAAACTGAGCCAGCGGTCTCAGGAGGCGTCGGATGTTGTGCTCCTCAAATTGAGCTCTTCCTGGATCTCCAATCAGGACTTCAGTGCCATGGGACTTGATGCAGTGGTCCAACCAGCTGTGCAGGCTGGTGGCGAGGGACTCATCATAGAACATATCACCCAGCAGGATCAGGTCGAAGGCGGCAAGCTGTGAGCCAATCATGTTGGCGGTGAGACACACAGGAGGCTGCAGGCCGTTCAGCTCGCTGTTCATGTGTGTTGCTATGGCTGCAACTGGAACAGAAACAATAGGGTTAAAACATGGCAGTGCACAGAGAGAGCGATCAAACCCCTGATTACATATGCTCTAAACTCTTGAAAACGCTCTGAAATTCAGGTGGCTGTCATGCATGGAGAACAACTGTAGCATCAAGATACCCCTGTGTGTGAAACCCCCACACTCTTCACAGGAAAGGTTCCTTATCTGGTCCCAGGACACAGGATGACATAAATCTTTCCAGACTTATTTGAACTTTCAGGTTACCCAACTGACCCAACCTCTGCCCCTTCACAATGGGTCAATTCAGTGAACAGAGACAGAGTTTTATTACCTTTCAAACTGACTCCATCGCTGACCATCTAAATAAACATGAACACCTCAATCCAGATCTCCTATTTCAGATTTACTGTCTTAAAGGTCAGCAGGACACTGATCTCCAGACCTCTGTCATAAAACCCTGCTCAACCATGTTCTGATAAAAACTGCATTCCTTTGGAGAAAGAATACAAATGACTGATAATGACATCTTATGCATTCAGCAATGTACTAATCTGTCTAATCATGAAATTTGTGTTAAAATGAGATGTGTCCCGTTTTCCTATGTGCTCCAGAAGCCGAGTTAGTTTCATTAGACCAACAGCTTTTCAGACTGTTTCATGAACTTTTAAGAGTTAAATTTATTGACCATGTATTATAACTTTACTCTAAGTAAGAGAAATAGTTGAGAAATTTGTGGTTTATAATTTAATTTCTTTAGTATGTTTAACCATTAGGTGGTTAAAATGTCATCAAATAATCTAGATGTGGGTATACAGAACCCGTTATTGATCATGATAACGTTTATTTACATACATTTACTCTTTTGTTGTTCCCAGTTACTGTGTTACTCTCTGTTTCCTTTCAGAGTAATTTAGCATGTTCAATGTGAGACTTATAACATAATAAGAATGTTTGATGTGATTCCACATTTTACATTCATTGATTCATTTGTAACATGTTTTGTATCAAATCATTTATTATGAACCAAGCATTCACTAACATTAACCATAGAGAGTGAGTATCAGATCTGACTCCTTTGCCAGCCAAAAGTATAAGTAAGTATAAGTATAAGTTACCAGTGGTTCTCAAGTCCAGTCTTTGAGGCCCTCCTGTCCTGCATGTTTTGGATGTTGCCCTGCTCCAACACACCTGATTCAAATGATCAGCTCTTTATCAAGCCATTACAGAGCTTGATAACGAGCTGATCATTTGAATCAGGTGTGTTGGAGCAGGGAAACATACACACCCACCCATGAGACACTTCCAGTTTGAAGAACAAAAGACTCGTACTCTTACACTTGGAGGCTTTTGTTCTTACTCTCTCTACATTCTTCTCCTCATCGGCCTATGTTAGTTTTTCATTCGTTGTTTTTCTCGTATTTTAACGCTGAACCTGTTCATCCCTTGTCTGGTTTATTGAAACAGATGTAAATATCTGAAAGGCTATGATGATAAAATTCCACTCTAAAGGTCCTTACATACCGGCGAATTTGCGGAGCGAAGCGAAAAAGCGAGACGAAAATTGCGAATATTCACCGGTCCGAAAAATCGCTTTCGCCTATACACACCGGCCGCGAAGCGAATATGCGTATATTTTTTGCAAAGCGAATTAATAAAGTCGTTTTGCGGCACGGAGGAGAGGAGATGCGAGGTGGAAGACAAGAGAGTGTCATCTTGTGAGGAAACTACTTCATTAGTAATTAGAAAGAGTTTTGGATGCACCTCAGCTGCCTTTCTCTGCGTATTCATAATCTCAAACTTCTCCCTCTCCTCCAGCCGTATGGGTCTGTGACGTCATCAACAACATGACTTTTGATTGGCCAGAGGTCTAGCAGGTCCAGATATTCGCCTGCGAATATCCGAAAATTCGACACAGGAGCGAAAAAATAAAAGCGGCTTTTCGCCCCGCGGAAAAATCGCCGCCGGTGTGGAAGCTTGCATTGACTTTAAGCTGTTTTAAAAAAAGGCGAAAAATTCGCCTGGCGAATTCTCGCCCGGTGTGTAAGGACCTTAAGTGTCAAAGCAGAATGAATCAGCATGGATGTGAACCTGAGTCGATGTCGTTAGCCACTACATGAGAAGCACCGCTGAGAGCTGCAGCGATGGCCGAGGCTCCATTACCGCTCCCCAAATCCAGAACCGTCCGACCTCGACACACAACAGGGTTATCCAGGAGAAACCTGCACAAAGAATTGGAACCAGAAGAGCATTATCCATCAACGGGGGGAACATTTAAACGTAATGGTACTCTCATACCTGTCCATTGTTGTGTGTTTTTTAAGTCTAGACCCAGATTGGGGCCAGATGCAGATCAGGTCTAGCCTCTGGAGAGTAAAACAGTATAATTTTTAAATTCTAACTGTGTCTGTCAGTCTTAGTTGAACTTCTTAAGTCTTCTACATATGTTCATATCACATCATACACTTCTTGTACGAGGAGGAAAACATCTCTCTGCCCTTCTTTTGCTTATTTTCCTTCTTGTCAGAATGTTCTTAGTGGTGAGAACATAATGGTGTCTTGAAAAGTACACTTTGTCACTGTTGTCTGTCTGTGATTTATGGCTGTTAGAAAAAACTTTTTTTTTTTTTTAACTTTCTTTTAGTGATACAGAACAACAAAAACAAAACAACAAAAATTCTTAGATGCAGAGGTGCAAAAATGAACCACATAAAGACAGAATCAAGCTGGCAGCCTCTTGCGGGATTTTGAAAAGTACACTGTGTCACTGTTGTCTGTCTGTGATTTATGGCTGTTAGAAAAAACTTTTTTTTTTTTTTTACTTTCTTTTAGTGATACAGAACAACAAAAACAAAACAAAACAACAAAAATTCTTAGATGCAGAGGTGCAAAAATGAACCACATAAAGACAGAATCAAGCTGGCAGCCTCTTGCGGGATTTTATTTTAGTTACAGCATCAAACACAACTCATGACAATCTTGATAAATAAACGAACTGAACCGGACCGACAGACGGACAGTACAAGCCCCCAAAATCCCTAGAACTGTCCCTTCGTTGCCTTTTTATACCACCCCGATGTCGTCATTAGTGTTATTCCCGTAAGGGGCTTTCATGTTGGTGTCTGATAGCCAAAAACGTGACTTCTTCTGTAAACATGTTTTTACTGGCCGGCTCTACCAAATTTCCCCCCAGGACTGGATAACAATTATTCTTGTGCGGAAATTTCCTGATGACCTGGACTCTCTCTGGCTGCATCCTGTTTTAATCGTGTTTTGCAATAACTTTGCTCAAAAACATGTCTATTATTCGTGCGTGTCTCTCTTTTTTATTTCACACAGATCCAGATCCTCAACCAAACCACAATCCTGGATTTCCTGTCCTGCAGCCCAAGCTTCAGCCTCCACAGCCCCATATCCATACTGACCCTCTAACTCTACAACATACTGACCGACTTATCTGCCAGTTCCTGCCTGTAAGCCCACCTCAGGATCAGATTTAGTTCCAGCCTCTAATTGATCAGCTCCAAACTCGACATACTAAGCCCCCTTGGGACCAGCAACAGTCACAGAATGCAACACCACCTGAGGCTATCAGCATTTATACCTTGATGTTGGAATTGCTCACCATCATAAGTAAGAAGTTAGCCGCCATATGTGGTCAATTTTTTCTGAAAATTTTCTTTGGGTGTGACCAAGTAACTTACAAATAAAGATCATAAACTAATGGAAAAAAATAAGGTGTGTTGTGTAGTTTTTAAAGAAATAGTAGAAATTGTTAAAACCCTTATCAATTTGGATGAAAGTGAAGAAATAAAGGGTCTTCATCAAGTCGAAGAAGAAATGAATCAAAATGTAAACTATACAGCCTTGGTGCCAAACAATCCTTTAGAACATTCAGCAGCAGAAGACTAGGCAGAAACAGAAACAGTGGTCTGTAACAGATTCTTTGATCTTTTGTCAGGTTCAGGACATATTAAACATAATCGGAGTGAAGTCACAAACTCAGACCAGACCGCAACTGCCTTTTTCTTGCGCACAAGGGTAAGAGCAGATTGAGGAGAACTTTCCATGTCTTGGTCAGACTCTCTTCTCAGAGATGCTCTGGCAAATGCTGTATGGCAACAGCATTTATACATGTGAGTGTTTTATAGGTGTGGCTGGGTATGTGCTTGAACAGAAATGTGAAACAAAACAGGAACTGGGCGCTTTCCAGTACATGCTTCCTCAATTACTCATTACTGATTCCCTAACAGTTCATTTCGCAAGATGCACAGTGGAAAAACACTGAGACATGAGATACACTCTTTGTAAGCTTAATTTCTTCGAGAGATTAAAATGACACATTTTAACAGTCAAGTAAAACTGAGCAAACATTTTAAAGTGTTCTAGTAATATGCAGCAAATCAATGCACAGGAGACAGGATGAGATCTGAAGAGCAGCCTGGTCCTCTCAATTGTACAGATGTAGAAATCAGTACAGTTGACACAGAATCTAGATCAAAACCCAGAGGAAGCCCCAAGCTCTCCTCTCACTCGCTTTTATGCTACTGAGTGTGTGTGTGAACATAATAGGTGTGAGTTGCATTGTGTGTCACAAATGTGCATCTCTCTAGTGTGTGAGTTACAGGTGTGAGAGATGTGATTTGCAAGAAACCCTGAGTGGTTGTCTAAGGACATGTCTCATTTCAGGATTGACCAATAATCGGCATGGCTGATAATATCGGCCGATATTCGGCATTTTTACAACAATCAGCATCGGATGTTTTTTCCACTAATAGCTGATGAGATCATTTCATTTTGAAACGTGCTTGTAGGGCTTTTACACAGATGCTTCTCTCTGCCTGAAGTCAGCACTCTTGGTAGTGTAACAATGTCCCGCCTACAGTCCCCACTGATTGGCTACACAGACAGACAATCAACACTCTAGTTGCAGCTCCACAGCTAGAGAGAGAGAGAGAGAGACAGAGAGAGAGAGAGGAGGGTGCTCCGTGAAGCAGTGGTTTGGTGGATGCAGGTCAGGCTACAGAAAAACGGAGTCTGGTGGCACATGCATGAATCCGCTATATTGATTTTTAATGTGGCGTCAACAACAATACTGCTCAGATGAGTTAATGTAGGAAGCAAATCTCATTCGACCCACTGGGTACATACAGGCTAAAAAATAGAATTGTGCAAATTATTTACACATAAAAAAGAAAAATGACACCAAAATAAATTTTTTTTCTGCACATGAATATCGGTTCTTAATATCGGTTATCAGTTTCCTTGATTGCTAATAATCAGAATCGGCTCTAAAAAAAAAAAAGTATGACAGTGTGTGTGTGTGTGTATTCCATCATCATGGGTATATCATATCAATTCTCCAGAAGGCTACCCATGATGACATGTCTGTAGCCTGGCTGGGCCATCCTGTTCTGTGAATCACTTGCCGTTCCTTCAACTTTGCAAAGTCGGCAGAAATCGTTTATATCCAACGTCTTCTGCAGATATAAACGATTTCTGCTGACTTTGCAAAGTCAACAGCAGAATTAACGGCGTTCTGAATGACTGGCGCTTTGAAAAGTCCCGCAGCATGTGTTAGACCTCACCATCTACACATGGACCAATCAGGGGCTGCCTTTCCCTGTTGTCCGGGTAACAGTGGAAACACGGTCTCTGATTGGCCCTGTTATTTTCTGATCGGGAATACACGCTCCCAACGGGCCGAAGTCCAGACTGTTGTGGGAAGGATGGCGCAGCCAGGCTAGAGACATGTCTGACCCTCAACACTTTGTTTCGACTAGTCTTAACTCTCGCAGAGATTAAATGTTCCGACAGACAGAAAGTTTTGGTCCCTGCAAGACAGCCTTGCTTACAACCTTGCTTACAAGGCTGCATAAGCAGGCTGACCTGGATTATTTATAACTCCTTACTAAAAGATAATTACTCTATATTTCTTAACCTAAATGTATGAAAAGTTTCTACTTCACAGCCCCCCCTTTGAAAGTTCTTACTTTCTGTAAGGATGCCTAGCCCAGGTTCACACTTGAAAGAATGGAAGGTCCACATGAAGGGTCAGTTTGACAAGCTTTACTGGTTGCAGATCTGGGTTACAGCTTCAACATGCCACAAGTGTAACAAAACATAACAAGATGTAACAAAGATTGGTCCGAGACTGTTCAAGTAAAGCTGACCACAACTCTAAACATACTGCTGACATTTAGTTGACCCTAAGAAAAATCTATGTACGGTAAGAACAAAGAACAAGATATTTTAAGGAGCTTTAGGTGAACATATGGAGGGTCCATAGAAGGAAATACCATGACAGAACATATTTTGGGGACCTGTGTGATGTAAAACATGGGTACAAGGGCCTTGTTGAGGATGGCTGTCAGAGGACCCCGGCTCCAGCAATCTAACACTGAAGTATCTGAGGTATTTGAGTGACACAGCTCCACCATTCTAAAGGCTGATATGACTGGTTAAAGAAACTCATCCTAACAGTTCAGGAGCTGAAACTGTACCACCACAGATGCTTCAGAACATATTTTCGGATGTCCGCTGGACAATTTGAAGTTCTGTTGAAACAATTAGCTCCAAGTTTGAAGAGGCAGAGGACTAGACACTAGACACGAGTGTTGAGATGGCTGTCTGTCATGATAGCATGTACTGAGTCGGGGCCAGTACCAGATAAGCACATTAAACTATGGTAACAACCGTTAGCTTACGTTAGCACAGATGAAAGTCAAAACAAAGACGTTTAACAAACTGTTAAAGCACACAAACCATAAGTTGTCCTTCAGGTCGTTATCTCTGTAATGTTTGTGTCTTTTATCAAAAAGCACTCTGTTCTCCGACACGTAAACAATCAGCTAGTCGGCCATGTTGGATATACCGGTGAATCAGACGTTGCAACAACACGCAATCTGATTGGTCAGAAGTGGACACACAGAATGCGAAACTTTAGAAAAATCGACCATGATCTGAAAAAATAAATGCCACAATATCGCAGAACGGGAAAACTTTGCTGATGTGAACGCTTGTATTGACAGGATATGGGTTTGAAAAAAAATATTGACGTACGAAATACTCGCACGACAAAAACGGTCCCGGCGTGAAAAGACCTGTAATAATACCACGACATGTGACACATTGGATATGACAGGAAACAAAAAATCAAAATGCATTAACCAGATATGGGAGAAATGGACATCATTGGCAGTTCTCTCCCAGCATCTGCGGTGCTGTTCTGATACTGCTGTTGTCTTTGTAATAAATTTCTATTATACAAGCAAGCCAATGTCACAAAAGCCTCTTTCTGTATCTACACATCACGGACAGACGAGGCACACCAACCTCTCAGTTGTTTTCACAACCAATCCTCCAAACTATCTCAGCCTATTATAAATCACTAATGTCAATTATTACTACTAACAAAAGCTGCACCAAAGTCTCAGCTATATATTTTGTATTCATGTTATTTTATTTTTTAGTGATCGCTTCAGTTCAACTTCATATCGACTCTGGCGCTCCATGGCCTAACCAAGTGACACAATGAAAAGTTTCACTTCCATTGTGGCTTTATTTTTTTTGCATCTTTTTATTTTCGCAGTAAGTAACTTTCTTTATTGCACCGCCACTTTTTATGTGTTGTGTTGTTGTTTTTTTGTCGCTTTTAAAAAAAATTCTTATCTGTTCTGTTTCTTTTTTATTTTCAGCGGGCTTCCGTTTCTTTTTGTTGCATCGGTAACTTTCGTTGTGACTTTTTTTTTTTTTGCAGTTTTTTTATTTGCAGCAGTAGCGGTTCTCGGCCACCGTAGAAAATGTAATAAATGCTGCTGTAGCATTATCTAATGACCCCCCACCCCACCAGTGAAGAAGCCTGGACACGCCCCTGCTCAGACAATGTGGTGATGTCTCCACCTGTCTGATGAATTTACCATAATTTTACGGTAAACTATCCCTGTGCAGAGTCAGGATCTTACCGTGACAGCGCCTGTCCTCCCGGCCAGTAAATGGCCCAGTACGGGTCACTGTAGGGCCACAGCTCGGGTCTCTGAGTCCAGAATTTGCAGCTTGGAGTGAAGAGTCTGAGTCTGAACTCCGGAGTCAGGCTCTGCTGTCCAACTATCTCCGTGTTTTCACTGATAAACCTGCGGATCGAGTCCTCAGACTGACACATGTACCTGTGGCTCTGTCTTAGAAGAACCGTTTTGATTGAAGTGATCCGTTTAGAGGTCGAGACCAGACCCCACATGACCGAGGGGACAGACTGAAGCTCTTCAGAGCAGCTTTATTTTCCTCTCTTCAGCTGTCCGGTTATTTTTTAAGATAATTATGAGATTATTAGGAGTTATATCATACGTTTAAAACCCCCGTTTGACTAAGCTCCTGATGGTCCGTGGTTGTTTCTACACGAGCGAAAAACAGTGTCGGACAAAATTTCGGACGACCGCCTCTTCTTCTCCTTTTTGGTTTCGGCAGACTAGACGCAGTCTATGGTGCTTATATTCTATTGGAGTGCAGGTACTGCAGCAGCTTCTTCTTGAAACTCATGATCATTACTTTATCATTTCCTTTAAGTAATAATCATTATATTAATTATTTTGTACTGCAGACACGGTGGTTCTTCTGCCTTAGCATCTCAGTCTGACTGCATTTCCATGAAGAAATGATCATAAATGTTCTTCCTTGAACTGCGTCACCCTGCTGCAGTCTATAATGGACTGGCCCGAGGTCTCGCTGCAAACAAGCGGCTGCTGGAAGAGAGTGGATGAGTTGTGTTTAGTCTCTTTGCTAAAGATATTAGGCAAAGTTAAAAAGATGTTTGTAGGTGTTCACTTCTTATTTTAGTATGTTAAAGTCATCCAAACTTATTTGCGTCACATACTCCGTGCTTTTGACTGAGTTCCCACTGAGCAGACTTGGTATGCAAACCCTCCTCTACACCTACACCTCCTCCTAGGACAGTGTGGTGTTCCTCCCTCATCCTATTCACATCTCTGAGTTACACCTGCACATCTGTTATGAAAGGCACATCATTATCTAAGGCATATGTCAAGGTCATAGACATGTGATGATTATTAGGAACACTTCTAATAAATGACTGTTAAGGCATCATAGCAGATTAACAGTTTAAAACAATACTTCCCAACACTTGGCACTTCTAGGCATAAACTAAAATCTTTCTTTACCGAGAGTCTCTCTTCTATACATTGTGACACAGTGATCAATTGCCCCCGTGTTAGCTTTAAACTTTCTATCTGACTCATCAGTACATGTCCGCAGTGGGCTCACAACATAATGTAAACATAATAAGAAAACAGTTAATCACCTGAAACAATGACTTAATGATTGGCATGACACATTAGTTCCCACAAGTACCAACCCTTTTTCTTCATGTAAGTTCTAAACCCCTTCTTTCTAATGGTGTCTGGGAAGGCTGATGAGGTAAAGCCCCTCCTCGATGAGCTTAGCCAACTGGTTATTGTTTTCTAATGCTGTCTTGGTAATGGTAAGTTCCTGTGACTGGGTCACATGTACATTTCTTGGAAACATACAGTCAACATGCTTTAGTCTTATAGCTGCTCTTGTCGTGAACATACATTGAACATTGTCCAGTCACACAAATACCTGTTGTGAAATTATCCAATAAGGATGTAGAATAATTTCACATGTTCCAAAAGTGATTCGAGGCCTCAGCACATCACATGACTTTAGATTAGCTTTTGCACAGCTTCTCCAAGAGAAGATACAGAACTTCAACAGAGAACAGAACAACAAAAAATGACTCCACATGTCCTTGAGAAACTGTGAAAGACCTCTCTGAGTTTAAGAAATACCAGGGCTGATTTTTCTCCAGCCCTGAATGGAATGAGACTGAACAGATCTGGTCAGAGCAGAGGGAGGGGGAGTTTTCAGAGTTATAAACCATGCCAGGGTGGGTCAGACTCAGGGAGTGTGAGTGTGAGTGTCTGAGCTCTACTATGTGTGTGTGCACGCAGCAGATTCTCCCCTGCAAACACTTCCAGTGTCACACAGTCTGAACCAGCAGGATGCAACTGTGTTTGAAGTCCCAGGGGAGATTTTGGAGCGAGGTTTCACTATCTGATCTGAACCCTTATTCATGCAGCTTCACTCCTACACAGTGTGTTTAAAAGTATGTGTACATGTGTATGTGTGTTTGTGACAGGGTGTCCAAGAATTTGAAGAATATTTGAAGCTCTTTTTAGAGAGGCCTCTCTGTTTTTATGTTTTATCACATAAAATTCATTGTATGAGTCACAGCAGCTTGTCTAAGGGCTGATCTAATCAAAGTCCTATTTTTCCAGTAGATGAAGCCTCATGAAGCTCTGGGGCTTTCTTTCAATTTGTGCCGAGCTCGTGAGCAAGAATTGGGCGGGAAGATTGGCATTGATGGAGGTCAGAAGGAGAAGAAAGGAGGAACAGAAAGAGAGGAAGAGACAGAGACAGAGAGAAAGAGGGGAAAAAGGCCCTTGCAGGAGATGCAACCACATGTGCAGAAATTGTTTTTAAGCAGGACACCATCAGGTGAGTCAGTGATCAACCAAAGGGAAACCTTTGCGAGAATCTGTGCACTTCAACATGCACACATGAAAGTTGTATTAATTAACATTCATGTCTTCACCTAAAAAGAAGGAGAAAAGGCAACAACCTCTGAACCTAAACCCCTGACACACAGGTAATTTTTTCACACCAAACTGCACTCGATGACTTCCTGACATCTGGAGATAACTGGAGAGCCCTCAAAGTTGTTAATCATTGGAACATTCAGCCCCAGAAACCAGACTCCAGTCAGATTGGATTAAGATGTTTGTCCTCGTGTTTAGGAAAGAGGAACAACAGCAGGCTGAATGCACATGTTTGATGGGCCTTATGATGATTTCTTGTCTTCACACAACATTTGCAGTAAAACGGCCTTCATCCTATACTTCTAGGCGGTTCAAAAGCACAGAAAGCATTGTCACACATTTAATCCAACTTTTTCAGAGATCAACAGCTCCTCCTAGTGGCATCTTTTTTGGGTTCATTGTCAACTGAAATGTTTCCTTAGGATGGGGAACTGTTTTTGTATATGACCTAATCTTGCCAGAGGCCTGGACCTCATGCAGAACTGCTCCAAGAGTCCTCTTGAGAATCATCATCAAACAAGTAGGCAAACCAATCAATCTCCTAAGAACAAAAGGGTTCAGAGTTTGTAGAAATTGTTGACTGGACTTTTTACCCAAAAAGAGCCAAATTCTTACCCAAAGCTATCTGCAGACCGCTGTTAACACTGGTTATTATAATATGTTCATTTACTATCATTAACCTCAATAATTATGACTCACCTCAAAATGTTCATGTATCCATTCACAGAATTGTGTATCAATTATCATTATTTTCTCATTATTTATTGCATCTGCGTATAAACATAAGCATTCTCTCATAAATTCACCATTTATTTAAAGTTTTTGTCTTTTTAGTTTTCCTGCAGAAGTTGGTGTCCCTGAAATCACAACTCTAATTCTAGATATTTAGATATGAGACTGATCTAATATTGATTTAATGTCTAATAATTGAACTGCCCTCTGGATTAATAAAAAATACTGCAAAGGCCGAGTCTTTTAAAAGCTGGGTCCTTGAAAAGCCAGTAAAAGAAAAATTGTATGTGTATGTTATCATCATTTACTGAAAATCACTTTGTGTGAATGCTTGTAAGATTATCTCTGCTTCTTTTAGACAATGACTATGTGAAAAGAGATGTGAGGATGTTGAGGCATTTACAATGCTGTGACCTTTAAGTTATGGCTGTTGTTAACTAACATTTGTATTTTTTTACTGAACTCATAACTCACTGTCTGAACTCTGTTCACTTCAGCAACTTAATAAATGTTTTCATTTAACTTACAGGTTGTTTTCAGAACAGTGTGACTTTTGACTTGATAAGCAGGAACCCGCTGAACCGCGAGGCTCTCTGTGATCTGCCGGTATCGACCACAAATTCAACCTTTGCCATACTTGGTTATTGTTTTACTGCTTACCACTTTGTTTTAAGGTGTTGACTCCTTCAAAGTAAAAGATTTAAAGACAAAGACTACACTCTCTGTTGTCCTTCTCAGCTGACTGCAAGTAGAATTTTTCTGACAGCTAAGAAATTAAAAACTGGGTCCTCAAAAGACATTGTGTCTCTTTTGTGGTACCTGGCCCAGATAATGCAGCTATTGGGGCCTTTGCAGGTCACAAGTCACACTTCAGAGCTAGTTGTAAATCAGATGGTAAGGAAAGATAACTTCGAGATAAAGAGATGATGTGGGCAGGCCTAAACCTCTAAACCCCATATAACAGGAGCATAAATTCAGGTTTGGGAGAAATGGACATCATTGGCAGTTCTCTCCCAGCATCTGCGGTGCTGTTCTGATACTGCTGCTGTCTTTGTAATAAATTTCTATTATACAAGCAAGCCAATGTCACAAAAGCCTCTTTCTGTATCTACACATCACGGACAGACGAGGCACACCAACCTCTCAGTTGTTTTCACAACCAATCCTCCAAACTATCTCAGCCTATTGTAAATCACTAATGTCAATAGTTACTACTAACAAAAGCTGCACTGTAAGCTTAAAAGAAACAAATACATAATGACACAGTTTTTATAAGGTGAGGAATACAGCATTTCATTTTCACCACAGAAAGAAGAGGAGAGGAGAGGAGAGGGAAAGATGTAGGTTGCATATGTTATTGAGTGTTCGTTGTAGGTGAGACCAGGGCTTGTTGTCACACTTTTTACACTCATATATTTCTTGTAATAAATACACCAAATATAAACAAAATGTGTACCAGATGAAAGACCAAAGTCTCAGCTATATATTTTGTATTCATGTTATTTTATTTTTTAGTGATCGCTTTAGTTCAACTTCATATCGACTCTGGCGCTCCATGGCCTAACCAAGTGACACAATGAAAAGTTTCACTTCCATTGTGGCTTTATTTTTTTTGCATCTTTTTATTTTCGCAGTAAGTAACTTTCTTTATTGCATCGCCACTTTTTATGTGTTGTGTTGTCGCTTTAAAAAAAAATTCTTATCTGTTCTGTTTCTTTTTTATTTTCAGCGGGCTTCCGTTTCTTTTTGTTGCATCGGTAACTTTCGTTGTGACTTTTTTTTTTTTGCAGTTTTTTTATTTGCAGCAGTAGCGGTTTTCAGCCACCGTAGAAAATGTAATAAATGCTGCACACACATTATCTAATGACCCCCCACCCCACCAGTGAAGAAGCCTGGACACGCCCCTGCTCAGACAATGTGGTGATGTCTCCACCTGTCTGATGAATTTACCATAATTTTACGGTAAACTATCCCTGTGCAGAGTCAGGATCTTACCGTGACAGCGCCTGTCCTCCCGGCCAGTAAATGGCCCAGTACGGGTCACTGTAGGGCCACAGCTCGGGTCTCTGAGTCCAGAATTTGCAGCTTGGAGTGAAGAGTCTGAGTCTGAACTCCGGAGTCAGGCTCTGCTGTCCAACTATCTCCGTGTTTTCACTGATAAACCTGCGGATCGAGTCCTCAGACTGACACATGTACCTGTGGCTCTGTCTTAGAAGAACCGTTTTGATTGAAGTGATCCGTTTAGAGGTCGAGACCAGACCCCACATGACCGAGGGGACAGACTGAAGCTCTTCAGAGCCGCTTTATTTTCCTCTCTTCAGCTGTCCGGTTATTTTTTAAGATAATTATGAGATTATTAGGAGTTATATCATAAGTTTAAAACCCCCGTTTGACTAAGCTCCTGATGGTCCGTGGTTGTTTCTACACGAGCGAAAAACAGTGTCGGACAAAATTTCGAACGACCGCCTTCTTCTTCTTCTTCTTCTTCTTCTAGTTTAACGGCAGTTGGCACTCTTGTGTACGGTGCATTACCGCCCTCTTCTGGCAATTCTTATGCAAAACCCCTGTGCACCACCCTTTCCCATCTCATTCACTCACACTTTCATACTCCTACTGACTAAATCCTATCAATCAACCCCGTCACCCTTAAAAACTCGACTAACACTCTCACATGTGCCCTGTCCCCCATCTGTAATACTCCCTTTAGTGTAAGGTCCTGCATACCCAATTCCCTCAACTTACTTCTCATCTCTCCCCTTTCCATCTCATATCTCCTACAACCCATTAGTACATGCTCCACTGACTCCTCCACCTGACATCCCTCACATAACCCAGTCTGGTGTTTCCCTATCATTTTCAGTGTTTTGTTTAATGCGCAATGACCCAACCTCAACCTTATCAATGCTGACCCTTCCTTTCTCTGTCCACTACCCAACCTCCTAACTTTAACACTTTCTTGAATCTTATAAAGATGCCTTCCTCTCTTCTCACCCTCCCATTTCTTCTGCCACATTTGAATAAGCTTTTCCCATATCATACTCTTAACTTCCGCTTTACTTAACCTAACATTCAGCTCCACTGATTCCTTCCCTAACGCCTCCTTAGCCATCACGTCTGCCTTCTCATTTCCTTCCACCCCTATATGTGCTGGAACCCATAAAAAACTGATCTGACCCCCCTGCTGTACTATTCTTGTTACTGACTGTAATATTTCATATAATAAACCCTGACGGCTGCTTGAATGGAATGATCTAATGCTAGCTAAAACTGATGCTGAATCCGTGCATATAACTACCCTCTTTACTCTAACTTTTTCCACCCATTTCAGTGCAATCATCACCCCCAACATCTCCACTGTGTTTACCGCTAGACCGTCTGATGTCCTTCTATTGATTTCAATTCCTCTCGATGGCACCACTACCCCTAATCCTGTCACCCCCGTCTCAGGTTGTTTTGCCCCATCCGTGTATACCTGAACAAATCCGCTATATTCTTCCCTCAGGCGCTGATTAACTACGCTGACCAAGCTTACCTGTCCTCCCTCTTTCCTTTTCTTTCCCATTACACTCCAATCCACTGTTGGCCATATCATTTTCCATGGTGGCATTGCTGGATACACTATTGTTAGGTCTACCTCCATCTCCCCCACCCCAAGCTCTGCTGTTATTCTATTCCCCATCCTACCAAAATGCTCCCTCTTACCTTTCCCCTCCTCCCAACACTCCTCTATCACTCCTTTTGTGGGGTGGGTACCACTGCTGCCCTTTAAACTAACCCAGTAGTTTGCTATGAGATGTTTGCGCCTCAGGCATAGCGGCATCTCACCCAACTCCACCTGTACTGCAGGCACTGGTGACGTCCGGAAGGCCCCACTACAGATCCTTAATGCACTTGTCTGGATCGTATCTAGCTTTCCTAAAAGGGACTTTGCTGCTGATCCATAAACTATACACCCATAATCTATAACTGACCTAATCATAGCTACATATACTGTTTTTAATGCATCACAGCTCGCCCCCCATTCTCTGCCTGCAAGACACCTCATCACATTCAACACTTTCCTGCACTTACCCTCTACCCGCTTGATATGATCTGCCCAGGTTAACCTCTTATCAAATACCACCCCCAAATACTTAAATGCCTCAACCCTCTCCAGTTGCCTACCATACATACTCAATGACACATCTACTCCCACCCTCTTCCCGGTAAAAATTATAGTTTGAGTCTTCTCTACTGAAAACCTACACCCCCAATCTAATCCCCACTCTGTCACCCCATCAATCGCTGTCTGCACCTTAGTGACTAAATGTTTGGTGTTCCTCCCTCTCTTCCACAGTGCTCCGTCATCTGCGAACAGTGAGCTTCCTATATCTGCTGGTACCTCTGAAAAAACATCATTAATCATGATAAGAAACAATAGTGGGCTAACTACGCTCCCCTGGGGAGTGCCGTTCCTTACTTCATATTTACTAGATATCTCTGTCCCTATTCTAACTTGAATCTTCCTATCATTCAAAAAGTCCTTTACCCAATTAAAAACTCTGCCCCCAATCCCCATCCCCTGCAACTTAATCAGTAATCCTTCCTTCCACATCATGTCATATGCCTTCTCTATATCAAAAAACACTACCACTACAGATTCCTTATTTGCCTGCGCCTTCCTCACCTCACTTTCTAGTCTCACCACTGCGTCCATTGTGTTCCTACCTTTTCTAAATCCGCTTTGGCATCTCGCCAGCTTACCTCTCTTTTCAAGCACATATGTCAATCTCTCTGTTACCATTCTTTCCATAATTTTACAAATGTTCGAAGTCAAAGCTATTGGCCTGTAGCTAGAAGGAGAGCATGGGTCCTTACCTGGCTTCCTGATCGGTACTACCTCTGCTTCCTTCCATACACTCGGTAGCCTTCCCTCCTCCCATACCTTATTATACAATTCTAACATCCTGTTCATCCCCTTTTCCCCTAAATTTTTCAGCATTACATAGCTTACCTGATCTCCCCCTGGAGCTGTAGGCTTTGCCTTCCTAACCGCTCTCACAAGCTCTGCCATAGTAAATCTGGTGTCTATCTCCCCCCCTGAATCCGTCCTCCTGTCTAGAGCACCTGGATATCTACTCTGAGTCATCTCTCTTCTCCTCTTCCCCTCCATTGTCAGATTGTCTACACTATGCACCTTTGCAAATGCCCTGGCTATCATCTCAGCCTTTTCCTTATCATTTACTGCTGTCTCTCCTTCCTCTGTAATTACAGGATATTCCCACTCCCTCCTGTCCCCTCCCATCTTCCTTATCATACTCCATACTTCTCCTACTGGTGTTGTTCTCCCTATACCATTACAAAACTGTCTCCAACTCTCCCTCTTTGTGCGTCGAACTACTCTCCTCACCAATGCTTGTGCTCTCTGATATTCTAACAGACTTGCCATAGTATGGTTTTGTTTAATCTTTCTGAATGCTTTATTTCGGGCTTTCACTGCCTTGCTACACTCCTCTGACCACCATGGAACTAACTTCCTGGTCCTCCCATTTCTGCTCCTCGGAATAGCTTGAGTTGCTGCTGTGATTATTGCTGTTGTAACACTATTGTTGACTTCTTCCACATCCCTGTTTGTATCAACTACCTCCAGTAGACCCTCACTCACCTCCCTAAATTTATTCCACTCTGCTTTACTGTACACCCATTTCCGGAGCCCCCTACCCGCCCCCACCTCCACTCTTCCCCCTACTGTACACATGATTAAGTAATGATCACTACCTAGCGACTTTCCTGACAACACTTCCCATTTACTGACTCCTGCCAAATTTGCTGATACCAATGTAATATCTATAGCTGACTCATTTCCTGTTCTGACATCTATTCTAGTCCCTCTCCCATCATTTAAACATACTAATTCCCTCTCCTCCATTAGCTCCTCAACTACCCTACCATCTACATCTGTGTGTTTCCCACCCCACAAAGTGTTATGTGCATTAAAGTCTGCGCACCAGATAACCTTTCGTCTATCAACCCCTTTTATCCTAACTAACCTATCCAATATTAACCTCCCCCCTGGATTATAGTAGTTAACTATAACCACCGCCTCCCCTCCCTCCCACAACTCTACCACTATATATTCCTGCTCTTCCCCACTTTCTATCAACCTATAAGAAATACCCTGCCTAATAAATATTGCGCACCCTCCTCTTGCTTCTTCTTCACTCCTATCCCTCCTGATTGTCATATACCCACTAACCTTAAAATCTAAGCTAGGTTTCAAAAAAGTTTCCTGAACACAAACTACGTCTGGCTGTATCTTCATCTTCCTTATATAGTGTTTCATCTCCTGTCCATTAGCCATCAGGCTCCTAGCATTCCACTGCAGCACCCGAACCATGAACATGAGGTGACTTTCCTACCTCCTGGCTTCGACTCTGGTTCTTAATCTCCGCCTCTATCTCCTCCCACTTTAGTCCTTCCATCCCCAGATGATCAGCTGCTGCCTTCACAATATATTGTATATTGGTGGTCTTAGATGTAGACTTGCTTGTTGAGTTGATAGCTGCCACAATAAATACTATTAACTGCCTTTTGTCTATCCCTATCCTATCCTGATCTGACTGCTCTCTCCCCAACCCCCAAGTCCCCTTTCTTCCACCACCCCCTGTCTCCTCTACTCCCTGTGACCTTTCCTCCCTCTGTCTTACCATCTTTGCTGCCTCTGCATAACTTATCTTATCTAGCACCCTGATTTTCTGAACTTCTGCCTCCCTCTTCATAACTGGACAACCCCCAAACGTGACACTATGTTCCCCCCCACAGCTACAGCATCTTGGCTTGGTACCCTCCCCACATTTCCCATACTCATGGTCCCCAGTGCACCTCGCACATCTCCTGTCGAACGACCGCCTCTTCTTCTTCTCCTTTTTGGTTTCGGTAGACTAGACGCAGTCTATGGTGCTTATATTCTATTGGAGTGCAGGTACTGCAGCAGCTTCTTCTTGAAACTCATGATCATTACTTTATCATTTCCTTTAAGTAATAATCATTATATTAATTATTTTGTACTGCAGACACGGTGGTTCTTCTGCCTTAGCATCTCAGTCTGACTGCATTTCCATGAAGAAATGATCATAAATGTTCTTCCTTGAACTGCGTCACCCTGCTGCAGTCTATAATGGACTGGCCCGAGGTCTCGCTGCAAACAAGCGGCTGCTGGAAGAGAGTGGATGAGTTGTGTTTAGTCTCTTTGCTAAAGATATTAGGCAAAGTTAAAAAGATGTTTGTAGGTGTTCACTTCTTATTTTAGTATGTTAAAGTCATCCAAACTTCAGGGAGTCCGTTGATGGAGACCGGAACAGAGGATTCTATGAGGCAAAAAGGTGTGTTCAACCAACCTTTTATTTCGGCACAGCAAACAATACAAGATATCTTGGAAAGCACAACATTTATACACTTGAGGCATCTCATGATCTTTATGGGCGGAGAGTTTGCATAAACAGCAGCCCCCAGTGTTCTTTCACGGACAAACTACCTGATCTTAGCCGTTTGTAACCACTGGTTTCGGGGAAGTTGACCTTGGGTGCACACAGTGCCTGTCTCCTCTTTATCTTTATTTGCGTCACATACTCCGTGCTTTTGACTGAGTTCCCACTGAGCAGACTTGGTATGCAAACCCTCCTCTACACCTACACCTCCTCCTAGGACAGTGTGGTGTTCCTCCCTCATCCTGTTCACATCTCTGAGTTACACCTGCACATCTGTTATGGAAGGCACATCATTATCTAAGGCATATGTCAAGGTCATAGACATGTGATGATTATTAGGAACACTTCTAATAAATGACTGTTAAGGCATCATAGCAGATTAACAGTTTAAAACAATACTTCCCAACACTTGGCACTTCTAGGCATAAACTAAAATCTTTCTTTACTGAGAGTCTCTCTTCTATACATTGTGACACAGTGATCAATTGCCCCCGTGTTACCTTTAAACTTTCTAAAAAGTGCAGTTCATTTCTGCACTTTTGCACCGAGGTCATCTTCTAAATAATTGGCGAGCCAGCCAGGAGGGATCCAAGACATACAGCCCTCACTCGGTGAGGAGCCCCCACCTTTGTGAGAGCTCCCCCGCCCTTCTCTCCCCTAAAGTTCCGAGACCTGGCGAGCAGTTTTTGTTTTTTCTCTCTTCCTTTCCCTCAGCAAGCTGAATACTAAAAATATCATACCTGCAGTACAAATATATAAACATTTTGTGCATTTTAAAACACTTTTTTACAAATATATAAACATTGGGTAAACCTGTGACATAATTTAGCCAGAATTCGTTTCGGGGGACAAGGGACCATGGTTCTGCGAACTTCACATGGGATAAGGACACTCTGTGGCCACAAAAAGAAAAAGGTAGGAGATTTCCTAAAATTTGGTTGAGAGTTCTTTTCCCTGTGAGGTGGTGCGGACTACTGCTCTCTGTCCTCTTCGAATCAGTTGGTTGTGTCAGACCGCCTCACGCTGCTACATGCGTGAGACTATGTGAGAAGCTATAGGCTGGGTGCAGGAAAGCACTGGCCAGTAGCATGGGGAGACAGCTGGGCCTGGGTTGTGATGTGTTTTTTAGGCTGAATGCCTGGTGATAAAAGGTTCTGGGTAATTTTTGGGATAACAAGGGGAGTGGCAGGCACGAGTGTGTCTGTCCGTTGTTGAACTGTGAGTTTGGGCAATTTTTTGTTTTATGAGCTCTGACAGATACAGATTGGCTTGATGAGCAGGAGATAGAAAAAGAGGTCAATAAGGATAGGCCGAAAAGCCTATTCAGGGATCCCAATTGAACAAGCACGTCCCATATCTCCTGACCAAGTGCAGAAAAATCACACAAATTGGAAAAATTGAAGAAATCAAAACAAGAATTAAAATAGAAGACTGCTGACTGACTCCAGTGACTGACTTTGACTTCAAACACGTGTGAAAGGGTATACCATTGTGTGATGAAAAAGTGAAGTGTGTGGGTTGATTGGATGGTTGTGTGTGTCTGTTTTGTTCTGTGTCAACTAAGTTCTCTGGCAGTGTTCACAGTCAGACTCTGCACCTGTGTGTGTGTTATGCTAGTCAAAGATTGCTGTGTTTTCCTCAATTGTGTTTAGTTCATAGTTGTTTATGTAAATACTGTGCTCATTGCGGTCATGTTATCAGTTGAGACATAGAAGGTTAAATACTCCTGGGAAAGAGGTTCTGTTCCTAGTACCATGATGAACACTCCTGATATGAAGGTTTTAGCTTATGCTTAAATATTATGATGGGTTTTTGTTGTGAACACGTCTTATGCTACTTAACAAATTTTCTGTGTTAAAGCTGCTGAAAAAATGTTTGTGAAAGTATAAAAGATACAAAAAGGAAAAAAAGAAATGAGGTACCACAAGTGCAAAACTTCTAAAAAACTTCAAATCTAAGAGTTGCTTCTATACATCTGCTGTTTTTGCCAAAATACTGTGTTTTTAAAATATTATTGAAGCTGTTAATATCAATACTGACTATTGCTATAGAACTGCAGTTGAGGCAAAAGCTTTATACTGTGTATTTTTGGGGAATTTTACAAAACTGCTGATCAAGTTTTAATGTGTGTGCTCATTTGAATAATAAATTTTACAAAAAGCATGACCAGAAAGGGAAGATTAGATACACATTGGTAGGGTGTAAATATACTGAACACTTAAATGATATCCAAAAACTTACAAAGAAATGGGAACATTGAGACAAGGGGTTTGAATTTTTATGACCTAGGGGAGGCACATCTGATGTGGCTGTGTGTGAGGATTTGGAGCAGCGAATCTAAGACCATAAACATAAAGAAAAGTAAAACACGCAAAAACAAGAGATATGGAACTAAAAGTACCGGACGTGTTCAACTCAGCACTTAGATTTTTGTCATTTTTATACTTTAGAATCCAATTTTAGATTTTAAGTCATACTGGGACCTTTTTGAACCTGATTTCAACTTTCTTCTTGTGTATTTGCTCGTTAAAAGCATTACTTTTCTCTTTTTAAATCATGCGCTGATCTTTTGAACTAATAAATAAGAATAGAAGTAAAACTAAAAATTTTTCTAGCCTAGGTTGCCTTTAAACTTATTATTTATTTATTGTTATTATTATTTTATCTCTTTTGAATGTCCAAATGATTTAAGATCAGTGCTATTTTTTTTTTTTCCCATATGTTTTGAAAAGGAAATTGACAGTTTTAGTGAAATTTTGATCCTGTTTGACCCTGAGGTTAGCCCTAAATCCAGATTATGGCCCTTGCTGTGGTTGAGTTTGACACCCCTGGCCTAGATTATGTTCGCTTGGAAATGCACTGATAGTATGTTTTCAATCTTAATAAATGGCACACAGGCTAGCTATGTGCTGTGGAAAACCACACACCTTGTTGGGCTGGTTGCCAGACTACCACAAACTGAACAGGGGGCAGGGAGATGGATACGAGTTTTTGAGGATGAACTGTAGGAAAATGTTGACTACACCAGACATGAAAGCACGCTTGGCTAAGCTGCTGGGAACTAAGACGATGGAGGAGTTTCTGCACAAGGAAAAAGGTTGGATGACGAATCCCATGACTGATGGGAGTGAGTTCAATGCATATTGTGATGTGAGGTGGAGCGGAAGTTGAAACAGCCACCTCTAAGGAAGACACGGCAAAAGAGACGATGCAGCGATGCAGACCGTGCAGACGCTAACTGCGGTAAAACCTGTGACAGTAACCTGTTTAATCACCTGTTGTGAATGTTTATCCTCAGACAGAACCCTGCTCCATAGAGAGGATATATCCCGGCAGGGGAAGAGAGTGGAATTCTGACGGACGTGTGACGTCTAAAGACCTGCTGGGGATGGGATCATACCAGACATTTTTGACAACTGCCCAGACCAGGGACGTCTCTGGCTGGATCGGTGGTGGGGGGCCCCAGCCCAGACAATGTGAAAGTGGTGGCTTACTACAGTGTGATTTTTGTGGATGATGGAAAAAGTTAATTGGTGGTTTTAATTTTAACCCTGTTGACCTTATAGACCGAAAGGATCTATGTAGAAGTAACATTCAAAGTTGGTGCTCACCGCAAGGTGTGTAAGTAGACAGTTATGGTTTATAGTTTTAAGTAAATATCGTGATGTTAGCATTGTAACATCCCTGTTCTGTTAGTTTAATACTGATAAATCTAAATGCAGCTGTGCTGAATCCACATACACTCCTCACAGATGTGCCACCTAATGTAAAAGTAATAGGAAGCTATCAAAGGTCAATAAGGCCACTGAAAATGGTTTAGAGTCAAATAACTAAGCTTTGTACCAATAGTATTAACAAGCAAACTTAGGATCTGACTTTCACAGTGATTCACGCTGTGAAAGGGGGGAGATGATGAGACAATTAAAACGACATTTTTAGAATATGCTGACAATAGGTGATAAACTTTTGGGTCATTGTGATATGCGTTTTGTTAGATGAATTGAAGAGAACAATAAAACGGAAGTGGGACACTTTTCCAGTTCCAGAGAGACGTTTTTAGAAATCTATTCATAGGTAATGTGGACATGATTAAAACTGCCAAGGGAGATGTTACATGTTTGTAAGGATGACGGGTTCAGTCGATGGATGGAAGCAACACCATCAAAAGATCTTGGAGTCAAAATAAATCTGTCACTGCATGATTTGGTACATCATTCTGGGGAAGAAAGTTAATCTCTCAAGTAAATATCAGATCAGAGAATTTGCACTAACACTAACCTATAGGAAGATGCTTTGCTACTTGCGCTTATGAGCTTTCACAATCAAAAGCACTGAGATAAATCTTCCACTGCATGATTGACTAACTTACAAAGCTATGCTTTACTGCGGCTAAATAATTAAGGTTTTCGCTTGAGCAGCTGGAAATTAGTGAAGTAAATATATGAGGCATCTAACTTCGATGCAAAGATCTATCGATTAGCAGGAGGAGAGCCAAAATCTGATCCCTGTCAAGAGGTGGAGGCCAGTCAAGCCAGAGCACCAGGTGTACATCACCGTCCTTTGAGGAGGGTGGCAAAAAGAACGAGGAGAAGACCTGGACACTTTGGTCCTGGTGAACTCTACTTCAGTGCAGGAAGTGGCACGAACCACGACGGGAAGGACCGTACATGGTGGTGCGAGCTACTCCCACAGCAGTCCAGGTCGAAGGGAGCGGGACGTGGTATCACCTGTCACGCTGCACGAAGGTTCCAGGCAAAACCAAGGGCGGTATTGAGTTGAAAAACAAAGATGAAAAACATGACATTGTGGTGTGTGCTGGTGGTAATGAACTCTCTTCCATGGATGCCTGTAGAAGCAGTGGAGCTAGAGACTCAAAGGGGAAAACAGAGCACCCCGGGGACCAGAGCCACGCCAGAGACCAACCCGCACGACAGAGGAGACAGAGCATCTGAATCAGATGAGTATGATGCAACCATACAGACACCAATCCATGACGTGCTAAACTCTGAGCCAGCACTCTCAGCTGAGCTCAAACACATAAACATTCCATACCAAAACATAACTGTTAACTGTAAAATTACGTGGGTATTGTCATGGTTTCCTGAAGCTAATATGAGCGAACCGTTCTTAACCAGACCTGTTTGGTTTGAAAATCCAGAGCAAACATTAGATCAAACATGTGAAAACATAACTATGACCAGACCGAGTATGCATTTCTTTCGCAAGTCAAACTGTTGCAGTAGCTGGCAGTTACTGGATGTGTGGAGACAACATTGCGCGTAACACACTTCCACCAAAATGGATTGGGCTCTGTACATTAGTGCGAATGAAAGTGTCAGTTGTCGTGTTGCATGACGGCGTCGAGGAGATCCTTAAAATCCAGGAAGAAACAGCCAAATTGAACCGCCATAAAAGGCAGATTGACGAAAAGGTGTACATCAATAGTATAGGAGTGCCAATAGGAATTCCAGAGGAGTTTAAAGCTCAGGATGAGATTAGAGCAGGTCTAGAGTCGATTCTCCCTTGGATCACCACTAATAAAAATGTCCAATGGATAAATTAAATTTATTACAACCAACAGAGGTTTGTTAATGCGACATCTGAAATCCTGAGCGCTCTCGGTGTTCAATTACATGCAGCAAGAGTGTCACATGTTCGGGAAATATTGTTGTACCTTTATTCCAAATAACATAGCCCCTGATGGTATATTTCCTGTAGCAATGGGGAAGCTTACAGAACTCAGAGTTGAGCTCAGGGAGAGTGCGGGCAAGGGGGGACTGTCATGGGATTGGTTAGACCAAATTTTAGGAAAATGGGGAGCCGTTTGGGCTAAGATAGGACTCAGTGCACTAGCAGTCCTAATTTTAATTTCCTTTTTGATATGTTGCATCATCCCCATCCTGAGGAGGCAGTGTCTGCGGGCTCTGGAAAGACAGATGACTGTGGTGGCTGGTCTCCAAAGAGCTCAAATGTTGGACTTGCTGACGCCGTCCCAAATGGCACAACTCTGCTTGGACGACAGCAGGGCAGGAAATGGGGACTATACGGACTTATACCCAAACCCTACCAGTGTGGGTGACTCTGATGAGGACGAACAGAGTCAAGTGTAGGGTAAACAAGAAGCAGAGGTGCAGCAGCAGCAAGCAAGCAAAAGGAAAAGCAAATGGGACGGCGGAGCAAATGGACTAGCATATCAATACACATACATTCTGTTGTTATCCATGTGTGTTCTGCATACTCACATCATTTACGCATACTCATTCCAGGTAAATGGAAACGGGTAAAGGAAATGGTTAATCATTTGTTGAGCAAAATAAAACATGTGGTTGATTGTCATGTAGAGTGGGTCAGTGAAAAGCTGTTAAGATTTAGAAGGTTCACGGTAAAGGTCGCCAGCGGGAGGGGCCGCAGGGGAATTTCCTGCTCAAAGCAGCCAGCAGGTTTTCGCCCCTGCCAGATGTGAACCGAGGGATCTAAGTGTTGTATTTGTGAAAATGTAACATTCGTGATCACAAGCATGAGTTGGATTGGTTTGAAAACATACATATGCATCTGTAATCAATCAATTAGTACCATATCACATAACGTTGTCATAACTCATTCATGTAACGTAACTAAGGCTAAGACAAGATAAGTGTGAATCTCCAACGGCGTCAGTGAACTTGGTTAATCTTGAAAAGATTCAAAGGGGGGATATGTGGGGGAAAATAACAGATATGTTTGGATGTTTTGGGGGTTACCATGAAGCAAGAAAACAGGATATGGGTGGAGTGGTCAGATTGGCATAAACTTCATATCAGGTCATGGTGACCCTCTCCCATGGTAGCTTAATTGCAATAACAGGAAATCTGGCGCCAAAAGATAATGGCAGAGAAAGTCACGAAGGGGACTTTCGCACGCACATCTGGCCAAAACTAAGGTCCCTGACGTCAATGGAGGACTATAAAAGATATGTGGATGGGCTGTTTTTGGTTCTGTCTGTTCGATTGCTCATGTGCTATTGTTCGATGCTGTGATTGGAATAAAAACCCCGCCGAGAGGCTGCCAGCTTGATTCTGTCTTCGTGTAGTTCATTTCTGCACTTTTGCACCGAGGTCATCTTCTAAATAATCATCAGTACATGTCCGCAGTGGGCTCACAACATAATGTAAATATAATAAGAAAACAGTTAATCACCTGAAACAATGACTTAATGATTGGCATGACACATTCGTTCCCACAAGTACCAACCCTTTTTCTTCATGTAAGTTCTAAACCCCTTCTTTCTAATGGTGTCTGGGAAGGCTGATGAGGTAAAGCCCCTCCTCGATGAGCTTAGCCAACTGGTTATTGTTTTCTAATGCTGTCTTGGTAATGGTAAGTTCCTGTGACTGGGTCACATGTACATTTCTTGGAAACATACAGTCAACATGCTTTAGTCTTATAGCTGCTCTTGTCGTGAACATACATTGAACATTGTCCAGTCACACAAATACCTGTTGTGAAATTATCCAATAAGGATGTAGAATAATTTCACATGTTCCAAAAGTGATTCGAGGCCTCAGCACATCACATGACTTTAGATTAGCTTTTGCACAGCTTCTCCAAGAGAAGATACAGAACTTCAACAGAGAACAGAACAACAAAAAATGACTCCACATGTCCTTGAAAAACTGTGAAAGACCTCTCTGAGTTTAAGAAATACCAGGGCTGATTTTTCTCCAGCCCTGAATGGAATGAGACTGAACAGATCTGGTCAGAGCAGAGGGAGGGGGAGTTTTCAGAGTTATAAACCATGCCAGGGTGGGTCAGACTCAGGGAGTGTGAGTGTGAGTGTCTGAGCTCTACTATGGGATATGAAACCCTACTCCTCCTCTGGTAGGAACTTTTCACCTCTTCATACTCTAAGGAAACTACAGTTCTTTACATAGTTCAGGAACATTTTTAGAGTCTGGCACGTAAATACGTGAATTAAGAGGGCACCCCCCCAAAAGATTCACGATTCAAAGGCAGGTGGCGACAGTTGTGTTGACAGCTGTGATGAATGAAGCTCAGCGATGACAGTGAGTGTCTCTGTGTGTGTGTGTGTGCGTGCGTGTGTATGCACGCAGCAGATTCTCCCCTGCAAACACTTCCAGTGTCACACAGTCTGAACCAGCGGGAGGCAACTGTGTTTGAAGTCCCAGGGGAGATTTTAGAGCGAGGTTTAACTATCTGATCTGAACCCTTATTCATTCAGCTTCACTCCTACACAGTGTGTTTAAAAGTATGTGTACATGTGTATGTGTGTTTGTGACAGGGTGTCCAAGAATTTGAAGAATATTTGAAGCTCTTTTTAGAGAGGCCTCTCTGTTTTTATGTTTTATAACATAAAATTCATTGTATGAGTCACAGCAGCTTGTCTAAGGGCTGATCTAATCAAAGTCCTATTTTTCCAGTAGATGAAGCCTCATGAAGCTCTGGGGCTTTCTTTCAATTTGTGCCGAGCTCGTGAGCAAGAATTGGGCGGGAAGATTGGCATTGATGGAGGTCAGAAGGAGAAGAAAGGAGGAACAGAAAGAGAGGAAGAGACAGAGACAGAGAGAAAGAGGGGAAAAAGGCCCTTGCTGGAGAGCCCTTGCTTAACTGGAGAGCCCTCAAAGTTGTTAATCATTGGAACATTCAGCCCCAGAACCCAGACTCCAGTCAGATTGGATTAAGATGTTTGTCCTCGTGTTTAGGAAAGAGGAACAACAGCAGGCTGAATGCACATGTTTGATGGGCCTTATGATGATTTCTTGTCTTCACACAACATTTGCAGTAAAACGGCCTTCATCCTATACTTCTAGGCGGTTCAAAAGCACAGAAAGCATTGTCTCACATTCAATCCAACTTTTTCAGAGATCAACAGCTCCTCCTGGTGGCGTCTTTTTTGGGTTCATTGTCAACTGAAATGTTTCCTTAGGATGGGGAACTGTTTTTGTATATGACCTAATCTTGCCAGAGGCCTGGACCTCATGCAGAACTGCTCCAAGAGTCCTCTTGAGAATCATCATCAAACAAGTAGGCAAACCAATCAATCTCCTAAGAACAAAAGGGTTGATGCCGTCGCATGTGTTCAGAGTTTGTAGAAATTGTTGACTGGACTTTTTACCCAAAAAGAGCCAAATTCTTACCCAAAGCTATCTGCAGACCACTGTTAACACGTTCATGTTCATTTACTATCATTAACCTCAATAATTACGACTCACCTCAAAATGTTCATGTATCCATTCACAGAATTGTGTATCAATTATCATTATTTTCTTATTATTTATTGCATCTGCGTATAAACATAAGCATTCTCTCATAATTTCACCATTTATTTAAAGTTTTTGTCTTTTAGTTTTCCTGCAGAAGTTGGTGTCCCTGAAATGACAACTCTAATTCTAGATATTCATATATGAGACCAATCTAGTATTGATTTAATGTCTAATAATTGAACTGCCATGTAACGGGGAAAAATCAGATGCCCTCTGGATTAATAAAAATACTGCAAAAGCAGAGTCTTTTAAAAGCTGGGTCCTTGAAAAGCCAGTGAAAGAAAAATTGTATGTGTATGTTATCATCATTTACTGAAAATCACTTTGTGTGAATGCTTGTAAGATTATATCTGCTTCTTTTAGACAATGAACACGTGAAAAAGAAGTGAGGATGTTGAGGCATTTACAACGCTGTGACCTTTAAGTTATGGCTGTTGTTAACTAACATTTGTATTTTTTTACTGAACTCATAACTCACTGTCTGAACTTTTCCACTGAACTTATGCAACTTAATAAATGTTTTCATTTAACTTACAGGTTGTTTTCAGAACAGTGTGACTTTTGACTTGATAAGCAGGAACCTGATGAACCGCGAGGCTCTCTGTGATCTGCTGGCATCGACCACAAATTCAACCTTTGCCATACTTGGTTATTGTTTTACTGCTTACCACTTTGTTTTAAGGTGTTGACTCCTTCAAAGTAAAAGATTTAAAGACAAAGACTACACTCTCTGTTGTCCTTCTCAGCTGACTGCAAGAATTTATTTTCTGACAGCTAAGAACTTAAAAAACTGGGTCCTCAAAAGACAAAATCCTCCAAAGCTCAGCCCTTCAAAGGCTGGGTCCTTCAGAATACAGGTCTAGCTGAGGCTGGGCCTCTAAAAGACATGTGCTGCGTCCGAACTGCCCGCTCGGATACTACATGCTACTGCTACGTGCTACTGCTAGATCCTACTCCTACATACTAAAAACGTTGGCCCAATTCGGACACACTACACGAGCGGTGGGGAAAGACGACCCCCGCAGGCAGAGAGTAGGTACTGCGCCCGTGCAGACAGTGGTAACTGAAGCCCTTCATCTGCGGGCCTGGCTGTAGTACTGCAGCTGTGCAGTTTAATGATGGAATAAGTGAGCTTTACCTCCATGATGTCGCCACTTGCTCATAAAATGATTACTTGGGCAAATATGACACCATGACATGACAAAGAAATACAACCGCACATTTTTTAGGACAGTGTGTGAAGTTACATGAAACTTACATCTGTACTGCTGCGGTCCCGCCTGCTGCTGCTGCTGCTCCGACATGGTGCGCGCTGCTGTGGCCAGCCGGCGTTCGCGACGCATCTAAATAGGAAGCAGATGGTGGCGCTAGCATCACATGCGCTTCTACAACTTTTAAGAGGACGAAGAAGAAGCCCGCGGTGCATTTTGGGTCAGTAGCATGCCCGTAGGATGCACCGAGACCAACCTACAATGTGGGCATGTCTAGCATCTGAAGTAGTATCTGAAGTAGCATGCTACTCGCTCCGGTGGCCAATTCGGACATGCTAGATACTACTTCGACTACTACTTGGCAATTCGGACGCAGCTATGGACTTTCAAAGGCTTGGACCTTCATCAGCTAGATCCTTCAATAGATGGGTCCTTTAAAGACTGGGTCCTTAAAAAGCAATAACCTTGCAAGGTGGGGTCCTTAAATAGCTGGGTTTACAAGAAATTCTTCAAAAGGTTCAAAAGGTTTGTGCGAGAACAGACAGAACCTGTAATAACAGATTTTAACACATGGGGGCAGCAGAAACAAACAGTTCGTCTGCAAACCTACAGATGAATACGGGCAAGTATTGAATCTTACACCTGCTGAATGTTTGTCCAGGTCCTCTTTTTCTCCACAAAGTCCCAGGGACAGGTCTGGCTCTCTAAAATACACTTTGCATGCTGACCTGTCAAAGTTGAGTGAATTATTTTCAACACTCACAAACCAAGAAACCAGACACACATTTAACCCCAAACTACCGGGCAAATTCTTGACCTTTGACCCCTGAAAGGAATCACAAGTTAACCAGCTGATATTTTAGACCAGATGTCTGTAATTTTGTCATTTTTTCAAGCGTGGTTGTGTGAGGTTCTTGTCGGTCATGATGTATGAAAATGTAGGAATATAGTTTTATGATGTTTTTGTCTTCTGTCTCTTGCGCAGTACATGTTGCTTGTTTGTTGTGTTATCGTTGTTTCGAGTTCTCTTGACATAAAAGGTTATAGTTAGTTTTAACACTTATATTCGTTTGTTTAATCTATTCTTGTTACTGTGGAGGCTGCTGAGCATGAGCGGCACTCGAGTCTGAGACAGATTTCCATAAGGGGATAATAGAATGTAGAGTACAACCCATCACAGTGTTTTACCCAGTATCATATTGTATTGTTGTTGGGATGAGTTTCTTCAGCCAGTCATATTAGCCTCTAGAGTGTTGGAGCTGTGTCACTCAAATACCCCAGACACTTTGGTGTTAGATTGCTGGAGACGGGGGCCTCCGACAACCATCCCTGACCGAGGAACCCTGTACACATTATTTACATTATATTAGGTCCCCAAAATATGTTTTGCTATGGTATTTCCTTCTTGGGACCTTCCACATGTTCACCTAAGGCTTTTTAAAATATGTTGTCCTTTGTTTTTACCGTACATGGATTTCTCTTAGGGTCAACTAAATATCAACAGTATGTTTAGAGTTGTGTACAGCTATATTTGAACGGTCTCAGACCACTCTTTGTTACACTTGTGGCATGATGAAGCTGTAACCCAGATCTGCAGCCAGTAAAGCTTGTCAAACTGACCCTTCGTGTGGACCTTCCATTCTTTCAAGTGTGAACCTGGGCTAGGCATCCTTACAATTGTAGAGCATCTCATTGAAAAGTGGAATTTTTTGTTGTAGTGAATCTGTTCAAGTTCCCAAATGTATCAAAAATTAAAAGAAAAAAAAAAAATGTTGCGTAAAGTTGTGCACATTTAGAATAACATTGTTTTTTTTCTTTCTTAATATTAAGCTTTAAAACATTAACAAAGGTTTAAAGTCACTGTTTTTGAAATTATACTGTATATAGAGAGATATTTGTGAATTATGCCATGAGTGTTTTGGAAAATTTATGTGTAAATGTTTAATCCACATGCTTTATCTAAAGCTAAATATTGCACATCTGTACAAGATATTCACAAAAAGGAAAAAGTTAACTGTCAAAAGTCTGCAGGGAGAGATTTTTTGAAAGACAAGCTAAGCAAAGACTTTGTCCACAAGGGGCGCTAGAACTGCCCTGAACCCAATATTTCTTGAGCTTAAATCTGAATTATGTTCAAACTTAAACTAAAGGTTAATGTTAGATTTACATGTTCAATTTAAGATCTAAATATGCAATAATAATTGTGATTGAATGTTATATCTACATGTAAAGTGTAAAATATTTGTTATTTCTGATACTAAATGCATTCAAATCTTACTAAACAACAATAAATCTAAATGTTATACTCCTATATCTAAATGTTAAATACAATATTCAATGTAAACATAATTCTTAGTATTAAATATTAATGAAAAATGACTATTTTGCGAGTGGAATATTATTTGTAAATGTTCATCACAAAGTGAAATCTTTATCACAATTTCAAATGTGAATATGAAATATTAAAAATTACATGTTTAATGTTCAAATTACATGTTTAATGTAAAATTCAAATGTTGATTTGGCTTAATGTTGTATCAAATCCTTAAATATAAATTTAAATGTTAAATTGATCAGTATAGATAGAAAATTCACCCCCTTGTCGGTGACACCCTGTGAGTTCAGCTCCTGCAGACCCCTGTGGTCTCTCTGCAGACTGCATCAGCTGCTGGAGTCCTGAAGTTTTTCTCAGGACCAGCAGGTGTTCTCATGGTCTGGCTAGCTCTAATTGGAGCAGAGCAGCAGGGTTTCCTCTTCCAGGAAAGTCTCAGCCTCCCTGTTGGTTGATGTCACACAATCATGCGTTTCATTACCCCGAACAAACCCTGAGCACGCTGCCTGTTCACAGCAGAACAAACAACAGGTCTAAAAACAGTTCAAGCACTCCAGCAACAAGACGCTTTTTCTTTCTCCAAAGTTCAATGTCTGCAGAACAGTTTGGTCGGATAAAAACTGTTTGAAATCTGTGCTGCAGCTGGAAATATGTGTTCTGGGGCTGAAATCCATTCATGATCACTCCCTGCAGATCTTTTTAACATGCAGACATTTAAGAAATAGCAGGTTTAATCCTAAACCCTGCTCAACAGTGCAAAACTGTTGTTGTTCAGAGATTAAAATCTTTGTATGTTTGTCTTATTTCACGTAAAAATGTCTCACTAGCGTCAATTTAAACAAGCTCAGAAAAATAGTCTTATTTGAAGATATTTATCACCAAAAACAAGATTTGAGTTCAGCTGATGGAAAAAAGTTACTGATCAAGTTCTTTAAACAAACATGTTCCTAAAATGGAGGAACTTCAACTTAATTTCAAGACACTTAGAAATATTTTTTTCGTGTTACACTGGCAGATTTTTGTGTATCATAGCCTATGAAGACTTAGACATTTTTGACTAGAAACAGGACAAAAAACAAATATATTGATAAGACTCACTGATATTATCCTCACCATAGGCCATGCATCATGTATCATGCATCATCTGGTGATCATAACTCTTTGAGCCCACTTTGATTTGTACAAAGCTTTATGGTTTTGTGGCTTTATCATTTCTAGACCTGGCCCCCTGAAGGGCTCTGTGTAGACGTGTATTTGATGGTAAACCTTGAATATTCTCACACAGTCCCTCTACTGATTGCTTGTTTTGTTCCTGTTGTCGCGCCCGCCCTTTCCTCCATCAATGCTGCTTTTCTCTCCCGTTTTCTCAGGCACAGCTGTTTTTAAGATCTCAGTGCTGTTACATGAGAGTCAGTGCTGTTTAATAAAGCCGTCACACTGTCAGACGGTGAGTGTTTTCTCTTCATTTACTGTCTTCTTTGAATTCGTGGACTGTTTTTGTGCACTGATGGCACCCTGAGGGAAGAACTAAGTTTTATTTACGCCATGTTCTTCCATAAAATCTTTATATTTGTTTCATTGCTTTTCAGTTCTAGGGATTTTGGGTGGTCAGTCGTTTTCATAGAAAAAGCTGAAATGTTCATATTTTGGATCACTTTAGGCCTGGGAAAGCACGCATTTGACAATCCTGTTGTTGTTTTATATATAAAAATAATGTTTACTCTCTACTGATAGCACTGTGGTTCTTTGAAGACTTAAAATCCAGTGAAGGTTGAACTCTCCGGCAGGCACTCGGCTTGATCATTTAATCGAATTTTGACAAAACCTCGCACAGGCTCGGTGCCTCTGGATGTCTCTTTCGAAACAAATTTATATTTTTATTGGCATCAGTGGATTTACACACTCTTCCATTTGAGATGGAGATGTTTTCTTTATCCCATTACAGACCAGAGCTCTGAATCTGAGAGCTGGAGCAAAATGTGATCTGTCCCGATAAGCCAATAAATGCTCCTTCATCAGTTTATTGTTCAAATCCATTAAAGAAGCACTCTCCTGAGCAGAGCAAACACTGACAAAGAAACACTCACTTATCCTAAAACATAAGAAATACGCTCAACGTCACAGGCTGAATCTTAAAACTGTATAGTATTTTTGCACAAGTCAAGGAAACAACTTTCAAACAACATTGAAATGTTTTCCTCAGCTTTAAACGGCAGCAGACTAATGAATTTAGGAAGGTGAACCCGACAGAGTGAAATCTGCCAACACAGGAGGTCTTCAGGCCTGAAGTGTCTGCAGGGAGCCAGGAGGATGAGACGGTTCATGTTGATTAAATCTGCCATATGCTGGCACTGTCTTCACGTCCCAGACTGCATGTCCCACAGCACAGCAGATGTGACAAACTACCAATTGTTTAGGAAATGAAATCTATCAGGATGTGAACATGAGAGAGCATGAGAATCAGCCAATTTCTGCAGCACTTCTATCCCAGGCAGGTTTGGCAGACAGCAGAGTCGGAACATTTGCCAAAGGGAGGCAGCTACACCTGGTCATCTGTCCTCCTTTTCACTTTTTTGATCTTTGCATTTCAATGTTGTTCAGAAATCACACTATTACTCCATTTAAGAGCTTCCAGGTTTAATTAAAGTCATGTTAGATTCAAACAATATACAAATTTAATGATGAAGCAATTTACATTCAGATAGCCACTGATTCTAACCAACAATTCTGCCATGAATAACCATGTGGGTCGTCCGTCCAGGTTTGTGCTTCATGTTAGCTGTCATTGCTATGGCTCCCTCCACACAAGTAAGAGTTCCTGTCTCTGAACATGTTTCATGTTAAAGATTTGATGTCAGGGTCTTTCTGTTAATGCAGACCAGGGTATGCCTCACTCACGACAAAGTCTGAGAAGAAAGTTTTAAAAGGGATATTCTGATGTAAAATTACTTTACGGTCAAACACACCATAACACCAAGTTAGACGCCCCCTTGACTGATGAATGTTGCCGACTGCTTGCTTCTCTAGTTATACCAAGTTTAGTAATGACCACACGATAACAATACACAGCGGTCGGAGGAGCCAAACACAAACCTCAATCAGTACGCCACTCTACAGCCACAAATAATGCTCAGAACAGCACCTAACTTCATCAACAGTATGTATAGGGTCCTAGCCACAGCACTAGCCACCAAACATCTTTTTAACTTTGTCTGAATTCTTCAACAAAGAGACTAAACACAACTCACCCACTCTCTTCCAGCAGCTGCTTGTTTGTAGCAAGACCTTGGGCCAGTCCATTACGGACTACAGCGGGGTGACGCAGCTCAAGGAAGAACATTTATGATTATTACTTTATCATTTCCTTGAAGTAATAATCATCATATCAATCATTTTGCACTGCAGACACGGTAGTTCTTCTGCCTCAGCGTCTTGGTCTGATTGCATTTCCATGAAGAAATGATGTTTCATACCAAGACCCACAAATAGTCCTCCTGTATACTCATTCTAACCCATTAAGAAGTCGGCCATTTTGATTTGAATTTTTAGTTGACCCCCTGAAAGGTTGCATTTGTGAATGAACTTGTCCTACAGCTGTTTGATCAGGTCTGGTGTCACACAGCATCGACACTTTGAAGTTAGCTTGTAAGGGGTGGGGGGTGGGGGGTGTTATTCATATTTTTTTGTCAAAATCTATTCTTCCTTTCTGATACCTCTTTAATGTCTTTACATGATTTTCAGGTTGAAAAAAAAAAACCCTGTTTCTCACTTTGCTGTATTAAAATACCATTATTCCAGCCTCAGTCTAAAATCCTCTGTTTTGGTTGCCGTCTCTTTAATTAAAGATCAAATTCACAACCCTAACCACATGTAAAAACAAGTATCTTACTGTCTGTGTGCTAAAAGTTAAACATGCACTCTGATAGTCCCAGTCTGAATGGATCCACGGAGACATTTAGCTCATGATAGTTGAACCACCTACTCTTGTTTTTTTTTTTTTTCTTAATCCTCTTCTGGACAAATTTAGATTTGCTACTCGTCTTACTGCTCGAAGAGTTGCAGAACAAATTATATCAAAATGTGCAGTTTGATCGGGATTGGTGTGCTATTACTTTTCTCTATTGTATTTGAGTTTTTAGCAACGCAAGTCATGAAAAAACTTTGGCATTGTTGTAAAAATCAATACTTGAAAAGGAACGTTTGTTGTAGGTGTGCTCCTTGTATATAATATCACAATGCTACTCAGATTGATTATTTGAAATCTCTAAAGAATCTCATCATAATGATGTACACACCCTGGCAGTAGCCCCCCGCGGCCTTTTCAAAATTTCCCAGAGGGAATTCTCTAGTTTTTATTTGTTCCACAGAAGTCCTTTCACACAGAGCTTGCTTCACAGAATCTGCATATCAAGACTTGAGAGGCCCACTCTGCTGGAAAAGCAATAATCTCTATGAGGACTGTCCTCAAAGGAGTTACGAATTCTTTACTGCTGCTAATTAGTCCAGCATCTTGGAGGATCCCCGAAGACCCTGTCAGTTCAATCTTGTGATGATCCATACACAAGGTTTCTATTTTTTCCTCACTCTCTGAAGTCTCCGGAGTTTGTAGTTGGAGTGGAGGAACTCTCCGGACTCTTTGGTCGATATCATCATCATGGAGCAAAGACTTGGTGAGTCTTTGGATCAATAATTCCTCAAACTGCTTTAGCAGGGATTAACCACTCCTCTGAGGGAGCTTGTGAGGTCAAAGCTCGGCTCATTTAACAGCTAATTAGAAGCTTTCTATCCAGCATATGGTTCATGTGAAGTCTCTTCAGAGCGTACAGTTAATGCTGAATGAGCACATGCTGGTCAGTGGGAATACTGCAGCTCAGCTTTGGCACATAATGAATGAGATGTTCGGTTTGTAGTCTTTTCGCCTTCTGAAGATTTTTTTTATTTTTGTTCTGATCAACACTGTCAAACTGGTTGCAGTTTATTAATCCATTTGGGTATTGTCGATTTATCATCGAATGATATTTTCCTCCAATATTTGATCATGCAAGGACAACTTTTTCCCGTTGGTGTTCATTTCTAGCTAGTTATAAACTATTGTGTGTTGTGCAGTGACCAGGCTTCCGTTGTTCTTGTTGCTGTGTGTGTGATGCAGCGTAGAGCAGACAGCACTTCAGGTTCCTTCATAAACAGACTCTCTGATTATATTTACCAAATTCAATCACTGTGACACAGACAGATGGACCGGCTGTCAGTGGAGACTCTCTTCATTTGTTAGCATCAGCAGACATGCGAGCCCCGAGGTGATGACAGGGCTCTGTGAGTGGAAACGGAGAGGAAGAGGAGGAGGAGACGTGAAGGGATGGAGCACAAACTGAGAAGAAGATTCAACAAGAGAAAGACAAAGTTTGCTTCCACATTATTGTGTTTTCATAAATTTTTAATAGGAGGACGGTTGAGGGACAGTTTACAGAGAACATAAAGGTCCCTATGTACACAATCCAAAACACACAGTCCAAAGCCCATGGTGCATGGTGAATTAAGATGTATTTGACAATATTTCCCCCCAGATGTACATCCCATTAGCCACACTGAAAAAAAACAATTCATAAGAATTACTTAAAAAATATATTGTAACTATTTGCACGCAAATGATAAAAGTCAAATTTAAAGCTGCAATATCAAGGAACACTCACTTGTCAGTATCAAGTAAATTTTACTTTCCATAAAACATAACAGTTGTGAAGATATTCAGTAACATTTACAAAACTACATCCAAGTTTTAAGTTTAAACAAATTTTGTAAAGTCTACTTGAGGTTCATAGGCAGGAACATCATTTTACTCAAAATTTTAAGTACATTTTATATCGCTGTAGTATTTGCTGTTATGAAGTCATTAAGTAGATATTAATTCTTTTCTTGTGCTTGACATTTTAATTTACTTGGTTGATCAGAACTCATATAGCGCTTAATCAGAGACCCTCAAAGTGCTTCATGTTGGATACACCACTCATTTGCTCACACAGTCACACCCTTAAAGGCCTTGGTAGTGACAGTTGCCCTGAGGCAGACTGACAGAAATGTAGCTTCTAATTTGCACCTTTGGCCTCTCCAAACCACCACCACAAAACACTCACATTCATGCACCAGTGGAGGACACACACTGGGAGCAAGGTGGGTTAGGTGTCTTGCCCAAGGACACAACAGACAGACTAGGAATAGTGGGGAATTGAACCACCAACCTTCCGGTTATTGGACAACCGCTCTACCTCCTGAGCTACTGCCACCCTGTGATCCTGTAATGTCCGGACTCGGAGCAGAGCCAGCCCTGTTGTTCCAAAACACTACACTTACAGAGTAAAGTTTATGTAGTATTTGTAGGTTTATGTACAACTATTAAACATTTAGATAGTGAAACTTACTCTTCCCCCATTCTAGTCCTTACTGAATCTTAAAAATACAAGGTAGAAATTACGGCAGTTACTCTAATAGAGTTTACTGCACCAAAAAGTTAATTTTTCAGTGCACTTGCGAGCATGTTTTGTCAACTGTTTTGACACACAAAAGGTCAACCAGGAGAAAGGGGTCATAGTGCCACCTTTACTGTAGTGGAGATGTACATACCACAGATTCACTTCTTGCATAACTGAAGTATAACCACAGCTGGACTTGTGCATCAGAAAGGATCTAATGAAAACTGGTGTCCGGTGGTGTATGATTTGGTCTTCTTTGCTTTCATACCTCAAAAACCTCACACGGGTTTGCTTTGAAACAAACAGAGACCAAGCTCAAGCGGACCAGAGTTTGCATGTTTGGTCCACTCTAAAGTTAGCTCTCCAGACATACCAGACTATCTGAGGAAACAAGCAAGGGTTTGTTTTAAGTGTACCAAACAGCTTCTGGTCTGGATGTGACTTGAGTTAGTCACCAGGAAATAAGCAAAATGAGTGGGTCACATTTTTCACTCTTGATTGATTATTAGTGCGTTGTATCCACCTTAGCATATTCTGGTGATTTCAAATATTTGTTAATACATGGTCAAGAATCAACAGTTTGAAAATCAGCCATGGCAGCCAGTAAGGTTGAGTCAGATCCAGCTGACAGCTGTCCGTGCTGTCAGGATTCATCCCCTCTCCATCTCTGCTCTGTCCTGTCTGCATTTTTTTCTCTTCAAAATATTAAAATGAGTCGTCTCATATGTGATTTCAATGAATATGAAATCTATTCAAATTAAAGCGAAAGGAAAAGATTCAACACTCAGGCCCTTAATCTGGCTAGTTTCGGCTCTGTGCGCTGCCCTCTGTTGGTGAATTATGGATGAGAGAGAAAATTAAGGCTTGTTGGGAATTTATTGTGGAAGTGCTGACAGTGTTAGGTAGGCGCAGGTAGCTGAGAAATACAAAGAGATGGTAGAAAAATGCAAAGTATGATGGGTAAGAAGCAGACAAAGAAGATGAGGAGCTGCAGGAGTCTTTGTGCTTCAAACTCACCCTGAAACCAAGAAGAGATGAGTGGGCTAAGGACAAAGCAGACTCACAAAGCGAGGCTGAAAACATGACGTGTGATCGGTTCGAGCCTGCAGGGTTGTTATCACACCTTCCTCCTCCTGCCTCTGTAATGCTGCAGCCCACGTCTCACGCTGCGCTCCAGTCCTGTTTGAAGATGTCCATGAGGGAGAAGAAATAAAAGTCCCACCAGCTTTTTCACACCTACTGTTTCCTGAAAGTGGAGCTGGGAATGAAAGGCAGAAAGAGATGTCAAAAAATAGAGGAGGAGGTAGAGAGGGGGCAGAGGACCAACACTCTCATCTGAAACATCTGAGCAGTGTTCACTTGAAAAAGACTTGTGTGTCTTTTTCTCAAACCCCTCCAGAAGAAAGAGTCTCCTCAGGATAGGATACGTCAAAGCAACCCGGCTGCTTCTGGTGAGGGCGTGGAGCGGGGGTGTGATTGAACACCAGCAGATAAAATAATGTTTTTCTGCTGAGAACACCCTGAGGAGGCCAGAAGGAACAAAACCAACACTTAGCTCTGAGCGTTAGAGCCAGAAATGACTTCACTCAGTCTGTCTGAACTGAGAAAAGTCTGAAAAATGTGAGTTTAGATGACCATCTGATCATAGGACAGCCTCTGAAATTTTCCTCAATACTAAATGCATGACTGAAGTACAAGTTTGAAGTGATTGTGGTTTGTTTAAGTGCCTTCTTTTTCTTTTTTTCAAAGTAGAGAAATGTCTCGGTCTGTCCTGAGAGAGGATTTCAGTTCAGGGTCTCCTTTGTACTATTTTTTGTGTCATGATGCTCCAAATGTTTTCAATGGTGGACAAGTCAGGACTGCAGGCAGACCAGTATGTAGGACTCTTCTACAGTTCCATGCTGTTGTAATCCCTGTTGTCAGAATGTGGTTTGTCATTGTCTTGCTGAAATATGAAGGTCTTCTCTGAAAAAGTCTTTGTCTGGATGTCAGCAGATGTTGCTCCTAAACCTGTAGATAATGTTCAGCATTAATGGAGCCTTCACTGATGTGGAAGATACTCATGACATGGACTTGTGGTGATAATGTGTGGTCACTTTTGGTTTATCAGTACACAGGGCAGTTTTTCACCAGTCCACCTTAAATGGGCTCAGGTCCAGAGAAGTCTTCGGTGTTCCTGGATCCTGTTTCTATCTTGTTTTCCTCTTTGCATGGTTTAATCTAATTTGTGGATGCAATGATGAACTAAGTTTATCTCTCACAGAGAGGTGATTCTGGACTTGGCGTAAGGATAAATTTTTTTTTCTGTATTATCTCAGTAAATCAACAGGGACAACACAATAAGCTATCATTGCATCCTCTTAAGGTAAGGAATTACACAAGTTGAAGTATTTAAAGAATTACCATGAAGATTGGAGATAAACACCAGTAGAGCCTTTATACTAGGGGTGGTAGAAAAAATCAATACAGCACAGTATCGTGATATTTTGTCTGGGGATATATTGTATCGTCTCATTTACCAAGTATTGATTTTCAAATTAATTGCTAATATGAAGTCAAATCTATGATAATGGAAAAATAAAATCAACTGTTTGTCCAGTGAGGTTGGCAGAGGTGACATCATAGAGTAGGAGAAAGTTAGTACAACAAATATATATATACAGTATATAAGGTTTGTTAGATGTGCTACATGGAAATAAAATACTGTGTAAATAAGACAAACATAAAGGAAAGACAAATGCGAAATTAGCTAAACAGACGAAATAGTTGTATAAATCGCAATATATTGTACTGCAATACTCACTTTATTGCAAAATGTTAAAAATCACAATAATATTGTATCATGGCCCGAGCATTGTGATAATATCGTATCGTGGGGCCATTAGTGATTCCAACCCCTACTTTCATCAGATTTCTGATGGATTAATTTTGTTTGAAGACAGAAAACATTTTGACAAACAGTAATGACTAAAATGTTTAGATTCTTGGTTAAATTAAACTTTGAAAGGGTGAATAAAGTCTAAAATGTGACTTCAGCTACAAAGTATTGTAAATGTGCCAATATGAACACCAGACTGAACCTTTGCAGAGCTCCTGCTGATGTCTCATTGTGGATTACAATAGCTTTGACATTTCATGAGCTGCAGACACTTTTTAAAATTAGAAATTCTTCTTGCATTCTTCGTCTGATCATAAAATGCACGATTACTTTTTGTGATATAGCTGAGCAGTTATTAAAGCGCCATATGGCTTCATGCGGTTTGTTTTCACCCAATCGGGCGATTAAGGATGAGATCAATTAGGCTTTTAATTATCCTAAAGATGTGAGCAGATGATTTAGACCCTGCAGACTGAACTATAACTCCATTAACTCGTGCATATGTTGCTTTAAGTGTGTTTCTTTCCTTGCTGCACAGTTTCTGATTTATGAAATCCTTGTTAAGACTCCCTGGTGTCTTTTTATCTGCACTATGTTAGTGATTTACTGCTGACAGTGCGAAGTGTGATGGCGGCCTGCTTGCATTTACCTCGAGGAGCTCTACCCAAGATGCATCTGTGCCAGCTGGCCGTTTGATGTTCGCTGTGAAAGCCTCTTATTAGGATCAGTGGAAAACAAAATAAATAATCTGTGAGTGAACTGGAGCTGGAAACAATAGGCAGGAGATTTATCATAAAAACGCTGCTCTCACCTCTAAAGATTTCAGAAGGAGGCAATCATGTTTGAGCCGGTGAGAGAAACAGGAGAGAGGAGGTGTTTGTGTTTCTACTGCGCACATGGGGGAAATAACAGTATCTGAATGATGGCTGTGACAGAAGCTGATGTCTTCTCAGGGCTCGAGCGGCTCCAGTAATAAAGATAGTGTGGTTTAAAGTGGTTTCATTCCATCTTAAATGCTCCTTAATCTCTCCGTAACGTCTGCAGTAAAGAGGCTGAGAGATGTGGGGCTGTTTGTGCTTCCAACAGTCACATCAATATGAAGGAAGCTCCAGGAGTCTATCTCTGTATTAAACATTCACATGCAATAAAGTGCTTGTACTTATCTTGAGGAAATTACAGCCTACAGGAGCTTTCAGAGCTTTAAAGGCATAACAAGCTGATAAATATTGAGCTGCCTCAAGTCTGAACAGTGATGGTGATGTTTTTCTGGTCGTGAATAGCACTTTTCACAACTTACTTTTACTGTATCGTCAATATTTGGCTGTTCGACCTTTTTTTAAATCAATGCCTCTTGGTAAGGAGGAGCAGGAAGAGCTCCTTGGGTCTCTTCTGCAGGTGTCACCTTTATCACAGTCGTATCTTTGTTACTACACCTGGACATGGAGCCGTATGTTTACGTGTGCTCACATCTACACAAGATGACATTGATGCTGATCAAAGCGGGCAGTTATGTGTCAGTGTGACAGCCAGAGAGCTCATAATTTTCAGACTTCCTGGCCGCCCGCCCAGAGACGGACCATAAAAAACTGAGTGAGGTGTAATGAAGCTGGAAGACACACCTGCAGCCGAGGGGACAAACTCCAAGGACATCTCTGGACCTTCTTTTTCCCACCCTGTGTTTTTATTAAGGGTGTGATGATAAAATTAAGCTCATGGGACAAGACAAAGATTTAACTTCAATGATGACATAAATGACAGACAGTTTTGATTTTATTAGGACAAAAGCCAATCAATCAACATTTATTTATAGAGTGTAAAATCCCAACAAATGTTAACTCAAGATGTTTTACAAAAGAGCGAGACCAAACTCTTCCTAACTATTTACAGGAAGACCCAACATGATGACGAGATAAGATTGAGTCCCATCTTAGACGATGAGATTGATGCTTGTAGTTGAAGCAGCTGGAAAGCAGGCAGGTCCACAGCTGCAGGATGTCTACATTGGGGATCCTACAGCATGATGGAGCTCAGGGACTCCCAGTAAAGACTGTGTATTAGTGACTCTGATGAGACATGATGATTCAGAGCACTTTGAGCTGCATCTCATGTCATGAAAGGTGGTATACAAATAAAGTTAACCACCACAAAGGAGACTGTGAAATGTCAGCAGCCATCTTGACATCTACAGAAGAAGTCTGCACGTTTACTCTAGTATAATTATGTGCTATGAAAGTGAATATGCTGCTGCAGATTGATTCCCCACCCTTTAGTGTATGCAGCGTCATGTAACTAGGGACCACCCTAAGGATAATAAAAAGAGAGGAGACGACAAGATACTCTTTAGAGCGGTAAGAGATTGTAATTGAACGTATCTCTGTCCGTTCTCCTCGCGAGTAAGAAATCTAATACCATTGTCTCTCTCTTCTTTGTGTTTGAGTCATTTGTTGCAGGTTTTAGACCCAACAATGACACAGACAGAAAGAGGATGGAGGAGGAGGGGAAGGTGCTCAGCATGCCAGTCTAAACCTATAGCAGCATGAGTAAGAGCTGCTTCCTCCTGCTCCTCTCCCTGCTCTCCTCTCTCCTCCTGTGGCTGCCTGATAATTTTTACCGCTGTTGCAAAAGCTGCTGAAGATTCAGTCGTCCACCATGAATCTTAGTGGTAGCAGTAACTTCTTGGTGCTCCCAGACTTTTTCTCTCATGCAGATGGTGAAGTGGAAGTGAGAACTGTTTGAGGGTGCACTTCATTCAACACATCAACATAACAGTGGTACAATGTCAGTCAGTCTCCATCATGATCTTCTTATGATCATATCATAGCTAAAATTGTCTCCTTCCAGGAACCTGATTGGTGGATGATTCCAGCAGGTTGATTCAGAAATGCCTTCACTCGTAATGTATGTAACCTCAGTAACATTTGCATGCACAGCTCAACGTGTGCAATTCATGCTGCACATTAACATTGTTTACATTGCCCCGCGAGAACTCACATCAAATCCCCTTTGACATCGACTCCGCATGTAATACATTTGTAGGATTACAACATGAGGCGTAGGTCGCCAGGCTTATCTCACTTTGTCGATTCAGCACTCAATGTTGTAACGTGTGTAAGTTGTTTTTACATGAGCATCATAAATGCCTCACCTTGTCAGCCATGCTTACAGGCTGAAATGTTCATAACTGCTGATTCTCCTACTGATCTGTGGACTTTATCTGCAAACTGATATCATGCAGTTGTATTGTACACTCCTGAATCAATCTTAAAACTTCTTATTAAGAGTTTACTCAAAGGAAAGTGTAGGTCCGACCTGGAGAGCTCTGTTTTGAGCATTACAAACTGTAAACATGGCGTCTTGTACATTTTAAGTTGGCAAGTGGTAAATATTCTGAGTTCATTACGGTGTAATATTTTGAGTAGATACTATTGATGTAATACATTGTGTACAGTTAATTTTTCAAGTCCATGTAATTTAGTATCATTCCATCTAATCATTTAAGTATAAAGAAGACATAAATATGAAGTTAAGGGAATTAAAAAAATAGATCGAACTTAGAATACAGATTTAGTCAACTGAACACATATTTTTTAAGTATAGTGTAACTCAAAAAAATTATCAGCGTAACTTAAAAGTTCTTATGTAATCAGTTATGACAAAAATTTTGAGTTTTCTGAACTTGTTGGGGTTTACAGTGTGTGCTGCAGCAGTAGAGATAATTCAGATGAATGTTTTAAAGTTTTTGAGTCTTATAAACACATGCTTAGTTACAGCTGCATGTTAATGTGATTCTTCTTGTCTCCCTGCAGCGGATATCTCTGTCTTTCTATTCAGCGTACAGCAGACGAGAGGTTGCTGGATCAGGCTTTGAACCTTGACCCCCTTTTGCTCAAGGGAGATCTATTCTGCTGGTAAGAAAAGCATGCTGTTAAGACATAATTATTATCATGTCCTCATAGTCCAAACTCAAAGAGTGAACAAAGTGTTCACGATTTCTAAAAAGAAAGTCAAACGCATTTTAGTCAGACTACATGAAAAATGTTTGCTCTCTCTCAGACGATCTTATGAGTGACAAGCCAGACTGTGGTTTGTCATTGTCTCTCTGAAATATGAAGGTCTTCCCTGAAAAAGTAATTGTCTGGATGGCAGCAGATGTTGCTTCAAAAGCTGTTTTTTAGTTTTAACCTACTTTAGGAATAGAGCAACAAACTGTGTTCACAGAAAAGGATTTTTGGGAGTGACGCAGTAATTTCCACTCCAGAGTTCTGTCTGTTTTTAATAAAATGCTGCCTGAGGGCCTGAAGATCAGGAACATCCAATCTTGGTTTTGGTTCTTGTCCCTTTAATACAGAGATTTCTCCAGATTCTCTGAAATGACTGTTTGACCACTAAAACTTTTTCCTCAGCTTCTTCCCTTTTTTTGGAACGTGTGTTAAATACCTACTCCAATGAAAATCATGTTTTTCTTGTTTTTCATATGTTCATATGTCATTTTTCTGATGTTACAGGACATATCACAAGAAAACTAAATGTGAAATTGCTTTTTTGAGTATTTCTTCATTCAAATTGCTGTGAATCTGTGGCAGACCCAAACGACAGGTTCAGAAAAAGCGAGATTTCATATGTAACCAATCCAAGCTCCACCCTGGAGTTTACATCGTGTCCCTAAAGACATTTGTGTTCGAAAGTTAACGTGAAGACGAGTTTGGTATGGTATGGTATGGTATGGTATGGTCTTTATTGTCATTGCAACTGTGCACAACGAAATTGCATTAACAGACGGGGAAAGTACACACAAGAGGGAGGGAGAGGAGGAGGTAAAAAAAAGAGACTACTCTCATTAATATGAGTGCAGTGACAAAAAAAACCCTCAGCAACATGAGCACATTACTGACACCACATACACAGAGATTCGGAGACATGCTATGGTTGTGGGGTGGGGGTAGTGGAATGGGTCATCAGTGATGGTGGGAAGCCCACGGGCGCCGCCAGTAAGGGCGTTGGGTGGGGGAGAGGTGAGTGTGTGCGTATTTGCATGTGTGTGAAGGTTCATGGATGCGTGTGTGCGTAGGCCCAGGAGGTCTCTGCTAATCAGAGTCTCAGAGCTAATCGCTAATGATCTACTGGAGCTCTGCAGAAGAAAAGTCCTTAAGAATTACACAGGTAACACAATTTTTGGTACAAACTTCATAATCACAATTTAAAGACCACTTGGAACACTTTAAGTAGTACGAAAAAAAAAAGATCGGAGTGGGACTTTAAACTGTGGTATCACAGCCATCTTAAGGTGTTGTGTAAATGATTGGTTGGCAATGGTGGTTTAACAGCAAGTCTAGTCGGCTGAAGGTGATATAAACCATGGTGTAAACACAGTACCTCAGTGAATGACCAGTATTGATAAGCGCTAAATCTGTCAGTAAGTAAGTAAAGGAGGGGGAAATGTGTGTGATTTGTGTGAAATGTGTTACTGAGAGCAGAGAAAAGGGTAATTAGCTGATGGCTGACTCAGGCTGCTCGCAGCTTTGTGTCGGGCGTGGATGGAGAAACACATGAAGCGTATCTCTTCAGGCATTATAAAACTCTCTTTATGGTCAGTTTGTGTAGCCCCGCAGATTAAGTTCAGAGAAAGACAGACGCTTTTTCTTCCTAGGTCTTAAATCCTGTTCCTCCTCGACTGGCTCAGTGGATCAATTCTCGGGTAGAGCTGAGATACCCCTGCTGTCAGCAGCCACAGGAAGGCTGAAAAGACTGGTGTCTAAAAATACATTACTAAGGGACTATTTCACCTCTGATTTAACGGCGCTCACAGAGCAGCATGACCGTTCTGCTTAAATTGCAGACTTTCCTTCCTCCACTCTGAACTGGCTCCCTTTGACGGCTTTAGTATTGAAGCTCTCAGTGGGCCGCAATCGCAGCCTCCGTAGGGCGATACAAAGCTCGCATTTGAAAATCACAGACAATCAGTGGTTCAGCGTATGATTCATCCAAAGAGTTCGTCCTCTGAAACTAGTCCCAGCATTTATCTCCAGAGAGCAGCACCACATGGAAATAAATGGTCGGTGTCTGGAGATGCTCTCTGTGTAGAGACACAAAGAGCCGTTTCAAATGTTGGAGAAAACCTGCAGCTGTGTAATCTCTGATTACTCTCCACAACAGAAAACCGACCAATCCTCGCATTTTTACCTCCGCCAAGGAGGTTATGTTTTCGGTAGCATTGGTTTGTTTGTTTGTTTGTCTGTAAGCAACTTTACAGAGACAGTAACAGACGGATTGACCTGAAATTTTCACCAGAGGTGCGTCTCAGCCCCAGGAGGATCCCATTACATTTTGGTGGTGATCCGGACAAAATTCTGGATACTGTGATCCAGAACACACAAAAATAAGGGTTTCGTTTGAATTTTCAATGCTGAAAGATAACCAATGGGCGGCACAGTGGTGTAGACAGGCGGTACAGTGGTGTAGTGGTTAGCACTGTTGCCTCACAACCAGAAGGTCCTGGGTTTGAATCCGGGTCAGGGTGTTTCTTGTTTTAGGAACATTATGAACAGTGAACATACCAGTTTAAACACAAATAAACGTTAATAAAAGACACATAACAGTAAAAGTTTTGGTGTGAATCACAATATAAGGGGGACATGAGCTGCTTGGTGGAGGTCTGCGCTCTCCGAGTGCTTTTCTAGTTCTTTATAGTTTGGAAGTGAACACAAAATGAAACAGCTGTGACCGCTGCTTGTGTTCTCTTGAGACAGAAACCTCTCTGTTACTTCAAATACATTTCCTGTATTGAAATGTGTTTGAGAGAGGATCCTGATAAAGAGGGATTATTAAAGAAGATGGATCTCATCATTCTTCATTTCCAAACAATGAAACCTCAGACTCACACACGCTCCTCTCAGGGTAGAAAAAACACATCATCTCCTGTCTTTGAATAACTGATTAACTATAGACATAAGTCACTATGATGAGGTATAAATTGGATAATATCAACACATATCAGCTTAAATTATTACAACTACTTTGTAAGAGAACACTTGACTCAATTAAAGGCATAGTTGATGATCTGAGAAGCAGTTGAAACCCCACACCCACAAACCTCTCCCCTCTGTGCTCCATGATAACTCCCCCCCCAAACCTGTATCGCCCTCCCAACGACACACCCCCTTTGGCAGAGCAAGAAGCGAGCACCACCTGCAGCTGCCTGGACAGCTACCATGTTGACATTGTAGAGACTAATAAGAGTAATTTATGTAACATGTGCCATGATAAGAGGCAAAAACTACCTGTTCAACAAAAACTCTGCTATTTCAGTGTCTGTTTCCAGGCTCAAATCCTGGCTGAGCTTTCTCCATCGCTCAAAGGATGACCCAATGTTATTCGAGTTAGATTCCTCGCTTAGTCGCATTTTCACTCCGACTCTACCCTTTCTTCTATCGTCTTGTGTTGTCTTTTGGCGGTGGGGCGAGCAGAACTGTTTTTTTTTATTTCGTCCTTCTCCATCACAGCAACTGTAGCGAAGCTGTTATGCTACTTCTAGCCGCTCAGAGCTCCGAGGAGGGCCGGGAGAGTCGGAGGAGACAAGTCGGAACTACAGGAGAGGGGTGTGTCGAATACAGCGAGGTGATTGGATGGAGAGGCGGAGCAGGAGATTGACCAATGAGAGCTGTCCGGGACGGATGGCTCCCATTGGTCAAGGTTTTTGCAGCCCTGCACCTGCTGGAGTGAACAGATTTTTTCCATTCTGTTTTCTCTACACTTTGTGGAGATCGCACTGTAGGACCATGATCGTCATATAAACGAGGTTCGTAATAATAACCAATCTCTCCAATCGTCAACCATGTCTTTAACAGAGAGTTTACATCTGACACAGACGTGAGAAAATGAGAAATTTAAGTGCAGAAGGGAATATATGTCATGTGAGTTTCAATACTCTATTCAGATGAAGGCATGGCTGACAGGTGCCTTTAAGTGTCCTTTCAAGAAGGAGTAAGAGTCAAAAATGGTAATGTGAACCAAATACAACCTTACTTTACGCCTCAAATAACCTCCACAGAAATTATTATACAAAGGATGACATATGGAACTAATCAAACAGCCCAGGGTGCTCAGGAGGATTATCTACTGAGTAATCTTTCTATTCAATCTGTCTCTGTCTCTTGGTATCTCTTGAGTCTGACAAACACAGCCAAGTGACGATTCACCCCCTCTAGTAATTGATCTGGATGAGAATTACTCATCTGTAGCTTGTGTAATGACACCTCTGTCCTTATTAAGATGAGATGTATTGAGTAAACTCAGTGCAGTCATATCTTGATGACCTGATGGGACTGAAGTTTATACCCTAGAACCCTTTTCCCACCTTGCTGGAATTTCACAAAACAGTGCTGACAAACTGTATAACTTAACTTTTGACTCTTAACCATGAGTCACGTAAAAAATAAACGCACAAAGTCAAGTGCTGCATTAATTATACATTTAAACCCTGTTGATCTGCCTGTTACTGACAAACCACTTGATCCAATTGATATGGAAGACATTCTTTACATCCCTCCAAAAAGACTCAGTGCTTTTGTGGAAGAGTACAAAGAAACTTGAAATCCGATTGTTTTCTTCTGAGCTGTTTGATCTAATTTTCAAGATACAAACCCATTGATGATCTCAGCTGATGATGATCTTTGTAAGACACCTGATAGTGTTGACTTAAGTAAAGATTACATCATCTTGTCCTATAGATCGGAACAAACACATCTCTTGATTAAGACTTTGAAAATGAAGACAAACCACAAATTTCCACGGAAATAGAAAACTCTTGTTGAAACAAGCATCAATACTGTCAACAGCTCCTTCAAAACTATGGGCAATGCATGCAAATCATATGGGATCATGCATCGAATGTGCCACCTCATAGAGCAGTCAAAAAACGCTCACAAAATAACACACCTACAAGTCCAATTCTTAAGCCAGCGACTAACAAATATGGATTCACATTAGATTTAAGAAAAGTAGATGATGTGACAATACCCACAGCTCCGATTGTGAGTTATGTTTACACTATTTTAACCGCACTTGATTTATGCTCTGCATAGTTCTCTATCCCTGTACATGAGGACACAAGAGATTTATTTGCGTTTACATACAAAAATGAGCAATGTGTTTGGAAAAGACTACCTACAGGATTTGTGGATTTAGCCGCTGTTTATTCTGCTGCTGCCAATATGCACTTGTCTCAGTTAATTCTGAGATGTTGATCCTGTATATTGCAGTATTCTGATGACCTGCTTCTTTGCACAGAGACATATAAAAACTGCATTTAGTATTCCTTAGTCCTACTGACACATCTTGCCGAGAGAGGTCACAGGGCGAATCCGTCATGCTATCTTGGATACATTCTGAAAGATGGATGCAGGTACTTGCCTTCAGAACGTGTGAAGGCCATCAGAGACATTCAAAGACCATGAACAATACTCCTCCAATATCCTCTCTGAATCTGGTGAACTGTAGTTGAGCTTGGCAAACTGATTATGCCACGTATGGTTCTGTTTCACGCAAGGGGCTGTGAATTGGACTGATGAAATGAAACACGCCTTTTGTCACATCAAATACCTTCTCTGCTCCGCTCTCGCACTGGGGCCACCAGACTTCAACCTTGACTTTCATCTTTATGTGGCGGACAATAGAGAACTTACCTCTGCAGCTCTTGCACAGGCGCATGGTTACAAGAATGAGACCCATCGCATATTACTCAAAATAGTCCATTGTCCAAGGAGTGACCTGTGTTTGCGGGCAGTGGCAGCTGCAGCGATTACGATTTAAAAGGCATAGGCTGTTTTGTTAGGATACCCACTATAACAGAACCACATAGCACATGATCAGTCAAAGGAGGAGCAACTACGAACACAATTTGGCTGGAAATGCAAAATCTTACCATTTCTGCAGCTACTCATAGAAATCCAGTAACACATCTGAAAACAGATAGCCGATACTCCAACACGATTGTAAAGAATACACTGATTTAACATCCAGTCTGAGGGCTGATTTGCAGCAGACTCCACGAGAAAAATTGATTTTGTATTCGACTGGGATAAAGATTGTGATTTGGCGCTACATATAAAAGTTGATTGATTTTTTCATTGATTGATACTGTAACAGATCTGATCTGAGACCTAGCGATAAAACTATACTGGCAGGATATTCTATCGCTGATAATCACAATCAATGGAAATCATGTTTTTCTGTTTTTTTTTTTACATGTTCATATGGCATTTTTCTGATGCTACAGGACATATAATAAGAAACCTAAGCGCAAAATTGCATTTCTAAGTATTTCTGCGTTCAAATCACTGTGACCCTCTGGCAGACCCAAACAGCAGGTTCAGACACAGTGGGATTTTCTACCACACGAATCTATGTGCCACACAGGTGCCCCGCTATGGAGGCCAGACTCTGAGAAGTAGAGAGGACAATGGTGGAACAAATGTGTTAGCGGATTGAAATGGTCATAAGAAAACTAATTATGATATTAGCTTTCATCATGCCCCTGAAGACGTTAATGTCCATGAGCTGAATAGCTCCTATGTTACCTGCCACTTCTGCTGCACTGGCAATGTTAGGCTGCAAGCTAGCGTGAAGACTAGGGTGCAGATCAGCACTGTCTCCTCCCACGACTCAGAGGCGAATTGCTAATGGTCTACTTGAGCTCTGCAGACAGGACACAGGTAACTCAATTTTAGCTAAAAAAAATTCATGATCACAATTTAGAGACCACTGATAACACTTAAAGTAACAGATGGAAAAAGAAAACGATCAGAGTACGACTTTAAGCAGTCGCATTGATTAACAAGAACATGTCAAATTGCAGAAACTATAGTTGTAACTTTATACATCAATGCTTTTACTGTGGCATATGACTTAAACAAAATCTGGGAAAATAGAGATTTTTTTAACGACTGCCGATAACATTTCAACTTAGTAAAGGAATTGCTTGCAGCTGTGATGTTAGCTGATCAAATTACCAAAATAAAATGTGCAGGACATTTAAAATAAGACTTAGATGATGCCAGAGGAAAAAGTTGAACAGAAAAATGTGTTAAAATGCAGCGCCGAATCCATCACTTCCAGTTTGGTTGAATATTAACGAAACAGACATGCAACCCTCTAATTATTGACCTGATTTCATTTCAGAATCAAGTTCCTGAATCTGAAGTACAGACGTGGCAAAAGAATAACTGCTACAAAAACAGTGATCTGTACCAGATGTAATCTTGACAGAAATCCACATCTGTCCATGTTTCATATCCCCCACAAAGCCCAGGACTTTGTAGACTGCGCAACCAAAAAATAATCAAAGTTCATCATTCTAGAAGACAAATTAACAGAAAGGATTTTATCTAGACTAAAAAATAGAGAAGCAGAAGTCAGAACTGTACTTGTGAAAGTTTAAGACGCTCTTGAAATCTTCTTTTATTTTCATTATAAACCAATCTCCTGTGTATCCCGTGTGTCTGATTTTCAAAAAGGTCCTTTTTTGTCTGACTTCAGGTCAGATTCACCCTGAAATGATACCTGAGCTCTGTGAAGCGTCCAGTTTTTTCCAGTTGAAAGTCTGTAAACATTTAGAATACAAGTAAAAAGGTAACCATGAACAACTACAGCAGTTCAGATTTTTTGGCACAAAATTATTTTTCTAGCATTACACATTTTTAAAATTTGGCACTTAAAACATGTGAAACAAAGACAAAGAAAAAAAAAGTTCTATTCAATATAAGTTACATTCATTTTACCATCAGAACCCCTTAAAGGACATGGTGTGGAAATTTTGAGTGAATCCTGAGAACTCTTCACAACTTTTTCATGCAGGAAACCTTCCAACTTTAAATCGCAGGCTCAGTGGACCATCCGTGATGAGGAGACATTTGTAGAGTTAAAATTTTTGATCAGCCTCAAGTATAAAGTTACAAAGTCTGTGCTGACAGTTTTCACAAACATTTGAAGAGGATGTAAGTATGATTGTCAACTATATTTTTCCCTTTAGTGAACTTTGTGGACAGTCCCTTCACATTAAAACCTCTGCAAAGCTGGAATAAAGGCAAATGTAGGGCACCAAGCTCTCAGAACAGCTCTACCTGATGAAAACCAGGCTGTGTCTCTTTGTCTTTCTTGTTATGGTTATAAAGAGATGTCAGTTCTGTACCTGCACAACTTTTGCAAGATTTCCAAACTTTCTCAGGATTACCCACACATTTTTTACACTTCATGTCCCTTTGGTGCATCATAAAAAAGTCACATGAAAGAAAACTAATAACATCCTCTATGTGAGCGTCTCAAACGTCATGTTTTCCACCAAAGTGTGTGACAGGTTTCTGAGCTCTGCTGCAGATTGAACCTGTTTGTATCCTAGCAGAGCCAGCGTGTCATTGCACAGAGTCTGCACCGTCCTCACGATGTCGAAGCTGAGTCCGAGCCTCCAGCTCTCTGCGGTCGCCCTGGAGTTTCTTCTGGTGGAGTACCTGTGGTTCCACTCTGACGTGGAGGACGACACGTTACTCTTGGTGTTCTTTTCGATCCAAGTACGCACCCTGTCTTCCATGGTCAGACCCACGAACCTGTAGATCTCAGCAGCCTTCTTCTCTGGGTTAAACGCCAGGTCCTCGTACCGCACCGGCATGTACCGTCCTCGCAGCCATGCTAGTCTCTGCAGGCCGGTTTCTGCAGAGGCCGTCATGTCCTTGCAGGTGCTGGTGATCTGGGACAGGTCCACGTAACGGGGCTGTCGTCCTGTTGCGTTCCAGATTTTCCAAGCTCGAAACTGATCTGAAAATGCCATCATGCGAGAGGCGAGGACGGCCCTGGGGTCTCTCACCAGATGGATTATCTTCAGGTCCAGACGTGGGTCCTCAGTCAGGGTGCGCAGGTCACCCACCTCAGGGACCCGCACTGTCTTTATAGCTACATGTCCTCTTGACAGACATGACATGGAAGCTAAGGTGAGGTTCAGGGCTGCGCACTTCTTAGGACACCAGGCTTCATCAGGCAGATCTGCATCTCCCTCCTCTGAGCAGACAGGAGGGGAACAGAGCGCGTGGCTGGAGCTCCGGCGAAAGAAGGAGTTTGTGAGGTGGTCCTGGGGCTCCGGGCGGATGTAGTTCTCCATGAAGTGCAGGTCACAGGTAAAGAGGTTAAGGAGAAGGTCTCTGTAAGCTCCAAGGAGGGCTCGGCGGTCCAGGGAGCGACGCAGTCGGCTGCTGGAATTGGTGAAGGCCTGTTGGACATGGAAGAGAGGTTCAAACACATAGAAGACCTGAGGGTGCTGGTTCAGGAGCTGCCCAGTGAAGGACGAGCCGCTGCGGGTGGTGGCGAACAGGAGGATGTGTTTACGTGGGAACTCCACTGTCCAACCATCATCACATAACGACCTCCACCTGGAGTCTAAAGGAGAGAAACAAACAAAAAAAGAAAAACCATGAGAATTGGGGGGATCGGGCATTCTCAACAGCTGCCCCTACCCTTTGGAACTCCCTACCTCCCTCCATTAGACACTGCCCTGACCCCACTACTTTTAAATCCCTTTTAAAAACTCACTTATTTAAAATTGCTTTTAATATTTAACTGTTTTGTTCATCTCACTGTTTTCATGTCTTTGTCTTATTATCTTGAATTTAACATACTATGTAAAGCGTCTTTGAGTGTTTTTAAAAGCGCTGTACAAATCAAATGAATTATTATTATTATTATTAATTGATTGAGGGGTAGATGATACAGAGGGTTTGGCTGTCAGCTTGTATCGAACACAGGAGGAGGCAGACGGAGGAGCAGGAGAAGGAAGATGGAGAGAGGAGAGCAGGGAGAGGAGCAGGAGGAGAGAGGAAAGCAGGGAGAGGAGCAGGAGGAGGCCAGTGTGTGTGTGTGTGTGTGTGTTTGAAAGCCAAGTGTAAGGATGCCTAGCCCATGTTCACACTTAGAAGAATGGAAGGTCGACACGAATGATCATTTTGACAAGCTTTACTGGTTGCAGATCTGGGTTACAGCTTCAACATGCCACAAATGTAACAAAGACTGGTCTGAGACTGTTCAAGTTTATATAGCTGTCCACAATTGCAAATTTGCTGGCATTTAGCTGACCTGAAAGAGTCTATGTAGGATAAGAACAAAGGACAACATACCTAAAGAAGCCTTACTTGAAAATATGGAGAGCCTATATATGGGGAATGCCATCGCATAGCACAACATATTTTGGAAACCTGAGTGATGTCAAAAATGTGTACAAGGTCCTTGTTGAGGATGGTTGTCAGAGTCCCGTGGCTCAGGGAATGTAACACCAACATATCCATGGTATCTGAGTTACATGGCTTCACCACCCTAACAGCTGACAGGATTGGCAATAGAAAATTCTCCTAACACCAAGCGACAAGGGGAGTGCATGATTTTTATATAATCAAGCAGCCCTAATAGTACCAATGATAAACTGCTTTATGAGTTGATTCCGACTGAGCGCAGGTCTTCTTTAAATATCACCTGCTGACATTACATGCCACACAGAGGTGTCTCATCTGCTTCTGAGCCAAAAGCTGCAGACATACTCAGCTCCATGGGCCTGTATATTTGTTTTTATCTGTATGAGTCAGCTTGATCTTTGTCTTTTGTTTTGCTAACTGTGAAAAAAAGCTTCTCAGATGTTTTAGTGTGACGACTGTTCACTCAAGATGGCTTTGATTGTGATTAATGACTCATAAAAACACCTTTTTTTCCCCTCACAATGAGACAAAGACCTTGATTGTTTGAGCAGAATGACAGTCATTTCGCTCACTCAAGAATAAGTGAGTCTGTTTCTGTCCAGGAGAAAGTCAACTCCAAAATCATAAAAATCAAGCAAATGAATAATTTATTGTAAAGATGCACGAGTAGGTTGTTTATCTGCCACTTGTACAGAGGGAGCTTATGAAACTGGGATTTCTAAATATAGCACAAACAGCTAACGTGTAAATTACTGCTGATGGGGAGTTGATTGCATCGGGGTAATTTTTTTTCTGCACACCGGAGCTGCAGCTGCACTGTTATGGAGGATTCATGAAGATTAAGTGGGGGATGATTATAAAACCAATCATGCATGTTTAATTACTCTTCAAGTTGTGGGATCCCTCATTTACTAATCTGCTTTACTGTTTCTGTTGCTTCAGGTTTTCCGAACCCCTGATCTGGACCCCTGTTGGAGTCCACGCAGCCAAAGATTTTGCTCATTTGAAGTTATTTGTGCGCACACATCCTCTAAAGCACCACAGACTCTGGAATACTAATGTGAGGCAGTACTTTATATAGGCCAGTCTTGAACGGCCGTGGACTCATACCTTTGAGGTGTCTGGTGGAGCAGCGGTAGGCTCCCTGACAGGGTCCAGACAGGGAGTCCCTCAGGGTGCGGATTGCCGTGTACTGGACCCCCAGAGACGCACACACCAGCAGCAGCACCGTCTTCCAGGAGCACTCCATCCTGCCCCCCTCCGGCTCTACATCCTCTACACTGTAGGGAAAACACACACACACACACACACACACACACAATGACATTTTATTGAGATGGATTTTTTTTCCTCTCAGCTTGATACATGAGCAGTTCCAGCTTGTTTGACACCCACAGTCCAGCTCAAAAAGATGACAGGGTGAAAGAATAGTGCCCTAAAAACTTTCTTCCATGCAAATATTCTCTAAACTTGAATATTAAGGCTGATTTATCTGTTTGAGATGACGCAGTTCAACCAGGTTTAAACTGTAACTGTAGCTTCTTTCTGTACTTGGACTTTAGTGAGTTTGGACTCCACAACAGAAACCTCAGTGTGCAATAAACCGTATTTATATGTGTATGCTGTACACATGTTTCAAAGTTTCTTTATCCTGTAATTTCTCTTTTGTATTGTATCTATGCTGCTGTAATTTTTGGAATCTTTGGAGTAGCTGTAGTACCTCTTTTAAGTGGTAGATATACTATACATACAGGTATGCAAGCTGGCCCCCACCGGACCATTTGTCGGACGCATCGGCTGTGCATTGTGTTAGAAATTACAGATGATTACACTGATGGTTTACACTAAGCATGGGTACAGTCAGCCTGTATTTACCCAGATTTGTTAAAAGTCATGTCAACCCTTCTGATGTTTGAAGGGTTAGCTGGTTTTGCCAGGAAACTTCCCACAGGTGATAATATTGATTCAAAGACAACGTGAGATATGCTCCTGGACGATTTCTAAGATATCTTGTTCGTCAGGCTGGATAAGAGACTCACATTTGTAAAACACATGAACACAATCTCCAGCATAAAGAGTGAAGGAAAGGAGAGTTCGGGGGACTCTTTTGAAGACTCTGTTGGGTGTACTGATTTCTATGTCTGGACGATTAAGTCACCCAGGCTGCTCTTCTGGTCTCATTCTGTCTCATGAGCCCTGATTTGCTGCAGCCGATGTACATTTTCCTCAATAGCACACATGCAAAAATGAAGACGAGACTCCTTGTGCAGCATCCATGTGACACAAGAGCAGGGATGGGGATCGTTTATTTTGACTGATACCATTATTAAGACTCCTTGATGATCCAAATCTTTATCAATGCTTTTTTCTATTACCGTTTTAATTTCAAGTATTGTACAGGTTTTCATCTTTTTATTTCAGGATTTGAAAAATGCTGAACTGGGTTTTTAATGGACCCAAGGCTTGAGCCCCATCCTAACCCACTTGGCTGCTTTAAACCAGAATTCACATCTCAATGAGGTCATTGGGATCCCTTGTGTTAGGGTCCTTCAAATTCAGCTTGGTTGGGCCTGCACCCCTGGCATACCTTCTACCTCTGGGTTGGCGTACCGAAAATTAGAAGTTGGTTATGAAGCCAAACGCTGCAGGAAAAGCTGGTGCGAGTAATCCTATGCTCTGAAATGAGATAACCTCAAAATGATTGTTGTGATGCTTATATTTAGATATTTTTACTATCTTGCCTTAACGTAGTAAAAACATGTTTTTGTTTTTAAACGACTCCTATACAACTGCTTATAGGCAGGCGGTCATGGAGCAGAGTGAAAACAGCTGACATGATGATAATAAAGTATACATGTGTACCCATTCGGAAGGGGGAATATTTTATAAAAACTTTAATGTTTAAATGTCAGTCCTTGACTTTCTTTCCAGAAGGATGTTTCAGCCAAACAACTTGTTGAGTTGTCCTCTGCTGCTGCTTCATCTTTCCTCTATTTTACAGAAACTAGCGTGAAGAACCAAAGAGCCACCTGCTCTCTGCTGCCTGTGTGTCACTCGAGTGCTGTCTGCGTGTCCTAAAATGTTCCAGGGAACCTTTATTGTCCTAAACCCTAACTCGGATCAGTTCTGCAGAGGAACACAGCTCTAAGCTTTGTCTTTTGCTGGTGAATGTTTGCTGTGATGTCCCTGTCTGCAAAAGCATCTCTATGCACAGGCACAGTTGCATAATTACATTTCATTTTTTGCCATCCCCTCTTCAGGGTAATTAAGCCCCTGAACTCAGCAGAGAGTAACATACCCGGTTAAATATAGCCGTCTGCACAGAGACTAGTTTAAGTTTTTTTTGTGGACTTTCAAGTTCTTTGCCACGGGCATGAAAGAGCAACGAGACGTGATTTACCAAATGGGCTCAGAAAAAAACTCAATTGTCCCTGTGTACTTAACTTACGGAAGGTAATCACATGAGATCTCTGAGCACACAGTGTCTCCATCACTCAGAGTGTCTGCAGCATCTTCATCATCATCACCTGAAGCAGGTGAAGACACATTAAAGTTGAAAGAAAAAAAAAAGTGTCCTGCCTTCCTGTCTGCGTCCTCTGTCTCTGCAGTCTGTCTTTTTGTCATTAATGATGTTTGTGTGTCCCGGGCAGATTTGTGTCCTCAGGATCGAATCACACCGAGCTGAAATCGGATTTTGATGTTCCATTAATCACAAACAGCGCAAAAGCAAGGATATTTACAAGGCGGGAGAGGAGGAGAGAAATCCAGCTGAAAATCATGAGCAATTCTGTTTGAAAACAGCTAAAAGTTGCAATCGCAGGAAAATGAACTCATCAGGGGACACAATTTGTTTCGTGGTGTGGTATTTATAGACAAGATGACTGAAACGCTGCCAACACTGCAGCCAGCAAATATGCAAAGTCTGGTAATCTTCATTTTAGATAAAAGGAATCCAGTTATTTTCCATTTGAATAACTTTCCGATAGATCATGAAAACTCTATGTTTAAAGCTCTATGTTTAAACCCGCTGGAAATGATCTTGTTGACTCTGTCTAACTAGGAAAGCAAACTAAACCACCAGCAACCTGACTCTTCAGGTTTCAGTGCATTAAAAAAGATAGGAGTAAGATAAGGTGATTGGAAGCAAATATTCACATCGACAGATCAGATCAGGAAGAAAGCTGAATGAGATTTTTTGATAGGAAATACCTCATCTCCGTGCACAGGACAGGGACTGCAGAAATGTTTGATGTGCAAGTTAGACATAATCCCCTGACACAGCTTGCTTTTGGAACTTCTCAAGATTTGGCTTGAATCTGAATTTATGCTCAACATTTGAATTTGAAAGACATGCCCACCTGGGAGTGCATCAAATTTCCCCCTATCATGACAACACTGCCTTTTTGATGTATAAAGAAACAAACCAAAATCCAGACGTGGACAGCACCTCTAGATCCCTCTCCTAGCAGGTCCTCAAGTGTAGCAGCTTAAACTCAAGCAGAAAGCAATGAGCCTTCGCCAGCAATAGATACCTTGTCCACAATCCAGGAGGATACTCAGACTTTCTGTGACATACTGAAGGTGGCGAGGTCTTCAAACTTTATGAGACTTTGGAAAGACTTTCAGCAACACTGGAGAGCAGCGAGTGTCAGGTGTGACAGGACATGTTGTCAGGCCTACAGGAGAGAGCCGCCAAAGCAGGAACAAAATCAAAGTGATACCGTTGGATTGGACTACATGGAAAACCAGAGTAGACAGGACAATATCCACATTCTCAGTTTAAAGGAGGCCACGGAAGGAAATCAACCACTTTAGTTTTTTGAAATATGGTTAGCCACCTCGCTTGAAAATAGTTAATCTATTTAAGGCAGCTAGAGTGGTTTATTTCATTAGTATTGAACTGTAAAATTTAAGTGTTAGTATCAGACTGTTCTGTTACTATGGTTTACAAAATATCTTCAGCAACACCCCCCCCCCCCCCCCCATGATTGACATCTGTAGAAGTATTTTTGCGCTGGCCTCCGTTAAGTTATCCCATTAATGTTCTCATTTTGGAAACTGCAAATAAGAGTACTTTTCAGTCACCCTGTGGAGGACATGCTAAGAAAACTACACAGTTTGGTGGGCAGCATGAGAACTAATGTGAAAATAAGTGCATGGTACATTTTGATATAGGGCTGGGCGATGTGGGAAAAAGTTTATCACAATATTTTTTTTTCACATCATCAATACAATAAACTACTGCATCTGTGAGGTCTTTGTGTCTCTTCACCGTTTTGTCGTAAGGCGTTGCTCTAGAGAAAGTGGACTGAATGGTCGGCTGTTTCGGCTGCACAGGCGTCATGGGCTCCTTGCTCTGCTCAAAGTTTGTAACCTTTTGCATTGTGCGTGCTCTGCCACGTGGCACTGCTTCAGGTGGTAAAAAAAAATTGAGGTATTCCCCGACTTTGCAAGAACAAGTACTTGACATAATTTGTAGTGCACATTACTCTGCTTCATGTCCGACCTCAAAAAAACAAAATACCTCCACACCACCGACGTTTCTGTGCCAGTGTTGTCGACGATGTCATCATCTGTTGAGCCTTTATCTGCATTACTGCCGGGGGTAGCACTCATTTTCTTTTTTTCTCACCAACAGTGCTGTTGGCTTCACATATTAAAGTGCTATGGTTGCATGTAGCTGCAGCCTGATACTATGCAGTTGTTTGCTGTTTGGTTCTAATTCAGCACGATTGGTTCAGTGCGAAACGGATGCGGAGCAACTCCCCTTTTCATTGGATATTTGTATAATCTACTAAAACATGGCAGAATGCAGACTATTGAAAACGGATATTGACCATGTTTTATATTGATATTGAGGGAAATTAATTTTCGATATATATCGTTATGGTTGTATCGTCCAGCCCTATTCTGACATCATGATGTTGCAGCTGCCTTATCAAGAATATGGACAGCAATCAATCGAGGCTGACACAGTTAATGCCTATTTGACACATCAGAAACACAAAGCCGTCCTGGCATCCAAATTCCACATTAAATCCACAGGTGGCTGACTGAGGAGCATCATGTGACTCCAATGTGACAGCTTGTTTTTCCCCTTTTGTCCAGCTCAGAGCCCTCTAGAGAACCAAGACAGATGCTCACATTAAAGCAATTTGATTTGCAAGTCCTCTGGTTTGTTGAGCTTATGGCTCCTTCTGCACAGGGACTCAGAGCAGGAATTACAGATGCTCTGTCATCAGCTGGAAGGAGGCCACAGTCCCTCTAACAACAACAGTCCTTAACATAGGGATTAAAGCCTCGGGGGCAGGATCAGCCCAAGATTACAATGAGACACGCACGCTCCATGGCTGGTTTGTAAAAACAGCGCAGCGAGCTGAGAGAACAAAATATGCAAGGAAAGTGTTGTGATAATGAAAACGTGCGTGTTGCAGGAGAGGAAGTTTCCTCTGTGGAAAATGAAGCAACAAATGAGGTTAGGAGTCGTGATGAGGTTGGGACTGAGGGATTTGGGGATGCAAGTGATGGAGGGGTGTGACAGAGGCAGAGATTTTTCTATTAAGACACCTGAGCCTGTTCACTGAGGATCCTCTGAGTGAAGCCGTTTACCGTAAAACCTCAAGATCAATCCTGCGAAACATACAAAATGTAGCATCAAGGAGGAGGAGCTCATTATTACTCTATCTGTCTTACAACCCATCTCTCTCTTTTCTGCAGCACAACACACACATGCACGCAGACACACAGTGAGCCAAAGGCGGAGAGCAGAGTGCAGCAGCGAAGAGCAGCTGCATCTGACCTCCGGCTACTCAACGGCCCCTGTGATGATGATGATGATGATGATGATGTTGATGATGATGATGGGAGAGAAGATGAACATGACTCCTCAGGCGCACAAACATAACTAAGACGAGTGGAAGGGAGGATGAACAAAAAGGTCAACGCTTCGTATGAATTTCATCAGAGCTGAGGCTGTTAATCTCAAACACTGAGTGAACAGGGTAATACAAAGTTTGCAGAAGAAAAAATAAGAAGTAAATCACTAAATAAATGCATAAGAGATGTACAACTTTGGAAATAATGTGTAGGATGTTTTTTGCAGAAGTCTAAAAGTGATAAAAGAGCATCAATTGAAAGAAAACTGTATTTTGCAAGTAAAGAAGCAAACTATAATGTCAATTCTTCTAGAGATGTTCAGAAAGCATCAAACTTAGCTGGGTCGACTGTTTCACAGCCTCAACTCAAGGTTTACTTTAACCCGAAAACGGATCCATGCTTCATAATATCATCCTCACTTTTCCGTATGAGCGTCTGTTTTTTTTTTTATTACGGTTATTACGCTTTACTGCGCGTTAGAGACGAAAAAACAATAAAATGTTGCCTTACCATAAACGCTCGCGAGGTAAGATGTCTCGTCAGTCCAGACCTCTGCGATGCAATTGTAAGAGAGAGAGAGAGAGAGAGAGAGAGAGAGAGAGAGAGAGAGAGAGAGAGAGAGAGAGCATGCACATCAGACGCGGACTCAGAGCTGGATGCGAAGTGAAGAGAGGAGGGTCTGCGAGAAGAAAAAAAAACCCACAGTAGGGCTGCACCTCAAAATACCACCACACAGCGGAGTTATGAGGTCCTCCAAGTAACATTTAACATGTAATTCACAACCCTTTATGACAGTGTTATTCAACCAGTGTGCCATCACAGATAGTCAGGTGTACCCTGAGAAATTATCCAATTTCACTTTATTGATTTATTTTTTTTTAAACGACTTTTTATTTACAAATAAGATACAATTCTCAAGTGTCTGTGCTGTAATCTACAGTTTGTAGATGGTGAGTATGAATAAGTTGAGGGACTATATTGTCACTGTATAAACTGTATTTGGGGCTACCAAGTGTCATTTTTGGCTAATGATTTTTTTTTAATGAAAAAATGTACCATGGTTAAAAAAGGTTGAAAAACACTGCCTTATGAGACATCAACCGCTACACTTAGAATAGTCAGATCTGTGCCAGATAATAAGAGGCTGTACAGGCTTTGTAATTCAAAGTGTCAGATATTTTTTTACATCTTTCTTTAATTACATAATGCTAAGGCTCAGGAGCTTGTTTCAATGAGCCAAAGTTGAAGCTGCAAATAATCTGCTCGCTCTAGTGTGAGATTTTTTTTTACCAGGTGGGACTTTCATTTGCTCCTGCTGTTGTTTAGACCAGTGGTCCTCAAGTCCAGTCCCTGAGGCCCACTATCCTGCATGTTTTGGATGTTTCCCTGCTCCAACACACCTGATTCAAATGATCAGCTCATTATTAAGATCTGTAATGGCTTAATAACGAGCTGATCATTTGAATCAGGTGTGCTGGAGCAGGGAAACATCCAAAACATGCAGGACAGTGGGTCTCCAGGACTAGGTTTGATAACCACTGGTTTAGCCTAATGTTTGCACATTGTGTGTGTGTGTGTGTGTGTGTGTGCATCTTGTCATCCATCCCACATGCTGGCAGGTGTCATCAGCTGCAGCCAGGCATTTACAATCACCTTAGCATCACCATCAGAGTGTCAGTCCTCTGCCTTCTCACTGACAGCCTCTCGGCAGGGACTTCACTATACAAATGCACATGCGCACACGCGTGCACACTCTCTGTCAATGACCTCTATTTTCCTCATCTCCGCTGAGTATAAATGCTATCATCAGACTTCTTCCTCACTCGACTGCATGCATGCTCCAAAGGGTGAGAGGATGGTTCTCATCCCACTGCTCCCCCCGAGGGTCACCAGGGGGTCGTTTCCAGCAGGTGACAGCTCCATTACTTCTGGGAGTGGGGGTCCATTGTGTTTGTGGTCTTTTAGATGCAGCCTTTATGGTGACTTCAGTGTGTGTTTGCTGTAAGACATGGGAAATACTGTTTTTGTCTTTGCTTTTGTTTGTCCTTTTACTCTTCTTGTAATTCTTCTGTCATTTATAATGTGGCTTCCTTCAGAACAATAACACTGTTGAACTTCTGGGTCATAGCCCTTTGTGGATTGTTAAATTACGAAAGCATTGAAATCCTCCATCCATGGAGGATTAGTCGTCCAGATTTTTTGACTTTTTTTTTATTTTGCCTGGCCGGTGTTTAAACTTCTCAAGCAGGGCATGTCAGAACTCTTTTGACCTTGGGAGCATCGAAAAATACATGTATTAATCATTTCTGCCCCTTGTAATCATAGATGTTTGTACTAAAGTTAAGCGTCTCATTCCTGTGTTTATTTTATTTTTTTGTAGAAGCTGCCGTCTTTGACCTGGGAGATGAAAACAAGCTGGGTGGTCCCATTGCTTTAGAGGAGAGAGAGTTCAGCATCCATTGTTTCCAAAAGGATCGTATTGCAATTAACAAATATCCTTTAACACCACAGTATTACAGTTTTACAGTAATACAGTTTTATTACTGTGTTACGTTTATTACATTTTAACTGAACTGTTTGCTAATAATAATAATCCAGGTTGTCCCTATCTTCTTCAGAGCAGAGATGCATGGTCCCTGATTTTTTAAAATTAATGACAAATTTGGATTTCGTTCATGTTTCTATCTGGTTTCCTCTTTGCATGGTTCAGTTTGAACCTCATTTGTGGATGCAGTGATGAACTGTGCTGTTTTTTTGAGTTATTTTGAGCTCATGCAGTGATTTGTAGTCCAAAATCCTGTCTGTCTTTTAATGTAGTGCTACCTGAGGGCCTGAAGATCAGGACCATCCGGTTTGGTTTTGGTCCTTGTCCCTTTGGAAAGAGATTTCTCCAGATTCTCTGAATCTTTAAAGAATATTTTGTTCTGTAGATGATGAAATCCACTCATTCTTTCACATTTGCCACTCAAGAACATTACTCTAAAATTAAAAGGTGAATTTGTTGTCACGTGTCTTGAATCGATTATGCGTGAGGAATGACACTTAAAAACGATGAAAAAGAAAATCCACTGAGACTGTTAAGGCGGAGAAAGCGAGACTTACCAATAAAAAACAGCAACAACAACGATATCAAGAAATATATCATTTTTTTCTGCATTATATCAGCAAATGTAGAATGATAGTGAAATGAAAGTCTGACAGATGATGACAAATGTAACAAAGTCAGTCTAATACCAACAACGATATAAACATGTATTTGTTATATTTCTTATTTTTTCCAGTCATTATTTCTAAAAGGAGATTTCTGAGATCAGTGTTTAGCTGTCAGTGAGGAAAAATATTTTCCAAGAGTATCCCACACTTGAGCAGAGGCAAAGACTCTGAGGAAGTGGCCCTGCACAGATACAGAGTTTTATGGAGATACTAACCTGAGGTCTCTCTGCACAAACATGTGAATAAAAGAGTGTAAGCTGCAGAGTAAACCCCCACTGACTGATACGGCTGCCGTCTCTGAGCTGATCCCTTACTCTGCCTGCCCACTGCATCGATTCCCGGCTCTGAGCTGCTATACGCCCACACGCCTTCTTGGTGAGATTTAAAATCAGCCAACAAGAGAAAGTTGGATTGTCTTTGAGAGAAGCCTGAATCCTCAGCGGGCCTCTGTGTTTAGATTTACCCACACTAACTCCTCAACACACGAGAAGAGCAGCAAATCAGATACACGTCTAAGGTTTGTTCAGATTTTCTTCTCTTAACTGATCAGGATGTTTAAAGAAGCCTCACCGTCTCCTCTGATCACATCTGATCTGTTACATGACAGCCTTTATTGTTCAGGAAAACAGTGTCTCCTCCGCTCTCTGACTGCTTCCTTTGCAGCTTGCAGTTTCTTTTAAAGATGCGATCTGTCAGTCACATTATCTGTCAATCAGATTTTCTGTCAGTAAGCCTGTCGCAAGGGAGAGCTCGTCTCAGTTATCTAAACCTCTAGAGGAAAGCTGGTGTTCCTGTACACTATAGTATCCTTTACCGAAGAAGGTGAAAAGAAATCTCCCCTCGTTGTTTGTACAGCAGCAGAGGACCCTCAAAGCGCTTTACATTGGATACATCATTCATTCGCTCACACAGTCACACCTTGGTGGTGGTGGAGACGTGGCTGCCATTCTGCGCCTACGGCCTCTCCGACCAGCACCACACAACACTCACAATCATACACCAGTGGAGGACACACACTGGGAGCAAGGTGGGTTAAGTGTCTTGCCCAAGGACACAACGGACAGACTTGGATTAGGGGGGAATCGAACCGCCAACCTTCCGGTTATTGGACGACCGCTCTACCTCCTGAGCTACTGCAAGAAGGTGAAAAGAAATCTCCCCTCGTTGTTTGTACAGCAGCAGTGGAAGCTTGATGTATTCAGGCAAACGCCCACCAAACTCTTCACTCTGGTGTGTCCCTGATAATATCTAAGAGCTTCTGGAGATTTGACCATAAGGCCAGACTAAGCAAACTCACTGACAGAGATGTTAACATAAGATCAACACCACGGTATTGAGTGTGTCAATTTTTTGAAGGAGTACAGTTTAAAAAAATCATGGCAGAGGGGGAGATACTAACATTGGAAGAGCTCACTCTTGTACATTGTAGGACAAGTGGTAACCTCTAGCCTTAAGAAATTAAGCCAATGCTGACACGCTTAAAACAGCAGTTCACACTTCACTTACACACTACGCTAGACAAGCCTGTTTTAAAACAAAAATAAACACGTTTACAGGCTGGTCCAAAGATCAATTCGGACCTGAATCTCAAGGCTGCCACAGCTCCAGGGGAGAGGGAGTGAACAGAAGCTATCTGAGAGAAAGCTAAAGACAAACTGTTTGACAACTAACCCGGGATTTCCACCGCATCCGGAATGGCCCCGATCTGGATTGGTCTTGCACCAATTCCTACCGGATCCATTTGTGAAGCGAGTTTTGTGGCGGATTACAGGCAGCAGGAATCGTGAGTACTCAAAAGAACCCGCGGATTCACGTGCAATCGAGCCACATCGGCTAACCATATAAGCAGTAGATTGTGTCCTTCCAGAGGAGGCAATCTACTTCTAGACTTATAAAATCAGCATCCTCTCATCCATGGTGTCATTGCGGTGAAATGCTGTCTATAAACCTTTCACTTTTTCATCCCCACCCGTTTGCATGGTGTGAAATATGATCAACCTGAAACACGGAGTGTTTTATTTTGAAAAGAGGCCAGATGTTTTATTTTGTGTCTGTGCCTGACTTCCTTTCCAGCATGGGTTAATCTGTGCTGAATTTATCCCGCATGCTCTGGGGTCCGGAGAAATAGAACTCTTGCGATCAGCTGCGGAGTTTGGCGATCCACAGCAGAAAGGAAAGAAGCCGGTGGAAATTGACACATTGAACTTGAATGGTTATGATCAACTGCGATCAGGTGATACAGCCTTTTCATAGCCGTTCCTGATGTGGTTGAAATTATATGTAACAGCCTCACCAACACTATAGGGCCAGTAATTACACAGACTATAGCAGCGTTTGCACAGGATTATTAGATATTGACCTCTGTTAAATCTTAAATAAGCTCCATCTGTGCTCAGTGTGGCACATTTTCACATGCTAACGTTTCTGTTTGAAGACACAGAGGAGCCGCAGGACAGTCAAAGTCAAAGATAGATTCACGTCATATATCGCAGTTTGTTTTGAGCTCAACTTTTGACTTACTCTCCTCTATGATCAGTAGTCTGAGTTTTTGGTTCATAAAAAAAAAATCCAGTTTGATGATTCGGTGCTTACAGCGCCACAGGATCTTTATTTGTAGTTTGATTTCATAGTATGACCCGTGTCCCATCTGTTAACATGGAGGAGGCAGGGTTTATGACCTGTACAGTCACCAGGGGGAGCTCTAAATGTTGAGTCTGGTTGACTTTTCCATCTTATATTCAGAGCTCCTCCCCTTGTATTCAGTAATTACGGGGCTTTCTCCTTAAACTTCTTATTTCAGCAGGGATATCTCTATCATCTGGAATTTTCCGATAACATTTACTCAGCTGTGCCGTCAAATTTTTTTTCACTTTCACATGATATCATTTATTAGATTTAGGCAGGACGGTTTGAGGTCGAATAGCTCGTCTGCTGTAGGAGAAAGAACTCCTCTGAGTGACAGACGGGATGATGCGGAGGAAATACTGAGGGACATAAAGAATGGAGAGACAGCGAGGAAGAGGAGGAGAAGGAGGAGGAGGAAGCTTCCGCACACCATCTGTGTAGAAAGGTGTGTGCTGCTCGCTGTGTGTGATTGTTTTAGAAGGAGATCTCTAGAATATAGATGGTCTCATTTGACAGAGCCCTCCTCTCTTTTATTCCACCTGCTCGTGAATGAAAAAAAAGTAAAACACAACATACAATAAAGATGTTACTGTCGGCCATGTATGCAAGCAGCTCAACACCGGTCTGCAAAATGTTGAGTTTTATCCTGATGCCTATTAGTATTTTCAGACAACCAATGATAGTGCATGCTTTTCAAAGAGATTCAAATAGATTTAGAAAGAGAAGCGAACACTCAAAGGAAGCAGCAAAAAGTCTAAACAAAACTTTTCTTGGATCAGGTAAAATCAGACGTTGAATCAGAACGTCCTGAAAAAAGTCTGTTTTTACCCAGAATTGAATTCAGAAGGTGAAACTTGCATTTAAACACACAAAGTCAAACATTTTCTTTTCTTTTTGATACATTTTGATGATTATGGCTGACAGCTCATGAAAATCAAAAATCCACCATCTTTCAAAAACCTCCAAAACTCGGTGTAGTTATACATACTCCTGCATCAATGTGTCAATGAGGCCCAGGTCTCTCTGAAAGCTCCTTCAGCTTGTCTGTTTTGTTACTCTGGTGTCTCTCATCCTTCTCTTGATGATACTCCAAAGATCCTCTATAAGGTTCAGGCCAATCAACCACCAGTAATACCAGGGTCAGCAAACCAGCTTCTGGTAGTTCTGGCGCTGTCGGTAGGTAAGTCAGTATCTCCATAAAGCTTCTAGCGGATAAAGCATGAAGGTCTCTAAAATCTCCTGGCAGACTTTAGGCTGTGTTTGCTGTGTTTAATAAAACACAGTAGACCAACAGCAGCAGATAACACAGCTCCCCAAACCATCACAGACTGTGGAAACTCAAGGTAAGACGTCAAACACCTTACTGGCTTTCCTTTAGGTTTGGTGATTTGGCTTTGGCGGTTATGTGAATTCAGCATACAGGACCAGGATCTAAAGTTACAATGCAGCGAACAGTATATGCATGAGTTCATGGGTTGCTGCCGTTGATGAAGTGTGTGGGTGTATCACCCTTGTCGTCACTCCTATCGGAAGCACTTTTCAGAAGTCTGAGGTCTCTTGCACATCAGCTGATACTCTAAGCTTTGGTTACCCTGTGAACCTCCCCTTGTGACACTTTTATCCTCATATAAAAAGATACTTTGTTGGCCTGTTTTCAGTCTCAGATCAGTTTCCAGTTTCTTCACTCAGGGGAGGTAAAGTTTTACAGTCTGACAGAGAGCGACTATCTCAGCTTCTCGCCCACTGGTTCCTGGGTTATATAGACTCAAAATCAAATCCATTGAAAGCCTCTGAGATTTCCACGGGGAAGTCAGGGTTATTGGATGTGTCTGATTGGTCCTGGTCTCACTTGAATTGGCTCTAAAATAACAGACATAAATTCCTGCGTCGCTGAGACCCGAGCAGACACCTCCAACCGTCTTGGTATCAGGATGGTCACCATTTGACGAAAAGAAAAGCCTCGAGTGGCCCGTCTCTGTCCTGTCTCCTACATCTTTTTTTCCTGTTAGTGTTTGGACCCTGAAGCTTTTCCCTGCTACAGCTTTTTCCTCCACTCCCCGGCTGTGAAACTATCAGCAGCTCTCTGGTGCATAATTGGAGCCATTAAGAGACAAAACGCACTCACTGAGCGCAGCGCCAGGGCAGAAGCAATACTGAGGTGCGCCACTCTCTCTCCATCTCTGTCACTCTTGCTCTCCATCCCACCTGCTGTTTCACACTCACAGGCCTCGCAGCGTCACATTTGTGGGAGTAATGGGCCTGGCAAATTACAGCAGATCGTCCATGGCGTGCTCAGCCAGGCAGCCACCGGGGAGTGGCGAGCAGACGAGCATGGCCTCCTGAACGGACAGAAAGAGGAGCCAAGGGAGGGATCATGTTCACATCCACCGGCTGTGAGGCTGACTGGATCCAATAGGAGACACGTGGACCAGTGTGAAATAATCTCCGTATAATGAGTCCAGTCACACATTTGGGTGAGTTGTGCGAGAACCAAAGTGAGCAGAAGAGGAGAGGGTAACAGCTTGTCGAAACACTTTTTGCTGCCTGTTTTCATTGATTATTTCCTGATTTCAGTCCCACTTTGACTCTGAGATGACTTTGTGTCATGTCAGAGTCTAAAAACAAGCTGAAAACTTGCACTGAACTTGTTGTGAGACTGTGTAACAATTAGGCAGCAGCTGGCAGGAAAAAAATATAATAAAACAGCTCCTTTAGGCACACCTGAGTGCTTCCCCCCAGTTTTATAGAATTACATTTTTCACTTGCCTAACCTGCATGTATCTAAACTCCTGAATGTTGTCTTTTTATTCGCTTCATTATCTGTAGAGCTCTGCGTTAACTCCCATCGAGTCAAAATTTTACTTTGACTTCACATCCTGTCTGATCACAACACATGACTCGTTTTACTTCACTTTTGATGCTAATTTGGACATGCAGTTAGGGGCAACTTGGCTCAGGGTCCCTCTCATTCCCATCTTTGAAGCGCCAACTGATTTGCATGACTCATTTATTGGAGCAAAATCAAGGCCTAAGATATCACAATGAAGACTGTATATGCTATGGACAACTTGGCTCTGCCTTCTGTCATTATACGAATTTGAAGCTGTACAGCTCGCTATATTTCCAGGTTTTCTCCACTTCCTGGAACCACCACTTGCGCAGTAGCATTGTACACATTTGGCGGGAGAGTCGCCGTGATGACACTCTGCTCAAACAGCATATCCCCCGGGTGAGCTATGCATCTTCGTACACCCATAGGCCGTATCAAGTGTCAATCATAGAAAACATAAACCCCTAATAACTTATAGAAATGGAGCTTTACAGAAAAAAGACGACTTGAGCACAAACCAGTCTTACAATAACTACATGTTAACATCATTACCAGGGGGGAGAAAAATGTATATTCTGTGTAAAACTTTTCTACAGTTTGTCCACAGCTCCATTAGGATTGCTGGAGGAGGCTGGATTTATGACCTATACTGCAGCCTGTCACCAGAGGGTGCTGTTGTCACAGAGGCTTCACCCAGTGAGAAGGTAGATGAAGTCCATTCTATATACGGTCTATGATCCTGTCTACCACCAGCACCAAGCACCTAGGCTTGCACATTTGTCTTTTTTAATCAGCCAATCACATGGCGGCAACTTAGTGCATTTAGGCATGTAGACATGGTCAAGACAATCTCCTGCAGTTCAAACCGAGCATCAGTATGGGGAAGAAAGGTGATTTGAGTGACTTTGAACGTGGCATGGTTGTTGGTGCCAGAAGGGCTGGTCTGAGTATTTCAGAAACTGCTGATCTACTGGGATTTTCACGCACAACCATCTCTAGGGTTTACAGAGAATGGTCCGAAAAAGAAAAAATATCCAGTGAGCGGCAGTTCTGTGAGCGGAAATGCCTTGTTGATGCCAGAGGTCAGAGGAGAATGGCCAGACTGGTTCGAGCTGATAGAAAGGCAACAGTGACTCAAATAACCACCCGTTACAACCAAGGTAGGCAGAAGAGCATCTCTGAACGCACAGTACGTCGAACTTTGAGGCAGCAGAAGACCACACCGGGTGCCACTCCTTTCAGCTAAGAACAGGAAACTGAGGCTACAATTTGCACAAGCTCATCGAAATTGGACAATAGAAGATTGGAAAAACGTTGCCTGGTCTGATGAGTCTCGATTTCTGCTGCGACATTCGGATGGTAGGGTCAGAATTTGGCGTCAACAACATGAAAGCATGGATCCATCCTGCCTTGTATCAACGGTTCAGGCAGGTGGTGGTGGTGTCATGGTGTGGGGAATATTTTCTTGGCACTCTTTGGGCCCCTTGGTACCAATTGAGCATCGTTGCAACGCCACAGCCTACCTGAGTATTGTTGCTGACCATGTCCATCCCTTTATGACCACAATGTACCCAACTTCTGATGGCTACTTTCAGCAGGATAATGCGCCATGTCATAAAGCTGGAATCATCTCAGACTGGTTTCTTGAACATGACAATGAGTTCACTGTACTCAAATGACCTCCACAGTCACCAGATCTCAAGCCAATAGAGCATCTTTGGGATGTGGTGGAACGGGAGATTCGCATCATGGATGTGCAGCCGACAAATCTGCGGCAACTGTGTGATGCCATCATGTCAATATGGACCAAGCTCTCTGAGGAATGCTTCCAGCACCTTGTTGAATCTATGCCACGAAGAATTGAGGCAGTTCTGAAGGCAAAAGGGGGTCCAACCCGTTACTAGCATGGTGTACCTAATAAAGTGGCCGGTGAGTGTATATATACAGTCTATGATCCTGTCTACCACCAGCACCAAGCACCTAGGCTTGCACATTTATCTTTTTTATCTTCCACCCATCACAACTGACGGTTATCAAACTGTGTACATAGCTAAGTAACCACATTACCACCTATGAAAGTGTTGTTGTTAAAATGAGGTTTGTTCAAAGGTGGTATGTCGCAATCTTAAGGAAATGGAAAGCATCTGCATCTTACACCTGACTTCAACCACATCAGCCTCTCTGCCTAGACATTACCGCTTAAATAAATACATTGTGCATCCCAAGCAGAAAGGTTGAAGTGTGCTGTGTAAGTAGCAACACCCCTCACCCCAGCCACACCTGGCTGTAAAAATGGATCGAAGACAGACTTATGTTACACCCCTCATAAGATAAAACAGACCTTTGGATATTGACAGAACCTAACCTCTTTGTACTCTGCACCTAAATTAGCACCCAAATGTAGGGTGCTAAATAGTAGCCTTTTGGGGGCGCCACAGTCCTAGCAGCGCACTTATGAGGGAGGCCCACAGGGTTAACTCTTACCCACAGCCTCTCACCCTAGTTCTTGCTTCATCCACTGTCCTGTCATTTCAAAATGAAAGCCAAAAAAACCTGGAACTAAAAAAGTCACAGATGGTCTGGACTGTGAATCTGGTCAGTTTGAAGACTCTCACTGTAACATGCTGAAGAGGCGGATGCTGATTCCTCTCGGGTCTTTCTGTGTGACCCGTTTTCTTAATTAAACCTGAGCGCTTCGAACAGCTGTTCCTCCTCCACATCTGTGAAGAGAAAAGGAGTGTCTGTGAAGTCACTGGTTTGTAGGAAGCGATCAGCATCACTTTGATTTTAATTTGCTTTTTCTCCTGCCAACTAATCTGCTCACCTCATCCTCAATGGATTCATGAAGCTGTTTGTTTTACTTATGTTATTCTAGAGGAAAAAATATGATCTCAAGTTAAAAGCAGCATTTTTTTAAAAGATATCACTAACATTTTTAGGCTGATACATATTTTGATGCTTCATAAAATCTGGGGAAAAGTTTCTGCTAGAAAATGTCTTTTAATCTCTTTTATTGGAATAAAACCAAAAACAGAGATGATTATAATCAGATTAAACATCCAGAGTTTTCTGCTCCATCTTTCAGAAAGTTAAACTTTTCTCTGCTGCAGATATTGATCTTAAATCATGTTTTAAAAAAGGCAGAAAACATTTAGTGTTTACTTAACAATCAATAGGAACCATACTCTGTTTTAGGATGTGTGCACTCTGCTGTGGAGTAAAAATATTTATCAGGTGAAAAGGTTAAAGTGTGGGATTAGAGGAATCCTGCAGCACAAGATGTTGCTCAAACATCCCTTAACGTTTTTTTCTGAGGTGAAACGATCAGTAAAAACATCACTGACTTGAGCAGCTCTGAGATTCGCTTTGAATGTTTTTGGCTCATGTGCAACAATGTTTTGCACGTCAATATAACAGCCTGTTGCTGCCTCGTTGGTTGCAGTTCAGATTTACAGAGATTAAACTCCTGAACGTCACAGTCATGCAGCTGCACTGGATCAGGGCTACAGTTAGGGGATGAGGGTGATCCAAGATAAAGTTTTACTCTGGTGTTTTAACAAATAATAAAGGGGTAGCCTTTCAGTTCAGTTTTCATTTAAGAGAAAAGCTGAAAAGTGACCAAAAACATGGGAATGTTGGGGGCCGGGCATGCACCAAATAACTCCAAAATCACAAGTAGAACAAGCAACCAATCCAGCCAGGACTGAAGCAGCACCCTATGCCCTCTCAGATAAGGAGATTTCTTCATTACAGTTAAATAGGATACAGACAGCAGCAGATTAGCTCGTGACACCAACTTGGGGGGAAAAAAAAATTTAATGAAATGGATAATTAAAACCAGCCTGACTGTGTTCAAAGGTAGCAAATCCTGCATGCATCTCTACAGACCTTGACTGCACAACACGGTGAAGTGCAGTAATAAGTCCCTAACTTCAGTCTAGACAAGATTAAATCAAGCAAATCACGATGATATCAGACTGTTTTTTTGATTTACTTTAATGGTCCCCTATTATGAAAAATCCGCTTTCGGATTGTTTTCCACCAATAATAGGCATCCCTTTGAAGCCCCCCTCCCCCCATGAAAAAAATGTCATTCTCTCCTTCTCTTGCTTTCCCCTGCTCTCTGAAAACATGAGCACAAACGGGCGGATGGAAAAACTGTGCGGTTATGACGACATAACCACATAAGCCTCTCCTATATGTTGGTGTAGCGTCCGCCATTTTTCCCCTCGCATACATCGCTACAGCAACCACGTTGAAGCTACTCTTGGCTGCACAAACGAAGACAGGAGTCTATTTCTGCCTCCTTCGTCGGAAGATTTGAGGGTCGCAGTGGATTAATTTTTATTTTTGATGGCAATGTACCCACAACAACCCTGAAAATGTTGAGTGTGCTAACCATTTCACCACGGACTGTTTTGCCAACAATTTTATGTTGCTTTACTGCCACCCGTACGACTAGTGCTTTGGCTGCAATGGCGTGTGTTTATTAACGTTGGTATTCGTCTTCGGACTCGCTTCTATTTACTTTTATTCCTGTGAGCAGCGATTGTTCCTCAGAGTGCGGAGGCAGGCTGGTGCTTCCAGCCGCAGTAGTCTGGAGGTCCTCTGAAGAGGTCCTCAGAAGATCTCCAGACCACAGCTCAGTGTGGGCTTGGGGAGGAAGATGTTTACACAGCTCATTATCATTTAAAGGTACAGGCGCAGAATCAGCTCATTCTCAGTGAAGCTTAAAAAGAGGGGGGTACAGGCTGGCTCATATCCACAAATGAAACTTCAAATTTACTATTATGGGACTTCTGGGACCGATTTGATGAAAATGCCATAATAGGAGACCTAATTATTATTATACAGTCATGATGTAAAGCCTCATTAAACAACTTTCCAAGTTTTAAATACAGGGTTTGTTTGCATGATGAAGATTTTAATTTTCCACTTACCGATGTAACTTTCTTCTTTTGTTAAAAACAGACTCGAAACATTGATCATGACCCAAACACATGTACATGTTGCAGCATTGTTGAGATTTAAGCTGCGCTCTGTTTCTCATCACATACAATAAAATGCAGGAAGGAATCCATAAAAACACAGTCAGCTGATCAATAGCAGAAACTTCATACTACGCTCTGTATGAGGTTTAATGTTGTGCAGACACGACTTGCTGAATCAGATCAATCATGTTTAATGTGCAGCTATGTTCGGTCCCTTGGCGCTCTGTAGCTGAGGGACCAGCTCAGATCAATTCAATTTTATGTCTTGATACGACAAGAGCCTAAGAAGCATTTTGATCAGGGACTGAGAAATTCACTCTCACACACATTTCTTAACATTAGCATTTGTAAAGTGTGTTTTTTATTTGTTTTTGGGAGAGAAAATAAAATACACAGCCAACATCCTGGTTCACTGCGGTCTTTTCAGGAATTCTCCTAAAAAACTCCCACTCCTGATCAGGGTGAAATTTTAAGCATGTCATATCAATGATTTCTTGCCATCATCTCTCTTTTGCTGAAGGCTTGTCTTCAGAGATTCAGAGACTTGAAAATTATCAAAAATCATAAAACTGAAACTCTATTAACTGTTTTAGCCTCTTTGTTTTGATTTCTCAGCCTGTGATTTGCTTCTTTGGTCAACTATCTGTAATTCATCTGATGTTTAGCAACATTTTTGCTGTTAAAAAAAAATAAAAGGTATAAAGATACTGAAAAGGCCAAAGAGAGACAAACGACAGAAAAATAAGATAGTGTCAGAATAGCATCACTGGGATTCACAGCATGAAAAAAAAAATTTTATTCAAAAAGTTCCTCTGGGTCACACATAAACCTGTTTCAAAATCAATTAAGACTTCTGAATCAAAGGAAAGCACCACACAGTCATGTGGGCTTTTAGAAAAAGACCCTCACACTGTTATATGGGGGTGTGGTTAGAGGGGTGACTCTCACAAAAGAGTGAATTTCTAAGTTTTGATTGGCGATTTGCCTTGGTATTCATGATGAAATCAACAATTAAAGCTACATTTCAACAGGCTGCTCAAAGCTTTCTTTTAAGTTTAGCGTGACAGTGGCACATTATTTTTGTAAAGATGTAAATAAGGAGTTTGGATATGCATGGTCTTTTTCAGGTCTGGGCGACTGAACTGGGGCCCAGTAAAACAAAACAAAAAAAAAAAAAAACAGATTTCAACAGAGATTTCTCATCCACAACCAAACACTGGGCCACCACATTACTTTTGTGATGATTTGATCATTATACTTAACATTATTAATTTCATCATATAGGAATTATTTTCATTAGAATCACCCCCCCCCCCACACACACACACACACAAAATTCACAGTAAATCTATGCACACACACACACACACACACACACACACACACACACACACACACAACACACCTACATAAAAAAGGAAGAAAAATTTTGATGGTTGAGGCTTATGAGCTCAGATACTAAGTGGAGAATTGAGTTTTTTTTCTTTGCACCTTTCGATATTCTTCATGTTTATTGATGACTTAATTGTTTTATAGTACCGTTAAACTGTTAACACTGCACCTGTCAGAGTCACCACCACACACACACACACACACACACACACACACACACACACACACACACACACACACACACACACACACACACACAGCTCCTTCACCACCCTGGTCATGTACAAACTTGTATACTTATATGTTTCGCCCTTGTTTGTTTTTGTCTTGTTCTGTGTTTTGCTCGTGGTACTGTGTTTTACAAAATATCTTTTTGATCTGTATTGTTTTTCTGTCACTAATAAATTTAAAAAGGAAATTGAAAAAAAACATGTGCACAAATGCTGTTCTGGTAAAAGGCAGCCAAAATGCAACAATAGTTTGGATATCTGATTCATATTGTGCAAAGGGCCCCTCAGTCCTGATGTTTTTTTCACATTGGATGTAAATATAATCATTATTGAAAAAATGACACAGCTTTCAAAGCAAAACATTTAACTTGTTTTTTTTTCTTTTTTTAATGAAAATGTGGGGGGCAAATTTGCGTGTTTCGACGCTTGCGTAGACATGATAAAACATGAATATTGCATGAGTTATTTGCACGATTCAAGCAAATAAGCACAAAATATTCAGGTGTTCAAATACCTGAAATCCGGTGAGGAAATAGGTTCATTGGTGTGAACGCAACATTAAGGTATTAGTCTAAGAAGATTTATGGGGCTGCTACTGTTCTGTTTCTGTCTAAAGCTGAAAATATATTCAAAGTGTCAACTATATAATGCTTAAATGGCTGTAACTAAGGTAGGTCACGGTGACCAAGTGGGTAAACACTATTAAATTGTGTGTGCACTGGGGCTGAGCCACCACAGTCAAAAGAGTCTGGACACACCCCTACAGATTTGAGGCAAAAAAATGAGCTTTTAATTTCACAATAGCTCTTTACAACTTCACAAGTCTTTCTGTGTCTCACACAAATACTTTTTCCTGCAGTGACATCACATGCAAACCCAGTTAAGATAAAAAATGTATTTAACTTTAAGAACTATAAAAGATAAGAGGTCAGATTAAAGTTATGAAGTAATAAATTCAGCAAGTCTCAGACAGGCCATGTGACGATTTGTAAAGATGTTTAAAGATCAGCATGATTGTAACGTCCTGCAATTCTGCTCATTTGAAAAATGCATCACTGTAAGTAAAAATAAAAACTCAGTGTCAGTGAAATGACTCGGGGCTATAGGGACTTTTTGGCCGTTACGCTTTAGCTAATTGGCACCAAACAGTCTGTTGACAGAAGAGCAGCCTGACTGGTTTTAAGTCACCGATCATAGTCACATTACAACCATACCACACTGTCAGGCTCTCATTTAACCTCACAACATTTTTCACACTGCTCAGCCCACCTTAACAGCACACTGACATCCACACTTTAGACATTAGATGAGCTGTTTCTTGTAAAGGAAGCTCAGGAGTCTCTTGTTTATGTCCATGCATGGGAGAGGAAGTGTGGAAATAAACACCATCATCATGAAACTGAAAGCAAAATGTAGCTTTTTTTTATCAGCAGGGCTCAGAGAGGATTTAAAGGCACATTTCACAAAAAACACATAGGTATAAAAAGCTTCCGATCTGCTTTAAAAGAAGTCTTAATCCACATTTTCCTCTTTGTGGTTTAACATGGGGTCAGCACAGTCAGGGTCCACGTCCAGTTTTATATCACTGGGAGCGCTTTGTGCAGAGCGAGCAGCCGCATCACTGGGCTTTTGGGACTTCCTCTTTAGGACAAACATTACAACTATCACTGCAACCAATAACGCGAGCACCCCTAGCCCCACGCCAACACCAATCTTGGCAGAAGAATCCCCTGGAGGCTCAGATGTGGGGACAGTCTTTTTAATTCCTGGTGGCTTTGGATCCACAGTTAGGGTCACAATGGTCTCCTGTTTAAAGACGCACTTGTTTGTTCCCCAGATGGGATCATCAATGACTTCACCCTCACCCTCACCCTCACCCTCACCTTCACCCTCACCCTCACTTAGGACTTCATCCGTATATTCCGTATCGTAATCCTCGTAATCAAGCTCATCCAGAAACCCAAGCCCTCCAAACACAGTACACCAGTACACCCCTCCATCCCTCTCCTGTAAGTTGGCGATTGTCAGCAAGGTGCTATTCCCTGAAAGCGTCAGTCGGCCAGTCAGATCCCACGGGACAGGACCCATGTTGTTGTCTGAGTCGTGGATGAGCTGATGTTTACCTGCCGAGTCACGGCGGTACCACTGCACCCTTTGGGAAGTCTCTTTGCTGACATCACACTCCAGCAAGACATCTCTGCCCTCATCAAGAACTTTGTTTTGCGTTTCCTTTTTAGGGCAGAGAATCAGCGTGTACAGGACCTCCAGTGAGGACGAGATGCAGGAGTAGTCCCCATCAAGTTCACTGGAAACTGAAGGAATAACCAGCGAGAAGTCCTGTGATTCCTTACTCAAAGATAAAAACATGTGTTTGTTCGCAGTGGTGTTGACGTCCAGCCTTCCCATTGGCGTGTCCCATTGGTGGTTGGTCCCTTCGGGGGGGCAGGTCAGCACCACCCGCTCCCCCAATGAGATGAAGACTTCCCTGCTCTCGCTGTGGTCAGGCAGGAACAAGTTCTGGAAACTGGTGCACTTTTTATCCTTCATCACCAAACAGTAAAAATGTTGATTGGTCTTCAACTCGACGCTGTTGAGCAGGAGCAGCGCCCCGCTCTCTCTGACCTCCATGATGCCTCGCAGCTCCTCCTGCAGTGGAATCAGAGACACACTGCTGTCCAGGACCAGAGTCAGCTTATAGGTTGGGTACTTTTCCCTGAACCAGCGCACGGTCGCCCCCTCCTCACCAAGGGAGGAGTGGTTACACCTGAGCTCGGTCACTTCTTCTTCCTGCTTCAGGATGATCTCCTCAGCACTAATCTCCTCGGTGCACACAGACAGCTGCTGCATCTGCTGACTGACGAGTGTTTGGTTCTGCCAGCACTCCCTCCTGTACATACCTGAGTCCAGGTGAGTGAGGTTGCTGATCTGCAACCCCAGCAGCTGCTCATCTTTGTTGATGCGAACGCGGCCCTGGAGGTCTGCAGGAGGTGGGATGGTTGTGTGCTCTGCAGAGGAATTCCCAAGCAGCTGGTCCCCCTCAGGTCCTGATCTGTAAACCACAATATAGTCCACTCCAAAGCAGTAACCCAGCTCGATCACACTGCCTGCAGCTCTGAAGAGAGGGTCTGCATCCTCACCCCTGACCTGAGGCAGGAAGACCAGGAGCAGAAAGTTCAGAAACCTCATTTTGTTCATGCTGTGTCAGTCTCGTACCATGTGCTGTCACACTCTGAGCAGTTGTACAGTCTGTCTGGTTCACTTTGTCACTAAAGATCCGCCTCCTTATGATCTCAGTTTCCTCCTCTCTCACATTCTTGCAGCTGACCTTCAAAAAAAAAAAAGCACACACTTGTGCGCACACACTCAGACGCATGTCAGTGCACTACATGAGTGACAGGGGAGGGTGGGAAGTTTTTTAAGTTACTAGAGTCATTTATTAAATCTTAACAAGTCTGAGACAAAACAAAGCCGGGCACATGAAAATTACAGTTATAGCCTATTTAATGATTAACTGCTGAACTGGTTTCTCTCGGCTGTGGGTGTGTTCAGGGAGTGTTTATGTTGCTTGTATGCTTTTTTTTTCCTGCTGGATTCCTGTCTGGGCAAACATGACAAACGATTTTTTTGATACAACGAATCTAAACCAAATCAGAAGTATCAGGTGATGTGAGCGTGTTTCCTGGCAGCAGACGCTTGATCTTTCACACAAAAGATTCATTTAATACTCTTCTTTCAGTCAGCTGAAGGGAGCAGAGTCCTCTGATTTCAGATTGATTTTGTAACGGTGTAAAAATAAGAGCATCAGCTCAGAAGCTGTAAAGAGGAGTGAAGTCCTGGTTTATGAGGCTATTGAGTCCAACAATATCTGCTTCCTTGTATTGTTAGAGAGTAATACAAAGAGGGCTGTAACTACATTATCAAGTTTCTGTTTCATTTACAATACAGCTAAGTTTTTCCAGGAATAACAGGACATGATCCTAAAGTTACTCATTCACTCAAACAAGTTTCACTTCCCACTGACAAACATGAGAGTGTTGTTCCTCCCTCATGCTTATCTCAATCCTGCTGCGTTCAAGGTTCACAGGAGGAAATAATACGAGTAAAAACACAAGTTTAACCCTCATAGATTAAAACAATGGAACATTGTCGTGAATTATACATGTCAGGAATGGTGAATCTGTAAGTTTGAGTTTCTGCAGATTGCTCAGGTATTTTGGCGACAGATAACACCAGCTGGGAAAACCCTGAGCTTTGGACACTTGCTGAGGTAGTGGGTCAGCTGGTGGATGTGATGTTATGCAGGGAAATTACCCTGGGTAGGGAAAAACTTTGGTGCTTTCTTTTGGGAAAATCCGCATGTTACTGCAGTTCAGCAAAAGAGACAGATAAATTAGATTAGGATAAATGCATTAAATGTATGAAATTCTTATGTCAACACTGACAAAAAAGAGTGAAGGCAAAATAAATCATGGTATAGCTAGCGCACCTTTCATTTATAGACAGGACCAAAGGTTGAAGCTTGATTTGGTTTGGAATGTGTGAAATAAAAATCAAACAGATCTTACAAGAAACAATTGATCACAAACAAGAAACAACAATGCAATTACTAGCATTACAACATTACAACTGTAACCAAGAAGCATAAATCAAGCTGGTATTCACATCTGTGATAAATACACACAATTATGTGACCAATCATTACAATAAAGTGAGATATAACCGTGTTTTAAGCATGTATGATAGTCCTGTACATATTTAAAAGGTATTAATATTAAAAGGGTTAAGGAATGGTAAAGGAAAATCTTTTCAACTTTATTTATTTGGATAGCACTAAACTTTAGATAAGGGGTTCATGACTGACCTAACTTTAGTTAGTTTTTCCTCAAGAATAATCTCCTCAGTAATTCCTGTTGATTGCTGATACATTTTTGAAAAGTTCAGTTGATAAGAAGCGAACATGAGGCATTTGAAACATGTTTGGCACTCTCAGAGGAAATGAAAGTGCTGCGGTCCACTCCTCACAACTTCACGCTGACATAACGGCAATGAATGTGTGAGAATGACACTCTGAGCAGTCATGACCCTATAAGGAAGCAGAGGCAGGAGATGAGTCAAACCCACACAATGGGTATTTATTTACAGTGAACAACAAATACACCAACAAACCATACCATGTTCACAACATCATGCACAGGACAGAACCCCTACTGAGAGAAAGTGCTCCCTTATATTCCCCTCCCCAATCAAGTCCTACCATATGCAGGGGTGCTAGAAACATGAAACTTTATTTTGTACCTATTTAAACCCCCAAACCATAGCATTTAAACTGCAAAACCCCCAGACTACACTACCATATGTGACTACAACTGCTCGCGAGGCTTCGAATGTCATCACAAACGTCATCAACACTACCTTACATGCTTCACCGAAATTTTCAAGGATTACTTGACACACACACTAAAGGACACCTCACAATTATTCACATCAGGTTATACTTCATATTGCACCTTCGCTATCTTAATCAGTATACAAGTCTGCCCGGACTTTGCCAACTTATAGTATGTTTCTCATAGGTGGTATGGCTAAATCAACCACCCGGCTACCACACAGACAGCAATCGTTTCTGAGCAACACACATCATTTACCAAATCTGGATAAAAGTATTTTTACCAAAATACCTTTCAGACTCATTATTTGTTAACATGTCATGTTTGATTTTAATCCATACAAGCCTACAATGACACGTCGATCTATGTAATGTGACCACTTGTTTTGTTAGCTGCCGCAATCCTCAGCTCCCTAACAGAGACTGGAGAGACCTCTGTGACAGGATGCCACCATTGCATAGATAGGTGGTCAGTGGACATAGGCCTTTAATTTGCTGTTATACTTGTTGTTTAGGAGTCTGACAGCAGTTAAAATAAACGGGAAAAAAGGTTTGCAGGTCTAAGATTGACAGAGAAAGATGGCAGCCTAGCATATTAGTGCAACATGTCTACTGCTTTCTTCTGCCAGTTTATGTTTATGACTCAAGACTCATTTTACAAACTTGATACTGTTTCTTCTCTCTTTCTCTGTGTGGCAGTTTAATCTGAGTTCAAGTCTGGTCCCGTCACACAGCCCATCACAGACTCTCTGTCTTCACTGTGGAGACCATTATACTGGACCAGGCTCACATAATATAATTTTAACATGTCTTAATTTTTTTGTTTCCGCCGTTTTATCTTCCAATTATTGTCTCTCTGTACTTTTTTCAAGTAAATTTGATTTTTAATTTTTTTTTTAGTTTGATACTCGTGCAGAAGCAGCAGCAGCTCGTTGCAGAGGTGGATTTTGTTTGCGTGACTTTGCCCAAACCCTTAAATAACACCATTGAGACTGTTACTGGGCTGACTGAAAGCAGAGGAGGTGTGAATGACTCTGTTTACTCTGCAGGCCCGCATGTTGTTTTATCAGCATTCTTCCATTAAAGAGAAACTTGATTCCCAAAAGGCACGTAAAAACAAATCAGCGCCTTTCTTTGTGCATCTGAAAAACACAAAGTGTTAAGAAGAGGATTATCAGTGCTCCTGCTGACATACTCTCTTCTGTCGTTTTAACAGGTATTAAGAGTATAAAGAAACACCATCCCGCTCTTCTCTGAGGCGTATCATCTGTTTACTGAAACATGAACTATAATGAACTTAGCCTCTCACTCAGCTGCAGCAGCTCGAGCTGCAGAGTGAACAGCTTGCAGAGTCGGTGATCAGGCATCATGATTAAGCGCCAACTGTGAGAAAACTCCCTGTGTGTTCGGTCCACTTCAGCCCTGTGCTGATTGCACTCATCAGTGCCCGTATGCTGCAGGCTTTGGAGATGCACCAACTGCTGATTGAGGAAACCGACTAGCCAAAAATATTTAATTATTGGACATATGTGTTGCAATTACAAACACAGCTCTGAGAGGGGAGTGTGCGTGCAACTGGAGCACACAATCAAATAAACCCTTAAAGAGGAAAAATAACTTCTTCTCTTAGAATCACATTTATTTCTCAAAACTTATTCCTCAGATGAACTGGAGGAAGTTACAGATCTGCCATGCTAAGAAGCCTTAAATGTCCCTTAAGACATCTCAAAGCAGAGAGGATATAAAGGGAACAAATCAAAGTCATTAGCAAACCTGTTGAAATGTAAAATTACATTAAATTACAAGATGTTATATATAAACTATTATTCAATTACCGTTTCATACATGACTGCGAATTTGATAGTCTCTCTACAAACAATAAGCAATTTTTGTTATTGGCAGAACTGGTTATTTTGCTCATGCACATCATAAATAAATTTATGTGACAGTCAAAGTTACATTTTATAAATTGTTTTAGGTTTCAGGGTGCAATATGGGACAGGTGAAAATTCTTAAAAAGTTAATTGAGAACCTTATCCTTCACTCGAAGGATATGAGGAACACATTCCTTATCAATTTCAGTCAAAATTTTCAGATAAAGGTTGCGTTTAGTGACATTTTATATGTAATATATTGCTAATACTAAATCAAGTTAATATCAAACTGAATGATTCCAGGTGAAAGAAATGTAAAATTCTTGCAAAAACAAATATAATTATATATTTTAAGATAAAAAATTAAATTAATGTCACAGTGGCTCTTGAATCACACTTGGGTCCACACTCTGATTGATGACTTTGTGTGCCAATCATGAAGGGACAGCAACCATTGGTCACTAGACTGGTTACCCCAGAGACCCCAGGTACCCCAAGGATGGTGGGGTTAACTATAAGTGCTTTAGTTTAACCCACCTTTATATGATTTAACAAAAAAAATAAATACATAAACAAAATCAAAGTGAAAAAAATGAAAAATTTCAGTATTGTTAAGAGGCAGCTATACTTTTTTTCTTATGATTGTAGCTCATTTGAGTCAAAAAACGAATTACATAATGTCTTTGCCAGACATAGCCTACTAAAAAATCCTTATTTCTGCTTATTTCTACATTAAAGGGAAATTCCAACTTTAACGACCGCAGATAGCAATACACAGAGCTACGTGCTCAAACAAAAAGCCACTCTATAGCCACAAATAATGCTCAGAACAGCACCTAACTTCATCAACAGTACACATAGGGTCCCAGCCACAGCACTAGCCATCAAACATCTTTTTAGCTTTGCCTAATTTCTTCAGCAAAGAGACTACACACAACTCACGGTCTCTTTCCCAGCAGCCGCTTGTTTGTACGAAGACTTCCGGTCGAGTCCATTACTGACTGCAGCATGGGAACGCAGCCCAAGGAAGAACATTTATGATTATCAGTTCATTGAAATGCAATCAGGCCGAGACGCTGAGGCAGAAGAACTACTGTTTTTGCAATGCAAAATGTTTAATATGATGAGTATTACTTCAAGAAAATGATCAAGTCTAACTCGGTGTTGTTACAGTGTGTTTGACCCTAACTTAATTTTAAGCCGGAATATCCCTTTAAAGCTAGTTATTAATTTATTTCATTTATTTATTTGGTATTTATGCATGCTGTTTTTGCTCAAATGGCTTTTCTTTTGGTAAAGCTCCGTTTTACATATTCGAAAAAAAACTAAAAAAAAAAAAAAACTGCTCAGCGTACTGCATTAACGATGCTTTGAATCAACCTGCCTCACCTTGTAGTTCTTACTACAACCTGCGTGGCGCTGTGGTGCAGAGAATTCACATGATTACAGAAGAAGAAACCGTTTCATAACAAAGCGTCACATCCTCTGACCGCTGCTAAAGGTAACCAATTTTTCCTGCCTATATATTACATACCGTTTATTTTAATTCACAATATAAATACACGCTTACATCAAATAATAGAATTGCTCATTACGATGATTTATGATGTGACATGTCGAAATGTCAGGGCTGCGGGGATACTGTATTTACCTCTGAAGGGAACCGGCCAGCAGGCTACATAACTAGCATGAATGCTTTTTTTTAAAGACTTTTATTTTGAAAGTTTTGATGAAGCAATTTTATATACTTGTCTGCAAAAAAAGAAAACCCTCTTAACGTTGCAGCGAGAAGCCCCGGAATGCATAAAATGTTAAGTAACGTGTTAGGTAAGGGCGCTAAAATTAGTATCTGATCTGCAGCTCCTGTTTCAGGTGAAGAGAGAGGGTGGAGAAACCCAGGTTCTGACCCAAAACCACTTTACAAAGAGTTGCTTTGTATCTGGACTAGATAATCTAGGAGAGTTTACAGAGCTGTAAAACACTGCTGTTTATACATTTATTTGGTTGCAGCGGCAGAGATAATGGAGGTATGTGTACTATGACATGATAATAGACTGATTTTAGTTCAGTTTATGGAAAATTAAAGTCTACAGATCTAAAGTAATAACAGAGCAGTAAGAGCAGTCATATTAAAGACATTGAGGAATGTAATGAGGGTTTGAATGAGGACAACTGAAGCAGACAGAGCCAGAAAGTTCTATGATTAACATTAACTTAATAACTGTGGCTGGCTGCTGCCAATATATTAAAGGTTTAAACAGCATTGATAATGGAGAGACTGATGCTTGGAAATAAATGTGTTGAGCTGATTAGTGATGGGCATGGCAGTTCTTTTAGATGTACTGAGTCACTAGAATCAGCTCACTAAAAAGATTCGTTCAAAAGATTTGTTCATGGAATCACCGACTCGTGTAGCGCTTGGCAGGAGGAGCCTGTGACTCTGACCTTCTGGACTGATACACAGCTGAACGTTTCAGGATTCAGTTCAATTCATAGCTTCTGGGACTGGGAGACCAGAGTGTTTGGCTGTGTTGCTTTGGCAAACAGGTTTGTAAAAATGAACTCGTTTATAACTCATGATGTTTTAAGTGTACTGTCCTATAGTATGTTATTTATCAAGTCTGCTCTGTAAATTGGACTCAGTGAGTGACTCGTTCAGTGAACCTTTAGAAGAATTCACACTGAACATGTACCGTTCCCTCACAAACCGCTGCGATGATCAGCAGGGCATCTGCAGCAATCCAGAGGATCCTTCAGGAAGATGGGGTTCAGATACTCAAAGAAAAGACTGTGGTTCCTGCGTTTAGGGCCAAAACACTGAAAACTGTCCCATCTGGATTCTTGTGGGGAAACAGTTTTTAAGGAAAAGCTCAGCAGAGGCAAAAAAAAAAAAAAAATGACCGTGATCACAGCTTTGTGTTGGATAAAATACTAAATTAACTATATTTTTCTGTAAAATATTGTTGGAAAAAATAGTCAAAGGGATCTCATAATCTCAGCATTTGAACATTTTCGTGGGTTAAAATGACCAGATTTTTCATTATGGAGATGTATAATAAAGGTTTTAAGCAATAACTCAGGACACGTTGTGATACTAGAGATGCTCCTAAGTGACTTATGTACCTGTTGATTTAACAGAAGTTTAAATTCTGTCTGACTGTTAAGTAAAAAGCAGGAAAAGCTTCAAGAAACTGCCACTGAGCTTAATTTAACACTGAAATTAACACCGTCCTAAACATTATGGGGTGTAGTCTGTTCTAATGTTATTGAGACAGTTTATCACCTTTTCATTAACAAAATCAACAGCTTTCATGTGCAAAACAAACACAACTACAAAGTTTTATTTTTCTCTGTTCCCAGTTTTCTCTTATGTATTTCTGGCCCTTTCCTCTAAAAGAAAGATATGAAAAGTCCCAAATATAACCTTTAAAATAACGAAAAATAAAGAAATTCACATATTCAGCTGTGCAGAAAAAAAGCCTCTCTGAGCCTGTGATTTATATCATCACTGGGAAGAGGTTAACATCTGGGTTCCACCAGTGTTAAAGCAAGTAAATCATGTTACAAGAGGCTTTGGACAAATTGCAACACTACCCAGTATGCCAGTATAATAAGAGTTATTATCATCATGATTTTGTCAAAAGTTCTACTACATTGAAGGTCATAGGTATAGCTTTGTTGTTCTGGTTGTTAAAAAGGTCTTTCTGGTCTGTTTGGCTCATTAAAAATCAAGAGGAAGCTCCAGAAACTCCCTCTGGCTATACATAATGGGAGGAAGATACCATTGTTAAGCATGACATTCATTTGAAGAGTGGAACGTACGTTTTAACTACAACACCCGTGATGGTTTGGCATCATACCCTGATAGAAGCACATGACCGGCCATGCTTCCCTCCTGATCCTACAGATCTCAACACAGCTTTTTGATTCACATTAGAACTGGGCATGTGTGGAGCTTGACTCAGCTTATTCTAATAAAACTGATAGGACCTTCACTTAAGATGGAAAATTAGAGCAGAAGTGGTTTGGTAATGAAAGTTGTAAGACCCAGTTACTATAGTAAAATGTGAGAATGAAAAAATGAAATGAAGAAGACAAGCAGGTCCACGTTCAAGAAGCACAAAAGTAGTCAAGAACTTAATACGATTTAAAACAGCAAATAAATATCACTAAATATCTCACTAATTTCAGAAAAATGAACACCAGGAATTCAACATAAAAGGAACTAACATTAATGAGAGGAAATACATTCAATATAAATTTTAATTCTGCGGTTTAATTCTGTTACCATGGAGGAGGCAGAGATTATGACCTATACGCAGCCAGTCAGCGGGAGTAGCTAGAGCTGAAACTAGATTTCAATTTTGATAGTGATTTTGGGCCCCACTATCATAAAAATAGGATCTGAACGACTGAATGATATTGTGCTGCAAACTATCAGGCAGCCTCAGGAGGAGAGGGGAGAGCAGGGAGAGGAGGAGGCAAATGTGTTTATTGTGTGTCTGAAACAGAGTGGGGTGAGTTGGTTTATTCAGTATAATATTGACGGTCTAGCGTGGTCGTCACACTATTTTCTTCTTCTCTGTACAGGTGATTAGGACTCGGCCTTCATGCTGCGCTTGATTGCATCCTCCTTGTGTCTGAGGTGTCAGCGTGCTCCGGCTTTACCGCTAAAGCTGCGACCATGTGTGACACTGAGCTCAGCGGAGAACCAGCAGACGGTGGAGGCTCTCTATGACCTCTCAGTGGACATCCAGAAGGTCAGGAAGCTGAATGGCTGGGTCCTGCATCAAAACCCTGCCTACACTAAGGAGGTGGCCAACCTGCTGAGGGACATGGGGGCATCTGGTTCCGTCATTGCCCGAATACTGTCAGTCCACCCTGAGTCTGTCCTTTGTCACCCAGAGCAGATGCAAGCTCAAAGGGAACTGTGGATGTCCGTGTGCCCAAACCAGAAAGAGCTGGTCAGTATCATCGAGAAATTCCCCGCCTCCTTCTTCACCTCCTCCAGTCACCATGACAACCAGCGGGATAACATTGCGTACTTCCAGAGTTTGCACCTCAACAAACGTATCGTCACCAAGCTAATGGCGAGTGCCCCGCAGAGCTTTAGCCGGCCAGTGGAGCAGAACCAGCTGATGATGCAGACCCTGCAGCAGGCCTACAGGGAGCTGGGTGGCGAGGAGGCCAACATGAAGATCTGGCTCCAGAAGCTGCTGAGTCAGAACCTGTTTGTTCTCCTGAAGCCGCCGGAGGTGCTGAGAGAGAACTTGCTTTTCCTCAGAGATCGTGGCTTCAGCACGGCCGAGCTGCTCCGCCTTCTCTCCAAACTCAGGGGCTTTGTCACCGAGCTGAACCCCGACAGCATGAGACACATGATGGCGTTCTCTCAGGAAACAATGGGGTGCTCGGAGGAGGAGTTGCGGAACACTGTGCTCAGATGTCCCGCTCTGCTGTATTACACAGAGGAGATCCTGTCTGAGCGCTTTAAGGGCCTCCTCAGTGCAGGAATCAGCATGGCCCAGATCATGGAGACGCCCACCGTTCTGGAGCTGACCACGCAGATTGTGAACTACAGGATCCAGAGACTGAAGGCCTATGGTTATGATGTAAGGACAGGAAGTCTACAGGTTTTAAACGGCACAAAGAAGGACTTTGAAATGAGCTGTGGAAAGCTTCAGATCAGGAGAGAGAGGCCGCTGTTTAACCCTGTCGCTCCATTAAGAGGAGACGACTGACAGAGACCGAAAAGACTTATGTGGTGAATAAAACTAAAACTGGACTTGAAATGTTTCTCTGATTATTTATAATTGAAATAAAACACAAAAAGTGTTTGTTAGGAGTGTCTGCAGTATTCAAGTGTCATGAAAAGAAACCACATTGGGTCCCACAACCCCCTCCGCTGTAGGTGTGGTGATCATGTAACTGTAGCATCCATGGCTGGTGCAAATTAAATTGGGAATTATGGTAGCCAAATGGAGACTCTTGAAAAACTAACATCTCAATGACTTAATGGTGTAGGCTTGAAGCAAAAAGAAGATATTCTCTCTAAGGGGAGTAATTTAAGTCACTTAATTTTATCATTTAAAGGGATGTTATGGCGTAAAATTAATTTAGAGTCAAGCATACCGTAACACCAAGTTAGACACGGACTTATGATCATTTCTTTATCATTTCCTTGAAGTAATAATCACCATATTAATCATTTTGCACTGCAGATGCTGTAGTTCTTCTTCTTGAGCATCTCAGTCTGACTGCATTTCAATGAGGAAATCATCATAAATGTTCTTCCTTGAGCTGTGCCCCCCCTCCTTAGTCAATGATGGACTGGTCGAGGTCTCCCTACAAACAAGCGGCTGCTGGAAGAGAGTCGGTGAGTTGTGTTTAGTCTCTTTGTTAAAGAAATTAGCCAAAGCTAATAAGATGTTTGTTGGCTAGTACTATGACTGGGACCCTATATGTCCTGTTGATGAAGTTAGGTTCTGTTCTGAGCATTATTTGTGGCTATAGAGTGGCGTTTTGGTTGAGGTTTGTATGTGGCTCCTAAGACCACTGTGTATTGCTATCGTGTGGTCATTTCTAAAGTTGGTATAACTTGAGAAGCAAGCGGTCGGCAACATTCATCTCTTGATGGGGTGTCTAACTCAGTGTTACAGTTTGTTTGACCCAAACTTAATTTACACCAGAATATCCCTTTACCGACTACAGTGCTGTGTCAAAAGTAACACCCACGAGCTGTAGGTAACAATATAAAAACAGATAACATGTAACAAGATGTTGACAGCTAATCTTAGGTGTTTTACACAGGGGCAGAACCTCCTTGTTGATTCATGACTTTAAGGCTTTGTAATAAGAAACACCCACAAGCTGTAAGTAACCAACAGTGGCTGATATGGCAAAAGATGATATGTAGACGGAGGCAACAATACGCCTCAAATGTTTAACATAAGGGCAAAACTTCTAAAGGTTAAGACTATGGAGCTTTTGTTAAAAGTAACATCCCTCAATGGGAAAACAGATTAAGTGTTTCAGGTAGGGGCTGACTCGAGCTGAAGGAGGGTTTCAAGGAAGATAACCGAGTTTGAAGCCATTTTAAGCTAAATTCATTAAATATCAGATGTTTTGTCTCTCCTTAGATATAAAGAGTCCTATGGTGTAGGATTAATTTTGAAGTATAAGATGGAAAAAAGGTTCATGTCATCCTGATAGGGCCTATGCACACTTTTGTTCTTGAGTTTAAGATTTATTAATTCTTTGATTTTGATTGGATTCATTTCAGGGTGCTCTTGAAATTTTATTCCAAAAAAAGTGATTCTTATCAGCTGATGTGTGCAACATCGATTTTCTTTTATAACTGATTTTATTTATAGGGTTTTCATCCCAGATTTTCTTTCGTGTAGGTGAAAGGACTGCTTGTATTCCCACATTTATAAGAACGTAAGCCACAAAATCAACACGCAATCTCACTGAGCTTCATCTGAACTGAGAGGAGTTCTGGAAAATTTTCCCCTGTCTCTTTTTGAATGTCCCTTGATGTTTCTAAGCTGGAAAAAGCCCTTAAAACATGTTTTTTCCCCTTTAATGAGAACAAGCTGCACGGCTAATGAAGCCATGACTTTATGCCTGGAGGTTTCCTCGCTATCAGACTGTGGACCACAAGGGTCAAAACAAAGAGAGAGGGCGAGAGTGTCCAGAGGGAGGAGGAGGAGGAGGAGGAGCAGGAGGAGGAGGAGGAGGAGAGATGGGTAATGTACATTAACATCTCTCTCTTCCCATCTGCCTCCTCTGCATCACCCAGCAGGACTCCTACAGATGATGGAGGGTAGCGTCTTTGGGTGGTGCTCCTCAATGATAAATACATATTTAATCAGGATTCATGGAGGCGAGTAAGTGAGACCAGGCCTCAGGTGTGCACATGCAGGTCACCTCTATTTCTTACTCACAGTCCCCTTATCATCCTGAATCACACAGATGAGCCGCAGAGGTTAATAAGAGGGAATATAAATCCTCTTTTTTTTATGTCAAACAGGACGCTGCTGATAACAAACTGCTTTTATGGGCCGTATCTCTGCAGATTCAGGTGACATCTGTAATTAGGAGCCATAATTCCTAGTTAAAGCCAGAGCACTGAAGACAACACAACATTCATCAAAAGAAGAAATGTTCCTTCTTTTGCAACTTTAAGCTCCTGCGAGGAGTTTCTAACTTGTTATGGATGCACTGGCTGTAATGAAAAAATGGACATACAATTAAAACCTCCATCTGTTGAACAAAAACGAAGTCAAAATACCTGTCAAAAAAGCTGTCAATCGTGAAGTCGCATCCCATCTAACCAACATCAACAAACCTCCTAAATTTAATCTTTAATTTTATTTATAACTGGTTCAATGAACTCTTTGTCCATCTACAATAGTCTCATTTTGTCCAGATTTTGAGCATGGCATTGATCTGACTAATGTTGTTTGTCACGTCAGAGTTTGTTTCACTGTAACTCGTTACACCCTCTGCTTGGAGAAAGCCTTATTGGTTAGTCCTTGCAGCAAACAGGGCTGTACACTTTGTCGGTGCACATTTGACATTTGCATCATGACAGGAAAAATTAAGATAAAAAAAATAAAAGCATGACTGTTGTAGAGGTGTTCCACAAGGTTGGATTTTGGGCCTCATGCTTTTTTCTGTAATCATAAGTATGTTAATAAATTCAATTTAAAAAGCGCTTTTCAAAGAACCAAAGGTTTCTTAACAAAGTGGAATAATACAGTAAAGATAGAAACAACATGACGTCCTCCTCAAACAGTAATCATGCTCACTTTTGTGCAGATGTCACTCTTCTATTGTATCAATGATTCTGTAATGCCACTAAAAACTAGCATGTTGCTTTCAACACTTAACATGGGGCTCTTATAAGCCTCAGACAGTTTCTTAATGTCAGCTTCACAAACTTCATGGTGTTTTTTTCAAAGTCAGAATTAGTAATAAATCAGTCATGATGAAACCAACTAAGCAGATTTTTAAAGTCAAACTTCACTTGGAGTTTTACTTTGATTCTCTCATATTTGTTACACATTAACAGCCTTTTTTGTGTAAATAAAGAAATGTACAAGTCGTTTTTACATTTTCTTTTAACAAAAATGCCTTATTGGGCTGAATTTGAGCTACATTGACCTAACAGTTCCAGAAAATATCTTGTTTTTATACACTTTGAAACAAGACCTAATTTATTTGTAATGAGTTGAAAATTTGCAAATTGAACAAGAAAAAGAAAAGCTTGTCCAGTAGAAAAAAATAAGACATTTATAAATTTCAAGAAATTTTGATAGAATTTTTATTTTGTTCATTGGCAGATTGTTGTTTCTTCTCATTCCAAATTACATTGTAATTTTTAATGCATTTAACCCTTGTGCACCCCTTAAAAATGAATGACACTTGTTCATCGCTCACTTCACCAGATTGTAGAGTGTGTGTGAAACCCGCACCACCACCTCCACCCCAGCCTCGTTGGCTAGTTTCTGGATGGCGGCGTCACGCTCCTTCCCAAACGGCTCGGAGTCGTACTCATAAGATAGGCGTTTGATCTCCCACTCCTGAATGAGACAGATAGAGAGAAAGGTTAAGGTTTATCTTTTAGATCCGAGAGAATCACAACGTTTACGGTGAATTGACACAGTATCTGTTTGAGTCATGTGCTGCATGTGAGGCTAATCAATAGTAAGAGTGACTCTTTTTTCCCCAATCTTGTATTTGAACGCTCCCTGCGTTAGCTATTTGAATTGTTTGATCTACTTTCAATTAATTGTCCCACCTTAAACAGACGAGGGAAGACATCTGTGGGCTGTCCTCTGATGACAAACAGGCGGGAGTTGAGTTTGCGCAAGCTGGCGTCCAAGTCCTCCAGACAATGCAACAAGAACCTGACACACACAGAATGAAGAAATCCATTAATTATACAGCTGGAAAACCAGACGCCGTGATCGCACTGTCTACAATAACGAGATCAGTCATACAGCAACAGACTGATCTGATGATGAGAGGACAGTGGGAAATAAGCAGCATATGGTGGGTAATTGTTTGTACCGAATCAGTCATGTATAGGGTTGGGAATCGAGAATCGAGAATCGATGGGAATCGGGACAAAAACTTCGATTCTTCCGGTATCGTTCAAATATTAAAATTTCGATTCCAGGTTTCGATGCCAGAGTCCGCCGACCGGAAGAAATAGCCGCCGAAAATCAACGAAGAAGAAGCCGCTTAACACCAATGAGGACGGAGCGAATGAGACGAAGCCACACAGAGAGAGGAGAGAGACAGAGAGAGAAAGTACATTGCAACCCACAGCAATGCAGCCGCTGTGGGTTACAATCTCTCTCTGTCTCTCTCCTCTCTCTGTGTGGCTTCGTCTCGTACGCTCCGTCCTCGTTGGTGTTCGGCAGCTTCTTCTTCGTTGGTCAAAAGTTTGGCTAACTTTAGCAGGAAGAATGAACTCTTATCTCAATGCAACATTAGCAATACAGTTATATCATGCAAAGGAGGGTAAACGACCAACATGATTAAACACCTCAGGATTCATGGAGGAGAAATACCCGAGTGCTCGTCTTTGACGCGCTTCGCCGGTGTTGTGTCGTAGAATGCACCCCTGACGGGAGCGCGGTTGAAAGTACACAACAAGGCGAAACAATCCAAGTTTTTCTTACCGTTGGACGGAATCTAAAGCGTGTGCCTTTAATGATTTCATTCAGGCTATTCAGATATGCCGAAAACAATAGCCCTCTGATTCGGAATATTTACTGTCCTGAAAATATTATGTTCTCTACATTAACAGCTTACTCTACAGTTTATATACCCAAGTACACCTTTATGTGTGCATTTTTGAGACACATACAAACAAAACGAAAGTTTACTGCTCCATTTGACACGTTTTCATGATCTAATACCCGTGTTTTATTAAATATGAGATCATATTTCTTCCACTAAGAAGCTAATCAGTGAAGGGGAGGCATTCTACGGCAGGGGTGCATTCTACAGCACAACACCTGACTTCCGCTAACCAGTCAGGATCAGATAAGTGAAACAATAAATTACTTCTGTCCTCTGCTAACTTTGAAACGGTAAAGAAATTGAACTGTGTACGGTGAGTAAACTTAAATATCCACCTAACGTTAGCCCTTGTACTTTTTCATAGACAAACGACCTGAAAACAAAAATTGATATTTATATACAGGTTGAAAATAGCTCTGTGAGAAATTCATAGTAAAGTTCTTAAAAACTTCATAGGATTTAAAAATTCATGGAGAAGTTCAGAAATTTCATCCAAAAAGAAGAGCCCCGGTTAGCACCCTCATTCAAACCATGCTTCTTTTTTCTTTTTTCTTTTTGATATCCTGCCTTTTAAAAGAATCGAATTAGAGAATCGATAGGAATCGGAATCGAAATGAGGAATCGAAATTGGAATCGGAATCGTTCAAAATCAAACGATACCCAACCCTAGTCATGTACCTAAAAAAAAATCTATTCTTTGTTGTTCTTGCAGGTATTCTTCTCCTTCTGTTCTTTTTCAGACAGCTGGGTACGGTGCAAACATACATTGATGCACACAAACATGAATGCTAGCCACGAATGGCTCCTGTTAACTATCAGGTAGCAGGTGAGGAGTCTGATAAGGAGGGATAAGTGGATTTAAATGTTCCAGCATTTCTAAGAGTTTTCAAAACCCTCTAATTCATTTTTATTTTTGAAACAATATTTCACTGAAGTTTCTTTAGGATTGAATCTCTTAGGGTTGTATCTGAGCTGGAACTGATTCACGATTGATCAAAAACAGGAATTGCATCTGTGGCATCCTCTTTAAATTACATTCAACGCCATACATTTATTTTTCTCAGTGAAATAAACTGAAACTAATAAGTGTGTGAAATAGTTATACAATTTATTATACTAGCTAGTGAGTGTAGGTTAAATTCAGCCCCTGAAACCAAAACACGAGACCACATGTGTGAGCCCAGCTGACTGGACTTAAAGGCTAAGCTGATTGGATGCCCAGAAGTTTCTTGTGAAGGAGTCAGGCCTGAAGGCTGCTGCTTTGAATGTGCAGTAAAAATGCATGAAATCAGAAGTCTGGGCATTCACACAACATGACTACTTTTTATACAAGACAAATTAGTAAGACTTAAGATCACCTTAGCTGTTACACTCCAGGTAAAAAGGATTTAATTCAATCCCAACTCTTGAGAATGCAAGATGGTATTTTACCAGCATTACAGCACCTTCAAAACAAGTTATTTTTAGCTTCATCTTATGAAAAAAAATTAAAGGCAAAACCTCTGAGATGAGACAAAATAATGATCCAACAAAAAAAAAAAAGCAATGGCACAGAATGCAAAGAGTGAGCTTGCTGCCCTCTGCTGGTCAAGTCTTTTAGAACACAACATCCGCATCAGTGCACTGTCTGGCGCAGCAGAAACTTCTGTTATCACAACAGGAAGTGCGCCCTCTGTAGGTGGGCTCACATGCCTTACTTAAAGTGAAGAATTTTGTCTCTTTTAGGGTTACAATTGCATCAAACCTGATTTCCAAAGCAGCATCTCATAGTTTCTTATTCAAGTAAAAAAAAAAGGCACAGGTTTAGTTTAACTCCACAGTGGGATTACTTGCCTTTTGTAGCGATAGGAGGAATTCTTATAATTCAACCATTTTTTTCTCCTTTCTTGTAAGACAGGGGGAATCTAGAGCCTTTTACATTTAAATACAAACTATAAATATAGTAGAAACACTGCGGTTTGCACTATTTGTTAGTCCCTGAAGACAAGTCTGAACTTAAAGACTACAGGTGCTCTCACTTGGCCCAGTTTCCTTGTACTGTGCTGGAATACAATTTTCCAACTCCCCAGTCTCTCACTGGTCTGTTCTCACACTGCTCCAGACTCTAACGAGCCTAGGCACAATTAGTGCAAGATGTGCAAAGCACAAGATGTGCTTCACAGTGATCAACAACACAGAGAACATGACTGAAAATTCACTGGCTTTGTGGTTTCGGGTGCACATCAGTGTTAAAAGCTATGGAGCTGTCTAAAACATGATGTTTTCATAGTTTGTGTAATGCATATGTTATATGACATAGGGAAAAATGATTCATTTTTAACGCTTCTTTGATGTTCCATCTATAAATAAAGCACAGTCTGCAGAGTCAGGTCTTGAGGGGTCATTAGAGGTCAAACGTCCCAGAGTGTGGTTAAGATTGCCTGGTGATGGTGCGCCCAAATAATAATGCCAGAATGCCAGAAGTTCAGACTTATAGGTGGTGAATGAGATGTAACAGGCATGTGGTATATCATCTCTATGAAGGCTTTGCATTTACCAGCTCACAGATCTTATCATTTCAAATGAATTCACTTTAGCAGAGAGTCAAACATCACATGTTGGCCATGCATTGGACTCATGTAACAGGTTGTGTCGCAATGCTTTTTTCAGGAACGAGGAGTGTATGGCCAGCCAAGACTTGGGAGAACAGGGACATGGTAATGTGTCCTGATTCGGTTTGAATTAAATTGATTGTAAAGGGTCAAGTTATGTGGGAGAAGTGGACAGATCAAATCTGTACCAAGTCTCAACAAAAAATGTTCCACTTAACCTTGTGGCCAAAAACAGTCAGTCTAATAAAAGTGCAGTAAAAACATTATACATTCATTTTTTTTCTTTTACTTTAAAGCATCACATCTTGTCCACTACTTCAGATCTATCCATAGATATAAAGTTTATTATAATTTTTTTTTTATTATTATTATTTTTTAGGTTTTTAGTCTTTTTTTGTCAAGAGAACCCCTGATTTTTTTAATGGGAAAAACACAAGATATGCAATATTTACAAAAATGAGGTGCAAAGTGAAATATTTTTGATAAAGATAAAACAGCCCTGACCATGTCAACAATTGATAAAAATATTGATTTTAATGCATAATATTATATTTGCACAATGGCAGTTTTAGGTAAAAACTAACACTTGTTTAACAGCTGGTGTCAGCAGCTGTTTTTACAATTTCCTTATAAAATTCCCGTTTTATGAGGAATTTGACTGTAAAGGCAGCAGGATGAGAAGTTCCTTTGATTCTCTGTCTCGGTCTCTTAAAAGTGAGTCAACGTCCTTCCACTTGAGTAAGAACCTACACGAGAATCAGAACCTGATGAGTAAAGTCTATATTCCAACAAACCTAAAGCCCTCTATGTTTGTGTGTTTGGAAACCCATTACTACTTTTGGCCACAAACTGGCAAATATCAGGAAATGCTGAGAAAGCAGTGACACAATTTTCAGCTTGTTTCGGTCATTTGGCTCCATCTAGTGGCTAAAAGCATCACATGCAACCACATAATTTAAGGCTTTTATTCACAAATGGACATAAAGTTAAAGATCAAAATTCTTTTTTGTCTGTTATAAATGAAGACAAGATGTGTTTTTTCATTGAAAGATACAAAGACAAAACAGGATTTGGTCCACAATCAGGAACGTTTCTCACCACTTCTCAATAAACCAGTGCAATCGGCTCAGGTCTGCTATGACTCACAGAAACAATCTGTCCCCGACTAACTAACAGCATTCTTACTGAGCAGCTGCTTCATCACTGAGGAGGAGGAGGATGAAGGCTGAGGATGGGAGAGGATTTTTGCTTTTAATAGAAACTGATAATAAAAGTCTAACCAGCTGCTGTGGCGGTGGGGAATTAATTCTGAGATTAGAAACATAAAAATGAAGAAGAGGACACTAGCAGCTGTTAAAGTGTCTGTGCTCACAGTGTTCGGAGTTTAAAGAGTTTAAGTTCATTTTTACAAAGTTTGGAAAAAGTCTAATGAGGAGGACAACTTTTTCATCATTTATACAGCATCAGCAGTCTCTTTTTTGAAAACCTGAAATCTGTATTTAATGCCGTTTTCCTCCTGGATTTTACTTGGCACTCCAGGGAATCTGTGTAAAAACAAGAAAATCAAAGTTAGAGTTTATTAAAAGGTACTTACAGTAGTACTTAAAGTATTTCAAAGTGTGTGAACAGAAAGGATATGTTTCAAAATACAAGGTCAAAATACACTTCAAATACATATTCTTAACGACGCACATTTTTTACTGTTGATTTGTATCATGCTGACTGTTATCCAAGTGCAATGTTTAGTTTGTCAGAGGTTATTTGAGGCAGGTTGACACACATACGCTTAGATTTTAGTGTTGTTTAGAGGTTTCTAAGATTATTTCCAGAGCAGTTTGTGTGTAAGAGTTTGCCTGATTTAAATTCCTAATGGTGGAGTGTAAATAATTAAGTCAAGTACGCCATAAAGCTGATTCTGACTTTCAAACCAATCAGACTGCAGTCTGATAGAGTTCAAAAGGAGTGGAGCAAAAGTCAATTAAAAATAGACTTACAGTTTTAATTCCTACAATTCTGACTCAAAGTCCAAAGATCACTTTTTAAAACAGCCATTTTAAGCTTGGCACACCCACTTCTAACATTACTTATTATTCTGTGTAACCAGTTGCCTCATCACCTGTTTCTATGTTTACTTTGGGGTCATGTTTTTGTCTTCCCAGGTGAAGCACATTTAGATTAAAAAAGACAAAATAAAAGAAGAAACAGCTACTGTTGTGTCCACAGGGGTGCAAAACCATCACAAATCAAATGTTTCATATAGGAACTAAAATATTACATGGCATTCAATCACAACCGGCAGAAATAAGCAGCCGTACATTTAACAAGAGTGTCATCAAGAGATTTAAGTTTGAGTCAAATCTGGGCTTAAAAAATAAAAATATAAACCAAATCAAATTCAATCTTGAGACACTGAGATAAAGTTTCCTCACTGTTAATATTTGCTGTTGGACCAGATCCAGCTGCCATAGAACAGCAGCAGAGCGTCAATCTTGTCAAAAATCACCAGGTATGTAACAGTAAAAGACAGAGTTCTTCTCTGCATTCTAATAAAGGGACACACACACACAAACCTTTCTTACCTTTCATGTTCTTTAAACAGTCTTCTGTCAAACTCAGGGAAGAAAACGTCACAGTCAAAGTCAGCCATGACGTCTGTGAGGTAAATCAGGTCACACCACGGGTGCTTCAGTGCCTCCTGATGACAAACAAGATAAACACAACCAGGTCACATGAACAGGATCTGCTTTTATCTGTGTGTGGTGTTCAATATTTTCAATCCCACTAGGACGACTAAATGTAATAAAGCTCATAAACTCACACCAAAATAGATTGTTAAAGTGTGTATTTTTCATGGAGTACTCTTTTGCTCTATTTGATTTGTATTTATGACAGTGACTTTGTGTATTTGCTTTATGGCACATCGGGTCAGACTGAGCGGCATGTTTCTTACTCTGCATAACTTTCTGAGGTAAATTTATCATTGGGTACAGTAAAGCTTATGTGTGGTGCTCCTTGAGTCCAAAAACCAAATTTTTATTATTATTATTATTATTATTATTGTTGTTATTATCTTTTTTAAATGGTGCAAAATGTACACTTTCATAAAATAACTTTCTTTTCCTTCTTTACCAAAGGCAAATCTTAGGAAATAAAATTCACCTAACCAAAACAATTTAAAGGAAATACTTATCCACTCAAATACACTTGTGTATCTACTGTATATACGTACAGCTAAACATTCACATTTATATACAAACATAAACTTTCACTGTCAAATATAATAACAAATCATCCGCATAGAGTGATAGCTTATTATTAAATACAACGTCTTTTACACCAATGTCATCTCTAATGAACCGAGCTAGTGGTTCAATACTAATAACAAATAAAAGGGGCGATAGAGATCTCTCTGACTTATAGCTATGACTCTCACAGCAGCCTCTGGGCATGAATAGAGTGTTTATAAACTCTGGTCCAAATCTGAATTGTTTTAATGTCTGAAATAAAAATTGCCATGATACTTTCTGGGCATCTAAAGATAAAGCCATTTACTTAAATTTCTTCTCACTTTGATGTAATGTTATGTTTGCTTTCCTACATAAAATATCTCTGTAGTATTTTCCTGAAATAAATCCAGTCTGATCTAGGTGGACAAATTGAGTGATAATGTGGTTAACTCATCTAGCCAAGATTCCTGTTAAAATACGCAAATCTACATTCAACAGTGAAACTGGTCTGCAAGACTGACACGACTGCCAATGTTGGGAACCGGAAAAAATGTCTTACTCCATATCCTGCTCATTAGCGCCTCTAAAAGTAAATATTTTAACTTGTGCATCCAAGATAATTAGTCTATCCCCACAGGATAATTAGATCTCACACACGTTTTTTTTCTTGTTTGCATGAAATACAAAAATTGAATTTTTGTGTGTTTTGTGTTCACCTTGTAGACTTGTGTCCCTCCAACAACCCAGATGGTCTCGATCAGATCAGCAAGGGGGGGTCGAACAGCAAGGAGGATGGCTGTCTCGAAGTTCTGACACAGGAAGTGGGCGTGGTCTGGAACTGTGCTGTGAGAGGAGAAATGCTTGTGGTGAATTAGGTCGTGTTCACACCTAAAGGTCCATTGCCTGATTCGAATCCAAGGCAAGACAAAACATTTGTTTTGAATATCGTTCGGTTATTGGTCATCACATGCCTTTCCTGTGATTGGTGTAGATGACATTCACACCAGAAATGAACCGCTCCAGATTTCACTTGATAGCGGTCCAAGACCACCTCTTCAGGCGGACCAGAGTTTGTTTATTTGATCCACACCAGAGTTCGAGGTCAGTGTTCACATCGACTCAAATGATCTGCACCAAGGGGGTAAAAGCTCCAGGGTTCAGTCCAAACAGACTAAATGAGGGTGGTGTGAACGCACCCTTACAGTGAAAACATGGGATGGGTTTGTGTCGAATCTGTGAAAACAGTGTGTGTTTGTGTGTGTAGCTGAGTGTTACTCACTTGAGTGTCTTACTCAGCACCACATGCAGGTTATTGGCCACTGGGAACATAGTTTCTGGGTTTGAGTACCAGCACAGTTTACCCCAAACCAGCAGGTTCATCTTCCCTGAAAAAGTTCAAATAAAAACCTCTTAGACAGAAAGCGTTTTATCTTAACAGTGGGCACAGAATACAGGACTGGGTTTCAGGACCTTTACAGTCTGTATCAAAGAAATGAGATTAAATTAACTGAGGGAAAGAATGAATAAACTCTATTCATATTTCTTATATTTTTTAAAGGGCCAATATAATATCAAACGTGTTTTGCCTTGCCAAAATGTATATGCTTTTGTCATCCCCCTGAGAATAAGGAAGTCAAAGACTTTTGCATTGTCTTTGAAAACAGTGCTCCTCCACAGTAATATGAATTTGCTCCTGCAGTGATGTAACAGGCGTGATTTGCATAAGCACGCATGCAAAACCTCTACCACATATCAATCTGTTCGGTTTTGCATCTGTGTTGCAGAGTCAAGATGTCAAATGATAAAGCTGGGCATGCAAACTGCTCTGTTGTTGGTTTCAAAAACAACACAAATGTCTATATTTGGTTCTGGTACTGAATAAAACCAAAGAACACAATGGCTGCTTTTTATTGTTAACAACACTCAGTGCACAACTTTCAATCTGGACTGCTTCAACGACAAAAACCGACCAAAAAGTTGCACCAAAAGCCATGAAAGAAGGAATTAACCTCAAATGTTAAGGAGCTGCTCAAAGACAAGCAGCTGCAGCTCTTGAACAATGACATCGCCCTGTTTTGGTGTAGTATACTGATGCAGGTTCTTCTGGGGGGCTCGCCATATTCGATTTGGTGGTTTTCTGCCTCTGCATTGAGGCTGTAACCAGTCTGTATCCTCATCCCTCAAACAAATCAGCACAACACCTCATTATCATAGCATCCCTGCCCATTTAGATCACTGCATTGATGATGAGATTAGAAAGTGAGAGGATGAATTCAACTAGGACAAAAATACTTTAACATGAGACTTTTAATGCCTTTATCTTGTATGTGACCAAATGCAACCAACCTGAATACCCTCCCAGGAATGTCTGATTGTGATGCTGACCAAGCAGTGTGTGTACATCAAAATATCACCAAACTCTACTTCCAAAGTTTGGCATGAAGACCTTTTAGCTCTTAGTGGTAAAATAAAGGCTCAAGTTTGGACCCACAATCTTAAAAAAAATAAAAAAACATACAGGATGACTTATTAATACTGGGCTTATTTACCTGGTTTGGAGACCTGTGTGATTGTGTTGAGAAAATACTGGAACTCTGATCTGCAAGAGACACATTAACAACAAATCAGGCAGTTTTGGAGAGAGGTACTCCCAACTAGGTATTTCCTATGGTGGTTCTAGCCCCAGTGAAGTGACCCACTGGTTTCTAAAAGAGCTCATGAAGCCATATTGGGAATAATGACACCAAGTTACCTTCACTTAGTCAGACATGTACAGAGACAAGGCTAAAGTGGTCTTGACCCATGCTAATTTATCCATAACTTTTAGTCTTGATAGACTTATAATTGATATGCTTACTCATTCATTGCTTCTCATTCAAATGTAGAACATAAATGAGCTCTGGGGATCAAAACTGTTGCTTTCCTTTGTAACCAGGTTTTACATATGTTTATTTCTGCTGTCAAGTTAGACAATTTATCTGCACATAAATTCCTGTGGATTATCTATGTGGAAAAAAAGTAGTTTTTTTGGGACAGCAACACAAACTTGATTGCTTTCATTCTGCAGAGATGGGAAGGCATGGTTTCTGATTGGACCCTTTACAGGTAGGCTGAATTAAGATAAATTCTCTGATTGGTCTGAAGATATGATCTGGATCCAATCCTTAAAAACAAAGGTAATCTGTGATCAATTATGCCCAAAATTATTTACAATAACAAAAATGTGTGTTTACTGTTGTTATTTTTGAAGCGTCAAAACTTTAAACTCAGCACACCTCTGAAATACATAATTTTTCAGTGTTTCTGAGAAATAAAGGTTCAAGAAGCATGTGCTAATAATGTAAAATCATCTTAATATCCACCTACCAACATGCAAAGTTAAGGGTTCAAACGAAACAAAGAGCCGTTAGAAAGTCAAACAGAGCTGAGTAAAAAAGTTCCAATCACTGTAATGATCCGAACTCCTCATCACCGCCAGTTACAGCTGTTGCGCATCTGTGTCAGTGTACCGTCTCAATGGAGGTTAAGGTCTGTCTTTCGTCATTTTAATTCAGTGTTTTCTGTTAAAATAAGTCTACATAAACCGTCATTTTTAATAAATAAAGAAATTTAAATCAATCCTCAGCTGCTGGTATGAGTCTTACGGTAAATGCCAGGGCAGCTTCCCGTCCTTCCCGATCCCCATGCCTCTGCAGGCTGCAGCGATGAGGCGGACCGGCTTCTTCTGCACTTTGTCCCGGCTCGTGTCCATCTCCTGCACGCGGTCAATCAGCGGCCTTAGTGGACGCACGCGACCACGGTCTTCGGCCAGAACTATTTATCGAGCCCCGACTTCTCTGTCACCGCCCACCGGCTCGCAGCTGTGATTGGACACGGTGAACCTCTCTCTGCATCCTGGAACGGTTTAAGGCTTTCCCGGCAGCGTGACGCGTCCACGAAGGCCTGTCCACACCCATTATTCAATCAATAATTACCCAAAGACTGTTTAAAGGCTGCAGCACACCCCCTAAATTTTAAGTGATTTTTTTTTAAGCATTTGTTTTTCCAACAGTCTATGTTTAATAAGCTGAGGAAATGTCGAAAACATATACAGGATAGGGTTAAAACGTAATATTTTAACAACAAAAATCAAGCAGCACCCTCATGCTTCGAAAATGGTTCGACCCCTACCTTTCCTTCTCTCTCGCTCTGAGCGCTTCACTCACGATGAGATTTCTCAGTGTGACGTGTAAGTACCATAGACTGTATACACTATGGACAACTTGGTTCTGCCTCCCGCCAGTATACAGATTTGAAGCCAAAAAGCCCTCGGTATTGATTTTTCCTTATTTCCTGAAAACAGTGCTGCACAATAGCGTTGTGCGCATTCGGCAGGAGAGTCGCCGAGAGTCGCTGTGATGCATATCCCACCAAGTGAGCTACGCAATCCCTGAATGCCAATAGGCTGTATCAGGTGTCAATCAAAGAAAACATGAACCCCCTAATAACTTTAAAAATTGAGCTGCACAGAAAACCAACCCTCCTCCTTTATCCGGGCTTGGGACCAGCAAAATTGACCCATCTGAGACAATTTGGCGGAGTTACTGAGGTTTTTCTTTTTTTCCTTTTTTTTTAAGGTTTTGTATCATGCACTGTTGGGAGAAACCAGAGCACCTGGAAAAAACCCTGATGTGCGGCCTGTGTGTGTTTAATTACACCATAGAGTCTGGGAGCCTCTTACCCAAAAAGCCAAAAATTTCTCGGTATTTCCGGGATTTTTCTTCATTTCCTGAAACCAGCGCTGTGCAGTAGCGTTGTGCGCATTCGGCCGTGCATTCGCAGAGAGTCACTGTGATGTTGCTCGGCTCACACAGCGTATCCCCCGGGAGAGCTACTCAATCCCTGAACGCCCATAGGCTGTATCAGGTGTCAATCATAGCAAACGTGAACCCCCAAATAACTTTTAAAAACGGAGCTTCACAGAAAAAAAGAGGACTTGAGCACAAACCAGTTACAATAACTACATGTCAACATCGCAAGCAGGGGGGAGAAAAAGTTATGTTCTGTGTAATAAATTTCTAAAGTTGGTCCACAGCCCCATAAGCTTTGCTGGCGGAGGCGGGATTTATGACCTATAATGCAGCCCATCAACAGAGGGTGCTGTTCTCGGAGTGGCTTCACCCAGGGGAGGCAGGAGGCAAGGAGGCAGACGGCGTCCATTCTGTATACAGTCTATGATCCAAACTGTCAAGACTGTGGTAGTTGATCGGAGGCAGGAATCCTGATTCTTGTTCAAACTTCTCTGGTGTCTTCAGTCTGCAGTGCCGTGGGGCAGCATCTTGTGGAGTAAAAAAGTACACACCAAGATACCACATGTCCACAGCCTCATCATAAGGAAGCTGCATTAGTACTCCCTTGTTTCCCTCAGTAGTTGGGCAGCTCCTCCCCTACTCTGGCACCTCCAGAATGTACACACCTGCATCTCATCTCCAATCACTGTGCCCTCTTAAGCACTACTGTGAGGCTCCTCAGCGTCAGATGATTTCAGCTTATCTTGAGTATCAGACCGACAACTACGAGTATCAAAAGTTTGTATATTCTCGCTACTTGTGCATTTTACCTGTGCTTACCCCTGCTCTCCTCTTTTCTCCTTCAGTGCCTCCTCGAGCCCGTTCCTCCGAGCCCCAACCTCTGCCATGCTGCCAACACTCTCACACCGGAGCACTCACCTACCTCCATATCGCTCACTTGCACCTCAGAGTCTCCCAGCACCCCGGACCTTGGATTACCTCCCTTTCTTCACCACTACTAACAATAAACCTTTCAAAACTTCCTCTGCCTCGGATTTGCTTCTGGGTTCAACTTTAAAAACACTGATTAGGAAATCATTACACTATATACACTCTTTCCATCACTATACTGAATAAACCATCGTAATATACAATTAATATACTCGATACTTCAATATCCAACTATCATCAAGTGCTTTTTGATGTACAGATGTGCAAATGCTAATAGATGTACATATGCACAAGTATGTCCTTGTCAAGGCCACTTACTCACGTTTATGATGTTAGGAAAACAAAACACATCAGCATCAGTATAATCTAGCAAAATTGATTTACTACATAGAAAGGGAGGGAATAATCCTTTATTTTCACAAAAAACAAATAAGCAACAACTTTCAATGCATTCAATACAGATTAAGCAATGCTTATTCATAGAATATAAAGTCATGATACATCATGTTAGCAGAACACAGTAATCACAACTGCAAGTGAGGCTAGATCTGTGATTAGGGCCTTGTAGTTGAAACTTTTGGTACATAAGAGTGAATTTATGTTGTCATAATCATGACATGGAATCTGTCATTAACATGAATAAGGCTTATGAAGGTTGTTGTAGCTGCCATCAAGGTCAGAATAAATAGATTAATAAATATTAAGTTAAAAAGATTAAGTTCATAAATATATACATTTCTACTGACAATAGTTTAATATTAAAAGCAACATTGAATTTATTTCAGGTATTTTTTGTTTGGTTTTGATATGGTTTCAAGTCTTAATTGAGGGGGAACCAAAGTTACTGTCACAGGTTGGCGGAGTGTTACTTTGAAGATCGCTACGTTTTGATTGGTAACGTGCATCAGATATCATTCTGGATCAAGCTAGCAGCAGGCAGACACCTAGCTAATTGCTCTGCCTAAGAACAGCTAATGTTGAAGATGTTGTAAAGTGCATAGTGCATCGAAAGACTGAAGGAAGATTTCTAATTTTCTCTCAAAGGAAAGCGGCCAATGAGGTACATTTTGTGTTTGTATACTGTTATTTTGGTAAACTTTAAGGATCTAATGTGACGGATTTCTGTCGAGTCACGTTGTTTCTTTGATGTCTTTACATGTAAGTAATGTGTTTTTTTATTTGCTTTCTGTCTGTAATGTCTGACAGTTCTCACGGCACACTATCATGCTCATCGTGTGATTAAAACCTGTAACATAAAGAACGACCTGGTTTCGTGATTTCGACTTGAGAGGGAATTACAGTTGTCATTAGGTGTCATTCGGTAAATTCTGACACCTTTGGTGCTATGTTGACAACAACATATGTTTTAACACAAACTCAGAATTGAATAGTTTTACCATTTTACAGTGGCCCACTTCCATGTCTGTACAGTTCAGCTCATCTCCTGTGAAATGTGCGCAAATACACGTAAGCAGTGCCAAAGACCACCTCTTAAAAGTGGATACAGTACTCATACTCGAGTGCGATTCTGTTCAAACTGATCAAATACATAGAACTTTGGAGTCAAGTAAATACAGGCCCTAGTCCTTTATGTGAAACCACTCTAACAGTGAAAATATCTGTAAGAAACAAAATATGGTGAGCACGGACTTTTTCTTTGTTTTGGTTGGCTGGAGTCTGCCCTTTTGGGCGGATATGTCTTGCTGTCTATCACCTGCTTGAAGAGGCTGCTCCCTTCCCCCTTGCGGCGCTGAGGCTGATCACACACACCTGTGCTCCACAATCCGGCTTTAAGACCACTTCAGACTCATGCCTAAGCGCCAGAGTATTTTCGCCTATACGCAGCGGTGCTTGGCTACAGAACACAATTGAGATATCGTAACCTACATTTGAAGATTTTTCCAGTGCCTGCTTTTTCTGGTTTTAACCCTCACTCCTCCAGCCAGCCAGCCACTGAGCACCTGGACATCTCCCGGACCCTGTCTCCTTCACCTGGAAAAGCACTAACTTCAATAAACCTGTTTTGCCCCCCACCCCCGTCTGGTGTTGCATTCTGGTTCCATCTCAACACTCAGCCAACACACAAAACATGTTAACTATGAATAATTATGAAGTTTTAAGTCAACAACATCAGTCAAAAAAGATTGTTTTCTGCACAACAGCACCTCTCCTCCTACCAGTGCAATATTGATTGGCAACTATTACCTAAAAAAATGCATATGGCGCATGGTTTGTCCATTCTGTGCTACCATAGACACATGGTGGTCCAAAATATGGCCTACAAAAATGCACAAAAAACATAATTCAGTTAAAACTGTATAATCTAGATCAGATAATTCTCCCTCTGGGGAGAGCTGGTTCCAGAGCCCACACTACGTGTTGAGGTGATTCCGACTATATCTTGATGGAACCTTTCCACCTCGCACACCAATTCAGGCTACTTTCCCACCAGGGAGGTGACATTCCATGTCCCCAGAACTAGACTCTGCAGCCGAGGATCAGACTGCCAAGGGTCCACCTTCAGCTGCAGCCCAACTCACATTGCACCCAACTCCTTTGGCCCCTGCTATATGGGTGGTGAGCCCAAGGGAAGGGGGTCCCACGTTGCCTCTTTTGGCTGTGCCCAGCCGGCCCCATGGGTGCAGGCCCAGCCACCAGGTGCACGCCATCACCTGGGTGGCTCAGTAACCCGTGTGAGGAAAACTGGATACTAAATATTTTACTCATCAAAAAAGGTCTATTTGAGCTACCCTTAGTCTGATCCCTCCCCCAGGACATGTTTGCCATGGTTGAACCTACCAGAAGCATAAAGCCCCGACAACTTAGCTCCTGGGATCATCAGGACACACAAACCCCTCCACCACGGTAAGGTGGTAGCTCGAGGAGGGGAATTAAAACCCTCCCATGGGAGGGAAAAACCACAAGGGTTTTTTTATTTATTTTTTTTTTTTTGTTGAAAGAATGTGGGAGGAAACCGGAGCACCCGGAGTAAACCCACACAGACACAGGGAGAACATGCAAACTCCACACAGAAACACCCTGACCCGGATCCAAACACAGGACGTTCTAGTCATCCCTAGGCGGGAGACAACAACACATGGCCCTGAAGACTCTGCCAAAGAAACGTCTGACCCGTCTTAGTGGGCCACCTCTCCTTCTCACAGATGGACCTATTACAAGTTGAGGATCAGAGTCAAACCTCACTAGCTCACTTGTGTTGAAAACATCCTCCTCGGACAGGTTAATGCTGGTAAGAGCTGGATCTTCTACAGCTGAGCTGCTTATAGCTGCTTCAGCTTTAGCTGGTTCTTCTTGTTTGTCTTCCACAGCAGCTGGACTAAGATGATTCTCCTCTGAGATGATGGTAAGAGCTGGATCTTCTTCAGCTGAGCTGCTTATAGCCACTTCAGCTTCAGCTGGCTCTTCTTGTTTGTCTTCCACAGCAGCTGGACTAAGATGATTCTCCTCTGAGATGATGGTAAGAGCTGGATCTTCTTCAGCTGAGCTGCTTATAGCTGCTTCAGCTTCAGCTGGTTCTTCTTGTTTGTCTTCCACAGCAGCTGGACTAAGATGATTCTCCGCTGAGATGATGGTAAGAGCTGGATCTTCTACAGCTGAGCTGCTTATAGCCACTTCAGCTTCAGCTGGTTCTTCTTGTTTGTCTTCCACAGCAGCTGGACTAAGATGATTCTCCTCTGACCTGTTCCTGTAAGTGATGACCATTTTGTCCCTGGCGTCTTCCAGGTACTGGCTGCCAGCATTCTCCTGCAGGTGGACCATTGTGATAAATGGATGACTTAGAGCCTGCTTGGGGCTAATCCTCTTCTCTGGGTCAGTGTTTAGGAGACCCTTCAGGAGGCTTACAAAGGCTCTGCGGTCCTTGATCTCAATGGACCCATGGTTCTCTGGGTTAAGTGTGACCAGGTCTTCCAGAGAATTTACACTCAGTTTGCAGGGTTCAGGTTCAAGACCAGTTTTTGTCTGGTTTTTCACCAACCATTTGGGCTGGTCTCTCTGGTTAACCAACATAACATTGTCAAGCTTTAGGTCAGTATGTATGATCCCAATGTCTCCCATGGCATCAAAGGCTGATAGAAGTTGCTGGGTGATTGGACGAATCTCATGAAGAGAGAATGGCGCGTCATTTTCATTCAATAGATCCAAAAGATTTTTGTCCAGCATTTCAAAGGCTACAAAAAGATAAGACAAAAAAAAAAAAGGATTTGATGAGATAGAACAAGGTAAGAGTAATACTAAAGAGCATTAAAATACATGAATTATAAAACGACCACTGCTAAATCTGAAATATTTACAAATGTTTTTCTTTTGTTTCTAACCAAAAAAAGTAATGCCTTTGTAAAGTATTTTAGACCAAATGAGTACTTCTGAATATCAAAGTTTAAATACAATGGTACCCAGTGTTTGGTCTGAAATTAGACCTGATATTTTACAAGATGTTTTTAGTGCAGTAAACGTATAACTTTTTACCACATATCTCTGATATCCAAAGAAATACTTTCATTCAACAGTAAAACAGAATGATGAAATGGAATATAATCTACATACCTAGACAGGTGTGTCCATTGTGCTCGAATGTCTCAAAGAACTGCACAATATTAGACTTGTCAGCGTCTAGAGTCCTAAGAGTTTGCAGTATCTCAATCTCGTTCGCAATGAGTTCTTTGTCTTCGTTGTTCATGATCTTCAGGGCGACTGACTCCCTTGTGATGATATTTTTTGCTTTGACAACTTTACCAAAAGCTCCGCTGTCGATGAACATCGAAACGCAGTATTGACCGAAGTCACCATTCAGGATTTCTCCTGGTTCAATATCATCAGCTTCAGCTGGTACTTGTTGTTTGTCTTCCACAGCAGCTGGACTAAGATGATTCTCCTCTGACCTGTTCCTGTAAGTGATGACCATTTTGTCCCTGGCGTCTTCCAGGTACTGGCTGCCAGCATTCTCCTGCAGGTGGACCATTGTGATAAATGGATGACTTAGAGCCTGCTTGGGGCTAATCCTCTTCTCTGGGTCAGTGTTTAGGAGACCCTTCAGGAGGCTCACAAAGGCTCTGCGGTCCTCGATCTCAATGGACCCATGGTTCTCTGGGTTAAGTGTGACCAGGTCTTCCAGAGAATTTACACTCAGTTTGCAGGGTTCAGGTTCAAGACCAGTTTTTGTCTGGTTTTTCGCCAACCATTTGGGGTGTTCTGAGAATGGGTTCTTTACAAAGTAGTGTGTTGTGAATTTTCCAGCATTGAGGAGGTGATCAGCTGGCTGACCCATGATGGCTACGATGTTCTCCATGGTCCCAATCTCACTGAAGTCATTACCAAATGGGTTTTCAAAGTGAAACATTGTGAACAGAAGACACCCCAGAGCCCACATGTCTATTGCCTCTGAGGAGGGGAGGCCCAGGAAAAGTTCCGGAGCTCTGTAAGGAACTATCGGAATTCCCAAACCGTCGTCCACCTCAGAGGTCTTAACGGACAGACCGAAGTCTATCAGTTTCACTCTGAAAGGCTGGTCTCTCTGGTTAACCAACATAACATTGTTAAGCTTTAGGTCAGTGTATATGATCCCGATGTCTGCCAGGGCATCAAAGGCCGACAGAAGTTGCTGGGTGATTGGACGAATCTCATGAAGAGAGAATGGCGTGTCATTTTCATTCAATAGATCCAAAAGATTTTTGTCCAGCATTTCAAAGGCTACAAAAAGATAAGACAAAAAAAAGACAGGATTTGATGAGATAGAACAAGGTAAGAGTAATACTAAAGAGCATTAAAATACATGAATTATAAAAAGACCACTGCTAAATCTGAAATATTTACAAATGTTTTTCTTTTGTTTCTAACCAAAAAAAGTAATGCCTTTGTAAAGTATTTTAGACCAAATGAGTACTTTCTGAATATCAAGGTTTAAATACAATGGTACCCAGTGTTTGGTCTGAAATTAGACCTGATATTTTACAAGATGTTTTTAGTGCAGTAAACGTATAACTTTTTACCACATATCTCTGATATCCAAAGAAATACTTTCATTCAACAGTAAAACAGAATGATGAAATGGAATATAATCTACATACCTAGACAGGTGTGTCCATTGTGCTCGAACGTCTCAAAGAACTGCACAATGTTAGACTCATCAGCGTCTAGAGTCCTAAGAGTTTGCAGTATCTCAATCTCGTTCGCAATGACGTCTTCTTCTTCGTTGTTGATGATCTTCAGGGCGACCGACTGCCTTGTGATGACATTTTTTGCTTTGACAACTTTACCAAAAGCCCCGCTGTCGATGAACATCGAAACGCAGTATTGACCGAAGTCACCATTCAGTATTTCTCCTGGTTCAATATCATCAGCTTCAGCTGGTACTTGTTGTTTGTCTTCCACAGCAGCTGGACTAAGATGATTCTCCTCTGAGATGATGGTAAGAGCTGGATCTTCTACAGCTGAGCTGCTTATAGATGCTTCAGCTTCAGCTGGTTCTTCTTGTTTGTCTTCCACAGCAGCTGGACTAAGATGATTCTCCTCTGACCTGTTCCTGTAAGTGATGACCATTTTGTCCCTGGCGTCTTCCAGGTACTGGCCGTCAGCATTCTCCTGCAGGTGGACCATTGTGATAAATGGATGACTTAGAGCCTGCTTGGGGCTAATCCTCTTCTCTGGGTCAGTGTTTAGGAGACCCTTCAGGAGGCTTACAAAGGCTCTGCGGTCCTCGATCTCAATGGACCCATGGTTCTCTGGGTTAAGTGTGACCAGGTCTTCCAGAGAATTTACACTCAGTTTGCAGGGTTCAGGTTCAAGACCAGTTTTTGTCTGGTTTTTCACCAACCATTTGGGGTGTTCTGAGAATGGGTTCTTTACAAAGTAGTGTGTCGTGAATTTTCCAGCATTGAGGAGGTGATCAGCTGGCTGACCCATGATGGCTACAATGTTCTCCATGGTCCCAATCTCACTGAAGTCATTACCAAATGGGTTTTCAAAGTGAAACATTGTGAACAGAAGACACCCCAGAGCCCACATGTCTATTGCCTCTGAGGAGGGGAGGCCCAGGAACAGTTCCGGAGCTCTGTAAGGAACTATCGGAATTCCCAAACCGTCGTCCGCCTTAGAGGTCTTAACGGACAGACCGAAGTCTATCAGTTTCACTCTGAAAGGCTGGTCTCTCTGGTTAACCAACATAACATTGTCAAGCTTTAGGTCAGTGTATATGATCCCGATGTCTGCCAGGGCATCAAAGGCTGATAGAAGTTGCTGGGTGATTGGACGAATCTCATGAAGAGAGAATGGCGTGTCGTTTTCATTCAATAGATCCAAAAGATTTTTGTCCAGCATTTCAAAGGCTACAAAAAGATAAGACAAAAAAAAGACAGGATTTGATGACATAAAACAAGGTAAGAGTAATACTAAAGAGCATTAAAATACATGAATTATAAAACGACCACTGCTAAATCTGAAATATTTACAAATGTTTTTCTTTTGTTTCTAACCAAAAAAAGTTATGCCTTTGTAAAGTATTTTAGACCAAATGAGTACTTTCTGAATATCAAGGTTTAAATACAATGGTACCCAGTGTTTGGTCTGAAATTAGACCTGATATTTTACAAGATGTTTTTAGTGCAGTAAACGTATAACTTTTTACCACATATCTCTGATATCCAAAGAAATACTTTCATTCAACAGTAAAACAGAATGGTGAAATGGAATATAATCTACATACCTAGACAGGTGTGTCCATTGTGCTCGAACGTCTCAAAGAACTGCACAATGTTAGACTCATCAGCGTCTAGAGTCCTAAGAGTTTGCAGTATCTCAATCTCGTTCGCAATGACGTCTTCTTCTTCGTTGTTCATGATCTTCAGGGCGACTGAATCCCTTGTGATGATATTTTTTGCTTTGACAACTTTACCAAAAGATCCACTGTCAATGAACTTTGAAATGCAGTATTGACCGGAGTCACCATTTAGTATTTCTTCTGGTTCAATATCATCAGCTTCAGCTGGTACTTCTTGTTTGTCTTCCACAGCAGCTGGACTAAGATGATTCTCCTCTGACCTGTTCCTGTAAGTGATGACCATTTTGTCCCTGGCGTCTTCCAGGTACTGGCCGTCAGCATTCTCCTGCAGGTGGACCATGGTGATAAATGGATGACTTAGAGCCTGCTTGGGGCTAATCCTCTTCTCTGGGTCAGTGTTTAGGAGACCCTTCAGGAGGCTCACAAAGGCTCTGCGGTCCTCGATCTCAATGGACCGATGGTTCTCTAGGTTAAGTGTGACCAGGTCCTCCAGAGAATTTACACTTAGTGTGGTTTCAGGTTCAAGACCAGTTTTTGTCTGGTTTTTCACCAACCATTTGGAGTGTTCTGAGGATGGGTTCTTTACAAAGTAGTCTGTTGTGAATATTCCAGCATCGAGGAGGTGATCAGCTGGCTGACCCATGATGGCTACGATGTCCTCCATGGTCCCAATCTCACTGAAGCCATCACCAAATGGGTTTTCAAAGTGAAACATTTCAAACAGAATACACCCCAGAGCCCACATGTCTATTGCCTCTGAGGAGGGGAGGCCCAGGAACAGTTCAGGAGCTCTGTAAGGGACTGTCGGCATTCCCAAACCGTCGTCCACCTCAGAGGTCTTAACGGACACACCGAAGTCTATAAGTTTGACTCTGAAAGGCTGGTCTCTCTGGTTAACCAACATAACATTGTCAAGCTTTAGGTCAGTGTATATGATCCCGATGTCTGCCAGGGCATCAAAGGCCGACAGAAGTTGCTGGGTGATTGGACGAATCTCATGAAGAGAGAATGGCATACGGTTTTCATTCAATTGATCCAAAAGACTTTTGTCCAGCATTTCAAAGGCTACAAAAAGATAAGACAAAAAAAAAGACAGGATTAGATGAGAAAAAACAAGGTAAGAGTAACACTAAAGAGCATTAAAATACATGAATTATAAAAAGTAAAATCTGCAAAATCTGAAATATTTTCTCTTTTATTTCTAACCAAAAAAAGTTATGCCTTTGTAAAGTATTTTAGACCAAATGAGTACTTTCTGAATATCTAGGTTTAAATACAATGGTATCCAGTGTTTGGTACTGAAATTAGACCTGATATTTTACAAGATGTTTTTAGTGCAGTAAACGTCCAACTTTTTACCACATATCTCTGATATCCAAAAAAATACTTTCATTCAACAGTAAAACAGAATGGTGAAATGGAATATAATCTACATACCTAGACAGGTGTGTCCATTGTGCTCAAACGTCTCAAAGAACTGCACAATATTAGACTTGTCAGCGTCTAGAGTCCTAAGAGTTTGCAGTATCTTAATCTCGTTCGCAATGACTTCTTTGTCTTCGTTGTTCATGATCTTCAGGGCGACTGACTCCCTTGTGATGATATTTTTTGCTTTGACAACTTTACCAAAAGTTCCACTGTCAATGAACTTTGAAATGCAGTATTGACCGGAGTCACCATTTAGTATTTCTTCTGGTTCAATATCATCAGCTTCAGCTGGTTCTTCTTGTTTGTCTTCCACAGCAGCTGAACTAAGATGATTCTCCTCTGACCTGTTCCTGTAAGTGATGACCATATTGTCCCTGGCGTCTTCCAGGTACTGGCCGTCAGCATTCTCCTGCAGGTGGACCTTGGTGATGAATGGATGACTTAGAGCCTGCTTGGGGCTAATCCTCTTCTCTGGGTCAGTGTTTAGGAGACCCTTCAGGAGGCTCACAAAGGCTCTGCAGTCCTCGATCTCAATGGACCGATGGTTCTCTAGGTTAAGTGTGACCAGATCCTCCAGAGAATTTACTCTCAGTTTGCAGGGTTCAGGTTCAAGACCAGTTTTTGTCTGGTTTTTCACCAACCATTTGGGGTGTTCTGAGAATGGGTTCTTTACAAAGTAGTGTGTTGTGAATTTTCCAGCATCGAGGAGGTGATCAGCTGGCTGACCCATGATGGCTACGATGTCCTCCATGGTCCCAATCTCACTGAAGCCATCACCAAATGGGTAGTCAAAGAGAAACATTTCAAACAGAATACACCCCAGAGCCCACATGTCTATTGCCTCTGAGGAGGGGAGGCCCAGGAACAGTTCAGGAGCTCTGTAAGGGACTGTCGGCATTCCCAAACTGTCGTCCACCTCAGAGGTCTTAACGGACACACCGAAGTCTATAAGTTTGACTCTGAAAGGCTGGTCTCTCTGGTTAACCAACATAACATTGTCAGGCTTTAGGTCAGTGTATATGATCCCGATGTATGCCAGGGCATCAAAGGCCGACAGAAGTTGCTGGGTGATTGGACGAATCTCATGAAGAGAGAATGGCATACGGTTTTCATTCAATTGATCCAAAAGACTTTTGTCCAGCATTTCAAAGGCTACAAAAAGATAAGACAAAAAAAAAGACAGGATTAGATGAGAAAAAACAAGGTAAGAGTAACACTAAAGAGCATTAAAATACATGAATTATAAAAAGTAAAATCTGCAAAATCTGAAATATTTTCTCTTTTATTTCTAACCAAAAAAAGTTATGCCTTTGTAAAGTATTTTAGACCAAATGAGTACTTTCTGAATATCTAGGTTTAAATACAATGGTATCCAGTGTTTGGTACTGAAATTAGACCTGATATTTTACAAGATGTTTTTAGTGCAGTAAACGTCCAACTTTTTACCACATATCTCTGATATCCAAAAAAATACTTTAATTCAACAGTAAAACAGAATGGTGAAATGGAATATAATCTACATACCTAGACAGGTGTGTCCATTGTGCTCGAACGTCTCAAAGAACTGCACAATGTTAGACTTGTCAGCGTCTAGAGTCCTAAGAGTTTGCAGTATCTTAATCTCGTTCGCAATGACTTCTTTGTCTTCGTTGTTCATGATCTTCAGGGCGACTGACTCCCTTGTGATGACATTTTTTGCTTTGACAACTTTAGCATAAGTTCCGCTGTCGATGAACTCCAAAATGAAGTATCGATTGGCGTCACCATTCAGTATTTCTCCTGGTTCAATGTCAATATCTGCATACACCTCATCCTGATAAACTGCTGCACAGCAGGCTTCGCTTGAATGAGACATTTTCGAGTCAAAGATAACTTTTACCACAAACAAAGTGCTGCTAATAAATCGCTCTAATTCTGGTTTCAATGTTGTGAATTAAGGTTAGAAGTTCTTTGGTACTTTGGACAACAAGGTTCTTGACACAGAGTCTGTTGTGAGACATCAAAGTTCCCATGACATCACTGAGGAACATAACAGAGCTGATGACATCACTGATGACATCAGCATCATCAATGATGCTGATGTCATCAGTGATGTCATCAGCTCTGTTTCCCAGCTGTTCTACAGCTGTTACCATGGCAACCAGTTTTAATGTGTGACCATTTTTAAATTTTGGATTGAGAGAAGAGTTAGTACAGAGAATTCCTTTTTTTGTATTCTAACTTTTTAAACTAAGTAAATATACTGAGAGTATTTTCAATTATTGTTATTTAGTTCTTTATTATTATTATTATTATTATTATTATTATTATTATTATTCCATACCCTTTTTAACCTTCCTTCTGTGTAAGCTTTTACTAAGCACCCACCATGTTAAAGGTCGGTTTTGACCTCAGCTGTAAGTTACACTAAAAACAATTTTCTGTCATCCAATTTGGTTCTCATCACTAGGTTAACTTGTTAGGCTTTATTATCCATGAAAATATTGCTTTTAATATTTTTTGTTTTGGGCCTCTGGGCGTTTCTTTGTCAGTATTTCCTAAACCTCACACGAATGGAAGAGGATCTGACTGTTAGTGCATTTATGATTTCAGTTTTTGCTCTTGTTACATACCAAAAGATGTAAAAGAGGACAAAGGTAGTAACAATAGTTAAAAAAAGAACTAAGGTGAAGAAACAGTGTCCAGGGTAATTAATGAAACAGAAAAGTTTTTTCTTGAGGTTAAACAACCAACTTAAAACAAGCACTAGGCTGAGAAAAACACCAATACAACACAAATGGTAAGCTAAAGTGACAAAAGAAAACAGCAAATGCACTGCAGGCTCCACTGCCACCTGCTCAGCCCAGCCACTACTGAACCACACCAGAGTCACACACTCTTTCAAAGAGGTCCACACAGGATCGCTGACAGGAGGGAATGAGAGAGAGAGACCACAGTACTCTCTTCTTTTATATAGTTTGCTGCTCATCAGCAGATCAGCCACACCTGCCACACCTCTACTGCAGTGGAAAAAACTTGCAGGTAGAGAGAGACACACAAAAACAGCACACAAACACAGAAAACAGCACACAAACACCCAGGGCATGCAACAACTCTAATTATGAGATATTGATCTAACCGGGTCAACAGCGACCCTAACATGACAAGTGCCATAATTTTCATGAGTATTTTCTAATTTAGTCAATTTAATTTTTTATTTTGTTGAAATAGAGGTTCCTGACAAAGTCAAAAAGTCTTGATGCGAAAAAAGCTCATGTAAGTGGGTCTTTTAAACATTTAAAATCAAAAACGGGTCAGTGCAGACCCTAACACAGGAGGAGGGTTAGGTGATAGCTCCCAAATGTTTCCCCTGTCTCAGTACAAATCCATGGGCATCTGCTGAGGCTGACTGCCAGAGCAGACCTGCTTCATGTGTCACTGTGTTTTTTCTTTACATGTCAACCTTTGGGGTTGTTTATTGAAAAATTATGAGCGGTGAAAGGAGCCATCCAGGGTAAGGATGTATATGATGAAACACAGATGTTTGAGCATCAGATCCTTGATGATGTCGGTTTGTAAAGTGAAGACAAGTGAGCTCTGCAAAGTGAGGAGCGCACCGACTGAGAGCTAATACACCTGATTAATGTCATGGGACTGCAATCTGTGGACAATGTGAGCCGTACTCCACCATAATCAGATATGCAGGTTAAACCAGGGAATTACACACTCATGTGTTGTCATGCTCTGTCAGAAACAGTCAGGCTTTAAAAACATGTCAGATGCAAAGACATGCATGGATTTAATGAGTTCCAATTGAACTTTTGCTTGGGATGAGGCTGGGGAAACAAGTTCTCATTACAAAAACAGTGGAGGAGAAATACCCGAGTGCTCGTCTTTGACGAGCTTCGCCGGTGTTGTGTCGTAGAATGCACCCCTGACGGGAGCGCGGTTGAAAGTACACAACAAGGCGAAACAATCCAAGTTTTTCTTACCGTTGGACAGAATCTAAAGCGTGTGCCTTTAATGATTTCATTCAGGCTATTCAGATATGCCGAAAACAATAGCCCTCTGATTCGGAATATTTACTGTCCTGAAAATATTATGTTCTCTACAGTAACAGCTTACTCTACAGTTTATATACCCAAGTACACTTTTATATGTGCATTTTTGAGACACATACAAACAAAACGAAAGTTTACTGCTCCATTTGACACGTTTTCATGATCTAATACCCGTGTTTTATTAAATATGAGATCATATTTCTTCCACTAAGAAGCTAATCAGTGGAGGGGAGGCATTCTACGGCAGGGGTGCATTCTACAGCACAACACCTGACTTCCGCTAACCAGTCAGGATCAGATAAGTGAAACAATAAATTACTTCTGTCCTCTGCTAACTTTGAAACGGTAAAGAAATTGAACTGTGTACGGTGAGTAAACTTAAATATCCACCTAACGTTAGCCCTTGTACTTTTTCATAGACAAACGACCTGAAAACAAAAATTGATATTTATATACTGGTTGAAAATAGCTCTGTGAGAAATTCATAGTAAAGTTCTTAAAAAGTTAATAGGATTTAAAAATTCATGGAGAAGTTCAGAAATTTCATCCAAAAAGAAGAGCCCCGGTTAGCACCCTCATTCAAACCATGCTTTTTTTTTCTTTTTTCTTTTTGATATCCTGCCTTTTAAAAGAATCGAATTAGAGAATCGATAGGAATCGGAATCGAAATGAGGAATCGAAATTGGAATCGGAATCGTTCAAAATCAAACGATACCCAACCCTAGTCATGTACCTAAAAAAAAATCTATTCTTTGTTGTTCTTGCAGGTATTCTTCTCCTTCTGTTCTTTTTCAGACAGCTGGGTACGGTGCAAACATACATTGATGCACACAAACATGAATGCTAGCCACGAATGGCTCCTGTTAACTATCAGGTAGCAGGTGAGGAGTCTGATAAGGAGGGATAAGTGGATTTAAATGTTCCAGCATTTCTAAGAGTTTTCAAAACCCTCTAATTCATTTTTATTTTTGAAACAATATTTCACTGAAGTTTCTTAAGGATTGAATCTCTTAGGGTTGTATCTGAGCTGGAACTGATTCACGATTGATCAAAAACAGGAATTGCATCTGTGGCATCCTCTTTAAATTACATTCAACGCCATACATTTATTTTTCTCAGTGAAATAAACTGAAACTAATAAGTGTGTGAAATAGTTATACAATTTATTATGCTAGCTAGTGAGTGTAGGTTAAATTCAGCCCCTGAAACCAAAACACGAGACCACATGTGTGAGCCCAGCTGACTGGACTTAAAGGCTAAGCTGATTGGATGCCCAGAAGTTTCTTGTGAAGGAGTCAGGCCTGAAGGCTGCTGCTTTGAATGTGCAGTAAAAATGCATGAAATCAGAAGTCTGGGCATTCACACAACATGACTACTTTTTATACAAGACAAATTAGTAAGACTTAAGATCACCTTAGCTGTTACACTCCAGGTAAAAATGATCTAATTCAATCCCAACTCTTGAGAATGCAAGATGGTATTTTACCAGCATTACAGCACCTTCAAAACAAGTTATTTTTAGCTTCATTTTTAAAGCACTTATGAAAAAAAATTAAAGGCAAAACCTCTAAGATGAGAGAAAATAATGATCCAACAAAAAAAAAAAAGCAATGGCACAGAATGCAAAAAGTAAGCTTGCTGCCCTCTGCTGGTCAAGTCTTTTAGAACACAACATCCGCATCAGTGCACTGTCTGGCGCAGCAGAAACTTCTGTTATTACAACAGGAAGTGTGCCCTCTGTAGGTGGGCTCACATGCCTTACTTAAAGTGAAGAATTTTGTCTCTTTTAGGGTTACAATTGCATCAAACCTGATTTCCAAAGCAGCATCTCATAGTTTCTTATTCAAGTAAAAAAAAAGGCACAGGTTTAGTTTAACTCCACAGTGGGATTACTTGCCTTTTGTAGCGATAGGAGGAATTCTTATAATTCAACCATTTTTTTCTCCTTTCTTGTAAGACAGGGGGAATCTAGAGCCTTTTACATTTAAATACAAACTAGAAATATAGTAGAAACACTGCGGTTTGCACTATTTGTTAGTCCCTGAAGACAAGTCTGAACTTAAAGACTACAGGTGCTCTCACTTGGCCCAGTTTCCTTGTACTGTGCTGGAATACAATTTTCCAACTCCCCAGTCTCTCACTGGTCTGTTCTCACACTGCTCCAGACTCTAACGAGCCTAGGCACAATTAGTGCAAGATGTGCAAAGTACAAGATGTGCTTCACAGTGATCAACAACACAGAGAACATGACTGAAAATTCACTGGCTTTGTGGTTTCGGGTGCACATCAGTGTTAAAAGCTATGGAGCTGTCTAAAACATGATGTTTTCATAGTTTGTGTAATGCATATGTTATATGACATAGGGAAAAATGATTCATTTTTAACGCTTCTTTGATGTTCCATCTATAAATAAAGCACAGTCTGCAGAGTCAGGTCTTGAGGGGTCATTAGAGGTCAAACGTCCCAGAGTGTGGTTAAGATTGCCTGGTGATGGTGCGCCCAAATAATAATGCCAGAATGCCAGAAGTTCAGACTTATAGGTGGTGAATGAGATGTAACAGGCATGTGGTATATCATCTCTATGAAGGCTTTGCATTTACCAGCTCACAGATCTTATCATTTCAAATGAATTCACTTTAGCAGAGAGTCAAACATCACATGTTGGCCATGCATTGGACTCATGTAACAGGTTGTGTCGCAATGCTTTTTTCAGGAACGAGGAGTGTATGGCCAGCCAAGACTTGGGAGAACAGGGACATGGTAATGTGTCCTGATTCGGTTTGAATTAAATTGATTGTAAAGGGTCAAGTTATGTGGGAGAAGTGGACAGATCAAATCTGTACCAAGTCTCAACAAAAAATGTTCCACTTAACCTTGTGGCCAAAAACAGTCAGTCTAATAAAAGTGCAGTAAAAACATTATACATTCATTTTTTTCTTTTACTTTAAAGCATCACATCTTGTCCACTACTTCAGATCTATCCATAGATATAAAGTTTATTATAATTTTTTTTTATTATTATTATTTTTTAGGTTTTTAGTCTTTTTTTGTCAAGAGAACCCCTGATTTTTTTAATGGGAAAAACACAAGATATGCAATATTTACAAAAATGAGGTGCAAAGTGAAATATTTTTGATAAAGATAAAACAGCCCTGACCATGTCAACAATTGATAAAAATATTGATTTTAATGCATAATTATATTTGCACAATGGTAGTTTTAGGTAAAAACTAACACTTGTTTAACAGCTGGTGTCAGCAGCTGTTTTTACAATTTCCTTATAAAATTCCCGTTTTATGAGGAATTTGACTGTAAAGGCAGCAGGATGAGAAGTTCCTTTGATTCTCTGTCTCGGTCTCTTAAAACTGAGTCAACGTCCTTCCACTTGAGTAAGAACCTACACGAGAATCAGAACCTGATGAGTAAAGTCTATATTCCAACAAACCTAAAGCCCTCTATGTTTGTGTGTTTGGAAACCCATTACTACTTTTGGCCACAAACTGGCAAATATCAGGAAATGCTGAGAAAGCAGTGACACAATTTTCAGCTTGTTTCGGTCATTTGGCTCCATCTAGTGGCTAAAAGCATCACATGCAACCACATACTTTAAGGCTTTTATTCACAAATGGACATAAAGTTACAGATCAAAATTCTTTTTTGTCTGTTATAAATGAAGACAAGATGTGTTTTTTCATTGAAAGATACAAAGACAAAACAGGATTTGGTCCACAATCAGGAACGTTTCTCACCACTTCTCAATATACCAGTGCAATCGGCTCAGGTCTGCTATGACTCACAGAAACAATCTGTCCCCGACTAACTAACAGCATTCTTACTGAGCAGCTACTTCATCACTGAGGAGGAGGAGGATGAAGGCTGAGGGTGGGAGAGGATTTTTGCTTTTAATAGAAACTGATAATAAAAGTCTAACCAGCTGCTGTGGCGGTGGGGAATTAATTCTGAGATTAGAAACATAAAAATGAAGAAGAGGACACTAGCAGCTGTTAAAGTGTCTGTGCTCACAGTGTTCGGAGTTTAAAGAGTTTAAGTTCATTTTTACAAAGTTTGGAAAAAGTCTAATGAGGAGGACAACTTTTTCATCATTTATACAGCATCAGCAGTCTCTTTTTTGAAAACCTGAAATCTGTATTTAATGCCGTTTTCCTCCTGGATTTTACTTGGCACTCCAGGGAATCTGTGTAAAAACAAGAAAATCAAAGTTAGAGTTTATTAAAAGGTACTTACAGTAGTACTTAAAGTATTTCAAAGTGTGTGAACAGAAAGGATATGTTTCAAAATACAAGGTCAAAATACACTTCAAATACATATTCTTAAGGACACACATTTTTTACTGTTGATTTGTATCATGCTGACTGTTATCCAAGTGCAATGTTTAGTTTGTTAGAGATTATTTGAGGCAGGTTGACACACATACGCTTAGATTTTAGTGTTGTTTAGAGGTTTCTAAGATTATTTCCAGAGCAGTTTGTGTGTAAGAGTTTGCCTGATTTAAATTCCTAATGGTGGAGTGTAAATAATTAAGTCAAGTACGCCATAAAGCTGATTCTGACTTTCAAACCAATCAGACTGCAGTCTGATAGAGTTCAAAAGGAGTGGAGCAAAAGTCAATTAAAACTAGACTTACAGTTTTAATTCCTACAATTCTGACTCAAAGTCCAAAGATCACTTTTTAAAACAGCCATTTTAAGCTTGGCACACCCACTTCTAACATTACTTATTATTCTGTGTAACCAGTTGCCTCATCACCTGTTTCTATGTTTACTTTGGGGTCATGTTTTTGTCTTCCCAGGTGAAGCACATTTAGATTAAAAAAGACAAAATAAAAGAAGAAACAGCTACTGTTGTGTCCACAGGGGTGCAAAACCATCACAAATCAAATGTTTCATATAGGAACTAAAATATTACATGGCATTCAATCACAACCGGCAGAAATAAGCAGCTGTACATTTAACAAGAGTGTCATCAAGAGATTTAAGTTTGAGTCAAATCTGGGCTTAAAAAATAAAAATATAAACCAAATCAAATTCAATCTTGAGACACTGAGATAAAGTTTCCTCACTGTTAATATTTACTGTTGGACCAGATCCAGCTGCCATAGAGCAGCAGCAGAGCGTCAATCTTGTCAAAAATCACCAGGTATGCAACAGTAAAAGACAGAGTTCTTCTCTGCATTCTAATAAAGGGACACACACACACAAACCTTTCTTACCTTTCCTGTTCTTTAAACAGTCTTCTGTCAAACTCAGGGAAGAAAACGTCACAGTCAAAGTCAGCCATGACGTCTGTGAGGTAAATCAGGTCACACCACGGGTGCTTCAGTGCCTCCTGATGACAAACAAGATAAACACAACCAGGTCACATGAACAGGATCTGTGGTGTTCAATATTTTCAATCCCACTAGGACGACTAAATGTAATAAAGCTCATAAACTCACACCAAAATAGATTATTAAAGTGTGTATTTTTCATGGAGTACTCTTTTGCTCTATTTGATTTGTATTTATGACAGTGACTTTGTGTATTTGCTTTATGGCACATCGGGTCACACTGAGCGGCAAGTTTCTTACTCTGCATAACTTTCTGAGGTAAATTTATCATTGGGTACAGTAAAGCTTATGTGTGGTGCTCCTTGAGTCCAAAAACCAAATTTTTACTATTATTATTATTGACAGCCCGGAAAGACGGCAACCGGGGCAGGAAGGGGTAGCATCCCAACTTGTTTCTTCCGTGAGGGAGAACCCTACCAAGCTACAGAACGACCTACTGAGAAATACCCCCAGGGGAACCCGAGAGGGGGGGAGGATGAGTTCCCCAACAGGACGGACACAACGTTGACGACTTTGGCAAACGGCTTATCGACGACGACAATCGCAAGATGCAAATGTGGCAAGGTTTGCAAGAACGCGCTCGGCCTAAAAATCCATCAAGGCCGAATGAAATGCTTGGTCCAGGAGAGTGCAACACAGCGCACAGGACGTAGTCCTGGTGAGACGACGGAGGAGCCCGGCCGGGAGACACCCCACAGAGCCCAGAACCTCCAAGTGCCTAGCTCTCCAGCTCATAGCAGAGTAGTTCAACAGCGTCGTATCAAGTGGCCTCCAGCAAACCAACACAAAGTGTGGCACCAGTTCGATGAGGATGTCACCACAATCATCGAATCAACAGCAAAGGGGGCTGTTGACAGACGGCTTCAGACCATGACCACCATCATTGTCACCTATGGAACGGAGAGGTACGGTGTGGAAGAGTGCAAATCCACCAGACCCAACTACACCTTGAACCGTAGAGCAGAAATGATCCATCAACTGCGGCAGGAGCTCCGGTCCCTGGCAAGACAGTACAAGGCAGCAACTGAGGAGGAGAAACCACCACTGGCAGAGCTCAGAAACATCATCAGGAAGAAACTCACAACCCTGCGCAGAGCTGAATGGCACAGGAGACGCAGGAGAGAGAGAGCCAGGAAGCGAACTGCTTTCATAGCGGATCCATTTGGATTCACCAAACAGCTTTTGGGGCAGAAGCGCAGTGGGCGTCTAGCCTGCTCCAAGGAGGAGGTAGACCACTTCCTGGAAAGCAACCTGAGCGACCCTGACAGAGAGCAAGCCCTAGGGCCCCTCAGTGCCTTATTGGACATACCATCTCCCACTGTCGACTTCAACACCTGCGAGCCCACCTGGAAGGAAATCCAGGAGGTGGTCGCTGCTGCCAGAGCCAGATCAGCTCCAGGACCCAGTGGCGTTCCTTACAAGGTGTACAAGCGCTGCCCTGGGCTCCTTAGAATCCTCTGGAAGATCCTGCGTGTGATCTGGCGCAGAGGAGCTGTGGCGGATCAGTGGAGGCAGGCGGAGGGTGTCTGGATACCCAAGGAAGAGAATTCCACCAAGCTGGAGCAATTCAGAACCATCTCGCTTCTCAGCGTCGAGGGGAAGATTTTCTTCAGCATCCTTTCCAGAGGGTTGACAGACTTTCTCCTAAAGAATGCCTACGTTGACACCTCTGTCCAGAAAGGTGGTATCCCCGGTGTGCCAGGATGCCTAGAACACACTGGAGTTGTCACCCAGCTGATCAGGGAGGCGCGGGAGGGCAAGGGAGACCTCGTCGTGCTCTGGCTGGACCTGGCCAATGCCTTCGGCTCCATACCCCACAAGCTCGTTGAGACTACCCTAGACCGTCACCATGTACCCAGGAAGATCAAGGACCTCATCCTGAATTACTACGGGAACTTCAGGCTCAGAGTCACTTCTGGGAGCACAACATCTGACTGGCACAGGCTCGAAAAGGGCATTATAACTGGGTGCACCATCTCCGTTGGCCTCTTTGCCCTGGCCATGAATATGGTAGTCAAGGCAGCTGAAAGGGAGTGCAGAGGTCCTCTGTCCAAGTCTGGCATTCGACAACCACCCATCAGAGCCTTTATGGACGATCTCACCGTCACCACAACATCTGTGCCTGGTGGAAGATGGATACTCCAGGGCCTGGAAAAGCTCATATCCTGGGCAAGAATGAGCTTCAAACCAACTAAATCCAGGTCGTTGGTGTTGAAGAAGGGAAAAGTGGCAGACAAGTTTCGCTTCCTCGTGGATGGCACGGCAATCCCATCTATCACCGAGAAACCAGTCAAGAGCCTGGGCAAGATTTTTGACTGTAGTCTCAGGGATTCTGCATCAATCCAGATCACCATCAAGGAGCTTGAGACGTGGCTGTCGGCAGTAGACAAGTCTGGCTTACCCGGCAGGTTTAAGGCGTGGATTTACCAGCATGGCGTCTTACCCCGAGTACTCTGGCCTCTGTTGGTGTACGAGGTGCCCCTGTCGACTGTAGAGACTCTGGAGAGGAAGATCAGCGGATACCTCCGTAGATGGATGGGCTTCCCACGCAGCCTATCCAGTGCAGCACTGTATGGAAAGACCAACAAACTCCAGCTCCCTTTCAGTAGCCTTGAGGAGGAGTTCAGGGTCTCTCGCACAAGAGAGGCTTTGCTCTATCGGGACTCCAAGGACTCCAAGGTAGCATCAGCGGGCATCGTGGTGCGAACTGGCAGGAAGTGGAGGGCTCAAGATGGTCTGGAGGTAGCCGAGTCTCGGCTGAGACACAGGGCTCTGGTGGGCTCGGTGGCAACGGGTCGAGCTGGGCTGGGAGTGTTCCCTCAACCGCGCTACGAAAAGGCACATGGCAAGGACAAACGACAGCTAGTCCTGAGGGAGGTGCGGATAGGGGTCGAGGAGGAACGGACCAGCAGGATGGTGGGCATGCAGCAGCAGGGAGCATGGACAAGGTGGGAGGGTGCGCTGGAGAGGAAGGTGACCTGGTCTGAGATCTGGCAGGCAGAACCGCAGCGCATAGGGTTCATGGTTCGTGCTGTCTACGATGTCCTGCCCAGCCCAGCCAATCTCCATCTCTGGGGTCTGGGCGACTCTCCAGCCTGTGCCCTGTGCTCCAGGAAAGGCTCTCTGGAGCACATCCTAAGCAGCTGTTCGATAGCCCTTGGGGAGGGTCGTTACCGCTGGCGGCACGACCAGGTGCTGAAGTCTGTTGCTGTAACTATCTCCAAAGCCGTGGCCAAAAACAACAGCCGCAAGCAACAACCTGGCAACAGGAACATCGCCTTTGTCAGGGCTGGAGAGCAGCCACAGTCACAGCCCAAACCAGCAGCTGGCCTCCTCACCTCAGCGGTGGACTGGGATCTCAGAGTTGACCTTGGCAAGCAGCTCAAGTTTCCAGACCAGATCACAACAACTTCCCTGAGGCCAGACATCGTGCTATCATCAGTCTCTTCAAGGCAGGTGCTCCTGTTAGAGCTGACAGTTCCCTGGGAGGATCGCATAGAGGAGGCAAACGAGCGGAAGCGGTCAAAGTACCAGGAGCTGGTCGAGCAATGCCAAAGAGGAGGGTGGAAGGCACGGTGTGAACCCATTGAAGTGGGGTGCAGGGGCTTTGCTGGCCGCTCATTGTGCAAGGTTTATTCGCTACTTGGCATCACCGGGGCTGCAAAAAGGTCAGCCATCAAGTCCACCATGGAGGCGGCAGAGAGAGCCTCCAGGTGGCTGTGGATCAGGAGGAGCGAACTGTGGGCCATTGCTACTGGGACACAAGCCAGGGTCTGATCAACCCTAGGCTGGGTCACCTGAGGGAGGACGTATGATGTTGAAAGACCCGAAACGTCCGATGAACTCAGGAACCTCACTGATGATGTGTCCCAGTTGCATCTCATGATGTATCTTCAATCATATTATTATTATTATTGTTATTATTGTTATTATTATTGTTATTATCTTTTTTAAATGGTACAAAATGTACATTTTCATAAAATAACTTTCTTTTCCTTCTTTACCAAAGGCAAATCTTAGGAAATAAAATTCACCTAACCAAAACAATTTAAAGGAAATACTTATCCACTCAAATACACTTGTGTATCTATATACGTACAGCTAAACATTCACATTTATATACAAACATAAACTTTCACTGTCAAATATAATAACAAATCATCCGCATAGAGTGATAGCTTATTATTAAATACAACGTCTTTTACACCAATGTCATCTCTAATGAACCGAGCTAGTGGTTCAATACTAATAACAAATAAAAGGGGTGATAGAGATCTCTCTGACTTATAGCTATGACTCTCACAGCAGCCTCTGGGCATGAATAGAGTGTTTATAAACTCTGGTCCAAAACTGAATTGTTTTAATGTCTGAAATAAAAATTGCCATGATACTTTCTGGGCATCTAAAGATAAAACCATTTACTTAAATTTCTTCTCACTTTGATGTAATGTTATGTTTGCTTTCCTACATAAAATATCTCTGTAGTATTTTCCTGAAATAAATCCAGTCTGATCTAGGTGGACAAATTGAGTGATAATGTGGTTAACTCATCTAGCCAAGATTCCTGTTAAAATACGCAAATCTACATTCAACAGTGAAATTGGTCTGCAAGACTGACACGACTGCCAATGTTGGGAACCGGAAAAAATGTCTTACTCCATATCCCGCTCATTAGCGCCTCTAAAAGTAAATATTTTAACTTGTGCATCCAAGATAATTAGTCTATCCCCACAGGATAATTAGATCTCACACACGTTTTTTTTCTTGTTTGCATGAAATACAAAAATTGAATTTTTGTGTGTTTTGTGTTCACCTTGTAGACTTGTGTTCCTCCAACAACCCAGATGGTCTCGATCAGATCAGCAAGGGGGGGTCGAACAGCAAGGAGGATGGCTGTCTCGAAGTTCTGACACAGGAAGTGGGCGTGGTCTGGAACTGTGCTGTGAGAGGAGAAATGCTCGTGGTGAATTAGGTCGTGTTCACACCTAAAGGTCCATTGCCTGATTCGAATCCAAGGCAAGACAAAACATTTGTTTTGAATATCGTTCGGTTATTGGTCATCACATGCCTTTCCTGTGATTGGTGTGGATGACATTCACACCAGAAATGAACCGCTCCAGATTTCACTTGATAGCGGTCCAAGACCACCTCTTCAGGCGGACCAGAGTTCGTTTATTTGATCCACACAAGAGTTTGAGGTCAGTGTTCACACCGACCCAAACGAACTGCACCAAGGGGGTAAACACTCCAGGGTTCGGTTCAAACAGACTAAATGAGGGTGGTGTGAACGCACCCTTACAGTGAAAACATGGGATGGGTTTGTGGTGAATCTGTGAAAACAGTGTGTGTTTGTGTGTGTAGCTGAGTGTTACTCACTTGAGTGTCTTACTCAGCACCACATGCAGGTTATTGGCCACTGGGAACATAGTTTCTGGGTTTGAGTACCAGCACAGTTTACCCCAAACCAGCAGGTTCATCTTCCCTGAAAAAGTTCAAATAAAAACCTCTTAGACAGAAAGGGTTGTATCTTCACAGTGGGCACAGAATACAGGACTGGGTTTCAGGACCTTTACAGTCTGTATCAAAGAAATGAGATTAAATTAACTGAGGGAAAGAATGAATAAACTCTATTCATATTTCTTATATTTTTTAAAGGGCCAATATAATATCAAACGTGTTTTGCCTTGCCAAAATGTATATGCTTTTGTCATCCCCCTGAGAATAAGGAAGTCAAAGACCTATGCATTGTCTCTGAAAACAATGTTCCTCCACAGTAATATGAATTTGCTCCTGCAGTGATGTAACAGGAGTGATTTGCACAAGCACGCATGCAAAACCTCTACCACATATCAATCTGTTCGGTTTTGCATCTGTGTTGCAGAGTCAAGATGTCAAATGATAAAGCTGGGCATGCAAACTGCTCTGTTGTTGGTTTCAAAAACAACACAAATGTCTATATTTGGTTCTGGTACTGAATAAAACCAAAGAACACAATGGCTGCTTTTTATTGTTAACAACACTCAGTGCACAACTTTCAATCTGGACTGCTTCAACGACAAAAACCGACCAAAAAGTTGCACCAAAAGCCATGAAAGAAGGAATTAACCTCAAATGTTAAGGAGCTGCTCAAAGACAAGCAGCTGCAGCTCTTGAACAATGACATCGCCCTGTTTTGGTGTAGTATACCGATGCAGGTTCTTCTGGGGGGCTCGCCATATTCGATTTGGTGGTTTTCTGCCTCTGCATTGAGGCTGTAACCAGTCTGTATCCTCATCCCTCAGACAAATCAGCACAACACCTCATTATCATAGCATCCCTGCCCATTTAGATCACTGCATTGATGATGAGATTAGAAAGTGAGAGGATGAATTCAACTAGGACAAAAATACTTTAACATGAGACTTTTAATGCCTTTATCTTGTATGTGACCAAATGCAACCAACCTGAATACCCTCCCAGGAATGTCTGATTGTGATGCTGACCAAGCAGTGTGTGTACATCAAAATATCACCAAACTCTACTTCCAAAGTTTGGCATGAAGACCTTTTAGCTCTTAGTGGTAAAATAAAGGCTCAAGTTTGGACCCACAATCTTAAAAAAAATAAAAAACATACAGGATGACTTATTAATACTGGGCTTATTTACCTGGTTTGGAGACCTGTGTGATTGTGTTGAGAAAATACTGGAACTCTGATCTGCAAGAGACATATTAACAACAAATCAGGCAGTTTTGGAGAGAGGTACTCCCAACTAGGTATTTCCTATGGTGGTTCTAGCCCCAGTGAAGTGACCCACTGGTTTCTAAAAGAGCTCATGAAGCCATATTGGGAATAATGACACCAAGTTACCTTCACTTAGTCAGACATGTACAGAGACAAGGCTAAAGTGGTCTTGACCCATGCTAATTTATCCATAACTTTTAGTCTTGATAGACTTATAATTGATATGCTTACTCATTCATTGCTTCTCATTCAAATGTAGAACATAAATGAGCTCTGGGGATCAAAACTGTTGCTTTCCTTTGTAACCAGGTTTTACATATGTTTATTTCTGCTGTCAAGTTAGATAATTTATCTGCACCTAAATTCCTGTGGATTATCTATGTGGAAAAAAAGTAGGCCTGCACAAGTTTTTTTGGGACAGCAACACAAACTTGATTGCTTTCATTCTGCAGAGATGGGAAGGCATGGCTTCTGATTGGACCCTTTACAGGTAGGCTGAATTAAGATAAATTCTCTGATTGGTCTGAAGATATGATCTGGATCCAATCCTTAAAAACAAAGGTAATCTGTGATCAATTATGCCCAAAATTATTTATAATAACAAAAATGTGTGTTTACTGTTGTTATTTTTGAAGCGTCAAAACTTTAAACTCAGCACACCTCTCTGAAATACATAATTTTTCAGTGTTTCTGAGAAATAAAGGTTCAAGAAGCATGTGCTAATAATGTAAAATCATCTTAATATCCACCTACCAACATGCAAAGTTAAGGGTTCAAACGAAACAAAGAGCCGTTAGAAAGTCAAACAGAGCTGAGTAAAAAAGTTCCAATCACTGTAATGATCCGAACTCCTCATCACCGCCAGTTACAGCTGTTGCGCATCTGTGTCAGTGTACCGTCTCAATGGAGGTTAAGGTCTGTCTTTCGTCATTTTAATTCAGTGTTTTCTGTTAAAATAAGTCTACATAAACCGTCATTTTTAATAAATAAAGAAATTTAAATCAATCCTCAGCTGCTGGTATGAGTCTTACGGTAAATGCCAGGGCAGCTTCCCGTCCTTCCCGATCCCCATGCCTCTGCAGGCTGCAGCGATGAGGCGGACCGGCTTCTTCTGCACTTTGTCCCGGCTCGTGTCCATCTCCTGCACGCGGTCAATCAGCGGCCTTAGTGGACGCACGCGACCACGGTCTTCGGCCAAAACTATTTTTCGAGCCCCGACTTCTCTGTCACCGCCCACCGGCTCGCAGCTGTGATTGGACACGGTGAACCTCTCTCTGCATCCTGGAACGGTTTAAGGCTTTCCCGGCAGCGTGACGCGTCCACGAAGGGCTGTCCACACCCATTATTCAATCAATAATTACCCAAAGACTGTTTAAGGTGTCCTCTGTTAACGCCAGTGAACAGCCAGTATTGTGTGGAGCAGACAGGACCAGTAAAACTAGAACTAAGTCCAGTTCTGTACTTTTACCGTTAATTTCATGATAAATCCCATGGACGGTTCTTGCCCGTTTGGGGGGGGGGGGGGCTGCAGCACACCCCCTAAATTTTAAGTGATTTTTTTTTAAGCATTTGTTTTTCCAACAGTCTATGTTTAATAAGCTGAGGAAATGTCGAAAACATATACAGGATAGGGTTAAAACGTAATATTTTAACAACAAAAATCAAGCAGCACCCTCATGCTTCGAAAATGGTTCGACCCCTACCTTTCCCTCTCTCTCGCTCTAAGCGCTTCACTCACGATGAGATTTCTCAGTGTGACGTGTAAGTACCATAGACTGTATACACTATGGACAACTTGGTTCTGCCTCCCGCCAGTATACAGATTTGAAGCCAAAAAGCCCTCGGTATTGATTTTTCCTTATTTCCTGAAAACAGTGCTGCACAATAGCGTTGTGCGCATTCGGCAGGAGAGTCGCCGAGAGTCGCTATGATGCATATCCCACCGAGTGAGCTACGCAATCCCTGAATGCCAATAGGCTGTATCAGGTGTCAATCAAAGAAAACATGAACCCCCTAATAACTTTAAAAATTGAGCTGCACAGAAAACCAACCCTCCTCCTTTATCCGGGCTTGGGACCAGCAAAATTGACCCATCTGAGACAATTTGGCGGAGTTACTGAGGTTTTTCTTTTTTTCCTTTTTTTTTAAGGTTTTGTATCATGCACTGTTGGGAGAAACCAGAGCACCTGGAAAAAACCCTGATGTGCGGCCTGTGTGTGTTTAATTACACCATAGAGTCTGGGAGCCTCTTACCCAAAAAGCCAAAAATTTCTCGGTATTTCCGGGATTTTTCTTCATTTCCTGAAACCAGCGCTGTGCAGTAGCGTTGTGCGCATTCGACCGTGCATTCGCAGAGATTCACTGTGATGTTGCTCGGCTCACACAGCGTATCCCCCGGGAGAGCTACTCAATCCCTGAACGCCCATAGGCTGTATCAGGTGTCAATCATAGCAAACGTGAACCCCCAAATAACTTTTAAAAACGGAGCTTCACAGAAAAAAAGAGGACTTGAGCACAAACCAGTTACAATAACTACATGTCAACATCGCAAGCAGGGGGGAGAAAAAGTTATGTTCTGTGTAATAAATTTCTAAAGTTGGTCCACAGCCCCATAAGCTTTGCTGGCGGAGGCGGGATTTATGACCTATAATGCAGCCCATCAACAGAGGGTGCTGTTCTCGGAGTGGCTTCACCCAGGGGAGGCAGGAGGCAAGGAGGCAGACGGCGTCCATTCTGTATACAGTCTATGATCCAAACTGTCAAGACTGTGGTAGTTGATCGGAGGCAGGAATCCTGATTCTTGTTCAAACTTCTCTGGTGTCTTCAGTCATCAGTGCCGTGGGGCAGCATCTTGTGGAGTAAAAAAGTACACACCAAGATACCACATGTCCACAGCCTCATCATAAGGAAGCTGCATTAGTACTCCCTTGTTTCCCTCAGTAGTTGGGCGGCTCCTCTCCTACTCTGGCACCTCCAGAATGTACACACCTGCATCTCATCTCCAATCACTGTGCCCTCTTAAGCACTACTGTGAGGCTCCTCAGCGTCAGATGATTTCAGCTTCTCTTGAGTTTCAGACCGACAACTACGAGTATCAAAAGTTTGTATATTCTCGCTACTTGTGCATTTTACCTGTGCTTACCCCTGCTCTCCTCTTTTCTCCTTCAGTGCCTCCTCGAGCCCGTTCCTCCGAGCCCCAACCTCTGCCATGCTGCCAACACTCTCACACCGGAGCACTCACCTACCTCCATATCGCTCACTTGCACCTCAGAGTCTCCCAGCACCCCGGACCTTGGATTACCTCCCTTTCTTCACCACTACTAACAATAAACCTTTCAAAACTTCCTCTGCCTCGGATTTGCTTCTGGGTTCAACTTTAAAAACACTGATTAGGAAATCATTACACTATATACACTCTTTCCATCACTATACTGAATAAACCATCGTAATATACAATTAATATACTCGATACTTCAATATCCAACTATCATCAAGTGCTTTTTGATGTACAGATGTGCAAATGCTAATAGATGTACATATGCACAAGTATGTCCTTGTCAAGGCCACTTACTCACGTTTATGATGTTAGGAAAACAAAACACATCAGCATCAGTATAATCTAGCAAAATTGATTTACTACATAGAAAGGGAGGGAATAATCCTTTATTTTCACAAAAAACAAATAAGCAACAACTTTCAATGCATTCAATACAGATTAAGCAATGCTTATTCATAGAATATAAAGTCATGATACATCATGTTAGCAGAACACAGTAATCACAACTGCAAGTGAGACTAGATCTGTGATTAGGGCCTTGTAGTTGAAACTTTTGGTACATAAGAGTGAATTTATGTTGTCATAATCATGACATGGAATCTGTCATTAACATGAATAAGGCTTATGAAGGTTGTTGTAGCTGCCATCAAGGTCAGAATAAATAGATTAATAAATATTAAGTTAAAAAGATTAAGTTCATAAATATATACATTTCTACTGACAATAGTTTAATATTAAAAGCAACATTGAATTTATTTCAGGTATTTTTTGTTTGGTTTTGATATGGTTTCAAGTCTTAATTGAGGGGGAACCAAAGTTACTGTCACAGGTTGGCGGAGTGTTACTTTGAAGATCGCTACGTTTTGATTGGTAACGTGCATCAGATATCATTCTGGATCAAGCTAGCAGCAGGCAGACACCTAGCTAATTGCTCTGCCTAAGAACAGCTAATGTTGAAGATGTTGTAAAGTGCATAGTGCATCGAAAGACTGAAGGAAGATTTCTAATTTTCTCTCAAAGGAAAGCGGCCAATGAGGTACATTTTGTGTTTGTATACTGTTATTTTGGTAAACTTTAAGGATCTAATGTGACGGATTTCTGTCGTGTCACGTTGTTTCTTTGATGTCTTTACATGTAAGTAATGTGTTTTTTTATTTGCTTTCTGTCTGTAATGTCTGACAGTTCTCACGGCACACTATCATGCTCATCGTGTGATTAAAGCCTGTAACATAAAGAACGACCTGGTTTCGTGATTTCGACTTGAGAGGGAATTACAGTTGTCATTAGGTGTCATTCGGTAAATTCTGACACCTTTGGTGCTATGTTGACAACAACATATGTTTTAACACAAACTCAGAATTGAATAGTTTTACCATTTTACAGTGGCCCACTTCCATGTCTGTACAGTTCAGCTCATCTCCTGTGAAATGTGCGCAAATACACGTAAGCAGTGCCAAAGACCACCTCTTAAAAGTGGATACAGTACTCATACTCGAGTGCGATTCTGTTCAAACTGATCAAATACATAGAACTTTGGAGTCAAGTAAATACAGGCCCTAGTCCTTTATGTGAAACCACTCTAACAGTGAAAATATCTGTAAGAAACAAAATATGGTGAGCACGGACTTTTTCTTTGTTTTGGTTGGCTGGAGTCTGCCCTTTCGGGCGGATATGTCTTGCTGTCTATCACCTGCTTGAAGAGGCTGCTCCCTTCCCCCTTGCGGCGCTGAGGCTGATCACACACACCTGTGCTCCACAATCCGGCTTTAAGACCACTTCAGACTCATGCCTAAGCGCCAGAGTATTTTCGCCTATACGCAGCGGTGCTTGGCTACAGAACACAATTGAGATATCGTAACCTACATTTGAAGATTTTTCCAGTGCCTGCTTTTTCTGGTTTTAACCCTCACTCCTCCAGCCAGCCAGCCACTGAGCACCTGGGCATCTCCCGGACCCTGTCTCCTTCACCTGGAAAAGCACTAACTTCAATAAACCTGTTTTGCCCCCCCCACCCCCGTCTGGTGTTGCATTCTGGTTCCATCTCAACACTCAGCCAACACACAAAACATGTTAACTATGAATAATTATGAAGTTTTAAGTCAACAACATCAGTCAAAAAAGATTGTTTTCTGCACAACAGCACCTCTCCTCCTACCAGTGCAATATTGATTGGCAACTATTACCTAAAAAAATGCATATGGCGCATGGTTTGTCCATTCTGTGCTACCATAGACACATGGTGGTCCAAAATATGGCCTACAAAAATGCACAAAAAACATAATTCAGTTAAAACTGTATAATCTAGATCAGATAATTCTCCCTCTGGGGAGAGCTGGTTCCAGAGCCCACACTACGTGTTGAGGTGATTCCGACTATATCTTGATGGAACCTTTCCACCTCGCACACCAATTCAGGCTACTTTCCCACCAGGGAGGTGACATTCCATGTCCCCAGAACTAGACTCTGCAGCCGAGGATCAGACTGCCAAGGGTCCACCTTCAGCTGCAGCCCAACTCACATTGCACCCAACTCCTTTGGCCCCTGCTATATGGGTGGTGAGCCCAAGGGAAGGGGGTCCCACGTTGCCTCTTTTGGCTGTGCCCAGCCGGCCCCATGGGTGCAGGCCCAGCCACCAGGTGCACGCCATCACCTGGGTGGCTCAGTAACCCGTGTGAGGAAAACTGGATACTAAATATTTTACTCATCAAAAAAGGTCTATTTGAGCTACCCTTAGTCTGATCCCTCCCCCAGGACATGTTTGCCATGGTTGAACCTACCAGAAGCATAAAGCCCCGACAACTTAGCTCCTGTGATCATCAGGACACACAAACCCCTCCACCACGGTAAGGTGGTAGCTCGAGGAGGGGAATTAAAACCCTCCCATGGGAGGGAAAAACCACAAGGGTTTTTTTTTTTTTTTTTTTTTTTTGTTGAAAGAATGTGGGAGGAAACCGGAGCACCCGGAGTAAACCCACACAGACACAGGGAGAACATGCAAACTCCACACAGAAACACCCTGACCCGGATCCAAACACAGGACGTTCTAGTCATCCCTAGGCGGGAGACAACAACACATGGCCCTGAAGACTCTGCCAAAGAAACATCTGACCCGTCTTAGTGGGCCACCTCTCCTTCTCACAGATGGACCTATTACAAGTTGAGGATCAGAGTCAAACCTCACTAGCTCACTTGTGTTGAAAACATCCTCCTCTGACAGGTTAATGCTGGTAAGAGCTGGATCTTCTACAGCTGAGCTGCTTATAGCTGCTTCAGCTTTAGCTGGTTCTTCTTGTTTGTCTTCCACAGCAGCTGGACTAAGATGATTCTCCTCTGAGATGATGGTAAGAGCTGGATCTTCTTCAGCTGAGCTGCTTATAGCCACTTCAGCTTCAGCTGGTTCTTCTTGTTTGTCTTCCACAGCAGCTGGACTAAGATGATTCTCCGCTGAGATGATGGTAAGAGCTGGATCTTCTACAGCTGAGCTGCTTATAGCCACTTCAGCTTCAGCTGGTTCTTCTTGTTTGTCTTCCACAGCAGCTGGACTAAGATGATTCTCCTCTGACCTGTTCCTGTAAGTGATGACCATTTTGTCCCTGGCGTCTCCCAGGTACTGGCTTCCAGCATTCTCCTGCAGGTGGACCATGGTGATAAATGGATGACTTAGAGCCTGCTTGGGGCTAATCCTCTTCTCTGGGTCAGTGTTTAGGAGACCCTTCAGGAGGCTTACAAAGGCTCTGCGGTCCTTGATCTCAATGGACCCATGGTTCTCTGGGTTAAGTGTGACCAGGTCTTCCAGAGAATTTACACTCAGTTTGCAGGGTTCAGGTTCAAGACCAGTTTTTGTCTGGTTTTTCACCAACCATTTGGGCTGGTCTCTCTGGTTAACCAACATAACATTGTCAAGCTTTAGGTCAGTGTATATGATCCCAATGTCTCCCATGGCATCAAAGGCTGATAGAAGTTGCTGGGTGATTGGACGAATCTCATGAAGAGAGAATGGCGCGTCGTTTTCATTCAATAGATCCAAAAGATTTTTGTCCAGCATTTCAAAGGCTACAAAAAGATAAGACAAAAAAAAAGACAGGATTTGATGAGATAGAACAAGGTAAGAGTAATACTAAAGAGCATTAAAATACATGAATTATAAAAAGACCACTGCTAAATCTGAAATATTTACAAATGTTTTTCTTTTGTTTCTAACCAAAAAAAGTAATGCCTTTGTAAAGTATTTTAGACCAAATGAGTACTTCTGAATATCAAAGTTTAAATACAATGGTACCCAGTGTTTGGTCTGAAATTAGACCTGATATTTTACAAGATGTTTTTAGTGCAGTAAACGTATAACTTTTTACCACATATCTCTGATATCCAAAGAAATACTTTCATTCAACAGTAAAACAGAATGATGAAATGGAATATAATCTACATACCTAGACAGGTGTGTCCATTGTGCTCGAATGTCTCAAAGAACTGCACAATATTAGACTTGTCAGCGTCTAGAGTCCTAAGAGTTTGCAGTATCTCAATCTCGTTCGCAATGAGTTCTTTGTCTTCGTTGTTCATGATCTTCAGGGCGACTGACTCCCTTGTGATGATATTTTTTGCTTTGACAACTTTACCAAAAGCCCCGCTGTCGATGAACATCGAAACGCAGTATTGACCGAAGTCACCGTTCAGGATTTCTCCTGGTTCAATATCATCAGCTTCAGCTGGTACTTCTTGTTTGTCTTCCACAGCAGCTGGACTAAGATGATTCTCCTCTGACCTGTTCCTGTAAGTGATGACCATTTTGTCCCTGGCGTCTTCCAGGTACTGGCTGCCAGCATTCTCCTGCAGGTGGACCATTGTGATAAATGGATGACTTAGAGCCTGCTTGGGGCTAATCCTCTTCTCTGGGTCAGTGTTTAGGAGACCCTTCAGGAGGCTCACAAAGGCTCTGCGGTCCTCGATCTCAATGGACCCATGGTTCTCTGGGTTAAGTGTGACCAGGTCTTCCAGAGAATTTACACTCAGTTTGCAGGGTTCAGGTTTAAGACCAGTTTTTGTCTGGTTTTTCACCAGCCATTTGGAGTGTTCTGAGAATGGGTTCTTTACAAAGTAGTGTGTTGTGAATTTTCCAGCATCGAGGAGGTGATCAGCTGGCTGACCCATGATGGCTACGATGTCCTCCATGGTCCCAATCTCACTGAAGCCATCACCAAATGGGTAGTCAAAGAGAAACATTTCAAACAGAAGACACCCCAGAGCCCACATGTCTATTGCCTCTGAGGAGGGGAGGCCCAGGAACAGTTCAGGAGCTCTGTAAGGGACTGTCGGCATTCCCAAACTGTCGTCCACCTCAGAGGTCTTAACGGACACACCGAAGTCTATAAGTTTGACTCTGAAAGGCTGGTCTCTCTGGTTAACCAACATAACATTGTCAGGCTTTAGGTCAGTGTATATGATCCCGATGTATGCCAGGGCATCAAAGGCCGACAGAAGTTGCTGGGTGATTGGACGAATCTCATGAAGAGAGAATGGCATACGGTTTTCATTCAATTGATCCAAAAGACTTTTGTCCAGCATTTCAAAGGCTACAAAAAGATAAGACAAAAAAAAAGACAGGATTAGATGAGAAAAAACAAGGTAAGAGTAACACTAAAGAGCATTAAAATACATGAATTATAAAAAGTAAAATCTGCAAAATCTGAAATATTTTCTCTTTTATTTCTAACCAAAAAAAGTTATGCCTTTGTAAAGTATTTTAGACCAAATGAGTACTTTCTGAATATCTAGGTTTAAATACAATGGTACCCAGTGTTTGGTACTGAAATTAGACCTGATATTTTACAAGATGTTTTTAGTGCAGTAAACGTCCAACTTTTTACCACATATCTCTGATATCCAAAAAAATACTTTCATTCAACAGTAAAACAGAATGGTGAAATGGAATATAATCTACATACCTAGACAGGTGTGTCCATTGTGCTCGAACGTCTCAAAGAACTGCACAATGTTAGACTCATCAGCGTCTAGAGTCCTAAGAGTTTGCAGTATCTTAATCTCGTTCGCAATGAGTTCTTTGTCTTCGTTGTTCATGATCTTCAGGGCGACTGACTCCCTTGTGATGACATTTTTTGCTTTGACAACTTTACCAAAAGCTCCGCTGTCGATGAACTCCAAAATGAAGTATCGATTGGCGTCACCATTCAGTATTTCTCCTGGTTCAATGTCAATATCTGCATACACCTTATCCTGATAAACTGCTGCACAGCAGGCTTCGCTTGAATGAGACATTTTCGAGTCAAAGATAACTTTTACCACAAACAAAGTGCTGCTAATAAATCGCTCTAATTCTGGTTTCAATGTTGTGAATTAAGGTTAGAAGTTCTTACTTTGGACAACAAGGTTCTTGACACAGAGTCTGTTGTGAGACATCAAAGTTCCTATGACATCACTGAGGAACATAACAGAGCTGATGACATCACTGATGACATCAGCATCATCAATGATGCTGATGTCATCAGTGATGTCATCAGCTCTGTTTCCCAGCTGTTCTACAGCTGTTACCATGGCAACCAGTTTTAATGTGTGACCATTTTTAAATTTTGGATTGAGAGAAGAGTTAGTACAGAGAATTCCTTTTTTTGTATTCTAACTTTTTAAACTAAGTAAATATACTGAGAGTATTTTCAATTATTGTTATTTAGTTCTTTATTATTATTATTATTATTATTATTATTATTATTATTATTATTATTATTATTATTATTATTCCATACCCTTTTTAACCTTCCTTCTGTGTAAGCTTTTACTAAGCACCCACCATGTTAAAGGTCGGTTTTGACCTCAGCTGTAAGTTACACTAAAAACAATTTTCTGTCATCCAATTAGGTTCTCATCACTAGGTTAACTTGTTAGGCTTTATTATCCATGAAAATATTGCTTTTAATATTTATTGTTTTGGGCCTCTGGGCGTTTCTTTGTCAGTATTTCCTAAACCTCACATGAATGGAAGAGGATCTGACTGTTAGTGCATTTATGATTTCAGTTTTTGCTCTTGTTACATACCAAAAGATGTAAAAGGGGACAAAGGTAGTAACAATAGTTAAAAAAAGAACTAAGGTGAAGTAACAGTGTCCAGGGTAATTAATGAAACAGAAAAGTTTATTCTTGAGGTTAAACAACCAACTTAAAACAAGCACTAGGCCGAGAAAAACACCAATACAACACAAATGGTAAGCTAAAGTGACAAAAGAAAACAGCAAATGCACTGCAGGCTCCACTGCCACCTGCTCAGCCCAGCCACTACTGAACCACACCAGAGTCACACACTCTTTCAAAGAGGTCCACACAGGATCGCTGACAGGAGGGAATGAGAGGGAGAGACCACAGTACTTTCTTCTTTTATATAGTTTGCTGCTCATCAGCAGATCAGCCACACCTGCCACACCTCTACTGCAGTGGAAAAAACTTGCAGGTAGAGAGAGACACACAAAAACAGCACACAAACACAGAAAACAGCACACAAACACCCAGGGCATGCAACAACTCTAATTATGAGATATTGATCTAACCGGGTCAACAGCGACCCTAACATGACAAGAGCCATAATTTTCATGAGTATTTTATAATTTAGTCAATTTAATTTTTTATTTTGTTGAAATAGAGGTTCCTGACAAAGTCAAAAAGTCTTGATGCGAAAAAAGCTCATGTAAGTGGGTCTTTTAAACATTTAAAATCAAAAACGGGTCAGTGCAGACCCTAACACAGGAGGAGGGTTAGGTGATAGCTCCCAAATGTTTCCCCTGTCTCAGTACAAATCCATGGGCATCTGCAGAGGCTGACTGCCAGAGCAGACCTGCTTCATGTGTCACTGTGTTTTTTCTTTACATGTCAACCTTTGGGGTTGTTTATTGAAAAATTATGAGCGGTGAAAGGAGCCATCCAGGGTAAGGATGTATATGATGAAACACAGATGTTTGAGCATCAGATCCTTGATGATGTCGGTTTGTAAAGTGAAGACAAGTGAGCTCTGCAAAGTGAGGAGCGCACCGACTGAGAGCTAATACACCTGATTAATGTCATGGGACTGCAATCTGTGGACAATGTGAGCCGTACTCCACCATAATCAGATATGCAGGTTAAACCAGGGAATTACACACTCATGTGTTGTCATGCTCTATCAGAAACAGTCAGGCTTTAAAAACATGTCAGATGCAAAGACATGCATGGATTTAATGAGTTCCAATTGAACTTTTGCTTGGGATGAGGCTGGGGAAACAAGTTCTCATTACAAAAACAGTACTTTCACATTAATCTTCTGCCTTGTTTAAGCAGATCATTTCTTTTGCGAAAAAATAAAAAAGAACCAAAAAAAAAAAAAAAACACCTTGCGGCAGCACTTTCACTCCACAGTCTGGATCTCAGGCCTACTTCACATCTGGCAAAATATTGAGATGCCTCTGCAACACATAAACAGAACTTAAGCTTGCACTTCAAGTGTATAAACTAGCTCCAAAGAACTCATATGACTAGAAAGTTATTATAGATGTTCAAGGGTATGATACCTGAGGTAAAGAGGCCTGCAGTATGTTTTGAGAATGGACCAACAGAAGGTATGCACACCAGCAGCTCCTTGCTGCACATAAAAAAACAGAGTCATGCTGCTTCATTTAGAGAAACAAAGTTCCTCAGACTTTTTCCAAGGCTGCGTTTGCTCACTTGTTGGATAATCTGGCAGTAAATGATTAATTTGTCCTGCTATAACCTCTAAAACACATGAAAACCTAGCAGAGGGGGTCTGGCATGGTTGCAGGAAAACCAGGGATGAAAATAACAATAACTTAATTTATGTAGCACCTTTAAAAACAAATGTTTGCAAAATGCTTTGACAGACAAAGCAAAGACAGGAACTCAGAGTGATAACAGGATAAACATTCAGCCGTCAGGCTAAACTCAGACTACTTCAGCTTTCTGGTGCGTCACCATTCATCCTCCTTTGTGTGTTTCTCTGGGATATAAAGCACACAGATTTCTTCCCTGAACTTTTCGCTGGTAAATTTTCCACATGAACTGAGCTGGTGCACCAGCAGCAGCAGCACTGACTTTACAAATCAGTGGTGCAAACAAAAGGTCAGGGTTATAATGTGTTATAACCATTAACAACTCACTGGCAATGCCCACATAGATAATGCATCATACATGTATGTACGATTTGTTATAATTTGCTTATAAACTTGTTTAACTATCATTATAAACACTCATTAATTATAATGCTTTATAACAATGATAATAACACATTATAAAGCATTTTATCATGACTTACTGGGTCTGGTATTGTAATGTGTTATGTGTTATGCGTTATAGAGATAAGCGTCAAGTGTTACCGTATTTTTAATCCCTTTTTAAAATTTCATGATTTTGCATTTCAGTACACTTTTACATGAAATAGATGCTGTACTGCTACACCACGAGGTCCAATCCTATTATTTATCATTGTTCATTTTAAAGGATAACATTGTGACACACAAGAAATTTTCAGAGGTGCATGAACACAGTGCCAAATCAGTATAATTTGCAGTTATTTTGACACTATTTTCCTATTGACACTATTGTTTCCTGCAAGGATAAGTCATGTGTCAACCTAAGGACGCCTCTCAGAGTCTTCCACAATGTTTACTGTGCTGCAGTCAGTTTTCATCAGTTTCAAAGCACTGTAGTTAACCTCTTCAGGATAATTTCATCAGGTCTGCTGGTACCACTGAATAGATTCAGCTGCTGCACAGGGCAGACACCCTTCAATCACCCTCGAAGTCAAGTGCCCAAGAGACTCTAACAATAATTCAAAGTCACATCATCTCTGCAGAGTTTATCTTGAACTCTTGAACCTGTCTCTCCTGATTGAACTGTGTCATCGGAGAGCATTTTAATGTTACATTTAGAAGTGCAGTGGTGTTATTGTTTTCCATTATGGTGAAAGTACGAGCAGCAGCTCAATTATGGTGCGCAAAAAAAAAAAAAGCAAAGAGGCATGTAGCTGAAAGAAATAAACATTTTAGTTTGGACATGAACTGTGCCGCAACTTAACATCGACAACCCTGATTAGATTAACTAATGTTTCATACCTTTAGGCTGGGTACAGAAAAATGCTTTATCTGATGGGAATGAATAAACTTGGACCCCTTACCTGTCCAGCATCCGTGCTACAGTTTGGTTCTGTGATACAGATGATCCTATTTCTTATGTCCATCACCTGTACAGTTTATGGAAGCTCATAAAAGTTTCTCTGCATCATCTTTACAAACAACCAACCCTCCCTTATTGTTTTTTTCTATGTAGGCCTACAATATGTTGTTCAATCATTATTTTCCTTATATTTTATTTTCCTTTTTTTCCTGTTTGCTTTCATCGTAATTTTAAGGAGACTATAGTATGAGTATCACATTTAAGAATTCTGTTGCAGATTTTGAGCATTTTTGAAATCATTGAAATCTTAGAATAAAGTCATAGTAAAATAATGTTCCCTTGAAAATAATGACTAATATTTATGTCAGACATTTTTTATCACCCTAATCTTTCTCTTTAGTAGGATATCTGACCAAAGAATTTGTAGTGATGGACATTTTTGACAAAAAGAGAATCTTACTTGTCCTTGAAGACCGCGATAGCTTCACCAATTTGAAGGGTGAGCAAGGGAACCTTTTAATCTAGAGTCTGACTGCTATACATTACTTGATGTACGTTTCTGCACACTGTCCCTAAATCTGTGTGAAGGTAACTTCGCTTTATCAATGTAAGGGGTGAGAAAAGGAGGGGGGGTCTCAGTGTAGAATGCTTCAGATTTCTAATTGCTAAAGGCTTCTACAACTGTGCCTTTAAAACCGCTTATCCCCGACCCTTTTCATCTCCTCCGTCGAAAAGAAAATTCCAAATTAAAAAAAGTGAGATATGACAAGATAACAGAAACAACGATTGTGTTTTATTTCATGTTTAATACAGTTAGAATTTGGTCAGTTTATACAAAAATAACAGATTGACCATCACATGGCAGACAAAAACACGAGCATTCACAGTAGGTCTTTGAGTTTTGGTTAATAATTTCTTTACAAAAAGAAGCTGTGAAACCCTGTGATCAAATGTACAAAAGCTGGGATCAAAAACAATAAATATGTACAAATACTCACCATTAGTCAGGTTTATTTTTCTTTATTAGAAACCTGACAGTCTTCATTGGTTGTATTCTGTCTCTGTCTCTCTTACTTTATGTAGAAGGACATTATAATGTGATACGGAATACATGAGGAAAGACACTAAATATGTTTGAAGAGTTTTTTCTTTTTAATCATGTTGATGAGAAAACAGAGGGTGAGGGGTCAGCCAGGCACAGAATCTCTCCTCCTGATTGAGTTTAGAGGTCCGAACAGTCAGGGTGTGGAGTCTGACGCTTAAACGTGAAGTTGCAGATGCCAAAGCTGTCAGGATTTCAGACAGTATTTCACATTCATTGATGTGAAGTTTGAGGGGAGAACGAGTTCGAGCTTTAACAGTGGAAGACGACAGGAGGCCTCTCAGCACCCTGATGAAGACAGACTATAAAACAGAGGTCTGCATTATGAGATGAGTTTGACTTTATCTTCATAACGGACGCAGGCTAAGACAAAACCTAAAGCTCCTAAAAGCATAAAGCTGGCTACCAAGTGTCTCTGTTCACTCAGGCTCAGTCGATGATCAGCATTATGTGAGCTTCAGGCTTCATCTTATTGGCCACGGTCAAAGATAATCTGGGTCCATAGTCCAAACTGGCCCCATAGTGCAGGTTGTGAGATACCAAAGGGATGTAGCCGGGTCAAAATAGATGGCTACCTTAAATGTCATATATGCTCCGTAGATCGGCCCTCAGGTGATTTAGGGTTCCTCCTCTGCAGACTCTGTGTTTTTTTCTCTGTTCCTGAGATGTGTCATGTGTCTAATCTGGCCATCCAGATGTGTTGACTGCTGACCATCCTGTCTGACCTTTAACTATCTGATCACAAATATCATGCGACATGCTGTGGTCTTTATGCAACCAGCCAACGGTCGCAGCTGGGACCTGGCGCCCCTGTTCTCTGTGTCATGGTTGTTAGTTACAGTCACTGCTGAGAGTTATCTGAGGGTCCTGCAGGAGGCAATGTGATCCAGGTTGACCATCTGAGGGGCCCCCTTTGTATCTGTCCGTCTCTCATCATTTGCTTTGCCTCAAGGACTTACTGCTGGTCTCAGACGGAGCCTCTTCGTGGCGCCTCTTCTGTGCCGATTGTCCTCTCTCTGTTTTAGGATGACAAACAGAACAAAAGTCATGAGATCAAAAAGAAACAGGATTTTATTAGCGAAACAGCCCAACCCTCCAATCCAAATTTTGTGCATAAACGAAAAGACTGGGGAGGGAGAGCAGCAAAAAGACCCTTTGATTAAGCCCCCTGCCTTCCATGTTTGTTTATGGAAAGCCAAAGTCTAAAGCTGTATAGCTGTTTGAGGAGAAAGTTGGAATAGATAAGCAATTTTGACATTTACCAGCTGGATACATACTTGGTTAAGAACTGAGCAGTCAGCTAATATGGGCAGAGGTGAAGTACTGGGGTACATCAGGGCTGAGCTTCATTTTGTGGTCTACCTGAACCTAACACTTTGCTCAATTTAAGTTGTGCTGTAATGGAGCCAGACATTCAGTCACCTGTTCCACACAACTGCAGCTATCCTCCAGGCTACAAGAGCAAACAATACACACAACACCAACAACACACCTTAACCTCATGGGTGTTTACATTAGCTGCTATTACTTCAACACGAACAGGGGAATCTTCTCTACTTTTTGTTTCTCATGATGTTTGAATCTGAAGTCGGACCACCAAATCAGGGTTGTACCTGTTCGAGATGTACCCCCATGTGAGGCGGGGTTTTCTGGAGCTCCTCCTGGACCCTTACTGCTCCTTGCATTGACTCCTTTGATGTTACTGCTGTGTGCACCACTGCTGGAGTTCGCAGGTACTGTAGCCAGAAGGCCTGCAGAACAAGAGAGAGCGAGAGAAAGACTGTTTCATTGACTGACGAATTAAAACTAAAGAAAGCATAGAAGAGTTTGATGCTTGTCAATGCCACAGTCAGAGCTGGTCCTTAATCCTTGTGGTAATAAAGAAGCATGAAACTGCAGAGAATCAGGTAATAAGACATTGTTTTTGGTGAACCTCACACCCTGTATAGAGATCTTTAGTCCTCATCGTGGTACTCAGTACTCTGATTTTTGAAAAACTCCCCACTTTTGTCTTTCTTCATGTGATTCATCTGATAAGGGAAAAATGGCACCACAAACTTAGAGACCTATAATGTTTTTTTTAATATTTTTTTTAAAGTTACTTTCCCAAGAAAAAGGAAACTGTTTGGGTGTGCTATATACAGGTTACCGACTGACATCACCTGAATTGCTACATTTTCTCCAGTCCTGTCCGACAGGTGATTATTGACTCCATGTTATGCAAAAATGATCAGCACTCAGAAATGTAATGAAAACAGAAATGAAAGATAATAAAAGCAGATGTCTGCAAATACTGCATGAACATTTGGGGAAATTTTAAGTCTGGTTTCTGCTCCCAAGGTCTCACTGACTTATTGCTAACAGCCAATTCTTTGTTAATTCTTTTTGATTTAAGTTTAGCATTTGATGCAGACTACCTCAGTGTCTCAATCAGCTGTCTGAAACACTATTAGACTCAGTGATATGGTGCTGGACTGGTTCATCTCCTATCTGTCAAACAGGTCTCTTTCTAAATGCTTAGAAATGCCTCCTCTATCCTGAGGTGCCCCCTGAAGTCTATTTCGGGTCCCCTTTTATTTACTGTATTATTTACATGCTCCCCCCTGCATAGGCATGGTTTAGACTTTCACTGCCATGCACCTGACACTCAGCTCTATGCGCTGCTAAAACCTGGCTCCATGGATGAGTCTCACATTATGTCCTGTCAGACTGAAATCGAGAATTGGATGTCTGAAAAATTTCTGCAGCTCAATAACTCCGAATCTGAAGTTATTGTCATCACTCATTCTACCCCCACTTCCAGCTACATTTGTGATTGTTCCTCCAGTCTTGGTGCCTTTTCCAGTGACACTCCTTTGACAGCCAGGGGACCAGAATCATACAGACCTGCTTTAGTCAGCTTAGACAGTTAACCAAAATCAGGTCTTTTTTTTCTCCCCCTGACTTTAAAAAAGTCATTCATGTACCTATTTCTTCCAGACTGGACTACTGTACTGCACTTTATTCTGGCATCAGTAAGCACAACATTTAAAGACTACTATTGATCCACAGCTAGCACCCTATGAGCCTGACCACACCCTGAGGTCTTCTAACTCGGCCCTTTCATGATCCCTAAATCTCAACTGGTCACAAGAAGTGACTGAGCATTTGCATTTTATATGAGCTGTGTCTATTGGTAGATTACTTTGTTTTACATACAGCAGTTCATGTGATTTTGGTGTCGTCAGTAAGTATCATGTGGTTACCCAGTCCTCTGTAGCAGGAGAGCTGCTGGTAAATCTGCTTCATCCTCTCAATGTTGATGCGGCTGGCCTCGGCGTGGTTCACCATGGGTTTGGGGTAATGGACTCCAATGATACACTTGGCTGCCTTCTGCACTTCCTCCGGGGCATTCCACGGATCATAGATGTATTTGGCCGGAAAACCTCTTAACACGGGCAAATAGCGCCTAGAGGAAAAGACAAGAGAGGAGAGCAATGTGAAGGACCTGAATGAGCCAGTTCCATTTATCTTTCTCTCTGTTCACCAGTAACTACAACCCCAAATGAAAATCTAAAGGCTTTGAGAAAGCTGATGTGATAGAAATCCACATAAGAGAGCAAGAAGATCGTGTTCTTTAATCCATCTTTTTTAATGACTGCAGGAGGCATAATGAAACCAAAAAACTGCTTATAAAAACATCTGTGCTTCTTTATTCTGTGATGACTGACCGTATGTAGTCCCCGTTGGGGTCTGTTCGTCGCCCAAATCCCACTGGGCAGTAACACTGGAAGAACTGCTGGAAGAAGGCGCTGCAGGAAAGCCACATCCAGCTGCCAGCATTCCCACTCCAGTCTGCATCAATGAGAAGCTCCTCGAACACCTGCATGAGGCACAGAGACGTTTTTTATTTTTCCAATCAGCTGCGTACATTTATTTGGTGTAACATCACTCAAGATGTACTGAATTTAAAATGTTAATCTTAAAATCCTGATCCCACAGAAAGAAACTCATTTGTGTTAAATACAGAGAGAGAGAGGCTCTCAGTAGACCTACCTTCACGCCCTCCTCCCAGCTGATCCACAGATCTCCCCTGGTGAGGAAACAGGCCACGGCACGCCTCGCCAAGTGGTGGATCCATCCTTCCTGCCTCAGCTGGGTCATGATGGCATCAATCCAGGGAAAGCCTGTCTGTCCCTCTGCCCACTTGGCCAGGGCCTCGGGGTTCCTGTCCCAGGGGATCTGAACACACACAGGGTTTCCCTCCATCTTGTCAAAGCAGGAGTTGTTGGTGGCGGTAGTGTAGAAGAACTCCCTGCACAGCAGTGGACCGTACGGAGAGAGGGGGATGATGTTGCTCTCCTTTGCCTGAGAGGAACAGAAAATCATAATTTAGTTTCCAACATCAATTAACAGCCAACGTTTTTATTCCACATGCAAAAAAAAACCAACAACCCTACATGATTGAATCACACATTTTGTTTGAATACTCCTGCAAACAACTTTGTCACTTTTTTCTCTTTGCCAAAAGTTAAAAGAATGAATTAACTTTTTTTAAACTGTTGTTTCCTCCGTGGATGTACACACCTTGCGGTACAGCTCGGTGAGTCTGAAGTAGAAGAGTCGACAGGAGAGACATCCGAAGCGAAGGTAGGGGCTGAGTTCAGTCGGACTGGCTAACAGAGAGTTGGGATTCATACGAGGACGATCAAAGTTTGCCACCCAGGCCTGTGAAGAGAGGAGCAGATTGTTTTCAAAGGGGTCAATGTATTGTGACGTGTAAGCTGTGTGGAGCAGCCCGCACGGTGACTTCGACTACAGAGTCACCTGCACGGATGACCAAAGACTGGTGTTGCTAGCTCTGCTAATGTTAGCCACACTTGATGAACCTGCAGACTTTGTTCAGCTGCATGAGCACCCAGTGTTCAGCTATGTTAAATAAACAATGTTAAATCATGACTCATTTTTCTGCCATTTAATCGCATGGTTGGAATTTTTTATCTCTGTTTAAATAAACTTGGCAGCTTCAGAGCATCACTAGTTTTGCTCCATCTGTTTGAACTTTTTTTGAGACACATCAACGTCACCAAATTGAAACAGTAACTCCACTTTCAATGTTTGAATTGTTTTCTTTGGAAAAAGTTAAGAGGAAGTATTTCAATCTCATATTTCATGCTTGTACAGTGTTATCTTGTTACCTTTTTCTCCAGGTGCTGCTCCAGCCTTTTGAGAGCCTCTGTTTCTCCTCCCTGCCACACGGCCGAGCCCAAGCCTTCTGTCTCAAAACCTGATCGTATAAAAGCGACAAAAAAGACAGATTCATAAACACTTTGTAGTCTGTGACTCACAGTTTTATGCTATATTTACATGAGGCGACAACACAGATTTACAAATCACGAAAAAAACTCACCAAGCTCCTCCAGGGTCGGCACCCCAAACTTGTCGTCGTGGTCATCTCTGATGGGCACGGCGCAGTTTTTCATCATATCCCGAGTGATTGTCTCTGCAGGAGGCTCAACAGGATCCATACGACTGATGAGAGTCTGGAAGCGTTTATAGGTAAGAGGAGGCTGACCATCGTTCAGTTCAATGATCCTTCAGGAGAGAAACGGGATTCAAATTAGCATAAATATCTCACGCACAAGAACAGAGTGGAAAATGGTGAACGCACTTTGATCCACACAGGTTTATTCATTTTTATTAATCATTGTTTCATCACTCACTTCACCAGATTGTAGAGTGTGTGTGAAACCCGCACCACCACCTCCACCCCAGCCTCGTTGGCTAGTTTCTGGATGGCGGCGTCACGCTCCTTCCCAAACGGCTCGGAGTCGTACTCATAAGATAGGCGTGTGATCTCCCACTCCTGAATGAGACAGATAGAGAGAAAGGTTAAGGTTTATCTTTTAGATCCGAGAGAATCACACGTTTATGGTGAATTGACACAGTATCTGTTTGAGTCATGTGCTGCATGTGAGGCTAATCAATAGTAAGAGTGACTCTTTTTTCCCCAATCTTGTATTTGAACGCTCCCTGCGTTAGCTATCTGAATTGTTTGATCTACTTTCAATTAATTGTCCCACCTTAAACAGACGAGGGAAGACATCTGTGGGCTGTCCTCTGATGACAAACAGGCGGGAGTTGAGTTTGCGCAAGCTGGCGTCCAAGTCCTCCAGACAATGCAACAAGAACCTGACACACACAGAATGAAGAAATCCATTAATTATACAGCTGGAAAACCAGACGCAGTGATCGCACTTTCTACAATAACGAGATCAGTCATACAGCAACAGACTGATCTGATGATGAGAGGACAGTGGGAAATAAGCAGCATATGGTGGGTAATTGTTTGTACCGAATCAGTCATGTACCTCAAAAAAAATCTATTCTTTGTTGTTCTTGCAGGTATTCTTCTCCTTCTGTTCTTTTTCAGACAGCTGGGTACGGTGCAAACATACATTGATGCACACAAACATGAATGCTAGCCACGAATGGCTCCTGTTAACTATCAGGTAGCAGGTGAGGAGTCTGATAAGGAGGGATAAGTGGATTTAAATGTTCCAGCATTTCTAAGAGTTTTCAAAACCCTCTAATTCATTTTTATTTTTGAAACAATATTTCACTGAAGTTTCTTTAGGATTGAATCTCTTAGGGTTGTATCTGAGCTGGAACTGATTCACGATTGATCAAAAACAGGAATTGTATCTGTGGCATCCTCTTTAAATTACATTCAACGCCATACATTTATTTTTCTCAGTGAAATAAACTGAAACTAATAAGTGTGTGAAATAGTTATACAATTTATTATACTAGCTAGTGAGTGTAGGTTAAATTCAGCCCCTGAAACCAAAACACGAGACCACATGTGTGAGCCCAGCTGACTGGACTTAAAGGCTAAGCTGATTGGATGCCCAGAAGTTTCTTGTGAAGGAGTCAGGCCTGAAGGCTGCTGCTTTGAATGTGCAGTAAAAATGCATGAAATCAGAAGTCTGGGCATTCACACAACATGACTACTTTTTATACAAGACAAATTAGTAAGACTTAAGATCACCTTAGCTGTTACACTCCAGGTAAAAAGGATTTAATTCAATCCCAACTCTTGAGAATGCAAGATGGTATTTTACCAGCATTACAGCACCTTCAAAACAAGTTATTTTTAGCTTCATCTTTAAAGCACTTATGAAAAAAAATTAAAGGCAAAACCTCTGAGATGAGACAAAATAATGATCCAACAAAAAAAAAAAAGCAATGGCACAGAATGCAAAGAGTGAGCTTGCTGCCCTCTGCTGGTCAAGTCTTTTAGAACACAACATCCGCATCAGTGCACTGTCTGGCGCAGCAGAAACTTCTGTTATCACAACAGGAAGTGCGCCCTCTGTAGGTGGGCTCACATGCCTTACTTAAAGTGAAGAATTTTGTCTCTTTTAGGGTTACAATTGCATCAAACCTGATTTCCAAAGCAGCATCTCATAGTTTCTTATTCAAGTTAAAAGAAAGGCACAGGTTTAGTTTAACTCCACAGTGGGATTACTTGCCTTTTGTAGCGATAGGAGGAATTCTTATAATTCAACCATTTTTTTCTCCTTTCTTGTAAGACAGGGGGAATCTAGAGCCTTTTACATTTAAATACAAACTAGAAATATAGTAGAAACACTGCGGTTTGCACTATCTGTTAGTCCCTGAAGACAAGTCTGAACTTAAAGACTACAGGTGCTCTCACTTGGCCCAGTTTCCTTGTACTGTGCTGGAATACAATTTTCCAACTCCCCAGTCTCTCACTGGTCTGTTCTCACACTGCTCCAGACTCTAACGAGCCTAGGCACAATTAGTGCAAGATGTGCAAAGTACAAGATGTGCTTCACAGTGATCAACAACACAGAGAACATGACTGAAAATTCACTGGCTTTGTGGTTTCGGGTGCACATCAGTGTTAAAAGCTATGGAGCTGTCTAAAACATGATGTTTTCATAGTTTGTGTAATGCATATGTTATATGACATAGGGAAAAATGATTCATTTTTAACGCTTCTTTGATGTTCCATCTATAAATAAAGCACAGTCTGCAGAGTCAGGACTTGAGGGGTCATTAGAGGTCAAACGTCCCAGAGTGTGGTTAAGATTGCTTGGTGATGGTGCGCCCAAATAATAATGCCAGAATGCCAGAAGTTCAGACTTATAGGTGGTGAATGAGATGTAACAGGCATGTGGTATATCATCTCTATGAAGGCTTTGCATTCACCAGCTCACAGATCTTATCATTTCAAATGAATTCACTTTAGCAGAGAATTAGACATCACATGTTGGCCATGCATTGGACTCATGTAACAGGTTGTGTCGCAATGCTTTTTTCAGGAACGAGGAGTGTATGGCCAGCCAAGACTTGGGAGAACAGGGACATGGTAATGTGTCCTGATTCGGTTTGAATTAAATTAATTGTAAAGGGTCAAGTTATGTGGGAGAAGTGGACAGATCAAATCTGTACCAAGTCTCAACAAAAAACGTTCCACTTAAAGAAACTTCTGTCTTTTAATGTTGAAAGGAAAATGCTCCAAATGTTTTACTGCGCTTTTATCAAAAGCATTTTTTCTTTTTATATTACCTGCTGGTTTGGCAATGCCACAGAGGCACAGAAAAAGAGGGTTAGAGAAATTATATCCATATCCAGTAAGTTACTGGGCACTACTCAGCCATGTATGGAAGACATCTACAGAGACAGGACAGGAAAAAAGGCAAGGAACATTATAGGTGACCAAAGGCACCCCCTTGCCCACTCTTTTAACCTCCTGCCTTCTGGGCGACGATAACGCCCCCCTATGTTTACTAAAACAGAGCAAAATTCTCCATTGTGCCGCAGGCCATTAAATGCCTAAATACCAAATAGCCATAGTTAGTCACCTATAGCCTGCTCAGCAAGTCTAATCAGGTTAAAGCTGAGACTTAGGAAGTGTGATTATGATGATGTTACTTATTTTTACTGTTAATTAAGTGAGAAAGTTGTCTACATGCTGTTTTATTTATTTATTTATTTATTTATTTTATCTATACTGTTCTTGATGAAATGCCAAATGTGTGATTTGCTGCAATTCAATTTCCCTATGGGACAAATAAACTACTACTACTTCTTATTAATTTAAGTCTGAGCTGACGATGACCCCCATGAACACTACAGAGGGAGTATGTTTATGAGAGTTGTATAATTAGGGTGTTTACAATTAACTGATTGTTAGGAATGTACTCAAACACGAATTTTCTGTTCAATTCTACACAACGTGTGATCTCAGACTCAGTGTATTTCCTGCTCCCAGAGTGCTGTTTGGGTTCAAACATGTTTCAAAAAACTGAAATTGTGTTGTCTTAGAAGAAAGGGTACTGCTGTATCTGCCAACACCGTTGAAATTATATGTAACACTGTAAAATGTAACAGTTGTTTTGAGAAAAGTTGGCACATACGGAATATAAATGGTGACAGTGTGTATCATGTAGATATATCTATCTATTAATTTTGCAAAGTAACAGTATTTTTGAAGAATTTCTTATCTTTGATTTTGATAACTTCCATATTTTTATAATGTTTCTTATATCAGAGTGCCTACAGGAGACAGCCAAGGATCACTTGACAGAGTGTCAAAATCCATGACAAACGGAAGAAGAAAGCCTGATTTAACAGAGAGGGACAAAGAAGCAAGACTCAGAAAAGGATTACGTGCAGACAGATTTGACATCCATGTTACAGTTTTGTAGATGGTTGTGATGTATTAATCACAATCTCACGCTGTGATGTATACTCACAATTTCGCACATGCCTATTTCAAACGAGACCTCGTTTTGGTGGTCATAGACAAATTAAGTTGGTTTTACGGCTGTGGTGTTGTTCTATCTGGAAATACAAAATAGCCAAGTATTTCTAAACAGCAGGGTTGGACAGGAAAACACTGTGTAGACTTTGTAACAGCGCAGCAGCGGCAGTAACACTCAGCTGTCTGTTTACAAAGCTCAGTGACGTACAATTGTGGCTGTAGTTGCATGAAGTAAATGGGGTGTGTCAGTTGTAGTGGGGCGGGGTACTGTGGTGGTCTAATGAGTGTGTTTAATGTAGGTCAGCTCTGTGAGGGGAGACGTTGTGATGGCATGAACGACATACTGACCCAGTTTCAGAGCCCTCCATTCAGGGACGTGCTGTAGAGTGACGAAGCAGGGTAGTACATTTGTCACGATAGTTACACAACAAGCTAACTCACTCAACCCATTCAATGTGTTCAAAACTCAGAGCGAACCACATGACAGCCTGTAAGCAGCCAAACCCATCTGAATTCACCTTTAAAATACAGATGCTTCATCCAATGAGATCACCTTATCACAGATATGCAAGATATGCATTGATAATGCACATTTACTGACAACGAAAATATAGGTTACTAAACCAGAGCGCACATATCTATGACCTGAATTGACTGCAAAGTTGCGTGATGCAGAAACACATCTTATAAAATATAATTATGCTTTATGATTTTACTGTACAAAAACAAAAGTGAAGCTACATGCAAGAAAAGTAGGAGATTAGCCTTTTGGCAGACAGCTACAATGTCAATCAAATTCGCCATGCCCCAACAACTCTATATATAATGGTAGAGGTTTAGACGACACAGTGTTTTGTCTGTTATGATGGTCACTCCGCCTGATTAGGCAATCACAGAGACTTGAATTTGTACCTTGACTCAATCAACAGACATGACAAACTACACAGTGTGACAGACCAATCATTACGTCTCGAATCGTGACCCTGGAAGTGAATGAACTGAGCTAGATGACACCTCCAAATGATGTCATCAGGTAGCTGAAGTGCATTTGCTCTTTGTATGTCAACATTTTAGTAGTCTGCTGTGTCATAAAGACAAAAATGTTTTAGCCAGAGCTCTACATTTTTTCCCCTGCAGTGTAAAGGGATAAAGAAACTGCTTTGAGAGTCCTCAAAGCCTGTGTCCCCAGCTCTGTCGAGTGCTTAATCACGTCTTTGATGAGCCTCGGTCTTCAAAGGGTCCCTGTGTTGTGGAAGAGGTTCTGCCAAGTCCCAGTGCTGAAGACGCTGTGTCCCAACAGCTTCATGGACTACAGACCAGTGGCGTTGATGCCTCACATCATGAAGACCCTGGGGAGACTCATCCTGGAACAACTGAAGCTGGTGGTCAGACACCTCTTGGATCTGCTTCAGTTTGCCTACTTGACTATTACACAGAGTCCTGCCACCTTCAGAGCATCAGGAAGGGTGATATGAGGCTGAATCCAGGACTGTGGTGGGTAACTTTGTCACATGGTGTTAGCAGAACCATCTCCAGCTCAACTGACAAAGACTAAGGAACTGAGAGTGGTTATGTAAGCTTCTTCACTTCATATAATTACATTCATACAGTGCAATTCTCTGTACAATATCCCATTCTATAAACTGGTTTTGTACACCGCCCATTAATTAAGTATTCTGATTCTGATTGGCAGCCTCTCGTGGACACTGGAGGAACTGTAGTCTTTTGTACCTCTGCATTGGCCTCATTTTTAACACAGCAGGCAGGTTGCAGCATGCTTTTAAAGCATAATTACTTTAGACAGCTTCGTTTAAAGCCTGAGCGTGTTTTAAGGAGGGAGCAAAGGACACTGTTTGTAAAAAGTAGGTGTTATCAGAGAACTGTGGCACAAGTATGATTGAACACATACTGTCAAGACTGGTTGGCCATACAGAATTAGGAGATTTGAAATAGACAATATTTCACTTTTCCACCTTATATCGTTCACTTTGTGTTAGAACCTTTTAAACCAGGTTGTTGCAGTTTCATTATACTAGAATCCAAACCTGACACACCCTTGTAGGCATCTAGCATCTGATCATATATCAAATCAGTGTTGTTTGAGTTTCAGGTCTTATTTCAGTATCAGATACTGTAATTTAAAACTTGGTATTGGCATCAAAATCAAATTTTGGTTGAACAGTGAGAGAGGATTTCCATTAAATGCATAACTATGAGCCAATCAGGTAATGAAGCTGCTATCATAGCATCATAGTTGTAGTGGATCATTGCTGAAAAAAAGCAAAGTTTCAGTACCAGCAGATATTAAATTTTAAATATCTGCAAAAAGTAGACTGGTCTGAGAGTGTTTTAAAATGTCCTGATACGACTTTTAACTTTTGATACGATACTGATATTATAGCCTTCAATGTTGACTGATACCGATGTTGATCCGATATTGGCAAAAAATTGTGCATGACAAGTTTTGCACTCAGCTGCAACGTCTTTTTTGGACTTAAACAAAAACACTGCCACACAGCCGACATCACTCCTTCTCCTTGCTACTTTGTTAGTACCTTATTAAATGCTGTTGTTGTAATTACATGGACTTTGCATGCTAGTTCTGGGTGCTGCTAGATAGAAGTGTGGGTGCGGAGTCTGGAATGGACTGCTTGTATCGGAATATCGGAGATTTTGGATACAGGCCGATATAATGCGATACTTGTTTTTACTGGTATCAGACCGACATCCGATATCAATATCGGATAGGGACATCCCTAGTAATAAAGCTCTCCAAAACAGACGAAAATGTATATTGATGTCTTTTTAAGATGAAGCGAACAAGATCATTTTTAAGAAGAAATAAAAACAACAGCAAAAAAAAGAGAAAAAATGACTGTCAAACGTTTTTGTCAGAAAACACAGCTTAAGAATAAAAATGTCACAACTAGCACTATTTGGTCCACAAGGAGCAGCCATGGTTCAAGCAAAACTTAAATTCCTCACAGGAACTCTAAACATACAGCAGACACATTACAGAGTGTTTACCCTGAAAGATGAAAAAAAAAACCATGTTTTGTTCTGTGTCTAGTGGAATGTTGGATGCAACTTTCCTTTCAGACAACAAAAAAATGTAGATAAAAAAAGAGTATTTTTCACTCTAATTTTATGGTAGGTGGTATAACTTTGTCCATAGGGGGCGCCAAAATCCACACAAACACCAGTAAAATATCCAAATAAGGTTCCAACCACAAGATAACTGCAAAGGGGTGACTCTAAAGTGACAATCAATGTTCTATACAACCTTTTTTAAACTATTAGTATCCAAAAAACTGATGCCAGACTTTCTAGTGTTGAAAGTTTTGGTATCTCTCTTACAACTAGGGTTCATTATTTTAGTGTTTAGGTCTACAAGACAACATGTTAAACCCTCTACTTCCCCCTTTCCTTACCTCCACCTGTTGATGCCCACATTAGAGGACCCAGCGAACCAGGGATCCAGGATGTAGATGCAGCGCAGGGTATCCGTTCCCCGGATAGAGTCCCTCAGAGACGGGTTGTCGTGCAGCCGCAGTCCCTTCCTGAACCAATGGATAGTGTTGACTACCATTTCACCTGCTTTCTGTGTTAATCCCGGGTGAGGTTAGAAAGAGAAGGGAGTATATTCCCAGCAAAAAACAGTCCGTAGTCCTTTCAGTTCTGTGCAGCGGGCTTGTAGGGCAAGGTTTCTGTTTCTTCGCTCTCTAACCTTGCTCCATGAATTTATCCATAGAGTTGAGTGTCCTCGGCAGCAGGGGCAGCATGTGTAAAAGCAGGTGACCTAAAAAACTGCAGAAAAAAAGCACAAATCTCTTCCCAATCGGCAATAAAGAGTAGAATGATCTCCTCGTAGAGAAAAACAGATCCAAAAGCAGAGTTGTTGATTTTTTTTCCCGTTTGTTGATGTTGAGATACCGCTCAAGACAGCTCGTAAAGCCCGCGGAACACTGAATTTACCTCCACAAAGTAGAAACGCGCACAAATATCCGTCTGTTTCCCCTGACTTAAGAAATTCCTCGTCAAGTTATCTCACTAACTCGTCAAACAATTCGCTAAAACTGTAAAACAACACCTGGCACACTGTAGTCAGCCATGCAACCCGTCATGTGTGTACCAACATCTCCACCCACAGTAACAGGCAGGAACAAAATTGCGGCCTCTGATTGGTCAAAGTCATCAGTTATACAACCGTTCCCCTGTCACGTTTTCACAGTGTGCTTTCTTCTTTCTGGTTGAACACATTATTTCACCCTTTAATGTCATCCAAATGTCCACTTTAGGTCGTATATGTTTTATAATTTCGGTTTTGGTTCATATTTAGGGAGCAGAAGTGAAAACAAGCGGCCAAAGGGTCTGACAAAACCAGCTAATCGGAGGCTCAGAATGAGGTTATGTGGACACCCTGAAGTACCCGGATGAGCACATGGAATGCGGCGAGGTCTGGCTCCAAATAGATGCGCTCGATTTATAATACAGGCCGCCCCGCTAGCACTAAAACTGTGTGTTTAGTCAGATTCAGCTGTATAGTTGTCTATGGTCACAGACAACCCCGCCCACCCCAAACACACATAATCGGTTACCAATGTTACCCACGTTAAATTACATAAACGAGTAAATAAATGATCTTTAGCAGTTAATACGCGTCCATATTCAGTATTTGCTTTGTCGTGGTAAAGTGTGAGACTATAGCCCGCAGCAAAGTACAGAAATTATAACGAAGGCGTCATAGCGTGTTTCTGATACTATTTTTAGACACAGTTTGTCAACAAACTAGCAACATCTTTTTATAATTGAAAATGTACTTTCTTAATGCTAATAAACTGTACTAGTTAATAAACCTTTAACTAGTCTCTGATTTATTGTAATGATCTAATATTACAATCAAAATTATTTATTATAATGATGACTTAAAATTTAGAAATTATACCTTGCAAAGACTTTTAGATTTACCATACTGCTCCCACTGTTTCTCAAGTTTTTATTTATTGATTTATCATATTAAATTTACTGATGAGATTAAGACTCCCTCCTTTTTAGCACAATTAATATTTTACAGATTTGGTGAAAAACAATATATTTAAGAGGAACAAAGCCTAGAAAAAAGCCTGTTCATATTAGTTTTGTACAAAGATATATGCATTTACTGCTTCATAGTAATTTAATGAAATTATGAGCAGTTCCTTTGCACTCTAGAGTGAAGTACATAGGATCCATGGTTTCCAAAAGAAAATCAGACATTGCATAATTGCTTAACAGCAAAGAAAATATGCTGTGATATTAGAAGGAGGACATCAAGTATCCGCCTGCAGCAAGATGTCAAAAAACATCATTAACAGAGACTCCAGTCTGTGGAGCTCCTCAGTACGTCTGCTACATCTGCCATCAGAGTGGATACTTATATCCATCAGTACAGACTTCTTTCAATACCCTGTTCAGAATATTGCACTTCTCAATATCTATTTCTGTCAGAGAGGCTCTTTATCGAATAGAGTGATGGAGACACTAACTGACTCAAGACACTGTGCTCAGAGATTCTGAAACCAAAGTGTATCAGTAAAAAGCGGAATAAAAGGCAGTTAAGTCTGTATTTTAGATGTTTGTTTGTTTTTTTTTTGTTTTTGTTTTTTTTTCCCTATAGTGTCATTGTGACATTAAACTGGCAGAGTTGTGATAACAGCAAAGCACATCATTATGACTGAAATGAGCTGTGTCACGTTAATATTGCAGTGTCATTGTTGTAGGTTATTGTGACCTGAGCTCACAGCTGCTGCACGGGATAAATGGGAAATAATTCAGATGGAAATCTCATGCAGCTTCACAGATGGACACTAGATGGCAGTATTAAGCCGGAGTTTGTTTTAAACCACCCTGCTCACTGTTTTTATTTACCGCAATACCATTAACTGGTTTTAAACTTAGTGTCTACTTACTTCCCATTTTGAGTCTTTTAAGTAATTTTTCGAGTTGTCAAACTTGTGTACAGGTTTTTGGTTGTGCTGGTAATTGCTAGAGAAGCTGGCTATACTCAAGCATATCTTTCTAGCTTAAGCTCTGGCACTTGGTATGGCTGACACGTTCACTGTACATGTCAACCTCCTCCAGGGTTTTTTTCCTCTTGCCAATCATATGATCTTGATGGATGGGAAGTCAGAAAAAAAGGGAAACAAAGAAAAAAAAAGATCTGTACCAATATGAGAACAAATGCTTGTCTCTGTAGTGGTTCCTTCAAGAGTGTGACTGCCACACCTTAATGTTGGGTAGTTATAAAATGTAATCAAAATGAACTATTGGATCAGCTAACTAAAGATAAAACAACTTCATTGTCCATGTGCTGATTTGGCCCTAAAAACTCTTAACGTGTCCACAGTCCATGATCAAGACCTCTACACCCAAGGCCATCTCTTGTTAAGGAGTGAATCTTTAACCCATGTGGACCAGTCAAAGTATCTTGTGTTGTTCACAAGTGATGGTACAATGAATTACAAGCTAAAAAAACAAACAATGGGGTACCTTTTTTTTCATAATTCGGAGGACATTTAGATATTTTGCAGGACAAACAAAATGCCTGTGATACTGGGCAAAAAGTCACGAGAACAGTTACAACAAAACTCTTTGTGTATTACCCCATTTTAATGTGTCTGGATGTGCTGTGTGAGACTTTATTTAACTCTCAGTGCAGTAAAACACAAAAGAATCATGATCTAACGTCAGACTTAAGAGTCAGGTTTGATTACCTCCAGTCGAAGCTAAAAACCACAGAAAGCAGAGCTAACATCAATTCATCGACTGAACCAAAAGTGAAGAGAAATGGAGTCCCATAATTGAGCAGCTCCAAATCCTTGTTTAATGCACCTGGATCCTGATGATATATACTTTGAAATCCGATCTTAACACACATTTTTTTAATGATTAAATTTTTCAAATGTGATCTTCAGGTTTTATATCAATCTATTTACAAGGACAGGACAGTTGACAGAGCAAGAAGAATATTTTATATGATCCCTCTAGAAAGTTTCTTTTAAAAAAGTGACAGTGCATGTTCCTTTTGGGTTATTAAAGTGAAGTTTGAGTGCAAAGCAGCAGGGTTCACTGTTGCTCTAAAGATAGACTCGGCCTTTCTGTATCTGTGTTCAGTGCAGAGGACTCAGTCTGTCAGCAGCTCAGATGTTAACCTGCATCAGTCACACAGACCAGTCTGGACTTCATGCAGGCATCTTTTTACAGGCACATTAGATTTCTTCAGTACTTTTACTCTGAAATTTAAAGTTGTAAAGGTGTTTTTAGTGACCTGAAAGTCTTCAACTCAGCGCTGTTATGAGAATAAAGAATATCTCTGTCTTTTAAATGATGCTCATAGTTATATTTTTTCTTGGCTGCTCTTTTTAGGCAAACTCCATCGAGCCGAGGCTTAAGGAGGAAAAACAGCATGTCTAGGTAAGACCCTGTAAGTGATCTGTTAAATGACCTTGAGTAATTCAGACCCTTTCAATGAGTTCTCCTGCAGGCGGGACAGAAGGATACATTATGCATGTCATCTATTATTAATGCTCCTGAATCATGTTACCATCAGACATCGGCCCTCTGAACGCCGGATCCTCTGGGAAACTAAGCCCCCTAAACATGGTTACATAAACACTGACTCCTCTGCACTGTAGGATTACTTTATCATAATTTATTTTTAATGTAACAGCTGACAGGATGTCTGTGCTTGTGCTGTTTCAAAGTTTTGTGAAAGAAGGTTTCACCACATACGTGCTATAGATGTTCAAACAAGTACTATGATCACAGTTTCTCTTTCTTTCGAAACCAACTCTGCCACAACTCTTTTTGACTCTGAATATTTTGCAGAACATTCCAAATCCCAAAAAGCTGCAGGGCACAATAATGAACAGATTTTGACTGTTTGCAAATGATCTAGATCCTCTTTCTAACAGAAACTGTTGCAAAAAACAAACAAACAAACATATCTAATGCTGAGGCTGAAAAATGTTACTTTAAAATATCAAATATTGGCTTTTATTAGCAACATGTTTCTAAATGCAGTTAAAGGTAAAAAGTTGTGTAATGCAAAACAAAACAAAAAAACAGCTTGAGTAACAGCTGAGCAGCTGAAGGACTATTAAAGAGGCTAAGTCTCTTAAAACAGAAGATGGGAAGAGATTCACCACTCTGTGAGAGATTGTGTGAGCTAATAGTTCAACGGTTTCCGAATAATGTTCCTGAGAGTCAAATGTAAAAGAATGAGTGGATTTCATCACCTAAAGTACATAATATCATTAAAATATTCAGAGGACCTGGAGAAATCTCTGTACAAAGAGAGACAAGGACCAAAACCAAGACTGGATGGTCCTGATCTTCAGGCTCTCAGGCAGCCCTGCATTTAAAACAGACAGGACTCTGGAGTGGAAATCACTGCATTCATTTAATTGTCACTACATTCAGAAAACAGGTTAAAATTCAGCCATGCTAAGAGGAAATCATAAACATGATCCATAAATGCTTGCAATAGTCTGGCAAATCAGAGGCTGACATTCATGTTGGAAATAAATGGCAGTGCAATAACACCAAGGCCTTCCTCACCTGAGATCATAAACATCAAATATATTGAGATCAACAATCCCAAGTCAGACTGCTCTAACTGAATATCCACAGAAACAAGTTAGAGAAGCAAACTCCTCCTCCTCCTAAAGAGTGAAGGGACCATCTAAATTTTTATCAACTCCCAGTCCAAATCCAGCATCCATGATGGTATGGGAATCTTGAGGGTCTATGTCAGGTTTAGGAGCAACATCTGCTGCCATCTGCACAATGATTATTTTCAGGGAAGACCTTCATGTTTCAGCAAGACAGTGACAAACCACATTCTGACAACAGGGATTACATCATTTCACTTTCCAAACTCCAGAAACTGGTCTCCTGGGTTCATTAATGTGGTGGTTAAAGAAGAGCTGATGGTGAACATGTCCCTGTACCAACTGCTATAAAACATATTGCTGGCTTTGAATTTAAAATGAGTACAAATTTGTCATTATTTGTCAAATGCATCACTTTTGATGTTTGAAATGTTGTCTTTGCACTCATTAAATATAGACTTAAAATGAACTTGAAATAATTTAATCATCAAATGATAAATACATCTGTAGCATTAGGAAGAAAGCTTCACAGAGTGAACAACCAGGACTCAGCATAATGATGGGAAAATGTGTTATTCGATGAGTTATGTTATACTGTGTATTGATCTTTGGAGGTGATCCAATTAAAGCTCGTTGCTGCTTTATTCTGAGAGTTCATTGGGCGCCAGTTGTTCTTAAGCCCCGCCCCCTCGGCCAGGGTCTGCGCTGCTCCATGTCTTGACTGCTGCTGGGCTGTCAGGAAGACTTCTCTTTAACTTCAGTCGACGGACAGCCTGGATGGACTTTTCCTTGAAAGCGTAATTTTAACTGTCAGCTGAGCCCGTGCAAGGCGCGTGCGCATCCGAGCTCCCCCGTGCTGCGTATTTTCCTCCACTTTTCAAAGCCCTCTCCTGCAGCATGAAGTGCAGTTATGGCAAGGAGTAGCAAGTCAGTCGCGAGGACCCTGGAGGATTTGACGCTAGACTCGGGTTATGGTGGAGCCGCCGACTCCTTCAGGTCTTCCAGTGCGTCGCTGTGCTGCTCGGAGGCACATGGGGGGACTCACTGGCATCTAACCGACTCGATGCACAGTCGACACAACAGTCTGGACACTGTCAACACGGTCCTGGTCGAAGACGCCGAGATCCTGGAGAGCACCGGGCAGTGCGCGAAACTACCCGAGCTTGAGGATGTGCCGTGGAGCCTCGGGGAAGTGGCGAGCGCGCTGTGCAAGGACGAGGAGATGAGCCTGCCGACCCCTCCGCAGGACGTCCTGCTCCGGCTGTCGGTGCTGGTCAGCCGGGCCCTGGTCCGGGTCGCCAAAGAGGCGCAGCGCTTGAGTCTGCGCTACGCCAAATGCACTAAATATGAGATCCAAAGTGCCATAAAGATGGTCCTGTCGTGGAGCGTGTCGATGAGCTGCATCAGCGCGGCCCTCAGTGCCTTGTCTCTCTACAACATGAGCACGGAGGAGGACAAATTCAGCCGTGGGAAGTCGCTGCGCTGCGGACTCGTCTTCAATGTAGGGAAGTTCTTCAGGTGGATGGTGGACAGCAGAGTCGCGGTTAGGATCCACGAACACGCGGCGATCTATCTGGCGACGTGCATGGAGAGCCTGTTCAGAGAGGTGTACGCGCGGGTTCTGCGCAGTGCGCTGCTGGAGCGCGACAACGGGGTCCCCAAGTTTACAGTGGAGACCCTAGAGCAGGCCATCAGCGGGGATGCGGAGGTATGGGGGTCTCTGCTGCCGTGGCAACACCTGATCTGTGGGAAGAACGCGAGCGGTGAGTCCTGAATCAGACCGTGCAACAGGGTCTTTCCTTTGTCTTACACCTATTATTTCTCACCTGTAGAGCCCCAACATGATAAAAACAGAACTCTGCGGCACACGGTGGAGGCTTCCGTGGGTTCGTGGTGCTGATCCAAACTGTGCATGAACCAGAAATGACCAAATTTAAACCACTCTGAGGATAAAGAGGTCTCTTTCTGTGCCTGATGGGAAAATATTTTACCGCATCACCCTGAGTCTTTCCCTTTTGAGTGTCTGTGAACTTAGACTTCTCATTAGAGGAGCATTTTTGCAGTGATATTCTGCTCTCTGCTCTCATGAAGCTGCAGAGCTGCAGGCTGCTGATGACTGACAGAGCACACGAGAGGAGAAAGAGAGAGAAAATGCTCCTCTTCCCCGGTTTTTGTCTCCTGTGCACTGTCACACTGCACATGTTCCTCTACTGTATGTGCTTGTTTTGTTCATGCACAAAATACTGATGCAGGCTTGATATCCCGGGGCTGGATGGCTCACTCTGAGAGCTCTCTGTGAAAGGGTCTTTTCCTGTTGTTTTCATACCTCCATGCCCTGCAGAGGTCAGTTTTATTCTCTCATTCATGAGCACATCTGCTGATTCTGGAGCGCTCATGACCTCTCCAGTCATTTCCACATCAGATTTCCCCCCTGTAAGAAAACAATATTTGATTTAGGCTTTAAAAATAAGTGTCATTCTATTCAGACTTCACTCCTGTTTATCCAGTAATACATCACATAGCACTCTACAACACACTCAGACCTCTTTTGATGGATGTTGTAAAAATGCTGCCGTGGCTCCTCTTGCAACAGGTTTACGTAATGACAGGCCGCGGGGGACATATGTGCTATCATGCATTATGCAGAGTGATGTGAATAAAAGTGAGTTATAGAGTGAGGCAGAGAAAGAGAGACGGACAGGCACACAGAGAGAGAAACTTAGAGAGAGTATGTATTGATGAATCACCCACAGAAGCAGGCACAATGAGGAGAACACTCTCTGTACCTCTTTGTTTTTAAAGGTACAGTCAGACCTTCCTGTGTATGTGTACGCGAGTGTACCTGCTCTTTTCACAATCCTCTCTCCTCCTATATGTCGTCTGAAAGAAGACGAAGATGATTCTATAAGTCATTGTGCGTTCAGTCCTCAAGAAGTTGTATCTCCTGTGTCTGTGTGATCTGAGTTATATTGCGAAGGTCAGTGTTAATACCACTGACACAAATTATGATGGGAAATGTTCGTCAGCGACGTGATGATGACAAGCTAAAATACACCGTTGCCGACAAAAGCTTTTGTTAATAAGACGATGACCAGAAAAAAAAAAAAATCAACATTTCATAATTTACTCCCAATGTGCGATGAATCTTCCCTGCCTCCTCTTCCTCCCTTATTTTCAACCGTAGTCTTTCCCTGATGCATGTTATAAATAACAGACACAAGCAGCAAATGTGACTTCAATTCAGTGCTGACAGCTCCTTGTCCAAACTTTGTTAATCCTACTTTGGATACATTTCAGAGAGCAAGTCAAACAAGTTGTTTTATAATAAGGATAAACTGTAAATCACTGAAGATGGAGATGCAGCTGAGAGAGCAAGAAACTGAGTCTGTCCAGGGGCATTGGGGGCTGATCCTTGATAGTTAGGGGATTGAACACTGGTTCCAACTAGAAACCTGCTTAAAATTTTGGAGATTCAATAAGAATTCTCGTTCCACTTTTTAGTTCCTGTTCCTGCTTATCCGAATCCCCATACACTGAGAGAAAACTAACACAGAAGAAGCAAAACGCCCCACCTGCGAGGCTTCATTCATGCAGCTGAAAAAGTTCTGAGCATGAGAGAAAGAGGAAGCCCCTGAGAGCTTTTACTATCAGCGGTAAAGAGTCTAGCTTTGAGAGTTAACATAAACCAACATGCTGCTGCTTTCTGAAAACTAACAGGTACATCTTACCTTTTGTTCTCTCTGGAAAACACACAACCCGCAAACATCTCCTCACCACGACCCGTTCAGCTCTCTGCGTTTGTTCTTCCGCTCTGCGTCCCGTCAGAGTCGCTCTGTTTGTTTACACCTGCTTCACTGTGAAATCACACCACATGTTGTAAGGTGGCACGCTGCTTCCTCTGGCACACGCCATAATCTAGATCACATCCTGCAGAGAGAGATGAGTCACTCTTTGTAGATCTTGTAGTGTAGTTTGTGTTCGATATTAGAGACACAACATCTGTGAAGTTTTTTAAAAAAAATTTTATACCTGAGCTTTGAAGGGGCTTAGGTATCAAAACTGTTGTATTTAGAATAAGGATAAAAGTGCATAAAGTTTATTATTCTGCGAAAGCAGAATAAAGCAGCTTTTATAACAAAGAGTCAAAGAGCTTTTATAAGAACATCTGTAAAGAGACTTTAGTCTAATGATAAATACATTGGTGACTGAGCTTGTGATCTAGTTTTTACACCCTACATCATTTTTAACCAGGGCAGTCAAAAGATCCATGTTTTTAATAGCAGTTGAACATACTGTAGTTCACATAATTTGTGATTAATCACTAAAGAGAAATCTTTCGACAGCCCTATTTGTAACATTACAAAGTGGATGTTACCGCAAACTATCATCTAAAAGTCTTCATCTTTAGATGTACAAGAAAGTACAGAGTCCCAAAAATGAATGTTTTTTATACCATAAGTCATTTTCTGGATGAAATGATCTTGCAGGTTCATGCTGCATCGTGTGCATTAGTTAGTGTCCTGTGCATACAAAATAGTTATATTGCGCACACAAGATAAATTGTTAAACTTTTGGGGCTCCATGAGGGAGAAAAGGCAATCAGATTTTTCTTATTGAGATGAAACGTTTTCTGAGGCTGACACAAATACACAAACAGAGAGTTGATAACAGAAAATTAAACTTCTGAAAGAAATGAAAAACAAGCTGGGAGAAAATTTGATCATGACAGACCCAAAAACAACTTAGCAAGAAAAAAACAGAAACCTGCAATTACAGATTATTTCAATAGTGCTGCTGGGGTGAGCAAAATAGTTTTTATTTATGGTACAAAGTACAACTGGGTGATAGATTGAAGATTACGGCTCTCCGCAATCATCAATTACTGTGACCCCTGCTAATACTGTAAATCATAATAACTGGAGCACAGCTGTGAAGCAAAGCTCTGCCCCTCCCCTCAAACAACTCACTCTGTGCTACAGCCGTATAAGCTATGCATGTATATATATATATATATATGTGTGTGTGTGTGTGTAAAGATGCATGTTTTTGTATGTATTTATTTTAATATGCATGTTTTAGTGACCATCATCACTATTTTAGCAAAGCACCATCAAGGTGATGTGCTGTTCATGATAGCTATTCAATCTGTCTAATCTACCTGTCCGTCCGGCCTTGCCACCTGTTTATGCTGCCCCCTAGTTTCCAAAAAGTCTTTTAGAGCAGACCTGGGCATTTTAAGGCCTGAGGGCCACATTCAGCCCTTTGGATGTCCCTTCGTGAGGTCCGTCAGTCAAATCGTCAACATGCTATACAAGTGTGTTGCTTTTATTTTGAAAACCTAGCTGTTGTTTTATTTCTGTTCGGACGCACGTGCGTACATCCTAGATCTGCATTCGTGAACAGAGACAAGTTTAAACATCGGAAAAATATACGTAGACCCCTTAGAGTTGCCAAGTATGCTTATTATAAAAGACTTTAGGCTTGTTTCTCTCAGAAGTCGCTTGTCAAACTCGTAAGTCGCAGGTGCGCTTTTTGGGCTTGTTTTTAACTAGTACTTGCTTATTTGGGCTTGCTTTTCTGTACGTGTGAACCCCCCCGATTTGAATTTGAAGTTATGTTGGTTCAGCCCTCCAACACAGTTCAGGTTTCTCATGTGGCCCCATGTAAAAATGAATTGCCCACCCCTTTTTTAGAGGATGCTTGGTTTACAGACTGCAGAGGTGTCTTTTGGTTGTTGAAGAAATACTGGTTGAGTTAATATAGGGAGCGTATATCTTAGACTTTGTTGTCCTCCATTGCTTTTTTTCATTTTGGCGAAGCAGCACCTCTTGACCTCAGGAGACCCTCTGTCTGCAGGGACTGATAAGACTGACACACACACGCACAGAGACGGACGTGCACAAGCATATCCACGCACACATATCATTGGTTTTCTTCACAGCCAGCTAGTTAATCTGAGGAAGGCCCGACCTTAACCGAGTGGCTGGCTGCCATATCGCTCCATCCATCCTCTTCACCTCTCTCTGCCAAGTGGGAGTAATTGAGGTGATTTTTCCGTATTATGCTAACACTAAAATCAGCTTTGTCAGGAGGACTTTAGAAAATCTTTTGTTGCATCTCTTTCACCAGAACTGATTTCTTTTTCTGTGCTGTCTAAAATTCAATAAGGCTTTGGAGTTCAGGCTCAAAAAATTCTGAGCATTTAATTCTCTCACAGAGACACAACGTGATATTTTGAGAAAGTGCTCATCACTCCAAATTAGATGGGAAGATTAAAACCACTCTCATATCTGTAAGCTAATTATAACACCATCACCAGCAGCCACTGGGCTTAACCTAAAACCAAACAGATGGGAACAGGAAGCATGACCAATTAAAACAGCACTAAATATTTCAACCCTAATGCCAAAAGAAAATTGATGTTAATGGTTTGCAAATCATTTAAAGCCTAAATTAAATCAACAGGAAATTAAGAGTCTAAAAAAACTGTATGTGCTCATTTTAAATTTGATGCCAAAAAAGTTGATAGGGTCATGTTTCTCATCATGTTTCCTCAGCTCTCGTAAACCCTCTGTAAACCTTAGTGAGCCCAGTAGACTAGCTTCTGGAGTCTGAAAGTCAAATGTTGCCCTCGTCTTGCCTGATAGAGGGTTTCAGCTGCTGAACAGTTCAGGGTCCCCTCAGTCCTATTTTTGGTGTCATGATGCTCCGAATGTTTTCAATGGGGGACAAGTCAAGACCAGTTTCTCAGCAGAACTCTTCTACTACAGAGCCATGCTGTTGTAATCCCTGTTGTCAGAATGTGGTTTGTCATTGTCTTGCTGAAATATGAAGGTCTTCCCTGAAAAAGTCTTTGTCTGGATGTCAGCAGATGTTGCTCCTAAACCTGTAGATATTGTTCAGCACTAATGGAGCCTTTACAGATGTTGAAGATACCCATGACATGGACTCTGGTGATGCTCATACCATCAGGGATGCTTCTATTTTATCTGTTGAGTTTTAGGAAGTTGTGAGAGAACCAGGGTTTGAGTTCCTTTAGAAAATTATGGAGGGAGTAGGGTGGAGATGGGTTCGGTGGAAAGGTAGAGCTGGGTGTCATCGGCGTAGCAGTGGAAATTAATACTGAATTCATGGACGATATGACCAAGGAGAAGTATGTTGATAATGAAGAGAAGGGGGCCCAGAATAGAACCCAGGGGAACACCAGATAAGACAGGAGAAGAGTGAGATTTGAATGATTTAAGTTGTATGAACTGGGTACGGCGAGAGAGGTATGATTTAAACAAGTGTAGAGGTGTGTTAGTAATCCTGATTGAAGCCAGTCTATATAAAAGGATGTGATTAGAAATGGTGTCAAAGGCCGCACTTAGATCAAGGAGGATAATGATAGTTAAAAGTCGGGAGTCAGCTGCCATGAGGAGATTGTTGGTGATTTTGACCAAGGTGGTTTCTGTGCAGTGGAGTGGGTGGGAACCAGACCGAAGTTGTTCAAAATAGGTGATTTTCAAGTAGGTGGGTGTGGAGTTCAGGTGCGACTTTTTTAAATGTATGGAACTCAGAAATGGAACAGTGGTCCTATAAGTACAGGAAAAAAAATCCAGTTTTTATACTGTGTATTGTGCAATACAAGATACTTTCTTCGACATATCAGCTGAAACAGTGAGGTAAATCCTCGTCTGTGTTCATTTCATATGAAGATGTATCAGCATCTACAGCTTTATAGTAATTTGATGCTTTAATGTGTGTTCTCACCTGCTGAACCACACAGTGCTGCGTTGGCACATTTAGCATATGGCAGGCCTCCCACACACACACACACACACACACACACACACACACACACACACACACACACACACACACAGAGAGAGAGGCATATACATCAGCTCTTCTCACTGAGTCTGACTCAGTTCATTTGTCGGCAGGTTTTGGGTTTCCTGTCCATCCTGTCATAACAGGAACCTGCAGCGCATGTTGCGATATTTTTGCTTGAACACAGAGATTATTTGCTTTCTTTAGCTAAAGGGACATGCCACAGAAACAGTCCAGAGGAACGTGAAATCTGAGCTCAGGAGAAACCCCCAAGGATGAGTTTCCAGTTACACTTCGGGTGTGAGGTGACTCACAGGTCAGGTGGATGTGGAGGAAAGTTTCACTCTGAAGTCGTTAAGTGAAGTGTAGATCCGTACCTTTCACCTGCAGCATGTTTTTTTCAATCAGTAATTGTTTTGTAGAGGTGAGCTTGAACCAGAACATTTGGTTTGAGAAGAGATAAGTGCTGATCAAGAGTAAAACAGCACCGATGCGAATGGATAATATGCACACATGTATTTCTTTATAAATGCCATTAGACTTAGAAAGCCTTAGGAAGGACTTCAGTCTACAAAACTACAAATTAAAAGCCTGGCTTGAAAATGCCCAGGTGTCTTTGCTGCTGCTCTCCCTGTCTGAGCTTATTATGTTCACACATGAAACAGAGAGGAAAGGTGTGCTCTTGGTATTCCTTGTACACATGTGTAAAGGCAGGAAGCCCTTATGACAAAAGTGTAACTTACTGCATGAAAATGATGAATTATTTTAACTACAGTTATCTGAACTGGTGCATCCCAGGATGGCTGAATATGCAAAGAGGTCTGTTAAAAAGTTGAAAAGAAGGCTAAAGTTTTTCTAACAGAACCAGTCGTGTTTTTTTTTTGGAAACTGTCAAGAAGAACAGTCTGCGATTGGAAAAAAAAAACGTATGTTTATTTTTACCTGATTTTCCTGCAGCTGTTCCTTATTTTCAGACATGGTGAAATAATAACGTTGTTTACAGCTGTCACAGCTGTTTTTCCACCGATTTCACCCTCCTCTACCAGTGTGACTGTAGAAATTCACATCATCTTTGTGGAGCTGTTGTCAGCAGCGCGTGAAATCTAACCCTGTTGGGGTGTAATTTAAGGTAATTTGAAGAAGCGGGCATGCTGCTTTGGGGCACCGTTCCCTCTACACTCTTACTTTTTTTGGCTGGAAAACATGCACACTATTACATCTTCAAGTACACTTTTCTGGGTCCTGACAACAGGGGGAAATGTGAAAATCTGGGGTTAAAAGGGAGCATGAAAATAGTAAATTGCAGTATTTCAGCACCTTCTCGGACCATTACTGTGTGAAGCGAGGTGGTGTTTTCCTGTAAAGACTTGTTTTCTAGCATAAAAATCAGCTGATTGGTGCAACAGCTCCACTTTTCTCAGGTTGCGTGTGGAAGCAAGAATCAGACCTGTTGAGGGTTTCTTCTTAGAAACATTTTCCCTTACTGGGAAGCTTTTTCCAGAGAGGTGAAAGAGTACAGGTCTCATTCCCTTCACAGCTCTTTTGTTCCTCATCCAAGTGCCGGTGCTGAGGTTGAGGTCAGTGCCTGGTGCAGGCATGCTGAAGGGAAAACCAGCAGCTGTACCACTCTGTACCAGTGAGCCCAGTCACCGACGTGTCTGAGAGCGAGATGAAACATATCTGTGAGAGGGAAACCTTCACACGCAGCAGACCTCAGGGCATGTAAGGCAGCAGCAAACTCAGACTGACACACACACACACACACACACACACACACACACACACACACACACACACACACACACACACTGAGCAGGTCTGGTATTACTTCTCATGATGAAGAGCAAACTAATGGAGTGATGTGTATTTGTTAATACACACAGACATGTTGTTTACACTGACATGTAAACGTGTATTTCAACAGTCCAGTTGAATAACATATAAAGGCACTGTATGGGTTTGTGTAATGGTGCATTTTTAAAAAAGACAGGTGATGGTTTTGGCCTTAATCACCTTCTATCTTGCACCCACTTGTGCAACTAGCAAGAAGATTCTGTCCTGAACTGAAGTTTTATGAAGAGGACACTAATGATTTTTTCAGTCAGGACCACTTTAATCAAAAAGAATAATTTATTTTCTTGCAGTAAGTTATATTTGGCTGCATGGCTCTGTTCTAAGAGCTTCTTCAGGCAGGGAGAGCACACGGTCCCTCTGTTTTATGTGTGTACATGAAAAGCTAAGGCAGGGAGAGCAGCAGCAAAGACCCCCAGGCTACAGAGCAGAGCAGGAGTCAGTGAATATTCTTATGAGCCAAAATCAGACACCATGAAAAGGAGACAGGTTGTAAATTTGTCTGCAGAGAAAACAGTAAGAGTAGATGGGAAAGCGATTTAAATAAAATCGACATTTTAGCATTTGATGGTAGAAGTTAGTCAGCTGATCTGTCAGCTTATTGTGTTTTCATTTGTTTCTGACTATTATTAGTCTGTATAAATATATGTTTTTGTTATCATTAATGAATACTGGGGATTAGGGATGTGGAGATTAATGGATATGGATCGTGGTCGCGACACAGATGTGCGCGATGCGAGTGCATCATTCAGTGTGTATCGGTACAATGACGGCTGAAATTCATGATGCTTCATTTGCTGCGTGTCTGTATCGGTAATCTTCACAGTTGCATCGGTTTTTCCATGTTGTACTGCATTCTATCATGTATTTCCGAGACGTCTTGAATGCGTCATCACCATTTTGCGATTTGTTTTGAAGACAGACGGAAGCCGTGCATGCGCACGCTCTTCAGTAATCATGGTGGAGGGAAGCAGCAACACTGCAGAAGAAGAGATTTTGAATGCTTTGCAGAAGTTCAAATCCAACGTTTGGAAGTACTTTGGATTTTACAAGAGAGATGGTAAACTTGACAAAAGGCACATTATTTGTAAAGAATGCTGTGCTTCTAAACCTCACAACGGCAGCACGACAAATATGGCCACTCACTTGAAAAAACATGGTATTGGTGTCACGAAAATCGCTGCTACCGGAGTGCAGGAGGCGAACAGCAATACGCGTGAGAACGAAAAAATCACAAACACTCAAAAAACAAAATTGGATTTGAAAAATGTATTAATTTCTTTACTATTCAAAAGTCAAACATGCTCAATGTAAAAATTTGAATGCAGAAAATGTAAACAAAAGGTGGAACATACAATACATACAAAAGTATAAGTGAGATAAAATTAACGTATTGGGATGGAAGGTGAATCGTATCGTATCAAGAACAGGGGTGAATCGTGAAGTATCGTATCGGCACGGATTCAGTGTGTCGCAAATTATATTGTTATATATTATATTGTATATCGTTGGCAGTGCATCGAGATGGGTATCTAATCGCCACAGTAATGGAGATGCACATTCCTACTGGGGATGCATTATCACAATATCCCTGAATCTGAAGTGTCTCATTATCGTGGTGTGCCTGTGATTCAAGGTCTCAAAGAAAGATATGTAGTTATGTTTCAGTGGAAGTGGGAACTACAGAGACCATAGTCAAGTAGTGCACGCTCATGATTCTCTGTGTTCTGCTCCCTTCCTCAGATCGTCACTTGCTGATTGAAACTGGACTTTTATAATTCATTTTAGTATGACTAATTTTTATCGATGGATAAACAAACTTGGGTAATTCAGTTAATTTTGACATGCCTGAAAGGCCAAAGAGCAGTGGTATAAAAAGAAAACAAAAGAACTTAAGAGGCAAGCATAGTATAAAGCATAATATGCTGATTGAATTGATACCAGATGAATAATGATGCGATTGAAGATGTGAAGCGGTCTGTTGTGTTTATGCTTTAGTTGGATTCAAACTGGCCAGAGCGTTCTGCAAATGCTGCATGGTGTGCATCTCACCATCTACTGTAATGGAGTTGGACATACTTTTCATATTATGGATTTTCACCTGATGCTAGTGGACTGGTACAAGGTGAGCGGTCCAATCAAACTGAGCAGTAACTTGACTTGACCATGCATGCAAACGACACCAGCGTTGGTGGCAGAGGAATGCAGAGGGACGATTTTAAAATTGTTGATGCTTCTGCGGCGTGTAAATCTGACAGTTGGAAGTGTTTTAGCTTCATTGTGTAAATGAGAAAGGAGAAAAGGTAATGGACGAACAGAAAACAATATGGAGACACTACCAAACCTCAGTGACCTACATGTCAGGGAGAAAACGAGTGACATGAGAAGCCATCTGGAGAATCTTCACCCTGAAAAGACTAAAACAAAAGTTTAAAGCCCTTTAATTATGTAACCTGATAGAACTGCTACAGCAGCTGCAGCAACTTTGAATCATTTTCCTCTTGTCATGCTACACCTCCTCCTGAAATTCAGTGCACTCTTAACAGCCCAGACTGTATCAGCCATCAGAGTATTGCGGTTAAACTTCACCCTAAGATGTGCTTTGCTGCTATATTTTCTGATTTTTATCCCACAGTGACTTTATCAGAGAGCTGCTGCTGCCTCCTATCTCCTATTTCCCAAAGCACAGTACGATAATTCACCTTTACCTTATCCTGCTCCAGTTTTGGATTTAGGTAACAGTGAGAATATACCTAGGGCAGATACGGTAAGAATAATTGGAATTGTTGGTGCTCACTCTGTAAGTGAGGCAGAGGCAGAAAGAGAGGATCAGAAATGGCAGGGATCAAAACAGGAAAATCTATAAGAGAAGCTGCGGGTGACAGATGACACCCAGACGAGTAATGCCTCTTTCTTTTTATAGCAGAAAAAAAGACTCCTGCAAACATGTACCAGCACGAGGATTAGTTAGGTGAGACATCAGTATCTGATGCACCGTCTGAATTTATATTTGTGTTCACAGAGAGATGATCCAGTTCAAACAAGAGCCGGTCTGGATGGAGAGTCTGAAGAAGAGACTGATAAAGGAGATTTCAGTTGTGCAGAAATGAAACTTATAAAAAGTGCTCTATCAACACCAGAAAGCTGATAACACACATGTCAGGACATGTTGAGGATCCTGTGGATTTACCATTTAAGAACTTTTGTCCAAATTTGTCTGGTGTAAACAGTGCATCCCTCTAATACCTCCATACTTGTTATTTGTTGGGTAAGTTACTGAAAACTACATCCCTGCTGTAAATTTTAGTGAATCCAGCAGACGAGTTTCTGGAGTCTGAAAGTCAAATGTTTTCCCATTCTTGCCTGATAGAGGATTTCAGCTGCTCAACAGTTCAGGATCTCCTTTGTCAAATCAAATCAAACTTTTTGTCCTATTTTTGGTGTCATGATGCTCCAAATGTTTTCAATGGGGGACAAGTCAGGACTGCAGTCAGACCAGTTTCTCAGCAGGACTCTTCTACTACAGAGCCATGCTGTTGTAATCCCTGTTGTCAGAATTTGGTTTGTCATTGTCTTGCTGAAATATGAATATCTTCTCTGAAAAAGTCTTTATCTGGATGGCAGCAAATGTTGTTCCTAAACCTGTAGATATTGTTCAGCATTAATGGAGCCTTTACAGATGTGGAGGATACCCATGATATGGACTCTGGTGATCCTCATTCCAGCAAGGATGCTGGCTTTGGACCACCAAGTCTTGGCTTTGGTCCTTGCACTCGTTTAGTGCAGAGATTTCTCCAGATTCTCTGAATCTTTTAATGATATTATGTTCTGTAGATGATGAAATCCACTCATTCTTTCACATTTGATTCTCAGGAACATTATTCTGAAACTGTTGAACTATTAGCTCACGCAGTCTCTCACAGAGTGGTGAACCTCCTCCCAACTTTCCCTCTGAGAGACTCAGCCGCTCTGAATGTACTTTTTATACCCAGTTAGAATTCAACCTCATTAGTTGGAGATGTTCCTCCTGTTGTTTTTATTTTTTATTTTTTGTGTTACACAACTTTTTACCTGTTTGGCTGTTCCTCTTCAACAACTTTTTATCTGTTTGGTTGTTCATTTACAAACCTTTTTGAAACATGTTATGTATCAAATGTGAAATGTTTCCAAAATGAAATATTCAACATTTGATATGTTTTTTTTTTGCACTAGTTTCAGTCGATTAAGAAACCATCATGTTCTGTTTTCACTCTTATTCTAAACAGTGTCCCAACATTTTCCAATCTTTCCCTCAGTTTCAAAGAAAAACTCCTTCATTTGAAAAAGAAGCCAAAAGCTTCAGTGGGTAACTCCATGCTTTAAAGCATGTATTTATCTTGATCTCAGCCTCTCTTTTAATCCCATTATAATAAATATTTTAGAAAAACTCACTCCATCTGTAATCATTGTAAGTGTGTCATTAGTTAATGATCTCCTTTGAAGACTAATATATGGGGCAGGGAGGGTTTAGCAAAGCGTGTGCCAAATGAAGATGAGGACATTTAGAGGAAAAATGAACCCATTATGCAGAACTCTGGAAATCCTTCTCCTTCATGATACAGTTTACTGCAGCCGAAACCAAATGTGCAGTGAAACGGCTAAAATTAAACCCTAAAGGTAAAGTGCAGGAGTCAAAGTTGTTGCATATGTCTGTCCTTTTACAGCAAGGTTGTTATCCTGTCAGTCTCTGGTCCTTTTTAGGAAGAAATGGGGGTAAAGCAGGAACCGGCATGTGTTAGTGATAAAAAATGTCATGAAGAAAATAGACATATACCTTCTCCTGCTGTAATCTGTACCACATGCTGCTGGTTCAGCCGAAGGCCATGCAAACTCACTCAGAAGACAGAGTTTAGGAGAGGCTGTATAGTTTCATTCATGTGGAGTGAATGTTAAATTGTTGATTGACAGCCCTTCACTATGGGAAGCTTTTTCAAAAAACTTTACCTGACACTCTTTTAATGTGTGAGCATCAGTAATTTAATAAACATGACATGGTTTGACTTCAAGTATAAACTTGCTTCATGTGACCCCAAGACCTGATAGCAAAATCAATAAGCTTAAATGTAATTGATCGTCAAGGTTTTGAAAATGCGGAAGCAGGTTTTAATAGACCCAGGTTTTCATCCACACCTCCATTCTTGACTAAAGAAAATGTTTACTGTCAAATACATTAAAAGAGGTCAACAACTTACACTTGTACCTAAAACTTTCAGATTTTATCGCTGTTAAAACACAGTTCACTACAAAGGTAAGGTTAAACTAGCTAACCGAGCCTCTCTCACACAGCACTTTACCACAATTGTGATTTAAAGCTATAGTGCGTAACTTCTATCGCCCCCTAGAGGAGTCCTGCGTTTTTACATGATACCGCCGGCACCTCAATATGATGTATGGCCCGGTGTAACCCGTACACCGACTAACACTCACGATTCACCAAATACTACACGCTACATTACATGGACTGTAACTGTCTACACAATGTGTAGGCTACTAAAGCTACTCATGAATCCCCGCAGTAAGTTACACATGGCAACACGGGCTACACACCTTGTAACTTACTGCTTGATAGGCTAACGTTACACAATGTGGCGAACACCAGGTTGCTAACAGTATATTATATTCATAGCACTATTTACAAGAAAATAATAAAGTACTCAGTCCAGTAAATGTAACAGCAACACGTCCTGCTCATAGTGAACAGAGTCACTTACTTATCCAGCAGTATCAAGGTGACATTGGTGTCAAACCTCAGTCCAATCTCCTGCTTCAGGGCTCTCCATCGGGGAAAAGCAACACCGATGTAAATCTGAGTTAGTCTTATCCATTTGTTACTATCTTTCTTCGCCAACAGACCATCTGCCGAACGGGAAGGCGTTTTCTTTTTAGTAGGATCCATCTTTGAACCTCTTGTTCGCTTCTTCGGGTTCTCCGCCATATTGCTTTTAGTAGCGCTCTCTTCCCCCCTCCCTTCTCGTTGTCAGGTGAAACCGAGCAGAACGCATCATTTCCTGTAAGCCAGCATGGAAATGTCGCCCCCCGACACCAAATATATATGCAACAGAACATGCATTCATGTGTGCGAGTGCTTAGTTCTTCTATGAATGTATGTGAAGAGTATGGATATATGTGTAAGAGAGTATTCCTTTTGGCTTCCCATACTTGAGCATCCTGTCTTATTGACTCTTCCTCACCTTACCCTCACACTTTCATGCCCACTCCATCACACAGCCACAGATTGTCGTTCGATCCTGTCATTGTTCAGACATGTGTACATCTGCAGCTCGGCCCTCAGCGCCCCCACAGCGCCCAGCATGTGGAGATTGACAGAACTATTAGAGCGCTGACAGACACGTAGGACGGGACAAGGTTATTTCAATATGGCTCCTATTCCCCGTCAGAACAGAGTGGACTCATTATATCTGTGACCAATCAGAAAGTTTGACTGAAACAGACAGATGAAATGAAGAAGTGAGATAGAGAGAAAATTGAAGGACAGACAAAATGAAGACATTAATTAATCCTTTCAGCTGTCTTTTAGGGTCACAAGCTCTGATTTGGCTTCCCACACCCTGAGAACAGACAGAGGGATGGTGTTTTCTCTCTGAGTAAAACATGCTTATAGGAGGATATGCAATGACACACTCCGAATCAGAAGGTCAGTGATGGGAGCTCTCAGGGGAGGAAATGAAATCCAGACTGGATCAGAATCCGCACAGTGTCAGCAGATTCAACGCCTTCCCGGCCGCTGCTGAGCCTCAATGTGAAGCGTTATTTTATTCACAAGCATAAAGAAATCCCTAAATACAACTGTTATACAGAGGGATTCACCCTCAAGTACCAAGAATCTATCTATGAGTATATGATGTATATCAGGAAAATATCTTAGATAGAGGTTTTAATAAATTCAGTATTAGTGCACAAATGTATCCACTGTCAAGTCCATGACTGTATTACAGACCTTTTGAGGATTGTCCTGAAGTTTTTCAACAATGATTTCTGGACCGAGGTTCTGCGCCATGTATTGGTGTCAAAAAAACCTGGTGCAAGGTCAGTATAGAAGGGTATGTTATGAACTTTAAAGAAACACATCTGGGTCATTCCATGTCAATTCAACCAAGAATCTCCACTCACGTCACAGATTTTGATGAAATTTGGTGGAGTGATTGGCCTTCAGGAGAAACTGTCAGAGCTCAAATATTTTTGTTCAAAGCCATCTAATTAGTGAGATAGGGGCTAACGAATTTTTGGCTAACTAGCATGGCATGCATTACAAAAGTGTTCATATCTCTGGTAGTATGACACCTAGAGAGCTGATTCAGGTGTCATTTTAAAGCTCTCTGCAAGTTCAATCTTTTGTTCATAACATTTTTCCCAAATTGGACCAGAAAAAAATGATAAAAGACCAAAAACTTAAATTGGAAATAGCAAAAAATGCGCGTCCTTCAATTTTCTTCATATTCACACTTAAGAAAGACTATCATGTCCACTAGCATCCCTGCAAGTTTCAGGATGAGCATTCCATAGCTTATTGAGTAATCTGTCAAAATGTGTGGTACGTTAGGTGGAAAATCGCCATATTTGGCACATTATACAGTCCTGACCTCATCTGGAGTCAGCCCCACTTGCCTGCTTGTGTAAAATATTACTCCCTCATAGTGCAAAATGCTTTTTTTGAGTTTTTTCATTTGTATGTTATCCCATATTTATATGAAAAATGGCTAGAATAGCTTATTTTTGCGCAGTTTTCCATCGCATTTCATTTCTATTTGCACCTATATCCAGAATATGAATGATCTTAGCTTCATGGGAGAATCATTTGGACATACCTGCATGTCCTGGATCCTACGGTTGACAAATAACTTCTAAATCTGTGACGTGAGGGGAGATTCTTGGTTGAATTGACATGGAATGACCCCCCTACCAATATGACAGGAGTTATATCTTTAATATAACTAATTTCTATTTGTTTGTTTTTTTTACCTGTCATTGCTGTCATCAGTCCGATAGTCTGACAGTGACTTACAACACAAAGTCAAAACCCTGTTTTTATTTCCCCTGGCTAAATGTGCCACTGTGCCAGGATAGCATAACCAGGACTGGTGAGGTTTCCTTATAAAAATTCAATTAAGCCTCACAGCGCAGAGGACAGATAAACACACTGTTTGTCTGCACATTCAGCAACACGTAAGAAATGTCAGAACTTTTGTTTTTGAGGTCCAAATTAAAACTTTGTTTGAATAGGTGGCAGAAGTGTGAAGAAGAAAATCCTTTTTTAAAGATATATATGCAGGGGGTCTTTCTTTTGAGAGCACTACAGACACAAACTGTCCAAACACAACAAAAAAAACCCAGCTCAGAGGTATGCTGATGGTCCACAGGGTCAACAAAACCAACACAAAATGAAACATATTTCTCTAATGTACAGACAAGAAAGAGGTGTATGGAGAATTTTCAATCAGAACCCCTTATTTTATCTTGAGTTTGAGATTTTGGAGTTAAAAAAGAGACAGAAGTACAAAAGAACTCACAGGCACATGCATTTTTAGAGACCTCATCTGAGCAAATAAGTGTAAATCGTTGCTCAGGGCTGAAACATTGAGCTCTCCTCTTCACTCTGACTCACTCTCTGCTGCTCGATTTGGGGAAATGATGTCCTGATCTGACAGTTATCAGCCGAGGATTACCACACTCACCGAGAGAGGAGGCGAACTGTCACTGCAGATCAGGTCTCACATAAAATGAACTTCTGAGGAGTGAAGCTGCGGGCAGGTCCCACTATCATCTTTGTGTTTCTGTGATTACAGGACAACAAACGAGAGGATGAAGGAATGACTGGATTAGAGGATTCAGGACATCATAGAGTCATGTAAATGTTTGTCCTCTCTTAACCCTTTGAAAAGAGTCACACAAGACGACACATCAGAAATATGACGTCAATTATTATATGAAATGACTTTTTATTAATTATGGCTTCCTGCTTTGCAATCCCTTGACCCCCAGCTCCTCTGTTTCATGCTGTCTGATTGTAACCAGTGTCCTATTGATTATCATGAACACCTGCTCTGTTCTTATCCAGAGTGTCTTTGCTGCTGCTCTCCCTGCCTTTTCTCAGTAAGGATGGGCAATAAGGGGGAAAAAATGTATCATGACAAGTTTTACCATTCTGGTGATAACGATAAAAGTCCAGATAAAAAAAATTCATAATTCCAATCCATGTTTTTGATTCATTCTGTCTTGAGAAACCCACAAACATTGTTCTTGGATGGCACTTACCAGTTGGTATAGTCAAACAAGATACTTAACCACAAGTTTAAGTGGTAGGTTATGGTTAAAACTAGTGACATCAAACAAGTCTGAAATGTGAAAACACTTTGAACATTTATTGAAAACTCTGATTGCACAGAGTGAACAGCAGCAGCAGATCCACCGTCTGATGTCAGGCATACCCAATCTTCACAACCTCCGGCCATGTTTGTCTGTTACTGTGTAGGCTAAGGCTGTGAGTCCGTCGCTTTCACTTATGTCATCAACTTGTGTTTGTCGCATTTATCGTGAGATGACAAAAATTTACAGAGGAGGATTTTTCTGACAATAAATCGTAGAAGGTAATTTATCACCTATCTCTACCTCTCATGCATGCACATTGAAAAGAGGGGAGGTGTGTTCCACATACTCACAAAGGAGGGCAGGGAGCCAAGTTTGATTTATTGTATGCACATATTCAATTATTTTTGACAAAATACAGCTGTTTCATTTCCTGTTAATTTTTATTTTTGGATTAAGAAAGTCTGGGACATTTAGTGGACATTTATTTCTTCTGCTTTAGAGAAAAAAAGGTCTCAAAGTTTGTTTTATAAACGTAACCTTTTTTAATTTAAGCTATAATGCGTACTTGGCCTTCAGCTGCCTGAATAGTGTCCCCTGTGGTTATACGCAGGATTTTTGAATTTGTTCAAGTGACTTATTGGGCAGACAGTGTCGTCTGTTGGGCAAAAATATGATCGACAAATTTGAAGCTTGTCTTGAAACTAATTGCATGAAAACAAGATTTAGTGACAGGAAGAACAGTTCTTTTGACTGTACTGAATCTTAAGAATCCGTTCATTTAAATGATTCATTCAAAAGATTCGTTCACCGAATCAGTCAGCGCTTCGGAGCCCCGTCCTTCAAGGTGCAGTACACGAGTGAGTGACAAAGGGGCATCGATCAAGAGTTCGTTCATTGAACGAGCCCCTCCCCTCCCCTGCTGCTAAAACTCAGCAGTTCGGTTTTTTTGAGCCAATCGTTAATGAACAACACAACACTAACAAGAATATGCACTTCATTGAAAGGTTTATTTGTCAATAGTTTACTTGGTAATAGGTAAATGGACTTCTCTGAGTGGACACATCACTGTCATCATATAATCTACAAGTGGTAATAAGGTCCATGACAATCTGGAGTCCTTTTCATGTCAGTCCATCATGAGATGTTGAAGGTATTTTACCTTTCTGCCAGTAACAGAGGAAAATGTAGTCAGACTCTGTGTCTGTCTACCTCCAATATCTGAACAACATTTGATGGAAATCAATTTAACAGCTGACTGGCTGGATGAAGCAGACCGACAAAGGAACAGACTGACTGCTGACCCCTGAGTCACACTGCGGAATCATTCTGCATGCAGAGTCGTTCATTTCAGTGCCAAACACTGAAAGTTAAGAGCTGTTTTTGTTTGCAAAATAATTTAATTCGCAGAGTGAAATTCTGGGAAACACCCACAACACTGACACGGCACAGAAGTGATTAGAGACCACTATGAATGACTCAGCGTGTTATTCTGCTCTGCATATTATCCTGGCTCATCCTCTGTTTTTTTGGAAAGATAGAAACACACAGCTGCTGCTAGTGCAGGTGTGTGTGTGTGTGTGCGTGCGTGCGTGTCTGCATGAGATGTGTATACCTGGCATTAAGTTGCATCAGCTCATCCTCACACACTCTGATCCTCTCAGTCTCACAGCGAGAAGTCTGCCGTGTGGAGGATTGAGAAGCATTGGGAGGATGAGTTGCAGCATGCACCTTAAGATTATCTCCAAACCTGCTGAAAAATACATGAAGCAACAAACTCTATCATCCTATGAGGTGCTGCTGCTGCTACTGCTCAGTTTCTGTACAGTCAGGTTAATGCCACATTATTTGTTACCTGTGGGGGTAGACTCTGACTGTTACACTGTCTCCTTCTTTTGGGTCTCCTTTAAACCAGTTTGAACTCAGTCCTCTCCATCTTTTTTACAAATTCTTAGAAATGGTCTGAATTTCACCCTAAAAAGTTTTCTGGTTTTCAGTGGGTGTGATGTAGATAGAGGAAAGATCTAGACTTTTTTTTATCTGGGCTGGTTGATGTTTTTGCTGGTTCTCTCCCTAGCTTTACATGCATGAACATTAAACCGTATGATGATGTGCTGTCTCCACCTCAGGACTGTGCACATAAATAGATAGGGAGGTTTCAGAGCAAAGCCATAACACCAAACACAAGTCATTGTGAGCAAATAAGGATCTTTTCAAACTTTTGTTCTCTGAGTTTTGAAGGAAGTCTTTGGTGCGGCACCAAATGCTGAGTCATATTTGATGTAATGGGACCAGCCTCAATATAAGAAAGGAGGAGGTTCATTCACCAGTTGCAGCTCTTGTTATTCCCTCTTGGCCCAGGTCTTATTACAGTCATTAGCTTACTCACTGATTATTTCCTAGAGAAGAAAGGCCAGAGAACGACGGTGAAACGAAACACACCAACACACAAAGTGCGGCTGATTTGACCAGGATATAAATGATTGTCTCAAGGCAATGATGACTGATTGCAAAATGATTCATGCTATTATAACCTTTTCACACCTGCAGAACTAACAGGGTGATGACATGATAATGAGCTCTGTGAGCTGCAATCACACAGGTGGAATTAAAGGGAGAAAAGAGTTAGGGAGCGAGGGGGAGGAGGGTGGAGAAACAGATGGAGGGGGCGAAATGAAAACAAGCTGAGGAACAATAGGAAAGGGAGCTAGAAAAAGTGTGTGTGCGTGCGTGTGTGTGGCAGATGACAGGAGGATGATCTGGGATCTAAAGTGAAATTGCAGGGTCTCCTCTGTGGACAAGAGAAGCTGCTTAAAGCCAGTTTGGCCTGTTTGCGGATTAAACAGTGTAGACTCAAAGGTACCTGAACACAGCACTGTCACTGCGACTGTTCAGACCTGCAGAGGAGCAGTTTGTGTTCGGGCCCCCCGTCTTATGCACTTATTAGACAGGCTGTCACTGAGTTATTCTATGTCCATCATAAAACGTACTATGTTTAGATTTAAGATTCATGATTTTTGTTTTGTTACAGACAAAGGAAGCTGCAATGAATAGTCGTTTAAAAACACCAAAGTCTAAAATCTGAAAGACATTTAAGAGACTACACAGCATTCATAGTGGATACAGTATAAAATACAGCCATGTACGTAATCCAGCAGCAAAAACTAGAAATTATCTCTGGGAAATTTTAAAAGGGCCACGGTGGCTACTGCCAGGGTGTGTACATTATGATGAGATTCTTCAGAGATTTCAAATAATAAACACTGGTAGCATTGTAATATCATATATAAAGAGCACACCAACAACAACCATTCTTTTTTCAAGTACTTATTCATATAACAGAAAAAAAAAGAAGTTTGAAAAACTCCAATAATTGCTCCTTTTTTAGCTTGTCCCGTTGACCTCAGTGCAAAATTCATATACAATAGAGAAATATTAAAGCACACAGATCCTGATCAAACGGCACGTTTTGATATGTCATTTGTCCTACAACTCTTCAAGCTGTAGGACTAGTAGTGGATCGAAGTTTGTCTACAGTTTAACAATTGTAGATAGGCCCCTATTGTATAGGAATATTGAGGAGCCGTTCCTTTCAAAGAGCCGTTCAAAAGACTGGCTCATGGTTGAATCTATTTTTATTTTTTGGAAGTCAGCCAGGGGTATACAACCTACCAATATTTACTCTATTGGTGGGAATTATTCCGAAGTATTGATTCAAGGAGAGGAGTTAAATTTGCTGGCTGTGGAAAAAGTAACACCCCATCTGTAGGCACACCTGACTTTGAAAGGGAATGAGAGCAGACACACAGACTGGTTTGATCCATGTTACACCCAAAACACACAGATGAATGATGAACCTCACTGCACCCTGTGCCTCACTTTGGGCCCAGATTTTGTGCCGCTTGACCACAAAAGTCAGTCAGATAGACCCTGATTCTCTTTGGGCCTATCACAACTATTGGTTGTTTTGTCTTTTCAAGTTAAGATAAAAAATGATCTTTGCTTTTTTTTTTTTTCCTTTGGCCTTTTTACGTTTAGTCTGCAGTATTTCTAAAGAGGGCCAAAGCAGACACCATCACAGGCCTATCGTTATGTTATAGCTTGCTCTTTTCCACTATGTAGGTAAATAGATGCCATGCATGCTAGTTGCACTGGATGCATTTGTTTTTGGTTTTCTTGGCACATTTCAATGGCATTGATTATATTACATTGTAACATGTGGCTTTGGATTTTTAGCCTGTATCTCCTGATGGAAATTTTTTGGTTCACAGGAGGACATTTGCCCTTTTAAGCCTCTGTAATTTTATTATGAGTGCAGAGAAAGTTTCTCTCTCTACGCCTCTGTAAAACTTCTCTGTTTTTTCTTAAAGCAGCAGCATTGTCTTTTGTTTTCTGTCTGATAATTCCTTCTGATGGCTCCCTGCTCGACGATGTTTTAAGGCAGATTCTTGGAGAAGATGTTGGAGGGGTGCTAAGACTGAGACCCTACGCTCTGCCCTTTCCCTCCACCTCTGGCTGTTTGATTAAGATTACTGAATAGAGGGAGGGCTCCCTAGGGCCAACCAGTGAGGTTGACCTGCGTGTTACCCCTGTCGTGAGGGTAAAAAGATTATCATGCTGACCTCACAGCGCCTGTTTCAAGAAGGAGGGGGTGTCTGAGTAACAGAGGGGGCCGTGGGGAATGACTAAATCCACACAGACAGAGATTTGACATTTCATCCAGACCGTCAGAGGAAGAGCACTCTGCTCCTCCTCTTCCTCTCTTTGCTAACCCAGAGTGTGGAGCAGACAGTTTAAAGATGAAGCATCAATTTCAGGCTGATTTTAGATTTAATGTGTGCACAGCCTCAGCCTCATAATGTCTCTCATTCAAAGTTTATCAGCTGGCAGGGGTGGAGCCAGATATTTTTGATCAAGGTAGCTGAGTGACTTTTCCATCAGGCTTAACCTGGTAGGGTCATCTTCACTCATCAAAGCTACTTTAATGGAATATTCCGGCATAAAATTAATGTAGGGTCAAACACACCATAACACCAACTTAGACACCCCATCGAGAAATGGATGTTGCTGACCGCTTACTTCTCTAGTTAGATACCAACTTTATTAACGACCGCACGATAGCAATACACAGCGGTCTAAGGAGCTATAAACAGCACCTAACTTCATCAACAGTACATATAGGGTCCCAGCCAAGGTACTATCCACCAAACATCTTTTTAGCTTTGCCTAATTTCTTTAGCAAAGAGACTAAACACAACTCACTCACTCTCTTTCAGCAGCCGCTTGTTTGTAGGAAGACCTCGGACGAGTCCATTACCGACTGCAGCAGGGTGACACAGCTCAAGGAAGAACATTTATGATCATTACTTTATTATTTCCTTGAAGTAATAATCACCATATCAATCATTTTGCACTGCAGACGCGGTAGTTTTTCTATCTTAGTATCTCTGTCTGATTGTATTTCCATGAAGAAATGATCATAAATGTTCTTCCATGAGCTGCGCCACCCCACTGCAGTCGATGGACTCGCCCAGAGGTCTCACTACAAACAAGCAGCTGCTGGAAGAGAGAGGGCTAGTTGTGTTTAGTCTCTTTTCTAAAGAAATTAGGCAAAGCTAAAAAGATGTTTGGTGGCTAGTACTATGACTGGGACCCTGTATGTACTGCTGATGAAGTTAGGTGCTGTTCTGAGCTTTATTTGTGGCTATGGAGTGGCTTTTTGGTTGAGGTTTGCGCGTGGAGTGGTGGACTGCTCTGTATTGCTATTGTGCAGTTGTTACTAAAGCTGGTATAACTAGAGAAGCAAGTGGTTTGCAACATTCATCTCTTGAGGGTGTTTTTAACTCTGTGTTACGTGTGTTTGACCCTAAATTAATTTTAAGACGGAATATCCCTTTAACTTCTATTATAAAAGAATCCAAAACACGTTATCTTCTTGCCAATAATTTTTGTTTGTAAAGGTTGTTTAAAAATGTGACAACATTAATATCTGTCAAATTCAATTTTTCAGTGATTAAAAAAGCTGATGTTTGTCCACAATCATCAGCTTTTTCGCTTTTCTCATACACACACCACTAACTGCAGCCAGTGGGGGGAGATGGGGCCGAGTGTGTTGTCCAAAGAAAACCTCAGCATGTAGACAGTGAAACCCACAACCTTTTGATTGAGAGTTGACAAACTTTACCACTGAGCCAGAGCAATGGGAAGTTACTGCTCCTGCTGAGATTAATGGTGGACCATGGTGTACAAACTATCAGACAGCCAGAGGAGTAGAAAGGCGAGCAGGGAGAGGAGCAGCAGGAGGCAGGTGTTTTTTTTTCCCTAAATGGAATTTAACTTTCTGTTGCAGAGCGATTTTTGAGAAGTTCTGCTAAACTTGCTTTTTTTTAATCCCCAAATGATCAGAATTAAAAGATAAAGTTGCGTTTTATCACACTTTGAAGAAGTATCTGTTTTTGCAGTAGAAAACAAGGTTGAAAGTAGGATGCTAGGAACTGGTCTGAAACCTCATTTGGTGTTGAGCAAAGCTTCTTTTACAAAACCTGGTAAACTTGAACAAAAAAAATAATACTCAAACCAGAGCAGAACTGTAAGAAATGGTTTTGCATTTCACCAAACTGAATTCTACATACTTGTTCTGAAGTAAAACGTATCGTTCATGCATCATTTACAGCCAGCTCTATGCTTTTAGATAGACTAGAAAGGGATGTACACCCTCAGGCTCACTTATCTATACAGCAGATTTCTGGCTGCTTTAATTTCACCTCATCCATCCTCTACTGGGATCGAGAACGCTGTCCTTGCTGTCACGATGTTTGCTGTGCTGAGACTGCTTAATCCGGCCTCACAATGACTGATATGTCTGATAACTCAGAAAAACACTCCCTGACAGCTGATGTAATGTTGCCGAATCAGGGCCCACAGACCTGCTGTGCGAAGATGCTGCGGGATTTCATTTTCCCTGCAGACTGGGATTACTTCTTAAGAATCAAAAGTGATAGAAATGATTTGCATATCCTGACCTGCCTTGTCCAATCTGTTTCTATCAAAAGCCATATTGGATTTCTGATTGGAGGGATAACAGAGATGCTCGTACCCTGATTCTTGTGTTCGCAGACTCTGTGAAGGTTAGGAGTGAATGTGAGGAGACTGATGCTCCACACAGAGGGTCATTCCATGGATAATCATGAAGCCAAGCTGTGAAATGTGTGTGTGTGTGTGTGTGCGTGCGTGTGCGTGCGTGCTTGTGTGTAAATTTCTGTTGCCTCCTCTTTGTGATGCAGACTCCAGCAAATAAATCACTTTAGACTTATCACAGACGGCGTCCTCTCAAGGCTGAACGTCAGCGGGAGAAAAATGAGAACATGGCCAGGATGATCTTGATCTGTTCAGGGACTCATGACAGATAAATCACCTCCGAGTCGTATTTCACAGATTCAGTTTTCTTCCCGCCTGAAATGTTGAGGTTTGAAAAGCAGGAGAAGAAGGGGGAGGTAATTAGTTTCATGATTTGTCCTTTAGAAGAGTAACTGATGGATGGATGTGGGAACTTTCCTCACAGTCTCATTAAAAGTGTCTTCTGCATGGAGTTAAATATTTGCTACTTGAGCTGTCGCAGTGAATCGGTAGAAAATCTTAATGTGCATATTTCAGTTTCCTGCCACAAGCCTCTGCATTTCCTGTATCTACATGGAAGGGCTCTATTAACCCCTTTGGGTATTATTCTGTCGAATCTATCCTGCACTGCTGGCAAAGCTTTACCCCCAGTTTCCACCACATGCGGAACGGCTACAAAAAGGCTGTATCCACCGATTGCAGCTGATTGTAACCATTAATGTGTCAATTTCCACCAACTTCTTTCCGTTCTGCTGCGGATTGGCGGACTCTGGATGCCGGAGCACGCCTTATAAATTCAGCACAGATTAACGTGTGCTGGAAAGGAAATCGAGCACAGACACAAAATAAAACATCCGGTTTCTTTTCAAAATAAAACAGTGCATGTTTCAGGCGGATCATATTTCACACCCTGCAAACAGGAGGGGACGAACAAGTGAAAAGGCTTTGAGACAGCATTTCACTTTGATGACACTACGGATGAGGGGATGCTGACTCTAGGAGTCTAGAAGTTGGTTTCCTGCTCTGAAAAGACACAATCTACTGCTTATATGGTTATGTGGCTGTCTTTATTGAGACAACTCATTATCACGCTATTACACGTGAATCCAGGGGTTCTTGTGAGCTCTCAGGATTCCCGCTATCCCTAATCCGCCACGAAATTCGCCTCACAAAAAGATCCGCTAGGAATTTGTGGACGGCGACAATCAACGCCGTTCTGGATCCGGTGGAAATTGGGGTTAGTAAGCATCATTAAGAAACCATCAATGCAGTTCAGATTTGCTGCACATAAAGAAAGTTGATGGCAGAGATAGAAGCTGTGCATGTAAGTCTAGAACTGGAGAGGCAAATTAGAGTGCAGTCAGAAGATAAATAAACTGGAGTTAGCAGCCCAAAATAATCTAAAGTTAACATGCAAGGCTAAAAGTTAGCATTTAATACTTGAGGAAAACTCAAAGACCTCCCATAAACCCTGGCTTGGTGTTCTCTAAAGTGATGTCAGCTGAGCTCTCAGACTAGTATATGTGGACGAACTAACTTACTGCGACCACTTCTGATTTGCAGAAGAGGCTCCGCAGCTGCTAATAACAGGTCTTTAACAGAGAGAAGCGGCTCATCTCGAGGGGAGCTGAGATATCACTGAGGAGCTTTGGAGCACCCTCATCTTTACACCAGTGTCACATCATATTATCTGATATCTATTTATGAAATGAACTCCTCTTAATTAGTCATCTCTGTCCTTGCAGATGCAGCAGCCTCTCAGCTGCTCCTCCACAGTCTGGGAGCTGCTGCAGGGGGACACTGTTCATTTATAATCCTTAATTGCCTGTCTCTGTCTGAACTTGCATTGATTTCTCACGTTCACTGCAAAGCTCTGCTGATGAAAACCACTCCATGACATCACAGCACAGAGCGCCTAGATGGACCCAATAGGATGAGAGCTAATACCGAACAGAGGGGACCCACATGTTGGGTTGTGGTCTCGTTGGTTTTGGGGGTTTTAGGCTCATGGTGTAATGAAGGAAAGATGGCAGAGAGCCACATGAATACGGTCTATGATGAGAACAACATTCACTGATCCACCAGCAAAAATCCTCTGAGCACGCTCTGTGATGACAACATTCAGTGTAATGGTGGGCAAATGTAGATTTAGACAAGAGCTGAAGGAAGAAACATCAAACTGTGGTCTGTTGTTCCTCTAATTCAGTGGTGCACAGAGACATGTAAACAGTCATATTTAACAGAAAAGGTTTGGGAGCGGTTTTTCTCCTAAAGGCTGTACTTATCAATAGTGAAAATATGCAGTAAATAGCAGTCATTGTGGTACCTGCTGGAAGATAATGAGTAGTGCAGCTGATGAGGTCAGAAGATGCACGGAGTCTTGTTTTATAAAAAATTCATGCACAGCAATCAGACGTCTGCAGGGCTGTGCTGTTAGAAAAATCCCCCCAAAAAGGTTTGTGTTTAAGAACTAGGTTGGGATTGGGATCCTGCAGGACTCAAAACCAGGGGTTCATTTTAACAGTGCTGCAGGTGGGAGCGTTGGTCAGGAAAATCCCTGCAGGTCCCGGAGTATCGTGTGTCAACAACGATGATTTTCTTCAGGGGTTGCCCTGTATTTAGCTCCATCCATCAGCTTCCCTGTCTCTGCTCAAAAAAAGCATCCCCACAGCATGAGGCTGCCACCACCATGTTTCACAGTGGGGATGGTGTGTTCAGGGTGGTGAGCAGTGTTACTTTTCCGCCACACATAGCGCTTTGCATTCAGGCCAAAAAGTTCAACTTCGGTCTCATCTGACCAGAGCACCTTCTTCCACATGTTTGCTGTGTCCCCTACATGGCTTGTGGCAAACTGCAAACGGGACTTTTTGTGTCTCTCTGTCAACAATGGCTTTCTTCTTGCCACTCTTCCGTAAAGGCCAGATTTGTGGAGTACATGACTTACAGTTGTCCTCCTGTGAACAGATTCTCCCACCTGAGCTGTGGATTTCTGCTGCTCCTCCAGAGTGACCATGGGCCTCTTGGCTGCTTCTCTCACCAGTGCTCTCCTTGCTCGGTCTGTCAGTTTAGGTGGACGGCCATGTCTTGGTAGGTTAGCAGCTGTGGCATACTTCTTCCATTTGGATGATGGATTGAACAGTGCTCCTTAACCCTGCTTTAAACTTCTCCACAACTTTTTCCCTGACCTGTCTGGTGAGTTCTTTGGTCTTCATGATGCTCTTTGTTGACTAGTGTTCTCTAACAAAGCACTGAGGCCTTCACTGAACAGTTGTATTTATGCTGATACTAAATTACACACAGGTGGACTCTATTAACTAATTAGGTGACTTCTGAAGGCAATTGATCGCACTGCATTTTATTTAGGGGTATCAGAGTACAGGGGGCTGAATACAAATGAACACCACACTTTTCAGATTTTTGTTTAAATTTTTGAAAACCACGTATCATTTCCGTTCCACCTCACAATTATGTGCTACTTTGTGTCGGTCTAGGACAAAAAAAATCTCAATAAGATACTTTTAAGTTTGTGGTTGTAGAGTGACAAAATGTGAAAAAGTTCAAGGGGTATGAATACTTTTTAAGGCACTGTATATTCTCCATTCTTCTCTGCCTAAAAGGTTTTTAAGATATTGTAATGCAAATTGAAAACAGATTACTCAATGTCTATTTGTGGTTATAGAGTAATTAGTGTCACAGGGGCTGATCAGAGACTCAGGCGCAGACGACAGAGAGACACAGCAGACCAGCAGATACACAAGAAAAGGGTTTATTAACACACTAAGTTACCACAAAAAAACAATAATTCAAGCAGTAGAGAGAGACTGAGAAAGCGGGTCAAAAAAGAACGAAATACCGCTAAGGGGGTACTACTAAAACTATAACTAAGGATCCGTTACAAACTAAACACATCTAACCTAACTGAACTCAGAGAAGCTAAAGATGAAAACTTCATTCAGAAAATGATCAATCTAGGCTGCAAGCCGAAAAGAAAAGAAAACACACTCTAAGACTTAGAATTAATGTTGTGTCATTCGCAAACGATTTGTTTAAAAGAACGAATCTTTTAAAGACCTACACCAATGAAAGTCACGTTTTTCTTGTAGATATATGTTCATACAGCATTTTTCTGATGCTAGAGGACATATCATGAGAAAACTAAGTGCAAAATCGCATTTCCGAGTATTTCTGCATTCAAATCGCTGTGAACCTCTCACAGACCAAAACGGCAGGTTCAGACATAGTTAGATTTTCTACGCTACAATTTTAAGCTCCGTCCCCTATGCCCCACTCTGCAGGCCAGACTATGACAATGCATATCAGAGTGATAACCAACATTTTTGGTTAGGACATTATGGTCAATGTCTTTAACAGCTGAGCTGTAAGATTAGTTAGTTATTCTCCAAACCAGCTGTAAACGTGTGCATTTGCTGTGAACGTTAACATGATGTGGATCTGATGTCGAAAGGAATAACATAAAACTAAGAATATCACATTTTAACAAAATGCACAGAGCATAGGGTTTTAAAGGGATCATATTCTACCATGCAGACATTTACCAGCAGATGCATCTAGATTTCATTTCAAAACTGCATCCTTGCGCAGCTGCTCTATAGATGCACTCGCTGTGTATCGATATGAATCAGTTAATCTCTCCTCACTGTGAAGGTCTTTTTACAGAGATAAGGTAATTCATGTCCAGAGTTCCTGCTTTAAACCAGCAGATTAATGATGCTCCATAGAACCTCTGTGTGTTTTCATTGTGTGCACGGCTCTTTGTCGGGATAAAAATGATGGTGGACAGCAGATGATAAAGGTCTGTAATTACAGATCGAGCCTGTGCTGATAGCTGCAAACTGAATTTCCTCGCTTACCTGTGGTGTCAGGTTTCCCGAGGGGAAGGAGATGAATATGTCATACTGCGCCTGTGATCCCTCACCCTGTGTGCACTCATTACACTCTCTGTTGTGTTGCCCACTCCTCGGCTCTTCACCGAGCTCAGCTGGCACAAAACCGCCCTGAATGAAGAAGAAGAAGAAAAAGCTGCTTCACTTTTTCCACTCGGAGAGAGGAATTTTTGCTGGTAGCTTTTTCTTCAAAGAAGAAACGGTCTGGTTTGTTTCTCATGAGGGAGTAATTTAGCTGAAAGCATCAGGGAGCAGTTTAATATGAGAGAACAACAGGGACAAAGAAAGAAAGTTTGCATGTTTGGAGGTTCCTTTGTTGCAGGACAAAATTATGAAGATGTATGTTTTTTTGAAGCTGCTGCACAGCATCCAGATGGCTAATGGCTCTCTGTGCCTTTGCTGCAATCATGAGCCGTCATCATACACAGCAGGAGGCCAGAAAACACACAAACACACACCTCTGAATACACAAGAGTTAATCAACACATGATCAATGGAGCCATACATCTAACCGTTAAAATGGCTCCACAGCAGCGTGAGTGAGATCGATGAAGGGCCGTCCTGTGTGGGTCCAGATCCTCAACGATGAATAACATCCAACATGGCACAGACCAGCCCAACACAACCACTAAACAAAGTAATAACTCAGAGCAGATCCACACCCCTGCCACTAAAATTACACTTAATCCACCTCACACAGGTGTTATTTATTACAGGGGCTGTTTTTATTGCATTGTGTTATATTACACAGCTGATTCGGTTTGTGGGTCGACTCCCGGCAGATGAAACTCTGTTTACGAGCTGCAAGTGTCATAATAAATTTAAAATGAAGGAAACTCCTCCTGCACCACAGGACACACAAACTAACTCTGTCCTTTTTTTAATTTTTAGCTAAATTTATACCAAACATGAATAAAATAAAACACATTGACATTTACTGAAATTCTCTCACGCACTGTCCTTTCAAAACTGTATTACCCAGACTTCAAGTTTATTGCTCAAACATATTTACAGAATAAAAATCAGGATTTGAGGTATTGCCGAATGATCGGAAACACTGTGATTTTGAGGAGTTAAATATCAGATATATGTTAAGTTAATGTTAAATCAATGTTAAAACACTAATATGATATGATAAAGGTCTGAAATGCACGTGCAATTTGTCCCTTTCAGCTCTCCGTAGAGCCTCACAAGTTCATAACCTGCAGAAAACACAAACAGGAATCCAATATATTGATTTGAAGTTATATCCATGTTTATTTCCATCTATAAAGCCAGCACAGACTGTCGAGTCCTGTTGCTCACTGCGCTGAAATCTTCCTTTAAACTTCACCCTGATCAGCTGCTGATAGTTGCTGTGGAGGTGCTGAGTGGTTTCCTCTCCAGCTGAGGGTTTAGACTCCTTCTGCCAGTACGAGAGTTGCCTCTTTACTGCCTCTCTGAGACAGAAGCAGAAGTTCAGCTGAATTTCCTCCTACTCTTTTAAAATCAGCAGGGAAATTACTGTCTCTTCTGTATTTTTGTGTTGTTTTTTTAAGTACATTTTGGTGTAATATTGAATAATTCTGCCAAAATCCTTCACTCGGTGTAGTGCTAAGTATTTGGTATTAGGAATAGAGCGCTGATGGTAACACCTCGGTCTCTGCTGTGGCCACTGCAGATTTGAGGAGTAACGAAATAAGTTAAGGTTGGTCTTTCTTAGGTTAAGTCATTTTTGTGTGATATTTAATACCAAACACATTTGTCACATACCGTTGTAATTTGTGGAGTAATATGAGTTTGTTTTTGTATTATACTGTATGTATATTGTTAGCTAAATCATTGTTAAACTCAACGACCCGTAAGCCTGTTAAGAGACTGATAGTTTAACATCTGTTTTTTCTGTGTTTTAGTCAAAGCTGAAGCTTTTACAACAGAAGCGGCTGTGAGGGACATTTTATTATTGTGTTATCACAGAATAAACGGCGAGTTTGTGCCTGAAGTGATCCTTTATGACTGGACTAAATCACAACATATTCTTTTATCCTGATTGCCATTAGCCTTTTTCAATGAGACACTGTTCAGACTTTTGGCTCCAGAGGCTACAAGGGAGCATTGTTAGCTGTTTGTAAGTGCATGATTAAATATTTATTCATCCTTACAAGGCATGCATCTCAACCTTTTATAGTCTCATTCATATGAAAAAACAACTTAGAAGAGTTAATTAGTCGTCTGTAAAATATTAACAAGACTCCCATGAGTGCTTTCAGAGGAGCTCATGAGCACTATTGAATGTTAATTATAATTCTAGTAAAGACTCATACAATAGTATTTATGTTGATAAACATCTAATTAAATGTTTAAAGCAGTATATACTGCCTGTCGTTTATTTCTATGCTATGAAAATGCAGAGAGGATCTTCTTCACTGATCATGAAAGTCATCACAGGTGATGTAATGATGATAAATTCAGGGTTTGAACAGAGCAGGTAAAGTCTACACCTGTTTTAAATCCATGCTGCATCACTCCTCCCAGCTGCAACCCTCCTCTTTCATGTTTGATTCATGAACCGAGCTGCTTTTAACAGCCTCAGACACCTGCAGGTCAGAAACCAAACACACCTTCAGAGAGAGTCCCAGTCTGACCCTGTGAACTTTGTCTTCCTCCCTTTGGCCGTCTCCTAATCTTGCTCTGTTGGTGCTTTTTGTCTTCACCTTTCTGCTCTTGTTGGACGCAGCCTGCAGGTGTAATGACCGTAGTAAGATGTCTTCCTCTGTACAGGGCCTCCAAGGAAGAAAAAAACCCTCTCAATTAAACTCACAGCTGAAAAGTGGACGTCCACAGAAAGGTCATCTCTATTCATTAGCCACCGCAGCATTAGCATAATTCTGTTGTATTTGTTCTAACAGAGACATTAACACTGCAGCCTCTGGAAAGGTCACATCTATTTGGAAACAGAGCTGACCGAATTCCTGTAGCTCACATAAAGTGATAAATTTGTCCTCTGTAGAGGAAGAGAGAAGGTTTTTCCCAAGGTCTCTGCAGGAGGAGGAGGAGGAGAGTAAGTGGCGAGGAAGAGGAGAGGAGAGGGAGGGGCCTTCGGTCAGCATGCTGGAGTCATTAGTGTGTGTGGTGGCGAGCTTTATTGCTTCCCACTCGTGTTAAGTCAATCCAACGTTTCGCCCTCCTCCCTTGACTCTGACATTTTCATGTTGGGCCGTTATGTTTCTGTGTGTTTCTGGTCAATCACTGCGATGTCCTGGACGGGTGAGCCAGCGGTCTGCCAGGCCTCCGGTCCAGGCCCGCAGCTCCTCCAGGCGACATGATAGTGGGTGAAGTTCTCCGTCCTGGAGCCCTTAACTGGATGGCTGTGGGCCAGTGGCTAGGACAGCCTCCAGCTACTGATGTCATGGCGGTTTTTCTGGTATCAACACCCGGAGGATATGCTCAGCCATGGTTGTTTATTTCTGTAGGACAAGAGAAAGTCACAATACCATCCTGTTTTTTTTTTTCTTTTCTAAAGCTGTGTTTGTTCCTGTGCTGTTATTTATTTCACATCGCTAAAGCTGAATGAAGGACACAGACTGGATGAACTGTATGTGGCGATGCTTTAAACAGTGATTACAGGGGTCGACTACAAAGTCCTATTTCTGTGCTGTAAAAGTTGCTGAGCTGGAGCTGATGGGGAGTGATTGTGTTTCACATGCTCCTGCTGGCTGTTCTGTTTGGCTCACGCACGCACGCACGCACACACGCACACACACACAAAGAACATCAGCTGTGTTTTACACCAAGTGGCCACCATCAATCTAACAAAAAGAAAGAGTAAAAAACTGCAGTTTCTCAAATGTCCACTAGAGACAGACTAACCTAAAATGAGGCAGTTCACAGAGCCTGATTTGCAGTGGATATTTCCGTTTTTTTTTGGAAGTAAGGTTGTTAGTCATATATCACTTTAGTATGAGCTAAAATAGATGTCGCTCAGTTTGACCCGTTTTGATGTGAAACTGCTGGCAGAAACAGGAGATTAGATTTCTTAAAGACCAAAGACCAGATTGATCTGTAACATAATTAAATTAGAAAACAAACACTGTAGTCCAACAAACTGGATACATTTCTTCATGTTATTTTTTTAACTGGATTTTTAAATTCTATCAGTCGGTATAAGATGGAGCATTGGTGCAAACCTGCTGTAATAGGGGGCAGAAAGTCTCGTCAGATTTTTTACAATTGTTTTCATACATATACAGCTATAGAGTATCTAAACTTTTCACTGTAAGATTGAATTGTTGCAACACTTATGTCATAGCCCAACACACAGTATATTATTACTCCTGTGAGCAGTGGAAAAGGGGCGCTAGTTTTCATTGTCATTTTAGCTATTCATATTTACTGATCGACACTGAAGTACATTAAGAAAATTAAGTAACTGAGTATCGACATGATCCAGTTAAGTTTGTGCCCTGAATGCTGTCAAAACCTTAATTTGCAATGTCTTTATCATTTTTAATCTGAAAAGGAGCAGAAAAAAAATCTGTGGAGATCTTCTGAACACAAAATTATCACCTTAAATTACTGCAATGACAATACAAGTGGTTTTCTTTGAAAATTTTATTGTATAAAGATACAGAAATAGTTAATTTACAAAGGATTAAAAAACACAGACATCCTCCACAATTATCACAAATGATCAGCGGCTCAAAGGTAACACTAAACCTGTGCGAGTGCAGCCACTGACAAAGAGAATAGAAAGCACATATTTGTTTTTTTTTTAGGATAAAAATAAAAGAAATAACAGGGTGATACCATGTTTCTGCAGCATGCATTTAGTCCTTCAGCAGTGCCAGAACATCCATCATTCTTTAGCAGACTACTTTATTCCCATTTAGTTGTACTAATCTTTTTGCATAATGTATAAGGTATATTGCAGTAGACATACATCCCTTAGGGTTTGCAGAAATCTCTCTGCAGCAGACTGGCGGTCATTTCTCTGCAGCTAAAATCTCTGCAGGTTGTATCTGTGTGACATTAGACAGCAGAGGAAGCATCTATCAGTCGCTGCTCCCCAAATCCTCTCACGTCCATTGACTGTCCGTCACTGTCTCCCTGTTTTTATTGATTTTCTCTTTTGATTTCCGCTCTCCACTCTTCCCTCACTAAACTCATCACTCCTCCGTCTGTCTCCCAAAACTGTACATCTGTCTTTGGCTCATCCAGGTCTCCCTCTGTGTCTCTGGAGGTAAATAAAAGTCACTATCAACACAGAGCAGAGAGGAAACTGTCCTCATAAGAATAATCTCTGGTCAAAGAGAGAGCTCTCCTTCTAATACAGTGTTCCCGTGAGTTCAAACATAAATTTTTAAGAGCAGAACTGTCACATCTGCACTGAAACACACATGAAGATCAGTGAGATTGATGTAATGAAGTCATTTTAGTTTATTTACAGAACTTAAGCAAACTTATAATGGCCAAAAGTCAGGGAGAGACCCTCTCCTGTTAATGTTTTCATGAATTTCAAGTAGAGTTTCTTGTAACTTGTCGATTGCAATGTGTTACAGTTCAGAAATGGCTGCATCATTATTTTTTTATTGTGTGCTTATTTGTCCCTTTTGGAGCACCATAGTGTGCTGCTGAATCAGAATCTTCTTGTTATGATAAAAACCATGAAGCTGCTTTGCTTATGAACAGCACATTACACTTTATATATATATATACACACATATACATACAAATATACATATACATATATATATATTGTATATATACATATATACTGTATACATACATATATGTATGTATATATATATATATATATATATATATATATATGTGTGTGTGTATATTAAAAAAAATGGAAAAAGTCAAAATTAATCAGAATCCTGACTTTTTTTGCAGTGGAAAAGCAGCATAAATGAAGTGTTTCAGTCAAGAGCTTAGGTGAGGATTTCCTTGGTGCAGGTAGAGTTAATGCCAGGATACTCTGTAGGTGTCAGAATGAAAGGTGAAAGTGAGTTTTAGCTGCTTATTTCTCAAGAATGAGATCTCCATGACCTGTTTCCTCTCCTCTCTGGATAACAAACCCTCCACCATCTCAAAGTCCCTTATGTTTCATTAGTGATGTAAACCCTTGACCTTGCCAAGTCTTAATGCCATGTATCAACCGCAGAGAATACGACTCTTGGAAGGGTTTATATACAAGAGGAGTGTGTGAATACCTGAGTAATAGCAGGCAATATGTTGCAGCAATAGCTGTTATATTGTCTCTGGGAACCTTGGAGTCAGTATCAACGAGTCAGACTAAATTATTCACAGTTGTAGTTTCACCAGGATGACAGGAGAGGAAAACACACACATTTCTTTTTGTTCGTGTGTGTGTGTGCTCACACTCATGAAACCCTGGTGGAGTGTGTCTGCCGTCTGCTGTGGGGTCAGATTACCTGTCAGTCACTCAGGTGGTTGCCATGTCTGAGGAGCAGCTGAAACACAAACACCACCCCAGAGTAATTTTCTGACTCTGGAAGCTCTTTTATTTCCTGTGATGGATAAAACAAATAAAATCTCCAGTCTTTCAGCGTTACAGTCTCTATCACACATTCTCTTCTGTTCTGATCCAGAGTTAATAAATGGATCGCCAGCACCGCTCCCTCTGGGAGGAAATGAATGGCTTGCCAGTTGGTCATTGGCAAATAAAACCTCTCTGGAAAACATGAAGTCTCTGCAGGAGCCGAGCTGCACTGGGGAGACACAAGCTGCTTCGACTCTCAAGTCCATCGAACTCGTTTCCATTCACAAGCTGAGGGGGCAGGCAGCTCCATTTCATCCTGCAGACGCTCTGACTGTAATTACCCCACTTTATTCACCGCTCTCAGTCTACAGGCCTTTGAATGAACAGCAGCGTGCTGTTTTCTCATTCAATGAAATGGACTCATAAAGAGCTGCAGCAGCCTCTCTGTATCCTAATAAACTTCACAGATATCAGTCAGGCATCCCGACCAATCAGCACTGCTTAAGACCTGTTTGACATTCAGAAACACTCCAGGATGGTTAACTATGTACTCTGCAATCAAAACCTGAAGACAAATTGGAACTTTTTAGAAACTGAAGAACCAAAAGAGCTTTTTCATTATCTACCCTTCGAAATTTTCAAACAAGTGAAATTCCTTTTTGGATTAAACTTTGATTTTTTTGAGAAAAGTCTTGATTTTTTTTATAATGCTTGATTAGTAATGAAAAATCTGTATGTAAAAGATTCTATTATTGGATTCTCAGCATCCTCTCCTGGTTTCTGTTCTTGGTCCAAGTAATTGTAGGCCCAGTATCAGCAGTTTGTACGGAGAGCAAAAGTAGGCAGAACACAATCCACCGTAATGAATCCTGGCTCACACCAGCAGTTATCTATGGAGGAGTTATCGTTAGATATCTGCATGGAGGGGACTCAAACATTTACATCAAGCAGACACTAATCTGCTTGATGTGGAGTCAGTATAGCCAGTCAGTGTTTAGATTTCCTGACTTCCTTGAATGCATCAGAAATAATGGATCTGACCTCCAATCAACAGAGTAACATTTGAAAAGTTTTTCTCCTCCTCTCATTGACAGATCCAAGAAAGCTTGACCTTTGACCCTTTACAAATGGTGTAGGAACTATCCACTGACCAATGATAGGATATAATATGACATGATACAATGCAATATGATTTGATGTGATGCATTGCGTTGCAATACAATATGAAATATGATACTCGATTAGATTAGAAACAACTTTAACAACTGTTATGGGGAAATATGTGACACAATAGTAAGCCGATGATTATGATCACATCATGATACAGTGATTCTGCAGTAATCAAGATATAAAATAAAATTATCTAATAAAACTTAACAATATCTGGTCAATTATAGAGCACAAAACACTCCTGTCACATAGGTCAGGATATCGCTGTAGAAGTTCCCTGTTTTACAAATCTGCATTATGACTTTATCCAAGCAAATTAAAAACCTAGTTTCAAAGAAATGACAAATAATAATAATTATTTTTATTATAATAAATGAATAAAACAATTTCTTTATCAGGTTCATCGCACTTAAGTAGGCCAGAGTAGAGTCTATGTTAAACTCAGAAACAGTGAAACTAAGACTCACCACAGAGAGATGAACAGTTGGCCCGACTAAAGTGTCTAAAGTGACTCACTAGTGGTGGATGAATGGAGGGCCAGAGTAAAACCTCAGTTTACCTAAACTATTTACAGTGAAACTGAGACTCACCACAAACAGATGAGTCAGTGAGTCAGATTGAAGCATCTGTGTAACTTAGTAGTAACAGTGACTATAATCAACAGACCCACCAGAAAATCCCTCACACTCATTCCTGCTGCTCCTTTGTGTCTGAGATAACAAAACAAATCGATAAGTTTGCATTCATCTCTTTAAAATGTCTTAGACTGTTTGTCACACTGAGCGGTGGAGGGGCACTTCCTTATTAAAAGTAGAAAGAAGAGGATGGAGTCATTGATAGAGAGAATTGATGAAATATTTCTTTTTTCACCAACAGTGACTTTCCATTTTGACACAAAGAGGCTGCTGATTTTAAATGAGCTGAAGTGAGAAATTAGTGGTTAACGATATTACAGGGATTAATCACTGAACAAAAAGAAACTGACAGCTCCTGCATGATATTGATTGATAAAAAATCCTTTCACTTGTGCTATAAATCACCGTTGGTGTTCAGAAATTGCACAATTTATATGCTGTAATCATACCTGTCATTTATCAAACAGAATGAGTCTTTTACCAGCTGCCTCGTTAACATGGAGATGTCTCCTGTTATAGATAAGAGACCATGCATCCCTCGACAAGCTCAGGCAGAGATTAAAGTTTGGGAAACCTGGAGATCAGTTTCAGGAGTTTTGACTGTGAACTGTTGCAGTAATTTTGCATATTTGTGGAAGCTACATTAAACTGTGTGGCTACAGACAATGTTTTTTTGAAGTGATTCTATGCCCTTGCAGTGATTTCCACTGCAGAGTCCAGTCTGTTTTTAATTCAGAGCTGCCTGAGTGCCTGAAGATCAGGACCATTCAGTCTTGGTTTAAGTTCTTGTCCCTTTTAGTAGCCTACAGAGATTTCTCCAGATTCTCTGAGTCTTTTAATGATATCATTTACTGTAGATGATGAAATCTACCACATTTGACACTAAGGAACATTATTCTGAAACTGTTGAACTATTAGCTCACACAGTCTCTCACAGAGTGGTGAACCTCTTCTCATCCTTCCTTCTGAGAGACTCAGCCTCTCTGAATGACCTTTTTATACCCAGTCATGTTACAAACCTGTTGGAAATCCACCTACAGGTGTTTTTTATTTTTTTTTTACTGCTTTTTGTATTTGAAACAACTTTGTAGAACAGTGTTGCTGGCAGAAAACTAAAAATTCGCAAATACTTTTCATTAAAAGAATTAAATTTGATTGGCCACTTACAATTTAATTTGATTTGTTTTTGCACTTTTTTATTCAAAGATACCCTTTATATTGTTTGCAAACCACTGAAAGCTGCTTTATCTACATTTTACACAGAATCGTAATCTTTTTTGAATACTTTATGTTCAGTCTGTTAATTTTACTTTGACATTTATAATAATCAGTAACCTGCAATCAATAACAGCTCTTCAGCTGTCTGTAGCTGAACAACACGCATATACAGCAGGTGCCGATAAATCTTAGCTAGCTTATCCAGTAAATAAGCTGGATATAAACTGTTAAAATTGTGTTACATCCATCCTAAATCCACCCTTTATAAACTGCTGTGGCTTTCACATGAAGTGGTGTCATATAGATGTCATCACCTATATGTGGACAAATTTTTGCTCCTATAGGGTGAGAGCAAAACTTCACCCACAGCAGAGGTTGAAGATGCTGACAGCTCATTTCTATGAACAGATGCACCACAAGAACACACTGCATCAAGCTGCGAAACTTTACAGCTCTGTTCTTGAATATCATCACAGCAACATACTTTATACTTCAGGCCTCAAGCCGGGCAGAAAGCAGCTGCATCAGTGGCTACAAGCTGTAATTTACACACCCCACATACCAGGCTCTGTATTTTTATAACTAAGGGTAGAAATCAACTTGGACCTGTACAAAGCAGTTACTAACTGCTGCAAATAGTTTTTTATATCATCAAACTTCGGAGGCTCGACGTGCCTCTTAACACGCCTCGCCTGCACTTTCCTCCTCTGTGAAGTTTGAAAGTCATCGACTCCTTCTGTTTCAAATGACTTTGAAATACTCTCTTCCTTTCAGCCTCCACTTAACCTCTCAAGTCTTACTGCTTCACCTCTGCTGCCAGCAGAATCTGAACATTTACCTCACCTAATGCCTCACCTGCTGCACTCTCCCAACACTCTGTGAGCGTCTCTGAATATAACCTGCTGCGCAGTCCGAACACACCTCACTGACCTCCACTTTAAAGTACATTTACTGCATGACCGGCAGCTCTCTCTCTCTCTCTGATTCCCATTCCTCTAACCGCCAATAACATCCACCGCCTCCTCCTGGCTTTATGAGAAAAGTAATATCTTTCTTCCTGTGAGCTAACAAATCATTTTTTTACAAGTTTCCTTTCAACTGCTGCTGCTGCGAGTAGAGATGATTCAGGTCTACGGGAGAAAACGACAAGTCAAAATTAAACCAGTAGGAAAAGGGAAAGCCCTGTTCAACCCATTTAATTTGATCTCAATTTCCTAACAGCAGTGTGTTGCCAACTCAAATCAAATCAATCTGCTGAAAAGAGTTTGACACTATGGTAAAATAAAGTCATTTTTGTTAACATTTGATATTGTTAAAATTGCAAGGGATATTTCTAATGGTATGGTATTAAAACCAAGTTATAAAAGTTAAATAAAATTATAATAAAAACTAAGGCTGTCAAAATTAACGCGTTAAAGCAGGTTAATCCATCATCATGATTAATCTGATTAAAATGTGTAACCCATTTAACCCAGCAGCAGCAACAGAATGACTCAAAATCCCTAAAACATCTCTGGCAACACATTTTAGGCAGTTTGTAGTGTTACCGTCATGCAGGTGCACATGGGCAGCTGACCCGGAAGTGACAGGCTCCAAAAACACAATATGCACATTGACCCTCTCAATGGGAAAGTTGAGTACAAAAACAAACAAAAACAAAAAACAATAAAAACCATGACCGAACATTAATTATTACGCACACTCTGCATGTCATCAGGTATTCTGCTCGCACTTTGGCTTTTCTTGAGTCTCTCATACAAAATCAAATATGATCAATATAGATTAAAAATGAATTAAATTTACTGGTGATTAATCAAAAGTAGTCCTCAGCTTTGATTAATCTGATAAAAATTTGTAATAGTTTGACGGCGCTCATAAAATATATTGGTTTGGAAGTCATTTGGATCCTGTATATCATTAAAAACTGTGAAAAATACAACAAATCAAATGTTAGAAACTGAAAAATGCAGCTCTTAATGAAAATGATTTTCTTGTTTAAAGTTTAATCCTCTAAAAATGTTTCTAAAGGAGCAACATCTGCTGACATCCAGACAAAGACTTTTTCAGGGAAGATCTTCATATTTCAGCAAGACAATGACAAACCACATTCTGACAACAGGGATTACAACAACATGGCTCTGTAGTAGAAGAGTCCTGCTGATGAACAGGTCTGCCTGCAGTCCTGACTTGTCCCCCAAAAGAGGATATGGGAACTGTTAAATTCTTTCTGTATGTGGACTTTACAAAGTGTTCCAGCTTTTCTGGAATTGCAGTCATTCTGCAGATATTTGCAATTATTTTTAGTGGTCCATACTGCTGGCAGAAATAGATGACAAATTCCTCAGTCTTAAATCACAGGTGAAAGTTCAGAAACGTCTGCCCTGTAGACTTCCTTCACTGTCCGTCTCATTGGTAATGTAGAGAAGACCCTAAAAATGGTATATCAAGAAGTGCTGTAGTTTGATCATGTTTGAGACTTTTAGCAGGCAGATATCTCTGTTTATTTTGGATGTTCTGATTTAAAATGTTCACCGGTAAGGTTGGTGGAAGTTACAACTTGTTAGTTTAGAAAAAAAAAGAGCCAGACAAGCTGTTTCCCTTTGTCTGAAAACTTCAGTCATTGATTTTGTTCTTCAAGCATGATGTTCAAATCAACATGGGCGCCTCACAGCAGACCCTGACTCTCTCTCAGAGAACTTTGGAGAAACTTCAGAGTGGTATTTGATTGCGAACTTGTCGGTGTGCGGCTTTCTGTGTAATTCTGCTCCATGTTTTTGTGGCAGCTCTATCACTGTATCCAGAGTCTCTGCAGCTGAGGACACATTATTCTGTCTGTCTTCTTTATTTTGTTTTCACATCAATCAGTTCGGAGTGGCCAGGTCCCTGCTGAGGAGCAGGATGAGCTTCAAACGATAAAGAAGAAGAAAGAAAAAGAAGCAGAAAAAAGTAGCAGAGCAGACTGGACTCGACCGCTGAAAAAGAAGAAGAAATTCTGTTCACTGTTACTTTGGCAAAGGTTTTAGGATTTTTGAAAGGGTGTAGACCGGTCTTTCAGTTAGAATCCTTTCTGTGACTCAAAACAAGTTTTTAATGAAAATGCATATATTTACAAATCAGAAGGTGGTTGGTGCAGGGACCCTATGTTGTATAAGCTCTTCTTTTACCAACACTCTGTAAACCTTAATGAACCCAGCAGACCAGTTTCTGGAGTCTTAAAGTGAAGAGTTGTCCTATTATTGTCTGATGGAGGATTTCAGCTGCTCAACAGTTCAATATTTTTGGTCTTGTGATGCTCCAAACATTTTCAATGGGGGACAAGTCAGGTCTGCAGGCGGACCAGTTTATCAGCAGGACTCTTCTACTACAGAGCCATGCTGTTGAAATCCCTGTTGTCAGAATGTGGTTTGTTCTTGGCATACCCATGCAAGCTTAGGGCCCTTGCAAAAACATGTGCAAACCTAATAGCGTACACAAACCTGATCTACTAACGGGGTACACCTAGGATTGCGTCTGTCAAATGAGCTCTTCGATCTTCAGACCCCGCAAAATTCTGGGAGGAGCAAATGCAAATAGAATCATTTAGCACCCAAAATGTGATTTATCAAACCCAGAAACGGATTGCAGTCACTGTTTTGCGTCTATATTTAGCACGTTTGAAAGGCAAATGCAAATTGGCACAGCGTAACTCACGGTCATTGTGGAGAGAAGGATGCAGAAGTGCCATGACAGACGCCATGATCCTTGTCTGAAAGCTTGTGAATTATTTTGTTTTTCCGGTAAACGACGATTTTCATACATGATAAGGTCAAACACAGAACAGACAGATTATTTCTTAATGATTTTAAATTGTTTTAATCCCTTTTTTATTTCTAGTATATCTTCTTGCATCTGTAAAGCACTTTGAGTTGCCTTATGTATGAATGGTGCTATACAAGTAAACTTGCCTTGCTTGCCTTTTATGCAGTTCCCCAAAACGATACGTGCAACTCCATGGCTTCAAACTTCATTTTTCGTTTACGACCACTCTGCTTTCCCAAACTCTCCATGGTGACAGCCGATAGCGCTCGGAAAATCCTCATTCAAAGAGGGCTGTCCGCACCACCTTTGCACCTGTTATCGATTGCGCGTGCAATGATAGTAGATCACACGCAACACGCCCACTAATAGCACATGCAATTTTTTAGTTTGCACACGCAATTTAGCGCTCACTATTTTGGATATTAGTAGATCAGGCCCTAAATGTGAAAAGTTGTCCTTCTGTCCGATAGAGGATTTCAGCTGCTCAACAGATCGATATTTTTGGCGTCATGATGCTCCAAATGTTTTCAATGCCGGACAAGTCAGGAATGCAGGCAGACCTGTTTCTCAGCAGGACTCTTCTACTACAGAGCCATGCTGTTGTAATCCCTGTTGTCAGAATGTGGTTTGTCATTGTCTTACCCATTCACGCTTTAAACGTCTGTGATTTTAACCTTTACTTAGAGTTTGCAGTTACTGTTTCTCTGAGCATTTTGGAACAACTCATATGATATGATTATTTTGCAGCTGTGTCGCCATCAGTCATCCGTCACTCTGACATGTCTGTGGGAACACGAAGACCCTGCATGCTTAAGACAAAGGTAGCTAATGTGACATGGCATGAAGTGACTCACAACACGCTGTGAAACCAGCTCACGTGAAAGGAGTCAAAGGACGATTCGCGACCTTGTGTGCAGACATGCAGCTTATAGAGGGAACACACATGCTCCGAGGCTCTGCATCACCGTTGCACACTCATGGTCATGTGCACAAACACTTTCTAAAACCAAACATACACATAGAGGGTCACTGCAGGGTTCAGTCAGAGAAAATGAAAAGAAAGCAGTAAAATAATCTCTGCTCTGATTGAAACAGGCAGAGCTGTGTTTGAGTAAAGTTTGAGGCTCTCTGTTCATACTCTGATCTCACATTAAGACTGTGGTTGTTACACCCCTGGCTACAAAGTCAGCATTATATAATACATATGAGAGTGTCCATTGTGAAATCGGAACAGACCGCTATTAATGTCTGAAGGCAAAAGTGACGCCGACGGAGAAAATCAATTAATGACCTCACTGACAGGAAGGGGTAAATAAGGAATGAATGAGTGAAAATCACAGAGCTAATAACACCAACATGGAGCCCTTTTTTACTACAGGACTGTTGACAGAATGATATTTAAGCGTGACAGGCCTCGGGGTGTTTCTGCTCTCATTTTACTCAACAAGACACAGAACTCATAAAACAGGCACTAGGTTCAATAACTCCATGAATCCTCATGATATTTGCTTGCGCACTTCAATTAATATTATAGTGTCTGATAGTGTATTATAGTGCGTGATAAAACTGTGATAACACACAGCCAATCATGCATACAGCAATGATGTGTTATTAATGTCTATATCACTGGGAAGTCTGGATTTTAGTATAAAATGTGCTTTATTCACCCTGTACTGTATGTTTTTATTCCAGGAACCATTGACCGTTATCATTTTTAGGTTTTGGTGTCCGCAGGAACAACAGTCTGTATGTATGAAGAGCAAAAACAGGCAGAATATTATCCTCCAAAATGACAGTGGTAATCTGATGACGATTGGTTAGGCTGTATATAGAATGGACAGTATCTGCCTTCTTGCTGGGTGAAGCCACCCCAAGAACAGCACCCTCTGGTGACGGGCTGCAGTACAGGTCATAACTCTCGCTTCCTCCAGCAATCCTTATGGAACTGTGGACAAACTTTGGAAATTTGTCACAGGCGGAACCAAGTTGTCCATAGGATTTACAGCCTATGGTTTCTCCCTGTAAATAGATATAGCTAACTAAGGCAAACACATTTTGCATATAGTTACTGTGCAGCAAACAACCAACCTATTGCTTTTTAGCCTTTAGTGAATGGGTAGATAGCAGATAGCAAGCAGCACCCCATCAAATTCTGTAGCGAGGCTATAAATTAGTAACAGAGACGACAGTTAGGTCTTAACTTTATCATTACCCAATCCCAAATCAAATTAAATCTGTGCTTTCCTATTTGGCTCAAATCAAGCAAAACATTGACAGGTTTTCCTCGTTTAAAAGTATACTTGCTGTTGATACTGAGGTGTGAACGTGCACAGAAACTCCTGATTTTCAAAGCACCGTTGTATTTCCTAAGACTTGTTTGACTGTAAAATCTGGCTGTTGCTCTCTGTGGAGTAACTTTGGCTCATAGAGAAGATTAGACTTTTTAAAAGGTCTTTTTTTGAATCTAAGCTTCCTGGGTTTGGGGGTTTTCCAGCTCTTCTGATGCAGCCAAGTGCATGAAGCTGCACAGATGAAGTGCCACAGCCGACCAAGCAGAAAAACAACTTGTGCTGCTCGTCACTGGGCGGGGCGGGGCTGGCCGAGTTTAGGTCGGACTCTGAAGTGCCCTTTGGGGAACTGGGACAGGGCCACCGTTAATTAGCACTAATGAGCAAAGCATGAGTGACATGATGAGGGAGGACTGTACATCCCTTCATGGGCTGGGAGGAATCTGGGCTGCAGCTCTGACGGGACATGAGGGGAGATGTGGTGTGCTGATTAGAGGCTGACGCTGCAGAGACGCAGTTTGATGGTGAGGATGAGTAGTTGCTGAGAGAGAGAGAAAGTAAAAACATGATGAAGAGAAGATGCTTGATTTATTGTTTGGAGATCAAGACGCCCAGAAGAAGATCTCTAAAAACTCCCCAAAATGACCATAAAACCCAGATTATCTTGTTTGCCACACCCAGTGTCTTATCTCTTCTTGGGATCATCTCTGAAAAACATTAAACAGACTGTAGGGTGTGTTTTTGTGCTTCAATACTATGCGATTTATGACTTTTTCTTTATTTATGATAGGGTGTTAGTTCCCCAGGTTACATAAATGGTTGTACTCGTTGGCTCAGAGCAGGTCTCAAATGCTGGTAAATGAAGTTGATTGGTTAAAGGGAAAAAATTCAACAGTTACCCATGTGTCTGTTATAGATGCTTGTTAGAGTACTGCAGCCTATGGTTACATTTTGTAGCACAGTCAGCCTCAAGTGGACACTTAAGAAACTGCAATTTTCTGTAGATCCACGTTTGCTTAATCTTGTAGCATTGGAGTTTATCTCCTAACAGCACTAAACTTTTAGGTAAGAAACAACACAGGGTGAACAGATAGTTATCAATCAATCAGTCATTTTGAATATAGCGTAAGGTGACTATATTCTGAACCCCCTAAAAGAGGACGTGACTACGCTGGGGCGGAGTCATGGAGTCGCACTAAGTTAATTCTTAGAGTTTTCCGGGTTGGATCGAGTGTCTTTTATGCTCAGTAAGTCCACCTGACACAAAATCAAAACTTCTGTGCAAAACCGCGGACGTTTGAAGGATTTTATAAACTTCCTCGGACAAAGCCAGACAAGAACGGACAGCCCCCCAAAAAGAGGACTTGTCCAGGTTAAAAGAGGATGTATCTTTACTTTTCTTTAGGTAGTCCATCGTCACCGATGATGACTTCTGTTACTGTTTGTGAGTCCTTTGATGACTGTACAATCCAATGCGTGATTTACACCGTCTGCCACAGTCAGGGCATGTGTAGGCCGGGCCCGATGTGGCAGGTGCAGACTGGGCCAGCTTCCGCCTCTGAATCTTTGCTAGGTGCTGTTTCCTTCTCTCCTCCTCAGCGAGTTGGACTCCTTTTTGGCAGAGTCCATGCCAGGAGGGGCATTCTGCTGCAGCATCCTCAAGGGAAGGGGGTTTGATTGCACACTTCTTTAGGGTGATCTTGAGTTGGTCCTTCAATCTATTCTTTGGTTCTCCTGCGGAGCGTTGGCCTAGGTGGAGTTGGCCATATAGTATCTTGCTTATTTCATGCACTGTTCACTGCCCTGTTTGCCGAAAAAAGCAATAAAAACTCAAATTATAACTTTCAAATATATGAATACATGAGGTAGAGGTCACAACTTCCAATGCTGTGGCAATCATCAACCACCATACATGATGAACTCACCAGCCCTTGTTGATTGCTAAAGAGGAGCATATATAAGATAAATTTATGTTATTTACCAAATCATCATGCAAAAATAAATAAAATACATCTGGGTCACCCTTGGCTGAAATAGAAACATCCTTGCCTCAGAACCTATTTTCTGTGGAACGATTTGATGTGTGTCGGCTTGTCTCAGGTGTTGTTCTTGTTCAGCAGAGGTAATAACTGTGATTGAGAGGTTCTTGAGTCAGAATCAATCAGTTCACACAGCCAGGTGATTAGTGAGAAAGCCAATTAATAGGTTGTTGTAACACCGTCAGATCTGTCTCTCTTCATCAGCTAGAGGACAGGTGTGGGCAGACACTGCTCAGCCCTCCAAAGGCACCATCGCAGAAAGGAGAGGATTGACAGCCAGTATCTTATATGGATTAAAAAAGTGTGAAGTTGGTGGTCAAATCATTTTTGTTGATCTGCCGTGGTATTGTCTATGTGTGTGAAAATGAAGCATAACAGTATATTTCCATCTACAGAGTCTTCACTTGTTGCCTTAGAGTCTTCATGCTTCAATCTCTGAATGTTTTTTCTTGTCTTGTATAGTAAACTTAAGTTAAAGTCACTGAACTTTTTGGGTAGTGCTTTGAGTCATCGAAAGACTAAAGCACTTAGTAGCAAACACTGACTATACTTGGCTGTTTCAACAATAACTCTTTTTGCATTAATATTCTTTGGCGGGCATGAATCTCTCTGCAGAGTGAGGGAATAGAGGAAAAGAGGGATACTGTGCGTGTGTGTTTATGTCTGCAGGCATGTGTGTGTTAGCTCCATACTGGTGTGTTTGGATTTGGAGTTGCTGTTCCCTGCCAGCCAGCTTCCTCCACCCTCAGAGCCTCTTACAGAAGAGCCAGTGTGGCTGGAAGGGGGCAGCAGGGGAAACATGGGGAAGGGCTAGGAGGAGGCAGGGAGAGACCTGGCCTTTACCTACTGCTTGGTGCAGGGTGGACTCCAAAAATACGATATGCCTGGTGTTTTCTTTGGCTTTAGTAAGTGTGTATTTTTTAATGGCACGACCTTTCAGATCTTTAACCTGAGAGGAGAGCCTTGGTTTGCAAACACTCTTGTATTTAGGTCCTTGTGTGCTGTTTGTAAGATTCATCAAAGATCAAGCAGCATTTGCAGGGACGATAAAAGTCTGTTGTTGTTGGTGGTGCAGAGAGAAGTCCATCTGTATGATGATTTCTGATGCACAATTCATTTATCGTCAAGCTCATCAAGTGCTGTTCAGCATTATTTATACATGAGAAATGGCACACAGTCCATCACCAAGTGGGGCACAGGTTGTTAAGAGGTTGGATTAAAGGGATATTCCGGCTTAAAATTAGGTTAGGGTCAAACACACCATAACACCAAGTTAGACACCCCGTCGGGAGAGGAATGTTGCCGACTGCTTGCTTCTCTAGTTATACCAACTTCTGTAACGACCTCAGATAGCAATACAGAGAGCCATGCGCTCAACCAAAAAGCCACTCTATAGCCACAAATAATGCTCAGAACAGCACCTAACTTCATCAACAGTACATATAGGGTCCCAGCCACCAAACATCTTTTTAGCTTTGCCTGATTTCTTTTGTCTTTTGTACGGAGGCCCCCCAACGAGTCCATCGACTGCAGTGGGGTGACGCAGCTCAAGGAAGAACATTTATGATTATCACTTTATGGAAATGCAATCAGACCGAGATGCAAAGGCTGAAGAACTACCGCGTCTGCAGTGCAAATTGATTAATATGATGATTATTACTTCAAGGAAATGATAAAGTTATGATCATAAATGTTCTTCCTTGAGCTGTGACCCCCCACTGCAGTTGATGGACTCGCCTGGTGGTTTCCATACAAACAAGCAGCTGCTGGAAGAGAGAGGGTGAGTATCCCTTTAAGTAGTTTGATAGAGATCCGTTTTTGGTTTAACATGAATCAAACTCATCAGAGTGTCACCTCTCATTCTCTTTAAGAGCCAGATGAACCTGCAGGCAGGGTACTATTTACACAGCAGGTGCACAGGTATCAGCTTTCACTCTCCCAAAGACTGGACTTCGACTGGCCTCTCTGTAACCTTTCTCCTTCCACTGTATCCCCGAACACAGAGAAAAAACCTCTTATGAAATGTAAGGATAATGTGACGAAGGTTGAATTTGCTGAATTATGTCATAACTTGGATACTGGACAGCTTCTTGAATATCTGTAGAATCGATTATCACAGCACTTAAAAGTCATGTTGGAGGATATTGTAGCCATTTAGTGTGGAAGAGCATGTGTGTCTGCACAGAGAGCACATATAGAAAGATTGCATTATGGGTCATGGTTGAGTTGAGCAGACATGTTGTAGCTGTTCTCCAGGCAGCTAGGCTATGGCCTCTGGTTTTGAGATAGCTCTGTAAGTCAGCAGGAATCAATGTCTCCAATAAGGAGCTGCACGCCTCTGCAGAAAATGATGGGTGACATCACTTAATGTCTGACACAGTCTATAGTATAATACAGTACAGTACAGTTTTACGATATCCATATACTTACCAGCATGACCTCTTTGTGCACAAAACACCCCTTATTTTATTTTAATTGAGCTTATTTGTGTGTATGAGGTTGCAGGATTGGCTCAGTTCCTAAAAGTTTCATGCATGCATCCAGCGCTTGTATCTTTTCCTCAAATCTTAGTGCCTCCCACCAAAGATGTATGGAGGGATGGAAGAGAAAAAGAAAGAACGAGGAAATGCATTGAAGACTTATGAGATGCAATTTGCACTGTAATAAAAATATTCAAATATGGACAGTAACCAATTTTTCTGTTTGTATGTAACCCGTTTGAAAAACAGCTGCACATGAAGACCAACCTGCATTCTGTTCACTCTGCACCTTAAGAACCAAGTCTATCATTTTAACAGTGAAATGCGTCAATGTTCAAATTATTAATCAATGATTGGCATTAATCTATATGTTTGGTGTGTGTCTTATTGTGACATCCATACCAGAAACACTTTCTATGAGCTCTTGAAAATGTTCATCAGGTGTAAAGTCACAGTGAAAACAGGAAATTAAGTGACCCTTATCAAACCAACACTTATTAATGATAAGGATAACTATCAGTGAAAAGACTTGTGTGAAGGCTCATCTCTTGTATTCTCAGTTATCACATCTCTGAATTTCCTCCTCTCTCCTTCATCCTCTCTCTCCTCCGAGCAGAAATAGCGATGGGGTGATAAATAACAACTGGTCTGAGGAGACAGTGTTTTAGAGCACATAGACGCAGGAAATGTTTCATTTTCATTGGGAAGAAGTGCATGAGGATATGCTTTCAAAGTGATCTCGCATGTCTGATGTAGACAGTAATATTTTAGATTGCTCAATTACAGTAGACAACTTTTCACCCAAAAGCATGAGAGCATTCCTTCACTCTCAGACTAAACAAAGAGGGCATTGTTTTCCTGTCAGACGCTCCATTTTTTCCATCATAAGCATGCAGCTTCAGGGCAGCAGGCCTCCCCCCTGTTGGGTTTGAGCATTGTTTAAAGTTGAATGATCACATAACTGATATAAATGCCCTCACATTATGAAACTGACAGGGATATTTGCCAACGTACGCCCTCAACAGTGAGGGTCATCTCCCAGGAGGAAGTGCTGGGTTAGTGGGAAGCAACAGGGAGCGTTTTAGAGCCCCCGGCCTCATCAGTCTCTGCCAAACGTGGCCCACTTCCAGTCAGCTTCTGCTCTGCACAGAGACATTTTACAGAGTCAGGATGATAAATTGGGCTGGGTGAGTGGAACAATTGTGCCACAATTTGGAGCTTTATGCCTCATAAGTTTCAGGTTTTCTGTCCTAAAACAAGTGAGGGGAGAGTAATGAAGTGTTAGTGGGATTAAATGACCGAGCAATTCTTTAATGTTATTAACAACAAAATTAAGGGAAAGTGCTTCACCTGAGCTTCTGGGTCAGGCATAAAAACCATGAAGATGCACGTTTAACCATGTGCAAGCAAAATACAGTAATTCAATTCACTTACTTTAAGTGACATTGTTTTTTCTTCATGTGAGCTAAAGCACCATAAGAGGAGCCTCAGGTGAATCAGTCCAGTGTCTGACTCATCTACCTCCTAAACAAACAAGCAACTTATCCTTTCCACTAGAAGGCACAACTGTCTCAGCTCGGAGCTCATACTGCCTTGCTGATATTTCTAAATGGATGAAGAAACATCACCATTATCATTCCAGCTAGTCCCACTGTGGACCCACAGATCAATATCCAGTTTGGATCAAATACACTCATGCCAACTAAGTCTGCCTGAAATCTGGGTGTCAGGATTGATGACCAGCTAACCTTCAGGGTTCATGTTGCCTCGATTGCCCTTTATAACATCAAAAGGTGAGACCCTACTTGACAGTGTATGCAACACATCTCCTGATTCAGGCTCTTGTAATATCATGCATTGGTATTGTAGTTTTTAAACATTCACTTTTCAATGACTATGATCATTTTTGGAGAAATGTTGCTTTTAAGTCTTTGCACGGGCTGGCCCCAGAATATTTATCCGACCTTGTCAAGGCGCACCAACCCACCAGATCCCTGAGGTCTGCTGACCGGATGGTTTTAGATGTGCCGAGAACCCAGCTGAAAAGCAGAGGGGATCGGGCATTCGCGGTTGCTGCTCCCACTTTGTGGAATGCCCTGCCTCTGTCTGTGCGTTCCGCAACTAGCCTCACCTCCTTCAAAACGCACCTTAAAACCTACCTGTTTACCCTAGCCTTTGGCTGACTTGTCACCTGCTTTTACTCGCGTACGCTTTTCTTTTATTGTTGTCATTGTATGTTGCACTTTTAATGTTGCCATATTTGTAGCTTTTATTATTTTATGCTTTTTTTTTTTCTCCTGTAAAGCACTTTGTCTGGCCTGTCCTATAAAGGTGCTATATAAATAAACGTGACATTGACATTGACATTGACATTATAATAGGTGTGTATTGCGTGGGATGCTCATGACAGAGTGGGTGACATCATCGGCTAGAGTGAGAGAAGTTGCATAAAATTGTCTGAAACGTTTCTCTTTCCACGCTCCTCCACAAATTACACTCTACATGCATGCTTTTTTCCACAGTTGTAGACACACTTGTTCTGTCTCTAACAATGTGTTCATCGAAGCAGATAGACCTACAGATTCTAAATACTAAGCCTCTCAGTGCGGCAATGTCTCTCTGCTCCTCATTGACACTAATGTAAGAGAAGCAGAGGGGACTCCTGTTTATAACTTGCATTATGTATGTCCAAACTATTGACTGTAGAAACACCAAAATCATATCGAAGTGTTTAGGAAGTCGTTATGATGACAATGGTCTGCTCTTTTTTGATTTATTTATTTAGTTTTTTACATAGAAGCTATCGTTTTGTCAGAATAAGCCCTAATGAAAGAACAGCGCCAAGGCAAAAAATCGCTCTTTATCTGGACGTGTCGGCAGCCTCAGCCTGCGGTGCGTCTAAAGTCGTGGCAACCTGTGAGCCTCAAGCCAGGCCCACAGCTGAGACCAATTAACTAATCAGGGACTGCTCTGATATCTCTGCATCACTGAATCACTTTTAGAGCAATTTGATTAACGATAAAAAGCTGATTTTCAATCAGAATCCTAAACATCAGTCAGACTTAAGAATTTCCCAGAGGGAATTTTCTACAGGTGCAGGTCACATGTACTGTTTCGTTAAAAAAAAACGCAGAAGGACTACTAAGATAAAAGCTTTATTTTGACTATAAGAAGCTCAGGGGTGTGGTTGTTGTGCACCAAGTGAGAGGGTATGAGAGGTTCCAGGGTTCAGCTGCTCTTCCTTGAGCTGAGGCTGTTTGACACATGTATTAGACTTCACTTGCTGCGATTTTCTCATTTTCTGCAGTCATTGTAAAATAATGCACTTTTGCTTCCGGTGCATCGCTGTAGCAGCATAATATGTTTGTGTCCCTGACCTGATAAAAAGTCCCGCCAGAGTCACGCGCAGAAAGCTTTTATTGACCAGGTGGACCAAGCGTCTTCTTTATTTCCCACTTGCTCATTGTAGCTGCAAGGTTTTTCTTTTTGCCATTTTATCCATATTTTATACACATTTGAGCTTGCATAGTTTAATACAAGCCTCACTCTTTTTCTGGGTTTTCCGCATCAGTACACCTTTGGTAAGGACTCCACACACTCTTTTATGAATCTATGACCCCTGGTGTTTCCATGCTTGAGGCGCTGGCACATGGGCGCAACAAATGTCAAATTTACCCGAGCCGTAGTCTTTGGGCCTCTCTGGTAACCACCAGACAGAAACTCCATTAACCTTGGTGTTAGTCAGAGGCCCTTGAACTCAATTATTTTCTCTCACGTGAATAGTTTTGCAAGAGAGGCTTCACTTTAGTGGCTTTTGGTCCTGGCGTTGTAGAGTAAACTTTGTAGTACCCTCCACCTGTTTTTGTTTGAGCTCCAGAATGATGAATCCTAGACTTTTCAAGTTTCTCGAGGTGACTCTTAAGGGTGCTAGAATCTTCTATAAATGTCAGAAAGGTTACTTGTTTCATTCTGCGACTAGTGTCATGTTTAGGGATTGTATTGATACTGATATTATTATCGAGACTCCTCAATGATCCGATTCCTTATCCTTACCACTATCTGGTCTTTTCTGTTCTTTCCTCTAAACTATTATAAACCATTTATTTCTTTTTCTGGACATGACATTTGAACACAGCATAATAACGTGGTTACTTTTACCTTACGTTCTTCGTAACGACCCGACCTTTAACACTTGCAGTGCAATCATCTGTCACTTCAGTTAGTTAGCTATCTAGCCTTTATCCTGCTGATTTAAACACAGATTTCAACCCTAAATGATAAATTTTGACTAACAGGACTTGCTCTGAAGTATGGCTGTGTTGCTTTGAGAGGAGAGGAGGATGGCAGTCCTTCACCAGCAGCAGGAGTTAACAGAGTTGTCTGAAGCTGCAAACAGCCAAAGGCTCAGTATTTAGCCTTGATTTACAGGAATATGCTGGTGTGTTTGGTCATGGCCAGAAATTATTATGCTACATAAACCACATTTTTATTCATCCCTATTTTCAGTTTTAGTAAATATTGCCATACCTTGGACCTCTGCAGACGACGGTCAGAACTCTTCTCTATGAAGTTTTCTTTACCTGCTCGCTGTCCTTCTGAAAACTCAGCAGCAGCAGCAGCAGCAGCAGCAGACTTGAAAAGCAAGAATGTTATTGATTTTGGGGTTAACAGTCATAACAGTCATTAATCCTTATACTGCCATAGCATACATTTAAACCGAGATGAGTGCTTTGGTCAGGGTCTCTCAAAATTACCAAATAGTTGAGCAGAGTTGGCCTAATCTGCAGGAACCTCAGCAGATACTGTCCATTTTCCCATCAAAGAAGCCTATCTGACCAGCATTACCAGTGAAGTGTAACTCATACAATCCCGTTGAAGAATAACTGAAACATCACTTTAAGGTCATTCTCAAGTCACAGAAAACGAGAAACAGGCATGCACATTTGCCAACATGATACAGAGATATTGAGTGTATACAACAAAAGAAATAAACCACCCCTGTTTAATGAATAAAAATCATGATCCAATCAAAAAGTGTTTATATGGGTCATTTTACTCTGATTGGGCCATTTTCTTGGGACGAATCTGACTAAAAGTGGTGATGGAAACCCAGTGACTGTAAAGTTTCTGCAGGGGGGCACCTGCAAAAGCACCAGTATGTCTTTTCAAAATAAGTATACCACTTTTAATACAGGGCAGTAAGATGACGACATAAAAGCACAAATCACAATCACAAACAACCGTTGACAAGGCAACATCTCCTCTTAAGAATACAAACTGTGGTACTTGAAAAATTGTAAAAAATGGCAGTATGTTGTGTTTCCTCTCCTGAGCTTTGAGTGCTTGATTAGGTCCCTGCTCTTAATGACTGCAATGGGACCTTTCCTGTTTTCTTCACCGCCTTCCTCCACTTGCAGTCTGCTCGGTTGGGTGTCATCGTTCGTCATCGGCTCTCTCCCCCTGCACTCTATGTGATTTTTGCCCTGAATACTTTGAATCATCCTCTTTTCGCAAATGTCTCGCTCTCTTGCTTGTGTTTTTTCTTTTAACTGTGAATGCTTTGTTTTTAAAAGTGACATTTAAAAATGACACATACAGACAGGAGGGGTGAAATTAGCCGCAGCGGGAGGTTGAAACACTGCAGAGTGTGTTCAAGGTGGTTTTAATGGTTAGAGAGAAGCCTGGAGCAGAAATGTAAATTTAACTGAGGCTACAGTTAAAATGTTGGTAAACAGTATTAATAGTTCATGAGAGCTGTGATCTGTTTCTATTTTGACCAGCAGTCAGCAAACACGCCACGCTCTTCCTGGGAGTTACTTCACCTCGCACATAAACACACTTGAACACACAGAAAATGAGTGTTCCTCTCCTGCCTGAAGGATATACTCTGTGCTTTTGAAATCTCTGAGATATTCAGCGTGTGAGAGAGTCTTCACAGTGTTTACAAGCCGCTCTGTATGAAGTCACAGCTTTAAAATGACCTGCAGGAAAAGATCCCCCTGCAGTAAATCTGATTTTACGACATTAGTCATATCCTTTAATTACTCGGCTGCCCTCCCTGCTCACTGAGACATTATTTCACCGCGCTGGATCTGGTTGCCAAAATTTCAGCGGCTTCTCATATTTTCAGAGTCATATTTCACAGCAGCTCCATTCTTCATTTTACCTCTAAAGACCACACACACACTTATACTCACATACATACACATACACACACACACATTTCATTTTCTAACCATATTCAGTATATTCGGTACAGCTCTACCTGGTGGCTGGGTGTAGTATGGCTCCTAAAGGCCAACTTGCATGTTACTCGATTTATATATGTGTTCTTGTATCATAACAGGGGGCAGTTCACATGAATGAACATGGGTGTGTATATGTGTCAGATTGTAGCTCTAATTTCCATCCTTGGCCCCCAGCTCCATCAGTAATGTGTATGAGACGCATCTAGAAGAAAAAAAGAGTAGAGAGTAGAGCAGCAGGGTTGCCAGGGGCACGGTAATTTTGCCTTCTGTACGATGTACGATCAATAACCCCAAAAATAAGGCCAAGTGTATGATAATTTGACAGTTTCGTGAACGTGTGGTGCAATGGAACTGTCTGAGATACTTTATTTTTCTGTTTTTTTATTTGCGAATCCTAAAGGCATCTTTTACCACGTGATGTTTCCATCCAATCATAGTTCTGTTGACATTTGTCTCCAAACAACAAGCATGATTGGCTGTCAATCATCAGTCAGGAAGTCAGTTGAGAAAAATGAGCACCGCTGAAGAAGACAGTGATTAACGGAGCCGAATCCTGGTGTGAGGACAAGTTGATTTTTGTGTCTAAAAAAAAAAGTTAGAATACTCTTTACCTCCTTGTCAATTATTATGAATACTGTTTCAAAAAAGTAGGTGGGTCTCAAGGTCTCATAAGTTGGCTCATTGGTTCCCACCTGTCATTTGTTGAAAGGGGACACATTAATGTAACACAACTGAGTTGGAGCTGCTGATCAAACGCTGCTGATGTGGGGCAGGGCAGTGAGTGACCAAAATTGTGAGTGCTGTGACTATCATGCAACAGTAAGATAGTTATTTTGATTATGACAGGTGTACAATAATTTTCCCGAAAATACGATAATTTTGAATCTCTGGTACGATAATTCTGTATTTCCCATCTGGCAACACTTGAGAGCAGGGAGAGGAGCAGGAGGAGGAGAGAGGAGAGCAGAGAGAGGAGCAGGAGGGGGCACATACATATATATATATATATATATACACTCACCGGCCACTTTATTAGGTACACCATGCTAGTAACGGGTTGGACCCCCTTTTGCCTTCAGAACTGCCTCAATTCTTTGTGGCATAGATTCAACAAGGTGCTGGAAGCATTCCTCAGAGAGCTTGGTCCATATTGACATGATGGCATCACACAGTTGCCGCAGATTTGTCGGCTGCACATCCATGATGCGAATCTCCCGTTCCACCACATCCCAAAGATGCTCTATTGGATTGAGATCTGGTGACTGTGGAGGCCATTTGAGTACAGTGAACTCATTGTCATGTTCAAGAAACCAGTCTGAGATGATTCCAGCTTTATGACATGGCGCATTATCCTGCTGAAAGTAGCCATCAGAAGTTGGGTACATTGTGGTCATAAAGGGATGGACATGGTCAGCAACAATACTCAGGTAGGCTGTGGCGTTGCAACGATGCTCAGTTGGTACCAAGGGGCCCAAAGAGTGCCAAGAAAATATTCCCCACACCATGCCACCACCACCACCAGCCTGAACCGTTGATACAAGGCAGGATGGATCCATGCTTTCATGTTGTTGACGCCAAATTCTGACCCTACCATCCGAATGTCGCAGCAGAAATCGAGACTCATCAGACCAGGCAACGTTTTTCCAATCTTCTATTGTCTAATTTCGATGAGCTTGTGCAAATTGTAGCCTCAGTTTCCTGTTCTTAGCTGAAAGGAGTGGCACCCGGTGTGGTCTTCTGCTGCTGTAGCCCATCTGCCTCAAAGTTCGACGTACTGTGCGTTCAGAGATGCTCTTCTGCCTACCTTGGTTGTAACGGGTGGTTATTTGAGTCACTGTTGCCTTTCTATCAGCTCGAACCAGTCTGGCCATTCTCCTCTGACCTCTGGCATCAACAAGGCATTTCCGCCCACAGAACTGCCGCTCACTGGATATTTTTTATTTTTCGGACCATTCTCTGTAAACCCTAGAGATGGTTGTGCGTGAAAATCCCAGTAGATCAGCAGTTTCTGAAATACTCAGACCAGCCCTTCTGGCACCAACAACCATGCCACGTTCAAAGTCACTCAAATCACCTTTCTTCCCCATACTGATGCTCGGTTTGAACTGCAGGAGATTGTCTTGACCATGTCTACATGCCTAAATGCACTAAGTTGCCGCCATGTGATTGGCTGATTAGAAATTAAGTGTTAACGAGCAGTTGGACAGGTGTACCTAATAAAGTGGCCGGTGAGTGTATGTATGTATTTTTTTTAACTGCTGAAAATGTACCAAGGACTTGTTTTCACATCAAAACAACACTGATATATCTTTAAATCCCTGTTTTAGGGGCAGTTTAATTTATTTTTTTATTATTTATAATTTTTTTAATTTATTATTATTTATATTTATTACATTTATTTATTATTATTATTATTATTATTATTATTATTATTATTATTATTATTATTATTATTATTATTATTTTAACATTGACCCCCTTCTGCAGCCCTTGAGTACTCTATAATTTCAGGGGAAAAACTGGGAGATCATATCAAACGAGATTCTTGTGTGACTCTTTCTGAGACGGTGCAGGGAGATTACAGCTGCAGAGTTTCCTCTTTCTCTCGATGGTTGCCAGTATTGTCTGAGAGTGTCCTGGGGGAAGTTTTGGACTCGTGGATATGACACACAGACTTGTTACCCTTCACTGAAGAAACGGGATGAAAAGAGAGCTAATAGCGAAAGAGCTGCGGTGTCCTCGGACTGGAGTAACACACGGCCTGCAGGACGGACAGCCGCTCTCTGATTGGTGGAGATTGCGTAATTCTAGCTGTGCCCTTGTTATGCGTCGGTCACCCATCACAAGCTCTCCGTCTGTGTGTGTTTGCTTGTGTGGTCTTTTGTGTGTTGTATGTTCTTGTTTGTGTGTTTTCCGCTCGACTTCTTGCTGTCTGTCTCCTTTTTTAGCTCTCTTCCTGTGATGCTATTTCCAAACTGCCGGCAATGATTTGGTCTCTCCCAAAGTGACCTCTTTTTCTCTTAATTACACTTGTCTCTTTTGAGTTTTCTCTCTTTCTCAGCTCTCACTTGGGCTGAAAGTTCATGGAAATAACTGAACCAAATCTTTAAATTCAATAAACGTTTGCCGCTTAAGTTCCTTCAGTCAAAACAAGAGCGCCACACTGTTAGCCGAGATGATGTGACAAAAGTTTGTATGTTTGTTTGCAACACGTTCACATTAATGTGCATTATAATGACTCACATCTCCTCTCATCAGTGTGTTCTGCATGTGATATTATTTCAGTACATTTCTCTTAACATAAATCAAATGTATTCTGTCTTTTCAAATACAAATGAAAACCTGCTTACTTCTTGTCAAACCAGCCTGAACAATGTTCACCCACCAAACCCACTAAAACCTGTAAAATCCAGTCCAAAACTGCTCAGTCTGGAGTCAGTCAGACTGGGTAAACATTTTCAGTTGAAGAGCTCTTGCAAATTTCAGGAGCAGTTGCACAAAAGGCTTGTATAAAAACTTACAAACCTTGAAAACCCTCTCAGGATGCTTTTTATTTATTTAGCCTTTATTTTTATGGTCCCATTGAGATTACAAATCTCTTTTGTGTTCTTTAGAGTGACACAAGAGGCAGACTCAGAGCTTCTCAGGACAGTGGATGATCTACAGATTGTTTCTTAAATTTCTTCTCTTGGCCAAAAAATAAATAAAGTTTGGTTGAGCCTGAACAGCTTGTTCTCTCTGCAGCCCACTTCATGTGCCATGGATAAAGACTTTTTAATTACTGGTTATTATCTGTTTAGTATCTGCTTCAGTGTGCACACACGTCTGTGCTGAGTGCAACTTGGCTCAACTTGTTTGCAGCTCCTGACTCTGTATTCGCATGTTCATAGTTTTTCCAGTGTTTACATTCCCTGTGCATGTTTCCTAATTTAATCTGACTTTTGCATGCCTGCGTGTATTTTCTCACAGTCCTCCATTCTGCCAGTGTGGCTGGCACAGGTCTAACCCTTCACAGACGTGTGGCTTCCTCAGACCAAGCTGTGGTCACCTGAGAGCCCAAACCGAGACCGAACCTCCGTCCAGGCATGGCAGCACTCACTCAGAATAACAGGGTTTCATAATCACAGCATGTTTCTACTCTAAAGACCGCTCAGGCTGAATAAAGCAGCCAGTTAGAGAAAAAAAGACGCTCTGACACATTTGAACACACGTCACTGCTCTGTTTCCACTCTCACCTCGCCGTGTCTCGCTCTGTGATCGCTCTGTGTACATATGGTCGCCATCTGGCCTGGCAGAGCTGAGCGGGAGCCCGGATAGGCTGCATTACTGTACAGTACAGTAACACCGTGATTAACCCTTTAAGGGGAGACTGCTGTACCATGTGTGCTCTCTCTCTTGACCACCTCCTCACCTTTTTCTGTGTCTCCTTCATCCGAGAGTATGAGTTTGTTTTTAACATGGGTGGAAAGACTGATTTTAGAGCAGGTTTAAAGGTCTTCTCCCAGGAGTTTTGTGTCTCAAAGACTTTGGTGTATTTTTCTCTGCAACAAAAAATTACAGTAAATAGTAAATCAACAAATTATGAAAAACAAATATGAAAGACCCAACTATGACTATCTACAGCACATACCACAGGTATTTAGGCAGTGCACAATCTGAGCCGTCTTCTTTGTCTTTGTATTGTCTTTGTTATTGTAATTTGACATTAGGAGTCTAGTTATATTCAGGAAGTCTGTGAGATTTCCAGGCTTTGCAGCGTCTCTGTCAGTAATTTTTTGGTACATCATCCTTTGATATAAGAGGGTGTTGAATACAAGTCTCTAAAAAGTTTTATTTAAAAGTCTCTCTGTGTTTTTTTCATTGACAAATTTAACATCACTGCATTGAACTGACAGCTTGTTCATTCCTTCACTAACCTCTTCACTCATCACTTGCATCACTCCACTCTGCCTGATTCTTAAATGAAACCCATTGAGACGCTGTTGTTGTTGTTGGTACATCATGACTGGTACACTCATGTTTCGCTGTTTTGCCAGATTAAAAGCAGACTCAGCTGTTTGTGTATCTTATCTGTGTGAGCCATGTCCCCGCAGAGCTGCAGAGTGTTTATGGAAGTGCTCCCCTCAGTGAGTTTCTCCAAAATAGATTTAAGTGCAGGGTGAGAGCCACATCCAGGTCAGCGTCCCTGCCCCACTGCTCCATTCAACCCTGGGAGAGGGAGAGGGAGAGGGAGAGAGCGAGAGAGAGAGAGAGAGAGAGAGAGAGAGAGGAGTCAGAGCAGATCCAAACTATGGCGGTCTGCAGTCTAACACACACTAAGACAAAGGAAAGGATAATGACAAATCTGGTTGTATTTATAGTAATTAAACATCACTGAAGTGTCACAATAGTTTGGGTACCTTGTGGGTCTCAAATGATGGTGTTTTCAGCTGTTTACAACATACCTGAGATGTCTTTTACGCGAGGTTTTGAATTCATCCTCTCAGTTTCTAACCTCATTATTCAGGCAGATGGATAAATAACTTATTGATTATCTGCCAATATACCATCAACACTGATCATATTGTCCATCCCCTGTAAATTTATGCAATCAAATTTTTGTTAAAAATTTGAATGTAAAAATTTTTTTTGTAAAAGACGACAAAACATCTTTATTAATAACAGGATGAACACAAAAAATAACTTAAAAATACTAAATCAAATTGATTATACTTATAAAGTACTAAAATAAGTCAGCTGCACCCTTTAATTACACTGAGACACGGTGTACTAACATGAGGGATGTTAATTGTACTGACTGTCACTACATTTGGACCAGATAGGCAGAGTTTACATCTGAAACAAAAGACACAAAGAGGATAAAAGAGCAAACAAACCTCTGAAAATGATCAAATAATAATAATAATAATAATAATTTATCCATCAAGTTCTCTGAATTGAAGGAACACCCAGACCCTCACCTCTTATTAGTTGTCTAACTATTTTCACCTAAGCAACTTAAACACAACTTGCAGGTTATACATGCGTGCATTTAAAACTCGGTTGTGTTGCACCCTGCTCTGTTATCTGTTTCCTACTTTTTCATCTTTTGCCAACTATATCCCTGATACGTGTGATATAAACGCAGAAAGTCATCTGACTATTCTTCTCCTGAATGTCCTGAAATTGTCAGGAGTTCATGTGTGAAAGTGGCTGATGGAAACTCTCATGTTGTGCCTGAAGCATCAATAATCTTCCTCTCCTCTCTTCACCTCTTTGACACTGAGCTGCCATCATTTGGCAATCACCTCATGAGGTACATCTTAAAGGGATATTTCAGTTTTTTTCTCATGAGGGTGTGTAAGTTAAGTGACACTATGAGTGGGGAACCATCACACAAGCTAGGCTACAGTTTTCTCCTGTTGGGGCTAACTCTGCCGTGTAATTTATCTAATTCTGAGAGACTGACCAAAACACTCATCTTTATTAAATTCAGACTCTGCTCTTTATGCCACCAGAAGGTCTGTAGAAAACTGTAGCTTAGCTTATGCACCAGTTTCCCTAGAATCGGGGTCGGCAACTACCGGCCAGTGGGTCAAATCAGACCTGCAAAACATGAAAACTGGCCTGTGAAATCGTTTTAATAATGGATTTATTCATATATTTTTGTAACAACTAAATCGAATGCAATCAAACAATTATGCCACATAACAAGGTACAAGCAAGCCTGCAAGCAGTGGACAGTGCCCGCTGCTGAAACAGGGGCCACATACATTGCAGGGGTGAAAGTTTGCGTCCCGGCTGTAAACTGCTGTTTATGTCTTCCCAGTACGGCGTACCACTGCGTACCGGTGTTGTGCCATAGAATGCACCCCCTGACGGGGGCGCGGTTGACAGTACATAAAAAGGTGAAATAATCCAAGTTTTCCTTACCAGTGGATGGATTCAAAAGCGTGTGCCTTTAATTATTTCATTCAGGCTATTCAGATAAGCCGGAAACACTGACCCTCTGATTCGGAATATTTGCTGTCCCGAAAATATAAAGGTCTTTACCTTGACAGCTTACAGTACAGTTTATATACCCAAGTTCACCTCTATATGTGCATTTTTGAGACACATAAAAACAGAACGAAACTTTGCTGCTCCATTTGACATGTTGTCATGATCCAATACTCATTTCTTTTTTTAATATGAGATCATTTTCTTCCACTTTAAGAAGCTAATGAGTCGATGGGATGCAGGGGTGCATTCTACAGCACAACACTGGCTGACTTTCACACCTGCTTACTAGTGACATGTAACTCAAACAAACTCACTTCAGAAATACTGAAATATCTCTTTTAAAGTGACAGATGCTCTCTGATACAACCGATAAAAGTATTGTCACTTTACAGCTTGAATCATGTTGTGCTATTGTACTGTAGTTTCTGAACGAGGTGAAATTTATTTGCAGAGATTTCTGTTGCAGTGACAGACACTGACAAGCGTTTCCATCATGCCAGTGCGCAGAGTGAGAGAAAGATGGAGAGGGACAGGCTGCAGTGGGTGGTAAATGTAAGAGCTCCATCAGTTCCCCCCTGAGGGCAGACAGAGCTGCGCATTGGGACACAGAGAGCCAGTGAGTCACCTTGCCTCGGTCCATCCTGAGAGCGTTCAGCCTTCACTGTCAGCTGCTCCTGTTAGTCCCCTCAAACAAGGTTAAGGAGCTGCAGAGTCAGAGCTGGAGTGGAACAGGAAGGTGTTTTATTCAAGTTTTTCAGAGTGAGTGTCAGGTCCAAGGTATACTCATGCAGCCTGCAGATTGACTGTGACACTGCTGCATGATTCCCTCAGTGAGTGGAGTGGAGCCTCCACAAGGCACAGAAATAAAAAAGAACTGAAGGTAAAACAGTGGAGACTTTTGTAATCTTTCAGCCTGTTGTTGAATTGATGCCTTTTTTCAGACTAAAAATAACTGGCAGCCTTTTCTTTGTGCAAATCAGAAGAGAGGCGCCATGATTCTTGTGGTGAAGCGCAGCAGGCTTCTTACTTTATGTAATTGTTTTAGTAGAAGGTGGGAATGTGGACGATCACCCTCCTGCAGCTTTGAACGACTAAAGGTGGATTTCCTGGAGTTTACACAGTGGATTTTCTGTGAGCAATAAAAGCAATAAAAGAGGTGTTTCAGAGAGCTCCCTACAGAACAGCTCCTGCACAAACACCATTAAGTTCCTTTTCTTCATAATTGACCTTGTTAGCTTGTCTGCAGCTTTGGCTGAACACTGTGGCTGTTAAGGACACCTGACTGCGCTGCAGCAGATGGCGACATCTCCGAGTCGCGCAGGTTGTCAGAAACGTAGCTTTCTGCCTGACCTGAGTTAAGTTGTGGATGAGACAGAGGTGTGGCTGCAGCTGCTTTGAAAAACTGTGACTAATTCCCAAGAAATCCATGTCCAGATCTGCTCACCACACCATTTCTGTACTGTTTTACAGGGCATGGTAAAAAGCAAACACTGAAGTGTGATAAAAATCAGGAGCAGGAACTAATTAAAGATCACGTATGAAGTGAAATACATTTTCTATGCCGAAACATACAGTATATACGCATCCTCTAGCCTGGCAACCCTGAGAAAATAGTAGAGTAAAAGCCTCTGAATCGTTTCTGCAGCCAACCTGCTAGGAAAACAGGAAAACATGGCTCCTACCGGTCGATTTAAACATGCTCCTGTGGTGATGTAACAGCAGGAGTAATTTGCGTAGGCATACATGCAAAAAACACTCCCATTTCTGGAGCAATTCTGTGTGTAGTGTGTGTTTGCAGACTTTAGAGGTCTTGTGCATCTTGTAGTGAGACGCATTTCCCGCACATCTGTACACCTCTGTTTCAGACGTAGAAACATATTGATTGTACGGTTGAATTAGGGTGCAACAGCCTATAAGCAAACCTTACTTATGCATCAAAATTTTTTAACAAGCATCATTTGTTTGTAGATTGAATGAAGTGACATGGAAAAATAAAGTTTCTATTATTGAAAAATGAACCTTTGATATTAATTTTCGTGAATGATCAGGAAGCTAAAGATGGACTAGCTGCTCTGAGTCATTTTACAAGTCAACACCCTGCAGACAGAGAGGAGGGTGCAGCACGAAGCTGCAGAGTAAAGAAAAAGTGTGACAGAGAGCAGTCAGCGTCATCACCCTCACACTGAGGAAGACTCACCCACGGAGGTGTGAATAATGAAACCATATTACACAGTATCACCTTTGGGAGTCTCTGACAGTGGAAGTGGAACGTTTGATGAATGCCCTATTGCCCTTTCATGCTGGGTAGTAAGAAAGAAAGAAAGAAAGAAGAGTTCATTTAATTTCATTACCGCAGAAAATGTTTCTTTGTGAGGAAACTTTAGTAGAGTCTCGAAACATTTATATGGGTTATTCAAGCACCATTTTATATTATATTAGGATATTACACAAGTAACCAAGGTTACTTTGAAAGATGGGGAGTAAATGGGTAAGAAAGTTTGCTGCTAGTTTACTGTTTCCATCTGCTCTTTTTTGTCAGGCTCCTGTTTAGTTTCTGTATTTATTGTTTTTATATGTCATCTATGGGCTGATATTTGTCCCACTAGAAACTAAAATTGAATATTTCTATTGAATTTGAAAAGCATAATTTAAAATTGAAATTAAAGTTTTGAAATTGAGTTTAACCTGCATGAAAATTCAACTCTCGATTTCCCTTAAATTAAAAAATAAATTATCCAATTTATTTCAGCATGGCACAGCCATTATGTCATCTATGTCTGTAAGAAAAAGTAATAGAGCTCAGATTCACACAGCTCCTGTTCGGGTACGCCGAAACTCCTTCATGGTCAGGAATACTGTACACTGTGCTGATGGCAAGGAGGCTGAAAGTCTGCCTAAACTCTACCTCTGTGCTTCAACCAAAAGTTGTGCCAGCATTTACAGCGTAGTGACCGCCACAGAAAGGCTTCAAAACTCTGCTTTACAAACAAACAGGGGCGTCACCAAGACTTTGTACATGAATCTTATGCACCCAACTTCACTCTTAAAACGATCAGCTCATAAAAGAACATGAAATATAAAGTTGAACAAATAAAGTCAGTACAAACAATAATGTAGCAGCAGGAGGAGAGAGGAGAGCAGGGAGAGGAGCAGTAGCGGTTCTAGGCACGGGCGAACAGGGCAGCCGCCCGGGGCGGCATTTGTGTCATGACTCATGGGGGGCGGCACGAGCACTTCCAAAAAAATAAAATAAAAGATAATAAAAATAAATCTTAACCGCAAAGCGGTTTTGTATTAACTCTTGTTGTCAAATTGGCGCCCCCCGCTGCTGTAGGCGCCCCTGCTTGCTCCGAAGGTGCTGCACAGAGGCTGACAGACTGTAGGAGACGAGGCGGGGAGAGAGTCGCGGGGGGACAGCTCTGCTCTGTGTACGCATGTCAGCATATCAGCGGGAGCGCGGATACGTCATTTTGTAGTTTTTTAATCATTTCTGGAGTCGTGATGAATGAAATCACCGTACCCGTCTGCCTTTGATAGGCGAATAAAGCGCTCGGGTTCATGCTCGGATCTTGCTACGTGCTTGATGAGCTTCATGAGTAAAGTAAACAATGACTGAGGCAGAGAGCAGCTTCAGAGGAGAAACATCCAGCAGTGTGAACAACCTCTTCATATGGAGTGCTTTGGCTCACACTATCAGCGTTTTCTCTGAGTGTTGCATGACTTTCGGTGAGAACAGAGATGAACACACTGTCAGCCACGTATTTATTAATTCATTTTATAGTGTTTAGTTCTGCTTTTGTACTGGCACTATACTGGGGCAGCTGTATACCCTTTCAACACCTTATTTTCTACATTTACATTTGTATTAAATGGACACTTTATCATGACTGTCACTTGTTTTACAGAAAGCAAATTATTTGTCATTCTCCAGTGCAGAGCCTTTACTTTTATTTATACAGCCGCTTTATTTCATTTGAGTTTGTTTGTTCAAGGTTTTCAAAATGTGATGAAGGTTCGCAAAACTAAAAGAGAGCTTTCTTGAAAGCCACATGTTTAAGCTCTCAAATACTTTTTGAATTTTGTTTCTATCTACTACAGAGGCCGAGATAGCAGCTTTTTTGTAAACCTTAACACTTCAGAAAACCTCAGGATCTGGGGGCCCTTCTGAAAATGGCCCTCAGAATTGTGTTTTTTCCTATTGAAGGATTTCTGCAATTGAGAAATATATTATTTTTGTTGTTATAATAATAATAATAATAATAATACATAGTAATACAAAACTATCTGTTCAAAATTCTATCTGTTTTTGTGTGTGTGTGTGTGTGTGTGTTTGTGGGGGGGGGGGGGGGGGTGGAGAGGTGCTCGCCCGGGGAGTAATTTGGTCTAGAACCGCCACTGTAGAGGAGCATCTGTGTCGGATCTGTGTGTGTCTGTCAAGGGACAGAATGAGCATGAGGAGAGAGGCTGTAGTGATCACAAGGGGGAAACAATACAAAGGAGCGAACGACTTCCAGTCTAAAAAGTGAGAGACATTGTTCAGAATTAGAAAATTTGAGCCCAAGTCGCTATGTTGTAAAGAATAAAAGCTTGAAAAGATTGATTGGTTTGTGGATCTGTCGCCTGTGATAAAATGTAAGGAGTTAAAGAGCTCAAATCTTTCAGTTTTAATGACTCAGTGTGAATAAACTTTACAAGCGAAATCTGAGATTCAATTTAGTAAATACTATCACCAAAATCTAAACCAAAGCTCTTAAAGTGAAGAGTTGAAGGTTGGGCCCTGTCACTATGGTTTTTAAGAACTGATATTCTCCCGACACACAGGCACCTTGGTAAACAAAAAAGGTAAAAGCTTCTATGTGGGGTGCTTGGACTGCTAGGCCATTAGTGCTTGTACTTATTCAGTTTTGTCATGCAAAGTGTGGTTTAAAAGAAGCTAAACTCCACGCACACACTGAGAAAAAACAAGTACAGTGTTTAAATAGTCACTTTCAAATCCTGTAAAGGTATAAAGCTGTGGGTGTAATGTTTCTCTCTCTCTCTCTCTTTTCCTCTCTCAGGTGTGCTCAGCCTACCTGAAGGTCTGACTCTTCACAGAGACCAGCAACAGCAACAGCAGCAGCAGCGAGCAGGAAAGAGCGCAGAGGGAAACGCCTACAGTCAGTCTGAGCTGCGTTCAGTCGAGCAGTGTTTGTTGGCTACAAGAGTGGGCAGCATTTCTGAGCTCAGTGAGTCCTATTTGTGTCTGTGCATGTGTGTGTGTGCATGCATGTGTTTATTTGTGTTTGGGAGTGTGTGGGAAAAGTCTGGCTGCACTTTAGAGGACCATGGTAGATCCCTTTCTCACACCACCAGCCAGTGTGCGCTCACCTGTTACCTTCAGGTCTCAGTAACTCGGACCATATTGTGCTCTTAAACAGGTCTGAACGAGGACGGTAGAGTGTCTGGTTAAAGTGTCCCCAATGTTTTGTCTCCTCAGCTGTACATTGTCTAAGTCTCTGAAATCCCCTTCAACACAGCGTTATGTTGACTATGATTTTTTTTTTCTTGTTCTTTGTCATAGGTCTTGAGATTTATTAAGTTGTAACTCGCAACATAATGACTTTATTTTCAAAATAAAATAGCTTGTGTCTGATAATATAATGTCATAATTCTCACAATGAAACAACTTAATACCCAAGAAAAAGTTGTAACATAGTAACTTTTTGGGAAACTAAAAGTCTTAAAATTCTGTTATATAATGACTTTTTTTCTTGTTACATAGTGAATTATTTCTTGTAATATAATGACTTCATTCCTGGTAAATACAGACTTTATTTTTTGTCACCATACAACTTATTTTGGTGACATGACTTTGATCACATTAAATACTGTTAAATTACGACCTTATTTCGGTAGCATACTGACGTTAGTCTTGTCACATAACTTTTTTATAAAGATGTTTTCCTGCTAATGTTATGACTTTATTCTTCCTAAATACCAACAGAGGGTGATTTTTCAGCTATGTTAGCATTGTGGGTCTAGCTGATCTGTCAGGTAATTTAAAACTTTGGCAACATAATGACATAGATCTTGTAAATTTAGACTGTATGTATGAAACATAACGACTGTATTCCAGTAACACGATGACTTTGTTCCAGTGATACAACAACTTTATTCCACTAACATTAAACTTTATTCCGTGAACCTGGTTTTATTATATTAACACTATTCTTTTTTTGATAATATAACAACTTTGTTTGTTACATTAAGACTGCATTCTTGAACTTCTTGCTTCATGTTGATTATTCCTGGTGAAAAATGTCTGTCCAAACTGAAAATTCCAGGCACTCTGACACAATAAAACAAACAAAAATTTTTTTATAAAGACAGATAACGACTGGAAATTAAACCCACATAAGAATATAGAGAAGCAGAAATTGCACCAGATATTCTCATGAACAAATATATGATTCATGGTTATATTTCTTGTATTATTTTCACACTGTGACAAGGTGTTTGATCTATGCCAAGCTTTTAAGAATGAATTCCTCACACTGTTCCAGCCTGTGATTTACACTTCTTATGATCTGCAGGTGTTATAGCTTAAAGTCAGTCATGTGCAGCACCTTCGCTCTGTAAACCCTCCTTACATTCAGCCACAGTTAACCAGCTCAGGGAAAGGGCCAGCTGATAACAGGAAGACAAACACTCAGCATTCACCTCACGAAACAACATGATATACACTGACTGAAACCAGCCAACAGTATCAGTCTGCAGCCGTGATGTGTGCATGTTAACAGGAAGGTGACTGCATGCTAATGATGGGCTCACGTGTTGACCTTGTTGCATCAAATGATCACTCACTGAGAGTGGGGGGACTTCTGGTTGTGCATCAAGCAGGAAAAAAGTTGTATGAAATATTGCAGCCTCTCTTTAATTGTGACTGCTGCATGCAAACATTTTACCTGCGTTAATTAAACAATATGTCTTTCAGAGTTGTTCAGCTCTCTGAACTTTGAATTCCAGCCATAACAACTATTTAGGCTGCCAGTGTGCACAGACATTGGAGGTTATTTAGCTGTCTAATTATTTGACTGTATGTTTTAGTGATTGTTATGACATGCATGTTGTTACGGCTTTGAAAAGACGTTTGTTTTCGACTTTGCTTTAATGTTTGTTTCCACATAAAACCAGCACAATCAGCAACTGGTGAAAATTCACCTGTTGTCGACTGAAATGCTGATCCAGACTGTGGATTCACTTGTGCATTTTGTCACACATGCAAATGAACATCATGCAGTGTAAAAGAAGACACCCCCATAGAGAAACATCGAGAAGTTAATGGCAGCTCTTTATACTCAAGAGTTTAGAGGCTTAAGCCTTAAAATAAGTGTTTTATTGATGTTTGAGTTTCTTTTGTGTGGGCGTCCATGTAATTTTGGTCTCTGATCGTGTATGACTGTGCAATTTTGAAGAAGCAGCACATGGATAATTTGGGTTTGATCAATCTGACAGAAAACTAGCTGTATTTTCAAGTGACACCTGTTATTTTTGGCTTCTGATCAGTTTTTTTTTCTTTTTAATATCATCATATTTTTGGCAACTGATGCTCCAAGCTCATTGCTTGATGTTTCCCCCAGAATTTAATTCTTGGACTGGAAGTCATTGGAGGCAGATATTAAACCATCTGATATGAAGCTGGGATAAATATATAAATGTATTTTCTGTAAAAGCAGCTCTCCAAATTTAGTGACTCCTCATACATCTTCAGTAGCAGAGGGTGATTTCAGCTATGTTAGCATTGTGGGTCTGCTGATCTGTCAGGTAATTTAAAACTTTGTGCGAACAAAAACTTTGTAAATTAAGTTTTTTAAACAATAGATCCTGCTCATTAACATCAGAATTACAGTAACTCACATTATAAGACTCCTCTCAAAGATAATGAAAAAAAGATTTAACCCTCAGATCCTAGTATGTCTGTTTTGAGGACACTCGTTGTTTTTAATCTTCATTGTTTTGAGCTGATAGCCCATTTTTTAAATATCAAGGCATCAGATTTGGCCAAAGTTATTATTTTTATTAATATAAAAACCAAACCGAAACAAATAAACAAACAAACAACAACAACAACAAAAAAACATGTTGCTTATAAAACTCTATTCAAAGTGTTTAAGGCGCTATTTCATCCACTAAACATCATCAGAATTCAATGAAACTATTCATGCCACTATGGAAGTCTGAGAGTGGGCTACATGTGTAAGGAAAAGTTTGTGTGCTCCTAGGTGTACGGTGCAAATCTGTGTCTATGTTTATAACTGGACATGCTGTGAGGGTTAGTCTTTACAGTTAATAATAGGAAGTCCAAGTCCTGCAGCCTGGGACTAAGGGAGGGGGACATATTGGCAATATGGACTTTCCCCTCACTTCATAGAAAGTGGAAAGACATGCATGAGGATACACGCATCCTTCGAATCACTAGGTAAAAAAATATATGTTATCTCAAATATGCAGTAAATTTATATATGTGCATAATCAGCGTAGTCGCAGTGATATTTGGTTAGCGGTTGAAAAGCACTTGTGAATGATTCCTATTTCCTACATATATCCTCTGGTTCTATATGCCTACCTATAAAATAAACTTACCATGAACAAATAAATTCACCCACATATGATTTGGTCAAGGATGAGGCTCGAGAAAAGGAGGTAAAACTGGTGTCTGTTTTGCTCCAATAGGACGCTTTCTCAATGAATTAAAGTCTTGTGGCGTGGTGTACAATAACTGGCATTAAAAGGATGTGTTATTGAATTCTTTATTTATATTTTTTTATTTGTCAGGGTTGAAGTTGTTGAAGAGATTTATAGTAAGAAAATTGTAATTTTATTAACACTTATCTGCATGTCCAATTTCTGGACATACTGGCCTCTACCATGCTTAAAATAACGAGGAACTGAGGGTACAGAAATATCCAACTGCTGAAGAGTCTGTTCATGTGCACACTCTGTCTTTGGTCCAGTGTGGCGTGGCATGGAGGCTACTCTTGTCACAGTAGCTCTGCTGAGGCGTTATTGAAACCCAGGTGGCTTTGATAGCACCCCTCAGCTGGTCTGTATTTTTGGATCGACTGTTTCTCATCTTCCTCTTGACAAATGTCCCAAATTCTCTGTGGGCAAACTATTTGGTAGGAGTTCTGGCACCGAATGCCTAGTGGTCTGTGTGCATGCTAAATGTGTAAAGGCTGCAGTGCTTGTTGCAGCAGTCGGTAGTTCAACTCCCAACCAAAAGCAACAACTTTCTATTCCCTAAATTTCACGTCTCTCTGCAGTTTTCATGAAATAAGGGAAAAATATGCCTCAAAAGAACTAAAAGCTTCCTGTTTGGCAGATAGATGCATGAACGGCTCTAAAACCTCCCGGTAGACAGCTGGCCAATAAAGCACAGTAATGTTGAGGTTAGCAAACTATAGGAGTTTTGGCACTGTTTGGGGGTTGCAAGTCCTAATAGTAACCTACAGCTGGTCTGGATATGAGAATGTGTCTCACCCCCTCTTCAGACAAATATCCAGACCCTCTATGGGGTTCAGCTAAGGCAAGATGGCTGGACTATCAAGCACAATAATATCACAGTCTGAGTTTCAGCGCTGTGGCAGATACAAGGTCCTGCTAGAGAAGGAAGTCTGGATCTCTGTAAAAACTTTTCAGCAGATGAAACATGAAGATCTCTAAAGTAAAGTGACCAGATTTCTGTAATGGAATACTACTTATTAGCAGCGCACCCCCCCCCCCCGTAAAAACTCAGGACGGCACGTAACATGCTTACTTGTGCTTCCTACCTACTCAGCTGCCGTAATAATCGTTGTTCTAATCAGTGGCGGCTGCTGGTCTTTCAAGGAGGGGAAGCTCATTTTTCTGGCCTACATCATAATTGTATTTGTTTATTAGTATGTAACAGAACAGCGTCGCCAAACACAACGGCAGTCGTTTTTAACAAAGACAAAAGTCGCTGAGGATCGGTAAAGTCTCTGGAGCAGTTAAGAACAACGGAATGAATGACTTGGAAAATGCTCTGGTAGATGTTTTATTCTTCAAGATCGCTGATTCGCTTGTTTAGCTGTCAATCAAAAAAGGATTTCGCCTCAGACAGCTCATCCAATCATGAATGCAGAAGCTTGGAGTCCGGGAGAAAGACGGGACCGCCCTCTCGCCATAGAACTCCAGTGAAGCTGGGCTTCCATTGGGCGGGACAAAGCCCAGCATTTATCCAATGAGCGTCTAGTTTCGCTGCTGGAACAACCCACTTTAAGCTTCCACATTGAAGTCAGCAGAAGCCCAGCGTCCGACTGTTTGAAGCGCTGAGGCGCTGCGAGGATGAATGAGAACGAAGTTATGCCGGTTACCTGTGATTATCAGCTTCTTATCACAGTGTCTGAACAAAAGATGAAGGCTTTCTAGTGCGTATTTAGTTAATGAAATGTACACACAGCAGTACGTATTTCACCACTTTTTCTTTTTTTGGGGGGGTGACATTTTAAGGGAAGCCGAGCTTCCCTTGCAGTCTTAGAGCAATCGCCACTGGTTCTAATCTACACGCAACATTTTTGTTCTCATTCTTTAAATGCCTGAATCGGGAACATTTCCAGGGACAATTCAGCCGGGGACAGGTCATCCAATACAGGGACTGTCCCCAGAAATCGCGGATGTCTGGTCACCTTACTCTTAAGTCTCCTGGTAGACTTTCGGCTGTGTCGACTCTTGACTCGATAAAACACAGTAGACCAACAGCAGCAGATGGCGTGGCACCCCAAACCATCACAGACTGTGAAAACTTCACGCTGGACTTCAAGCTCCTTGGATTCTGAGCCTCTCTGATCTTCATCTAGACTCTGGGACCTTGATTTCCAAGTGAGATCCTTAATTAACCTTCATCTGAAAACAAAACTTTGGACCTTTGAGCAATCGTCCAGTTTTCTTCAGCTTAGTCCAGATGAGACTCTTAGGCTGTTGCCTCTGGTTCAAGAGTGTCTCGACAGCAGGACTGTGACAGCTGTAGTCTCTAGTCCGCCCCCTTGAAGTCCTGTTTATGTCAGGGATACTCTTTTATTTTTGTAAGGTTTATTCATATTGAAACTGCATGCCTTCATTGGCTGATGAGAAAACCTTTATTGATAAGTCTTGGTATTGCCCTGCTCTATCTGTGAATCAGTTTATCCTAATCCCACCAATTTGTGTGTCATTAAAGTGTCGAAGAAAGAAACTTTGATGAACTGCAACCACTCAGTGAAAAATAATTTGGGCTTAAAACTTTGACGAGTTTTCCAAAAGTTAATTAAAGGTCTGTCAACTCTAAATGTTCCCATTATTGAAAGAAAGAGTCTAAATACTATCTGGATGACTGTGGTCTGGTATCAGTGAGGCTTTAGGAGTCAGTTTTACACAACAATATCTTTTCAGCATGACTAAAGATATTAGTGTTTTTGTTTTAGTCTATTTTCTTGTCCACTCTTGCAAAACAGTTCCTAAACTCTGTACGCAGCTTTTGTCAAAGGTTTTCTTTTCTGCTTTTGGAGTAAACCTGACAAAATTTTATCACACAACAAATCTGTCATGAAAAGCTGTTTTGCAAACCACTGAGAAACGAACGTCATGTTTTCCTGTTTGAGATGATCAGATAGAATCACACAGTCAAGATGCTCATTGGAAGTAATGAGTTGTTTTCCGTTCCAGAAAATCCATCTGAGCTGCAGGGATGTCTTAAAAGAGAAATACACACAAGCACAGGTTGTTTCTTGGTATGCATGGAAATCAGAGTGTAACAATGCATTTTAATCAGGATATGATATGTATTATGATACATGGATGAGGATTTGTTAAATGGATGGATGGCCTTCATTTAAACTTGGAATGTAAACCAATTAAAGCAAGAAAATTCTAGTGGCTGGTGAAGAAAACTTAGAATCTGACTCCCCAAACTCATAATTCAAGAGGTTCATGATGTTCTACAACATTTACAGAATCATCTTTAGGACCGACCTGTAACCAGACATCAGTAAGTGCTGTTAATGACAGATGATCAGGGCACCTAATGAGAAGAAAAATGGGATTACAAGATTGAAGTAATCATTTTGAGAGGCACAGCCACTCTGATTGGACACGTCTTTTTCAATTAAGCCCAATGATGCCATGATATCTTAACCACTGGATGAGTTTGGCACTCTATGTTGATACCACACCTCAATAGGTGAGCCATGAAATTGGACATGTTTTCATAGTAAAGACAGTATTGCAGAGAACAAAGGATGCAAACCATGTGGGCACATCTTTGAGCTTTTCGGTAGACTTCCACCACCCTGTGTGATCCAATTCAACTCTGTGCCACCTTGTCTGTCAACAACCACTGGCTGCATCTTTAGAGTGCAGCAGAGAGCAGTGCCTACAAACAGCAAGAGTCAGAAGAACAACGATTTCCTACTCTAAATATGGACTCAGTGGTTTTGTACCTCCATGATGAACCCTGAAAACCTCTGATCCGTTGACTCCAGACCCGGTCCTGCTCACTGGGGCTGTCATATCAGATCATATGTTTGAATTTTGGGTAGAACCCTGAACATCATCATGTCCCTCTGGATCGCTGCTGCAGATGTTTGGCTGCCGTGGACCTGTTAGCTTTCCAGCTGCTTCATCTACGTGGCTCAGTCTACCCCCAGTCCATCTCTCGCTTTCTCCATCTCCCTCTCTAAACCCAGCTCAGTCTCAGCAGATGACTGTCTAACATGAGTCTGGTTCTGCTCGAGGTTTCTGCCTGTTAAAGGAAGTTGATAAATGCAATAAAGTGTTTCACTTATGTGGTTGAAGATGGGATGGGAGTGGGTCTGATCTTAGAGCATGGAGCTCAGCCTGATCCCATCTTTACACTGGGTCTTTGCACAGAGAGGATGGTTAGGTCATCTTTTTGTTAAGGGTCTGCAGATTACACTTGTTGTAAATTGGCACTATATAAATAAGATTGATTGATTCAGTGGTTGGTGCACAATAATAGATATGTTTACAATGAAATGATGATCACCATGGTAGCAGGAAACAAGAGTCAATTATAGCATTTCTCTCTCCTTTCCTGCACAGCAGGTTGACATTGAAGTCTGTCTGTTAGCATGTGATCAAATGAATTTTTGTGTAAGTGGTTTGAACCTAAAAGTTTTTTTTTTTTTAAAGGTAGCATTCAAATGTCATTTTTGGCAAATTTTACAGCCCTGGTTGTTTTATTTTGAAAATTTACTGGATGTTTCATGTTTCGGTGACTTTCTTTAGTGTATCAAGACTCATATTGTATCAGCCTCACATTCTGTTTACATCTTGTTACTGGTGGACTGAGAAAATAAAAATTGATGCATCGATGTAATGAATGAATCATTACACCCCCACATGGAAATATTATAAAAATAAAACTCACTAAAAAAAAAAGCATCTTTCCTGTTGTCAAAGCATCTTGATGTGACAAGAAGGCGGCAAAATATTTTCAGAGTGTTCAGTTTAAACATTTTTGATCAGAGCAAACAAGGAGCTCGTCCCCCTCACTTTGTGTTTCCTCTGCATGAAGACAGGGGGAATACAGCACGAAGGCGAATCACTGTCAGCTGTCCATGTCATATTGATGAGGTCAAGCAGGGACTGATTGTGTTGTGTTGACTCTGCAAACACAGTGAAAGACAACAGAGCGGCTGAGGGATGATAGCAGAGCTCAGTGGAGTGGTTATGTTATCAGCCTGGAGAGGAATTCTGTAAATAACTGAGGGATTTGCAAACAGCTCAAGCTGAAAAAGAAATGAATAATTGAGAAAAGGAGAATAGCCTGCAATGATTGCACTATCAGGCTGTTACACGGGGGACAGGAAAGAGAGTGAGATAGCAAACGGACAAAGAAAAACAGACAGGGAGGCATGAGAGAAAGATTTTAACATCATCACTTCACTGCAGTAAAGGAACATTGGCTTCTCCAGCCAAGTTCGAATTTGCATCCTACAGGCTGACAGTTTTTCTGCGATGACATTTGGGCTCCATTTTGGAGGTTTTCCACTGATTTACCTCTTTGTGTTTTCTTATTTTCTCCTCTGCCAAAATGCCAAATTAGCATTTCCATAATGACAGCCCTGCAAATACAGCAATCATGGGGCGGAGGCTCCCAGTGTCGTCATCATGCTGCCAGTCAAACTGGAAAAATCCTCCCTGAAATATTGGATCCTCACTGTCTGGTTTGCGCAATTAAGAATGAACTTTGCCAGGTTTAGTCTTACGGCATGCGTGTGTTCATATAAATCTATACAACTGGAGTAAGTTAAACCTCAATCTGCTCTGAACCCCCACAGTTATACTGTGAAGCAATAGACATGAGAAAATCACACTTATTGTTGGATTTACTCTAATTTCTGGACTCTGAAATTGAAGCTGCAGGCTGTGTTGGTTGTTATTCTTCTGAAGTCACCCTGAAAATGTGAGTTAATTTGAGAACTTCTGTACCAACAACATTCACATCAAAAGAAAGCAAAGGTCTCTTTAGTGGAGCTGTTCCTTTTTTTGTGGTGTGCATTGTCCTTCCTGAAATTTCTTATCTGCTTCAGATTTTACTGCAACATCTCCATCAGGAACACTAAAAGCTTTGTTCGTTTGAACCAAAGTGAAAGCATCTCGGCCACAGGCGACCAGTAAATGTATCTGTGACTGTGATGTTGGCAGCAGCTGCCCTTCACTTTTATTCATCCAAACACAAAGAAGGGCCAGTCACTGTGTATTTATTTTTCTATAAAAGCTGAAGTATAATTGCTCCATCATAAACAGGGCTTAATTTCTAAAGAGCATGCTTTCTGTCCCTCCATTTAACATTTAACATCTTTCACTTGCTGAAATAATGAGCCGTTTGAATGCAGCAGCGCTCTCTGACCTTAAAGGTGTTTACTTACAGAAATCCCTTCACAGTCAGAGCAGTTTATACTCCAAAAACAGCAGATTTTTTTTCCTACCTAATTTTAATAATAAAGACTGAGCATGATCCCCTCTCCTAAAGGCAAACACTGTGAAACCTGAGGAGCAGCATCCTGTGTGTCCTCCACCTCTCCTCCTCTTGTAAGCAAACAGAATTAATTACCCTGGAAGAGTTATCGATTAAAAGCTTGAGTCTTGTAATGAAAAGAGTATTGACATTAAGCTTATCAGACGTCTGTACCTCTGTGCATCCTCTTTTTTCTTGTCAGCGTCTTAGCTTTTAGGTCGATAATGGTCACTAAAAACAGCCAGGTAATCTTTTTTCCCTGCAGTTATTTCTGTGTACGCCTGATGAAGGAGCAGCAGTTATATCACCTCATGAGTTAATCTGCTGCTGCTGCTGCTTCACTGTTGCACTCACCAGTTTCCTTCTCTAAATGTCAGAGGTCAGAATGAATAAGAAATGAGAATCAGCTTGATACTGACTGATTTATTTCACCTGTACCCACATTGAGGAGGTGATTGTGTAACTTAAATGGTTTATAATGTTGGTGCGATGCTAAGAGGAGCAACAGATAACGCAAAGAGAAACTGCAGAGCCAAAAATTGAAAAGTAGGTGCATGTTTATTTTTTATACCTATGTAACGTAACAACAAATTCTTTGTCATTCAGGATAACATTAAGAACTGAAGCAACATGCAATCAATACAAGCCCTCTCTTCACTATGATTTCCTGCTTCCCTGTAATCTGAGTCCACCATCATTTAACCTTTGCTGCAGTACTGGAGTCTCAGTGTGTGTTTCTATTGATGTGGAGTAGGGCTGTGGTTAAGTCCCATATTGACCTGGGACACTGGCCAGGTGTATATAAGCTCACTCCCAGGGCCTAGCGAAATCCCGCCCACCAGTGACCTGCAAGAAGACTAATTGTAAGGACGTCTAGTCCAGGTTCCCACTTTAAAGAACGGAAGGTCCACAGGAATTATCATTTTGACAAGCTTCACTGGTTGCAGATTTGGGTTACAGCTTCATCAAGTGTAACTAAGACTGATCTGAGACTGTTAATGGATATATAGCCGTCCTCGTTTCCAAACCTTCTGCTTACATCTTGTTGACCTGAAGGAGAGTCCATGTAGAGTAATGACAAAGCACGACATATTTTGGGAGCCTGGGTGATTTTAGACAGATGTAGAAGGTCCTTGTTTAATGATGTTTCAGAGGCCCATGGCTCCAGAAATCTAGCACCAAATTATCCAAGGTATTTGAGTGACACAGCTCCACAACCCTCAAGGATGACATAAAGAAATTCACCCTAACACAAACACAGAACCTGTAAAAGAAAACCAATAAGGCTCTTTGCAAAAATGGGAGGACCATCACCTCTTTTACTGTGTGGACGGATACCTCGTCCAGCGACACTTTAAAAAACACAGACTATTCCTTAGAGCTGGAATAGGAGGTGGTTGGTTCTGTGATGATATTTCTTGCATGTTCATTCAGGCCAGCACATTCTCCCACCAGCTCAGCCTCGCTCTTCCCAGAGGACGGCTGGGAGATGGGTTGTTTTATTGCATGAATGCTCCTCCCTGACTGGGGCGCCCTTTTCACACTCGCCTCGCACATTGTCCGAGCTTAATGGAATCTTGGCAAGCACCAAATAGGACAATTCTGATGTTAAACAAACACTTTAGTCTGGGGGATGGCTGTTTGTTCCTGCTCTGTATTGTACATTGTATTGGACACACATTTAGGACAGCTCATTTAGGCCGGGGAACCAAGTGCCATCATGTGCTATTTCCTTTCTTTGCCTTGAATAGTATTAAATCGAGCAGAACAGTATGAGACGGAGTTTCTTTCTAGATCAACCATGCTTCAGAGTTTTATTGTATTTCCTCACAGTGCACGGGGTCTAGACAGGAAGAGGAGGCGACAGAGACCTGTCCTGTAATATAACTGAGTATTTTTCATCACACTCAGTCATACCAAATTCATTAAGTTGTCCCCAAGAGGGCGGTATTGTGACTGTCTTTGCTAAAAAATATATAAAAAACTGCCATCTTAAGTTTTTTTTTATTTTGCTGCTCTTAAAACTGATTTTCAACATCTGAAAATGCTCATCCAAAAAGTTTCCCTCAAACCAACCCTGAGAATCTTCAAAATTTTATTAGCAGTCATTTCTCAAGCTCTGATTCTCTTAGTGCTCAACCAGATGACCTTAAAGTACTCAGAAATTATGCAGAGGAAATAGCTGAGAGTGTCTAATGTTTATCCATAAATATTCATTCTCCACAGTGCAGTCCTGAGCATGCTGATTCTCCCTCACTCCCTCTGTGAGCTGCACAGAAAGGACTGGGATGAACCTTGTCTTTTTCCTGATTGTAGCGCTGGGAACGTCTTGATTTCCCCTGACAGAGGAGCTCAGAGGGAGCTGCTGGGATAACTATGATCCCTGACGGTTTTTAAAGGCTGTATGAATATCCTCGTCTTTTGCCCTTGAAGTCCTCACACGTGCGTTCTTCCTCATCATGTGTTTCCCTCTCTTATCTGTGTGTAGGTGATTTGGTGTCCAGGGCCATGCACTACCTTCAGCCGCTGTACATGAAAAACCATAACAATGGAACGCCGATCCATCACAAGAGCGGTGTGATCCAGTGGGCCCCCGAGGCGATCTACACGCTGTGTTACTTCATGCACTGCCCGCAAGTGGAGTGGGAGAACCCCAATGTGGAGCCATCCAAGGTCACACTACAAACAGAGAGGTGAGTGTCAAAGTGTCCATAGAGAGTATAGAGAGTTTGAAATCCTCTGTCACTCAAACAAACAGACTAAGGAAAGTTTATTAAAGGACTCAAAATAGTAGTTCACATCGATCTTTCTTGATTCTTACTGACCTGGAACCTGTATATGGCTTTAAAACTGACACAACCACTTGTAAGAAAAAAGTCCATTTTGTTTATCTACTATATCTGCTTTCTTAAAGGGCAGTGTCATGCTTTTCCTTATTTAAAATGAAAACTGTAACTTTACAAAGTTTGGTGTCCATACTAGACGTATGCAAAACTTCGAATCACAAGGAAAACATATTTTATCATAATCTAAGAAAGTAGATGTAAACTGCTCAAACACACAGTTTATGTGCGAGACTTACTAAATTCTGATGAAAGAATTCTAGACTCTCCTTACTGGTTGATGTGCATCTGGCAAAGCGGAACGGCCTGCCTCCAACAGCCTGTGAAGTGACACCCACAGCGAAGCGGGATAACCATATAATATAATATAATATAATATAATATAATATAATATAATATAATGTAACGTAATGTAACGTAACGTAACGTAACGTAACGTAACGTAACGTAACGTTACGTTACGTTATGTTACGTTACGTTACGTTATGTTACGTTATGTTATGTTACGTTATGTTATGTTATGTTATGTTATATTATATTAAAGCTTTAAAAGAGGTATCAGACGGGAAATGTAGAGTTTTAAAAAAATGCATGATACCCCCTCTTAAAGGCTTTTTGGAGCATCTAACTTAACCATTTTGGACAACTGCTAGTGTTGATTTCAGTCTAAAAATAGTTTCTATGATATTGGACTGTTCATAATAGTAAACACACACACACAGGTCCACACAGTGTAGGATGATTGTGTACAATATAGACTGTAATAGTATGATCTGATAGTATATAATAGGATACTATAATATAATATGATTTGATCCATGGGCACCATACCTTATCCTGTTCTCGTTCACTCTTAACTCAGAGACATGGAGCTGCAGCTGTAGGCTAAAATTGCTAAAAATGTCCTTGTAAGATATGATACAATATAACACATAAAAGACACAATACTTAACAAGTTACAATTTTATGTGACCTTGTGTCAAAATGTGTGTTTATGGGCGGTCAAAGCCAGGGGCAGGAAGAACAAGCCTACCTTCTGTTTTATTTTCAAACATTAGTATCCAGGGCGAGGAGAGCAGCAGCAAAGAGCCTGTGGGTAAAGCTGCTGTATACCTACCTTGTACCTCTGCTAACCTGAAATGAAATGGGAGAACAAAAGGGGGAGGTGGTGTAACAGGTGCAATATAATAATAAAAAATGTCGCCATCTTCAAATAGATCATTTTTACTGGCACCTCAGATTACATTTGAAACATGTTCTCATTTTTATTGAAGACTAAAAGAAGATGATAGAAATGTCTGGCATTGATGGAACTATCAGACCCCTTAACCTCATTCTGTACTGTGGAATGGTAAAAGTATAATAACCTCAATGTTCGCTGGGATCGTAATAAAACCATACAAGTGGAAATTGTCTATGGTTACCCACAATTTACCCTCCTGCGTCTGCCCACCTTCTCCTCACCTCACTTATCACTTTATAGACACAGTGCAGAGGTAATACTCTTCCTGTAGAGAGGATCACTGTGCTGTAACTGAACACTTCTGGAGACTTTAATGATATTTCTGTGTCTCTCTGCTCGACCTTGAAATGGCACACCAGATGTGTTCATCTGGAGGGAAAGTACAGTTTTATAAAAGCGAATTGTCCACATGTTGGCTCCTTGTTCGAGCCCTTTGGGCGACCCGTACTGTGGCGGGAAGGGGGCTGCTGAAGTGGGTGTTTACCCACATGTGCTCCAACGTTATTCATAATTAAAGTCAGTATCGGGGCATTTTGAGCTCACAGCTGCAGCTCTGTGTTGCCGAGTTATGTGTGAATGAGATCAGGACCAAGCACAGTTTCCATGGTGTTAACTCACTTTAACCTGCTTCCTGTACACATTTAATAAAAGCTCAGGAGCTTTTTTCTTTATACTTTATGAGCATTTGTACCTGGACGTGTTCAGTGTTTCCGTATCAGCTTGGTGGAAAAACTGACCAGTGCTGACAGCTGAGGCTGAAAGAAACACTCCTGCTGCAGAAATGTTTGACTCTGGTGGAAAGAGTTATCAGCCAATGAGCTTCAACTTGTTTTTTCTTTCACTTTCATCACCATCTATAACAAGGATCACATCTGAGCATGTTTGTTTCACACATATTCAAAGACATTATCTGAGCCAAGCTCAGAGGAAGCCCAGTGTTTGCACTCACCTCCTCAGGAATGTCTTCACTTTATTACAATTCATGAACAGGGTTTCTGCACGGAAACAGAGAGACCTTGAACTCCTGGTGAACTAGGGTTTCCATAGGAGGAGCGTGTTGCTGGTTTGCGTTCCACGGTGTTGTGCGCTGGCGTAATTAATTCAGCGGGACTCTTAGCGTCACGTGGTTGCAGGTCAGCCTCCTTTGAAGTTAGTAAAACACAAGGTTTGCATTTCTAAGCAGATCAAACTCTTATTAAAGATCCTCGCTTTAAGTCAGAGGAGCATTGATGAGTGGGTAATGAACACTGAGAGACAGATGTGGGCTGAGCACGTGTCAAGGACTCTCCAGGCATCAAGGCCTCCCTTGTGATGAATTGATCAGATGTGTATTGAATCCCTGAGGAGTGGACTGTGTCTCCTCACGGCAATGTGACAGCTCAATGAAAAAACACATGGACAGCTTATTCATTAACAGCAATTAGTATAAAAAATGTACAAAGCGCTACGCTATGAATACGTGGATGAAAACTCAGTGGTCTAAGCAAAATATAAAAACGATGAATAAAAGACAGGACATAAACCAACAAATGGCCCAGGGTGGAGGGATTTGACTGGAAGCTCAAAATATTTGCTGTTGTTTTGTTTGTTTTTTTATCACTTTTAAATAAAGAAATACACTTAAGTCAGACTCTGCACATATATACACTTTTTGATTTTTGGAAGATTATTAAAGAAGAAATTCAATGAATGATTTGTGATGCAATAAACTAAAGTAAATCATAAAAGGTCTGTATATATTGTCAAACAAGTCAATGAGAAATACACAGATATTGGATTGATTGTCAATTTCATCAGTGTTCAAGCAGGCAGAGACTCTCCATCAGCATTTTCTCTGATTAGTTAAGCTTCAAGTAGCAGATGTGAGGCTTCCAATGGCAGATTACTTTGTGTTTTGTTTTGTTTAGTCTGAATAATACTGAATTTGCCTGTTTTTATTGTTTTTTGGGAAGTTGTTACGGACTGTATTTGAGGGTACACAGCAACAGAAAGCTGCAACATGTAACACTGGATGCTTGAAGGTTTATTAGCAAACAGCCACTGAAAAAAAGGCTTCAGAAAATCACTTGCTACTTATTTATTGAGTTCATTTATTCATTCATTCAAATATCTTTTAACCTCCTTTTATCCAAATAGAAACTCATTTGAAATCATCAACATAAAACATGACAAGGTTCATTGGTTTCCCTTCTTACCCTTAACTCCAAAACATGACCCTCATCACACCCTTATGAGCACCTATTCATGTACATAAAGTCCTCCTGACTCTGTACAACACGCTTTATAACATCATAACAGCTGTTATATCCTTCTTAACACCCTTCGTAACATCTTTATAGGACCCTTTAAAACATTTTTTATCAAGTCTTCGTTAAACTCTTCTTAGCACCCTTCATTACAGTCTTCATAACGCCCTTCATAAAACCCACCATTATGCCCTTTGTAACTCATGACGAGGGCTGTCTCACTAAACAAGCTGCAGGTTTGCAGTTGATGTTAATTATTTGTAATACCTGCACAAATAAACATTAAATAAATGTTTTAAAATTCATAATGTCAAGAATTTAAAAGGTTTAACTTGTGGCGTTGAAATTCCTGCGAATGATAAAATGTTTTCTGCAGCCTTATAGCTGGACGTGTGGATGCATTTTGCATTTGGTGCTTGTGACGTTTTATTGTGGGTATTTATATCCATAACGTGCTGTCAGAATAGTAGCAAAGGTCAAATGTGACTTCATGCATATGTATTTTAATGCATATGGATTACGTGTGGCTGCAATAAAGACTGATGCAGGAAGAGAGAGACCAGGGAAATGAAGGACTATATGATTTATTGATACTCATAGCAGCACGCAGAACATCTAAGAACATAAAAAAAATCCTGCAGATCCGTTTTTCTACTTAGTATCATCTCTTAATGCGACTGTTTTCTGCTGTGTTATCGTATTTTGCTGCAGTGTTAGTTTGCAAAACAGCATTTACTCCTTGCATCCATTTCAGAGCATAATGAGCTGCTTATGTTAGCGTGCAGTTACCACATTCTGCATCCATCATGTTTAGAGAGAGCTCAGAGATGTTCATGCAAAATAGATAAGGAGCAGAGCAATCGACCCTGTAAAGTGTTACATGATACGTGCAATGCATCATGACTGTTAACGCATTAAAACAGCATGCAGACGATCTTAGGCTGCATTAGGTATATATAGGGGTAGAAGAATGTTGGAAAAATAGCGTTTCATCTTTGTGACCAGCTGAGCATACAACAGCATCCGTGCAGTAAAATAACATCACTCTGCAGACTTTAGGCTTTAATAAGAAAGCCTGTTGAACACAAATCTGCACAGCTGGGTTAGGCTCTGTAAAACTGTATTCACATTTTCTCTCCTTAGCTCTGATCAGTGGTTTAAATCTGAGCTCTGATCTTGCTCAGTTCAGATTTTCTCACATCAAAGTTTCTCTCTGTGACCTGCTGCTTTTGGGTCTTTGATTTAAGCTCCTAGCAGAGTTCATCCTGTCCTCAAACATCACTTACAGTGGGCCAGATCTCCAAAATAACATATGCAAATTCTGTATTAGGTGGATTTTCTCTGCAAGTGCCTGGCACACTAAGTACTTCAGATGACTGAGTTGACTTTGAGTCCCTGACGGCATCAGTGTGCTCCTCTCTCTCCCCCTACAGGCCGTTCATGGTGCTGCCTCCCCTGATGGAGTGGGTGCGTGTGACTGTGGTCCACACAGAGCACAGACGCAGCTTCTTGGTGGACAGTGACGATGTCCGGCAGACTGCCAGGCTGCTGCTGCCTGGGGTGGACTGTGAGCCTCGTCAGCTTCGGTATGGCAGTGAGCAGTGTGCATCCAGCCTCCGTGAAAACTCGTAAAGTTGCATTCAAAGAAAACATTTGCTGCAATCATCCTCTCCGTAGAGTTGTAAAAATACCTCTTGTCAGGTGTTTGTTTGGTGCATTGCAACCATTAAAAACAGTCAGCCCGTGAACACTTTGTGTGCTGTGCCCTTCAGAACGGATGACTGCCTGTGCACCTCGAGGAAACTAGACGCCGCCTCGACTGAAGCAAAGTTCCTGCAGGACCTGGGCTTCCGCATGCTCAGCTGTGGACGCACCGACCTGGTGAAGCAGGCTGTCAACCTGCTGGGGCCTGATGGCATCAACAGCATGAGTGAGCAGGTTAGAGGCACACTCAATAATACACACACTCACACACACACATCCACGTGCACAGCCGGTGGGTCTGTACACTTTCTTTGCTCAGTAAAGCGCAGCTCCTCCACCTCTGAGCAGTGAGCAGACTGAGCAGAGAGGCAGAATGGATATCAAAGTTGATTCTGCCATACGTGCTCCTGCTGCAGCTCTCAGTGAAGGTGCTCTGCATTATATCACAGCTCACACCTCCAGTACAGTAGACCATCAGGGGAATACTGCGAGCTGAACTCATCATTTTAATGGAGAAATCTGCTGGTAGTTCAGGGCTGATCTGAGCAGGAACTTTCCAAACAGCCTGGCTCTCAGAGTTTCTGTCAGAGACTCACTGCTGATGTCCACAAAGGCCCAGAGGAAGTATTGATTCATTTGGTTTCGGATCAATAACACAATAATAATTTCATCAGCCTCAAGGTGCAGAGAGAGAAACTGTCAAGGACACAAGTTTGTTCCAGACAAAAACTGCAGCTCTGCTTTGAGCTTTTTTACTAACAAACTTTAAACGATTCGAGTTCAAAAATGTGTCCAGATAAACGGCACAATCCAACATGACTCATCCTCTTTAAATTAAACTCCATTTAAGTTATATCAGATAGTAAAAATATTCAGGGTTTGGCATCAACTTTTTTTGTACTTTCAATTTGACAACATTTAACTATGGTGTGCTACACTTAACAATTTGCAGATTTACAATGCTTCTACATGTAAATAATCACCATCCACAACCAAAATATGACAATCAACCTATAAGAGTAAAAGATTTAAAAACATCTTTTCTCTGTTTTTATTTCTTCTTCCTTTTTCAGTTTCATCATCAGCTTTTTCTTAAACCTTTTATTCCCAGCCACAGAGCTTTTCCTCTGTCTATCCCCTACGCAATGATGCTGATAAAAACAAGTGAAGATGTTGAAATGCATTATCTTATTTTTACAATGTTGTACCGATTCTTTTATTTTGTCAGCATTAATATTCCTCCCTGTTGGACCTTTCTCTCTCTCTCTGTCTCTCTCTCTCTCTCTCTCTCTCTCTCTCTCTCTCTCTCTCTCTCTCTGTCTCTCTGTGTCTCTCTGAAGTTAATGGATGACCTACAGATACATTTGTTTAAAAAAGTGAGGATATTCAGTGTATATAGTACTTGGGTGAACAAAAAGGAGTTTTTGTGGGTGTATTTTTTAAGACTCTAAAAGCTTGATAACGACTAGAGTCCTTGTATTTTAGTGCAAAATACACCTTTACAAAGGTTAGATGTGAACACCAGTGTTGGTAGAAGTTACCACAATAAATGGCACACTTGACAGTAAAAAAACAGACAGTTTTTTTTTTCTGTCAGGAAACACTTCCTACACCTACAAGACAAAATCAGCAGAGAGATTACCAGGGGGGCTGAATCCACACAAACACAGAATACCTTAAAAATAGCTTCAAACAACTCCACTGCTGTTATTCACCTGTGCTGTTATTGATAACATCTCGCCGGGAGACTAAAACAGGTCATGAAATATTGTTTAGGCATTAATTTACCTGATCCTTTACATCTCTCCAGCAAGAGAAACAGATTTACTGGCAAAATCCAAGAAATACATCAAGTTAGTCGACGGCAAAACAAATGTCCTTTTAGGCCCAATGAAGCTGAAGGTGGAGTGTATCTTATATTTGTGAAACACTTGAATGTGAATGTGATGATGCTCCCCGAATATCTGTGTGTGTGTGTGTGTGTAGGGGATGACGCCGCTGATGTACGCCTGTGTCCGTGGAGACGAGGCCATGGTGCAGATGCTGCTGGATGCAGGAGCGGACATCAACAGCGAGGTCAGTGAGGAAGAAGATTTTACTGTTTTGGTTTTGACTTTCGGTAAATCAAAGTGGCATGGCAGAAAGCGGGACTTATCAGATCAAATTAAACATATTTTCTTTTATGAAATATGAAACTGATCTGCAGTGAGATTTTGAGGTGATACTTAAAAAGGAGAAACCAACATTTTACATGCCAAGGTGGAGAGAAATGGACACGAGAGAGACTGTGACACGATCTAGGAGCCTCGATACATCCAGTTTCTAACACAAAGCGTCTGACAAGGTGGTCTGCAAGGACAACTGTTCTTCTGCCATGAAGGTCTTCATCAGGAGAAGCACGCTGCAAATGTAGAGACACATGCAAAAGTCCAAAACAAATGCAACAGCTGTGAAGTGCTGCGAATAAGAAAAATGATAGGATGTATAAATTTTAAACTATTGCATTAATTGCAAAGTGCTGCAAATTTAAAAACCATGCAAATCCAAAAACACAAACATGAAAAAGCTTATGCAATAAGAGAGATGCTGCAAATCTAGGCATGACAACACATTAGAACCAGGTGAGGAAATGAAGGCAGTGAATGGAGAACCACAGACATTAGACACTATGCAGGCATCTCCTCCCTCTAAAACATGGTTTGAGGTCACACTGATAAATGCAGTGCAGCATTAATTTGGATAACTAAACAACAAGTCACGACTACAATTTACATTTCATTCATTTTATTCCAAATTAGGACACATTATGTTGTTAAAAAGATTATAAAACTGTTTTGAAATGCAAAATAATGTAATTTCAAACATCCCGTTAAGGTGTAGCTGACCCCAGTAAACTGTATAAAGCATAAAGTATGTGATTTTTTTCTTTTTGAAAAATTTATCTTTGAAGTCTCTGGTTTAGTTCATGTGTTGGTGGCACATCAGGTGCTCTTGTTTTGGCTGTTTGCAGCAGGTCTCAGCTGTTGCTCTCATTGTTACTTGTGCATGTGTCTGTGCATTCCCAGCCTGTTTCCCCTGATGAATAATATTCAGACGCTCCAGATCCATCAGTCTTGTGAAGCCTACCACAGTCTGAAAGTTGCAGTTCAGGGATGCTCTGAAAACTATTAAAAAGGAGACGCCAAACACGCCATCCCTCATTTCACCTTCATGTTACGTCAATGTGCTCAATGTGAACAAGCTGGATCATGAGGCGCTGACTGCACTGCTGTGTTTGAATAAACATTGCTGCAGATTAACAATAAAATTTCCTTCTGTTTGAGTTTCAGGGCGTGAAAATATGTCTGAGCGTTTGCCGCTGAGCTGTTTTTCCTCTCAGTTGGATGAAACAGTGATTGAGATCAGCCGACTGAAATAAATCTGAGTCCCTCGCAGAGTCTGCAGAGAATTGAGATGTCATTCAGAGCTGGTTCAGTTAAGGCCTCATGATCCTCACTAATAACTACATGTCCCATCAGCCATTGTGTCTGAGTTAATGCATTCATCAGTCATGATCAAAGCACAGAAGCATAAAGACCAAATCCTGCAAAATTCCTTCAGCTCTACAATGATGAATAAAAACATTCACAGTGAAGGTCTTTGCACATGCACTCAGTCTGTTTTTGCCTGAAATTGTAGCTAATTTAAGAAAAAAAAAAGACCATGTCGTGTCAATTACATTTGAACACTGACTCTGGTGTCTGTGCACATTTTTTAACTGGCACATGTTTTATTCGTTTGTGTGGCTCCTAACCTCAAACTTACTGTAAGATACTGTAAAGTCAACTGTAACTGCTTTGGGGAAACTGGTGGTGTCTTTAGTGTGTGGTTCCACTATCATCCTGAAATCTACCTGGAAATTATCAAGATAATTCTGCTGCTCTTTAATCAGCAGACGAAACTTGACATGCTTTTTTCCATTTTTTTTTAAAGTAGTGTTTTCTTTTTTCAATGAACAACAAAATCAACATCACTGTCAGTCAACGTCATTTTGTAATTCCAGGATTTTTTGCATGGAGTAGAAAAATTAAACATGTGGGACTCAGGGTGTGAAGACATTTAAGAGGGAAATTTCACAGTCTGCAGAGTGCTGGTGGTCACTGCACCACAGATTTAATGAGGGATGTCAGACGAAAATGTTGACGAACAGCTTCACCTCTGGGTGACCTTGAATTCTATATGTGTACATGAACTCTGGTTGTTTTTTCATAGTGAGAACTTTCCATAGATACCAGAGGCCTCATGTATTATCCAAACTGAAAGTGTACTTGCACCGAATATCTGGTGATGGTGTACATCAAAAATAAATAAGGTTTATAAAATCGTGCACAAATTCACACTGTTCCATTTACAAATCACGATCCACCACACACGAGGTTCAGCCTCATGTTCAGCCCGCTACACACCTGCATTTCTCCATGGGTGGAGCATAAGGAATTTTGTGCATAAGGAATATTTATACATGAGGCACCAGGAACCTTTTGAGGAACTGTGCATTTAGGAAGTAGGACAGCAGGGTCTAGTTTTAGCTCATAATTAATTTACACATGAAGTAGCTGTACCTATAGAGCTGGTTCAACATAAACTTCCTCCTTTGTGCAGATCTATAACTCTGGTTTATGACGAGGAAACTGGTTCTTGTTTTGAAATAATGAGTGGTTTACGTTATCATTTACGTTAGGAGAGTTGACACGTTGAAAAACTGAAGTTAAAGTAAGATTGAGTATCATTTGCCCATGCAGATATTAGCAGCTTACCCCGATATCAGATCTGAAGCCCATCTGAAGAGAGAAGAAGCAGGTTCCAAGCTTAACAAGCCCCCAAGAACCTTAAAAAAAAACAAAAACACTAGTTTAAATATTAGCACATTAGTAATTATATATCAGGCCCTCTTTGCTTCCTCACTGGTTCCTCTTTGCTCCCTTACTGGTTCCTCATTGGTTCCTCTCCAGTTCCTCTTTGCTTCCTATTATTTTTCTTTTTCTGGTTTCTCTTTTTTTCCCCTCTGGTTTCTTAAACAGCAGGAAAAATGTGTCTTTGTGCTTCATGTCTCATCATTCATTTAGCTCACAGTTTGTGTGCAGCCTGAGCAGAGATGAACCTCGTTTATGTAGAGTACTGTGGGGGGTCAACCGACAGATTAAGAGGTTAGGATCAGAGTGGAACTAGCGAGAGCAGGACTCTGCAGACTGGGTCAAACCATCACCTTCATTAGGAACCCTGCAGCCACAGGGTTCCTGGTTAATCAGTCCGCTCTCTCCTGCCCTCCTCCACCTCCTGCAGCTGCTTGTCTTGTGCTCTGTAGGCTGTGTTGTCGTGTTAATGGCTTCATATCTCTCTCCCTCACCCCTCTCTCCCACCCCACCCACCTGTGTCCCCCTCCCCAGGTGCCAAACTCAGTGCACAAGCACCCCTCAGTCTTTCCCGAAACGCGGCAGGCGACGCCCCTCACATTCGCTGTGTTACACGGACATGTGCCTGTGGTGCAGGTAGTGACATCCTCTTTCACCTGTGACTCTCATCCTGACCTCTCCTCGTGCTTCAGCTCATGGTCGGTCATCATTGTCATTTAAACCATCGACGCTTCCTGTTGGTGATGATGGAAACATTTCTCCTCCACCTCGAGCTTCCCCCCCTGTCTCTCTTGTATTTTCAGAAATAATCAGGATGTCTTTTCTGTTTACTTTGATTTATCTGTAAGGAGATGATTTATCCGGTCAATATTTACAGCAGGTTTGTCAAACATGGACGCTTCCTGTAATCCTGCAAAAAGATAAATTTATATTCATAGAGTGTGAAATAGAAATGAAATGATCTGATTTTGATCCTTGGATCCTTTGATTCATAACTGAAAATGTTCACACCAGTTTGTTTTTGCTCTAGGGAGATCAGATAAAAGAGAATAAAATCCATTTCAAACCAAAACCATAAAAAGTATCACAAAGAGCGAGTTATTCCTGCTCAGTTCTCCACAACATTTACACTTTGAAAGTAGAGAGGGATCTACATTTTTGTCTTTTTGGTCATTTAACTGGTAAACTTTAGAGATTGTTGAAATTGTTCACACATTTACTAAGTCTTATATTCCTACAGAAAAGATTTCTGACCATGAGTGACAAAAAAGAGATGGGAAAGATTCCTAATCATCATGCACTTGGAGAGAAAAGTAAAACTGTCATGAAAAAAATAAACTCAGAATTTAAATGTAAAAAATCGAGTAGAAATCAGTTTTGAGGAAAGTATTCAAGATTCTTAAAAAAACAATTTTCAGAAGCCAAGGTCATGAAATGAAGGTCCAGCTCTTTTATTCAAGCTGCTGCAGTTTTGTGTTCATCACAGTTTTCAGTGGATCAGAGTCTGAAAAGACATCGACTGTATTTTGATTTTTTTTTAAATACACATCCATGTGATGGGAAAGAGAAGAAAAAGCTGAAGCCAGTAACTTCAATGTTATTGTTAAACTGGAAACTAAACTTCTGCAAACTTCTTTAAAGTAGAGAGCTGCACTGGGATTCGGATCCTGCAGAAACTATTCTAAATATCTCTGTAATGAGCAGTTTAATGTTGCAGTAGGGCGGCTAAAAGCAGGTCCTGGAGAAAGATGTGATGCTCACGAACGAGTCAGTCGTTTGAGCGGCTCCTTTAAGTGTACTGAATTAGAAATGGTTCACAGAGGCGAGTTGTTTGTTTGCAAGCCATTCTCATTCTAAATTATTCCCTCCAATAGAGAATATATTAGTGGGTTGTTTACCCCAGGTTGATTTCTCAAAATTTTATGAATATAACAATAAGCCAGTCTTTTCAATGGTTCTTTGAAAGGAGCGGCTCCTCGAGTCTCCATACAAAGAGCCATAAATCCCATCTCTAGTCCTGGATTTGGCTGCTGCTAACAACAATGGAATAGACTTAAGACATAGAAAAGAATAAGAAAGCAAGGTGAGTCTGCCATTTGGACCAATTTTTCAAGTATTACCAACAGATAAAAATAGAACTGGCTTTTTTTTCAGTGCGTAAAAGTTCTGCTTTCAATCAAGCGGTGACCTTCAGTCTTGAGGAATAGGGCTGAAGTGTGAAAAAATTGAAATGTGGTCAGTATTGACTTGATCAAAGATCTGTCTAATGAAACCGTCTGAGTCTCCTCGACAGAAAAAAAAATGATTTGCTGAAGAGTTCAAATTTGTGCAGGCTCTTTTCACAGACGATATGTAAGAGAGTGCAGGGAAAGTGAGGTTTTTTCATGGGCATGAAAGAGTGTTTTATGCAGAGGTGTGATGACCCCTGATGCTGTGACTGAGGCAAAGTGGAAAACTGTCCTTTGACCGCATCAGTCAAATGTTGACATCCTTTTTGGAGTAATGGATGCTGTATCCTCCACTCATGAAAGAAGAGGGTCCACACAGCTTGCCTTCAGCTCCCAGCCAGAACCCCTGATGGTAAAAGGATCATCAGAGTCCATGTCATGGGTAGCTTTCACATTTAGGCTCCATTAATGCAAACAATATCTACAATGTTGACTTTATTCTCAAAGTATATATTGGAAAAATTATTTCTTCATTTATTATTCCCATCTTTGGCCCTTATAGTCTTCCTTTTTAATCTTATCAACCGAATATAACTGTTTCCCCCGCTCTCTCTCTCTCTTTCATCCTTCCCTCTGCAGCTGCTGCTGGATGCCAAAGCCAACGTGGAGGGCTCCCTGCAGGACGGGATGGAGAACTACACAGAGACCCCGCTGCAGCTGGCAGCAGCTGCAGGTACAGAGCCTCAGCATGACTCCGCCCTCCTCCTCCTCCCGTCACAGTGCACTGAAGCACGCTGACAACACCAGCTGGCCTTCTATAGACAGATGATAATAACACCTGAGAGTCAGCGTGAGGCGAGCACGCGGGATAATGATCAAATGCTCTCCACGCTCTCATCTGTGTGTGAGTGTCACTCTGTGTGTATTTGTGTGTGTGTGTGCGTAAACGCTTTGTTTTTAATACGCAGGGAACTTTGAGCTGGTGAGTCTTTTGCTGGAGCGGGGGGCCGACCCCATGGTGGGGACCATGTACCGAAACGGCATCTCCACAGCACCCCATGGAGACATGAACTCATACAGCTTGGCAGCAGCTCACGGACACAGGTAGGAAGCACACACACTCACACAAACATACACTCTCTCTCCTGTTATGTCATGAATACACAACTCTGGGTGCATACACAGAGGATACACACCCTGCTAATGCAGTTTGTTTGGTGTGTAATCCTGTTTATGCACAAACACAAACTCAGCAGAACTCCTCCATCAAGTTAACCCCTCGTCTGCTGAATCAATTTGTGTCATTAGATCAGATTTTACTTCTGGTTTTTCACTGCAAGTTTATTTCAGAGGTCATAGTCAGACTAAAAGCATCACAACAATCTGATACAGATGAAATAAAGACACCAGTGCAGAGCGTCAACTATACTTGGTGCCTCATGCGGAGTGTTTCCTCCAAACAGTATGATTTGATTCAATACAGTCTGGTACGGTAAACAGCCAACTGTACAGAAGAGCTTCATGCAGGAAGCTGCAGTTCAGACAGACAGTATACGCAACGTCTCTCACATCCATCTGGAGAATAGAAGACATGCTTAAATTTTCAAGCTGTGCATGGCTCTTATCTGAAATATACAGAAAATGATAAGTTGAGGACTCCACTGGCTCTGTATTAGTCACATTTATCCCACAAGCATGAAAAATACAGTATAACTCAAAGCACTGCTGAAATGCTTTTCAAAGCGAAAACCTGTCCAGCGCTCATTGTGGCTTTCACACAATGCTTTTATTCTGAAGTTGTGTCTGAAGCAGTTATTTGAAGTTGCTTGCTCCAAGCCAAACCACAACTCACTTCACTGGCAGGTCATCAGGCTAACATTAGTGTGCCTCCAGCCTCTCACAGTTTAATGTGCATTTACCTATACTGGGGAAAAAGCAGGCTGAGATGTACTGATAAACAGAGTGCCCTGTGGTAGAGTTGGCTTTTGGCCCCTTTACAGTCCTGCAGTGTGAATGTGAAGAGACTTAAAGGACAAATACAACAATTAATGACTTTATCACCTGAATCAGAGGAAAGCAAAGGAACTTCAGGTGTGACAGCACTCTGAGACTCTGATATGTCATAGAGGTCATCTGTTCAATGCCATGATTGATAACCAACTTACCCGGTTGCAGGACATTCAAACTGAGGCAACATGAACCTTATCATGTCGCCTCAGTTGATCAGTCCTGCCAATTCTTCCTCCATGACATCAGGAGGATCAGACCCTACCTGACAAACCACACAGGACAGCCCTTGGTACAGGCTCTTGAAATATCATACAATGACTGTAGCAACTCCTTACTGACAAGCCTTCCTGCATGCACAATCAAACCTCTGCAGATGGTCCAGAACAGTTAGTCCAGTTTCAGCAGCACATGTGACTCTGCAGTTCATTTCTCTCAACTGGCCTTTATTATTCTTATTCTTATTTATTTATTTATTTATTTATTTATTTATTTATTTATTTATTCATTATTATGATCATCAATAATAATAATAATAATAAATTTATTAAATACAATAATTTAATATAATAATAACAATAATAATAATAATAATTTTTATTATTATTATTATTATTATTATTATTTATCCATTTATTATTTATTTTTGATATTATTTTTAATGATTATTGTAGTCATTGTTATTATTTTTGGTCTGAGTGGATGAGTATTAAATATCTTTTAAGGAATTTAGATATTGCAACATTAAAAAACTGTTTTTGATGTCTGATACTTTTATTGTTTTATGAATGTTTGTTTAATTTTAAGTTTGGGTGCATGTTGTCTTTGATTGGTCTTTGTTGTCTTCATTTCATTGCAGAGAGTTTAACACTAAACATATTAAAATGTTAAATCTATAAATCCACACTGTCTCTATGTCTGCAGCCTCTTGAGATAAACCCGAGCACATTAGCATAAAATTAAATGTTTTTGTCCTGAAGATATTTTTCTATTTGCTTATACGCAGTAAGAATTTTTTATCTACCATAATTGCTCATTAAAAGAGAGCTTTATGCAGCAGAAACAATTAAAGCAGGGAGACAGTTCATTTCAGATAGCTGTGGCCTATCAGTAATGGCCATGACTCAGAGACTGTCATATCACTCTGAAAACAAACACAGAGCTGTGGGTTTTATTTCAGAGGCACCTGTACCCACTCCTGGTGTTATTGGACAGAAGGCACAAACAGTAAAAGGTAATAAAGCCAGTTGTTCTCCGTGCAGATAAATCAAACTGAATTTTCCTTTCTGTGTTTTTGTTCCTGCAGAAACGTGTTTCGAAAGCTGCTGTCCCACACGGAGAAAGGGAAGGGGGATGTGTTATCGCTGGAGGAGATGTTGGCAGAGGGCTCAGAGCTGGAAGGTCGAAGTTCATCTCAGATTGACCTGATCCGGACTGGGAAGGCCAAACTCAAAGCCCTAAAAGAGGCCATGTACCACAGCTCAGAGCACGGGCACGTAGACATCACCATAGACATACGGAGCCTCGGTCAGTTTCTGGAAACACTCTGAAATGTGTGCATGAATATCCCGCAGCATCACAGTCTGTACGAAACATTGACCTCTGCTACTTTCTCAGGTGTCCCGTGGACTCTGCACACCTGGCTGGAGTCTCTGAGGACATGTTTCAGCCAGCACCGGCGACCTCTGATCCAGGGTCTCCTCAAAGAGTTCAGCTGCATTGAGGAAGAGGAGTACACCGAGGAGCTCATCATGCACGGCCTGCCCCTCATGTTCCAGATTCTTCGAGCCAGCAAGGTACTGAACTGTGACCCAAGGTACTGAGTCACCTGTTAATGGACTGTGGATTTTACCTCTTTAGGATCATTGTGTGTAAACAGAACTGAGATTTTCAGGCAAGGGATGATTCACCAAATCAAACAAACTTAACCGAGTTAATTTTATTTACAGGTGTTTATAGAATTTATAAAATGCAAAACAGTAATGACAAGGTTTTCTTCTGTTTGAATTGATGTCTTTACTGGATCTTTATTCAAAAGACAATGAGTCCACTTAAATTATTGAAATCAATATCATTGGGACTCATTCATGAAAAGTGAGCAGAACAAATTTAGACGTAAACTGTTTAAAGAGAGAAATTAACAGACATTTACTGTTAACTTGCATCCCTTTCAGCAGGTCATAGCAATTGGCATCGCCCTGAGTTGTACACCAGTGCATTAGCCTATCCTATACGGCATCCCGTTATATTGCAACGTATTACATCACTTCACATATTGACATAGTGCATCACATCACATTAGGTCATTGTGCATCACATCCAAAGCAGTAAATTGGGTTGCACTGTTTCTGTCACATTGTATTGCATAACTTAACGTCACAAATAAACAAACAAACAAACAAAAGTGCATAAGTATTGTTTTAGTGCTGCATCACAGAACTATGTCCAATTGCACTTGGAGCACTAACTCATGTTCCCCTCCATCTAGATCTTTGCCTGTGTTGTACTTCCTCTTGAATGTACTTTGCACAAGCGTCAAATCACTCTTCATCACATCATGATGGTTTAGGTCACATTGGATCTCAAAAACAGGGCATCTGGTTGCATCCCAGCCCATCACATTGCATTGCATAACTTCATGTTGCATTGCATCACATCACATGTTGCATCAGGTTTAAATGGATCAAATCCGGTCACATTGTCTCACACTGCACCCTTTCATACAAGATTAGACTGTATGATATAAAACTACATAATTATAAAGTTTGCAACACTAAACTAAATGAAAACTGTTCAATGCTAAAATCTGTATCTAAAAACAGCCATCGTCACTTCCTGGATTGAAAAGGTAATCCCTTCATTTTGCACCCTATTGTACATCAAATCCTTTCTTATCTGATCATATTTAATCAATTTTAAACCATATCATTATTTATATTCTGTACACATGTAAATATGACTCATGTACATATCTTTTTCTTTTCTAAGTTTCTTTATACTTTAATTTTCTCTTTATATGTCTGCATGCTGCTGTAAATTTGGAATTTCTCCCTGAGGGACTATTGAAGGAACATTTTATCTAATCTTATCAACCAAAATGCACAGACACGCATGTTTTTAAAGTGTCTCAAAGTTAATGCCATTCATTTTAGGAACATCAGATACATAAAAATATACTCAATGATGTGTTTATCAAGGATGTGCTTCTACATCTGAAAAGCTGCACAGATTTTAAGATAATTTTAACTACAGATCTGACATTTCCAAAAGATATCTGGCTCCTTATTGCTCCAGGTCTTCATGATGTCTCTAAAAAAAACCAAAAGTACTTTGTTTTTGTCACTTTTGTACTCTCAAATACATCTGCTTTATGACCCAAGCTCCTCTCTGCTCGCTAAGTGTCATAATGTAGCCAAACCGTCAGCTTCACACAGACTGACACAGCCTCAGAGGCTCACTCAATATCAATTACTAACAATGGTAATGATTTATGACAAGCCCCCTGCTCCTTTTGTTGCTGCTTGTTACATCAGGTCCCGCTCCCTTTACTTAAGATTATGATCCCCTTGGTATGGCCATATTAGATTAAAAACAGCACAGTGTCCATTTAGCTCCTCTGTTTGTGTCAGCTAGTCTGCACCGCCTCGCAGGTGTGACCGCAGGGTGCACAAAAATCTGCAAACACTCATGAATAAAACACACACAGTAGACATGCAGGGACCCACATATAGTCCTTCTCAAATGCAAACCCACACGTTCAGTCCCTCTCAGCTGTTAGAGGACTGCTGCAGTGTGGGTCCCTGTCTCTGTTTCTGCTGATGTATGGTGGGTTCAATGACCCTCATCTCTATGAGGGGCCTCAGGGAGCCCTGGCAGAGCTCCACCAGGAGGACCACACACATCCTGGCAGGGCTGGTCATCTATTATCTGCAGCAAAGTCTGCTGCCTGGAAAGACTGAATCCTTCATTCAGCGGTTTAGTTACACAGCTTATCTGTTCTGTTCTTCATGGGTCTTTGCTGCTGCTCTTCCTACCTTAGCTTTTTATCTATTCATATAAAACAGAGGGGAGGTTTTGCTTTGCCTGCCTCAGGCTTTGGTATTCCATGCTCACATAAACATGGGTATGGAACTCCTAGAAAAGAGCAATACTAGCAAAAATAACTTATTGCATGAAATAAATAATTCTCTTTGACTGTAGTGGTCCTGACTGTAACTTAGCCTGAATTTCTTTGTTTCTACGTTTTCTTTTAAATACCTCAGATCAGTCCAATTTACGTTGACTGAATGTGTAAACCATTTCTATCTCAGGCTACAGATTTAACCTACCATACCGTCATTTTTTTCTTCCATTTTAATATTGTTAAAAATTATATATAAGTCTAATAAGTCTTAGGCCTATAGGCTTCAGTTTGAGGTAAACCTATAAATGGAGCTTAAGTCTGGACCAGTGTCAGTATTTAGCCTATCGTTTGCACTTGTTCTCCTCCTCTTGCCTTGCTTCATGCTGTCCCTTGGCCTTTCAGACAAACACCTCTCTCCTCCTGCTCCTCTCTGTGCTCTCCTATATGATCCTCCTCTCTCCTTCTGCTCCTCTCCCTTCTCTCCTATATGATCGTCCTCTCTCCTATATGATCCTCCTCTCTCCTTCTGCTCCTCTCCCTTCTCTGTCCTTGCACCTCTCCCTTCTCTTCTATATGATCCTCCTCTCTCCCTCTGCTCCTCTCCCTTCTCTCCTATATGATCCTCCTCTCTCCTTGCACCTCTCCCTTCTCTCCTATACGATCCTCCTCTCTCCTTCTGCTCCTCTCCCTTCTCTCCTCTCTCTCCTTGCACCTCTCCCTTCTCTCCTATATGATCCTCCTCTCTCCTTCTGCTCCTCTCCCTTCTCTCTCCTTGCACCTCTCCCTTCTCTTCTATATGATCCTCCTCTCTCCCTCTGCTCCTCTCCCTTCTCTCCTATATGATCCTCCTCTCTCCTTGCACCTCTCCCTTCTCTCCTATATGATCCTCCTCTCTCCTTCTGCTTCTCTCCCTTCTCTCCTCTCTCTCCTTGCACCTCTCCCTTCTCTCCTATATGATCGTCCTCTCTCCTTCTGCTCCTCTCCCTTCTCTCCTCTCTCTCCTTGCACCTCTCCCTTCTCTCCTATATGATCCTCCTCTCTCCTTCTGCTCCTCTCCCTTCTCTCCTCTCTCTCCTTGCACCTCTCCCTGCTCTCCTCCTCAGTCCACCTTTGGCTGCACTGTATTGAACGGCTGCAGCACAACATGTTGAAGATTCAGAATCATCACTTGTTATTAGTGACACCTGCAACTTCTTCACACTCCCAAACCCTGTTACACACTAATCTAAGCTAATAATGATGATGTGAAGGGACAGCTGTTTGAGGGCAGGGGTGCAGCACACTCTGCTGTTATGCACGAGAGGAAGGATGCACAGTTTAAGTGAAAATCTGTTTTTCCGTGTGTTTGATTGCCATACTTGATATTGTCTTTCACATATCATTAAAACGTCAAGTATTTTAGACTGTTTATCTCAAATTCTTCTCCCTATCAGGGCTTGAATGATCTCAGTCCATCTGAAAGTGTCTCACATTGTGTTTTTTGAAGTCGCGTAGATACACGTCTGTCCCCGGCTGTAAAAAGCCGAATGTTTGTGTCACGTCTCAGTAAGAACAGCAGACTGTCTGCACTCACAGGGGGTTTATGGTTGTTTCCCTGCTGCAGAGGAAAGGTCCTTCTCCTTTTTGTTCAGTTTAAACACATAAGACTCACACAGATAAAAAGACGAGTATTGTGTTAAGAAGCTCTCCCTCACCTGTCTTTCTCTCTTTCACACTTCTACTGCAGCTTGGCCCGTCATGTTGTTCCCTGATGTGCTAATCTCTGGGGAAATGAGAGAGTAGAAATTTAGCCTGATACTCATCTGATTCCATTTTAAGGTGTGATAAAGCCTCCAAATGTGTCATTTACCTGTATAAGCTGAATGCTGAGTGAGAAAGTGAGCTGCAGGAGTTGTCTCTCTCTCACTGTGGAGATAATTGTGTTGGGGATGTTTGTGTGGGAGAGCTGTGTTACAGTAAGTACCTGAATTCTTGCGTAACCTGAACTCCTGGATGTTGGCTGAGCGCCGCCCGCCCAGGCAGCTTCCCTCTGCCTCTGATGTTTGGTTCCTCTGTCTGTGTTTGTCTAAGAATGAGGTGATCAGCCAGCAGCTATCAGCCATCTTCACCCAGTGTTACGGCCCGTACCCCATCCCCAAACTGGCTGAGATCAAGAGGAAGCAGTCATCTCGTCTGGGTGAGAGCTGGTCTCTTTTATTTTTTCCTGCTGTGAAACATTTACATCTTAAAAATCTAAAAATACAGATGAAAGAGAGAACAAAATCGATACATGGATGTATGTTTTCAGGGGTTTACCTCTGCGTTATATGGCAGGAAATTAAAGAGTGCACACAATGCCATCTAGTGTCCAAAGAGTGCACTGCAGGAGCACAAATCAAAAGTTCTGGTCAAAATATCACATTACACCTAATAAAAGCAGCATTAACCGGCAAGTTTAGATCTGGCATATGATTTCAAGATACTAGGAACCAAAAAGAAGAATATAAATAACTGTAAGAGTAAAAACGTGTGTTTCTTGATAAAAAAAAAAAAGAGGATAACAGGTGCATCTTCAAAGTCCAGTTTCCAATTTTTTTTCACCAATGATTATGACTTACAGCTCAGAAAATTATAAAAATGGATAGAAATGCTAATTTTATGTGTTTCTTATAAATATCAGGAATCATTACGTTCTTCTGGCCACATGTGTTTCAGATCCTCACTTCCTGAACAACAAAGAGATGTCAGATGTGACTTTCCTGGTGGAGGGGAAGCCTTTCTACGCCCACAAAGTCCTGCTCTTCACTGCCTCCAACAGGTACACTCACCTGAACATCTGCTTTACATGCACAAGAATACTGAAGACATGCACCTTTTTGTAGCTTTTTAGTGGGATTCTGTTGCATATTGTGCCTTATAAAGTGTTGTTTTGGTGGTAAAATCCACTGGGTAGTGACAAATACTCCTCCCACTCTGCCATGTTTAACTAGAGCTGGAATATGACGTACGTGCTCAACCTTCCTTGTCCTCTGCTGCTTTAGATCTCAAAAACCATTCATTTAACTCTCATGTAATTTGGCTTGAACAGAATCACTCAGTTCTGGTGACCCAAAAACATCTCTAACCTTTTCTTTGACGTATTGTCCTTAAAAGAAAACAACATAATGATTTCTCAACACCGTACTGTCTGTGTGCTTGATCTGTCTTCTCTCTGTGCTGTAATTGTAAGTATTTTCATCCTTCACCGACTGCTTTTTCCTCCAGGTTTAAAACTCTTCTTGCAAACAGACCTTGTGGTGAGAACACTTGTATTGAAATCAGCAACGTCAAATATCATATTTTCCAGGTGAGACTCTTTTGACCCTCAAATCCATACCCTCTTGTCATAGATTGAATTAATGCTGTCTTTGTTTATTTTTGTATGAGAGCAGTGAAAAATATGTTTTCATCCCCACAGCTGGTGATGCAGTATCTCTACTTTGGGGGAACAGAGGCTCTGCACATCAGGAACACAGATATCATGGAGGTCAGTGCTGTAGCTTTCTCTGCAAAAACCTCTGCATAAAACTCTCAAAATGAGATCTATGACTAATAAAAATGACGTTTTGGATTTTGAGCAGCTTTATATTATGTTTCCAGCTTCTGTCTGCAGCCAAGTTCTTCCAGCTGGAGGCGCTGCAGAGGCACTGTGAGATTATCTGCTCCAAAAACATCAACACAGAAACATGCGTGGAGCTCTACAACCACACCAAGGTAGAAAGAAATCAAACTCGAACCTACAAAGTGGGGCTTTGGGTGGTTTTATTACGAGCTTAATCTGAGCTGGGGGCAAATGAACTGAGGCACAGGCCCCAATACAAAAGTATGATTTTTTCTTATTCCTTTTCGGGACAAATTTCGATTCCCCACAAGTCCTACAGCTTAAAGAGTTTGAGGACAAAGTATACTTTAAATATAGTATATTTTTTTCTCTGCTTTATACAAATTTTCCGTGATGTAAGTTGCAGAAATCTTCGGAAAATTTGTGTTTAAGTTAATGGGACAAAAAGAGCGGTTATTGGAGTTTTTCAAACGTATACCACTTCAGCATACTTTTACTCTTTTTGAAAGACTCTTTTTGTTGTTTGCATCATGTCTGAGTCATTTTGGCCTCTTACAAATTCAGTCTAGTCTTTACTTTTTGCCAGAATGTTTTCTCTCTAAGATGATTCAAGTACCAGACCAGAACTGGTATCAAAGATGTGCAGAGTGTTTAAATCCACAGTGTCTCTCTCTTTTAAAACTTTCACTTGTGTAATATATATATCTCTTATCTCTGCACTTTTATTCAACAGTTTCTGGATGCCCCCGACTTGGCGTCCTACATCGAGGGCTACTTCCTTAAGAACATGGTGATCCTGATCGAGCTGGAGCCCTTCAAACAGCTGCTCTATGACACTCCTCCAGACAGCCCAGCCTGCGACATCCTGCAGGAGCTGGAGAAAACGCTAGCCCTCCGCATCCAGTCCATCCACCTGTCATCCTCTAAGGGATCCGTTGTTTGAGACTTGGACCCACAGGACCAGAGACCATTTCCAGTGACACTGCATTGAGAGCTACATCTGGAGGAAGACAAGATCAGGACTTATGGAGCATCCAGTTTGGCTGTTTGTCTCTGTGAAGCTCTTCAGTGGCTATTATACTTCCTATTATCTTATTACAGATTGTTAGGAGATATCTGTCAACTATAAATTACAGTAGTGGTCAACAACTGTTGTAAGAAAGTTGCATTATGCCAAAATAACAGACATTACTGTAACAATGTTCATGGATCACGTAAGAGACGTCTGCAACAGTGTCTGAGATCACTGCTCTGTGTGTGGAGACCATTTGCTATATACAAAGATGGTGTCCGCCGCTTCCTGTTGTACAAAAGTGAGGCCAAACCCCCTCCATCCATGTCCCACCATTGCTGAAATCAATAACATTCATTTAAAGCTCCTTCTGGTGGGTCTGGTCCACAGCAGGACAGGTCCTTGGGTTTGAAGCTGCCATGGTTATGCAAACTTCTCGCTATTCCTCCTCTACTCCGGTATGCAGACCGCTGCAGGAGCCCTATTGGACAACAGAGCCTTCAATCATGGTGTTATTCCCATTTTTTCATAGCATCAAATAACTAAATTCATCTAAATGTTTGGTGTGCATTCAGATTTTAAAGTTTGACCCATGTCCTAGTTTTAAAGAGATAGTTCTTATTTCTAAAGTGCGATTGCAATAGGTTGCTGAGAACAATCCATGTTGGAACTTTGCCCTCAATAACATCCGTGAAACAAAGGTGAAGGATGTTCACGGTACTGGACAAACAAGTCCATCCTGAGACCAAACGTGTCAAAACTGTTGGTATATTAACTGCGAGAGAAAACCACTCTAATCTTTGTGCATTTGAAAAGCCCTGGCAGGGAGAGCAGCAGCAAAGACCCTTCTGGATAGAGACCCCTGCCTCTTCAAGTGTGTGCTCATAATCATTAAGCCTGGGCCAGAGAAAGCATACTTCCCATGAGCTTTATTTGCATACAGGAAAAGTCAAGGCAGGTAGAGCAGCAGCAAAAAACAACAACAAAAAAACAGTATAGAGCTCCCCGTGTATATAGAAGCCCAAAGCCCAAGGCAAGGAGAGAACACCTCCCCTTGTTTCATGTGCATACATGACAAACCAAGAAAGCAGCACAGTGAGCTTCACTGCAGCCAATCAGAAGAAGGAGCTCCAAATGTTTTGGCTTCACTTTTGGGAAACTGTCATTATTTTTTTATACATAAACCTTCAGCGTACCATGATAAGCCATCAATATGTCCCCTCCTGTCTGCGAGGAAGAACTGCTGCCTCATGATGTGATCAGACGCTTTACTGTGCAGGCCTGTACAGAGTCATTGATTTGTATATTTGTCTTCACTTGTGCTGATTACTCTCAAAGCCAAACAGACAAACCACTGACACCTTCCTGTAATGTGACTGACGCAGAACTTTTTCAACCAAGAGGTGGGGAAAAAAGGACTCTTCCTTCCTCTAAAGTGTAAATACTGTGCATAAAAAAACAGAGCTATTGAAGATGTAAGTTAATGTTTATAGCCACAGATGTTTTCTCATGTGTCTTATCGGATATCGCTGTAAAAACAACTTCTAAATAGCTGTTTAATGTTGCATGTAAGAGGGATGGTTGGTTTCTGTTTCTTTTTCTGTCTGAAACATTTAACAGATGAGCTGCTTTCACACCTTTAAGACATGAGAGAGTATTTTTGTCATCAGCATGGGTCACTACATGTGTAACAGTCCAAAAGTGTCTAAGGAACATGATGCTGTTAGCTTTTTTTTTCCAGGGATTGTGAAACCAAATGAGTTGTAAATGTGTGACTTGATTTATCTTTCCTCTATAAAGATTAATTTAACAGGTATTTGAATCTATTTTGGATTCTTATGGTGCAAACTCCAGCTTCAAAACACCTGCAAGAGGGTGTCAAATATTCTGTCTGATGTCAAATTTGTAAAACTGTTATATTCAGTGGTTTAAAGTGGCAGTGACCACTGACACAAAGGCCAATGCATCTTCAGAAAACAACAGATTCAGAGTTCAGGCTTGCAGAATAATAACTGACCAGGCAGAGTCAAATTTGGAGACCTTGGGTTCTTTTCTGGATCTTTTTCAGCCATTTTCAACAGCAATTGTGACAGAGTTGAGCTGCAGTGGGAAGTGTTATCAGAATGACAGGTAGCGTGGTTTGTGAATGCATTTCAGTGGCTGCATTTACATGGGCACAAATAACCGGAATAAATGCCGATCGGGATAAAAATGCGTCATATAAACATGTCGATCGGAAGATTCTGATCCAATTCGGCTCAATCGGACAGAAATTGGATTCCGATCGAGAGGGGTGATTTATGCCGATCTTTATTCTGAAACGTGTCCATGTAAAGAGGTATTCTGATCGTGACTCTCTTACCTGACTTGGTCTTCACTCTTTTGCCTTTGGTTTATGTATTGAGGCCAGTTGGCTACAGGAAGTTCCATTGTTAACACTCTGGCCTAAAACAACCACGGGTGCCGTGCCTGCTCTTCCGGTAACATAACAAGGCGTACATACAGCGTAATGATGTCACATTTGCACGCACAGTGCAACCTTTGACAGGACAATAAATTAAGTGAGCAAGCGCGCCATCTAGTGACACTATTGAACAGGGGAAAAACTACTGAATTGGGAGGAGTGAGCCCTGACCGCGTTGACAGCACAGGCAGAAATACAACTCTTCTTCTACGGTTGTTTTAACGAAATCAGACAACTCTGCGCATCATGATCGGATTGTTTGATTTGCGCCCATATAAACTGTGGATTCAGATTATCCGATCCCTCAAATTTTTAATCGGATCCATACACAAGTAAGTTGGTGTCTAAACTGATTTTTATATCGTCAACAAGACGGTGTCCCGATTGCACTTGTTGGAGCAGACTGTGTGCAACAAAAGGAGAATCAGACTCAGAGCTGGATCAAGAAATTTTGCACATGGAAACGTGGCCAATGCCTAGTTAATTTGCTGTGTCTCATGATGACACATATCCCACCTGAAGACTGACGAACATGCAGAAAAGGATGATAATGGGAGGGGATCACAAGTCTGGAGTACAGAGAAAGAATAGGTTGAAATGAGGAAGACTCCGGCTCAAATGGGGGCATTTTGCTTTGATACCTTTCATCAAAACATTTATAGGGCCAGACTTTAATGGGGTTCAGGTCAGGTGAGTGGGCCGGCTAATCAAGCTCAGTAACATGGTACAACAGTGAGCTGATCATTAGTAGTTTTGGTACTGTGCACAGGTGCTGTGTCACCAGGACAGAAAACCTTTCATTCCATCCTGTCAGTCTCAGGGTTGAATTTTAATGAGGTTATTTCACTGTGCAGAAGACACAACATCCTGCATATTTAATGTGAGCTGAGGTCTAACAAGCGTCCAAAAATTTGAAAGAGGAAGATGTGTTCACCGTCAGCAGACAGGCAGGCAGGCAGACGGTTAAACAGAGGCTTAGAGGCAGTCAGAAAAGAGTGACACTGGCTGAGTGAAGAGGGAATCAAAGAGGAGAGGAACAGATCTGTCCTTGTTCTCACTGGTCTTTAAAAAGCACTGAAAAACTTACTGTGTGGTCTCTGCTATGTGCAAAAGTATGCTGCTTACCTCTCACATGCACTCTTGGTTTTCAAAATAAGAGCAGCTTACAGTGACATTAGATACACATTTTTGCAGTTTTAACAAGGGGGTTTGAACTTATCATATGCTGAAAACACAGCGCAAGCAGTGATCTCCCCTCCAGTCTAATCCAAAAGGACCAGGTCTTGCTCTGAAAAGGTAAAAACTGCAGAACTAATTCAACACTGGCTTCATTTGTTGTGCTCCCTTCTTCAGCTAACATGCTTTTCAGCTGTTGTGACAATGCCCAGCTGTCAACACTCGACGCTGCTACAGGAGCTCCCGTTGCTCTGAGCAAGGTCTCTTTAATAAGCCAACTTTTACAGACCATAACCTTAGTTTGAAGTTACTCACATCATCACAACAACATCCTCTTAAAACTCTTGAAATGTATCTTTATTTCTGACAGAGACAGGTGGCGACAACAGCAGGAGGGGAGCCCTGAGGTAAAGAGGAAGAAAAGTACAGGTAGGAGAATTTTCATCACCTAGAGACCAAACACACAAGTCTTATTTAGTTCACCTGAGTTAGCGGGCTTTAAACTAACCTAAAAAAAAACTCGTCCTCTGACCTCGTCTTCATCCTCAGTCACCTGACAGTTTGTAAAAACCTGTTCTCTACCTTCTCAGACTCCTCCTTCACTGCACCTGAAAATCCTCAACTTAAACCCTTGTTTTCTCCCTCTTTGCTTCCTAAACCCTCAGGTGTTATCCTTTTTCTCTAGTTTTGCTGTCATGTTTAAGTCCTCTTCTGCACAAATGTTTCATCTCCTCTCCTGCACAAAGGCCTGCTTCCTTTGACTCAATCAGCTCACTGTGTAAAAAAACCTCTTTATGATCTCCTGAAAACTACTGCAACCACGAGAGACAAATCTTTTATCAGTCTTCCCAGTTATTTCAGCCTTTAGAACAGCAAAATCACCTGAATTCACCTGGGTCGGGTTGGTTTGGATAGCTTTTTTTCCTTTATAAATGAAATTATCATTTAATAACTGCACCATGTATTTACTCAGATTGTCTTTGTCTGATATTCAAATTTGTTTGATGACCTGGAACATGATTGTGACAAAAAAATGAGAACAGAAGAGATCTGTGAAGGGGAAAAGACTCATTCACAGCTCTGTAGAATAACATCAAAAATCTATGAATAATATTTTATACATCATTAAAGCAAGAATGAGTTAAATAATTCAATTTACACCCGAGTGCTGGACTGAAACGCCACTGCAAAACATTGATCAGAGATAAATCTGCATTTTGGCACCACCACATGGGGAAATCAGATCAGTGCAACGGCGACGACAGAGACTCAGAACACTAAACCAAGTGCTTTTGTCTCCTCAAGGGAAAATATAATTTTTTTTTTTTTTTAACAATCTGAGGAAACCGCTGATTTTTAAAGTTTGAGAGGCTCATAAAACGTTTCACAATTTAAGAAAGAAAAAAATCAAGTATAAGATAGTGTATTTTGTTTACGATCATGTCCAGGGTTGCATCCAGCCATCTGATCGTGTATGATCAGAGTGAGAGCCACACACTGTGCTCAGTCAAGTATGTCCTCAGCACATCTCAGGCTGTTCTCCCTCGGTTCTGATTGTGGTTTTTACAGACTAAATCTTGAGGAACAGCTAAGATAGAGGAGGCTCTACAGTTTGGGAGGCTTAGAATTTCACCTCTGCTCTTTGCAGATGACATGGTATTGAGTATTGAGCAGCAAGGATACGAATCAGCACCTTAAATTCTAGGCCAAGGTTGTCCGCTGGAAAGGGGAAGGATACTCTTTTTGTGTGGGGGATAAATCTCTACCCCAATACCCTTTGATTAAATATCCCAGGGTCTTGTTCTTGAGTGAAAGTAAAATGGATGTTAGTTACAATAAGATGTGCAATTTCCTAACTTTCTTTCGAATCACTGGTTCGTGAAATTCTTGATTCTGATTGGTTGAAAACAAACAGGAAGGGTTGAATCCTGAAAAGTGAGACTGATGACAGGGACGATCTGACCACATCAAACCAGTTTCCAAGAAGGAGCCTGCAGCGCGTATCACCTCTGCTTGTTCACACTGTGGCAAAAGCTTGAGCTTCCTGCAGCATTCTTAAACTACATGGATGAAATCTTTAACAATACATTTCCACAAAGCTTTAGATTGGTGGTTGCTAACCTTCAGAGAAAAAAAAAGACTCCAGATAGGAAGAAACAGTGAGAGATGTTTAATTTGAGCAAAAGTGACATCAACCAAATTTTTTTAAAAAAGCAAACACTAAGCAGCCATAAACAGCAACAAGAAATGGGTTTCTGTTGAGTAAAAAGCACCATCAACGTCCAAATCTAAGGAACATCTTTTTCATCTTTATTTAAAAAAAAGTTTAAAATAACTCATAAAATCTTCCTTCTATTGATTGATACTGAAATTTCTCTTGAATTGTAATATTTCCAGTGTACCCTATGTTTCACAAATCTCCATTATTGTGTTTCTGGAAACAGTTTAAAGTCGACCTCATTAAGTGTGTATTGGGTTCGCACTGTGAGTATCTGTGTGTATGTGTGTTGGGCCAAGGGACAGGGTGACAGTAGTTGTTAGGGAGTCACCATGGTTACCGCCGCCCAGGAACAATGTTGAGCTGAGAATGCAGTGTTTAAAACACTGAATGGATTCCTGAGGCACACATACATGAACACATTAATTCACCGACATAATGAACACACACTTAGACAATAACATGATGCACTTATCGGAGAGTTAAAAGGGTCTTTATTAAAGGAAAAATGATCGGTCATTAGATTCTGGGAGTCAGACAGGGCAGCATGTGATTAAGCTGGAAATGTCTCTGTTGCTTTTTTTCTAAAGCACTGCAGGGCATCTTAATTTACTGAGCTGTGAAGTGCAAGCGGAGCGCTAAGTAACAATAAGAGGAACTCTTCAGGGTTCACATTCAGCTCAACTCTCTCACTTTGGTATTATTTCTGTGAATTTTCTGCACTTTTCCTCCCATGAACTGGAATTCCTGCACACGTAACTTTGTGTGTCACTCCTCTCTGAGTGCCTTTTGTTCAGTCCTCTGAGTGGGTTGTTGTGCATGTGTGTACATGAGCAAATGGGAGTGCAGAAAAGGGTGTTTGCCCCCAGCTCGAGCCCCTCCGTCCTCCCCTTGTTGTCATGCACAGGCGCTCTCCCTCTGGCACAAAGTGATCTGGCAGCACAAGAGCCATGTGTTTGAGCTCCACGCTTTGAAGAACTCCAAAAAACTTTTCAGAGAAACGACGTGTAGAAGAGGGGGAGACAGGGAGGGGGGTGAGGAGAGGGAGGTGACAGGGAGTGTGACGGGAGGCGATGGGGAGCTGCAGAGACAAACAAACTGGACAACATGTGCTAATCTGAGCTCAGTTAGTGGAGAAAACTTTGTTGGACAGTTTTTTGGGAATATTTGCAAAGAACTCAACATCAGGTAAGTGTGGAGGGTAAATATCTAACAGACTTTGTTGAAGGATAAACATTTCTTCTTTTGAAATAAAGAAAACAGGAATGGGGGTGTTTTGGCACTGCAAGTGCAGGATGAGTGAATTTATGGGCAGTTTATTAAGTTTTATGCAGTTTGATTTGATTTTACATTTGATTCTAAGTTAACAGGTTGGATCATATCTTGAAATTTGGTTGTTAGATTAAAAAAAATGGATTACAATTGGATTATGTAATCCTACTGTAGTGTTCTTCCTCAGTGTCCTGCAAACTTTAGAATATTATCTCAGATTACAGAAACTCAACATCACAAAATGTACAAATTCTTCAAAGAGTAGGATTTTTACTGTGATTTATTAAATGAATTACCCCTGTGACAGTGGACAGAGTGAGCACATGGGGTTGCAAATGAAATATTTCCATAGATAGCTTCACTTCCTGACATCCGCCCAGCATGCGTCTGAGAGTTACCAACTAATGAGCCTGACTTTGGACTACAAGACGGAGTCAGTTTGTTGTGTTTGTGTGTGTGTGTGTGTGTGTGTGTGTGTGTGTGTGTGTGTGTGTGTGTGTGTGTGTGTGTGTGTGTGTGTGTGTGTGTGTGTGTGTGTGTGTGTGTGTGTGTGTGTGTGTGTGTGTGTGTGTGTGTGTGCGTGCGTGCGTGTGTCTTTGAATTTAAAAAATATTTGAAAGTGAAAACTAATATTTGGCAGTTTCAATGCAACTTGTAAGAATTTCTTACCCACCTTCTACATCGGAAAGTCCCAGCTGGTTCAGCTCAGTGTTTGCAAAAGATTTAACCTGAAGATGTTAAACTGTTGTTCAGAGGTGCAGCACCACCCACACCTGATTCAAATGATCAGCTCGTTATCAAGCTCTGTAATGCCTCAGTAACGAGCTGATCATTTGAATCAGGTGTGTTGGAGCAGGGAAACATCCAAAACACGCAGGGCCTCCGGGACTGGACTTGAGAATCACTGCTTTAAAATGATGCTGTCATGTAGTGAGGGAATACGAGTGTTGTATTTGAGTAAAGAAAAAAAGAGAGAAATTTGAGTTATCTGTGCTGTAGGTGGCACGGTGCCTTGTGTGTGTGAAAAATAAGCCTTATGGATGTTTAGAAGTGAAACTGGCCAGTGGCTGGCAAGCTCATGTCAAAGGGTTAAGTTATAAAAAGCAGTCTGTGCCCCCTGCTATTACCTCAGTGTGTGGTCTGATCTGGCGCCGTCTCCACAGTTAGCAGCTGTCTCATTGCTTGTGGCGAGGTAAGGTGGGGAATTATCACACACTCCTTCTGGCAGTCCTTGATTGATATCATGTCAAGATTTATAAAGAATTGAAAATGCTGAATGCAAATTAAACTGCTGCAAAAAACACTTGGACACCAAACTGAAACACCATCAGTGGGAGCCTTAAGACTGTTTTATGGTATTTTACCTAAATGCAAAGAAATGTGGCGTCTTTTGAATTGTGAGTTTAATAACACATTCTAACTTTCACAACTTTTCCCATTTAGAAAGGTTCAAACATTTATTTTGTGTTTGATTTCACCAAGTTATAATATCTGTGATTCTCAGTTTGGTAAATGTCTTACTGATTCTTACAACATGCTGAAGCAAAACTTTATGCTTTCCTTTTACACACTTATAGGAACTTACAACACAGCATTTTGTGGCTGTAAATAAAGATTTTACTGGTACAGACATTTAATGACAAATGCAGCTAAATTTCATTCATAAATTGACCCACTACACCACTGCTGATATACCCACTTGGTTCCTGCATCCCTATGTGGATATGTACTGTTTAATCTCCCCCCTCACAGCGCTCACAGAAAGGCTTGAGACAGGAACTTCCCTGCTGACAAAGTTTTGCCATTCAGGACCTTAGGATTCTGGTAATTCTGTAAAGACCATATCCTGATCATGTTAATACAAACTGTTTTTTTCTTTCATGACACATGAAAAAGTATGCTGGATTGAGTGATCCTTGATTCAGCACTGATGTAGCTTATATACAACATCTGTTGAGAAATGGCCTTTATAACACAAGACAAACTTACCAGTAAGACAGATGTAACATTGAAGAATGAAAATAAACTAATAGTTTGATGCTTTTAAATTGCATTTAAAAGTTCACCTGTTTTATGCAATGATATTTTTTATCAATCAGTATACATGTTTTATCCTGATACCTCTTTCCTTCACGCTCCTCCCTCCAGCTTTCTGCACGATGCAGTGTGAGGAGCTCTCAGCAAGAGAGGAGTTCACCTACAGCCACATGCCCACGCTGGAGAGGGGCAACGGGACACTGGGACGGCGGGGGGACAGAAGGGGGGAGCGGTACAGGCCCGAGAGGGACAGTTACACGGTGGACGTCAGAGCTAGTGACCTGCAGCTGGCCCAGCCGGAGCCTCTGGGACACCCTTGCTTCAGCTGCAGGGCCTGGCTCTACAGCGTCCTTATCGGGGTGAGAGGGGGGAGATGGGCAGGGTCAAACTAATTTTGTGCTGCCATGTTTAGAAGAAGAGGCCAAGCTCTTATTGATACCCTTCTGTGCATTTTTTTTAGCTAATTTTAAAATGTTTTATCTGTCAAAGCCTCTCCACTCCTCCTGCATCCCTTGCAACCCTTCTTCACCCCACCTCCTCCTTTTCATGCAGGGTCTTTACTAGTGTCACACAGGTATTATCAGTGCTATCTGCTCTGTTCTCTACCTCAGGGCCTTTGCTATTGCTCTTCATACCTTGGCTTTTTATAGACAGTATGCACAAAAGGCAGGTGTGCTCTCCCTTCCTTGGGTTTTTGAATTCCATGTGAAAGCTTGGTAAGGGCAGAGAGCTCTATACCTAAAGAGTCTTTGCTGCTGCTCTGCCTACACTGGCTTTTCACACATGCAGATGGAAGGGCAGAGAGCTTTCAGAGCAGAGTCGTAGTTTATTGCATGAAAATAAATAATCCCCTATGTGTGTGTGTGTGTGCGTGCGTGCGTGCGTGTGTGTGTGTGTCCTCAGGGCAGTCTGCTCATCACCTCTGGTTTCTCTCTGTACCTGGGAAATGTGTTTCCTGTTGCAATGGATTATCTGCGCTGTGCTGCAGGCTCAGTGAGTGACTCACAAAGTCATATTCACACACACAAACTGATCAGCCATAACAGTATGACTAACAACACTGCGTAGACCCCCTACTCATCACAACAGAGCAAAGGCAGTCATAGCCTGATGAGGCATGTCTCCTCTACACCTGTGAAGGTGTCTGGATTTTTAAGGCATCAGTAGCTCATCCTTTAACTCTTCAAAGTTCTTTACAACTTCCTCAGTTCAGGCTGCATTGTTCACGTGGCCTGAAAGAGATTTGGATCTAATCTAATCTAATCTAATTGTCTAGTATGACTGATTTTATCAACGTGCGATATAGAGAGAACATTACACACCCCTAATGTTCCTGCTTCATCTACAAGAACAAAATGCGTACATGCTGCCAAATAAACCCCACCAAACTGTGACATTTTGTTAAAGCTGACTTGTGTACATTTCTGTCTCAACTGTTATGACAGTGTGGTTTATAATGCATAATTCCAGTCAGCATCCTCTCATTGGATTGTATTGTGAAGCTTGTGTTGTTGTTGTCATTGCTCTCAGGGCCTCCCTGCAGCGTTAGCTAGTTTTGCCATCGCCAAGAACAGACATGCTGCTGTGAGTAAACAACAAATACCCCAAACACTGACAATGATCATACTTTTATAGATTTTAAACTAGATTTCACCCAGTTTGAAACAAATCTAACCCTCTTATTTTCTCCCTTTTCGTAGGTGTCAGATTTCCAGGTGCTCTACGTGTCCACGTTTGCAGTGACAACCACCTGTCTGGTCTGGTTTGGATGTAAACTGGTCCTGAACCCATCGGCTGTCAATGTAAATCAGAATCAAACATCAGTTCCTTGGTTTCACTCCAGCAGATTGGAAAAATAAAGCTCTCCATCTCTCTTTTCTGTCTCTTCCTTACGTTCTTGTTCTCTCTCCACCCAGATTAACTTTAACCTCATCCTGATGATTCTGCTGGAGGTGTTGATGGCGAGCACTGTCATCCTGTCGGCTCGCTCTGCAGAGGACTGCTGCTGCCACAGAAAGGTGTGTGTGATTGATGACATTCATCCTCCTAACCTATGTCCTTCTCCTCTTCCTCCCCCTCCAGCTTTCCCTTTCTAATCCTAACTCTTCTCAATCTTTCCGCCTTTTAGCCGGCGATGTATGACAGACCTGTGGTTATAACGCCAGCAGTGTTCCCCACACGGCTCCTGAAAGCTTACTCTGTGAGTAATTCTTCCGCTTTCGCACATGTTTGTGTCTTGGCCAATCACTGACAAGTGTCTCAAACAGGTAATTGAAGTTATTGTTGGGATTTCTGCCGTTTTTGGAGGAATTATTGCACTCAACATGGACGCTTTGCTCCCTGGCCCATACCTGTCTGTCACTTTTTTCTGGATTCTTGTTGCCGTAAGTTTTTCTTTTCATACCGACGCGTGAGGCTACACCAAATGTAAAGATGCTGTTCACAACTGGCCTTATCTGACTGACCTTTCACCTTTCGCAGTGCTTTCCCAGTGCCATTGCCAGTCACGTCGTGTCAGAATATCCCAACAAATGTTTGGTGAGTACAAAGTGATCTGCAGTGTAACCCTGACATGTAAAATATGGAGCACACTACATCTCCTACAGGTTAGATGTCTGTGCAAACTAAACCATGGCTCCTCCCTTCACTTGGAGGAGCAGCTCTTCTTACAGCGTTTTCACATATTTGGTCCCTGTCAGCAATCCAAACAAACTCGGATTGATGACTCAGCATTTTTTGTCTACATGTGAACGATCCAACCGTACTCAGACCCCAGGTGTTCTCAGTCATAGACAGTGTATAGAATGGACGCCGTCTGCCTCCTTGCTGGGTGAAGCCACCCTGAAAACAGCACCTTCTGGTGACGGCTGCAATATAGGTCATAAATCCCGCCTCCTCCAGCAATCCCTATGAAGCTGTGGACAAACTTTATAAATTAATTACACAAAATATGTATTTTTCTCCCCACTACTTGTGATGTTGACATGTAGTTATTGTAAGACTAGTTTGTGCTCAAGTCCTCTTTTTTCTGTACAGCTCTATTTTAAAAGTTATTAGGGGGTTCATGTTTTCTATGATTGACACCTGATACAGCCAAAAGGTGTACGAAGATTGCGTAGCTCACCCGGGGGATACGCTGTTTGAGCCGAGCGTCATCACAGCAACTCTTGGCGACTCTCCCGAGGAATGCGTACAATGCTACAGCGCAAGTGGTGGAATGCGTAAAACACTACTGCACAATGTTGGTTTCAGGAGGTGGAGTAAGAACACAGAATTACCGAGAGCGTTTCGGCTCCAAATCCGTATACTGGTGGAAGGCAGGACCAAGTTGTCCATAGAATATTCAGTCTATTGTCTCAGTACAGTTTGCTAAAAAGCCAGTGGTACGATTCGCCTAATCTGCGCATTGTGAACACAAAGCCCACTGGGTTCACTTTGCCTTTTTCACTGCGTTATAACCTTCTTTGCTTGCCGTAGATTGGTGACGTGACTGCAGCCGGGGAAACCTAGAGCAGTAGAGAAAAGACAGCAAATCCAAAGTATGGCAGCAGATTGTGGTCATGGCTGTGGTAATGCCAGTAACAATGGCATTGGCTTTGGAGCAATGAGAGCATAAAAGCACAACTATCTACAACCCGCTGTAATGTGAAAGTCTTTCAAGAATTTTCAGAGGATGAAAGCAGCCGGTTATAATCGAACATCTGAACAGTGCAGAGTTAAATAAAAAAATACTAAGACAGAAGTACCTCGGCACTCACGAAAAAATACTCCACAGGACCTAGTGTGAACAGAAAGAGGACTGAAGCCACATCAAAACTGAACTGGACCAGAAAGAGAACCTGTTCCTCTTTGCAATAAACTCACAATGTGAACACAAATAGAAATAAGTTCCTTTGCTTTGGTCCACTTAAAGAGGACTGAGTTCTGTATTTTTCAAAAGGGACTGAGTGTCTCATCTTGTGTCATGACGGCCTCACAAAGCCAGAACTGTCTGCACGCATTATTTCAGCACAGTGCCAATGCTGCAGGAATGTCACATGCAGCCTTTATAAATAGGGCTGTCATGGAAACAGCAGAAATAAATCACTGCAGGATTAACAAGCCAACCATGGAGCAGGGTAGGCTACTGCACAGCTGCACAAACAACCAGGACTGCAGGCAGGCCAGTTTCTCAGCAGGACTCTTCTACTACAGAGCCATGCTGTTGTAATCCCTGTTGTTAGAATGTGGTTTGGTATCATATGAAGACCTTCCCTGAAAAATTCTTTGTCTGGATGTCAGCAGATGTTGCTCCTAAACCTGTAGATATTGTTCAGCATTAATGAAGCCTTCACAGATGTGGAAGATACCCATGACATGGACTCTAATGATCCCCACACCATCAGGGGTGCCGGCTTTGAACTGGGAGCTGGGAACAAGCTGTGTGGTATCTCTGCTCTTTAGAGAGGAGGATGCAGGGTCCATTATTTCAAAAAAAGAACGACAAATTTTAATTTGTCAGATCGCCGGACAGTTTTCCACTTTCCCTCAGTCAACCTTGAATGGGCTCATCACCCCTAGTTTAAAACTAAAGGGGCAAAAAAGCTCTCCAGATTTGAGTTCCCAAATTTTGTAATTGAGTTGATCTTTTGGATGAGCGATCTGCAGACACTGTAGAAAGTTGAATAACAACTTAAAAACCACCTGTTTGAATCTGCCTTATTATAAGTAATAGCGTTACTAGTGTTTGAATGTCTTTCTATTTTGCACTTAAAGCGTCTTTTCTGAGAGGGAGCATCATAACAACGGGAAGGCTTCATACTTAAAAAATGTCGCAGTCACACAAAGTTTTGTCAAACTGGGTCTAAAAACTCTTTTCCTCTCTATTTTCCTTCAACCCCTCGTCTCTCAGGTGGAGGTACTTATTGCCATCAGCAGCGTGACGTCTCCGCTGCTCTTTTCAGCCTCCGGCTTTCTCTCTTGCAGTGTGATCAGCTTTATTGAAATTTTCCTGCATGAAGTGCCTACAGCCAAGGTGAGTGAATTGAGGCAGAAATTCAGCAGCAGTGTGCAGTGTGCAGGTTTCTTTCATAAGTGTTGCCTCTCTGACCCTGGAACAGATTTTACACAAGTGTGAAATTGACTCATGGAGAAATCTCTCCTAATTATACCATTTCGTCTTTATCTGTGTCCGACTATGTGTGCGTGTACGTGGGTGTGTGTTCACAGCAATCCTACGACATCCTGCTGCTGATTCTGATGGTACTGCTGCTGGTGCAGGCAGTTCTGACCTCGGCCACGGTGGTGCACTGTGCCTCCTACAAGAGTCGACTCCGCATGGGGGCTCCAGAGAGCGAGGACTGTGTGCACACTCAGACACACTACTGCGAGGTAAGACAGGGTGAGAGCAGCAGAGATTTCATACTCCGTTATCTCTCTACTTCCATCAGGAACATAAAGATCTGTGCAGATTCACTCATTAAGATCTCATCAAAATGATAAACTAATAAAAGCTCATGCAGATATAACTAAATTTCCAAACATGCATGTCACTTCTCTCCTTGCATGTTTTCACTCCCTTTTTTCCCTCCCCTCTTTTTATTTTGCTCCCTCAGCAGCAGGCAGCCAATGGGGCGATGCAGGACTTTGACAAAGACAGAGCCTGGAAGGCAGTTGTGGTCCAAATGGCCCAATGAGCACTCTCACAGCACAGAGATAAGTTTGATGAAAACACGAAAAGGGGGGAGGGGGTATGCAAAACTTAGAGAATTGCAACGATAAGAGACAGATCAAGACAAAAACATTTAAGACGTATCCTGCGGAAGCCCTAAGTGGACATGCATTATATGTCGTGTACTAAATTTTTCTGTCAACAAGTTGGCGTCAGTTGATTCCGGCTTGACGTCAGAAGACCATTATTTGTAACTGCAGAGTTCTAAGGCACACCTTTTGAAGAACCCAAGGTCGCTAATTTAACTAATTTTGAGAGACTCTGATCTATTAAAGTGTACGCTCTACCCAGAAACTCTTCAGCACTTTACTTTGCCACCAGAAAGCTCGTTTGTTTTTGCACTATTTGATATGGAGCTGATCTAGGGATGCCAGAAGATAAGGACGCCATTACCATTACACACCTGCTTCAGCTCAGCCCTGCAAAAATAACACCCCTGAGATGTCACCAAGCTCTCCATCATGTGCACTCTCTTTGATGCAAGCTCATGGAGAAACACAATCACACACAACTCGGGGACAAGCCTCAAACACAAATCTGAGTGCTGATAGGCTGCATCCACTACGCGCACTGTACTGAATAGTCATGTGATCCAGCTGCAAAAATAAGAAAATAGCACAGTGTCATGTGTAAATGTACACATTTTTTTAATTTGAAAGTCCCTTTTTTCAATGTAATGCATCATTACAATACATGCATCAACATTAGTAAAGCAATACCCCTGTGAGTTTTCTGCATTTTAGTGCTCAGTGGAAGAAGAGGTGTCCGATGGCTCTTACGAGGAATGAGTTCAGACACACTGATTTGTCTGATTCTTGTTCCTCCCAAAACTCACCTTTGAAGAATCAGAGACTTAATCACTCTTTTTTTGTTTCCTGTACCCCTGCAAGCAGATTGTGTGATGCTTAACTAGCAAAATGTAGTCTAGCCCATCTTTATTAAGTGAACCAAGTGCTTTCAACTGTGACTTTTAGAAGTTACGAATAGAAAGCAAGTGGCATTAAGTCAGTGCCATTGGTAATACAGTAAATGGGCATGTATGTCTGCTCAGGGCTTCCGTAGATTTTTAAGGTGATAAAGAGGAAAAGAGAAAGTTGCAAAGGAGGGAAAACTTTTGTATTGAGATTATGATGAATATTTTAAACGTTTTTTTTGTTTGTTTGTTTTGCCTTATTGACTGTTTGCTGTAGTGCGATGTGAACTTATGTGGCTTTTTTTTAATAGTGCCAACTTGTGTGTACTATCAATGTTTGTGTGAGTCAGTCTGCAGTGGAAGAATGGTCAGGGCTTAAAAAATGTTTTTTGTGATACCTGAAATATTGAACTTTGCAAAACAGAGATTTTGTACAGGTCTAATTCTTTCTGATTTACTGGATGATGCCGTTATGTTTGCATCCCCTGGTCTGCTCTGCAATATGAAATGATGCTATGAACTTTCATTCAGAATATTTACCTCAGTGTGTCAGTTTTTCAAATTTGTTGCCCTCAAAAACAATTTTTGAAATCAATCTTTTTTTTTTTTTTTTTTTTTTAATTCTGCAGACTTTGTAAATCTGTAGCAGAGACTTCCTTTGACACTCGTGCCTGTAAGTTAGTGTGTGTTGGTAGTGAGACTCTGTCAGTATTAATGCAGAAGCTACAGTAGGACTGATTCACCTTTGTAGATACAAGTACAGATTTTAAGAGAAATTGTGTATGAAATAAAAGTTTGTAATCAACTGTAAATAAAGATGCATTTATAATGCTTTACAGTTGTTCTTGTATTATTACAATAAACAAGTCTGTGAAATTTCCACTGTCATCCTCCACTGACCCTTATTTGCATCGTGCAACAAATGTTTTTGTTACTGTTTAAAATATCAGGCTGTCAAGTTAAGTTTAAATATGCTTAGTAATGAGCTCAAAAACCAAGACAGAGTGTTGCCCCTGTTTTTGTTGGCATAGTTAGGGATGAGATTAGATTTTACAACTTTTGCAAATGAAGTGAGTAGCACATGTACGAACACATCAGAGGCAGCTTTGCAAGCCTGAAAATTAACCCCAATTTGTTTTGTATTGCTAATGGTGGCTGGAGGAGGCATCAACACCAGTTTTTTTCTTCAACTTCTCTAGTAAGTAGTATGATGCAAACCCAATTGTTGCAGTGTGGGTTTTAATTAAGACTTTCGAAGTCAAGACAAGTTATGTGGCTGGAGTGGGCTTGCTTTTTTCCTCAACATCCTGGCTGCCTCTGGTGTGTCCACAGTCCACTCAATTCACACTGCCTCATTCGTGTCATTAAGGACATCTGACAAGAAATCAAATCCAAACACATCTTTACATTAACTCATCACATAATCCCCAGGGATTTAATTCACATTTGTTGTAAACGTAGCGTTGCTCTGCATCCTTGTAAGGACTCTGTCTGCATTTTAACAGCTGTTGTATCCATGACAACTGTCGGTATATTAGGCTGAAAGTCACCAAATTACAGGGTCACTCTGAAAACGAAACATCAGCCGCCCACAATGCAAAGTGTGACAGGTATAAGTTTTTCTGTGCAGTGGGAAAATAAACTCCACGGTGCGAGGACAGCCCTGTGTTCATTTCACTGAGAACACAAAGAGAGAAATAAAACAATAGACAGTTTTATCATCTGAACTGTGATGAAACAAAGAGCTACAGGTGTGACAGGGCCCCAAAGCTGACTTACTGTATATTTAATCATGTTTGCTAAAACACCCACACAGCTCCACGAGTGTCCTTGTAATTAGTGTACTCTCATTTATTTGCAGCTCTGCCAATTTTCCTTCACTCCCTCTCTTTGTTAATTAACAGTCTTTCCTGAGTTTACTCTGCGCAACAGTGCACACAAAATATCTGTATCAGTAATAACAGTTATTTTCCCCTCAAACTCACAGAAACACGCATGAAAGAGCGTAAATGAAGAATTTAATAATAGCTTTAGTCCTTTTTTTGTTTGAAATAAGTCACCATAGAAGTGCATGAAGTGATTCAGTAAACAGACTCTTCATGTTAAAACAGTTCACATAAAGACAGAAGGGTGCAGACTTGGAGTAAGTATCTACAGGGTTAAGGATTTAGTATCTAATGTAAACCAGTGCAGATGTTTTGGTATTAAGTTAAGCTTCATGACCCCTGAGCTCTGGACTAAATGGACTCAAAAGAAGAAAAATATCAGATCTTATTCCAGTTTCTTCAAGTGCAGTTGACACCTACCTCCTCACACCACTTTGAGGCTTTAAAATTCACACTATAAAAATTTCTATCTTGTCGCTGATGGTCTTGTTTGCTTCTGTATGTCTAAATAAGACATTAACATGAATTTTGTAAAGATTAAAAATTCTCCCCAGAGGAGCTTTAAGCATGTAGAGATGAGATAAGCAATGACTGATATGTCCAAAAGGGGGCACTAAAATTTAGACGAGCTAAAAGTTCCTAACAGGAACTTTAAATGTGCAGCCAAGCAAAAGACACCTACTCCTTGGCAGTAAAAAAAAGGTGGTGGAGGTAGTCAAACCTGACCTAAATGATACCAAATACATACATTTTAAATTTTCTACAGCAGAGATGTCCAATGAGTCACACAAATAACACATTTTAGTTTTAGAAGAATGCCTGGTATAATGCATATGTCCATGAGGGGGCGCCAAAATCAACACAAAAGGAAAGTTGCTAACCAAGTGGATTTACGAAATCCTGAAACTGATTCCTCATCGTTTTAAAGCCATAAGGGTTCATCATTCCAGCCATATAGACTGCACATCCCAAAGATAAGGGTTAAAACACAAAACATTTTGTTCAATGGAAGAAAAATGTTTCTAAAACCTGAAGGAAAAAAAAGGTAAAAGTGATGCTTTTCATTGAAACAGCGGGTAAGCAGGCAGGACCACAACGGCAGGACATCTGCCAGAAAATAAGTACGTGACTTTAAGGGGTGTTGATCATTCAAAGTTTATGACACAGACTGATGGAGGATAGTTTTTGTTTTTTATAAATATTTATATTGCCTTTCTGAAATATGTGTACTATTGACCTTCAGGGCCACAATACAAAGAAGCAGGAAAAATGGTTTCTGAAAAAGATTGAGATCTCTGCAATGCAAACCAAACCAGGGGAGAAATCATACCTATGCATTTCTTTTGAGTATGACCTCTTTAATATATTTGGGAATTTGACATCCAACATAAGCAAAACACTTCAAAGTTAATATGGGTAACACAAGGTACAGAAAATTCAACTGTCTTCCGCCGATTTTGAGGGCATGTGAAACAGAAGGAGTACTGTTTCTAATATATAACAGAGGCTGCAGCTCTCTTCTGCAAGCACAGGAAGCTGCATCACATCTTAGACATGAACATCAGAGAGAGAGAGAGAGAGAGAGAGAGAGAGAGAGAGAGAGACCATATTTGGAGGCAGGCTGAGCTCACTGAGGAGGTGCGGCTCCTCTAACCGGTGGGAACCGGCTTGAGGAGGGTTGACTTGTGGCTCGCGCCTCCTCCGCACGCTTTCACATCGCCTTGTGGCCTCAAAGAACAGAACAGAACAGCAGAGGCAGCTGGACAACAAACAAACCGATCAACTGCAGTGAAAGTTTGTCACCTCAGCAGGGAGCGAGTGAATATTCAAAGCACAGATTGTAAAGGCTTGCTCTGGACATGACACTACTAACAAATATGTTTAAATTTAAGCAACTTATACCTCTTTATAAGAATTTTTTTATTAAAGATGCACCGATTCATTATTTTCTGATCCAATCCGATACCGATACCGATACCTGGGCTGAGTGTATTGGCCGAGTTAAATGAATGAACTGTATACCTTGCCCTGTGAGTGAAGGCATCAGGCTTGACACAGCCTTGTTAAAAAAAGGTAACAAATTAACACAGATATAAATTTACTTAATATTATTTCTCACAAATAACAAATTGTACATTAGCGCACAGCAAAAAGAAATAAGGCTTCCATGTATTAAAAGGAAAATTAATTGAAAGAAAAAAGACTGGATCGGAAGGCTGGATCGGCGTCATTTATCAGATATCCGATCCAGTTAATTTGTCAATATCGGATCGGTGCATCCCTACTATTCATGCACAATCCCCGAGAACGCTCTCTGGGTATAACACCAGGCCTGTGTTAGCACCACAAGAAGCCTCCTTCTGCCGAGGATTCCACTTTCTGTCAAACTTGACTTTCCCTCCAACTGCTGCCATGCTGGATTCAACTCTCCCAAAATAAAGTGCTCGCCACACCCAAAGAATCTGAATGACAGACATCATTTCCAGTCGCGTCTGCACGTGTCTGCAGCAATAGATGATGGGCAGCCTGAATGAACCTATCAGTACGGAAGTGACAGTCTCTGTGTGCAGGAGTGTTAGGTTGTAGAGGGAACCAACAGATGGATTAGAGTGGAGTTGTCAGGACTCAATTATTTGGCTAAATTTAAGTCCTTAAAAGGCAATTGTTCGTCTCCTTCTCCAGAAGAAGCATTCATAAAAGAATACAGACCCGCAGATTTTTATTATTCTAAATCCTCTTAAAGGATCAAAAGATGCCAATTTTGGCAAAAAATGTGAATGTATTCTCTCATATCTGCGTGCACACAGCTTGTCTCTATATACATCGCGCTCCTACAGTGCTCCGTTGGAGCGCGCAGAGCCGAGCTGAGCCGAGCAGGATGAGGAAGGTGATGCGATGAGGAAGAGAATCTTAATGTGTTATCTCATCCCTTGTTTCTGAGGAAGAGGCAGGGCGGGGAGGGGAGAGGAGAAGAGGGTTGGAGGGGAGGGGAGCTAGGGGGGTAAAGGCGGAACAAACCGGTGTGCTCAGATACATGCTGTAGCTGCTCGCCCGCACTGCAGATTAACCCTTACCGCTCCGGGAGAAGCCACCAGACACGGTGAGTGGATTTTTTATGCTTTCCCCTTTGCATGCACATGCCTCAGAGAAGCGTGGCTGTACCGGTGTCAGACCCTCCGGTGTGGACAGGTAGGCGGCTGTTGCAGGTACAGAGCATCACAGACACGGTTCAGCACACCAACTCACTCACACACACACAAACACACACTTGAAACGCTGCTCTTGGTGTTGAGCAGCTGGCTATTCGGGAGCTGTCCGCCGCTCAGGTGCTGAAACGTCTCGTCATCCACAGGCAGCTGCAGCTCTCTGCAATGCCGGGAAAGTGGTCCTCCTGGCGGACGTTCTCCTGGAGTCCTGCACCATCAGATCTGTCAGCAGCACAGACGAGAATCTGAGCTCAACAAGAGTCAAATAGGACCAAAATCATCCTCTGAAATGTCCCTGCCGTGTTTCCATAGGGACGAGCTAATGGTTAAAAGTGATAACAGGATACTTTTTGTTTCATCCTCTTACAATAGTCTAAAAATGTGTTCTGTCTGCAGCAGTTCTCAAGTCTGATCGGTTCTCTATCTGAAAATAAGAGTCAGCTCTGAAAGTTTCTCCCGCTTCAGTCTTCGTTTTTACTTGTAGTTGCTGAGCAGGGATTATTTCCCTCAGAGGGGGTTCAGGAGCTCCCTCTTTGTACCCGACTGCTCTGCTTGGATCCGGAGGGATGCTGTGGCAGCCAAAGACTGTGGGATTCCCTCTCTGAATGCCGGACTGAAAGGCATTATCTGTTGGACTGGATCCGTGCCAGCAGCTCACAGACAGCAGTGCAGCCACACACTGAGCATCAAAACACAACACTGCTCCTTTAAATTTTAAATTATGCAAAGTTTATTTCCCTTCTTCCTCAAAACAGCTTGTAAGGATGAGAAGAAAGTTACTCTGGTGTCACCAGGTAGTTTGATGTGTTCTGTATGTTACGGTGACACCTCAGATACCTGCATGATTTCACTCGCAAATCTAATCTTTATAAGGGTTATTTTGATTACATTTCAAAGGGATCCTCCTCTATGATCTTCCTCAAAAAGAGTGCAGCAGTCTCCCTGCGTGCTCGTGAAACTACAGCATCAAGGTTTCCTCTATGGAAATGTGGAGTATTCTTTGAAACTCTGGAGTACGGCGCTTTGATTTCAGGATTTCCCTGATTAACTGTGTCTGTCAGTGAGAGAAAAAGTGGAAGAAAGGCACAAAGAGAGATGGAGACGGAGGATCATTAATGATACATGGTGATGCATTCTCACCCCCCCTTAGAGGACATTCACATAACCTTCATGTGAAATGAGCATGCAGAGGCTGTGATCCCACTTTTCATACGTCTTTATCTGTTTGCAAACATGCACTGACATGCACACGCTCAGACCGACCTCATATAACAGCCCTTTGACCGGAGTGTGTGCTCACTGAACTCCTCTTTGCGAACACACTGTTCCTCAGACCACCAGGAGTCCAGACTGGGCAGGGAGAGAGTTTGGAAACAGCCAAGTCAAAATAAGTGATTCACACATTCAGGTGAGGGGAACATTTGTCAAAATCCAAACCTGAGTTCTGCTTTTCATCTGTTTTTGGTTAGCACACTCTCTGGAGAATAAATGTGCCCTTTAGTGTCCTTGTTCGATCAAAAGAAAAAGCCCTGCTCAGATCTAAACCCTCTCGCACACTCCACTGGTCAGAGAGGAGGATTAGTCCTCAGCCAGCTGACTGCATCACAGAGACGACAGACAGGGACAGACTGCTTTCCTGAAGAGGGTGTGAGATAGGAGTGGGACAGTACACAAAAACCATTGCCCATTATCTGAAGTGCAGCGTCCACACTTCAGATTGTAGGTCTGCTCATATTTCTATTTGATGCTCTAAAACATAAATTGCATAAAAAATACTTTTTTCCCAATGAACACAACTTTTCTTTTAAGGAGCTGAGACAAACACTGACACCCTTGAGTTCACTGAGCTTGTAATGAGCACAAAGCTCCATCTATCAGTCCTAATAGGTACAGAAGATATTTAGGAGAAGTCATGTACAGCTGCAGCTTTTGCTTGTTTATAAATGCATGGTATGACTGAACTGCTGAAAAAGTAAAGGAATTTTATGTGGCAGTTAAATCATTTTTCATGCATTCCACTCTCATGGTCTCAGTAATTGAGCATGTTTATAGATTCACTGTCCTAAAAATGCAAACAAATGCTGCCATTTGTTTTCTATGGGGGCCAATAGGGGCAGGTTATCTGCAATGACCTGATCTTCATGAGACCAAACATGCTGCAAAAACTCCAATGATGCAAATCCAAAACCAATGCAAAAGCTGAAATGCCATGCAAATGAGAAAAAAGACTGAAATGACTGCATTAACAGTAAATGTGCTTCAGATACACAAAAGAGGCAAAAAGCACACAAAACCAGAAGACGACTGCAGAGGATAAACGCTGCAAATCAGATTTTTTAACAGACGTGCTCCAGATTTGTGGGAGTGTCAAGTGAATTAGCTTTTTTAGACAGAAAAGAAGACCAGATACAGAATTTATCTGTTATTAGACCATGAAATGACAAACACAGTCAGTCAAGAGTGTGTCTGTGTGTCCTTGTGTCAGAGTGTCCAAGTCTTTTTTAAGTGCATATTTGGCTGCTAGCCTTTACTATTTGGCACGGTGCTAGTGTTGCTGCTTCTACCAACCAATCAAAAACTAGATTAGATGGGACAGTTTGACCTGATAACCAGGGAAAATCGCAGAATCAATACAGCAGTATTTGAGATTATTCTATTAGCCTGGTTTAAAAAGAAATGTATTGATCAATTATGTATCCATAATTTACTGAAAGATTTTTCAGCACTTAACTCTGCAATTACAAAGCCCTTTGTGATTTTGCACTATTTTGCAGACCAGACATACGTACCAGCTCTTGCACATGTATCAATCTTTAAAATGTGCTGTTGTAATAACATGGGTGCTTAAGTCAGTGTCTCTCAAGAGTAATGCACATCTGCAGAAAACTATAGCCTAGCTTTCGCACCAGTTTTTCAGGCAGTTTCGCATTAAAGGGGCAGAACTGTCAGTGATCCATTATGGGGCACTCACACTAAGCACGAGTAAAATCATCTACTTGCTTAATTGGTGTGAATCTAGACTTGTGAATGAATAGTATTTACTCGCTTCATTCGTGCGGCAAAGCTGTTATGCTTATTTCAGTGGTAACCCCTGCCAATCCAACCGGCAGAATCAAGCGATAGACAAAGGTTTTTTTTTTTTTTCACAATTTACCAGGTAATCCGATCTCCTCACTCACTTGCCTCCAGGCGAGCTCCTTTTTTTTCCAGTTTCGGTAATTGAAAGGAAAGGTATCATATAAATCGGGGCACCCACACCCCAACACAATCAGTTTGTCCCCCCTTTTAGATACCAGCGGACAGCCGTCCGTTTTGATACGTCACCTTGAAACTTAGTGCTGATAAATTATCGCGACACGAATATCCGTTCAAGTTGATACATTTTTAGCTCCTGCCCAATTCTCGTCATTCGCGCCGTCAGAGTAGTACGAGCATCTAATTGCGTCTTTGCACTGACTTAACATGTAATTCATTCGCGTGAATGATTTTTCAGGCAACAAGAAATGGGTTGACAGTTTAAAGCAGTTCTGCAGGTTGATCAAACCTTGAAAGTTGGTGCTACAAATTCCTACAGATGTCCCAACTTTTCTTGATCAATTACAACCCCCTCTGTCTGCATACAATTAGTGTTGGAACACCCTTTGGTACCATACCATTGTGAGCATTGTTTGAACAGTATTTTACTGCAGAAAGTAGGGTGTTACCATAAAAATGGTGGGGAAAAGGCAATTAACGCTTCTCCTACAGAGAAATTGCCAAGAAAGTCAAGGTGTCAGTGAGTACAGTTTCCTTCACCATCAAAAGGCACTTAGAAGCTGGGGGAAATGCTGACAGGCAGAGATCTGGCAGACCCAAAGCCGCAACAGCGTCAGAAGACAAGTTTCTGAGAGTCAACAGCTTGCATGATAGGTGGCTCACAGGACAACAGCTTCAAGCACAGCTTAATAGTGGTTGCAGTAAGCAAGTCTCAGTTTCAACTGTGAAGAGAAGACTTCGAGATGTAGGTTTGATGGGTCCAGTTGCAGCATGAAAGCCATTGCTGAGACTTCAGAATAAGAAAAAGAGGCTTGCCTGGGCCATGAAACACCACCAATGGACTACTGAAGACTGGAAGAAGGTGTTATGGACTGACGAGTCAAAATTTGAAATGTTCAGTTTATCATGCAGGATTTTTGTACGCCGAGTCGAGTAGGCGAAAAGATGTTTGACTTTTGACTAGTCGTGTATCCATAAAGATGGTACAGCCTTAAATGGTTTTCTTTCTTTCTTTCTTTCTTTCTTTCTTTCTTTCAGGAAAAGATGTTTCGCAGCTTCTCCTGACTGAAGACTTTCCAGCCACTCATCAGTCTCCCTTAGGATCACATCCTCAGCTGAGCTCATTCCTTAACCTGCCTCGCAGTGTGGACTATGGGGCACAACACAGAGGACAGCAAGCCAGAACTGTGTGTCTGAACATTATGTCCATGTCTTTGCTCGAGGACAGCTGTGGTAAACTGTAGGGACCTTGAAGGGACCTTAGCTCTGAAGGAGACAGACCACCCAGTATGACCCTCCTCTTATCCTCACACGGTGACAGGGGCTGAAGCTGGCCAAGCATTACTGTGTGTGTGTGTTTGAGCATAGCAGCAGGGAGTATCTGCTCCATCCCCGGTCCAGAGGGAGGTTTTAGCGGTCGATCTTCGTGTTCCGGATGCAGAACATCCTCGATCAGAACTTAGACATGGCCACAGCTTTGCTCGCCGGCGAGAAGCTGAAGGAGCTGATCCTGCCCGGCTCCTCCCAGGATGAGAAGGGCGGTGCGTTGGCGGGGCTCATGGTGCAGCTCAAACTGGAGTTGCCCTTCGATCGAGTCGTCACCATTGGCACAGTCATCATCCCCATCCTGCTGGTCACGCTCGTCTTTACCAGGAACTTTGCAGGTCAGACTTCTGCCACTAGAGGGCAATCACAGCTTCAGTAAAAACTCACGTTAATCAGCAGCTGGTTCATTGCACTCCTCTTTTAACAGATGCAGTCTGTGCAAGACGGTATTATTAGAGTGTAAAGTAAACAAACAGTGCACTTTGTTTTCTTTTAAAGCATCAAAAATCTGATAAAAGTCTGACCAGAAGAATGTGAAACAGGTCCAGCAAGTCGATCTAGCTGAGTCAGTCAACTCTATTCAGAGCCAGCCATGCACAGCTTTTGAGTCTCTTGTGACGGGCAGTGATAAGAAGAGGTGTAAGTAGATTATGCAGGGCAGGAAAAGGAGCATTGACAAAACAGAGAGTGTTAAAAGAAGACAGAGAGGCCAAAGAGCGAGTAAAAACTTGAAGAGATGGATTTTATGAGGAGAGAGAGTGAGGAAGGGGTTTGGATGGAGCGCATGCTGGGAGCGATGGATGGGAAAGATGTTTGTTGACTGCTGAGTCACTTTCTGCAAAGCAGCAGGAACCATCTGGGACTGAGTGTCCAACTTTAGCAGCTGAATGATGTAGAAGTTAACACCAGTGCTTGGGTATTCCCTCTTTGCTGAGTTTTAACCGTCCAACAGTTTATGAAGAGTAAGATCATCCTGAAAACATCCTCCCCTCTGAGACTGTCACACAGTAAAATCATACCGTTCTCACTCCCTGTAACAACTGAAATACACAGAATGACACGATGACAACTGTGACATCAACTCAATCTACGATTATCAACCAGTCTTTATTCATAAAGCCCCAAATGTTATGTCAAGACCCAAGACTGTTAAATTCTCTCCACACATTGCTCTTCCAGCATCTCTAACTGGACTGTAAACAAATGCCCTGGATAGAGAAGGTTCTGGCCCAGGGGCTGCTATTACAAATCACAGACTTTAATTGGCCATTGCTCACTGATGATGCTCCTCCATCAGACAGTGAACACTGGATTCAGTGATTGGCAAAAACATGGTGCCAAAAGAAAGCACTTGTGGCAGAGTACTTTGCTGAGTGTGACTAACATTAGCAGGGCTAGTACCACCAGCCTTTGGTCCTCATTACAGCCTAATACCCTAATTCCTGAGCTGGTTCCAAATGGCTCTGGCTGAGTGTGCCAGTTTCACTAGACAACATAAAACTTCATTTCTATTTCACTTTATGTCACATTTTTATTGAAAGTTGATGTAGAGAAGATCAGACTAAGAGTCTTCAGAGACTTATCAAGACAGGTTGACAAAGTTAACCTGGTTCTACAGGTCTACAGAGGATCTTTAGCACTGGGTTGACCATAAACCCTTGGCTGACCCTAAACCCCCCAAATTTGTCCACCTGGTGAACACAGTAGAGTTTTTCACTTTCCAGATCTGAGACAGACTCAAACTGAATGACTGAAAGATTCAGGACAACTAGATAGACACCCAGATCTGAGTGATGTAAGGTACTTCCTTTAAACCCCTGAAATGTCCTTGAAGGTTTCAGCCAATGAGGTTTTTAGGACATATTCTTAAGACCCTTTTCCACTTCCAGGTATGTGGTTTACCAAAGTGTTGGGGGTTTGTCTTGTCTGACTTTTCAAATGCTTGGCACAGTTTTTGTACCTCAACATCTTACCAAAGAAATGGAAAAATGATAAATGTATAAAAGCTGACAGCCTAGCTGACATTATGCTCACTGGTGCACAAGAGCATAAGAGCCTGATCCAGTGACATTCAGTTTTGGGACTGTGTTGGACCAACAATCAATCATCTCATGGACTGTGTTACTGTGAAAGACAATCAAGGTCACATGTCCTGACTGAAAGCTGAACATGTTTGATTTTTCTGTCTGCCTCCTATAATGCATTTAGTGTCACTACCCAATCAAAACACAGACCTCTGTGCATCTGCAAAAGTCCACTTGTAGGATGATTAGGGTAAAATTGATTCTGTTTGGGTTGATTTTTCTGTCTGTTCTTTCCTCAGAGGAGTCCATATACTGTTACACACCACACAACTTCACCAGAGACCAGGCGCTGTATGCGCGAGGCTATTGCTGGACGGAGCTGCGGGACTCTGTACCTGGGGTGGAGTCTCACCTTTGGCCTTCACTGTTTGAGCACAAGTTCCTGCCCTACGCCCTGTTGGCCTTCGCTGGAATCATGTACATTCCCGCTCTGGGCTGGGAATTCCTGGCCTCCACTCGGCTCACTTCAGAGCTCAATTTCTTGCTTCAAGAGATTGATAACTGCTATCATCGAGCTGCTGAGGGCCGAGCTCCAAAGATCGAGAAGCAGATCCAATCCAAAGGACCTGGCATAACTGAGCGAGAGAGGAGGGAGATCATCGAGAACGCAGAGAAGGAGAAGAGCCCCGAGCAGAACCTCTTTGAGAAATATTTAGAGAGACGGGGCCAGAGCAACTTTTTGGCTAAGCTTTACCTCGCACGCCACCTCGCTATTATCTGCCTCAGCTCCATCCCCATTTCTTACCTGAGCGCCTACTACGCCCGTCAGAGGCAAAACGAGTTCACCTGTGCGCTGGGTGAGCCCCCTGACATCAGCAGCTATACAGAATTAAAGCTGAAGGTGAACTGCAAGCTGCCCGCCGTGCAGCTGCAGCGTATCATGGCAGCTGTAGATATCGCTCTGCTCTGCACCATGAACCTCATCATCCTGCTCAACTTGTTGCACCTGTTTGTTGTGCGTAAGTCCAACTTTGTTTTCGACAAACTGCACAAAGTGGGTATAAAAACACGCCGGCGCTGGCAAAAGTCCCAGTTCTGTGACATCAACATCCTGGCCATGTTCTGCAACGAGAACAGAGACCACATCAAGTCGCTCAACCGGCTGGACTTCATCACCAACGAGAGCGACCTCATGTATGACAATGTGGTCCGGCAGCTGCTGGCAGCGCTGGCACAGTCCAATCATGATGCCACACCAACTGTCAGGGATTCTGGGATACAGACACTTGATCCAAACATGGACCCTAGTGATCTGGGAGTCGGAGAGATTGCCGGGGAGCCGCTGGTCATCAAACGGCCACGCAAGAAGATGAAATGGATCCCTTCGTCAAATCCTCTCCCACAGCCATTCAAGGTACAACAGCTGACGGAGGTCTGCAGTCGCAACTCATAAAAACTTATGAAATTACTGAAATGGTAGTACATCTGTGTATATTTATAGGTTCTTATTACTGAATACCTACACGATTCCAAAACACATAAAAAATCTCAGGTTACACTCCAGCGAATAAGCAGTCCCCACAAACCCCGCCTATAATAGCTAACAAGTACCATAAAAGGAGGTGTGGAAATGTGCTTCCTGTGGGCCGGAGGGCTGCGTGGGTTTCATTTTAGGCCAGCGTCTATGATTTGTGGTGGGTCAGTGGAATCATAAAACACCTAAGAGGGTGACCCCTGTATCCTATGGATAAACCATCAGGCTTCTGCATAAAACACATGAAAGGAGGCCTCAAGAAAACAAACGCAAATTAGAGGGTAAGAATTTCAATCAGCCCACACAGATTGAAAATGTGTGCACCATTCATTTCCTTGGGGCTCTGTACACATGCTGTAATGTAAACAGGATACGCTCTTACAAATAATCCAGTCATCTCTCATTGCTTCATTCTCCAACGAGTCCCACTGGTGCTGTTGTGCAGAATGAGGCTGTCGTGCATCTTACCCGGCCACCAAGCAACAATGTTAAGCGACAAACATTCAGCATCATGAAAATTTAAAGAGACCCACTGACTATGCGTGCAGAGTAATATGGTCCGGGTTCGTTCTCAGTTTCTTTCACTGCTGCAGAATTTCCTGGACTGAAGGTTTTGCTATGACTCAGTGACCCTACGTTGTGTTTCTGTCATTCCCCAAAGGAACCTCTCACTCTGACTCGTCTGGAAAATAACACCAAACCTGAAAAACCCAAACCACTCAGACGGAAGACAGTGGCTGACAACTTCATCGCACCACTTCTGGACACCAAAAGCACACAATATCCTGCAACTAAAGGTAAGGCAGGAGACTAGGACTTGGAGAGTTTTCATTGAAAGAGCTCTAACTGCACAAGTATAGAGGAAAACCTCTAAATCATCTTTGAAAACACACTTGTACTGATGTTCTTTTACAGGCAGGATCTGGTGAATTAATTGTTTTCATTGTTTTATGGGGATTTTATTGTCCCCTTTAATCCTGGATTATTTTGGTGCTCATTTAAGTCCGGTATAGCTTATTTAATGTAAACAGATACATTCCTGCAAGCATGCGAAAACAATCCACTTTACGATGAAATTTCTGCACAAGGGTTGCTCTTCTAATAATCCAGAAAATCCATCTCTGAGGACATCCAGCATAGGACAACATTATGGCACTGGCCAGTAACTAAAGTCAAGTGTTCAACTAGTAGCCAATGGCTGAGCTCCATGAACAGTAATAGATAGAGATGCTCCTGTACTGCTCACCACTGGTTTAAGATGGCCATCGTTCCCCATCAGACTGCAGACAGTGCATTCAGAGATTTGAAAAAACACAACATCCTTTTCTTCAAGATGTCTGAATAAGAGACTCTTTGCTACACACTCACTGTAAACCTTCTTCAATGTTCTTTTTAACCCTACACCTCATTTCTGTTTGTAGATATCAGCGCGATGGAGAAAAAACACACTCGTAATTTCTCTCTGGATGTCCACCCGTACATGCTGACTATCCGTAAGCCGAAGGTGGAGACCACAACCGCAGAACCTCTACCACCAGAGCACAACTTGGACGCAGTGTACCTGGAAGGCACTCACACTATTGTTCATGTGTCTGGTGCAATCACAGGTAACTTTGGGTGAAATATTCAAAGACTCCTGCGGTACTGGCCAAGAGATGAATGCAATCTGATGTAGATATGTATGGGCATATATTGCATGTGGCAACCACCTAACTTAAATGACCCCACTTTAAAAAGCTAGAGACTCAAACTTTCTCCTCTTCTTTTCTGCTTCATCTGTACTTCCTTCTTGTCTCCTCAGAAACGAAGGTCTGTTCTCCAGAAGCGACCAACACTGCCTTTTCTACAATGACCCTGCCCACAACTTCGTATGTAAATGGCGTGAGCCCAAACCCTCCCTCCAGTGAAGACGCCCTCAGTCCAAAGTCCTCTCCTCCTCATGCGGAACCTCTCCTCCAGACGGGCAACCCAGAGTCTCAGCCTCCACCCCTGACCAGAGCCCCCACTCACCAGCTGCTGGGAATACACCACACCTTGTTCGAGGAAGAGGAGGATGAAGAAAACAGACGAGACCGGCTGGCAGAGAGGCCGGGGGAGCTTATCGCTGCAGGGGAGTGCTGAAGACGGAGAAGGAAGAGATTTCTTTCCCACCAACACTGGGCACGCCATGTCAGTCACCTTCTACCAAAACCTCTGCTCTTAAACTAACCTCTGTGACGGTGGACTGATGAGTGGAGAGGAGATTAAGTCATGGTAAAAACAAGTTTCAGATGTGAAAACTATTGGAAGAGGATAAGACGACAAAGTTTGTGTTTGAAAATGTTGACCAGAGTATTTTTAAAGGAAGCGATGTCACGTTTATGTCTCAGGATGACGACAACACCCTCCGATGAAACCAGCAGTGATATATTTCAACAGGGTGCTACAGGTACTTTTCAAAGGTCTAATGACAGAAAGAGCAGCGCTGAAAGCTGAGAGCTTTTTTCAAAAAAAAAAAAATGAAACACCTTATCGATGCATATCTGCAAAAAGAAAACTGCATTTCTCCTTCTAACTTAATGTATTTTAGGCACATATTATCTATAATGCTTAGTCCCTTTATTATCCCACTTAGCTGAGTAGAAAGGTAGCTCACGCAATACAGCTGTTGAGATCTGCACAATTTATATGCAAAAGATCACAATATGTTTGTGGCAATAATGTATGCGCTTACTGCATCATCTTTCACAAGAGGCGAAACATACTTAGGCACTGTAAAAGAGTCAGTGTTTGTTGGGTGTTTAAATATTACACATTTCACGGCTTTATCACCATCAGATTAGGAATCTGCGTCAGAACTGACTCTGCTATACTTGCACGTCATTAAGAGTAGAAAAATTTGAGAATTTTAGAAACAAATGGCAAAGAAAAAAAACTAATAAAAAAGACGAGATAAAAATTAGACAGAGAAACTGCCAGAGTAGTCAAACAAGTACCAGATCATTTAAGAAGCAGAGAGAGTTTTTTCTTTAAAACTCAAACAGCAGCTCCATAATGACGAACGGAGCTGCTCTCACTGAGAAAAGTGTGTGACGTTAGTATTTTGTTGGCTTTTAGCTGTGACGTGAAGTGAATGGAGTGATGAGTAGTCGTGAAATCTTTCCCAAATGAAAGGTTTATTAAAGAAAAAGAACAACCTTTTAAATTGTCATTTAAAGTTTCCAACTCAATAGAAACTCTTCCATTAGCTCTGTTCTGTCTCATTACGTGTTTCCATCTGTTTTAAAGAAATCTACAGAGGCCCTGAGTGGACATGCACCCAAACAGTGAGTACCAACTAGGGATGTAACGATATGAAAATTTAACATCACAATTATTGAGACCAAAATTATCACGGTTATCAATATTATCAGGGTATTGTTGAAATGTGTTTAAAATGTTTAAAAAGTACTTATACACGCCCTGAAATCATTTAACAAAGTGTTGTTTTGAAAAAACAATCAAAATAACACACAGAATGAACTTTTCCTTAACCTTAAATAACAGAGGAACGATAAGCTTAAAAAATTAAAGATGGGGCCTTAAAAGAGCCAGAGGTAATCAACACTAGTACTAGTAATAACAAAGTACAAAGTAATGTGCCAGTGGCATAAACATGAACATAATAACAAATAAATAAATACAATTTAAATAAAATGACATTCCTTATTGTGCAAATTGTAAGAATCTTCAGTGCTCAAAATGATCTACTCTTACAAATATAAAACAGAGCAACACTACTATATGAAACAATACAACCACATATAAACAAAGGTGTAGTGCAGGCGTTTAAAATAACATAAAATATGTAAACAAATCAAATAAAACACACCGATTATCTGTTTTCTCCACCATAAGGTGCTGCTGCTGACTTTTTTCACTACTTGAAATTGAAATGTAAAATGTCAGCATATTTACCTTCCTGGTTCGAGTCGTGATCTGCGAGGGGAAACGATGTGCACTGAATAGCGTCTCAGATGGCACGCTGATTGCTGGGATGCACGAAAGCTTCTTGGCAACCCTCGCAACCCTTTGTAGAAGCCGAAATGCGCCCAGACTTCGGACTTTGTTTTCTCTGACAGGGGAAAATTCTCTGCAACACGGTTGGCAGTACTGCCCACAAAACTGCCCTTCGCCAAGTTGTGTACTGCGCAATGTACATGCGCACGGCGCGCCTGTGTCCGAAGGACTCCTGTGTGCGGCTGCTCTTCCCAGCGCTGAGTAGTCTGTGCGCTTTTCCAGAGTGCGGCAATCAAACACAGTTTTAACGGTAATTAAAATTTGAAACGGCAGTACTAACCCTACTTTACCGCGGTTTATCATTTTACCGGTAATCGTTACATCCCTAGTACCAACCCAGACTAGTGAAAAATGAGAAGGCCAAAATGTCCAAAACCAAAATTTAGTTTCTGTTTGACTGCAAATGATACTGCATACTGAGCCCTGTAAACCCCAGACCTGACTGACTCTGCCCACTATGACTCTTCATTGGTGTAGTTTAATGATATACAGTGTTTTATTTTAAACAACAAAGATCAATAGCTTTGTAAAAAGTAACACCTCAAGTTTTTTCTAATTCTCTGTTAGTGGAAAAGCAGCCACACAAAGCATTTCAGGCTGAAGTTGAATAAAGTTGAATAAAGGTTTTCACTGATGCCTGTATAAGATAAATTAAGAGATTTTTGAGAAGCGTTTTATGCAAAGCTAACGGGTGATCCAGTTTGACATAATGAAAGGCCACTCAACTGGTGCTGATTTTTGCACCAGCAGGACCTATTTTCTTTTCAAACTAAACACACATCAGAGTTTTCAACACAAAATCATATGAATCATTTCTGTTCTTGCAAAAATCATATGGTATTTTATGCATTTGTTTTTGCTTCCAGAAACCCTCTTTTTTTCACGAGCATCATGTTTGTGTTCTCTTTGTTGGCCACTGTAAAAACGCCCTCAGCATCAGCCATTATTGTGGCTGGACTCTCACCTGAAGATAGCTCAAATTGTGTAACATTGCAGCGCTTCTCTGTGTCAATTCTTGACCACCCACCGATTGGAATCAAGAAAGGGTGGGACTTCTGACAACACCTTCACAGAAAATATGGAGGTCCACACAGGAGAAAAAAAATCAAACTATTTAAGCACTATTTCTAGGTCCCGAGCGGCTAAAACAAAAAAGTAGGGCTGCATGTCTACTCAGGGCCTCCATAGAGCAATGGCAATCAGTTCATGGTTAATATAAGCATAAATGTCTATCAACACTTTTCACAGAATGACTCAAGGGATGTCTGCCAAACATAACCTCATCTTTTCACTCTTGGTTACAGGAATAAAGGAACTGTGCACACGGACTCAAACACCAATATGACATCTACTGTAGAAAACCACCTCTTCTGGGGCATTCAGCAAATACACACACACAGTATAAGATTTGTGTAGGGAAGCTTTAATCTAATGGCTTCCAGTCATCATCCTCTGGTGAAATTTAATGATCCATCTCATTATTATGGCACAGGGTTGGTCAGAGGTCTCGTGTTAGATCACTCAAGCACACTAAATGCATCCAAAAGCACTTTAAGACTTTGTAGCGCGAGTGTGTGAGAGCATGTTACATGCTTCAGCACAGCTCTGCTGATAAAGAGAAACGTTTGTTTTTTTCCACATTCAGATAGTTGCAGAAGCTTCATGTTGGTATAAAAGTGGAAAAAGGGTCAGGAGGACTTTGGTTGTACTGTGTCAAATGTCAAAAATGAATACATAATTAAAACACTTACTTTCTGAAGAAATGCTTCTCCCGCAAATCAATGACTTCATGTACCAGAATGCACTGCGGCGGTGAGTTTCATCAGAGCACTTGCTGCATTCACGTATTCCTTCATGCTCGGAATTTCCAGACGCTGAGTTCATTTTGTTTTGGGTGTTTTTGCAATCTGTGGACAAAATATTAAAGCAATGTGGAGACATTAAAGACCATTAATCAGTACATACTGTATATAAAAATTTAAAACTCTTTATCTAATTTTTATTCTCAAATGAGACCAAATCAATGACGTACATAAATTAAAGTTAACTTTTAAGTTTGTTGTATGTCATATTTCTGCTTTTATGGATGTAAGATATACCCCCAAATTATACAAAAGCACATTTTTCCAAACCAGTAGTCTAAATATAACCTATGTGAAATAATTTAGACCCTGCACATATTTGAACTCAAGTTATTGAATATTTTGCGGCATCTTTTGTCAGTATTGGACTTAAGTGATGGTCCTTGCACACTCAGGTCATGGTTGGTTATACAGAGAAAGAATCTTAATAGTTGTAATGAGTAAAAATGGTTTGAATAGCAGCAGGCACCATATTCTTGATGAGTTTCCTGAAACTATAGGAACATATCGAGGGCATTTTGGCTTGAAGTGTCTTCATATATGGTTTATTTCTGTGCCTGACAGGTCAGTGTAGCTTAAATCAACATCAGGAAGATGGGTTGGCTAGAATGAGACAAATTCACTCTAAAGATCTGGATTTTTTGCAGTGTAACAAATGCCCTGTTTTGCTCTGTATAATCAAAATAAACCAAAGTAGCTGCAATCTTTGCATGTATGGCCCTTACAGCATTAATACAGACTATTTTATAATAATATGAATTGAGAAATGTAGTCTATTTTCCAGCAGATGGCGCCATTTAGTAATTTAAGTCCCCTCACAAAAGCAAACAGTTCTGCTGATCACCACTTGAGACAGTGCTCAGGCTGCACAAAGCCAATATGCCTCTGCAATACTACCCAATTAATTTGAATATATAGATTAGAAAATAGAACATTTGATGTGACTGATTGAAAGTTGGTGCAGTGAGAAAAAAAATGATGATGATGATGTTGATAATAATGAGCACATAAATCAATAAATGAAATTAATTTGCTCAGTCCACCGGGACATACAGGTGATAAAAACGTTAAATGTACAAGTAGGCCTCTAAGAGCCACTAAACTACAATAATGTAAGTAATTGTAACAACATATTTCCCACCCCTTGAACTTTTGTATATTGGTGTTATATAATTATATAATATATATAGTGTTGCCCACTTACCATGAACAAAAATCAATATATTGACATTTTATTGGATGTTTATTTACTGAGCAATGGATGATTCTTTTTATTTTCCTTGGATATAAAGATTTTCCGTTGTTGCTCCGACTTGAGAAAGCATTCAAGTAAACTTTCTAGTTGGGAGGTCTTTTTTCCGATTATTTCGATAACACGTGAACGCACCGAGTGAAACGGCTGCACTGACGAGGAGCGAACTGACACACGGGCTGCCTAACTCAGTAAGTCTGTCATATTTGTTTGGAGACAACTCTCCGAAATACCAACCAGTACTTTGTACTTGTTAAGTGACACAAATGTCGTTCGAGTATCCCATTTCGACGGTTTAGGTTTGACGAAACTGTTCTTGAGGCTTGCTAGCATGTGTTAGCTCGAGTTAGCTGTTTTCATCACCCTGTAGCTAGCCTAACCGAGGAGCCCTCAGCTGTTCACTGTTCAGCACTTCCCTACCTGGAAGTAACGTCAGCTTGTTTGTACACCTGTGCCCCCTCTTTTTTACACGCCAAAACCTCTCGTGTAATCAACCTTTAATCGGATTTATTGCTTCGTTTGAGATATCGTTACCTATTTGATTTCCACTCACAGACCACTTTATGATCACCACTTTTCTAGTTGACATTTTGACACTTGGACAGTTAGCTTCAATCTCTGCCGTCGGACTAAAGCAACGTCAGCAACGTCAACGTCGGTGTTGGCTGTCAGTGAACGCCCCATAGTATCAATGCTCTAAATACGTGTCAGTGAACGCCTCACAGTAAAAATGCTGTAAATAAGTGTCAGTAAACGCCTCACAGTGCTGTGCTAATTCATTTCTTTATTCTTTCTTCCTTCAAACGCAGCTTTCCGAGACTCGGGCATGGACCAAGACAACAATTCAGAGGTTTGTACACGACTAACATTCTGTTAAGAGTGGGGAAAAAGACGTGTTTCTTTTATTGGTGCTTTAATAACACGTGATTCAACGTCTTCGCCTTTAAGTAAGACTCCTGAGAAATGTTAATTAACATATGTATAGAGTAATTATGTTCTGTATGGCGGCCAATACGTATGTATGAATGTGTGTGTGTTTGTGTGTGTGTGTGTGTGTGTGTGTGTGTGTGTGTGTGTGTGTGTGTGTGTGTGTGTAATTTGACTTAACTTTACAAAGTAATGACTTCTTGTGTAACTTTGTTTTTCTTAATCATTATTTTGTCCTCATTCTGTTATTTTAACTTAGATTTTAACTTTTCTTTTTTACTGGAAACAATAACATTAATTTTTATACCATATTATAAATAGCGATCCCATAATATTGATTTTTTTTTTCACAATAATGACTTACAGTCTTATATATTTTTTACTTTCTGCCTCGTCTCTGGTATCTCATCCTTTTAGTGTGTTTTAAGGAGTATTTAATTCCGAAATATTAGACTGATTTTCATCCAAACAAACTTTTATTAAAGTATTTGAGTGGGTGTTTTTGTTTGTTTGTATGTTTTTTTGGTGTGTGTGAGTTATTGTCGTTGTTATTGTTGCTGTTGTTTTTACATTTTTAAGCTGCAAGTTAAAATGAACAAAATTTAAAAAAAAAAAAATTGAAACACTTGAGTTGAGATGTAAAAGGTCTAAAGTGTAAGTTTCTGAAATAACTAAGGGTTAATGTTGAACTTTTTTTCATGGAGTTCTGATTTGCTGAAATGCACCTGTGTTGTTCGTCTGAGTCCATAAATACATTGACACTCCTGTCTTGATTGCCATATCATGTTGTGAAGGTACACACTGACTCATAACTTTTTCTACTTTAGGGTGAAGGAAGTTTGAAACATTACTAATTTGATTACTAAACACACTTTCCACACAGCAGTTACAATATGATGTGCAATCAGCTGGAATGTCTGCACTTATAGAGGAATAATCTCTTAATCTTATGCTAATATAAAGTCCCTCTATTGTGTCTGAATATCTTGACAGGATGAGTCAGTCGGCCCATCAGAGGATCCTTCAGAAGAGGACCTGCCTTGTATACCTCCAGGCCTCTGTAAGCTAAGTTTTGTTTATGCATAAAAGTGTCAAAGAGGGTAGCTTTTCTGTGTTATTGTCTGTGTTGTACAAAATTTTATGTCTGTAAAATGAGAAAATACATGTAATTTTTTTCTCAAATGGGTCAGCGTGGGTTTCAATAACAGGTTCCAACCTGGTGTCTGTGAGGGCGTGTAAATTTCAGTTCTCCTTTTTGACTCCTAACAGCAGTAGAAGTATTCAAGGATTAAACCTCAGGGAGAACTTTGCAGACCACATAAATTGCACGTACCTGTCAGGACCTGCTGTGTTGATGTAACGCCTTATCATTTGTGACGCAGTATGTTAACAGATGTGTGTGAGACAAAAAAAAAACAAACAACTCAGTATGACACATATGTAATGAAGATATTCTATGCAAGAAAGGAAGAAGGAAGCGAGGCCAATATGACGAGGCATTTACATGAACACTTCATGACTCTGAGGGAGTGCACTGTCACTGATGTGCTGCAGTCTCCTCTGCACTAAAACACTCCTGCTGCTGCAGCTGTAGCAACATCTCCTCACACTCAGACCTGGGGCGCTGACCTCGCAGTCTAAGCACACGTCCCCTGTACAGAGTTTGAGTGACTCTAGCCTGCAGCCCCTCTCCTGCATGTCACCTCCATCCTGATGCTTCAAAGCTACTCAGCATTTGATATCAGCAACAAATGACTGCTTTCTGAACTATTCTCACAGGGTTTTTACCCAGCTGAATTTTTAACTCTGTTTTGTTGTCTAGGACTAAACTGTTAGTAATCAGGCCTACTTTAAGCAGCTGCAGGGAGCTTTTGCAAATAAAGTCTGTGATAGAGGAAGAGCAACAAGTTTTCGTATTTTTAACGAGTAAGAGCATCTTATTTTGTGCTTGGGCTGGAGGACAAGTCGACTTAAATCTGAGAGGTAGCCTGAGAAACGGCTGCAACTGCGTAGAGGAAACTTTTTGTACGAGGTGTTGTGAGTTGCTTTTTCTGCAGCTCAAAAAAAGACATTTGTGCTTTAATGCTGAGTTGCTTCATTGGTCAAATGTGCGATACTCTGCAAAATAAAAATGAATTCTTTCCTCAGGTATTCAGTAGTTAACAATGTGGGGCATCTGACCTTGTGTTTCTGCTCCTCCATGTGTGTGTTTTGCTGCTCCCAGCGGATGGAGAAACGATGGAGCTCCTCTGGCAGCTTCGAGCGCAGCGTCGCCAAGCATCCCCCGACCTCCCTGAGACCGTGACCCGTCTCACTGCTGCTGATGGCAGCCTCCTCTACCTGGTGGGCACGGCTCACTTCAGCGACAGCAGCAAAAAAGATGTGGCCACGGTGAGCTGATGAGAACTCGTAATAATGAACTAATAATAATAACTTTATTTGTGTTGCACTTAAAAAAACAAGGGTTTACAAAGTGCTGTGACATGCGGAAAAACGAAGGAGTAAGATAAAAAACAACAAGAGAACACTCAGGGGAAGAGAACCTAAACAAGATCAAAACCCAGAGACCAAGGGAACGGAAGTTTTCGAAGGCAAATAAAAAAAGAAGGAATAAGAACTAGACACATTAAGAGAGGTAAAACTGTAAATGAAGAATAGATGTAAGAAGACAACACCACATGAAAGAAAGTCTATAAAAATGAGTTTTAAGAAGGGAGTTAAAAGGAGTGACTTTGTTAACCAGGGCTGGAGTGCCTCATTTGACCTCTTGTTGGTAAAAAGGAGCAGCAGAGTCCAAGAGAGATTTACAAGTCTGATTAAAAAGAGAGAGAGGAGCTCTTCTGGGTTAAGATCTGGGTTAAAGATGCAGATTAAAAAAGCTCCTTAAACTTGCCATCAGACGTACAATTAAAAACCTTTTAACCAAAATCTGTCTGGAATAAAACCATGTTAAATAAATCATTTTGTGTTCTGACACACAGATATCCTTCGTCATAAAATCATTAGGGCTAAGACCACAGTGTAAAGCTAAGTCAAGTGTGTGTTTTTTTTGCATGTGTGGGTTCCTGGATGTCCTGGGTCAGGTTAAAAGAGTCTGAAATTTCTAAAAAGTCAGCTGTCAGAGTTTGAGAGGATAACAGACAGGATCATGACAGGATTTGTGCAGCGAGCTGTGCTATACTCACCATTTTTAAACGGTGATATGTCATAGACTGTCAGAGCGTATCTCTATTGTAATTCGCTTGGCAGCGCTCTTTTCCCAGGCGTAATTTTGTCTTCTTCTCCACAATGACTCCCCTGTCTTATTTTACTTCCTCCCCTGCTGCTCAGTGCTTGATGCTCTCTTCTTCTGTCTCTTGTGTTTTCTGTCTTTCTTTGCCCCCCCCCCTCCCCTCACACAGACGATCCAAGCCGTGCAGCCAGACGTGGTGGTGGTGGAGCTGTGCCAGTACAGGGTATCCATGCTAAGGATGGATGAGAACACACTGCTGAAGGAGGCCAAAGACATCAACTTGGAGAAGGTCCAGCAGGCCATCAAACAGGTCAGGATTACAGAGGGATGAGAATGAACATTGGCGGAGAGAGAGAAGAGAAGATGGAGAAAGAGGAGGAATGAAAAGGATTACAATTATTAATGGAGGAATAAATCTTTTCAAAACAAGATTAAGATTTAGTGGAGCGCTTTTAGTCTTTTCTCTACTTTTCCTTTTGTCCTCTTATGTTTTCTAGATTTGCAGCTGTAAGTGGATAAAACTGAACGTCTCTTTTGCTGTCATTACACTCCACCTTTAAAATTTGACCACTGACTCTTTCATTCTGCCTCTGTGTTTGTCAGAACGGGCTGATGTCCGGCCTGATGCAGATCCTCCTGCTCAAGGTTTCGGCTCACATCACGGAGCAGCTGGGCATGGCTCCAGGAGGCGAGTTCAGAGAGGCCTTTAAAGAGGTAAAACATGCGCATACGGAGCAAAAAGAAGAGGACAAAACTTTCTGTTTTTTGTGACTCGAATTGTGTCTCTGTCTGCACAGGCTGGACAGGTGCCGTTCTGTAAATTTCACCTCGGGGACAGGCCCATCCCTGTGACGTTCAAAAGGGCAATCGCTGCGCTCAGTCTGTGGCAGAAGGCCCGTCTGGCATGGGGTCTCTGCTTTCTGTCAGACCCAATCAGGTATGAGCCTCGCCCTGCCGTATTCAGTCATCACACTAATTGTATTGTGTCTGTATCTCTGTCTAGAAATTTCTCTTGGGATCACTGCAGCTTATAAAATAATGCACACTCATCGTCCAGACATGAGCCCTTTAATTCTAACATTACTCAAAAAGTGGACTTCACAAACTCTTGAGTAAAAAAACTGCTCGATTATTGGAGCTCATTCCAAGAAGCCGACTCAGGTGGGAGTGTTTTTGTGTGGGGTGCATCGGGGCTGCTGTGTTTTTTATCGTATTATTGAAGTCGTCACCTCACTACACTTGGTGCAGATCCTTGCAGATGAAGTGAAGAATGGACAGCAGTATTCTGGTCTCAAATTAGCACCCACTGAGCTCTAAGTGAAGATAGAATTTCTGTTTTCTGCACATTTAAGAGATCTATTCACCACAGATGGGAACATTTCTGCACTTGGAAGTTTATTCTCTTTATTTCAGTTGATCATTTTGAGGCTGGTTAGTGCAGGTATGTTCTCAGAGGCTGATATAACTGCAGCTAAATCCTGACTGAGAGACAGAGACTCATTGTGTTGTTTTGAAATGATGTTCGTCTGTATGAGGAGAGTCTTTATAAGCACATCAGCTGCTGCTGGAAACCTGCATCATTTCATGAATGGATGTTTAACCGTAGCATGCAACCCCTCCAAAAAAGCCTGCATGCGGCCATCACCTCATGTGCATGTATAACAGCAGAGAGAGATGTTTTTATAAATAAAGAAGTTGCTGTTTGTTCACTTTCCAGCTAAACTGAATCTGTGAAGTCTAGATTTTAGTTTCCCTGCTGTATCCTTGTTGATATTTCACTATGAAATAAGCCGATATTTCCATGTAAAGAGTGGGAAAAAGCAAAAGTATGACTTTTTGTGATTGTAAATGATGGTTAAAAAATGGGGGGAAATGTGGCGGCAGCAGCTTTTTTGCTCTGAGCTGTTTTTTTTTTTTTTGTTTTTTTTTGTGAATAAATTCAGCTGAAGTGTTTTCGTGCTCACAGTTATTGTGAGCAGCGCGGCTGTCCGTCTCTCTGCAGATCTGTTTGGAAGAAAGCAACATGCACCCACACGCTTTATAGAGAACATGCAACTCTGCCAGTTTTTTAAGCTGCTAGCGTGAAAGTGTGTGTGAGCGAGCTCTGACTGAAAGCTTTAAGTGTCTTGTGTGTTCATCCTCTGACATCTCTTACGTTGAGCTCACACACGGCTGTTGAAACTCAAAAGTATGCTTGGAAAGCCTATTTTCTGGGTGATTGGCAAAGCCTGTAAACGCCTTTTAAAGCTCAGCACTTGCTGTAGCCGCGTCCTGATTCTGGGGTTCAATCCCCTGAATTGTGGATTAAAAGAGGAGAAAGCAGCAGGATGAAAAGGATCTAAAAGTCTCTACATTATGCAGTTTTTTATTTTTTATTACTAAAATACATCAAGAGAAATCTTTTTATTGAAAATGTTCAGTGTTTATGGATGTGGCGCTTTTTATTGTTGACTCTCAAAGGTAAAATACTTGTTAAATCGAAATGTCCAGTCTGTCTTATGTGCACTCATGTGACTGTCTGTTTGTGCCTCATGTTTCAGCAAAGAGGACGTGGAGAAGTGCAAACAGAAAGACCTGCTCGAGCAGACCATGTCAGAGATGATCGGAGAGTTTCCCGCCCTTCATCAGACCATTGTGGCTGAACGAGACATCTACCTCACACACACGCTTCGCCAGGCTACACGCTGTGTGGAGGCTCCTTCTAATGCCCAGAGTACGTACCAATGTACAGGGAGTCAGCTATCACATGACTCCACTGCTTCAGACAGGGAGCATGACTGTATCGTGACTCATAACCACCGAAAAATACTCAGATCTTAGAGTTTATGTCCTATTTCTACTAAAAAGTGTCTTACTAACACTTAACTACCGATTTATTTACTTGGCTTGGTTGAATTTTATGGCAAAAATGAGAGCTCAGTTGCTTGTAATAAATAAGAAAATGTCTAATCTCAACAACTTGATAAGTAATCTTTTCTCTTCTTCCACTCTTATGTGTATTTTTTTCAAGCAATTTAGCTCTTATTTTTGCCATCTAATGTCTTAAGATGAACCAGTTTTCTGGAGTTGTCAGGTGAGTGTGGCGAAACTGAGCCTATTAAGACAAAAACACCGGCAGAGAGTTTTTGCAGAGGTGGTACTGCAGACTGTACACACACACACCAAAACAGCTGTTTGAGAGGTAGAAGCACAAGAGGGACATCATATGACAAAAGCATCACCTGTAACCTGATGATATTTGATAAGTGATTAAAGTTACCTGCAACCTTTTGAGTCAAGATACATTTTTTACTTGACTCGATTCAACAAATATCTGCCTTAAAGGAAATTTCAGAATAAAAGCCTCACATGAAAACAGGAGCAGCCTCTGCACAGATGAAAATACTGTATATCAGGCTTTTTGCTGTTGAAGGCAGTGGTGTCAGACATTCATTTCTAAGCATGAGACATGAACTTGTTTGCTGCAAGGCCAATCTCAGCTCCCTAGTCCTTTTGTTTGCTGTCTTACATGTATGTATGCATATCTATAAGTTGATAATTCCACATGTATAAAAAGCTGCTGTTAAATTCAAGTACTTGTTTTCTGCTTGCACTTGTAACACTGCAACATTGAATGGTCTTAAAGATTACTTTTAAAATTATTCTTAGTATCGCTTCATTCTTGAATAAAACTAGGTATATTGCTTCATCAATTTTAAATAAAAAGTTCAAGCTTAAAAAAATACACACCACCTCATTGTAGCACCACAAACTCAGTGGTGTAATAAACCAAACAGTGGTGATAAGGCAGTGTGAATACCACAGAGAGTGGTCATGGAAATGCTCAGTCATGCTTCCCTTATAAAGAGTCACACTGACTTTGCAGAAACAGAGGGGATTTTTTTTTCATTCTGTGTTTTTATCCCTAAAGCCAGTTTGCAATTAAGGCAGCCACAGGGGTGTGATACTTAATGCTTAATGCTCATCACTGTGTCTTTGGCTTACAATACCAACAAAGGGAGAATCAGGACTTTAGTTTGTGTTTGTGTCATCAAAAAAGGGTAGCCTGTGGATCAAAATATGATAGATTTTTTTTGTGTGTGTGTAATAGTGTTTGTTTTGTCTTCCTGTAGAAGTGCCTGCTGTGGTGGTGGGAGTTGTGGGGATGGGTCACGTTCCTGGAATAGAAAGAAACTGGGAGAAGCCGCTCAACATCAGTGAAATCATGAGGTATGTTTGTCTTCTTCGTGTGTGGTCTCAGTGCAAAAAAAGTTAGAATGCTGTTTAAATGCTGACAAAACAGATGTTACTGGTTTGCAAATCATCTAAAATCATTATTTAATTAAAAATGAAATCGAAACTGAAATCCTCTATCAGGCAAGACTGGGACAACATTTTACTTTCAGCCTCCAGAACCTGGTCTGCTGGGTTCACTTACATTGCCTCTGGACTGTTTCCATTCAAATATTGCCTTTTAAATGATTTGCAGACCATCCACATGTTACACAGCAGCCTGGATCTTTGTAGTCCATTATAGGAAGTCTGTAACAGAAGTTTTCTGACTCAAGCTGCTCGATGTGTCTGTTTGTCTCTTTTTTTAGTGTTGCACCTCCGTCACGTGTCAGCTGGGTGCTGCGTACGGTCTTTAAAGGTGTGATGATGGGCATGCTGGGATACGCTTGCTACCGAGCTGGAGGGGGTCTAGGCCGGGCCCTGATGTCGTTATCTGCTGTCCAGTCTCTACTTCAGACTCTGCAGCCCCCTACGGCTTGACCCCACTGGTTCTTTAAGCCATCAGTGACATGACCTTTGTCTTTTTCAAACAATGCATCTTTCACCAATGGCCTTAAAAACAGGAAGTGAGGCTGGAGGAACGGTTTCACCAGCCCACCCGATGAACTTCAAGGACCTCAGGGGGACCGAAGCCTCCCAACTCCTCTCACTGTCCCTGTAGAGTCTGCAGGGCTGTACTGCCAAAGAAACCTCGACAGTACTCTTTGATTCTTTCATATTTAAATCCCATAATTTGTAAAGTTTACAAATGCCAATGATTCCTCTGCATAGATTTACATTTTCCCTACCATTCCTTTAAGTAACTCACACACACATACACACACACACACACACACACACACACACACACGCACACACACACACACACACACACACACACAAACACGTTATCTGACATCACCCTCAGCCACTTGCTCCAACATAACTGAGCCATCACCAGAGAGGTTCATTTTTCTAACCTGGTCTCCTGATTCCCTCCTCTTCTGGTGCCAACCAGCAATTTCTGTAAATGACCCATGTTGAGTCCAGCACTTTATATGAGACTGTAGAGAGTCTGTTTCTCTACTGCGGCCTACAGAAGGGTTGAGAGTAAGGGCCTGTGTCCACTCGCAGCTTTTTTTGCACTTTCAGCCACCTCAAATTCAAAATGCTTCCTCCTGACACTTTTGTTTTAATTTTATTCAGGTAAATTTGACAAACCAATGGTAATAATGATGGAAAAGGATCATGTCTTTGAACTTGCAGCAGCTCTAACTACACCTATGTATAGAAATGATACCTTTGAAAAAACAGGTCTTGGTGCGTGAGATAAACTCCGCCTAGTTTCTTCCTGCTGTTGCACTTTTCAAAATTGACACTTAAAGTCATGCCCCTACTTTTTTAATTGGTCTGTGGTAGAAAATTGCCATTGAGTGCAGTTTTAATGCTCGAAAGGTGAAATATTTTCATACTTTGAGACCACTGACTGTCTTTGAATGGCACACCTCCATGTCCTTCCATTGTAAACAAGTAAAGCCAAGATACACCTGCAATTGACACTGATATTTTTTGCTTGTAGTGCATTTTGGATCCATGACCAGGAATGCACGAAGTGGTTCTTTGTCAATGTGCTGATACATTCAAACTCTGATGCTCTGATTCAACAAAGACACGCCTCTGTCTCACCCATCAAGCTCCCTTGAAAAGTTTGTGTATAGGTTTGTTATATTTCCTATCACTAGTCCTCCTATCCTGATAATCTGATACACACAGCACTGCAAGGGCCTCATTGGTCAACAGAGCTGTCAATCATACTCTTTTTGTTGCATCAACTAATTCAAACTAAATTTTTTGGAAATTTCAGAGGTTTCAGCTTGATAGGACTAACTATAATGAGAGAAACCATGTTTGAGGAACATTTGACATATATTTTAAGATTATGACTTGACCCATATTCCACCTGTAAAAATGGACGAGGCCTGGTTTGTGACCTATACTGCCGCTGGTCAGTAGGGGGAGCTCTGAATGTGTTGGCTTCACTCTCGTATTGTCCATATTTTATACAGTCTATGGTAGCAACAAAAATCCACCAATACTAAGGAGTGGTTTGTTCCAAGGACACAAAACTTTGTTGGTTTTGTACAGAAAACAGGCCCAACTGCTGCAAAAAAGACTGCTGCCAGTGGACACAGGCCCTAAAGCAGAAAAGCCAGAACTATAATAAACAGAGTATAATAATATATACATTCACACACACATATATATTTATATATAGCCTGGAGAGTCTTCATAATGGTATTATTATAGTGTGTGCATGGAGTGGATCTAATGGTTGTGAGGGAAAAACATTTTTGAAGCTGGAGGCTGACCGTTATCTTTAAGTTAGGAATGATCTCTCGTATGAAGAGTATATTCTTCATAAGATTAAGACTAAATTTAACAGATAGAGGATAAAAATTTGACTGCGTGTTCATGAACCTGGCCATATTATCAGATAAGTGCCTCATATTGCGGCAGTCAGGGCTCGAGGTGAAATAAACAGCAGCAAAAATATGTTAAATTAAACTGTTAAAGTGAATGTGAAGGAACTTGACATTATACAGTTTTATGATAGGCATGTTTTTGAAACACTATTACCCCTAAATATAGTGCAGGCTGTAACGTGCATCCGGTTGCAATAATATCTTAATTTATATTCATGATTGTACCTCCAATATGAGGCACCTTCTTATTCTGGCTTAACCGTATAATGGTATAATGGTTAATACTTTGAACAGAAAACTATCCTTTAAAAAGTCTCCTCATGAGAAAGCTGAGGCAACTGTTTGAACATCTATGACACATACATCATCACAGCCAGATTCAGTATAAAACAAGAGTTCAAATAATACCACAAAATGAAACCCGTTGCTTTTAAATTAAAGATTGAATTGGGAGCATGGAAGGGATGAGACTTTGTATCATATGAGATGTGTAATGGAGTTGTTTGGACTACTGTGATGGAAACAGAGTGCAGACTGTTCAGAGTTTAGAGGTAAAGCCTTACACTGCTATCACTGCTGCCTTTGACCCGACTTGTATCTATTGAACAGTTTGTTGTTGCACATGTTCAAATTTGCTCGACTTACTTGCAGGAGATTCTGATCGAGTATTTACATGATGCAAGGCTTTATGCCATAAGCAATCTGCAGGTATTCTTAATTTTGATTTTACTGTTTTTATGTATGCAATATGGAGGAATATTTTTACTGTCTTTAATTTGTAAATTGAACTAATAGGGGACCAGAGTGAACAAAGCAGTGCCGTTTAATTTTCAGTCGTGATGAAACTGTTGATCCAGGTATGAAACTAACCCAGAGAACTGTCTTCCAACCGATTAAACAATGCTTTTGCAGAAGTAACAGATAAGTGGGTTGCAGTAATGCGCTGCTGGTCCTCTAATAAAGGCAAAAACAAAAAATTTCTCTGTCCTCTACCCATAACACTTCCAAATGTTTCACCTGCTGTGTGCTTGAGAAATGCCAGGAGGAAACAGGAAGAATGCTTGTACTGGTAATGAAATTTATTCTCCGCACTCCTTTGTGGTGTAACTCTCATTAAGCCAAACATTAAAGCCCAACTCTATGATTTCTTTTTACATTTTCAATAAACTTCATTTGCCTCTGAAGTTTGACAGTACTTTGTTTTGACAGTACTGCATTACATTAGCTTGACACCACATCAGCCAACAGATTTAGTTTGTACAGCACTATTTACACAATAATAATGTAACACAAAGTGGTTTACAAGCCAAAAAAATAACCAATCCAAACACAAGACATGAGAACCTATTAAAGATGCGGAAACTGATGTAACAAAACAGCAAAATACAAGATAAAATACTGTTGGGTTATCTAGAAAAATAGATTGAGGAAAAACTGCAAAAGATCATATGAGGTTTTTGCAAGATTTTTAAACACCTTGAATATTTATTTGAAGTGAACTGCTATCTCCCCACTGAGCATTTTTTGGTCTAAAAGAGGTCTAATAGAAGTCTAAATGTAGATGATGTCTAAATGTAAACTTTTGGCCACTGATTTACACAGGATTGGCTTTTTAGCCGACTTAAAATGGAAACTTTTAAAAAGGCCCTTCAGAGCGGGATATTTCTGAAACACCCCTGCCACCATTGTCAACAGCAAGCCTGGGTTTTCATTGAAAACGCTGACAACATGCTCTATTTTGGGCATGCACATTACACTTTCAATGTGGGAACAGTTAACCACCATGTGCAAATTGGACAACAGTAACAGTAGCTGAACCATTGATAATTAATTTATTATCATGAGAAAACATATTGTTATATCGAGACAATGAGATAATATGCCAATATCACGCAAGTGCATAAAAAAAGAAAAATCCATGGCCGTTCTTGTCTTCTGTACTGTTTCATATATCGAGGTTTTTTTCCCCCTCTAGCCAAGTTCTGACCGACGAAAATTTGGCAAATTGTAAAGTAACCATTAAAAGGTATGATAAAACCTTAAAAACATTAGTTTGGCACTACAGTTTGTTCAAATAGTACATTTTTTGAGGTTTAAGATAAATATTAAAACACTGTAAAAAGATACTGTTGAAAAAAAAGTAAAACATGATTATTCTGGCTTTTGTTGTCATAGCTGATTTAGTATCACAGGCATTTACTCCTAATGGGCCACACAAAGTTACATGTTTCACTCTCGCAGACCGTTGCTATGAAGAACAGACCGTTGCAAGGGGATCCCGTCTTCGTTGACGCTTTAAAGATTCGGTCTGACTGGTTCCGCCTTTCCGCTTGGTTCTCGTCGGACTAATAACACCGTTGCACAGTATGCCTCACAAACATCCGCTTCAGTTTGGAGGATTATGAAAGCATGAGTCGGTACCCTGGATTGTAACTGCGCCAGCGGCTCTCAGCGCACACACAGATGGCCCTGGTTGGATGGCTTATTTAGCTCCCCGGTTTGGACCGTCCCGCTTCTTCCTGCCAGGTGTGTCCTCGTTCAGGATCTTTCACGCAACCGGTATGGCCGACATGGGTCCGATGATGAGTCGGTCCCCGCTGGAGCGGCTCGGTTTTGACAACCTTGCCCTGAGGAAACTCCCATTGGACCTGTCCGAGGAACCGGGGGTCCGACAGGTGAAGGGAGCATGTTTCTCCAAGGTGAAGCCAGAGCCTCTGACCAAGCCTCGGTTCGTGGCTGTGTCCCATGAAGCCCTGGCTCTGTTGGGTCTCAATGGAGAGGAAGTTGTGAACGACCCACTCGGACCAGAGTACCTGAGCGGGTCCAAAATCATGCCCGGATCCGAGCCGGCCGCTCACTGTTACTGCGGGCACCAGTTCGGGCAGTTCGCCGGGCAGCTCGGCGACGGAGCTGCCTGCTACCTCGGGGAGGTGAAGGTCCCACCCGGGCAGGATCCGGACCTGCTGAAGGAGAACCCGAGCGGGCGGTGGGAGATCCAGGTGAAAGGAGCCGGACTGACCCCTTATTCCAGGTACGCGCAGATCAAGAGCACAAACAGTAACTTTCCCCCAGTCCTGCCTTATCTAACTGCTCTACAAGTCACCTACTTATTCAGCTTCTTAGTTCCTTAAAAAACTGATCTTGAAAAACATGTCTGGAACACTACGCAATCTTGGTAGAATAATTTTAAAGTCAAGAGTAGTGAACTTGTAAGTCATCTTAAAACCTTAATGACTATCACCCATGCTCTTAAATTTAACAAGTTTTTTTTTCTTTTTCTTGTTGTTTATCACATTTTGTACTCTTGAAAATAAGAGTTCCTTTTGAGGAAAAGTTGAAATAAAACTACTCCCTTTATTCTCTGAAGGTATGAGTGCTGAGTAAAGAGGTCATAAATGCACAGTTCGATGATCAACAAATCATTTAGAGCAGATTTCTTATTGATAACAGTGTAAAGTCAATGTGTCAAATGTCAGTACTGAAAGGTTGTATTGTTTTATGAAAAATATCTAGGGGAGAGTGGGGTAAGATGAGCTATTTTTCATATTTCGGATCCCTACATCGAGGCAATCATAGTTTTGTCTCTAACTAGTGTATCTGCATATATTTCAAGATGTTGTGCATCCCTGCAAACCAACGGAATGAGTGTAAACATAACTGTCTCGATAATATAGCATGCCAAAAAAAGTGGTCTCCAATGGTCAACTTACTCCGTGTATGGGGTAAGTTGACCATAGAAGTGGGGTAAGTTGAGCCATATCCCTACTACCCCCCCGCCCTCCAACCCAGCCCTCCCTCACCTTCTCTTGCCCTAAATAACAGTCACTTCTTTTTATCTATTACACGCTATTCAGCTGGAACAATAATTCTTTCTATTATTATTGCATATAACTGCAAAAAAGCTGTTTTGTAAAAAGCCATTTTAACATGAGAATGCCTTTAAGTGATTCAGAAGATTCACAGCTGTATTTTTGAAAAGAAAAAGTAACACATTTACACAATCTGAACTGAAACTCTGATCCTCTCATCAAACTTCTTTACTTTCTCAGTTGAGTCACTGGCTCGACTTACCCCTGAACTACTATGATGACTTCATTAGTACTCTAAGCTAAAATGGTGGACTTTTATCATAGGTTTTTGACTTCATGTTGTAGCTCATAGATACCACAATTGTATAAAACAAATTTAAATGACCTTTTTTGATCTGAACACAATTTTAAAAAAACTTATGACAGACTAAATTCACTTTCAAAAGTGAAAAATGTTATTTTGGAAAATAAATGTCTAACCCCTTCACCCATCTGCTTCTAACCTTCACAGACTCCATGAATTGATACCCATCTCATAAATATTTGGTCACATGATCAATTTCTGTTACCAGTTCCTAACAACAGGGATTGGCTCAACTTACCCCACTCTCCCCTACTCATTTTAAATCCATGTTCATCACTGCATCCACAAATGAGGTTAAAATTGAACCCTACGAAGAGGAAACCAGAAAGAAACAGGATCTGAGGGGCAGAGGGAAACTGGACTGTTGGACGATTAATCAAACTCATGGGCCATTGTTCTCTGCTCTAAATGAGGGAGGAACCACCTGGCTTCTTGTCTTTGCTCGATTAAAATGAAATATCAGCTCTGAAATATCTTATGTTGTTGTTCATCGGGACTGGGAATGACGAATGAAATCAATAATGACGTGTTTTGCTCTGTTCTATACAGACAGGCTGACGGCCGTAAGGTTCTGCGCTCCAGTATCAGAGAGTTCCTCTGCAGTGAGGTCATGTTCTTCCTCGGCATTCCCACCACCAGAGCCGGCTCTGTGGTCACCTCTGACAGCCGGGTCGTACGTGACGTGTACTACAGCGGAAATCCACGCCACGAGAGGTGCTCAGTGGTCCTCCGTATCGCCCCCACCTTCCTCAGGTGAGTGCAGGCTGTCACTTTTACCTTTTACAGATGTCTAAAGCTCCTCAGATGTACATATTGGAGTTGTTTGTCTTTGAACAGATTTGGATCCTTCGAGATCTTCAAGCAGGCTGATGAGTTCACGGGCCGGCAGGGTCCGAGCTACGGGCGGGATGAGATCAGAAGTCAGATGATGGATTATGTCATTGAGGTGTTTTACCCTGAGATCCAGCAGAATTTCCCAGACCGGGTGGAGAGGAACGTAGCTTTCTTCAGAGAGGTCAGAAGTGATACCTGTCAACACAATCAGAAAATTAATTTGAGCACAGATGGTCTGTTTTTTTTTTAGTGTACAGAGTTCAGTTTTCTAAAGTAATCTGATCAAATCAGAGCAAACAGATCTGATCAAACTCATGCTGCTGAAAGGAAACAAAGATGGTTAAATCAGATTAGATCTAATAATCCAGTTTTGTGTTTGATCTGGATTCATAGATCTTGTCTGTGTTGTTTGAAAAGAATTGGATTGTAGAGGGCGAGTCAAGCCAGATTCTGATTTGTGGTTTTATGGAGGGACTGACTGGAATGACAACACGCTCAGTTTTAGACAGGTAGAGCTGCAGGTAGTGTTCCTTCATCCATTTAGAAATATCTTTTCCCATTTTTTTCAGGACAAAAGTGAGAATAAAAAGTTGATATTGGATGAAAAAGTCTAACTCTTTGATTGAAATTTGTCCCTGATGAAAGTCTGGAATAAGTGAGCCCACAGGTTAACTCGACACAGCAGGTGGGTCTGATGTTACAGTCTGGAGCCGGGACATTTGGATCCTCTAATCTTGTTAGGCTGCTGACGCTTCATTTCCTCTGTGTGCTGAGTCACTGTGCCCTCTCCTTTTTATAGGAGATTAAGATGTCAACAAGGCATTAATCTCCAGATAAAGGCTTTTAAATTCATCATCTTCTTATTACAGAAATATTACCTCCGCTGATGCCAGATTTCTGTCTCTGCATCTGTAGGTGGTGCTGCGTACGGCTCGGCTCGTGGCTCAGTGGCAGTGTGTCGGCTTTTGTCATGGAGTCCTGAACACAGACAACATGAGCATCCTGGGACTCACTTTGGACTATGGTCCTTATGGCTTCATGGACAGGTCAGACTCAATGGGTTTGATTCATCTCAAAGGTTTTCATATCTTATCCATCATCTTACAGCAGTAGGAGAAATTTCACAACCTCATTTTTTAAGAGTTAGGATGTTGAGGAAAACTACAGATAAAATTATAGTTTGATGGTTTGTAGCTCATCTAGCCAAATTACAAATGGTGCAAAGATTAAATCAAATGTTGAGAAGTCTGAAACTTTTGTTTTATGAAAAATATATGATCACTTTTAATTGGATACTTTAAAAAAACCTTTTGTAAACCTTAGTGAACCCAATAGACCAGTATCTTGAGTCTTAAAGTGAAATGTCGTCCTAGTCTTGCCTGATAGAGGATTTTAGCTGCTAAACAGTTCAGGGTCTCCTTTGTCCTATTTTGGTGTCATGATGCTCCAAATGTTTTCAAAGGGGACAAGTCAGGACTGCAGGCAGACCAGTTTCTCAGCAGGACTCTTCTACTACAGAGCCATGTTGTTGTTATCCCTAAACCATATGAAGGTTTTCCCTTAAGATCAAGAAAAATATCAAGTTAAAATGATTTCCCCAACATCTGTTTTTAATCAAAATTTTAGTATTTAAGTCTTATGGAACTGGGTTGGTAGTTCTTTAATAACTCAGACATCATATCTTAAAACATTTCTTTTCTCCTCCCTCCTAGGTTCGATCCAGACTTCATCTGTAACGCTTCTGATAATTCAGGCCGGTACTCGTACCAGGCCCAGCCGGCCATCTGCAGGTGGAACCTGGTGAAGCTGGCGGAGGCTCTGGCTCCGGAGCTTCCTCCTGACAGAGCCGAGGCCGTGATGGACGAGTACCTGGATCTGTACAACAACTTTTACCTGCAGAACATGAGGAAGAAACTGGGCCTGCTGAAGAAAGAGGAGCCTGAGGATGAGATCCTGATTACTGAGCTGCTGCAGACCATGCACAACACAGGTGGGGACACAGTCTGAGAGAGAGAGAGAGAGCGCTTTAGTCAGAACTTTTACATTTCCAAAGATTTTCAGACTGTTTTTTTGTTTTGACTTTTTCTTTTTCTTCAGAATTCTAAGAAAAGTTTTAGATCTCTAAGAACAAATGGAAAAAATCAGACTGTAGAATATAGGGGGGGCCATAATCTCGGTATGTCTTGTAGAGTAGCAATCCAATAAACAGCTTCAATATATGAAAAACTTTTTTAAATCACATAAATAAAGTTTTGTTTTAAAATCTCAGACCTTTTTGGTTTGCGTTTACCCTCATACTCTGCTGTACAGTTGAGTCATAAAATATGAGGTTATTAAAAGCACTGCTGTATTATGAGCCGTTCTGCTGTCACTGTATCCGTCTCTGCCCTTCCTGCAGGTGCTGACTTCACCAACACTTTCCGCAGCCTGAGTCAGATCTCCTACCCTACTGAGGGAGATGGTGATGAAGAGGAGGAGGTGCTGAAGAAAGCCACAGAGCTCCTGCTGCAGCAGTGCGCCTCCTTAGAGGAGCTGAAGGCTGCAAACAAACCCAGCATGGATCCACGGTAAGGAAGCCCGGCCTGACGCACAAAAACAACGATGTTTCACCTCCTCTGCAGTATTAGAGAAATGAAACCTAGCAGGAACACAGCAGGAGAGACAGAGGTGAAGAGAGGTCGAGCTTTCTGAGTGTCCAGGGCTGAAGACCTGAGCTGTAAATACAGGCCAGATTTTAGATGAAGCAATGAAATCATTATAATGTGCATGTGCACATAAATCATCCCTACTTTTGCTGGTAGCTTGTCTTTGAACTTGTTGATCCTTTAAACAAAAGTGGTGCTTCTGTTTTCTTTCATATAAGATCAACGAATAGTGAACCTCATGGTTTGTCTGGGGTGATGCATTCTGCAGCCTCCAGGTGCCGCTAGTGAGAGAACCTATCAGGATTTACATGAGAGGAGAAAAGTTGGAAAAAGCTGCATGAAAAATCAGTGTGTCATAGCGTTTACATTCAAAGTGTGTTGGAGCCACATTAGTAATTTTTTACAGATCTTTCAGAAAGAATCTGTAAACAATGGTGCCAATGCTGGTGCCAAAGTTTTCCTTTATTTTAGGCTAAACAGGGGAGTAAATCTGATCCCTGACTGGACCAGAACATTAAATGAATAATTTAGAATGGTTGAAGTCACAAGTTAAAATGTGTTATCTTCGTTTTTTTCAAAATTCATCTTTATTAAGTGGCGGTAAATTTTGTTGAATGCCCTGAAGAGGAACTGCACAAACATTCAATGATCATTAAAAACATTTCAACAACAAAAAAATCAAACACAAGAACATTTCACAAAAATACTAAATTATTTCATGAACTGTTAGACCCTTTCACCTAAATCATAAACATTTCACTTGATGCAAAATAATTTCAAGAACCAAAACAGAAAAGAAAACATTTAATTTGACACACCATTGTAGACTCTTTAAGGGAGTAGATATGTCACATTACTTAATGATACTCCATTAAATGCCAAATAACTCTATAAAGTAGAGAGAAATTTGGATTTGTCAGTAACTTTGATTTTAAGGGTACAAAGTCAGTTTTATGAAATAGTTATTAGTCTTGCTGTCTGTTTTTTATTTCAGTCTTTTATTTTTTCTATCTATACCAGACAGAGAAACACTTTCTGACACACCTGGAAACTCTGTTCTGATTTTGAATCTGCTCACAGAGAGCTGGCCATGTTGATCTCCATGGCTCAGAGTAACCCCGCGCTCTTCCAGATGATCTCAGACCGAGCGACGATAGCGAGACAGTTAGACAAACTCAGCAGACTGAGAGACCTGATGGAGACGAATGAAGAGGAGCTGAGCGGCAAACACACTGAGGAGTGGAGCCGCTGGATTACACGATACAGGTCAGATCTGTATGGTGGCTGAAAGAAGACAAATCAGATTTCTTTTACAAACATTTTCTGACTTTGAAACTTTTTTTGCATTTACACTGTGTTTGAACTTATACATTTGTTTTCTAATACATGATCTCTAAATTTGCTGCGGTTTTTCTGTATTTATTTACCTTTTTTCTGAATTTGCTGCCTGTTTTTTCAGTTGGCCACAGTAGATTTGTGGAGAAAAATAAATATCGGGATAATTTAGAGAGGAAAGACTGAGAGAGACAGAGGGTGGAGGAGCTGCATGCAGTGGATGAGAGGTTTTTGGGGTGGAGGTGTAACTGAATGAAGGATAAGGAGGAAACGTGGGTGTAGAGTCTGATGTTGCTTTTTACTGTAACTCTCTAAATGTCTGGCGTTATCTCCGCGACAGGAAGCGTCTGGCTGAAGAGCTGGAGGGACAGAGTGATGTGCAGGCGGCGCAGGAGGAGAGGGTGAAGGTGATGGACAGCACCAACCCTCGGGTGGTGCTCAGGAACTACATCGCCCAGAATGCAATAGAAGCTGCAGAAAGTGGAGATTTCTCTGAGGTGAGGTTTGAATCTGCTGCCATAATATTTCACTCTGCACTTGTGAAACTTTTAGTTCTGCTTTGCTCACTTCCACTCAATAGAAGCTGTTTTAAGCTCCCAGGCGTAAAGATCTGACTTCATTTATGAGCAGTGAGGTTCCCCAATTTTTTTATGCTTCCATTTTTTCAAAATGAGGTCATTCAAACTAATCTTAAAAAAACACAAGATAAACTTTGCTGTACCTGTAGTAGTTGATAGCTTGGCCAGAAACAAGTTTGATTGGCCAGTGGATTTTTTTTTTATCCACCTGCCATCGAGGCCCAAGAGTTAAAAAGTAAATTTCAAGTGACAGAATGATGCTTCACCATCAGCAGTGGAACAGAGAGAAACAGGTCTTCTCGAAACTTACTTACACTTTGCGGCTTAAGTTTACTGAAACAATAACATCGTGTTAAAAACTCAAACTCTGTCATGTCAGTTTCCATGTAGAGAACAAAATCTGTTTTACATAGTTTGTACTACAGAGTTAGGGTCGATCATTTCTGATGCATTTTAGGTGAGAAATGTACCTGCCAACTTCAAGCATATTTTTGTCTTTAGTTAAAACTAAGAAGGGTGTGTAAGCTGTTTTGGTGCAGATATCTGTTAACAGAGACAAATAGATCCTCTGAATTTCTCTGATGGGATTACAGCAGTGCGGGATCTGCCTGCTTTTGCTCTCCATACCAAACAGCACAAGCCTCCTAATACCTGATTGGTCAGTACTACTCAGTCAGCAAACACACAACAAACAGAAACCAGATAATGCCCCATGATGAAAATCCAAACTGTTTGATATATTTAACATTTTTATGTGGAATCTGTAGAGATTATTCATCTTAAATTTGTACATGCTCTGCTACTGTCTGTTGGTGCTTTTATTTTGATGTTTTCACTGCCTTGCATTGCATTCATTCCCCATATCTTGAAAGCATGCTTTTATTTTGAAATGGAGGATACACTGCTTCTAATGGATTCTGTGTTATCGAAAAGAGTTAAACAGGCCAAAAATGAGGGTTTGAAAGTATCAATGTTCAATGTTTCAGCATTCACAAGTGTGCGACTGTCTTTCAGAGCAAGGTTGTAGTTTTCTAAAAAGATCAGAGCTTCAGCTGTTGTGAAAACCTTAGCCTCTGGCATTTCCTCCCGAAGTCTGTTTCCGGTTTTTCTGGTTATGTTCTCATGGTTGAATTTTCTCTGTGGCCAACAAGGCAGCTTCATGTCCCACCTGTTTGAAGACTTAAAGCTCTTAAAAGCGATCTACTGTCTCTGCAACAAGATAACCAAACCCCTCTAAATTCTGAAGCCACATATTTTGGATACAGTTCCTTTCCTCCTCTCAAAAATCCTCCTCGTGTTTTTTATGTTTTGAATTCTAGCTACTCCAAACTAACCGCTCTCTGCCTGTGGGTTTAATAAAGTTTTCATTAAATTGGATTGTCCTTTACTTTCTCTCACCTCCTCTCTGCAGGTCCAAAGGGTCCTGAAGGTCCTTGAGAAACCTTTCTCTGCACAGCCGGGTCTGGAGCTCCCTTCGTGGTCGGGCGGAGGCGAAGCGAGCACGCAGGGAGAGAGAGATGAGGGAGAGGAGGCGCAGCAGGAGGCGGCGTCTTCATCCACGGCCAGAGACCCTGTCCCCTACGACAGCAAGCCCCCCGCCTGGGCCACTCAGATCTGTGTCACATGATCTTCGTAAGAACTTCCCTGACTGGCTCCTGCCTCATGATAAGAGAGTTTATCACCATTGTTTTTGTACTCTAAATGTCACTGAAAAGCTCTCTTAGACTTTGGCAGGCGGCGTCAGGGGAGTTAGTATGAGGTCTGGCATCCAAATGCTAACAGCTGAAACAAAACAGACAGAGAAGAGCTGAGTTTAGCTCCAAAAATTGAGCTTTTAAATGTGAAAGAGTGTCAAAAAATACCTATAAAGTGATGATTTTCTTCCGGGACCTGACAGTCCTGCTAAACACAGGATGCTGCAGTACCACTTGATGTTAGAAGGGACTTAATTTCGTGAATTTACAGGATGGGCATGGTCATGAATCAAATTTTAAGTAGCACAACGTGTATTTTGTAAAAGTTTTGATTAAAGGGAGGGGTTGCTCAGCTTCTTTTTCTGTTTGTTTGTTGTTCAGCTTTAATGATGAGTCAGACAAAAAGTCCTTCAGTGACCTGTCTGACTCTGAAACAGCAGGGTGTCACCTCTCCACTTATACCAAATAATACCGTGCGCGTGAAAGGGATGGTTGTTTTCGTGTGATTGTACCATGAGCCGCAGCAGATTAACACGCACAATATTCACTCCTATAATAGAAGCGTTGCCTTTTCTCCACAGTCATAGCTCCACTGTATGTTCACAGAGACACACAGGACTAACCAACGTTTGTCCTCCTTAAATGTTTAGCTCAGGGCTGTTGCAGGAGTAACAAGGGTCAGCTGATATCTGTTTTCAGGGCTAATACTGATCCTAAACTTTGCATTTTTTTTCATTTTAAACTTTTAAGAGTCTACTAACTTGTTAAAGGTTGTAAAAACAGAACGAATAAGACCAACTTTCACTGATGAAAATGGTTGAATAACAGCTGAGATCCAAGCAAAAGTAAACGTCTGACTGAGCATGTGCCAAAGGAGCTCTACTCTGTTCAAATGCAAGAAATGATTCATAACTTTACAAGTTGACTATCAAACTCTAAAAGTCTATTAACTGTTACAGTTAGTAATAAAAACACAACAAAGAACATTGCTGCTAAGATTGTGTTATTTCCCAGTGACAGCTGAGATCAGGGAGGTAAACATCTGGCAGCACATGTGTATGGAGCTGTCAGGGACACTTGAGCCAACTAGAACGCTACTGATTCATTCTGTCGCCCTCCTGCACGATAAATACCCAAATACCAATTATTAACTGCTAGAATAACAAATGAAACATTAATACTGTATGAGAAATCAGCTTTGAGTAATACTATGTAGGGAACCAGCTCATTGCAGGGGGCAGTAGTGATTTTTTCTGCTGGTTTACACTTGCCATAAAACAAAGTCAAGACAAAGAAGAAGAAGAAAACGCAGCTGCATCATCCCTCTGATGGATGGTTGCTCACGTTTTAAACTGATGCTCAAAGATTTATCATGAATCCAAAAACAACCTACACCCCTACATGGTGATAGTTTGTTTACATTGATACTTAATGCAGCCCCTCTGCTACTTAAAATCAACCTGAAGTTGCATATACGAATGCATTTCAGAAGGTTTTGCTTTTTTTTTAGGAGAGTGTTCAATAACACGCAGAAAACTGTCAATTCATTATTATTATTTTTTTATGTTTTGGTACGCTATCTAAACTCTGAGGGGTTTTTTTGCCCTGGAGGTGAAAGTGTGACACTGCAGCAGCCCTTTAATTCCATGCATTAAAACAGAAACTGTTTCTGAGTGATGCAGTGTAAAAATAGGAAGTGTGTGTGTTATATTTGAACTTTTATGCAGGCTGCAGGTTTATGCCTCAAATGGGATGTGGTCAAGCCTGATTTGTAAGTAAGGGAAAAAGGAGATCATAACTGCCGTTGATGGATTAAAATAAAGTTCTTCAAGCTGAATTTTAATGCAGTAAAAGACAGAAAATGAAATTAGAAGATGTAGCAAAAGTTTTATTTTTACAGATTTAATATTGAATCCTCATTTGAGTCAGTTTCAGCCTCAATGTGTCCCAATAAACTGAGCACCAGTACTCACTGTGTCCTCTCCATTGTGTGTCAGATGCATACCTGTCATTTCTGTCTGTTCATTCATAGACCTGAGCTCCACCTCGGAGGTTTTAAGCTGCTTAACATTTGAATTCGTGTCCTCACTGCATTGCTTCATACTAACAGGAGCCCCTATCAACACCACGCACAGCAGTGGCAGAGGATTTTATCACTGTGGTTTCCTTCTTCTGTTTCCTGGACGCATGAGTGGTGGGGTTTCTTCACGCAGCTCTGTTTGCAGCTCGGGGCGTCAGTAGCATTCAAGTCTCAGCAGGTCTCAAACATTTACTCACAGTGTTGCACAAAGCACCGAGCACACATCTCACAGGGAGTGTTTCTGAAGCAGGCCGGAGCGTAAACACGCTGTCTGGGGTGTTTTATCCACAGCGTGCCTTCACAACAGCGAGCCAAGTCTCATGTTACTCACATTGTAGTCTTCTCACCTTTAATTGTAGGCCTCCACTGAGACTCGGGAGTGGCTTTCGGTGACCTCAGGGTGCGCCCTGAGCCGCTCACACACTCCGCTGCTGCGCACTGATCGAGGCAACGCGCAGAGGTGGATCTGGAACAATGGGTGTGTAGCGAGAGAGGAGACAAAACAACCCCTCAAGACCCTCAGCTGGACTCTTTCTGTCATTTTCTGACATAATAATCATGACGAAGCGAGTCAGACCCGGATATTACCGCCAAGAAGTGAACAAAACAGCATGGGAAGTACCGGAACGGTACCGGGACCTGAAGCAGGTGGGGACCGGAGCGTACGGGACGGTGTGGTAAGTGAATCCCGGGATACTGAAACAGCTGTTAGCACCGATGGCTCTGTTGTGAGTGTGTGTGTGTGTGTGTGTGTGTTTGTTAGACATTTAAACAAAAGGAGACACTGAACAGATGGTGTCATACAGAGGGCCATGTGTGCCAGAACAAAAGAAAAGCTCTGTGCGCTTTATTGAACACACACACATGCACGCGCGCGCTGGGGCTTCACTTCCTGATAGGATGAAGACTTTCACACCTTCGGCTCACCTCAGCTCTCCTGTCATCTTTTATTCACTCGTAGTTCGGCGTAACAGACGCGTGGGTGCTTCAGGGTGACACGGTGCGTTCAGTCAACTTCACTCAGACACGACAATGAAAAGCAGCTTTTGGGCACCTTTGTGCGCCTCCCAGCGTGCTGCGCTTTTGTTATCAATGATTAACTGAGTGGGAGGAGACCAAACTGCTCTGACTGACTCAAAGAAACTTAATAACACATGAACGGACCAAAAAAAACACCAACTAACCGAGAAATGAGGAGGAATACGAGCTGGAGATGGAACCGCCTGCTACAGACCAAAAAAAGCCAATAGGATAGTGTGTGTGTGTGTGTGTGTGTGTGTGTGTGTGTGTGTGTGTGTGTGTGTGTGTGTGTGTGTGTGTGTGTGTGTGTGTGGTTTTCAAACACAACATCTCTTTACTTTAAATAAGCTGCAGTGACCTGATTAGCCCAAATTTGAATCTTATTTTAAGATACTATGAGCCAAAAATAAAGCTGGTGCTTCTGCAGAGCAAAAATAGCAGCTGGAGCACTGAGTGAAAATGTCCATAAAGATGCTGTTGAAATAAGATGTAATTTAATAGCCTGAAAGAAGCTGCATTAGTATAGGACAAAACCATCTGGTCATGTTTTCGTGTTAAACATCTTGATAAAGGATATTTATTTTGACTTCTCAGGTTAAGGTGACTTGCATTATTTGACTTGAAATGAGACAGAAAGACTTGTAAAGACTCATTATTGTCTGTATTGTTAGTCTGGTGTCTCTCATCTTTCTCTTGATGATACTTCAGAGATCCTCTATGATGTTCAGGTCAGTCAAGCACAGTAATATCAGGGTTAGTAAACCACTTTCAGGGAGTTTTGGCGCCATGGGCAGGTGCTAAGTCTCAGTCCCACTTGAGAAAGGAAATCAGCATCTCCCTGAAGCTTCTCAGCAGATAAAGCATTAAGGTCTCTAAAATCTCCTGCTAGACTTTAGGCTGTGTTGACTCTGGACTTGATAAGACACAGACTCTCTAGTCCAGCCTCAGTCCAGTCCTTGTGGAGCTCCTCCAAGTTCCTGGATCTTTTTTGTTTGTCAGTCCTCTAAAGGCTGCTCTCACACCAATTTCTTGGTTTCCTTTTCCTCCTTCATTTTCCCCTCAGTCAACTTTCAGGAATCTGCTTCATATAGACTCTGTGAACAGCAAGACTTTACCGCACAGGCCTTCAGGGGCTGACCCTGCTTGTGAGGGGGGTTTATGATGGTCTTCTGGACAACTGTCAGTCAGCAGTCTGCACCAGGATTGTGGTTGTTGGTACTGAACCAGAGTGAGAGGATAGAGACTCTGTAAACCTGTGAAGGTGTTCCCAGTTAACCAGCTGATTAAAGCTGTTTACAGGACTGAAAGAACTGATAATAAACAGACTTTTCCACGGCACATCTTTGATTTTCATGAGCTGTAGGCTGTGATCATAATGATTTAAACCAAAATATTTCAGTTGGTGTGTGATGAATCTGGAATAACTGAAAATATTCATTTCTGATTCTCAAATAGAAAATGTCTTACTAAATATCCTAAACCATTGACTTAAGACACTATAAGTAAAGTAGTTTACCTATTTTCCACATTAAAGCAGCTGTGAGGAATCATCTGCTTGTGTTGATTTTGGTGCCCCCTGTGGACAAAGATGTATATCTTGTGTCTTTTCGAAAAATATCTCCTCTTGCTGTTTGTTTGTCAAATATACTGTTTCACTCCTGTCAATCAGCCCCCTTTTAGTGTCATTGACAGTGTCATTTGCGTTTGTTTTGGGGTATAAATTGGCATCAGTCTCCATTTTTAACTTATTTCATAAACATTATTAAAACTCCTTATTGGAGCTTTAATAATGTTTGTCTGATAATTCATTTACTTCATGTTTGAACAAGTCCAGGTGTTCCTTTAGTTACTGTTACAGCTATTTATTATATTGGCAAATATAAACAGTTATAAGTGTTTCATCCAATCGGCACCACTGTCATAAAAATGGTGAATTGAGCTCTTTATTGTATATTTATTGACCAAACACTTGTTCCACTGTGGGAGTTTTTAATGCGTTATAAAACCCAGAAATGAACAGTTGCTGTTAGTTTTGCATAAATGTATGTAATCACATCTATAAAACTTATTAATGCATCAGAAAGGATGTGCAAATGTACTTACAATGCGTGACTGTAAATGTTCCCACAAAAACCAGCTAATATTTCTCATCCTACTGGCAGGTTGTTAACCTACTTTAAGCAAATCAGGTCTTATTTTGGCCTCATAAAATCCTGAATCAAGATGTTTATCTAGATGTGTCAAGCAAAAGTAGACTGACCGGTATTTTAAGTCTCAGTAGACATTTTTATGTGAAACTAGACGAAGAACCTGCTCAGTTTTGAGTCTTTGCAGCCCGGCATCATCAGGGTTTTCTTATTTTTTCAGTGAGGATAAAATAAAAAAATCACAGCTATTGTCTTTTCATTAACACTTAATATGAACCCAACTCTTCTAATGTAATATTAGCATAATTGGAAACCTTTATTAATACATCTGTGAAGCTTTATAACAGTGAGTGGTAATAAGCATTCTCAATGTTTTTAAGTGTAATAATCATTTAGTATAGTGCTTTATAAAGGTATTGTTTCTGATGCATAAAAATTAATGCAAAAGAAAAAAAAACACTATTATGTAACTAAAAATGTATCATTGCTGTGACGTATTTTTGTCTAACTTTACTTACAGACACAAATTACTGCTGATCAGCTCTTATAAACGTGTTATAGGATCATGTTATTGTTACAAAGTTCATACAGGGCTGTCACTTTACTTATAGCACCTATAGTCATGCTTCAGCATGTTGTAAATATCAATTAGATATTTTCACAATTGAGAAGTATAGAAATTCAAACTCTTTTAATGATACACTGAGTGAGCTCTCTGTGAAATTTTATTGCTGGATAAAGTTGTTGGAGTTATAATGTGTGCTATGAAACCCAGGATTTAATAGGCGCTGTTGCTAGTTTTGCACGGATGCTCATTGTAACGTCTAAGGATTGTTACACAAAGCCTTAAAAATGCATTTATAAACGTGCTTATGATGCATGATCATGATAGTGGGTTCATGCAAAGTGTTCCCAAAATGAACTGTCCAGAAATTACAACAATCTTTTAAAGCTTCTGTGAGGAACCTTTGGCTTGTGTTGCCACTGGTGGACCCCCAATGGACAAAGTGATACTTCTTGTCAATTATCAATCCATTATGAATTATGTTGCTGATGGTCTTGTTGATTTTCAAGGTCACAAAGGGACATCAGTATCAGTTCCAGTCTGTTAATCAGTTAAAAAATCTTTACTGTGCCTTTAATCCAAGCACCATTTCCCACCCTTCTGGCAGGTTTTTTTTCCCACTCACTCAGCAATTCAGGTCGTACTGTGGTCTTGATTTGTCTTAAATTTATTGGATTTATTTATAATTTGGTTTATAATTTCCTCCTCTGTCCTTCTTACAGATCAGCTGATGTTCTCTGCTCGATATTTATTTGTCTCTCATCTGCCCGTATATTTTGTCTCATGGTCTCGTATCTTTTGTCTGTCCTCAGCTCAGCGGTGGACGTTCGATCAGGACACAAAGTGGCGATCAAGAAGATGTACAGACCCTTCCAGTCAGAGCTGTTTGCAAAGAGAGCTTTCAGAGAGCTGAAGCTGCTCAAACACATGAAACATGAAAATGTGAGTCAGCAGAAAAAACTCCTTACTGTTTCTTTTATTCATGTATTTTTAATAACATTTTTAACTTTGCTTTTTTAAATTTTTGTCCTGCATTTTGTTCCTCTTATTCTTGTCAAAATTACTATGGCTGTGATTGTCCATCTGTCTGTCTGTCTGTCTGTCTGTCTGTCTGTTTGTCTCTTTTTGTTTGTCTTTTGTGTCTCTTGTTCTTTTGTCACATGTCTAACTACTAAGGGTTAAAACTGTCTCTCTGTTGCAGGTGATCGGCCTGTTAGACGTGTTTACTGCTGACCTCTCTGTGGACATGTTCAATGACTTGTAAGAGCACTTCATAGACCTGACAAAGCTTGACTTTTTACTTTTTATTAAGCGCATCATGATCCTGTTATTTCAGCAACACTTCAGACACATAAATTAAAATCAAATTTTCTTTAAAAATTGTCATCCTCATGTTGTTTTTCCTCTCACCTGCAGTTACCTGGTGATGCCGTTCATGGGGACAGATCTGGGGAAGCTGATGAAGCTTCAGCGACTGTCAGAGGAAAAGATTCAGTATTTGGTTTATCAGACGCTCAAAGGCCTAAAGGTAGAGAGCCGGCAGAAATCAAACCACATGAACAATTTAACGCATTAATCATGAAATCTAATGGTTTTTAATGTTATTCTGTTACAGTACATTCATTCTGCTGGGATCATTCACAGGGTAAGCTGGCTTTTCATACTGTATTCATAAGAAGAAAGAGACTGACTCATCATCCATCCATGATCTAATTTCAAAGGGAGTTACTGCTTCTGTCATTAAAGGCATCCTCATACACTCACTCTCATTTAGTGGTGTATTCAGGAGGGGGATCAGAGTGCCTTATTTAGTACCCCTAAAACATTATAAAACAGCGTCTTCTTTGCATCTTTTGCTGAAGTAGTTTCTCTTCTAGTGTTAGACATGGCAAAGTTTCCCTGGATCAAAAACTTTAAAAGGTGTCTCATGGATATCCTTCCAGTGGATATTACATAAAACAAGTGCCAGCTCCAGTAGATATAACCTGAAGAGAAAGCCTTCTGGATGTACATTACATGTTAACTGTATACAAGAGTTGTTGGCACATCCACCACTCATTGTCACAGTTGTAATTTTCCACTACACAATAATTGTATCACCTCATCGTTAAGCTTTTCATGGATATCTAGCATTATCACATTATAATGCAATTTCATCAGTAACGCAATAAGTCTCCTTTTGGAGTTTACCTACATGTTTTCCTCAAACTTCCGCTCATTTTCCTGTCGCTTCATCATAAACTGAATGTAATTTTTCATGTCAAATCTGCAGGACCTAAAACCAGGAAACCTCGCTGTGAACCAGGACTGTGAGCTTAAAGTAAGAAAACAACCCATCATGTTTTCTCCTCTGAACATGTTTCATTCATGGATTAAAAAGGTTCATCAGAAAACTTCATGGTTAAAATCCTTCATGTATGGACTGTCGACTTCCTCTGCCAGCTCTTTGTCCCCCTCAGGTCTCTGCCGCCTCGTTAGCAGAGCCGCTGGCTCGCTGTGAGCAGATGTAGATTTGTCTGTGCCTGACTCTGTTTCATCTCCTGTTCTGTCAGATCCTGGACTTCGGTCTGGCTCGGCAGGCGGACAGCGAGATGACAGGATACGTAGTGACTCGCTGGTACAGAGCCCCCGAGGTCATCCTGAGCTGGATGCGCTACACTCAGACCGGTACTGAAGAGCTAATTAAAGGAAAAACCCGCTCTTATGTGGTCATCTTTCATCTTTGTGTCATGTCGGCTGCTCCCCATTAGCACCAAGCCCTCCTTTTACTCTGTGATCCAGCATGAATTAGATGTCTTAATGTACTCACTCGCCCCGACTCAGAATTTCTGCGCCGGCTTGTGATCACTACATGTCCCAGAATGACCTTTAAACCCACAGCTTCTCTCCTCTTTAACAAGACTCCCTACAAACGCCTGGTGGATGTTTTTCTCATCCAGCAGTTGGTGGAGTTTAGCTCCTTTAATTGAGGATTACTGGAGTATAACAGTACAACGCAGCTTGAAACTGCAGCTGAAGAAAAAACACTGAATCTTCATTAAAAATAACACTTAAAGGAATAGTTTGGCTTTATTAAACTTTGGCTGTATTGGTAGTAGTATATTATCCACAGGGGAACCTGACCTAGCTCGACCCCTTTAATGAGAAACAGTCTCCAACAGAGACTAGACTATCACGTCAAAGGGACTCAAAAGCATCTATTTTCCCCCTAAGGCATAAGATATGATACTTATATTCATCCACCAGGTGATGATCTTTGTACATCTGTCAGGGAATAACACTCCTCAACAGCCTTTCATCACATCTTTACATATTAACTGCTCTGAAAGTTTACAACTCTTTACAGAGAGTCTGAAGTTTGACCTTTTTCTGTGTTTTTCTGCTTCTTCCTCCTCAGTGGATATCTGGTCAGTGGGCTGCATCATGGCGGAGATGCTGCAAGCAAAACCTCTTTTTAAAGGCAGTGACCGTATCCTTTATTAGAACTGTTTATACTTAGCTGAATGGTATAAAAGTTTATGAGCGCAGATTTATAAAACACCAATTACATCCATAGTGGAGACTATATAGGCTGAGTTAATCACGGTTATCGCTGCTGCTGCAGCAGTTCAGTGGTAATGTTTAGAGAGTGTTTTATGATGTGGGACACATTAATAAGATTAAAAACCTTTGTTTGTGGAGCATCATTCAAAGTCCATGTTACAGAATGGTTCGCATGTACAGCAGGATATAACAGACAGCTAAAGTGAAGTTTATAATGAACTTGGGTTAAAGCTGAGAGGCAGAAGACAAACAGCTGTCAGATTACTATAAATGACTAAAGGGTTGTCAGTGGACACTAAATCCAAATGTACAAAGACATGTTGGCTTTACATCTTAAAGGGAAGTAATCTGACTGAGATATGAGGTGAAACCAGCAGAAATAGCTGTTCATACGAGTGTCTGTCTACTGTTGCTCCACCTATCCTTCGACTCTCTCCCTTTAAAAGCCAGACTGAGTTTCCCTAAGTGATAGAGACATAGTTTTATATTAACTAAAGCTGTTTTTTTATGGGAGGAAATAATACATACTCAGCAAAAAATCAAAGCATTGTTTACTTTAAGTATTTACATCTATATGATTTTATCTGAATTATTTTTTTTTTTTATTCATTCAAATTTATTAAAATCAGCATAAATCTGTTAATTGTGATAACAATTCAATAATCTGTTAAAATGTATAAATATGGTTAAAATATGAGGAGCTATAGATCCGCCAAGATTAGTTTTGTTAAAATTTATAAGACAGACACAAATTGTAGTTATCAATAATGAATATATAAATGTTCATTATTGATTCTAAACACACTGGGTTTATTGGTATTATTACATAAATCTAAATCTTAATTGTTTATAAAGTTTATTGGCCTGTTTATGTTAAATTTAAGGAATTCAAATAGTTGGTGATTTTGCATGCAATGAGGCCTAAATATTTCTGTGAGTGCAAATAGTGAAAAGCTGAAATTTTAGACTTAATTTTAATTGAAAGTTTGCAGGTTTTTTAAGAATCCACCTGTCAGACACTGTCAAGTTACTGACAGATGGTGTTCAGACCTGTGAGTAGAGAGACAAAGTTTGTAATATCCAGTAAATAACTTGAGGTGGACTAAATGAACCACTGTCAGCTAAGGCTTTTTAACAGTGGAAACATGCACATCCTGCTAAAAAACAGGTTCGTAGTTTTGTTTTGATACGCATTGTGGAGGTGTGACTGAAATGAAGCCACAGTCACAGTAAATAAATCCGGCAGGAAGGCAACAATGAAATGCAAACAGAAAAAAGACTGTTTTTTAATTTCTTGTTCATTTTGATATAAACGTCAATCTTATTGTCTATCCAGGCTTATCTCTGCTGGCTCGGTGCTCTCAGAGACCCCAGCAGCATTTCTTGTGTGTGAACATATTTTTGTGTCCGATCTTACTGCTCTTGCTGCTTAACCTTTGCGAAACAAAAAAAAAACAAAACAAAAAAGGACATAAGCACTTATGCTGTTTTCAAGACCAGAAAAGTGTGATCAGATTCCAAATGAATGAAAACTGTAAAGCGTTTACATCTATCCGTTTTAATCCTGTGAAAAACTGTTTGCACCTTTCTTTTGCAAATTTCACGTAGACTATCAGCAGACATTACACACAGTCAGTGAGGGTTTTCTGTGCAGACTGGGGCTGCAGAATTCGAGTTTTTAGACAGTCTTATACAGGTTGGACCCTCTGCAAAGGCATGCAAACTATCAGAGTCACACTTTCTTTTGACTTTTTTTGCAGATGTTGTTGGACACATTATTATTGCACTGATTTGTTGCTTGATATTGCATATTGTTATTGCACAGTATCATTGTAAGGGCAAGGTGCAACGATAGCATTGTGCAATATCAGTATCAAGGTTTTTTTTCACATCACCCTCTTGAAGGATCTTGCTTGTGGGATTTTGGTTAGACCCTTGACCCCTGCTCCTCAGATCTGGATCAGCTCTCAGAGATCATGAAGATCACAGGAACGCCATCTCAGGATTTTATATCAAAACTAGAATCTGAAGACGTGAGTTCAGATCAGAGCTTATAGGTTTAAGATCAGGTTTTGCTTTTGCATCTTAAATCTCACAATTCAAGGATTTAAGAACAGTTTGAAGACCTATAAACACACCGTTCTGTGAGTGTAAAAGTGATCTATGAATGTCTCGTCTCAGGCCAAAAGCTACATCAGAAGTCTTCCTAAAGTGGAGAAGAAAGACCTCCTGAAGATGTTTTCTTCAGCTAATCCTCAAGGTGGGACCTGCTCAGGCTCTCAGTTTGATCTGTTTACAGTCTGAAACACAAACAATCTAACAATCCCTAAATTTGTCTCTTTTCTTTACAGCTGTGTCTGTGCTGGAGCGCATGTTACTGCTGGATCCGGAGGAGAGGGTGACGGCTGCAGAGGCCCTAAAGCTGCCTTACTTCACAGACTTCAGAGAACCAGAGGAGGAGACGGAGGCTCAGCTGTACGACCACACCATCGACAACACAGACATGCCGCTCAGTCAGTGGAAACGTAAGGATTTACTTCTTTTTTTTTGATTAACCATGGAAGGAAAAACATGAAAAACCTCTTTTTAAAGTGTGTCCTGGTTAAGACAGGCAGCAGCAAGGTTTAACAAGGTTCAAGACAAACAATGAGCAACTTTTTACAAAGTTAAAACAAGAGACATGATCCCAGTTTGCTCAAAAGACTAAATTAAAACATGCAAATATTTGTGAAAACTGACCAGATTTATTTATCAAGATTCTGCAGCTGGCTGTGTCATTCAAACTCACTCGAGACACCTGGGAAATCAACCAAAATGGATTCCAGCCACTTGCAGCATTTACTTGTTTGTCTCACTATCTTCTCCATCTGAAGGTCTAATTCACTAACCACACGAACGACATTTAACTACAAACACAGCTCTTGCATCTGGGTTGTAGAAACAAGTAGTCAGCATTCCCACTTAAACTGATAGAGCTTAAGGGCCTGTTTCCACTGATTGCATTTTCTGCACCAGCAGCAGCAGCTGTTTTTCTAAGCAAACTAATGCAAACCAATGCAGTTCAGTGTGCACACTGGATCAGCAGGTTTTTTTTGTCCCTTTAGTCACAGTTTTTGAAACATTTCTGCCCTCATCTGTCCCGTCTCCATCACTGACTAATCAATATCAAAATAGATAAAACTTTATTAAGGCGCCTGTGTGAGTCCAGCCAAAACACATTTATGGGCATGCTTGTACTCTTCTTCTGTCTTGTCTTTAGTGCATTTCCATAAATATAGATAGATAGATAGATAGATAGATAGATAGATAGATAGATAGATAGATAGATAGATAGATAGATAGATAGATAGATAGAGAGAGAGAGAGAGAGAGAGTAATATTAGTAGGTCATTTAGATACATGCAAATAATACTGGCATTTAGAGATGCTACATTTTGCACTTGGTAAACCCTTTAGAGGTTCTGCAAAGATAAAGATAATAATATTACTCTCACTATGGTTCTTATATTGTAGTATTTGCTCTGTTTTAAGACATTTCAACTCTTTTCGGGGCTCCATTTGTTAAATGTTGTCTTTACTGAATCAGGTCAACAGTCTACGAAGTATAAACCCTTCTTCACAAAAAAGACATCACCAGATGTATCAGTCAGGAGTCGATTGTGCAACACAAACCCACTCTCTCTCTCAGCTTTAATCTCTTAACTAACTGCTGAATGTGAGATGTAACGGAGAAGGATTCATCGATTCAGACACAAAGATATCTTTAGGATGCAGGAAGGAGCAGCTCTGATAAAAAAAAAAAGATCAGTCACAGATAGAGGATGTGGTGTGAGGAGGATGGAGGTCGAAGGTGTAAGATGATCTGAGGTGCTTTATTGATCCATGTCTCTCCCCTCTGCCTCTTTCTTCAGGTCATACCTTTACAGAGATTTTGACCTTCAAACCCGTCGTGCCTGAATCAAAAGAGACCTCACTGTGAGACACAAAGAGACCGCTGTGCAGAACAAGGACTGGGATAAACCTACATGTATTTAGATATCAATGCCAAAACTCTTCTATCACGCATCCTTTGACAGGAATCAGATCTGATCCACACATCCTCAAAAGGTGTAAACTTCTGGATCAACCTTCATGCAGCGGCTTGGTTTGGCAGCTGCCTTTGATTAGCGAGGAAACATGGGTCATTTTAGTGTAGATATCCATCCAGATCCAGGTTTTTAAGAGTTTAAATGGTACAAATGTTGTAATGGAGTTCATCCAAACCTGCTGGAACGAGACAGATCTGTCTTTAAAAGGTTTGATTTTCACCTATACAAACAGGTTTTAATCAAACTGGTCGGATCTTATTAGTGCATCGGTCTAAATTAGAGGTAGTAGATGCAGGACTGTGCATCATGGTGCGAACTAAACTCAGTGTGAGAAATCAGAGACACTGAGTGATTATTTCTGCTGGACTGTTTTTTTGTAAAGTAGCTTTAAGCAATGAGACAGTTTGTCTCTGGATGACGTGGTTGGATTCATGTATCATGCTTGTGTGTGTATGTGTTTGTGTATGTGTGTGTGTGTGTGTGTGTGTGTGTAGTCTACATGTCTGCTCTGACCTTGTCATTCCTCTCAGTGGCCTTAAGATGACAACACAACACAAACCCTGCTAAGCTGCAAAAAAAAAAAAAGTTAATTTGAAACAAAAACAGAAAATATCTCACTGATTTTTTTAGACACTAAGTTGTAGAAAACACACTGTTTATTTGTGAATGAATGTTTGATTATCACTCGAGTGTTTTTGTCATTAAAAATTCACTTTGAAATCATGCATAATTCATTTTTATAGTTTTTTACTCCCAGCCTGATTCGTGTAAAACTGTTGACTTTTCTTTTAACTAATTGGAAGTATTGAAGTCTTAATTTTTCTGATTGAGGAGTTGAAGAGACAAGGTTTGACAGGAATGTGTTTCCAAAAATCAAAACCAGTTTGAAGTTGCAGATAAACTGATTTTCATGGAAGTTTCAAGTTAGTCAGAGTATATCTGCGTAACTGTCTGAATCAAACTTGAGATCAGCTTTTATTTGGATTTGAAAAAGAGGTAAAGACATCATTTGGCTTAGGGGGTACCAAAGACTGTAAATAGAAGTATATACAGTCTATGGGGGGGTACACTCTCAAAGTGCTGTTTCCTGCATTTCCCATGATGCAACCATAGACTGTTTATAAACATGTGCTACATTTAGGGCAGATATTCACCTCATGATTATAGTAGACATAAAAAAAACAGATTTTATCATTGCAATGTTAGTGGAAATTTCAAAATAAAACAGTCATTTTCAGTAAAGGCAGGATAAAATTTTAACATTTTATTTTATACTTATATTTTACAATCTCATTATTTCTTTATTTTCAGATGGTAATTGTGCTGATATATTAGGAAAGAAGCCTCGCTTGCTTTTAAATATGACTCAAAGTCCTGGTGTTCAACTGGTAACCACACAGGTAACTAACTATTATTTTTTGGCAATGGTTCAATTAATTTCACTAGTTTGGCCAATAATCTCTCTTTGGCAAATCAACAAGTGAAATGCAACACCAAAAATGAATATGTATCTAGCAAAAATTGAGCACAATCTCACTCAAATCTCATCGCAGTCTTCCAGGAAAGACTAGACTGGATCACTCACTGTCCCTAATTCATATAAAGTTTTATTGTGGAGGAATGGACTTAAGACTGAACAATGATGCATGTGTCACAATCACACCTAAAAGTCGTGCAGTTAGAGTGTTTCACTTCTCTCTTGTACCTTAAACTGACACTAGATGGCAGTATGTAAACAAGCAATAACCAGGCTGTGGGTCGCTTCATCTCTTTGGTCTAAACTGAAATAACTTTGCAGAATTTGGACAAACTCTCATGAAATCTGCTGCAGACACTCAAATGTCTCAGAGGATAAGGTCTTATAACTTTAGTCAACCCCTGACTTCTCATTTAGAAACAGCAGCTGATAAAAGTTTTAATTGGCCGCTTGGTTAACGGATTGGTTAATTTGGCACAGATAGTCGGGGTTTTTGTCCAATGTGTCCAAAGTTTAAATGTCTCCAGACTTTAACTCTTTTATCTAGTTGAAGAACTTTATTTTTTCTGTGGGAGGAAAGTTACTGTAAATCTGTCTCAGCACTTTGGTGTGTGAGCTTTGTCATTGTTAACATTCTGGCATTAGTGGAGCTCAGAGAACCACAGAGTCCTTCAGCCTTGTTTTTGACTCGTTTCAGATTGATGACTTTACGTAACACTGTCTAAACATTCTTGCAGATCCCGTGTTTGCCCTCAGATTCTGCTCATTCCTCCTCTCACCCTCTCTGTTGGTGGCTGTTGAATTTAACAGGCCGGCTGCAGTGACCTCCAAATCCTTGACTCCCAAGGGGCGACTCCCCCGAGGACGTGCTTCCTTCCTGGGCCTGAGCTCCTCCAAAGAAAACCCTGCATGGGAGCGTGTTGCGTCCTCACACAGCCGACAGTTCATGCAGGAGTCAGAGAGTTCTTTTCCCGCAGCAGACAGGAAAACAGAGGGGAGAGCACATTTTTTACCCCACAAACCCCTTCTCCCCTCTCCTCTCCCCCCTTCTCATTCTCTCTCTGGCTTGTTTGTTGACCCTGCGGTTTATTTTCAGAGCTTGCTGGATTCAAGCAGCATATTTCCTAAGACACACACACTCACAGAGTTCATGTATGTGCTCCTGTTTGTGCCGACACGCCTGGCATGCAAAGCTGGACACACTCACACACTGGTCCACACACTGACTGACACTACACTCAAAAAAAAAAAAAAAAGCTCAGATCTTGGTGTTTTTGTCTGATTTTAGTCAAAACAGCTCATTTGATGGAAACCACATTAACCTGACAAGTAACATTTTACTCTAAGTCATTACTAGGCTGTGTTAAAGAGATATTCCAGCGTAAAATTAATTTAGGGTCAAACACACCGCAACACTGAGTTAGACACCCCCTCGAGAGATGAATGTTGCCGACCGCTTGCTTCTCTAGTTATACCAACTTTAGTAACGACCACACGATAGCAATACACAGCGGTCTAAGGAGCCATTAACAAACCTCAACTAAAACACCACTATATAGTCACAAATAATGCTCAGAACAGTACCTAACTTCATCAACAGTACATGTAGGGTCCCAGCCATAGTAGTAGCCACCAAACATCTTTTTAACTTTGCCTGATTTCTTTAGAAAAGAGACTAAACTCAACTCACCTACTCTCTTCCAGCAGCCGCTTGTTTCTTTATCATTTCCATGAAGTAATAATCACCATATTGATCATTTTGCACTGCAGACACTGTAGTTCTTCTGTCTTCGCGTCTCGGTCTGATTGCATTTCCATGAAGTAATGATCATAAATGTTCTTCCTTGAGCTGCGTCACCCCGCTGCAGTCCGTAATGGACTGGCCTGAGGTCTCGTTGATATAACTAGAGAGGCAAGCGGTCGGTGACATTCATCTCTCAAGGGGATGTCTAACTCGGTGTTATGGTGTGTTTGACCCTAAATTAATTTTACGCCGGAATATACCTTTAAATGCTTGACTCTGATTGGTCATAACCCTCAATCACAAGAGCGACACGGAAGACAACCTTCGCCATGCCTATACCGTCACAGTGTCAGTACCAGATGTGTTCAGGTGGTCAGACTAACTGTTACACAATATGATCGGCTTGAGTTTCCATGGTTTTAAGAGGAGGTACACCTTCCCTTTTGCCAAACAAACAAATATAAGGCTAGCAATGGACAATAAAGAGTAAAAACAGCTGCAGTAAAAGAAAGTCATAACCTCTCGTTAAAAAAATAAATAAATAAAAACTTTCTTTGCTTTTATTGTTGTGTAATATCTCGAATCAAAATTAGACTCGTCAGTTGAATGTGTCTGATGTTTAGAAGAGTATCTGGACTATAAATGAGACAAACACACTTGGCAACCATCTGAGTTTTTGCAGTGTGAGTCAGGAGGGAGGATGCAGGAACGGCAGCGATGACCTGACACTGATCTGACCCCGGTCACTCATCTGTCTTAAGGTGGAATTTCAGTAATAGCTGTATTTATGTTGTGTGTCAGTGGGAGGAACATTGCGGCAGTATCTCTGCTCAGATTCATCATCCTGACTGTCCTCTGAGTTAATTTTAGCTCCTGTTTACTGAAGATTGAGCTCTTAAACAGCTCTGAGCCTGAAACTCTTCAGCCTGTCCCATCTGTCTCCCAGTACCAGCTCTGATATTTGATAAATAAGAGCAAACACTGTCACTGCACGAGCCAGATCGACTCTTTATTCCCATCAGTTTTAATAGAAATAAATCAGATCCTCACGGCGTCCTTGGTGACAGTGTTTATTCTCCACATAATTTGTGCTGTCATGTCCTCGCAACAGATCAAATAAACAGAATCAAGGACTCAGAGGAGATAAAGGGAGTTCAACCAGGAGGGACGTGGAGATATGACAATTCCCTGAATGTCTCTGTCTGTCTGCAGCCTATGTACAGAGTAACATTTCAAACTGTAGAGTTTTACCGTCCTTGATGTTCAGCATGTGACGGTTTGCTCAGTTCCAGATGTCAGATTGGATCTGTACTGCTGCTGCTGCTGCTACTCTTTGGCTGGTTCACAGAGGTCTGCGTTTCCTCATACATGACTCTGTGTGTTAGGGAGACAGACACTCTGGATGAGCGCAGGATCTATTTTAGACTGAGTGAGAAACAGCTGTTTAATTCAGCACCAAATGTAAATCAATTCTTGTTTCAGGGTCTTTTCCAGGGGTGTGTCCAGACATTTTGACTGGGGTGGCCTAACTGACCGATGCAGGGAGGGCACTGAGTATGTGTTCACTCTAAAGGCATCTTATAGCATTTATTTACTGTTTAAGTCTCCATGAGTTATACCTGCTTTAACTGTTGATATTAAAGCTTCTCTGAGGAACTTTCTTTTTTACTGATTTTGGCGCCCCCTGTGGACATATATGTCCACCTTGATGCTTGCTGATTGACTTGGCTTTGATAGTTGCACATTATCTCAAGTTTTAGAGGAAATAATCTCTGTTTTAAATCACTTCAGTGAAGAGGGCCATTCAATGGTCAGGTTACGATAAGAGCACCCTCTGCTGGATCATATGGCAAACAACTTCAGAAGACATCCTAATAAACTGTTGTGTCTGCACTTCAGTTCTAATCTAAACGTTCACTTTTAAAGTTGTTTGAGTAATCACTCTACTGACTATGACTAGCCAAACAAATCTCTGTTTTATATGTCATTTTAAAACATCTTGAGGACGCTTTCAGGTGTCCTCTTCTTTTCTACCAATTTGCTGATCTGTTTTCTCCTATTTCACCATAACATCCCCGTAACCTGTTACTTAGACAAAATTACAGCATGGTCATTTAAGCTTGACATCGACATTCCATTAGACTGTTTTATTCATTTATTTATTTATTATCAACACCAGGGTATTGCGAAAGTCCAAATTCACATGTTTGATAGTTTTGGGGAGTCTTGGTTTGCTAATCCGCTTTTAAAGAGGACCCCTGCCTCCCCTGGCCAGCCACCCCTCTGGACACAACTCTGGTTTGCACCACCAAGAGCTTCTGTATGAATGGGGGGTTCTTCCTGCTCCTTATTTCCCAGGCTTTGCATGGTGTGTTTATTTGCATTAGCTGATGAATACTTGTGTTTATAGCTTTCCAGAGTGAGTATTATTTTGTTTGTGTGTCTGGCTCTCTGTTTGTTTGTGTTTGTTTGGGTGGGTGCGTATATGTGGAGGTCTAGCACTCCAAATAAAACCAGTCACGTGGCCGGAGCTCTCTGCAGCTGAGGCTTTTCTGTCTTCATTTGTGTCTCACCCCTCAAACCTTCTGCTGTCTTTACACGTGCCTCGGCCACTATCTCTGCCTCATCTCTCAGATGTATACAGAAGCACACGTGTCTGTGGGACCTGCCGGCGGGGAGGACTGTGGAGGAAATTCCACTGGCTCACATGGAGCCCGGTGTTAACGCTGAGGGGGATTCTCCAAAACTCCTAGCTTTGAGTGGGCATGGAAGCAGAGAGGGTGAGGGGAGGAGGTAAAGGGGAGGGTATGGATGTCCCTGTGAGGAAAAAAAAGAAGATCTGGGGAGGAGTGGATGAAAGGAAAGGAAAGGAGGATGAAGAGAGTGAGGACCTGAGGGTGAATCTCTCTGTGCCAGGATGGGCAGTTGGGTTTATATGAGCTCATCGTTCAGACATCCAGGCAGAGTCTGAAGACCTCTGAGGAGTACGAGATGTAAAGAGTCCATGATCCCGCTCCCAGGACACCTCTGCATCCATCTGTGGTGTGTTGATGAAAAGGGCTGTGGTGTGTCACATTCAGAGGCACTCCAGTGTTGAAGAGCACTTAAACGCCTCTGACCCTGAGGAGCGATGGGAGCCAGCTGTTGAACAACAGTACATTACCACAGTTTGTTTTCAGGCAGAGGGGTCTAAAGAGGTCATCTTCATACTTGAATTCATCTTTGTTTGTCAGAAAGATCAGCTTTTAAATGTTTTTCTGTGTTGCATTCAGGCACCGCTTGGAAATAAATACAACATCACAGTTTGATTGGATTATTTTTAAGGTTTAGCTTGTAAATAAATCACACTCCATCACTCTTTAATGTCTTTAATATCACGTGACCTTAAACAGAAACAGTAAAACAGACCATTCAGTTTCAAGTATATCCTGGTGCTTTTCAGGCCTCAAATTCAAGGATTCAAGGATGCCTCTCGTCACTCCAGAACAGGGGTTAGCTAAGGACCAAAAGACAAATCTGTTGATCCATATACTGTTAACTATGTGTGTTAACCTTTTTAAATCCAATGTCAAGTTGACATGTATGCAGCAGAGGTCTGTCCACCTTATTTTTGGCACTCATATGAAGACAGGTGACTTGAAGGCGATTTCAGTCATGATCTTAGGTTCATCAACAGACTATCTCAACCAAATCTGCAAATCTTGAAATAAATATTAAACCAAAACCATGTATGTGGTGGGAAATTGCAACAATAACCGTCACAAATTACAAATGCACTTGAAGAAGGAGGAGGGTTGTGGTTATAAGAGAGTCTAGTGTCGATGTGTTGAGGATACCAACGCAGCAGCTGAATGTGATGACAGAAGGACTGAAACCAACACTGTATCCGAGAAGCTGAATTAAAACTCTAACGTAATGACCTTTTAGGAAATTATCAAGGTTAGCAGATATGAATATATGAATATTGAATTAGCTTGCTGATGTTAGCTGTTAGCAGTTTCGGCGTCATTTGCGTCGTCCAACAAGAACATTAGCTTTACTTGTAACTCAAAAATAATCTTAATCGCACTTGATGTGAACATAAGATCACCATCACTTCATTGAAAGAAGCGATAAGCAAGGGGTCATTTTTATTAAACTTATATTTACTCTTTTTTCACATCTCTCCTTTGAGTATTAAACTCTCCCACAAAGAGACGCAACATTTTTGCTGCTTTTTCCCTCACAGACGGAGAGCAGCAGCTCGTTTCATTCTGTTAAAATAGATCATTTAATGGTGATGAGCTTCACAGAGGAAAATGAAGCATCAAATCAGCCGCAGGAATTCTTCTACCATGCTGTGTAATCCTCTCCTCGTCTGATACGATCAGTCTCTTCTCTCTCTCTCTGCGTGGGATCAATGGCGATGATTTTATCTCAGTCTCAGGAAAACCAGAAGCCTTCTCTGCTTATTTCTGTATCCTCTTTAAATCCTGCAGGTGGGTAATTTAAAACATTACGAAACAGTCTTACACAACACCCCGACCAAACTCAACCTGAGGTGATAAATCCTGAGAGACTTCATGGTCAAGAGGACTTGCGACCTCCAGGCTGACCTCAGCTAGGACTCCACTGGGGGTCACATCTCCCTGAATGTTATCCTTCATAGGGGTGGTAAACCGGACCAGACAAGGACTCCCACTAAATCATGGATAGGGCCTGGTTGTGGGGTCGGAGGTCACGGTACATCACAGAGCCTCTCTGAGGGGATCAGCTTCTGGTGGGGTCAAGTTTAAAGGGAACATGAAATACCAGGAGCAGGAAGAGAGTGGAGGCAGAAATACGAAGATTAAGAGGACAAATGTTGACTTTAACGTTCCCACCTTTGAAAAACTTACGTAACCTGCTGTTACACCGCAGCACCTGATGTTATCCCGATTCTTTATCTTCAAGCTTAATGCCAAAGTGCTGCTATTGTGTTTCCTGCAAATGAAATGATGAAGTATTTCCCCCCCAAGTCCCCCTCCTGTATGAAAAGGCTGAAAAATAAACAGGCCTTAACGCACAATGGTGGATGAAAATACAAAAGCCCCTAAAGTCGGTTATATAAGCCTCCGAAATCTTCTGAGTCCCCCAGCTTGATGCATTTAGACCCGATGATTGCTTTCAGTTGTTGGGTCTTATAGCGAGAAACAGAAACCGTCAGATTTTTCCTAACTCACATGCATCAGCGGTATGGCAGCGCTCACAGCAGAGCCTTTTTTCCACAGGGGGTGGATGGAGGATGTTGGTGGGGGAGGAATGTCAGCGTGTGTGTTGGGGATATTTTCTGTTTTATGGCTGTTTTCTCAGAGATGCCAGTGAGCGCTGTGGTGAGCTGGGCTCTGCTCCCGGACTCTCTACCTCCTGACTGTCTGTCCACACAGACTGGAGATACAAAACCAGACATAGCTCCTGGTCCAGTCACCACAACTTAATAAAAATACAGAGATTGTGTTTTCTTTGAGTTTTTTCTTCCTGCAGAGCTCGACTGCAGGACTCTGCGCCCCGCTCTCATGACAGGACGCTGCTATCTGGTCGCTCTATAAATATCCAAAGAAGAAGTCATGTTTTCTCCTTCATGAGAACAATAAAGGATGTTATGGTACAACACTGACTGTGCTGCTTTGTCACCAAACTTATCTGCAAGGGCACAGAGGGGACAAAACAAAGATAATGTTGAGAGTGTCATAAAAAACAGTCATTCTTATTTATGTGTTTTATTGTTGTTTTCATAATAACAAATATTGAATACAGGCATCAAATTAGTATTTTTAAGTTTTAATATTCAAATCTATGCCCTGTTTTTATTTGAACAGAGAGCGCCACGACATTCTGGTTTTAAAGGCATCCCTATGACACTGTTTTCACTTCTCATCTGACAGGGCATCTAATATTTGTTTTAATACATTTTATTGTTTGGGGGGTAACCAGAGGGCCCTTTTCTGGCCCTGGAAATGCATCCAGAGAGGGCCTTTTTTACATTTGAGCATTGGGTGGGACATCCAGAGAAAAACTATTCCTGAAACACAAAATGCATTTAAATGACATGTTTTTACATGATTTTGAGGGGTTTCAAAACAGTCAACCTAAGGCTGTTTTTACCATTTCACACACTTGAAGCACATCCACACTTAAAACTCTAGAAAGTAACCATATAGGGCACTTTCTCCCATGTGTTGTAGACTGGTTGAACATTCAGATGGCACAATTTTACTTTTCACATACTTTAAAGGATGTCAAAGGGGTTTTTAACTTTGTATACACTACATGTGCATTCAGAGGGCACTCCTTAGTTCTATTAACTGAAAGGACATCTATGAAGCATCTATGGGGCACTTATTTATATTGTCACCTGGATGAAAGGATGATTTTTTCAACTAAGGATTTAGGCAATTTTACCAGGGATGGCCAACATTATCAAGAGTTGATCTGGGCCAAAAAAATGACTTTGGCCATTATTTTAATAGGGTGACAACATTGTATATACAGGTAGAAAACAGAGTCATCAAAAAGTACAGTTACTTTTACACTTAAGGCTTTGAAACTCAACTCAGACATAATCAATAAAAAAACACCCCACCTCTGCTCACGTGTGCCGCAGCTTCTCACCGGGCTGATCCGTGTTATTTAAAGTACTCTGCTCTGATGGAGTGGGACAGACAGATGTGAGAGGAAGATGTGTGTGGCAGATGTGCAGGATAATAAATTGACAGGATGTTGAGCAAGAATGCTGTGGAGTGACCCCTGAGCCCCTCAGACTCTCTGTAACACAGCGGTGATGATGTGCTAAAATACATCACACCCTGTCATGGGGATCGGTGTGTGTGTGTGTGTGTGTGTGTGTGTGTGTGTGGGGTGGGTGGGGGGTGTCAGCTGTTTGCAGGGATATTTTGGATGTTAGTAGAGTGGGGTTTTATCTCAGAGTGGGTTACAGTTCACACAGACCTGTTTTTGTACATGGTCTGATGTCCACATGAGGATGTTTCTTTGCATTCTGACCTCCCGTCTTCAAATGGAGGTTTCAAAAAGTGCTCCTGATGTCATTACCTCAACTTACACGTGACAGCTGTTCTTCATAACTGTCCTAAAACTGTTACTTTTATTGCGGAAGATAAAACTGTATTCAAATACAAGTTAGTAAAAACTTCCCACGAACATACACAAAACATTGAATCGTTACAACAGAATTTTATGATTGCCAAAGAGTCCTCACATTATTCAGAATTTAGGAGACCGCTGAACTAGAACCATTAAACTCTAAAAACAGAACAGATAAGTAATAATATACCAACCTATAGGCTATTCCCACAGAGATGCTGATGGGGATTAAAATAACACCTTTCACCTAACCACCTTCAGAAATAGATGATGATAATGTGGATTAAGAAAACTTTTCTTTCAGCTTTTCAGCTGCTCCAGGTGACATGATGAGGCATTTCTTTATGACTGAGATCGGCTAACAAACTAACCACTATTTCATTGTACACTATAACTATTTCATCAAGTGGAAAAATATTCAATTACAGCAAAAACTTTAAAAAAAGTCATAAATGAATGAAAAACAAAAACTTTTTATCAAATATTGCCTGAAAAACAATTTATAAAATGCAAAAATATGTAACAAGACAGAAAAGCATTACATTTACATAAAAGCAAAATATTTTATGAAATATATTTGAACTTTGTGACAAATCTTTTAGCCCTCAAACATATTTTTTATTTTAGTATATAATTTTTTATAGTTTTTTCCATTTAAATAGTATTGTAGTATTATTTAAAAGCCCTTATCAACATTATACAATGCTTTTGAGTCCCATTAAATATTTACAATCTCTTTTATTTACTTTATTTGACAGGGACATGAGAGCTTAATATTGCATATAAAGAAGATTCCATGCAAACTGGTTTTTAGCTTTTAATTAAAAAATGTTCTGTGAAATGTTTATCATAAAAAAAAACAAATCTATCCATATTATTTTTGTATTTTAGTGAAATAAATCACTTACTTTGTCGTTCAGTTATTTATTTTTTTAACAGTTACAACTTTTGTTGAGTTGACCATCTGGGCCACCATAGCAGCTGGTCTCCAAACATTCATGTGAGGCTAGGATAACTTTTCAGCAAAGCTCGACAGATTCAGAGCAGTGTATCGTTTGTTGATGTCTAACTTGTAAGGATGAAACAAACGCCTCCTAAAACGCTGAAGTATCTCATTTAAATCCATTACAGAATGGATTCTGTCCTGTCCTCGCTCTTTTGTGATGTTGATTGAACAGATTACCTGTTCTTAGTGAGCCTGTCACTGCTTCCTCAAATGAGCTAACACCCACTCATAGACACACACGATCTCCATCAGACGCGTGTGTGAATCCACACCAGGGCCCGAGGAAATCCTGCTTTACATCTCCTCATTGTTCCCTACAACACAGGATTCACTTTTGTTTGAATGGGGGAGGAAAGGAGGGGGTGGCAGGGTGAGAGAGGGAGAGGGGGGTGTTCCTCCTTGTCCCCTCCTCCTCACCCTCCTTATGTGAAGAAGAAAAAACCTAGTCCTGCCCCCTTTCCATTCCCATGGATCGTGTTACGGGAGACTCCAACCCGAGACATCTGCTCCAACAACGGAGCGCGTCCCCGCGTCCCAGACCTGCGACCGATCCCGGCTCCCGTGGTGCCCCCTCCTCTCTCTCTCCCCCTCTTTCTACGTTATCCGTGCTTACTCGGTTATCATGTGGAGCCCTGGTGCATGTGCCCTCCACGTTTCCCGGCTATAGTTGACCCGGCTGAGGCGCGCTCCTGATCTCTCCAACCCCCCCGTGCGTCCGAGCAGCGGAGCGAGCAGCGGCTCCCGGTGCGGCTCCACCGAGCAGCACATTTCTTTTTGTCTGAGCGCTCCGCAGGCTGCAGGCTGCGGGCTGAGGCTTACATCCTCTCCGCTGCTGACCTGACGGTGTTCCCGGCGAGGACGAGGAAGGGCGGAGGGACGAAAACACAGACCTCCATGTCTGATGTTTGAAAGCGCGTCACTAACCGGATTTCTACTCAGATTTTTCTCCCTGTGAGCTTCTCGTTTGTTTTGGCACCATGGAGTCGGTGGAGAAAGAGTGTGGAGCGCTGGGTGGATTATTCCAGGCTATCGTCAACGACATGAAGGTAACACACATTTTCACTCAAAGTGGGAAACAGTCCTGGGTGACCTTTGTGGAGCTCAGAGGCTGATCAGACACATATTTTTACTGCCTTTGTCTCTTTCACCGGGTCCTCCCCCACTGGAAACACCGCTGCGGGACAAGCTGAGGATGAAACATGTTTCCCTTTGTGATATTTGCATAATGTGCAGCAGGTCTGTCAGGCACTGCTTTCATCGAACCATTACTTTGGAGTGCCAATCTGTGCACCTTACAGGGACTGCTGCTGTGTTTAGACCTGGTTTCCCCCTCAGAGGCTCTTTAATGTGTTTGATTCAGGGTCAAACTCTGACCTCCTCATAAGAACCGAATCAAACACTCATTTTATCACTACTACACTGTTATTTTTACGGATTTCATCTTTTAATAGTTGATCATTTTCATCTGTCAACAGTCTTCAAAGAACAAAAACATGTAACTAACTCACTTTTTTTCTAGTTTAATATTAGATGTTGTTAATGATTCAGATAAAAACCAACTTATTCAGGTCTTTTTTGTGAGCTTGATTCACTTGTGTAAATTTGCTGAACAAAAACACTGAGATACCAAGTACGGAGACTGAACACTGACAGCATGAGTGGATTGTTTCAAAGTTGTCTGCTGGGTGTACTTTGTAAATCATTACACAAACACAACCATGAGAGCCTTTAATCTGACACTTCCTCTTCATGCAAACAAAACAATATTCATCACGGTCAAACTATCAGGCATGGTCATCAGGATAATGACAGATAAACACTAAGCTGCTGTGCCGTGCGCTTCTGTTTTGCCAGCACCTTTGCTGCTCGGTGATGGTCTCCTGAAGCTTTTCTCCTATTTTATGATTTCTTGTATGTGTTGGTTGATTTGCGAATGCAGCCTCCACTTTCCAACAAAGTCTGCAGATTAGCAAACACCTCCACGTGAGTTTGAAAGCTCCAAATCTTGCAGTTAAATCTTAACAAGGCTGGTGGTGTTTATTCTCTCATTTTAAAGCTCTTGTGAGGAGCGTTCTTTTTGTGTTGATTTTGGTGCCCCCTGTGGACAAAATGTGGTATTTTTAGACAAAAAAATCTTATCCAGCCCTCTTTAGATACTTAAATACATAATTTACTTTGAGTATTTGTTATTTCTGTAGCATGCTGTCACTGTCGAGAGTTGAACAGCATACTTTTTTTCTAGGAAGCTGGGTAGTAAACAAAACCTCACCAGACTTACAAAGGAGCTGTCAAAGTGATGATTGTCTTTGTTTAGCATTCACCCCGTTTGCCACTTGCTGAAGCATTTGTTAGTTGTTTTGGAATATAATAGTCAACTAGGAGACTATTTGACCTCAAATAACCCTTCCCTTGCCCAGGCTGCAAGGTATTTTTGTCTGGATTAAATGGTAGACTGGGGAGGATGCTCTTATAGAGAAAAAAAGCAGTAGAAAGCATTAAGAGGGCTTCGATTTAGCTCCCTGATGTTAAACCCACGTGGTAGAATTCTCCTCTTCAGTTAAATGTTGTTTAGTAACACCAGAAATAATATTAAATTTACTTGAAACACACATTTTTCACTTTCCCGATAAGGTAAAAAGATTTCTGTGGCAGAAAGTGGAAGTCTCCCATTATCTGTAACACACATGTAAGAGCGTGTGTGTGTTTGTGTGTCAATGTTGGGGGAGGGGTCAAGTGAAGGAAGTTGGAGCAGGGTGGTCTGTTGTTGTTCACGACAACAGATGGAAAGTGTGAACGTATTCATCAGCTCCCTGCAGCCTGAGCGTGGAGCTCGCTCAGTCAAGCGTCAGACTGGAGATGATTCATGACTGATCCACAGCTCACACACTCAGATGTCAACTTCTTCTATATTTTTATTTATGCTGGTTTATTTTCTACTTTTGTGCTGGGCTCAAACCTGGATAAACAGAGAGAGAGAGAGAGAGGTAGTATGTATTGATAAGCAGCACTGATGAATGAGTCCGAAGCCCTGAGTCAGCATGGCGTCCATGTCCACTGTCTGAGATCTGACCTCATTCCTGCCGCCTCGCTGGGCCACGCCGGCCTGTCAGAGCAGCTTTAGCCCCCCCGGGCTCGCCTTCCTGTGCTGATCATGCTGATTGTGAACAATGTTACAGCACAGTGTACAATTACTGACATGATACACACACAGACCGCTTATTCAGTCTAAAACAGCCTCTGGCTGTTATTGGATACAGAGTCTGTTATAATATACACAGTAATGCAGTCTAATAATGCTGCTGACATTAATATAAGAAACCCCAAAGTCCACTGTGGTGATGTTTCCACGGTTTTCTCCTGTCTACATTTATTTTATAACATATCCTCTGAACTTCAGCTTGTTTTCGTTTGTTTTGCGTTCACACCAGATGTAAATGAATCCATTAACCCGCTTGAACGCCTTCATGTTGTTTCTGTGTCCTTTATTGATTGACGTGAATAACTTGCCCCATTTGCGTGTCATATTTGGTGTCTGCAGAAGTGCCCAAACACATAAATTAGTACAAGAGAGGAGGGATACCTTCACACCGTTTGAGTCTGTTTACGCTAAACATGGTTGAGGTTGAACTTGAACCTCCACTCGTCTGTTGATGACAAACATAATAGGTAGATCTCTGTGCTGATTGGTTCTCATGGTAGGAATGAGCTTAGATTTTTCAGTTCTAAGGTACATTGAATGTTTCGCCAATTTTTGCGATTTGTGCTTATAAGTCATGCAAATTGCGTCACCTCATTCGTGACATTATCACATCAGTTGAGGGCTGGGTAATGTGGGCTAAAAAATTTATCATGATAAGTTTTGCAATTCCGGCGATAACGATAAAAGTCCCGATAAAAAAAAAAAAAAAAAGTAATTTCGATCCATGTTTTTGACTCATTTTGTCTTGAGAACACCAGTTGGCATAGTCAAATAAGATACTTAACCACAAGTTTGAGTGGTAGGTTATGGAGAAAACTAGTGACATCAAACAAATCTGAAATGTGAAAACATTTTCAACATTTATTGAAAACTCTGATTGCACAGAGTGAACAGCAGCAGTAGATCTACTGTCCGATGTCAGGCATACCTGATTGCACTCGTCTAAGCCCCAATTTTGAAGGAAATCCCTCATGTGGGTTCTGGTTTAGCAACAAACTGCTCAGAAACATCTTCATTAACTTCAGCCATGTTTGTTTGTTATTCTGCTCTGTGTGGGCTATGGCTGTAAGTCTGTCGCATGCACCTATGTCATCATCTACGTTTATCGCATTTATCGTGAGATGGCAAATATTTATCATAGAGGACTTTTCTGACGATAAAACGCGAAGGATAATTTATCACCCGTCCTTGGATCAGTTAAAGACCAACTTGCTTTCACAAAGTTGATATTGGCACGGGCTGTTGAGATACTGATATCAGCTGACCGCTAGTCTAAGGGTACAGATTTTGCAGAACTGATGGGAACAGGATGGGGTTTCGGTGGTCTTCAGTGGGACCCTTCACAGTTACCTAATGAGAGTGTATCATTTCTCATGACTTTGACTACCTTTTTGCTGTTGGACAGACTGTAAACAGACAGAAAAAAGTACATCTTACTGGCTTTTACCACTAACAGCTGACTACACCAGGATCTTTGCTCCCAGCAGGTATCATGTATGCGGATATGCCGGTAGATTAGATGAAACTGCAACTCTGACAACTAGATTAAGTGCTCATTCAGACTCTTCAGCTGTTGATATAATTTACATAACATTTTTAGAAACACTCTGATGCTGTCTTAGTGGAAGCTTTGACGAACATCCCACTCTCTGCTTGCACCACTTTGTTGTTGTCTGTTGTTGTCATTGATAGTTCACCTCAAAAAAGTTGTTTCTGAGGGCCTGATGGGTCATGGAGATGCTTCCAAACTTTTTTTTTTCAATTTTCTGCTGGGTCCCACTGTAGTAGATGAGAATATTCCGCCATCCAGCCCCCTCACTTTCCACATTAACATACATACAGAAGTATGCACATCATCAGAGGAGGGATGCACAGTATTATCAGCTGCATGTTAATGTTGATAGATAATGGCTCTAACATAAAGTACACAATCTATAAAACAGTGTTATCAGTGTTAAAATGACCCTGATGGTGTGTGATCAACATTTCTGCAGCATTTTGCAGACAGTCTGCCATAGTTAAGCTTCTGTAGTGTCGCCTCCGTAACTCTTAATAAGCTACAGGTGTCACTTTGTTCTCAATCTGTGAAAGATGCTCCAAACTTCATTCACTAACCCTTTTGTGAGTGACAACATAAAAGTTGTCGTAGCTTTATATAGTGCTGGGCGATATGGAAAAAAATGTATATCACGATAACGATATATATCACGATATAGCTATGGTATGCTTTCAGTTCTATGAAAAATTTAAGTGTATACAGCTGCACTATTACAGTACCAGTACAAGACCAGCACTTAAAACTAGAAAAATGAATAAACAAATACGTGGCTGAAGTGCGTTCATGTCTGTGCTCACCCAAAGTTATGTAACACTTACAGAAAACGCTGATAGTGTGAGCCGAAGCACTCCATAATAATAATAATAATAATAATAAATTTAATTTGTAATGCACTTTACATTTACAAAAAAATCTCAAAGTGCTACAGTACACAGTAAAAAAAGAGCAGCAACAATAAAAAAAAGCAATAGAATGACAGTCACAGATTAGCATAAAAAAGAATTTAAAAAAAATAAAATATATAGAGTTGCAATGTAAGAGGCAAGGTAGTAAAAGCATAAAGCATAGAGGAAAACTAACCAAAGGCTTTATTAAAAAGGTAGGTCTTTAGGGCTCTTTTGAAGAGGTTGTTCACACTGCTAGATGTTTCTCCTCCAAAGCTGCTCTCTGCCTCCATCATTGTTTACTTTACTCTTGAAGCACGTAGCAAGACCCGAGCATGAATCCGAGCGCTTTATTCGCCTATCAGGGGCAGACAGGTAAGGTGATTTGATTCGCCACGACTCCAGAAATGATTGAAAAACTACAGAATGTCACAAAATTACGTTTCCTCGCTGCTGGCTTGAAGGGTACAAATGCGCAGCCGCGCTCCCAGCTGACAGGAAGTCAGACCGCTGTTGTAGTTCTTTTGTGTTGCTAGCGCGGTCAAGAGTGTTTACTCTCACTGAGAGATGACTACAAAAATGGACGCACCTGTTCATCTGGTTGTTAAACACGGCTGAAAAAGATCATCTTTTCATGTTGTTCCCGCTCCTGCCCACTCCCGTTGCTTTTTTTCCCGTCCCGTCCCGATCAAGAGATTAATAAAAAAAATGACTCCCATCCCGCGGGAATCACGTGACCCACGGGAATTCCCGAAAAAAGTCATCCTCCACAGGGAAGGTCCCAGAGCAGATGAAACAGGTGCCGGAGCGGCTGAAATAGGTCCCAGATCCGATCAAAAGAGGTCCCGGATCGCGCTCCGACTTGCTCCGGCACAAATTAAGCACTGCTTACAATGATCCCCTCACGTGTGTAACCCAGGTAACCCGCAACGGCGGGAGGCGCTGGACATAAAGAGGGCACGTAAAGCGGCGTCATGTCGCAAAATCGAAAGAGAAATGCAAGCCTACATGTCAACGCATCCTTTTCTTTGTAAGAAAATATTGTTTTCTTTCCCGTTCGACACCAAATACACTTACTGAATGTGCAATTATTGTTGTTGTTACTATGAATCATCTGATGGCACAAGCTCTATGGATTAAATACAACCTATCGCCCGAAACGATAAGAATAAAAATGGCACGATAGACATTTTCTATCGTGCCAACGATATATATCGTCCAATCGCCCAGCACTAGCTTTATAATGAAATTAGGATGACATCTCCAAGTGTAGTTAGCAGTAAAACTAGTCCAACCCTATTTGTGACGATTAGTATTGCTTTCAGCCAGCAGCATGTTCACTCAGCAATTCTCTTAGACAGCTGACCATGTTTAAAGTGCTGTGAAAAACTGTTCATAATACTTATTTACACCTTTGATATGTATCAACAAAAAGAAGACTTAGTAAAAAAAAACATAAATCTTTTCACTGATTTTTCTTCAGATCAAATTTTTACAAGAATCATGTCCTATAAAATAATCTTTTCAGAAAAATAAAGTAGAAAATTGAAGCCATAATGTTTAATCACAAGATGAAAGTTATATTTTAACAGAATAAGTTCTCAGTTAAATCTATTTCAGGGTATTTTAAAGTCACATTACACAGGAATGAAGTCCTTACATTTAGTAAAGAGAGTAAAAGTTATTTATTATGATTATAATGTCATCAATTTCCTCAGGAGTAAGCTACATAACTGATAACAGTTTTTCTTACAACAATATTCTCGTAACATCATGATTTTTTCCTTCAAAATCTTTTAATCAGGCCCTGACACTCCTGTGTATATTGTAAAGTCTGTTTTGTGAAATGTGTTTTGCTAGTTTTTTATTTGCATTTATCTATATATCCTGCAAACAGCTGAACAAAATGATGTTACATAAAGGTGCTAAGTGATGCAAACACGTGTAATGGATAAAAGTCTCAAAAATAAGTAGTGCAAATGAAAAAACAGACTAAAAATGAATGCAGCGTCTGGTGCAGGCAGCCAATCATGTTATTTTTGCATCTTTAATCTTCAGGGTCATCGTATCCTTCACTTTGGTGCCTTTCACTCCCATTGAACTGCAGATTGAACTGAGAATGCGTCATTATACATTTGTGTTATTAAAAGGAACCAAAGTGTCCCTCCTTGTTTAACCCTAGTTTAAAGTGTGGGAAAACAGCCACCCTTCCTAACGTCCTTGAACACCACACTCTGTCTGCTCGCTCAAGGCTGATAGTCTAGACCTCACCCTCCTATGAGTGACAAAACACAGCCGAATGATCTTCCTTTCCTTCCTGGCTCCCTCTGTTTGTCTCCTCCTTCCTTCCTCAAAGCGTCTGGGTGTGTCCCTGCTTGTCGCTGTGTTTGCCCGCTCCATCACCCTCCTCCCTCAGCTGTCTTGGCAGCTACTCCTCCAGCCTCTGGGAGTCACACGCCACACAATCTAATTAGACACCTGTTGGAGTCAAGTGCAGACAGCGAGGAAGGGAGGAACATTTTTGTAAGGACTGATGGCTCCTAAATCACTTTTAGAGCTGCAGGCTCCATCTGAGAGGGGCCAGGAGTTAAACGCTGTCAGTGCTGCATTTGGAGGTTACTGTAGAAATGATGAAGACTTTATATTTAGTCGGGGTGTGTATCCTCCTCCCTCTTCTCTCTGCAGGGCCCAGACTTCAGCTCTAATGGGATCTAGCCTTGGATGTGTTTTATGTTTGGCTTCTGCTCTCGTAGCTCAAGGCAGCGTGTGATGATCCCAAGCTAAATCTAATCCAGATCGTTCAAACACCGGACACGCTACCTGCTCCCCCCCTCTTACACACAAACACACACATCCATATGATCGGAGAGCTTATAGAGATCATACATGTGCAGCAAACATGTAGACACACATACCAGCTCAGGGCAGAGACAGAGAGGAGGGCGCTTAGGCTGATTAAGGACAATAATAACACCAGGGAGCTGTGAAAAAAATCCTGCTGACCTTTACAGAAACAAGTCAGAGCAGAGAGTTTATACACCAACCTGTTTGTAACCTGGGGGGAGAAGCCAAGCTGTCTCATCAGTGTGTATTAACAGAAGATAAAGCCCTTCAAGACTTCATAAAACCAGCATTAAAACTTTAGAAACCAGGACCTGATTGAGTCTTGTTGCAGAGAACATTATGTCCTCTGAAAACTGTGTGTGCATAATAAATATCCTCTCCATGATCTTCATTTGACTGATTTGTTTTTCTCTCTCTCTCTCCAGAGTTCGTACCCTGTGTGGGAAGACTTCAGCACCAAGGCCACAAAGCTGCACTCTCAGCTCAGGTGAGTTTTGTCCCAGCCTACAGAGAAGGTGACAATGACAAGTAAATTTACAGACTCTGCAGGGGAATCTAAAAAAAAAGAAATATTGTGAAAAGTATTGTTTAAATATCTGAATTTTTCATTAGAGTAAATTATTATGCAAATAGTCCAGAAGACGATCATGAAGGATTAGCCACAGATGGTCATAGTTAAAAAGTCTGGCTGTTCACAGAGTCTGTATGAAGCAGATAGATGGAAAGTTGACTGGAAGGAGACCAAGAAACAGGGATAAGAGCAAACCTGAGAGGATCATCAAACAGAGCAGATTCAAGAACTTAGGGGAGCTTCACAAGGACTGGACTGAAGCTGGAGTCAGAGCATCAAGAGCCACAACACACAGATCTGTCCAAAAATGGATTACATGTGTTCTTGCTGCCAAGACCCTCCTAAACCAGAGACAACATCATCAGGGTCTCACCTAAGCTAATAAGAAAAATAACTGGACTATTGCTAAGTGGACCAAAGTCCTGTTTTTCAGATGAAAGTCTATTTCTCCTAAACATCTACCAAATGGGTCACTGACCATGATGTTATGAAGCTAGATCAGACTGAATTGCTAGATCAGACTGAATTGAACTCCATATAGACTCAAATAGATGATAAAGACCACCATCAAAGCAGCCTGAGCTTCAATAAGACGTCAGTAGAGCAACTGGCTGATGGCCTTCACGCCACGCCAGGCCACGCAATGCCACGCCACGCAATGCCACGCCACGTTGATTTATGCTAGAGATTAGATTTGAATGAGCTGCGAACAGAATCAAAGACATTAAAATAAGTGTTTCGAATATTTCACTGAATATGCAATATTTATGTGTGATATATGAACGTGTTTGAACAAAATGAAGAGAAACTTTTTCACCATACTTGTTTATTTTTTAAGATGCATCTGTATGTACAGTCACAGTGAGGATATGTCTGTGATTTTGCAGGACCACCATTCTGGCGGCTGTGGCCTTCTTAGATGCCTTTCAGAAGGTGGCAGATATGGCGACCAACTCAAGAGGTGAGATAGAGTTTATTTTTTACCTTGAATTGAAGCTCTTTTTCGCTGGTGAGGAATTTAAAAAAATAAGGGTGTTAGAGAACAAACAGCTATGGTAGCTTCTGATGATTTTTTTTCCATTGAAAGCTTTACAGCAACGGGAGATTTCTTGTCTTTTTTAAGTTTTTTAAGTTCCTCACAGGAGCTTCAAAACTTCAGTATTTCACTTTTAGTAGAATTTTACTGACCAAATTTCTTGCAATCAGAAGCAAATTCTGCTGAAAGACTTAATATCTCTGAGAGTAGAACCTTGGATTTTAGAAATGTATTTTCTGCACAGCATGACTTCAATAATACCTTTTTTAAGAAGGCCAAAAAGAGGGCAGCTTTGGGAGGAAGGCGGCTCAGAGAAGTGAAAATCTGATCTTATTGTTTCCCGACTCCTAATGAGGTCTGCTGATCTGCTTTGTCACCCTGTGAGTGGCAGCAGACAGACCGGCCAGCGAGGCAGCTGATTAACACAGATTTCTCTGGAGTCAATCGTCGAGAGCAGAATGTGGGTCAAAAAACCTCTGAGCGGCGTGCAAAAGCTCCTGAGACGCATGCACGCACGCACGCACGCACACACACACACACACACACACACACACACACACACACACACACACACACACACACACACACACACACACACACACACACACAGATTTTCAGAGTGACAGCTGGTAGTCGGTCACCTGACCCTGCAGGTCACACGCCGACATGCTTTTAAACAGTTGAACCCGTACAGACCTTTACTGACCACTTACTGCCGGAGAAAACATCTAAAGAGGCGTTTGTCCAGCAGCGTTCACACATTCACCTGCTCTTCTCTGATAGGCTGCTCTGTAACCTGGAGCTTATCACCATGGCGATACTTAAACTTGCCTTGAATGATTCCTGATGTGGGTGCACATGAGTTCTTGATAAGATGAGCCAGGGTAGACCAGGGTCAGCTTGCTCTCTGCAGTAAAACAGAGGCCGGACTTCAAAGAAAGCATGAGCAGTAAAAAGAGGAGAATGAATGATGGAGTAAAGAGATGAGAGAGATGAGGCCTGAGTATTGAGTTTTACAGCCAGAAACGTATAAAATCCCTCTAAGTGTGTCACTCATACGCCCACTCGCTCTGAAGAGCGCTCTGCAGCCACATTAACTTCAGGATTAATGTCATCCTGCTCAGGACACAGGCTGACAGAGAGACGCTGGGACGGTATGTGCTGATGAGAGTCTGAAACAACTGCAGAGAAACTAATGAGACTTTAGAGTGAAGCTGATGAACTCACTGATGAAACTTTAGACTCTTCATGGCTTCAGTGTCTCCAACATAAAGGTTTTTTATATTTCACTTTACTGAATTCGTCTTTTTTTCCCTGCTGACCCACAGCCAATCAATCAATCAAATTTTATTTATATAGAGCCAATTCACAACAGTTATTATCCCAAGAAGCTTTCCAAAGAAAAAGACCGCGCTCATTGTTTGATGAATTATCAAGACCCAACCTTAAGATGGGACAGAGTTGACGCGAGAAACTTCCTATTAAGAGGCAGAAACCTTGGGAAGGACCAGACTCATGTTAGAGAGACACCAAGCCGCTGTGGCTTGTAACTTTTTTCCAGTGGGAGTTCACCATAGGCAACAATAAAGACAAATGCAGGTTGCTCCTTTCATCATATAACTGTCATGGATGCAGTTTCAAAATAAAAGCATTGTATGAAAACAACAAAAGTGTATCTTTCATGCTTGTGACATAAATATAGCTGATAACGAGTGAAGACAGTCTTCCTCCGTTTATCATTTTTCTCTGTGTTTTGTGTTGAGCTTGCAGAAAAATCAAGCGAGGTGTTCTACTCATGCTGGCAGTCTAAATCTGTCGACATGCACGCCAAAAATCAAGTCTTTCTGAAGCCAAAACGCTTCCTGCATGAAGTGCCAGTGTAGTGTACAGTCTGCCGTGTAAATGTAAGAAAGATCAGACTTGAACAAACCCAACTGCACCAATAGAGTCAGTGAAGTTTCATGTGAACCAGCTGAGCTCTATTTCAGTCCCTGCTCTCTTGTGGGAGTCTCTGCACGCTCTGAACCTCAGCAATTAATTAGAGGAGAGGAATGTCGATATTTACCGAGCAGGCTCATGGAGGACGGGGATAACCTTTGACCTTCTGGCTGCAGGAAGCATTGACATAGCTTAAGCAAATTTGCCCTTGTAGCAGCTGCAACGTTTAACATCATGACGCCAAATAAACCAGATTTCCACTCTTTGCACTTGAATTTTAACTCGTCTAACCCAAGACTGATCAGCTGACAGTAGTAAAAATAAACAAATAAAAACGTGATCGCTTTCTTACTCTCTTTCTGATCAAAGATTCAGAAGCCTCAGTTATCAGAGTCTGCACCTCCACATAGAGAAGATATCGCCGCAGGGGTCAGACCCTCAGTTTGAACTCTTGGCCGTCCCTGTTGCCCTGGTTCCCTTCTGGTGTGCGGGGACGAGCTGCAGCTGCCGGCACAGCTGGAGGTTCATTCTTCTTCTGCTTCTTAAATCTACCTTTGACACACTCAGCCGTCTCATCTTTAACCCTCATCCTCCGCAGACTTAGCTCGTTTCACAGCCAAGGAAAGCAACATTTCTCCTCGTTGTCCTGTTTAGTTTTATCGTACTTCTAGCAGCCGTATTTATGTCAGCCTCCTCTCAGTCCCTGCATGCTGCTGTGTCAAACTGCTGCGCTCTTCATGTTCGGGCTTCCTCTCGCCTTGTCGTCCTTTTTTAGACTTTATGGTCACGGTCGTGGCGTCAGCGTCTGTGTTTTATGAAGCAGCTGGAAGAGTCGGCTGCCAGGCGTTTTGGCAGCATGTCTGACAGCGCTGTTTCTCTGAGCTCTGTTAATAGATCTGTGTCCAAAGGCTTGCTGCCTGTGAGCTGGGAGCATGCATCTGGGTTTAATAAAGTCCTGCCAACCACAAAGTCTATACAGGACGGCCGTATGTGGAGAATTCTGAGCCTTTAAAAGATAAATGTTAAACTTTTCAACACCCATCTTTCCTGAGGCCCTCGGCTCTCTGTGGTTAATAGTTTTGTGTTTCTCCTGGGCCATTTTTCCTTCAGACTACATTGTTTTGTGTGGATTTAAGAGGACTGGACTTCTGTGGGCGCTGTGTTTGGTGTTTAGTTGTTGCTAGGCTGGATGACATGTGTTTCAGCAGACTTCATTTTCTCCTTTTTTGGACATGCTGGGATTAGATGGAGGTTAAAGAGTAGGAGAGAGTTCAGGGCTAATGGTCCATCAGGGTATGAGATGCAGGCTCTGTATTTTGGGAGGGTGAGGTGAGTGTGGTGGGTGGTGGTGGGTTGGTTCGCCCGGGTGGGGGATGTGGTTGCAGTGGGATTTCCACAGCTCTGGGTATCCAGGCTAGGCAGAGGCGTTTAGCTAATCCTCTTAGCCCCACTCTGTAACACACAGACACAGACCGCTTCAACTCTCCTCCTCATCGGCCTCCCCAGATGGAAAAAGTCACACTTGAGGAGATGCAGTGAAGTTTGTTTTCAGCCTCTCTGTCTTTCAGTGTGAGCTGGAGGCTGCAGATACCACACATCATGCACGTGCAGACAAATTTTGGTCAGTGCACACTCTCTCTCTCTCTCTCTCTTTCTCTGTCTCTCTCTCTCTCCATCCATCGCTCTTTCTCTGGGTCTGTGCAGGAATGGAGTCGTGTTAGTAGATCAGTGTCTCAGTGAGGCAGTAATCTGCTTGGCCCCTGCGCTTCTCGGGGTTGGCAGATGGGACGGATATCCCTACCCGCCATCTGGACATTGGCATGGAAGAGATGCAGCTCAGGCCTAGTGCAGGGCGAGATCAGGGGATTACTGTCCTCCGCTGCTATCCCGGCAGCGCCGCTATTTTTACAGACATGTCAAATAACGAGAGTGTGCCCATGTGACCAGAGATGACATCCATCAAGCCTGGCATTTCATGTCCGTGCGTGATATGAATCGTACTTAGTGAGCAAGGACAGGCAGGCTTGAATTAGAAACAGGAGCTTATAGGGTTTGGAGTTTTTAGATTGAATGTAGAAAAATTGAACAAAACAGAGCCCACTGTGACTTTATTTCTTTATGTTTCATCGACTCTTTATTTACACACAAATATTAGCCAATTTTTAGGGCTGGATGCAGATCTCTTTTTCTGAAGAAGGTGCACAGTTAAAATGTTTGAAATAATGGGATTTGCTTTAAGATAAATAAGTAGTTCACTTTAACATGCAATTTATACAAATTGTGTTTAAGTTCAACAATATCTGCATCCTCCTGAGCTCCTTTCGTTTTACATTAGCAAATTAGTAATTGATTTGAGATGAGCTATGCCCCAGAGCACACTAAACATACAATAAGCTGTAGACCGGGGTCCTCCAGAGATCATAAAAAAAAAAACTCCTGCATATGAGAAAATTCTTTTCACCAATTTCTGCCTTTTATTGTCTCATTGTCTGAAGTTTATTTAGAATTTTTACCACTTTACCACCTGGCACCATTTCACAACAAGAAGAAATTGATTCATCTTAAATTATTGATGCCGGTCTTGCAAGCTCATTACCTTTGAAACAAAAGCATAAAAAAAAAATCTCTCCTGCTACAGTTGGTGCCTGAGAGCCCAGTTAACGTGTTTTTACTTTTGCTTTAAAAACAGGCTTTTTTAGATGAGTGTGTATGTGGTTTCGGATACTTCTGCAGACAGCCTCTAGTGGACACTCTGGGAACTGCAGTTTTTCGCACTTCTGCTTGAGTTTCATCTCTTGAGACCGGAGTTTGCTGCTTGGAAGAATCTGTTCCAAGACACATGAGTTGTCAGTCCCTGTTCCCAACACATGCTGGGTCTAACTTTCACTGGGTCAAAGGAGGAAAGGATGTAACACACCGCTCAGCCTGAGGGGTGGATAATGTTTTCCAGTGCACAGCGTTAGTTTAGCTCAGTGGCAGATTCCTCTCTTGTTTCTCTAGTTCACTCTGGTTATTCACATGAGTGCTCCTAAATACGTTTTACAATCCGTGCACATCTATTCTCAGAAATAAAGTGAGTGAAACATTCATGCTGTCGGGCTCTGATTCTTCCCTTAAGCGGTCTGTTCCCAGGAAACAGTCCCAGTACAGTTCTCCTTTTCTCACCCCGGAGATTAAACCCCAGAACTTGATGCGGTCGCCTGCAGTAACCAAGTTTGAGGAGGCTGGGACGATGATGTGAGGAACAGACACAAAACAAGGAGAATAACACTGTGAGGGAAAACAAATCTCTCTGCTCTGCATAACTTTCATTTAGAGGCTGAATACCAAACTAAGAAGGCAAACATGAGACTTTTGGGGGGGAACACTGTGTTCAGCTGTATCCTGAACATGAACCCTGAGAGCAAAGAAGCTGGAGAGGGGAGGGAAAACACAAGAGAGGGGGAGCATGACAGAGGAATGTGAGGGAGGACTTAAAAGAGGGAATGAAAGGGATTCAAGCTCAGTTTTAATCAGCTGAGGTGGCTGATTGAAGATAACCGGGGGAATTTACTGGGAATAAAGAGTCGCCGGTCAGCTGACAGACGGTTTGTTGGTGCACCACTTTGGTCCAGACTTTTGTACTCCCAAGAGGATGTATCTCTAGGATTTCTGACCCCTCATGTACAGCCACTGCATGGCTCTTTGTAAGATTTTTTGATGACAGTTGAATGAATTGCAACAGAATTTGATAGGGGCATCAATGATTCTCTAAAGATGCATACCATATTTGAAAAGCCTCTAAAATTCATCGTTTCTAATTCTTATGTGAAAATAACAACAGTGTGCTGCAAAGTAAGCCGCCAGTGTATAAGTTTGGGGGTGAATCTGTACTTGCAAGTAGACTCCAATGATTTGTTGCAAACTCAACTTTTTTATGCAACGAGTTAGGCTAGTACTCCAAACTTGGTTTATCGAAGCAGACCAATTCCACATTTTTAAAAACCCATAATTTGAAAACTATGACTGAGTATCTCAGTTCTAGTCTCGTAGGTACTATCATGTTACATTGTATCTCAAGTTGGCAGCAACTTCAGATCTTGACAAATGAGGCCATTGTGAAAGAGATAAAAACTGCAGTTCCCCAAGTGTCCACTAGAGGCTGGCTGCAAACGCAGTGGAAACGACATACACACTCATTCAAAAAAGCTCATCTCGACAGCAGAATTTAACATGTCAACAGTCTTCTAGAGAAGAGGTTTAGGCTCGATATCTAGGCTCTGTCTCTGCGCACACTGTGGAGAGGGGGATTTTTCGTAACTCTGTAGTTTTGAGGATATCAAGGTGACCAGTTTGATAGTAATAAGGGCAATAATTAAGGACTTAATTGACAGGAGGATGCAGCTATGCAAGACTAAAAGCACTCCTCAACTCCACCGCTTTAATTCTTGCTCGGTCAGCATGAAATTAAGGTTGAGTCAGCATTTCCTCTGTGTAGACCACTGGCCCTGAAAATGAGACAGCCCTATAGCTAATACTGCGATCTAAAGTTTTTTTTTTTCCTTTCAACTAAGCCCCGCCCACCCAAAAAACTATCATACTCTTAACTGACACCAAAAGGGTCTATAGAGGCTTCACTTGACTAAACCTTGGTCCAGAGTCACTCATTGGTTTCTTAAGAGTTGTTTTGAAGTCCAAAGGTGGTGGTCCCGATAATAGAAATACTGACTTGTTGTGACTTTGAGCTGATCTAGGATCAGGCAAACAGTGGACTTGAGGTCATAGAAAATAAAGAAAACAGACACAGAGACCAGAAGCATTTTCAGCTCGGTTGTAATCGAGTTTATTCCTGCTCTTTGGGGACTGACTAACCTTTCAGACAGCCTCAAATGGACACATGAGGAACTGCAGTTTTCTGGCTCTTAGTCTCTGGCTTCATTTTGAAAAACAGAGGGGCTTTCTGTTTGGGCTCAGACTGTGTGAGTCTGGTGGTGTGAGGAGAAACCAGCGGAGAACAGGATGTAACACTGACAGACCTCCCCTCAGGGCCTCTCAGCGCTCAGAGGTAACAGGTGGGAGGTGGAGTGAATGAAATGCTCCCGAGCAGCAACCGAGATGATGTCAGCATGGTTAGGAATTGTTTGCAAATGAGCATAAATGCAGCCACGTTGGCAGGACAGAGAGGTGGGCAGGGTGATGGAGGCTGAGATAAAGACATCCTGACTGCAGAGGGTGTAATGCTGCACAACTTAAGTCATCTGGGTTTGCTCCATTAAACATGAGTCACTCTCAGACTGCTGTCTCATTGTTCCTAAATGAGGGTCTGATACATGTGTGAGTCTTGTAGAGATGTATTTTCTCTTTCTTTTCGCCGTGAAAAGAACAGTGAAGAACTTTTCTCCCTCTCTTAGGGAACTTTTTCATGTTTGATCTTTTTCGGCACATCTGGACATTTATTTTTAGCAGCTTTAATGTCTTTGAACAGGAAGCTCCAGCAACAGAAAACACCGCCTCCTCTTGTTCTCCTCCTCAGTCTTCTTGTCTCTAATGTTCTCCAGATCATGTTTACACCACATGAGGACACACTATGGCCTGGCCCCCGTCTGTGTGTGTGTGTGTGTGTGTGTGTGTGTGTGTGTGTGTGTGTGTTTCTGGCTCTGAGGTCTAACTTGCTGTGCACGGTCCAGACAACAATGGGCCGAGTGTGTGTTTGACTCTGTGTGAGTAAAACAATTGATCCTGAGGCTGTTTCCTCTGTCTTTTATTAGAAAGTGAGTCAGAGGCAGACACACAGCACTTACAACACAGTCATTCCTTACAAAAAAACCCAACTTTTTTTGTGAGGGCTAAGGGTTTTTAAAGATTATTTCAAGTTCCACAAATGTGAGGGTTTATGCTTTTCTGCGTTGTTCTCAGTTTTGGATTGAAGTCGAACAAAAAGTAAGACTTTGTAGATACGCTTAAGGGCTCTACAAATTAAGAATTCACAGTCTGTTGACTTTTAGAAAACATCTTACAGATTAGGGAATGATTTAGGAAACAATATTTCCAAGAATATTTTGAGTTTAGTCATTTTTACTTGCAGAATCTGTAGGCTTAGACTTTTTCCAAGTTCTGCAAGTAAAGAAAATTGCATATGCCTATTGTTTACTGTGACAGCTTTGGGATCTCTGACATGCACACCTCCCCTTGATTTATGTGCACAATTTAAAAATGAAGGCAGGGAGAGCAGCAGCAAAAACAAAGTTGATGCATATCTGCATCACCAAAAGAAGGTTGTTGCGACACTGTGAGACATTTTGACCAAAACACAATGACATTACAAAGAGAATTGACTAATTGACCTGTGAACTCTTAGATTAATTAAACTCACAGTGTTGTGGATACCATAACTAGGGCCTTTATATGGTGTTTTTGCAGTTTAGCAGGTGCCTTTCAACTAGAGGTCAGACATCTAATCATGTCTTAAAATTTGCTTTATTATACAGAAAAATTTCAAAGAGGTGCTGCTGGCCTGGTAGTTTAACCACCCTATATTTCAAGGTCACTGTCATGTCTCACTCGTCATTAAAACATTCCCCAATATATACATTAGTCCATTAATCGCACGATATGAAATTTCTCAACAAACTTAGATCATGCAGTTGGGGATCGATTTTTCAAACTGAGCACGCCCTGCAACTCACATGTCAAGCTTTGACCTGGAAGTTGAATGTAAACAAAACCTCAGCAGATGAGCAAGAAACGTAAAAGAGGATGGAGCTTTTGTATCGTATGTCTTCATTGTTTGACACACAACCTGTTAGCCTCTCGCTAACATGTTTTGGTATGTGACTGAAAATTTCAACAAGGAGCCAAGAGTATCAAGCAGAAATGGAGTCATAAGCACTCACCAGAGGTGGACATATACCTTTGCCAAATGGAGCTATAACCGTAGCTTGACTTCAAAGTACATGTTAATGAACTGACCAAAACCGCCTCAGTTTGGAGTCTCATTGCAGAAAAACAACACAAACCACACTGGCCTAGTTTTTACCAACAAAGTGACATCAATTTGAAACCTCTCAGACACAGTCAGCTTACATCAGACTCTGTTTACAATATCAAACATACTTTCACCTCAATCTGTCTTTCTCAATAGGTGTCTTACTGATAGTGAAATAGACTGCAGCTTTATGATTCAATCAGGACCACAGAGGCTTTCATCAGACTCCTGTAATTTTCAGCCTGATTTTAACATCGGAGAGCATCAGCAGGGCGGCACACCGTGTCTGTCTCTGATCCACAATCTAAAGCACTCCACTAAGATCTTAAACTTTCATACTGCAAGTCTGCGAACTGGAACTCATCTTCCATAACCAATGTCTACAAACAGCAGATTTACCCTCCCCTCTTCCATCATCAGAGGAGATTTTTCCCTGACAGCAGACACAAAGGATGCTGCTTTATTTTTTAATGCTGACTGCTCCCTCTGAGACACAGCAGCAGAACTCCAGCTGTGCTTTGAAGTGAATGTTTGATGGTCTGAATATGTGATGTTTCGTCAGGGTTTGGATTCAGAAATCTCTGATGTGTATTTGCTCGACTGGTTATTAAACGAGACCAGTCAAGCTGTTAAAATCAAAGCAGGTTGTCCTCTTTTTTTTCTTTTTATGTACTGAAGAATATTTGCATGTTGTTTTCTTTGCTAAACAAGACAAACAAAAACTGCATGAATTTTAAATATCAGAAAACTTTACTTTGCAAAGTGCCTCCACTCTTTGTCAGTGCTGTTTATCATGGGAGGTTTGGAGCCTGTTGCACCTGCAGACACTTCCTCTGCCCTCCGACTGATGGACCAAGCAGTGTGTGTGTCCTCTTTCATCCTTCCCTCTCTCCTCCCTTCTTCCTTCTGCCTCTTTTCATCCATCACTTGCTGTCGCTGTGTCCCCGCCAGTTCACACTCTGCACAACTTTAAGGTCGGAGGAGGGTAAAGGCGAGAGTCTGCACTGCCTGTGCCAGCAGCAGTCAGCTCAGCTGCCAAGGTGCCAACATGACGAATCGCTGTTGTCTCACAGCTGATGAAATCTCCATCACTGAGAAAAAAAGGGACTTTATATTCCTGGAAGTGTTACTGTGAGGATGTTCTGTACCTCCTGGCTCTGCGGCCCACATAAACATGCTTTATTGACGCAGGAAGCAGAGAGGGAGGGGGAGCAACTGGTTACACAGCACGGAGTCCTGTCGGAGCAGAATCCCAGTCCAGCTCGGTAATCTTGGGTGCTAATGAAACCTGAGTCGAGCAGCAGGGTACAGATGCTGAGAGAGGGGGATAGTTAGGCTAAGCTCCCATGCTGAAGACATCAGGGAACGGGGCTCGGGGATGTTTAGCTCCCGGCCCTCGGCTTCTGGCAGGAGAGCCCCCATAAAGCAGGCTATTAAACCACTGCTCCTTCCCCGAGGAGGTAGGGGAAGTTAATCAGAACCAGAGCTCTGGATGGAACCGCTCTCTAAATACTTAGACCACAGCCACATGATCCTGGATACTGGAGCTTAAGGTTCCCAGTTTAACCTAACCCACGGGGCTTGACCTTCCCACCAAGAATCCCGTGTAGCTCTCAGCACAAACAGCAGATCTGGTGGCTGGTTTCTGTTAGTGTTCAGCATTGATGTATTAAACCAGGCGCCATCAGCTACACGCTGTAACGAACCGCACTTCTCTGCGCTCACTGTTATTGCTCCATATCTTAAGATATATTGCTGCGTTGCATAACCGCTCTCCTCTATCCTGGTCTGTGTTTTGCTTCATGCATGCACGTGTGGGTGTCAGCTATGAACACTGCTCCCCCTAAAGCCCCAGGGGTCCACGTCTGCAAAATGATCACTTTCCCAGCTCCCACGCACTTTAAAGCTGACACAAAGTTGAGCACTGAAAGATGTAGATAAAGCATATTTTACTTCATTTTATATTTATGCTTCTAACACATTCAGGACACAGTTGAGGAGAAACACTTGACAAAATGCCAAAATAGTTTAATATTTAACCTGCTTTATCCTGCTGACTCTTCCTGCTTCCTCTGCAAACTGCTTTGAAACTCTCCTCCACCCAAGCTCCTTCTATTTATGCTGAGACTGATTTAGCAGCATTTTCATGATCGCCACTGATGTCTGCTCCGGTCTTTGCTGCTGCTCTGCCTTGGCTTTTTATGCATGCACATGAATCAGAGGTGAGGTGTGCTCTCCCCTCCTCGGACCATGTACAGTGTAATACATTTCTATATCCTTAACCTGTGCAGTACATGTCCATATACATATAAAGAATGTGTATATACATGTACATATTCTTAATATTTATCATCCTATTCTTGTTGTCATTGCACTGTTGCACTGCACTGAAGAATTTTATTTTGTATATATTTTGTACATTTCTGTATTTTGTTTGTATTTTTTTATATCTCTAAATTCTGTTTCTGTTTTTTCTATTGCACTAGAAATGAGGAGCTCTTGAATCTTGTTGTACTTCAGTTTGATGACAATAAGGGGCATTCTGATTCTGATTGACAAGTGGAAGTGCACGTAGCTCTACCCACTGGATCTTTGCTGATGCTCTCCCTGCCTTTGCTTTTCATGTAAGCACAACAAATGGAGATGAGTTGTGCAAGAGCAGGGAGTCCCCAGAATTCAGCCACAATCCAAAATATAAATGAGTGCATGAAAATGGGTAAATTCAGGGCTCATTGATGCTTTGCACAAATTTAACATTTGGTCATGTGCAAAAATATAGACTGTAGGAGCCATAATGTTGCTTAGCTGATTGGTTATCCTGTGTTCAATTACTTTTGTCTGGTTGCCATTGGTTTTGTTGGGTTTGGGTCACGTGGGCACTGTGTTTGAAAGCCGGTAGGTTATACAGGGAGCTGTCTCACCCGTACTGGGGTGGAAAGGTGAGCCTAGGTAGCCGTAATTTTTGTTCACTGCGCTTTATGTTCTTTGTTTGCAATGATACACATCGGAAAGTGTACACATTTAACAACTGTAAATCACTGGCTACTGTAAAAGCCTTTTTTCTATTATTAAGAAAGCTATTATTGGGAAAGCTGCAATATGGACAAAATGAATGAAGAGTATGGATGGATGTCTAACTTAGCATAAATGCAGTCTGATTTTTTGACTTAAAAGAGCAAAAGGTTTAATCGTTTCCTGATTCTCTTCAGCTGTCCTGTCAAGCAGAGGTGTAAAAGTCGATCTAAAGCTGAAGTAAAGTGTTATATTTCTACTTTAACAAACCCTCCTCTCAGCTGTTCGTCACATGTCTGCGTGGCGTGTGCATGCAGCGTGCATACTAGAGGGAGTGGATCACTCCGTCCCTGTCTGTCCGGTGGAGGCCAGAGGCCAGCACGGCTCTAGGACGTGGGCAGGAAGTCTCCGGACCTCCCCAGGATGTAGCTGTCAGCTGATCCCCCCTCAGGGAAGGGAAGGAGGAGAGGAGGAGATGGGCGGTAGAGGAAAAGGAATTGGCAGGTGTGGATGGAACAGGACAGGGGGGTAGAGGGTAGGTGGGGGTTGGGAGCCGTTTGCTGGCTGGTGGTGACATTGAGTAGATCTGTTATAAAGATAAAAGGGTCGGGGACATTACCCCTCCCCTCTCTCTCTCCCTGTGTCTCTCCTTCACTACCGCTCCATCCTGCATGAGTTGATTAGCAGCTGTGGATTCTGTGTGTGATGCTTTTAAAGGGAGAGATGCCGAACCTGCACACCAGTGTCCTTCATGAGTCTTTCTCCTACTGATGCATGCTCTGCACTCCCAAAGATCACCTATCATTGTGCAGAGTGGTTTCATGAGTGAATGCAAAAGGTGCCAAACCTTACCTGGACTTTTTTCCCCGCCAGACGCCAGAAAATGTGTGTGAAGTCAATGTTTAAGCGAGGTTCCTCTGTGGTAAACTTTGTGCATTAGTTGTCTGTGTTAGAAAATGTCTTTTCATTCTGCATGCACCACCCTGCTGCTCCTTTTGGCCTTACTAAATGAAGTATGTCGAGTTGAGAAAATCTCTCCATATGAGCTGCATGTGTGAGCGGCAATTCCCTGGAAATCTCAGGTTCTGAAACCATCAGGAAAAAGTCAGGAGTTCATGTGTGAAAGGAGCTTGAAGGATGGATACCCTTTTCTATTTTTATCCCCAGCTCGGCGTATAGGTTCCACATGTTAACTCCATCACTTCCTGATGTGTGAGGCTTGCATGTGATACAGCTGGATGACCTTTAACCCCCAACCCTCCTCTCGCTTTCTGTCATCCAGAACGATCCCCCTTCTCTCTCTCCGTCTCACACAAACACTCAAGTTATTTGACATCTGCCTGAGCAGAGTGTCCCTGAGAGTCCAGATCTGTTTGAAGCAGAGCAACAATCGCTGAGGCTGACGGCCGAGCCGTGTGAAGGAGAGAAGTGAGTTTTCTTGACTCTCAGAGTGACGCAGTGTCGACCGGAGATGGCTAACCTAGTTTCTTTATCTGACAAGTGGAGCACAGATCTCAGCGGACAAACATCTGGAGGGTTCTTCTCTTAGTCTCTGATTTCAGGCTTTCTCTAAGAGTCCATGATTTTGATGTTTCAGTCTGAAGATGTCCAGATGTCACATCTTCACCTTTCTTTGATGGGTCATGGAAAGTTCACTGACTCTTGTATTGGTCTTGGTTCTACTTTGATCATTTGGGCTGAAAATAATGACGCCACTTCCCCTCTTTTCATCTTTGAATAACTAACTTAACTAAACTTGTCAGAAAAATATAAACTTGGACTTAATCCGTCATCATAAAAAATGGAGAATGACAGATTAATCAGTAAAAGGAATTTTGATATACTCAGCACAGGCCAATGGCTGGGCTTGATTAAGAAAATCAACAAATATCATCTGCAGGCAGTCTGTCAGTGTGACTGGTATCGAGCAATGTTAACATCCTGCTGAATAATAACTTCCCCCATCCTCAGTAACAGCATCTTAAACCTGAAACAGTCACTGACGAGTAGCGGTGGGAGAAAAAAATCGATACAGCATCGTATCGCAATATTTTGTCTGGTGATATATCGAATTTTCATTTACCAAGTATTGATTTTTTCAAATGAATTGCTAATATGAAGTCAAATCTATAATAATGGAAAAATAAAATCAATTGTTTGTTCAGTGAGGTTGGCAGAGGTGACAACATAGAGCAGGAGAAAGTGAGTATAAAAAAATATATATATAAGGTTTGCAAGATGTGCTACATGGAAATAAAATACTGTGTAAATAAGACAAACATAAAAGAAAAACAAATGCTAAATTAGCTAACAGTCGAAAAAATGTATGAATCACAATATATTGTATCGCAATACTCACTGGATTGCAAAATGTTAAAAATAATATCGTACCGTGGCGAAAGTATCTTGAGAATATCGTATCATGGGGCCACTAGTGATTCCAACCCCTACTGACTTGTGCTAATTATAAATTCTGTTATCATGTACAGAATAATATAGTAAAATTTTGCCCCTGACATAAATATCAGTCATGTTCTGAAATCTACATAACCCAGTGTATAACTCTTTTTCATGGATTAATTGAAAAACAAACTAAAACTGTATAGAATAATAATAGTTTTATTGTTAGATTTTGTCAAATTCAAAAGAACATGAGCATGAAAAAACAGATCTGCTTCATATCAGCTCGCTTTGATTGAATTGCAACCAGAGCAAAGAACCACTACACCCTCTACTGTAAACCAGCAACCAGAAAACAAGCACCATGAGTCATGAAGCAATATCTAATTTATTTAAAAAACAGTCATTGTCAGTCCTGGTCGGAACTGACAATGACTGTCAGTACCTGTTTTGTTTTTCAGTGCAGGATAGAGCCGGTTTCTCTCTCTCTCTCTCTTTCTCTTTCTTTCTTTCTGTCGGTCCTGCATGTTCAGTGTTTAGGAAACAGAGAGAACAGGAAAGGCAGAGCGGGCAGTGAAGAATAGAGGGATATCCCCTTTCAGAGCTCCCTCCTTTTTCCTCCAGGACAGAAGGGGTGAAAACCTCGGAAAGGGTGGGGGGGGTCTGTAAATCTCGCCACCTGTCCATAACACACACACACACACACACAGACTCGGGCTCATGCACCAGCTTTCATAACCATTTATGAGCAAAAAACAGCCGTCTGTGCAAAAATCTGAGGCCTGTCTGCTGCAGACGTCCTCTTTTTTAACCCCTCGTCTGTGTCCTTGAATGGGTGCAGAGACCCTCAGATTAGCCCTATGTGGCCCAGATTACAGCGGGATCAGTGCTGCCACATATTACAGCAGCCTATGAGCCATCAGTGAGGCAGTCTGGGCTTTAGGAGCTAAAATCCACATTTTTAATTACACTTCAGCAGAGAGGAAAAGTACAGTAACCCGTTCACACAAGCTGTTGTTTACACTCCTTTGGGAATCACGCTATCTTCAAGTGTCAAAGGGTAAACGCGTGTTTGGTTAGGGAGGAGGGGGTTTAGGGTTTTTAATTTCCACTCTCTGTGTCACATTTGCTTTCCCCCAAACAAACGTGAAGGTCTCTGCCTCTACAACCAGCTCTCCTCCCCCTGGTGGCTGCAGCTGGAAACACACCTCCTGCTAAAAGCGCGTGTCAGGAGAGAATTAGACCTTTCACAAACTTCTCTGACATACCTCCTCTAAAAATGACATCTCTCCAGGCAGAGGGGGTTATATCTGATTTGCAGTGTCAACCTCGTGTATGAAAGGTGACAATTTGTTTTTCTCCTCTCTTAAGGTGCTACCAGGGATGTCGGCTCAGCTCTGACGAGGATGTGCATGCGCCACCGCAGCATTGAGACAAAATTACGCCACTTCACCAAGTACGTGTCACCTGTGCTTTCATTTCTCACCCCCTACACCATAATTTTCTCTCCTCTTCCACCTCGAGGAGCTGTGTTCTCATGTCCTGCCCCCTCTCAGCTGACTTCCTCTCATCGTGCAATTTTCAGAGTGTTTTTGCAATGTGGAAATAAAGTCCTTCCTCCTACCTCTCTGTCTCTGACCATCAATTTGGTCATGTTTGTCTCCTTGTTGCTGCAGTGCTCTTATGGAGGGTCTGGTAACGCCGCTGCAGGAGCGGATAGAGGAGTGGAAGAAGACGGCCAACCAACTGGACAAAGATCATGCCAAAGGTGTGCAATTATGACACGAAACAATCAAATGATCCTCAAGAAATCCTCAATATTGTACACAAATTGAGATATGTTTTGGTTTTGCTCACCGCAGAATATAAACGGTCCCGCCAGGAAATCAAAAGGAAATCTTTGGACACAATAAAACTGCAGAAAAAAGCCAGAAAAGGTAAGAAATCCTGACCTTTTAACCTTTAAAACCTCTGATTAAATGCTCCCTAACTTTCCTGAGATTTCCGGGCTGACAGTCTACCTCCTTGCTGTGTGCATGGTTCAGATTATGGCGCCATCTAGAGTAAAGATACAGAAATGACTGCTTAAATCAAAATTCCTGGCACAGTTTCAGAGGCTTCATCCCAGTTTCTGTCCAATAAATCACAGGAATGATCTTCCTCTCTGGCCTGTCTTGTAGTCTTCTCTGTTGCTGGTTGTAATCAAACTCGTATTTTCTTGAAGGACTTGTTATAAACTGTTGGAGGTGCGGGTTGTTATTAACATGCACCGTGCTCTGATTTAATGCAGCTAACTTTCTCTCTCCTCCCTCTGCCTGCTCCAATCCCCCTCCTCTGTTTATTACTGCCTGTCCTCCCCCTGGCTGTAGAGCTTCTAGGTATGTTTGCCGTACTCTGGTCTGTCTGAGAACTTCATGAGATAGTTTTTTTTTTTTTTAGAAGCATCAAAATCATCTCAAACCAATCTGCCAGACAAAGAAAACCCTGAAAGTCTCAACATGTTTGGTTAAAGGAAAAATCTCCACTCGATCAGCTGCAGAGAGCATGATGTCCTGAGTCTTTGTGCTGAGAGATAAGGCTCATAATACACTTAAAGAGATATTCCGTCATAAAATAAAATTAGGGTCAAACACACCATAACACCGAGTTAGACACCCCCTCGAGAGATGAATGTTGCCGACCGCTTGCTTCTCTACTTATACCAACTTTAGTAACGACCACACGGTAGCAATACACAGCGGTCTGAGGAGCCGTAAACAAACCTCAACCAAAAAGCCACTTTATAGCCACAAATAATGCTCAGAACAGCACCTAACTTCATCAACAGTACATATAGGGTCACAGCCATAGTACTAGCCACCAAACATCTTTTTAGCTTTGCCAGATTTCTTTAGCAAAGAGACTAAACACAACTCACCTACTCTCTTCCAGCAGCCGCTTGTTTGTACGGAGACCTCGGGCCAGTCCATTATGGACTGCAGCGGGGTGACGCAGCTCAAGGAAGAACATTTATGATCATTTTTCTTTATTATTTCCTTTAAGTAACAAACATCATATTAATAATTTTGCACTGCAGACGCGGTAGTTCTTCTGCCTTAGGGTCTCGGTCTGATTGCAGTTCCATGAAGATTGACCCCAAATTAATTTTACGCCGAAATATCCCTTTAAAGAGATACTTTTTACTAGAATTACAACAAAAACACTTGGCTGGTTTGGTGTCTTTGCAGTAAGAGCTCTGTTCGACTGATGATTTTCATAATTCACTTATTCCACACTCGTTCCTGCAAGTGATGAAGGGAGCTGCAGCAGTTTAACCAGAAATGTTGAGACAGTCTGCCGGTTTTCAACACTGAGCTAGCAGAATAAATCTGTGCTTATCATCCATTTAGAGAGACAGATCATCTCCATCTTGTTCATCTTCATGCTCTTTTCTCGGCCAGCTTCATTATGGTGTGCAGCTGTGATTGACTCAAAGACATCTTGTTTGTTTTTGTGCGTCTAATCATTCCCATTCCAGGGCCCACCCGTCTCCACCAGTTGTTCTGCATCAACTCCAGATGAATTCAAAGTTTCTCTGTCTCCTCATTCCCACGTTCATGAACTGGTGTAGACTCTGAGTGCAATGACCTTCAGTTTATCACCATGTGTCCTAATCATTCTTTATTTTCATTCTTTCCATCCTCCCTTGTCTCTGTGAACTTTTCCTCTGCAATGATCACCCACTCTGCACCCACAATCCCCCCCGCATCTCCTCACCTTGATTCCCTCAGGCCGAGGTAACCTGCGCCCCCAGCTGGACAGTGCCATGCAGGACGTGACTGACTTGTACCTTCTAATGGAGGAGACGGAGAAGCAAGCAGTGCGCAGAGCTCTCCTGGAAGAGAGGGGGCGCTACTGCACATTTATTAACATGCTGCAGCCTGTGGTGGTAAGAGACGTCAAACTTCTGCGCTCCCGAGAAAATGATGCCTATACCTGTTGATGTAGAGGCTGTTAGAGTTTATTTTTATTTATTTCTTCCAGAACATAGAGATCGCTATGCTCGGAGAGATAACTCACCTACAGGCGATTGTTGATGACCTCACTGTGCTGACTGAAGACCCACACAAGCTGCCGCCCGCCAGTGAGCAGGTAACATATGACTGATTTTACTTGAACCACTCATCTTTAAGCAGTAATATCTCTGATATAAATAATAAGGATCAATTTTCAAATTTCAACTTTATTTATATGCCACTTTTCAGACAAGAATGCAGTTCAAAGTGCCTCACAGAGGCTAAAAACAACAATAAAACCAGACCCTCCCACCAACACACACACAAAGGCCCACACCCACCCACACATCCACACATACACACACACACACACACAAACGCACAGACACACAAACGCACACAGAGCAAGCATTAAGATATATTGTTAAAGAGACATGGCTTGACACCGAGACACTGCGTGAGGAAAAAGCTACCTTTGGGAAACACTGGAGATAAAGACTAAAACCTGATGAACTAAAACAAGAAGATAATATAAAATGAACAAATTAGTAAGAGCTCTTTAAGATGTAAAAGGGGTAAAAGAAGTAAAAACCTCTTTGGAAGGAATTAAGAAAAAGACTAAGAACAGAGAGAACTAATAAAATTACATAAAATAAACATGAAGAACTTTTATTAAAATGAAAATTTGCAATAAGAGAAATAAGAAAAAAAATACTGTTCAGCAAAAAGTCAGTGATTTTCTTTGTTTTGTTTTGTTTTTTTGCTAAATTGAGGTTAGGGTCTGCAATGGAGGGGGGAATGCAAATGTCTTTGTCATCATTGCTTGAGAATAAACTTAAATTAGCGAATGGCAATTTTTATGTAGAAGTTATTCCTTCGAGTTCATCATAATTAATGCCTGTTTTTTTTACTAATAAATGTTATCCTTTTCTGTTCTTCCTTCTGTATGATCAGTGTTGGTTTTGTGTTTCTGCAGGTGATCCGGGACCTGAAGGGCTCTGACTTCAGCTGGTCCTACCAGACTCCCCCATCCTCCCCCAGCAGCGCCGGCTCCAGGAAGAGCAGCATGTGCAGGTATCTTCAAACGACAGGATTAGTAAACCTAGAGCGGCCCAAACTTGCACCGAACATACGGCACTGAAGGTTTGGTGCAGATGTGCACTGAAACAGTGAGGTGCAGAAGCATTCGTATCAGTAGAGTGACTTTCTCCACATATCACCTCATAATAATCTGAGTTTAAATCCTTTTTATTTTACCTTTAATCAGCTAAATTCTCTAATTTCAAACTGTGGTCACCTGTGATCATAGGTGTGTGTGTGTGTGTGTGTGTGTGTGTGTGTGTGTGTGTGTGTGTGTGTGTGTGTGTGTGTGTGTCCACTATAGTGAAGAGCAGGAAAGGCAGAGTGAGCGGGGAGTGCACTCATTCATTAGGCTTTGTTTGCATCATTTGCCTTGAAGACAGTAAATATTTAGCTTCTTGCCGGTTCATAGAAAACAAATTTAAAATAGTTGCTCCATTATAAAGCTTTGACCCTCATAAACCAGGAGGAGTAGCTGTCGACCACTGTAGTAAACAGGAGTATGGCGTCCCTATAGATGCATTTCCTGCAAAGCTTCAACATGCAGACAGCAGAAGCTACACAGCTGTTCAAGTCTGAATTCATCAGGCTTTGTTTGAATAATTGGTAACAGCTGCTGTTGCTGAAAGCGCATGATTATAGCAGTCAATTATGACATAACTCAAAAATTGACAATTACGTGACACGTTTTGTACTGTATGGGTGTAGAAACTGGCTTCAACCATAAAAAAAAAAGTTTGAAAACACCCAGAAAACAGGAAAGACTTTGCAGAGTTTTGTGGCACAGAGTTTCACCTGTTATGTAGCAAACAGACTCCCGAAATGTACCCACTAACAGCCTGCCTGCCTTCATCTGGTGCTTGGTAGTCTGGGACTCTGCACTTTTGCATTGTCATATTGTTACTGTTTTGTGGCATCTCATTTAAAGAGAAACCCGAGCAAGCCTGCTGCCTGGACTGCTGATGCATCACTTAAAAACATGAACACTCTCTTAAAGTTCCTGATAACAGAAAAAAAAAATCATGCCCAGGCCCAGGTATTGAGTTTGTTTCTCTTATTCAGTTTCCACGTTTCGTTGATGGTTTATTTTATTCACAGTTTGAATTGTCATGATGTTCTTTCATGCATGCACAAGTGGATTATTCACACCATGGAAAAGGATTGAAATATTACATCCCGTTATGAATGCATGATCAGGTGACTCCTGTCCCCCTGCACACACACACAGACACAGTATCAGGTACTGTCATTGTGCAGGGCTCGCTGTATCTTGCCAGCGTCTCGGCTCTAGCTCCTTGCAGATTTGCAGTTCTCAAGCTCCTTACAGCCAGATTAGGTCCAAAGCTGCGAAACATCACAACCTGACAGCCGTGAGCCTGCACGAGAACTCAAATCCCCAAATTCATAGTTTAATAACCATGATTCAACTATTTATTTATTTAAAGTCATGTATTACAGGTGCATTCAAGGACACGAAAGAAGCTTTTCTGTTTAAATGAATCCTTTTGGCAATGTGTTGAGGGAATATCAAACCCTGTGATCACAGCTTGTCACCTCGATTTAGTGTGAAAAGAGCCTGGCTTGTATTTAGACCAATTAACACTGTTTTAATGCCTATTTTAGTGCTTTATGTTTATTTACAGTATCGTCACAGACTATCAGTATGTTCTCATTTTAGCTCACTAAAACTCTAAATCAAAGTACCGTTGTGATTTCGGGATAGAAACTTACCCGTCGATGAAGAGCTTCCTCCTCTCCGTTGTCCTTGGTTTAACTTGACCGCTACACATTTTTCAGTTCACCCACCAGGCCTGAAAAAGTTTTTTAATAAGCTCAAGTTCACAGGATTTCTCCCCCTTGCAGAACAGCATGCAGTGTGAGTCTGTTGTGAGTTGGGGAAAAAAAAAGAAAATCCAAAGATTACAGGATTTTCCTCGTACAACAGTGCTGTACCAAAATAATCAGAAATTGTGATGGAGAGACAAAGATTTCAGCAGCAGGATGGAGAAAAACAAGCACTCTGAGAGTTTCTCACAGGCTCAGAGGAGAGACTCAGAGGACGCAGGAATAGTGTCTGCTTATGAATGATTTAAGGTTATTTAATTTGTCATATTTAATTTGGAAATCCTCCTTAAGCCTCGCCCTTGAGGATGGAGATTAAGGAGGGACGATAACTTCAGATATACTCCAGAGGGAGGGAGCGAGTAGGGGGTGAGGAGCACTTTTTCAGAGCGTGGGTGAAAAAGAGAAGCACAAATGAAAAGGAGCCCAGAGACAGCTGTTCAGAGGGAAAGAATAATCAAAGAAGGGATGACTTGTTAATGCTCTTTGAAGCACCAAATTTAGAAGAATGGCATCATTTACAATCCTCACACACCAAGCCTTCATGTGTTCATCGTCTGTGATCAATTTTTCATTCAGCATATCTGTTTTCGACATGGCCTACACTTAAATCCCCCCAAAACAAGTTTCAGAACAAAATACAGAGAAAGAATCTGGATCCCAATCATGTTTGACATGCAGACTGTGAATTGTGCTTGAATGGAGACAATAAAAGGAAGGCAAAAACACTGTTATTAGTTTTCATGAATAGCTATGAGGGTGTTTTCTCTAACTGACAGAGATGCACAATGGAGATAGAATGCAAAAAAAGGGGGCAATCTTAACTTGGGAAGAGGCTGTGGATGGACACAATAGCAGTAAACACAGATTGTTGGCAGCTATTGTGCCCAGCATTTCACATGAAAAGCCCTTATTGTGGGCAGCCAACTGCAAGGAAGCCTTCAGTTTGATCATATTGAAAATGTGTTTAAAATCCCTCTGAATGTCCTTTGAACTGGGGCTGATTGCATCATAAGAGCATTTCACGGGTATTACCATGTCAAACTGATATGAATGAAAGCTGTCCATCTAAAAAAATTGTGGAGCATTTGGCCTACAGTGTAATGGTTTGAATAAGAAAAGTTGGCAGTCTAATGGCCCTCAGTCAGGCGGCTCCTCGCTTTAAAGCAAGTAACGTCTGACTGTAGCAGAGTCATGTTGCCATCATGTTGCATTTTCCTCCCATGGTCTGCAGGTGTTACATGGGAACGTGCAGCCAGTTGAATAATAAAAAAAATAAGATAAATTTGGGGGTCATTTTTCTTTTATTAGACAGGACGGCTGAGGACAGACTAGAAATGTGGGGAGCAGGGAGTGGGGCAAAGTGTCATGACCAGGGGAGGAACTGCTGTGATGAAGACTTCAACCTCTGTACATGGGACACTTGGAGGCCATTGACACCCTATATGAGATTTAGTCTCCCTCACAGATTCACCAACATATGACCACCGTTTCAGGCCTATAGTTATAAGAGCAACCATCATCTGTTTCATACTAGCATGGGTTATGACATTTAACCATTCAGTTAACCAAACAACCCCATCCTTTGTGAGGGATTGGTCACCCTTTGTGGACAAACTAGTGTGTCTGACATCTTTGCTGATTTTTACTTGATCATACTTAAGGACAGAGGTTAGCACAATTAATCAAAACTTGAGGATTGTCAGCAGTGAATCAGTCTGAAGATGTTCACTTTGATGAAAGTTAACCTGTTCATTCTGCTCCAAAGCGATGGAAGTTGACATTAATGTCAAACTCTGCTCAGTCTGGCACTCTGCCCCCCGCTCCTGCTGCAACAAAGAGGGTCCTCACAAACCAAGTCCAGAAAAAGATTTAGTCCAAACACATTTTATCCAGAAAGATTCATGCTTTACTTCAAATCAACAAAGTCTATCTCTCCATTTCAGAGCAGTTTTTTTGATCGATCTTCTTTGGATCCTTCTCTCAGTGTAGATGATTCTAGTTGTGGCAATTCAGGACCTTTTTAGAGATCCAAGACATTTGGTGAAACAAGAACTGACTCTTTCAGCTCCCGAGCAGCTCTTTACAGTGTCTTCCACACACAGAAGATGGCTTTTAGAGCCAGATAGTTTGTTACCAATATATCACTCAGCTTCCCAGCTCAGCATGCTGTCTGCACCAACAGTGCTGCTTTTCTGTAAAAACAGCTGTTTCTTGACCTCTATCCCCTCCTTTCAGTATCAAACAGTAAAAATTACTTTGTAGAAATCACTAGTCCTGTCTCTGATGGTCTAGTTCGCTGTTGTAGATTCAGAAAAAGCATAAATATGAATTTCATTCTGTTTTGTTAATGTCAAAAAGCTTTAAGTGAATAAATCATTTCCTAAAAGAAAAAATGAAAATCTCAGTTTTGGATTTTTTTCCTGTTATTCGTTTCACTCAGGAATTGTCGACTTTTAAGCCCACAGTGATAAATATCCCGGTGATTTTCTGTCCTCAGTCTCCTTCAGATGCCCTCAGCAGGAGCCCATCGACTCAGCAGCGTCTCCTCCCACGACTCAGGCTTTGTGTCCCAGGACGCCAACACCCACTCCAAGCCTCCATCGCCCATGCCCTCTGACATCACCAGCCAGGTATCAGCCACGAAAATACAGTTTATGTGTACGTGGAGGGAATAAGGCAACCTATCACGGAGAAAACCACACAGTAGATCCATAAATCTCTCCGTTAACAACACTACCTCTCCATCTGGTACCTTCAATATTTCCTGATTTGCATTTCAGTCATAAACTTGTTCACAATAAGCAGACAGAGCTCAGTATTTTTACTGCAATAAGCTTTACCAGTTGCGAATGTTGGATTTTTTTTTTTTTATCCCACTGGGCTGATAAGAGTTATTCAGACTCTCACGGTCTGAACATATTGTAGCGTACAGAACACACTGTGCACACTGACTGATGCAATGTTCCTCTCTGAATAAAAGATCTTACTAGCTACTTTATTTTCGATCTGGGCGATGGTATATAGATCCCCTCAGAGCTGAAAATAACCCCCTCCTCCTCCATAAGCTCATCAACACTCCTCAACTCTCACCCTCTGCATCTCACACCTTCTCTCTCTCCATTTCCTTCCCCAACCCTCTGTTTTAACTTCATCTCCCCTCTCCCAGAAATCAACCAGCTCTGCCTCCTCTGAGGCTTCAGAAACCTGCCAGTCTGTCAGCGAGTGCAACTCTCCTACAGCGGTTAGTACTGCATGCATCTTAACGATCTACCTGCTGTATCAGAAACACACACACACACACGCACACACACACTCTCTCTATGAGCTGTGCACTGTCCTCATTGTTATCTATAGCCTAAAGAGGCCTGTGGGCTCCACTTGACAGCCTCGGCGCGCTGTGACGTGGACTCTCCATGATGTTGAGCACGCTGACTCAGACTTGTCTGTCCGTTTCGCAGTTTGGCTCATGCTCATCCTTCGGTACCTTTCGCCCTGCTTTCTCTCACACTGGCACCATCAGGCCTCTCTCTGTCATACTTCCTGCGTCCCCCACATTTAACCACTCCCCCGGATCCAACACCCCCTCACCCACATCCAAGGTTCCTAGCTGGAAGGTTTGTTTTTCATTTGCAATTTTTCTTTTGCTTTCTCTCTTTTTTCTGAACTCTGTTGCTTCTTTGCTTCTTGTGTTTACTTCCTCGTTAAAGATCGACCTCACAGTCACTTTTTCCGTGGAGCTCAGTTTGGTAAACTGAGACTGCTTTATCATTCAATAACCTTCAGTTAGCCTAGTGATTTCTGCTCATACCTACATCTGCATCTAACCAGTCCATGAGCCAAATCAGCAGCTTCTGTGTTCAGTCCGCTACATGACTGTTGGATGGCAAACACTGGAGATGCACACTGGGAAGGAGGGTCTCATTGTTCTGTCTGCTGCAGCAGGACTGGGCCAAATCGAGTTCCTGTGAGCCGTCTTTGGCGAGCACTTTGCATCGCAGGAGAGAGTCAATGGAAAAGATGAGAGAATTTGAAGCTCCGCCCAGTCCGCAGGGATATTCAGGGATGCAACCAGATGATCCACACCGGGCGCGGATTGGCCAGGGAACAATTGCAGCCAAGGTAAATGTAAATGTCAGTGTGCACATTTGCATGCCTTGGGAATTGTAGTGCAATGAATTGCATATGTAAATGTATGCTAATCTTTATGTATATCCTACCTGTGTGTGCCTGTGTGTGTGTGTGTGTGTGTGTGTGTGTGTGTGTGTGTGTGTGTGTGTGTGTGTGTGTGTGTGTGTGTGTGTGTGTACTTTCTCCAGCATGGTGAGCCACTCTCTCCAGCAGCCAGCACTCTCGCCATGGTTCTGACCCGAGGTCTAAGTATGGAGCAGCAGAAGAGCAGCAGAGACTCTCTGCAGTACTCCAGCGGTTACAGCACTCAGACCAACACCCCGTCCTGCTCCGAGGACACCATCCCCTCACAGGGTAACACACATACTTAAAAAAGAACACGTATGATTCCAGCTCAGGGGTCTCATTTGTAAACATTGCGTATGGACAGAACAAGGCCTGGAAGTGTCTTACGCCACTTTCCACACAAGGCTTTACACATTTCTGAGACACAGGTGGGGATTTTAGGTTATATTTTGATACTTTTTGCACATTTAATTCAATTTCATTATAACAGACCTGTGTTGTCACAACCACTAAGTATCTGCATGTTTTATTTGAATATATTACTCTTTGCTTTCAGGTACACTTAAAAAATAATTGGAAAAGGTCAGCACATTGATTGTCCTTTTCTTTCTTTGAATCTGGATCTAAATCAGCTCTTTCCTCACATTGAAACCTCTTAAAATCACAGAGGAAGAAGCCGAACCATAAATCAATTTATCACTGAGAAACAAAACCTAAAATAGCGTCAACAGATGGAAATGCCAGCTGAGCACAGTGTTGATAAACTTGTAAATAACCTCTAACACTCTTAACACCTCATCAGTCTGCATGAATGAGGACTCTTAAAATAAATGTATACACGTTACTCAAATCACATTAAATTTAATTTCTTCTAGTGAATGTTGGTTGGTGTAAGTGCTCTGTCGTAATGTGACACTTCAAATATCAGCGTGGATCCTGTTAATGTATAAACACTGCTGTGACAGTTGTACATTAATGCTGGACGCTGGGCGATCTGGCAACTGTTGCAAAGCGGTGTCACACGTTGATTTTTACTTGGCACTGCTTGTTAGCACACAGAAGGAGCCACACACATATACACAGACACACACAGTGCTGTTCTGCCCTGGCAGCTCCAACGCTACACGGCACCTTCTCACACCCATTCTGCCTCTGTTACCTCCTCTGAGGGAGGATTAGAGGCAGGATGACTTTGTCTTATCATTACGCCTCAGTACTTTACACAGGTGTATCAAGGGCTTGAGTATCCTGCCTTGAACTGTCTACAAGCACAATGTGTCAGATACTCGAGTTTCTCCCTCTGCCTCTGTTGTTGATGTGATTCACTTTGAGTGTTTTCACTCTGCTTTCAATGTATTTTTACTCAAAAGTTGCTTTTGCATTGACCATCTTTAAACTAAGGTGGGCGTGCAAAGGGCAGAATATGAGGCTGATCCATGTGTGCATACTTTTGGGTGGATTGGGGGATTCATACAGGAAGCGATGCTTTAAAGAGTGCATGTACAGGGACTATAAATCTAAATTGTTTCTGGTGCACACACTTTGAGTTTGGATTGCACACAGTGTTTATAAAAGAGACCCGCTGAACTTCTGAATCTCTCTGTTGTTGTTGTTGTTGCATTTAATTTTGATAGAAATCTCTGCACTTCAGACTGTAATTTAGAAAGCACAGCACTATCAGCCTCCAGTGCTTGTGTGATTACTGTAATTTATTACGCAAGGAAGCTTATTAGCTGAAACATAAACCCTTAAAGGATAGTTAAAGAACTTTATGTAGCAGAAAAGGATACTCACAAGTCACTGTCTCCTTTAGGTTCTGATTATGAGTGCTACTCTCTTAACGGGGACGCCGACAGTGAAGGACAGGCCGACTTTGACAAGTCCTCCACAATCCCCCGGCACAGTAACATCGCTCAGAGCTACCGCCGCATGATCCAAACCAAGAGGCCCGCCAGCACAGCAGGTCTGCCAGCAGGAAAGACCCCTCAGGGAACCCCCAATGGCTCAGGGGGAAGCAGTCCCGGAACTATTACCTCAGGGACTGCCACCATCCGCCGAACGCCGTCCTCCAAAACTGGAGTGAGGCGCACACCATCTACATCCGGCCCCATCCCAATCCGACCCCCCATTGTTCCAGTGAAGACCCCTACTGTGCCAGATTCTCCAGGGTACGCCAGCCCGTCTCAGCAGCGTGCAGGCAGCGAGGAATTTCTCTACAGCGACGACCCGGCAGCTGGAGATTACATGAAGGCCTCTCCTAAGAGGATGAGCCTCCCCGATACTTCATGGGGGTGTGGAGACAGGACTGGTTATGCCCAGCAGGCCCCCCTCTGTGCCGAGGAGGACCCTCTGCTCGCTGCAAACCGCCACAGCCTGGTAGAGAAGATAGGGGAGCTGGTAGCTAGCGCCCACGCCCTGGGTGAGGGTCACTTCCCCTTCAGCAACGTTCTGCCTGGGGAGCTGGATCAGTGTGGCCCCCAGGAGCTGTCCTTTGAGACTCAGGGGGACGTGGATATGCTGAAGACGATACGCCGCGGGGTGAGGCTGCGTAAGACAGTAACTGACGACAGGTCTGCTCCCAGAATCCTGCGGTAGCTGAGGGAGAGGAGGGTGGTGAGGAAGCAGCTGCTGTGTCCTTATTGACAGACTGAAGTAGTGAAAAACAGCAGCACTCACCAACCGAGGTACAAGACACAAAGAGGATGAGGTGGATGAAGGCCAGTTCACAGAGTGACCATGGACTATATTGAGTCATTTCATGTCATGTATGTATTGCGTACGTATAAAGTAACCCATATTTTTGGTTTTTATTCTTCTCTTATGTTTAGATTTTGTCTTTTAATCTCTGCTCCCAGTGTGACCAGTCTCTGCCCAGTTTGTCCTGATAGACCCGCTCTTGTCACTGCCGTAGGGATCGAATGCTCCATGTCTTTGTTCTTGCTCTTATGATTATAGAAATGTTGTGTGTTTCCCAGTTAACACAGCGTCCTGTCAGTGCAGAGTGATGGGTGCAGTGCTCTGTGAGCCTGTCTGTGTGTGGTTTTTCATCTTTACTGTATCACTGTTTGGTTTCATGAGCTGGAGAGCAGCTGTGTAAGTCATGTAAAATAGAAGCAATATGGCAGTGTTTTTATTGCTGTACTGTACTGTCAATATATTCTGCAATTAAACAGGCTTTTTACTGTTAAACTTTGTTGTTGTCTGAAAATGTTTTTCTTGATAAGCCCAATCCCAATAGAAAAAGGGACGTGATGCTGCTTAAAACTGAATTTTAGGGTTTGTACATCACATAAAGAGATTTTCTTGACCTGAACCCTGAGGGCTGATGAATCAGAATGTAATACTCTTTTTGGAAATAATGGATGCTGCATCCTCTAACAAGAACAGGGACCCTCTGTCTTATTATCAGCTCCCAGTTCAGAGGTAGTATCCATGATAGCGTAGGGATCGTAGGTGACCATGCCATGGGTGGCTTACACATCTGGAAAGGCTCCAAAATATAAAATTTAATATGAGCATTTTTTTTTATTAAAACAAATATTTTTGGGGGGGTTTGAGCATTTGAAATGTTGTCTCGGCACTGATTTTACAAACCATCCCAACCTTTAAAACAAATGGCTTGTATAAAGATAAATGTCTGTCTTGGTAGGAAAAGAGACGGCATGCTTGCTCCTGCATGTACCCATCCTTTTTTACAGTCAGAATATTTACAACATCTGAAATTGGATTTTAGTGTTTTCCCCAGCTCTATGAAATTTTATATCTTTATAACCCTCTCTGCTTAAAAATTCTGAAACTGTAGTTTTATATCCTCACTTTATTTCCCTTCTTCAGCTTTTACACCGCAGTTAAACCATTTTATATTTTATAAATCGGCTTGTACAGTCATTTTAATTATTCAACAGTCTGGGTGCTGGGATTCTATCTAAAACCCAATTTTGAATTTTTATTTTCTCATCTATTTCTCCTAAAACTCCTAACGCTCCAGTCCACTGAAGCTGCTGTCATTGCGTTGTGAAACCCTGCAGTTCTCTGAAGGGACAGCTGAGGGCGCCAGAGAGCCTTCTCACTCACACACGAGCCAGAACAAGCTGTAATAAGGGACATTTATCGACATTACTGCTGCTGTAAAGATATTTTACAAGCCAGAGAGATGAATGATAAGTGGGATGAAGACAAAGCGGCGGTAAGGACGTTTCCAGCCTCCTAGAGTCAAAAAACGTTGTAATTCAGATACTCACATTTGTAAAGGAACAAAAGTACATGTTAAATGATGGAATACAAAAGGGATACAAAAGAAAAGATGTTGCTTACACAACTGTAGTGGAATTAAATTCCCAATTAAATTTGTCAATGTAATGAATGGTGCATTTACTGAGGGTGTAAAATATTTCAAATGAGTGTTGGGTGCCTTTATTTTGGAAAAAATAAACTCAAATTTTGCAGCAGGCTGTGTGAAATATGTGTTCCCGGAAGCTTGTTACACCCCCCCTCATTATTCTTTGAATAAATGGCCCTGCCTGTAAACTGGCTGTTTAAAGCTTTTCCTCACAGAGATGATGAACCACAGCCCCTGTGCCTGGATAAGGGAACTCTACTGGAGGGTACCACTCATGATATATGAGCAGGATGTCCATTTGGAGTTGCTCTTATTATTAAGAGGCCACTTAACAGGGCAGGGGGGAGAAAATGAAGAGTGGAGTTCAGAGGATCTGAAGAAGTGGAGGACTGAGACGGAGCTGAGTGTGTTTTCTGAGACAAAGGAATAAAATGGATCTATTTTAATCTCTGACACTGACTCATCTCCGACTGTTCTCACTGATTTGCACTAAAAAGAGCTTCAGGAGAGAAGGGAAGTGGACATGCATCCTTACATTTTATTCACTCACTTTCCCATCAGTACATCAAGGTTGTTTTTCCTCAAGATTTCAACTTGCAATATCCCATTATCTTTAGACAAATACATAATGACACAGAGTTCCCACATGTTTTCTTGAGATTCAGACCTAATTGTCTTGTTATCTCAGGGTAAGATAAGACATACTTTACTGATTCCCCACTGGGGGAAGCTCTCTAACAATAAAGAGGGTAGTTTACCTATTGTAATAATTTCTGAACATTTCTCAAGATCATAACTTTCTTATCCTGCAATCTCAAGATGATGATGCTGGTTTTCTTAATGATATGAGAGTTTGCCTTGTTTCCTCAAGATCTTGATTTGTTCCTCTGTTTTTCAGGTAAAACAAAGTTATTTTTAGCCAACTAAATGATTAGATGGTGTCACTCTCTGTAGCCACCACCAAAAATAGAGGTCAGTTTAAGTTCCAATCTTTTTCGGCCTCTAATATTCATTATTTGTTGGGTTTGAGCTAGACCACAGCCAACCACCAATAACTGGGGCTGCAGCTGCTGCTATGATGCTATAACATTCTACTACCCTGATGTAAACAAGCACAGATAGCAACTGGTAACACAGTAAGTTTTGTCACTATCCTTATCTAAACAAACAAACAAAAAAGAAAAAGTTAATTTGCGTTTGGTGAAATTAGTGTACAACAACTCACTAAAGCAACGTGTAACCAACACTGGCACGTGAATGCTAACCTGAAAGGAGGACTGTTATTGAGGTGGGTGACCTGCTAACATTAGACATACTCAGTTTGACATTATTTACCCTTAGACTCTTCCTTCCCATATTCAGCTCAGTTAGATAAATTGAGTGAAATTCAAACTGTTTTCTGAGTATTCTCACTATTATATATTTTAGAGGAAATTTGAATATTTTGTTTAAAACACTAAGAAATTATCCCTTGTCAAGATCTTGAAATATCAAATCAATTTAAAGTGTTTACAAAATGGAATAATATATAGGGTGATATACCTGAGTGGGTCACCCTAGTGGTATACTGGCTATGTACACGAGGGATGGGATGAAATATCGTTTGGCGAAATATCGCGATACAAATTGTGACGATACGCATCGAGTTTTGAAAAAATGGATCGCGAAATGAAGATTAGATGGCACTGCCACATGATTTGTGTAGCATATAAATCATTTAGTGTGTGTTATGTGTGGGGCAGGCATACAGTCTATGGTGGCAGGCTGGCAGCACCATCTGCTGGGCGAAAACATCCGGGGAACGGTGCAGCGCGTCACGTCACAGTCAGGTCACCGCGCATGTTGCGACTGAAACAGTGTAGGCTACAGCTAACTAGCAATTATCCGTACCGACTTTCTCGCCCTCTTACCGCCGAACAATGGAGTCGAATGAGGTTGAAATCGTGGACGCACCGCCGGGATACAGGTCATCTGTGTGGCAGTATTTTGGCTTCCCCGTAGAAAAGATAAAGACGGCAACAACGTCATGCTTTATACCGCCTCTATCACAATAAACATGAACCACCACCTCCAACTTTACCATAAAGATGTGGAGACGGCCCTAGAGAAAACAAGCCTGCCAAAGGGACAGCTGACCATGAACCAAGCACTGACACCAACTCTACCCCCGTCAAGTCCGCGTGCAAAACAGATAACCAGGCTCATTGGCGAGTTCAGAGCTGACCATATGGCTCAATTTAACATGGTAGAGAACAGGGAATATATCCAAATGTTCAAGGTGCTGGTGCCCAAGTTTAAGATGCTATGCCGAGGACATTTTTCCAGAGAAGGTCTTCCCGGAAATTTACAATGAAACCAAACAAAGTGTGAGAGATTCCGAAGCCTGTCCCATCTGAATGATGAACAACGCGAGACTGTCTACGCCCGGATACGCGAGAAAGCCGCAGGACTTAATCCAGGTAACTTTCATTGGGGAAAAAATTGACTTGTGCTGCGCGTGTGTGTAACTGTGTATGTGTAGGCTACAGCCTGAAAACTTATTTCTCATATCAAGTGAAAGAGAGAGAGTGTATGTGTGTGCATGTGTGTGTTAATTTTTGTGTTCGAACTGTTAGGGCTTGTATTTCCCTGACTGCAACTGAAACAAAAATGAATAATTACGCAGTAATATTTTTTCTTTTTTGATACCGTATCGTGACGTATTGTTTCGTGTACCTAGCATATTGAGGTGCATCGTATCGTGAGTTTAAGTGTATTGTCCCATTCCTAATGTACTCATATACGACTAGTAAACTAATGTTTAATCTACTCTCACTCTGCACCCCTGATGTGCACAAATAGAGCCTTTACTCTCTGTAGGCCCTACATGATCAGAAAGAGACAAAGAGGTCTTCTGTCCTGTCTGCTTAAATGCATTGAGAGCAGTATGAAATCTCATCTGAAAGTGAAATGTTTGTATTTTTACACGATTTGCAGCTCAAAATATTTTCATTTATCTCAGATAAGTGTAAAAGGTCTAATTCCAGCTACTGTATCTTTAAGGCACTTCAAAGCATTCCAGAACCCAGTTTTGCAGATCCCAGCATTCCAGAACTCTCCTTAGCAGTTGCCTTTTTACAAAGTTGTTGTCATTGAGTTAATCATGTTTCTCCATTTCAAACGTCTTCTCCAGTCCACGTGTGCTTTGTGGACCTGGAGAAGGCATTCAACTGTGTCCCTTGGGCAATCCTGTGGGGGCTGCTCCTTGAGTATGAGGAACCGGACACCCTAATAAGGTTGTTTGGTCCCTGTATGACCAGTGCCAGAGCCTGATACGCGTATCCGATAGTAAATTGGACTAGTTTCCAGTGAGGGTTGGACTCCACCAGGGCTGCCCTTTGTCACCGATCCCGTTCATGACAGTTATATGGACAAATGTCATGGGGTCTGATTTGGTGGTCTCGGGATTGGGTTACTGCTTTTTGCAGATGATTTGATCCTTGGCGTCATGGCTGGCTTCATCGAGATGTGACATTCAGCTCTCACTGCATTGGTTCGCAACCGAGTGTGGATGAGAATCAGCACTTCCAAATCTGAGTCCATGGTTCTCAGCCGGAAAAAAGATGGTGTGTTCTCTTCAGGTTGGGGATGAGATCCTACCCCAAGTGGAGGAGTTTAAGTATTTTAGGGTCTTGTTCACAGCTGAGGGAAGAATGGAACGGGAGACTGACAGGCAGATTGGTGCGGCGTCAGCAGTGATGTGGACGCTACACCAATCTTTCTTGGTAGAGAGGGAGCTGAGCCAATAGACAAAGCTCTCGACATACCAGTGGATCAACGTTCCTACCCTCACTTATGGTCACAAGCTGTGGGTAGTGACCAAAAGAGAAGGTACGCAGGTACAAGCAGCTGAAATGAGTTTCCACAACAGGGTGGCTGGGGTTTTCCTCAGAGATAGGGTGAGAAGTGCAGTCATCCGGGAAGGTTTCAGAGCAGAGCTGCTGCTCTTCCACGTTGAGAGGACTCAGATGAGGTGGCTTGGGTATCTAACCAGGATGCCTCCTGGATGTCCCACTGGAAGAAGATTGCAGGGAAGACTCAGGACATGCTGGGTCACTCGCTTGATCTCTCACTATTTATTTAGTAGTGCACTTAAGTGAGTATGTTGTTTAATAGTGTGGACTGAATTCTGAGTAAAAATTGATAGACTCACTCATGCACTGCAAAATGAAAAATGTCAGACAGACTAGAACTTTTATTTTTCATACAGGTTTTTAGACTGTTGAGCATTACACAAATGATATCAAGCAGCATAATCATCAGGAATTACAATACAGCAAACCTGGTGTGGATCTCATTCAGTTCTCATGTGACATTTTGAACACACTGTTCTGAGCATCCTGTTTTTTTACCCTAGGGTTACTCCAACACAGGTTTATCTTACTGTATAAAGGTTTGCACACATTTAGTGTTGACTTTCAGCCATCTAAATCAATATTTTCTGTAAAATATGAAACAAAGTATAATACCAGCCCTCTTATTAAAGTTGAGATTCTAGTTCAAAAGCATTAGGCCACTTCTATCAAAGTTTGGATTATGCTTACATTTTTATATAGGCTAATTTGCCATAGTGCCAAAACTTCCTTCGCAGCCTTCGAAGAATCAGGTAGTTCCATAGACCAGTCAGGCTGGTCTGAACTGAAAAGATCTAGCTTTCAGAGAATTGCACACTTACATCGCTGCCCCGACAACAGCATCACAAAGTGCTGCTCTTATCAAATAGTATCAGGTGGCTATTTGGCTACTCGGCTAACTAGCTAACATTGCTTACAATCACCAAAATTTTTGAGATAATCTCAAATTCCAATGCGTCCATCTTTTATAACATTTGTACAGGGCACTACTGAGTAAAGACCAAATACTGATATTGAACTCTGTATTAATCTGCTGTTGGAGAGTCTGCTACCATGATTACATTAGTACGCACAGAATTATTGGATGAGTGGGGCTGTAAAGAATCCACTTGATACCGCATTCCCAGCCCAGAAAAGTAGGACGCATTTATCGGCAGCATTTGGAGTTGTCTTTGAAATAGGACAGCCTTCAACGCTGCTCTGTGATGCAATTAGTCCTTGAATACTGCCTTCACAGGCTGCAGCCCTTGAATTGGGACACAGCTATAGACACATGTTGGTGAATAAAATGTTCGGATATGTGTTATGGATGCATGTCTGCTCGAGGTTTCCATAGAACAGGACTTAATAATGAGGAACAGATGGTTAAATCTGGATATAGTGGTGTATACATAGTCCAGTATGGCTGATGAGAGCGGTGGAGATGATGGTAGTGGAGGTGGAGGCGGTGGTGGTGGTGGTGGTGGGTCTTTTATTTGAGTCCCATGTATAAATGAAATTGGAAGACTAAGCCGTGTACTTGAAATGATTGGTCCTATCGGCTCCAAGATTTTTCATATTCTCCACAAACAGGTCTCTCATAATCCTGGCAGTCTCATAAATAGCAGATTATTGAATTGACTCTATTAGTTCACAGCCTTGAACTGGGCGAGTAATGGAAACCTGCCTAATGGCTGGGGCTGCTGGGATAATTAACAGCATGCAGAATGAGGGGGTTTGATTGTGCAAGGAAGGTAATGTTCACCGTCTTGACTGTTTTTCTAACTGAACATCCTCACTCTCTCTTTCATAACACTCACCTCTCCGTCAGGCAGAACGCTCTGTACTAATTTAATTTCTTTTATTTTCTGATTGCTTGTCTCCTGCGTTTTTTTGATGATGTAAGAAATCTTTTAATGTGCTAGCAGCACAAAGTCATGATTGTTTGAGGCTAAAACGAGAAACTGTTCAAATCAGTGATCATTTCTAAGCGTGCTAATCACTGAAGCAACCTCAGGCTCCGCTAATCACAATGTAGATATAATGAAAGTGCTCCCATGACGAGCCGTGGCCCCGAAGATGTGCAGTTTATTTCTAACAAAACAGGCCATGCATTACTCATTAAATTATTTTTGCCTTTTTTTTTTCTTCAAAGTACAATTTGCTGCTCTCATTTGATCTGACTCCCTGGGTCTTCAGTCAGCCTTTATGAGCTGTGGCATTCTCAGTGAAAGGCTAAATAGACGCCAGGTAATGAGACAGTTTGGTTTTGTTGCTGTTTTGCTGCACACCTGACATTTTCAGGACCTGATTGTGATGGGAAGTTACCTCTTCTGCATAATTATTCGTGAGTATAAATTCTGAACCTGCTTGTGCACGTAGCTTCATAATTAATAACTCTATTAATACTCAGCTGTGGTTTCTACAGCACTGCTTAAATACTACAGTAGGTGGTAGGAGCCTTAAGGGGATCACAGATCAAATCTAATTAGCCGTACCTAATACATGAGGGAAATGCCTTTATGTTTATCCAGCTCCTCTAACTGCTTTTTGCCTTCAGGTTGTGATGAGGGAAAATGTCCTGAAGGGCCCATCTAAACAGGAACACTACAATCAACAGCAGTACAGAGCGGCTGCTCCTGTCAGTGTCACAGTGTTTCCAGAAATGGATCTTTGCTGTTCTGCCAGGGGAGCGTGTGGGCTTTCTATAAATGCTCTCTCTAAACATGCACAGGTGAAGGTAGTGTATGCAGAGCTGGCTGTTTACTCAGATATTCCTGTCATTCATTGATAAACTTTACCTCACAGCTTAACAACTTAACTTTATGACATCTTACTGGGGCCCGGGTGATATATTTTTATACTTGAACGGATTTTAGAGCACAGCCACAGCTAGGTGAGTGTCAGCTGAAGGTTTTTTCCCCATATGAAGAAAATATTATAGCTGAAACAGAACAGGTGTGTACAAGGACAAGAAATGAGAAATTATAAGAAGTTATTAATAGTAATACTATTATTGATTACTCACATCAATCCAGTTCTGAATCACTTTCTTATTATGTCCAGAGGGTTTATGTTTTTTTTTTGTTTTTTTTTCTATAGAAGAAAAAAGTCGAAACAGATTTTCTTCAACTTATACTGCCTTCTTCTTCTTTTTTTTTCAGTTTTAATATAACTGGGCTTATTACTGCCAGTCGGTAAATTACACAACTTGCTCCCTCCGCTCCATTCACTCAAACTTCCTCTTCACCCCCAGAAGCAGATTCAGGACCATGGGAGACAGGGTCTTTTGTGCTGCTGCCCCACACCTGTGAAACGCCCTCCCTGAAACCTTGAGAGCACCACAATCCGCTGACTGTTTTAAAAAGAGACTGAAGACATTTCGTTTTAGCAAAACATTTTTCCCTCTTAGATTCTTTTCTTGAAGCTATAGTGCGTAAGATCTACGTGTCTTTAAATTTATCTGTTTCACCCAAGCCTCTATACGAGGAGATGATACAACGCTGATTAAGCCATTCAACTCTTCTAACAACTTGCTGTATCTTTTTTTCTTTTACATGTGACATGTATAAATTTGATAACTGCCATGTTGATCAAGTGGTGGTTCTCATGTTGGCCAACACTCTGTTGGGAGAAAAGTTCCCGGATGTCACAGAAACACTTGGACTTCATCGCCAGAAAAGCTACCTGTCTTCCATTTTACAGTAAGTCAGAATATGGTGCTGCTGTGCAACATGCTATGATATCCAACTACATAATGTAAAGACAACAATATGTAGTTGGATATCATAGCATTTGAGAAGGACCTGGCTGTAGACACACTTGGATCTCTGTGAGGTGGGCAGTTGGAAGTTTGACCTAGCATGGATCTCAGATTTTAAAAGGAACTAATCGATCCTATCACTAGCTTTTTAAAGAAGACTTTCCATGTTAAATATTAAAGCTGCAGAGGTGAGTTTTCAACTGATGAGCCAATGGAGGGCTAACTGCACGTGCAGAGCTACTTTGCATGGTCAAATACCAAACTCTCAAAGTCTATCGACATTTTGTTGTTAAAGTTTGTGAAAAGGACATGATGGAGAAAAACTGTGATAGATGAGATTGAATTTCCTTTTGCCGCTGAGATCCAGAGGTCCAAATTTCAGTTGTTCCCGCGCTTACAGAGATCAAACACTTAAGGAGGTCAGCAGAGTCAGCAGCAGGTCCTCTCACAGTACAACACGGAAACAAAACATTCAAAAAAGGTCCAGAGGTCTAAATTAAAAATATGTAAAGGTATATAAATAATCAGGGCTTCCTCGACTCGTTTTTTTATTTCTTTTTTCTTTTTTTTTTTATAAACTCATTTGTGAAAATATAAAACAGTGGTCTGAATTTCATAAACCCACATTTGTGGAGAAACGGTTTTGCCAAAAAAATCAAAGTGTTTTCCATCATTTCCCTTATTCATCTACAATACAACTACCAAATATTGAATTATTTTATTCAAAACTCAGTGAGTAAGAGTCCCTTCAGAGATCCAGTTTTGAAATGAGTCCCAAGGGGCTCTTGTAAGCTAACAAGCAAAAAGCAGATGCTTTAAAGCTTCAATATCAGAGTTACGATTGTTCTTTTCAATGTTGAATCTTTGTCTAAAAAACACACTTCATGGATCAATCTCATTCATAATTCTAAGAAGAGTGTTCTTGGCTGTAGACGAAACAGAGTGTGGTTAATGTTTTATTACTTTCATCAGAATACAATTTTCGTCATTTTTTTCTCCTTTTTAATGGAAGAGGACAGAGTTACAATGATTCCTTTCAATGTTGAAATTTGTTGTAATGGAATATAAGCAAACCACAGAGGTATATCTGTAAAGGTTTGTGTGGTTTTAAATTTGTGTTTTTGTAGAGCATATATAATATAATATAAAAATCCCCCAAGCCTGCAGCACATGTCCCTTTAGATGCCAATTTCTGCAAAAGAAAGAAATTAAATGTGGGCCAAATGTTAATGTAAGGTCACTGATGTAAGAAAAGCGTCTTTATCTTGGGATAAGAGATAAAACTATGGTGTAGTAAGTCAGAATAAGATGCAAGTAAAAAAGTCACAAATAGAAAAAAGTTATCATCAAAGAAAGTCATCACTATGACATTAAAAGCTGTTAAGATACTAAGTCCTTATGAAATAAGTCATCATTATGAAATAAAAAGTCATTATTAGATAAAGAGACGTTATTATAAGGTAAGTCAGTATTAGATAAAAAGTCATCATTGAGATGAAAACATAATTAAATATAAAGCCATTGTTTTGAGATCAAAATCATCAATGAGATAAATAAAATTCATTATTGTGAGAAAAATTCATAGGATACAAACTCATGATGAAAAGGGTTTAAATGATGACACACAAAGTTTTTATTGGGAGTTTAAGTAATAAAAAGTCGAAGATACAAAGTTGTGATGAAATTAAAGTTCACAATCTTGTGAAAAAGTCACAAGAAAACAATAAAAGAAATTGATAAAAGTCATTATTAGACAATAGAATCAAATGAGTAGAAGACTAGTAGAAGTATCAGAATGGTGGGTTTAAAGATTTAAAGAATGAGATAAAACTCTTTTGATCTGGACCTTCAATACCTAAAACTCATCCATTCATTTCCTCTGTTACAGAAAGTCTTTCTTTGTTGATTTTGGGTTTTTTTTTTATGTCAAGGCCCAAACTCTTTTTTTCTACATTATCTCACCATGGCAGAAATGTGCTCTGGTGCCACTGAAAAAATGAAAAAATAAATAAAATAACACAATTTTACACAAAAACTGGTAAAAATAGAAAAAACTTTCATTGTCACTGTTGAATAACGGAAAAAAACTTTGTGTGATTGTACTTGGTTGAATATTTGCAAACTTTGAAGAGTGGCCAGTCACTGCTGCAGCTTAAGTCAATCATATATGTAAATATTTTCAGTTGGTTAATATCAGTGTTTAACACAACTTTCTCTGTTCCATCTCGTAACGTGCGTCCTTGCAGAGTCAGGTGAAATCTGATGTTTTATTTATTTTTTTTGACCCACCTTTCCAGGAAGAACAACAGACAGTAACTTACAGCAGGTTACATTATGGGACCTCCTGCCCCCTTTAATCCCATCATGCTTGGTCTCGGTGGAGCAGAAAGCGAAGGTGGAGTGTTTTTCTGCTACAAGGCTACAACCTTTGCCTTCAGAAGCTGCATCTGTCTGTGTTTGAGTAAAGGGAATGGATTCAGTCAATTATTCATTAAGTAAGCATGAAGCTTTCTAATGTTGGTCGACTGTGCTCTTCAGTCTCTTTAGTTTTTTCCTTTGATGCCCTGAGGCTCTCGATTATCTGTTGAAAATGTGCGATGATGAGACAGTTTTATGATTTTTTCTATATTCATTACAGCTTTGTTGTTTTTATTTGGTGCAAGTTGGCTTTTCATCTCAGTAGATAACTGCTGCAACCCTGAAGTAAACTCTGCTCGCACTCTGGCCTGGCCCTGTGATTGAATTAGCCTTTGCTGCAGCTATCTCCTGAGCTGGCAGTCACGCTGAATTTCAGCATGTGAGACAACATGATAAAGGAGAGAATTTGATTTGCATTCATGAGGCACTTAGGAAGTTCAAAGAGGAGAAGTTACAGAGCAGATTGAGTTCTCAGAGTCCTCTCAGACACTTTCTATTTTAGAAATTTCACCTTAAACGACAATACCTGTGGTGCTATGTGAGGTCAGGTCCCATCGTAGGCTGCCTGTCACTTTCTGTTCCAGGTTGTTTTGGTGCACGCTCGTGTGTTTTTTAAGTGCTTTTCCCTCCTCAGGTCAGAGATTGTAGGAACACCAGTGAGAGTAGGATTGCTCATGTGTCCCGGTGACACCGCCCACAGATTTTGCCACGTTAAAGACCACAGAGATCAGCCAATATGAGCTGTGTGCTCCAGCTGCAGGCAGGCTGTGATTTAAAATTGTCTCGGGGCTCACTGCCAGTTACCAGAGTTATTGCCTGAAAAAGAACAGTTTGCTGCAGAGAGTGGGTTCGGCTAAAATTGCAGTGATGGATTGTAGTTTCAAATTGATAAGGATCTTTCAGAGGGAGCTTTGATGAATTTTCAAACTGAATAGCCTGCAGATGTATCCTCATGTATGAGATGAGGAGCATCTTTGGCATTGAATTACTAGTCCAGCAGAACATCACACCCCCAACGCACATGAATATCGATCCATGCACATGCAAAAGAAAGGTTGACATGACATGGGAGACAAACTCAATGGAGTGTGCAGCCCTGCTCACAGTCCATTATTTCCTTATCTCTGTGACAGTTTGCAGCCGTCCGCCTGTGTAATATTTAGTCTCCTGACTCCGCACGCAGGAAGAGGTGAGGGGAATGGGAAGTGTGCAGTGTGGGAATTAGCAGAAGCCACCGACAGATTAGGTTTAAAGTGCTCTGGGTGTTAAGCATGCTGGCAGAGTGGGGCGAGGAAGGAGGAGCAATCAGGGTGACAATGTTAATTTGAACTCTGCTGTGCATAAATCAAAGCTGCAGAGACCTATGGAGCTGTGCAGAGCGGGCTGTCTTACATCATCATGTTTACACACTTTAACAGCCCAGATCTCATCATTTGCATTTATATTGAACCATTTTCCACTATTTTGTAGTTTTGTCAGGCTACATATGACGAGATGACTGTGTGGGCAGGAGGCTGCAAAGTGATGTGTAACCACAAGTTTCCAGAGGACTGAGAGCAGGAGAGGGTTGTTGAATCAGCGGGGAGGTGATGTTGTTGAGCAAGGCAGCCCTGTTTGAGTCCTGACAGATGGGCGCAAGAGCACATGTTCTTCCTCTGGACAGCAGGATGAGTGATTTCCCCTCCATCAACACTTCTTTACTCAGAGCGGATTTGCAACAGACGGTGTCAGACAGGAAACCTCTCGCTGCGCGCGCACGGGCTCAATCAGCCGCCTGTGGACGGGTTTGAGGCGGAGACCCTCTGACCATCACGCTGGGTGGGGTTCACCGAAGAGCTCCGTCCCCGCGCGCCGCCACGCCCCCGCGCTTGGCGCTGTCCGGCGCTGTGGTGCTGAACGCTGGGTACGATCACAGCCAGCTGCCTGCAGCGCTGTGGACTGCCGTGCTGCATGGAGCCAGGGGAAGGATCTGCCAGGATGAAGAGGCGTTAAGTTCACAGGACGGATCAGATCGTGGAGAACTATGACGGAAAACCTTTCTCAAGTGTTTTTCTTTGCTTTCTGATTGATTTTCTCCTCGCTGCGCTGAGTCGCGTGGAGGATCACAACTTGACATCAACATGATTTGGGGTGTTTTTATGTGCTGCCTTCTGACGCCTACTGCTGGATATCAAACCCAGGGCCGCCTGCCTTTCTTTCACGGGCATGTTTTTGAAAACTCCCCGACGGGTTCCAGAGTAAACGGACTGAGCATTCCGGTGAGGCGCATCGACGCGCAAAAATGGTGCTCAGTCTCTGGGATGCACTTTAAACTGTACGGGAACGGCAGCGAGGACTTCCGCGCCTTCGCCCACCACAAGCGGGGGAATATTTTGTTAAAAACTTGCAAGGTTCTTGACAGGGAGGCTCGCGCGGAGTACCTTCTGAGTCTGGCCGTCTGCTGCCAGAGCTGCGTGCCGGAGTCTGTCGCCTTCGAGGTCGCGTCGGTGAAAGTGGACGTCTTGGACACCAACGACCACGAACCCACTTTTCGCAGTGCAGACAGCGTGCACATAACTTTAGATGACACGACCGCTCTCCGGAGCGTGGTTTACAGGCTGGAGGCGGTGGATAGTGACAGCGGCAACAACGCGGAGCTGACATACATTTCTGTGCCCAAAAACGGCAGCTTTTATGTGGTCCCTAAAACAGGGGAAGTTCTGCTGGTCGACTCGATCCTGGGGCTCCCCTCTGAAGTCACATTTAGTGTTTTCGCCAGAGACCATGGGTGGCCCCCTCTAACCAGTAAAGGTGTAGTGGTGACTGTGTCTCCTCAGAGGTGGGCGACGCGTCCTGCTGAACCATCAGGGTCAGGGAGGGCAGGACGGTCGCCCCGGGCATTACTCGACCCTGGCACGGAGGTTTCCCTCAACGTGTCCGAGGACGCCAGCGTAGGCTCGGTCATAACGAGCCTGAGCCCCAGCAGGTTTCAGTCAGCCGCCTATGAGCTGATTTCCCCGGTGTCAGAGAGCTCCCCGGTGACCGTGGGGCGAGAGAGTGGAGATATCACGATCAGCAGGAGGCTTGACAGGGAGACAGAGCCGGACCTGGAGCTCAGCATTAAGATTCAGGATAAACGAGGTATGTAGATATTTCTCTATTAATCCGTATTTAAGTTGGGTCTTGTCCCCTCTCCTCCCCCCACTCATGGGCACTGGATGCATAATGGAAGTAATGCCCTATTTTAATGCAATGCTCCATATTACATGCTTGTGCTGCCATCTGGACACCTCAGCCCTCATCAGTGGAGCCCCTCAACAGGCCTGACACGTCCATACATCCAGAGCTGTCAGTGAATCTGCAGCTGAGGCTCATTCCACAGGTGCCTCATTATCACCTGTCCATCCTGCACCTGAAACAAGAGCTGAAACGTGCAGCGAGGAGCCTGTTTAAAGATGCATCTTAGTGTTTGTGCAATTTATCCTGATGTGCATGAGATGTTTGAGCTGATTGAACATTAGGAGCTCGTTAGCGGCGGAGTGACGATGAGTTCCTCAGTTAATGTTAAGGGCCGTTTTCAACTGCTTGAATTATGTCCTTGATTGACACAGTTCGTGGGTGTGAAGTTGTTTTCAGAGCTAATCCTTGCAGAGTGGCAAACCACTCCGACCCTCTCTCTCCCTGTCTCTCATCTACTGGCATTACCCCTCTAATCCCCCTCTCATTCACTCTCCAGTCTCAGGGATTTGAAGTAGCACTGCCACAATCAGTCAACCTCTCAAATCTCGGTGGAAAGGTGAAACTTGTGCATTCAAGTTTTGTTTTCCTCCCCTGAAAGTTGGGCTCCGAGCTTTTAAAACAGCAACAACACGAAACAAAAACAAGGAATCAAGATGATTTGCTTTGTAATTGAGCTGCACAGTGTGCAGGAAGCAGTGTGCACTGTTTTCATTTGAATTGCCTGCTGCTGGTACACTGCACAGCATGCTCTAGATTGTAATTGCATGCCTGATTGGGACACATTCTTGCTAAGGGGTGTCTGGAGGTTTTTCAGGGAAAGCAAAAATAGTCTGAATTTTGACGGGCTCCTATTTTTTCCCACAGATGCATAGCAGAAATAAGCCGCTCTACCCTGACAGATATTCAGATACCTTCCTCCATTTTGCTTCTCACCTGCAAAACTCTCCTCCTGATCAAAGACGTGGTGTGTCCTTTATCCTGTGACTGCAGATTTTCAGACAGAATCCTGACGGGAGGCAGGGAGGACAGGCCTTTCTTCTGCTCATCTCATCCCCAATCCCCCTCAAACACACACACACACACAGATGTCTGGATCCATTTCGGCTGTTTTTTATTTTATTTTTAGAGATTTAACCTAATGTCCCACAAGATTTTGCCTCCTCTGGTTCAAGGCGTGTTTCAATGAATTCCCGGTTTGTCTCACAGGTGAAGCAATAAGCTCATAGACACCTCAGTGAGGGAGAAAGGAAGAGTGAGCAGCTCTGTATGTGTGTCTTTGTGGGTGTTTGTGTTAGAGTGTGAAACTGCGTGGTCGTGCTGAAACTGACCCCAGGTACAAACACAACAGTTCTAATAAGGCCCGGTGTGTTTTATCGTCTCGACTTATCCTCGCACCGCGAACTCTCTGTAGCAGGGAGCTGTCCGCGGCGCTGACAGTCACCTGCTGAATGTCAAACAGAAGGCTGTGTCAGGCAGGCAGCCGTCTACCTGTGGTTCAAAGCACAGCCTCTGTTTACCTTACAAATATTTATTCACATGCAAGTGCTAGTCAAAATAAAGAGCTCACTCACACAATCCAGTCACACAGCATGACAACCCAGCCTCAAAAAAGGCAACCTGAGCTGGAGGAGTGCTGCTCAGAGATGGGTACAAGGGTCCAGGACTCCCTGTACCATCCAGGTAGCTTTGACTGCAGCGTCTCTATGGGGAGTCTGAGTCTCCTTTCATTATCTTCACACCTTGTACATGTTGAGTCACTTTCAGTCTGGCACCAGTGCTGATGAAAAGTCCTGCTCCTGCTCTTTCTCTTCAAACATTGGAACGGCTGCCATTATAGCTGTTGTAGCATAAGGCTCCTCTTGTAGCATAAATGTAAATGTTCACCATATTGATTGATTTCCAGCTAACAGGCATCCCTGCTCTGTGTTTCCAACCCTCCACGCTCCAACAGTGCACACATTTTAGCTCCAGCCTGTGTGAGAAAAGATTGTATTAACTGGTGAATGCCGTTGTGCAGTGAATGTGTTCATTAAGTGGTTAATTTGGGCATGAAATGCTAATCACACTGGTGTGAGGCTTTCTTATGTAAATAAGTTTGCTGTGGAAACACTGTCACCATTAGTGCCATCAGTGGAGCTGATTTCTCTGCCGTTCAGATGGAGATTAAAAAGTCGACTTTGACACTTGAATATCTCGGATTAATTATGCCGCCATGCTGCAGATAAGAGGGAGATAGAAGAGCAGAAGTGGATTACTCTCCGTGGGGGGTCCGTCTTTGTTGATACAGTTACCTGAGAGAAAATCTGCTGCTTACCCGAAACTCATCCTGTGCCCTCTGGATGTAGCAGCTTGCACTCAGATCAGCCTTTTTAGTCTTTCTTTAGCTTCTTTTATTTTTGAAGAGAAAAAGCAGGCCTGCACAACACTAGAAAAATGTGTGCTCGTGTCATTTAATATTGCAATAATGATATGAAGTTGAGACAGAGTGCATATAAGCACAGTGTTAGTTCAGGCAGGCTGCTAGGCCAATCTCTGCCAGCTTGCAAAACCAAGCTTTGAAAATTTTATGCAATATTTTAGGCTCAGTAGTTGACTCACCAGGGCCACAGCTGGTGGGGATTGTGAAGTCACACATTCTAAGACCTCACTGGGGCTGTCAGGCCTTTCCACAAAAGCTCTCAAATGTGGTACACAGCTGATTTTCCTTTACATATATATGGTATATATGTTATATATATATATATGTATACACTCACCGGCCACTTTATTAGGTACACCATGCTAGTAACGGGTTGGACCCCCTTTTGCCTTCAGAACTGCCTCAATTCTTCGTGGCATAGATTCAACAAGGTGCTGGAAGCATTCCTCAGAGAGCTTGGTCCATATTGACATGATGGCATCACACAGTTGCCGCAGATTTGTCGGCTGCACATCCATGATGCGAATCTCCCGTTCCACCACATACCAAAGATGCTCTATTGGATTGAGATCTGGTGACTGTGGAGGCCATTTGAGTACAGTGAACTCATTGTCATGTTCAAGAAACCAGTCTGAGATGATTCCAGCTTTATGACATGGCGCATTATCCTGCTGAAAGTAGCCATCAGAAGTTGGGTACATTGTGGTCATAAAGGGATGGACATGGTCAGCAACAATACTCAGGTAGGCTGTGGCGTTGCAACGATGCTCAATTGGTACCAAGGGGCCCAAAGAGTGCCAAGAAAATATTCCCCACACCATGACACCACCACCACCAGCCTGAACCGTTGATACAAGGCAGGATGGATCCATGCTTTCATGTTGTAGACGCCAAATTCTGACCCTACCATCCGAATGTCGCAGCAGAAATCGAGACTCATCAGACCAGGCAACGTTTTTCCAATCTTCTATTGTCCAATTTCGATGAGCTTGTGCAAATTGTAGCCTCAGTTTCCTGTTCTTAGCTGAAAGGAGTGGCACCCGGCGTGGTCTTCTGCTGCTGTAGCCCATCTGCCTCAAAGTTTGACGTACTGTGCGTTCAGAGATGCTCTTCTGCCTACCTTGGTTGTAACGGGTGGTTATTTGAGTCACTGTTGCCTTTCTATCAGCTCGAACCAGTCTGGCCATTCTCCTCTGACCTCTGGCATCAACAAGGCATTTCCGCCCACAGAACTGCCGCTCACTGGATATTTTTTCTTTTTCGGACCATTCTCTGTAAACCGTAGAGATGGTTGTGCGTGAAAATCCCAGTGGATCAGCAGTTTCTGAAATACTCAGACCAGCCCTTCTGGCACCAACAACCATGCCACGTTCAAATTGACTCAAATCACCTTTCTTCCCCATACTGATGTTCGGTTTGAACTGCAGGAGATTGTCTTGACCATGTCTACATGCCTAAATGCACTAAGTTGCCGTCATGTGATTGGCTGATTAGAAATTAAGTGTTAACGAGCAGTTGGACAGGTGTACCTAATAAAGTGGCCGGTGAGTGTATATGGCAAATGTCAAAATCATTGTTCTATTCAAACTACTCCAGTTTGCCTTCTTCAACTCTTCCCCACCCTAGCTCCTCCTTTTTATACTGTGTCTTATGTGTTGTCACCAATGTCTGCTCTGTTCTGTAGCCTATAGATCTTTGCTGCTGCTCTTCCTGCCTTTGCTACAGGCTTGAGAAGAAGGCAAGGGTAGTGTTCTTTCCCTGCCCTGGCTTTGACATTACACACACACACACACACACACACACACACACACACACACACACACACACACACAAACACACACGAAAAGAACTGTGCCCAAGGGGTCTGCTCCTACCCCCTGTTTTGCCTTAAGTATGTGTGTTCTCCCTGCCTCAAACTTTGGCATCTTCAAACAGACACATAGGAGAAGAGCTCTCTCACATGGGTCTTTGGTGCTGTTCTCCCCAAATTGGAATTGGTCTATCCTGTTTTGTTTTTTTAAATAGAAGTTGGTTGTGCTCTTCCTGCCTTGGGCTATTGAACTCACGCGCAAACACATGAAAAGTTAAAAAGATATTACCTTAGGGGTCTTTGCTGCTGCTCTTCCAGCCTTGGCTTTTTGTGTATGCTCTCCCCATTTCAGACTTTGCCATTTCATACATACACGACAGGGTAAGGAGCTTTACCACTGGGGTCTTTGCTTCTGCTCTCCCTCTCTTTGCTTTTTTGTAAGCAGATGAAACAGTAAGGAGGTGTGCTCTGCCTGCCTCAAGCTTGGGCATTCCTCCTATGCAGCTGAAAGAGTGGGATGCTTTCAGAACAGAGCCAAACCACCGACTGCAACTTCAGAAGACTGCACTTAAATGCGATCTGTCAATCAAATGTTAATTTTATTGGAACAGGGATTTTGATTTGATGCTGAATTTCTTGCAGCTGTTGGTTTGGTGAAGCTTATTATGGAATATGATGTAGATCCTGGGCATGGCAAACCCCCATAGAGCCGTACAGATGGGGTGAAAGAAAGAAACAGATTTTTAAAAAAGGATGGAAGGAAAGGGTGGAGAAGGATAGGTTTGAAGACATTTGTGCAAGAAGAGGTGCAGTTGTGGTGTGGTCCTGCACCTGAAGCTTTTTGGGTCTTTTTACCACTAAATTGGCACCAATCAATCTAAGCAGAGCTGATGGTGAACCTAGCTTCATCTGACTGCATCAAATGGTGTGAAAGTGTCAACATTATACTCAGGCCTTCATTTTGTAGATAAAAAAATCCTCATGCTGAGTAAAAAAAAACTTTTTTTATTTACTGCAATGAGCTCTGACTGAAAAATGTCTTAACTGCAAAAGCTCTTGTAAAGCTTAATTTATTTAGCTCCCATCCTCACCCAGGTCACAAAGGGCTTTACAAAAACAACATGATAAAACAGAATAGATAAATATGAAATCAAAAACATAGAAAGAACAAAATATAACCAGAAAAGAAACACTCCAAAATGTGCTCTGAAACCTTCAAGAACAGCACATACAGACCCAGTCTAACATTCAGTGATAAAGGGTATGGCATTAGTCTGGTGAGGTCATCCTGCGATGTCTGGGGTTCAAAGTTTTGAGATGGTCAGCAGTTGACACACTGTATGGCATTAAAATAAATTAACCGTCTCTTAAAACCAATTCTTGGTTTAATTTGCAGCCAGTGCAGTGAGGCTTAAGTTGCTGGGATGTTACACCTGCCATTAGTCCTGGTTAAAAGTCTGGGTGCTGCTTGTTGCTAGAGTTGAAGTTGGGTCAGAGCCACTCCAAGCTAAAAAGTGAATTTCAGAAGTCGAGCTGTGAAAGTAAAATGTGTGCATGACACATATCAGTCCAAACTCATAGAAATGTGTTAAGTTCTTGCAGTATAACACAGCAGAAAGAAACAAGAGGATACCTTTTTCACAATAAAAATCAAACTTCACATAAAGGTCACGTAAAATGCCAATAACCAAGAAATGTGATTCATTGCACAGCTCTATTAGGAAGGTTAAAATGTGCTGTAAATGAGAGAAGTTTGCTCTTCTTTAAGCTCCTCACCCTGATCCTGCCTTTCCTGCTGACTTCTTTACTCCTCCCATCTCATCATTTGCTCTTGCTCTATGCATGTGGACAGTGATGGTTCTATCCAGAGTTGTAGGTTTAACCACCATTGAAAGGGGGATATCATGGAAGATATGATGGCTCTGGTTTGGGAGGGGGGCATTTAGGGGCTGAGGGGAAGGGTAGGTAGTACCAGGGTTGTCAACACCTGGAGCTTGCATAAACAAATGGTCCATTGAAGGTGACCATTCGGGCTGGGCATCGTCACCAATCGCCAGACTCAGTGTGGTTGCCATTGACAAGGTCCTTATTTGATTCAGTTTGATTTGTTAAAGGGATATCCTGGCGTACCGAGTGCAGCGGATCATTTCCTTTGAGTAATAATCATAATTATCATTTTGCACTGCAGACGTGGTAGTTCTTCTGCCTCAGCGTCTCGTCTAACTGCACTTCCATGAAGTAAAGACCATAAATATTCTTCCTTGAGCTGCGAAACCCCGCTGCACTCTACTTGTCAGGGCTCCCCCTCAAACAAGCAGCTGCTGGAGGAGAGTAGGTGAGTTGTGTTTGGTCTCTTTGCTAAAGAAATCAGGCAAAGTTAAAAAGATGTTTGATGGCTAACACTATGGCTGGGACCCTATATGTAATGTTGATGAAGTTAGATGCTGTTCTGAGCATTATTTGTGGCTATAGAGTGGCGTTTTGGTTGAGGTTTGTTTACGGCTCCTTAGACCGCTGTGTATTGCTATCATGCAGTTGTTACTAAAGTTGGTAAAACTAGAGAAGCAAGCGGTCGGCAACATTCATCGCTCAAGGGGGTGTCAAACTCAGTGTTACGGTGTGTTTGACCATAACTTAATTTTTTCGCCGGAATATCCCTTTATGTCGATATGAAAGTGATCTCCAGTAAACTTATCATGCTAACTGTACCAAGAACCTTCTGGACTTGTGCATTATTTAAACTATCTAGATTTTTCATGAGAATTGATCCCAGCACAGTTGATGGAATACTTTTCGTAGTTCACATGGTGACCAACATGCTGCAGTCATCCAAATGAGTCTGATTTTCCATGCAAACTCATCTGTAAAGCAGTAAACACTTAATTAATGAGGCTGCTTTACTCAGCATGTATAGTTTTTCCCATAACACGCATCATAATTAATACACTGCTGGACTTGTGGCCGTGCAAATGCATTCCTACAGTCTCTGCATTGTTCACAGACCAGATGTTCGTGATGTTACAGCCCATCTGTTATAAGTGCCTATACTGTGTTGTAGAACATTCAAACACAGATACATACAGTACATGTCTGAGGTATAAATATGAACATTAACTCTTTGTATCAACTCCTTGGGCCACTTCACTCAAATGTTTGCATGTTACTAACATGTCCTGTGGTTAAAGTATATTAGCAAGCTTTCATTAACAGTATTATCAATAATGGTTATGTTTACATAAAACACAGTACATCACTTATGCTCCATATCCTGGTCAAGGCCATAACTAGATTTAATGCAAAACATTGAGTCCATTATGTGACATTGGTTTACTGTTAAATTTTGTAGTTGTTGGTTTATATTATGTTGCTTATTGCATGGATTATCTTGCCAGTGCTTTCAGACATCATTTATTTCCATTATCTTCTGGTCCACAGAAACACAAGACGTTTGCCATATCTGACCCGAAAGAAAAGTTGTAAACCCTCTGTGTACAGAAGTTACGTAATATTCCTTTAAAGAGCATTTTGCGTTTGATGTGTTCCATCAGAACTTCTGACGACTTAATACTTTGGTTAATAAAACATATGTCAGACGCCTTGTTCAGGTCTTCCATCAGGTTATAAAAATCAGGGGTATTAGCCTGACTTTTCAGGGTTTTTTTTACAGGCACCAGTAAAGAATGGGTACAGAGTTTTTTGAGCTGTAATTCATGCAGTTACCTCTAAACTGGTCCCAGGCGCACAGAATTAAAGGTAAAAATCTATTTAATGTCTCTCTGAATGGTTTTTTGGAGATTTGTAGTATAATTACTGTACCTACCTCTCTGTTTTATCTTTTTCACACAGCCCTAGACAGAGTTGTTTGGGTTGCAGAGACCACTAGAGGTCATTTGGAAACTTATTAGAGGGTGATAATACTGGAATGAGGGCGCTTACTCAGAGCTCAATCTTTGCATTCAGGCACAAGTACCTTGTATTCATTTAAAAAGCCAGGGAACAAGGTTTATTCAATGTATAGAGGATTATCCTGTGACAGTGACTATGATTAAAATAATTCACCGTATCACTCATACCTGCTGCTGCTGCTGTTCTTATTGGACCTCATGGAGATATTTCTGGAGAAATTGATCATCACATTTAATGTTGTAGAAAAGTGTCACACTGCTCGCTGTAACCGCTGAGGGATTTTCTTTTACTCCTGCTCATTTCTGAAGTAATGTTCCTACATTACACATCATCATCATCATCACGGCGCTGTGATTCATTACGCCACTCACTTTCTAATTACAGCCCCAAAGTTAAGAGTTTCTCTTTTGCAGAAACAAAACAAACAATTGCACTTTATTTCCTTTTAATTACACTTTTATACAAACTTTCACAACTGAAGGAGGAACGGAGGTGTTCCTAGTCTTTGTTAGATTATAAAAAGCACATGCTGCGCTGTCACCTTGTTTGCAGGAGAACTCAGGATGCTGCTCTGGGCCCCGTGATATTACTCCTTCTTTCTCCTTGACTCGATCCCCTGCTAATGTTGGGGAAATATTTACCTTCTAAACTTTATTCAGTACGCCACAAATCCCTGGAGAAAACAATGCAGTGATATTTTTCTGACATTGCCAGCATGTATCAAACCAGCAGCAGAGGAGGGAAGGAGGTAAAAGCAGTGGAAGTAGGCCATGACTCATGAATCACACTAACTGGTTGTGTGGTGTTGTTTGGAGGAGAGGGAGTGAGGGACCTCTCCAGCTCTTCCTGTAAAGGATTTCTGCTGGCCCACAGAGGACGTCACTTTAGATTTTGATGGGAGGGTAATTTTTTGCTCTCGGTCGTCCCGCCTGAAAAATCCTTTTCTTTGCAGCCGAGAAGGAATCTGTTAATGATGTTTGACATGTTTGGAGGAGTATTGAACGAATGGTGCAGTCCTTTGTGAGTTGGAGTGGGGGGATATCAGAGTGGTTTCTCCCTCTGCTTTAGGTGTCTGTGGGCAGGGTGGCATTCAGCTGGTGGTAATCACCTTTTCTCAGCCTGTTTTGACAGGGAACCTTCCTCTCCTCTCTCTTTCTCTGTCTCATATTCAGCATCTCGCCTCATGCTGTCTTAAATCCAATTTCCCCTTTCATACTTGCCCCCCTCCACCCCCCTATTATATTTGCATATCCCCTTGTGATGTGAAATGAATTGAGTAGAGACCCTATCTCGTTTTTTGTTTGTAATTTGTGACTGTGGGGCTGTTTGTTTAAGTAGAAAACAATTTCACAAAAAGCTGTCCGCATCTATTCAATTTAGTAACAGAAACTGCCCTCGGTGATTAGACTTTTTGTGTAGTTTGATCGTGAGTGTGCGTGGACACTTTTTAAACGTCTACTTGTGTGTGCATCAGTGTGTGTGTGTTTGTGTGTGCTAAATGCTGTGATTGTCCTCTCACTATCCAGATCCCCTGAAGCAGAGATACTCAGATTTGTTGCCTCTGACGACACGCTGCGAAGCTGCAACACGCCTGCAGCAGAAGATTCCCGCTCTGTGGTCTCTCAGATATCAAATGGATGTGCACAAGCTGCAGCCCTGCAGCCTTTCCTCCTCTACAGTCACTGCATGTATCTCAAGCCATGTAGGAGGAAAGGGGAGTGCATTTGCTACAGTTTTCTCCTTTTTTTTAAGAAAAAAAAAGGGCTTAAGAGGAGAGAGCCAGAGCGGGGAGAGGCGGGGAGGCTGCAGTGTTGAACATAAGGAGGAGATATTCAAAAAGAGGAGCACAGTTAATACCAGGGGCACAGAGAGGTCAGAACAGGGTGTAATGCGGGGCCACGGTCACAGAGCATGGCTTTGAGGTCAGGATGGTTAAGTGAGGCAAAGTTTAGGAACATGAGAAGAGGGAAGGCAGAGGAAAAGACATAGGGAGTGTGTGAGATTGTTTTTTCCCTAAGCCCCTCAGATGATAAGAAAGGGCAGCCAGATCACAGGCGCAGAGTCGTACACTGCGATGAGGTTGGCTTGGTGAACATAATTGTCAGATGTTTAGAGGGCAGCAGAGAGAAAGTGTCGGGCAGCAGAGGAGGAATGAAGTGTGCACGAAGTCTGTAAGAGAGAGAGAGAGAGGGTAGCTACAGGCTGCAGAAAAATAGTGTACAGCTGCGAAAAGGGCAACGTGAGCTCGTATTTGTCTGGAGATTGTTTGGGGGCAAATGGAAGGAAGACGGTGGAAAAGTACGACTTGGCCTTTAGAGTGGCGTAAAAAGGGAGAGGGAGGGAGAGAGAGAGAGAGAGAGAGAGAAATAGAGAGATTATCCCTGAAACAAGTGGACGACTGAAGCTTTTCTTGATCTTCTGTTCTGGGATTTCTCTGGCAGCAGTTGGTCATGACATCAAAACATAATAAAGATGCTGCTGAGTCTCATTCATGAAACCTGAGCTGAATAAATCTGAGTGAAAACTGTATGTTTTCACCTAACCAGGCGTTCATCAATATTTAAGTTGCTCTGATGAATTCATGGATACTAGCCAACTCAACACTTGCTTCAGACTACTCTGGGTGTTTGTGTGAATGAAGAATACACAATACACTGCTTGTTATTTTCAGAAATCACCATTGTAATTCAAATGTATTATCTGTTATGCTCACAATAGGCAAACGGCTTTTAAATAGCGCTGTCAAAACTTCAGACTATCATGTCCATAAAACATCACAATAACTGTTACTCTAATATTTATTCTGAAAACTGTCCTTGACAAAAAATGTTCAAAATGTAGTAATTCCCTGTTTGAATTTAGATTTTTATCAAATTTTTCTCTTCATTTTGATACAAAATCAACCAATGCTGATGTTTCAACACAACATAATTTGTAAATCCTAGTGATCAAATGCTTAGATCATCTCAGTTCTTTTTTTTTGGATCAGTAATGTGAGGTCTCATGGTGTTAGATTTCATCTCAGTGTAACTGTAGCCATACAATATCACACAAACAATATAATTATGTAAAACTTTGAAATAAATAAATAAAAAAAACACAATACAGACCAGAGAGGACATTGCCTCATAAAATAATTGTTTACCACGCTTTCATTTCGTCTTATAGGTTGCATGATTCTCTGCATTGTAAAACCATGCTTTTATTTTGAAGTACTCTGGTGGAGGAGTAAATCAAAGCAAGGGGAGAGAAGAGAGGAGAGCCGGGAGAGGAGCAGAAGGAGATGAGAGGAGGGCAGGGAGAGGAGCAGTGCAAGAATGGACAACACAGTTTTTTTCCCCAAGGAATAGGTTTAAGGTTTTAAGTGCTTTTAAGTTCATTCTTTTTGAACTTAACTGACTGATCCCAGGGAGTCAGAGTCAATGTTTTGTTTTACTTTTATTTTATTTTTTTTTTATTATCAGACGTGCTTTTATCCTCCACTGGCTTACCCCAAGCATGTGTCCTTTCACTCTTTCATTTGTTTTTTACACTGAGTGACAGAGTTACTACAAGAGCAGACATACTTTTTAGATTGCTGATTACTCTGTCATTGCCTCTCTTCTTAGTGATAAGGATTGTCAGCATGACCTCATACTGAATGGTTTAAGATTTTTGTGTGAATGCTCCTTCCTGAACATCAGTGTCACAAAAAAAAAAAGATTTTTGATTTCAGAAAGTTAATGTAAGAGTGTGCAGTACAATTGTTGACCCTAGTCTTAATGATCTGTTATTTTTACAGAGCTAGAACCACTCGGAAGCTAGCCTGAAATAAAGCCCACGCAGTGACTTGGACTTTTACAGAGCACAATAAAAAATAAAAATAAAAAAAATAAACTGAAAATCATAATAATAATTTTGTGAGGGCCATGGGGGCTACTGCCGGGGGTGTGTACAATATGAAGAGCTTCTTCAGAGATTTCAAATTATTAATCAGTCCCTCCAGGAATTCGCGATGTTACGATCGCAACTATTAACGCAAATTCAACCAATCACCGCGAACCCAGCGAGGCGCTGCAATTTCGTCAAATCACCGCGAACTTCCGGCAAATTTGACCAATAAGCTCAGCCCTCTTTCGCTCACGTCTCCACGTAAAATGTACGTCATCATATTCACTTCCTTGTGTAGATTGAAAAGATGACCGCCGTTAAACACGAAGAAGAAGAAGATGAAGACGTGTGAAACGCTAAACGCTCACATTTACCAACAAATATTACCGCCAAAGTTCCTGCAAGTCAATTTCCAGAACTGTTACATGGAAGCGGAGGTAAACTGTTTTGCACGGCCTGCAATATCGCGGTGCAACACACGCGAAAGCCGACGCTCCACAGAAACCTTTTAACCGCCAAACATGCGAGGAGAACAGCTGAAACTCAAGGAAGACAGACGAGACAAGCCACCATGACAGAGACTGTTCCATCCAGAACAATAGCAGCGGCTGAAAGGGTGAAGGTATGCGCAGATATTCACTTTGAAACAGTATAAGTGAACGAGTGGATGCATGGTTTTATTTGTGTATCATCTAGTGTGTGTGTGTGAAAAAGAAAAAAAAAAACAACGAAACCTGTAATTCAACTTGGTGCTCATATTTATGTTTTCTCTAAATATTAAGATAGAATGCAACCTAAGTTTGGCTGCCCTGTGTACCAGTCTCTCTTTGTGGCTGTGAGTCTCTGTGCACACCTGTCTGTCTCTCCATGTGGTTGTCTGTGGTATCAGATATCACTCAGAGATGCAAAGCACTCTGTGGAGAATATCAGGCATTAATCTTATGGATAAAAGGGATATGCCAGTAGAAAATTAATTTAGGGTCAAACACACCATAACACTGAGTTAGACACCCCCTGGAGAGATGAATGTTGCCGACTGCTTGCTTCTCTAGTCATACCAACTTTAGTAATGACCACAAAATCGTAATGCACAGCGGTCAGAGAGTGGGTGAGGTGTGTTTAGTCTCTTTGCTAAAGAAATCGGGCAAAGTTAAAAAGATGTGGCTATAGAGTGGCGTTTTGGTTGAGGTGTGTGTGTGGCTCCTCATGCCGCTGTGTTTTGCTATCGTGTGTTCGTTACTAAAGTTGGTATAACTAGAGAAGTAAGCAGTTGGCAACATTCATCTCTCCAGGGGGTGTCTAACTCGGTGTTACGGTGTGTTTGACCCTAAATTAATTTTGCACCAGAATATCGCTTTAAGGCAAAAAAAAAACTCACAAAAGATTGTTGTAGCTAATTTGTAATTGCCCTTTTTTCCCTGTAGTTTAAATAAAAGAAACCTTGGTTATTGTCGCAACTTTCACCACAATTTTTTAGAAAAGCTGCCGCAAAATCAGGCATTTTAGGCCGCAGCAATCTTAAAAAAAAGCCTGCGAAACCCTGGAGGGGCTGATTAATTCTAGTACCATTGTGATAGTATATATAAGGAGCACACCTACAACAAACATTCCTTTTTCAAGTATTTATTTATTTATACAAAAACAAAACTGAGGCAGAAAAAATCCACAGTATGATAGTGCCTCAGTGTGTTTGCCCCGTGGCCCTAATTAAATGAAAATAATCCCTTTTTAAACCCCAAATCACTTCAAACTCCAGCTATTCGTGGGTGGAGATTTATGTTGAAAGCTGACCATTGGTATAAACTTCGCCAGTTTTCGATCAGTTGGCGTCATGAACACACACCTACAATCAATCCAAGCTTTCCAGTGTTGTCATGAATCTGGTGTCGTTTTTTAGCATTCAGGACTTCTCTGTGCCAATTTGCTCAGGGTTTTTTTTATGTTTAAGGAGCAGGACCTCATGATAGAAACTTAATTTAAAATCTTGATATTGACAACTTGCAGAAAGAAGAGGAGGAGGATTTGTGTGCAAGCTGAAGGCAAATCAGGAGAAGTTGCCCTCAGCTGCCAAAAATCATAATTACGGATCCTCAGTGAGGGCGAACCTGCAGCTCTGTTTACACAAGCGATGTATATCTCATTAGAGCAGAAACCTCCACACAGGAAAACATAAATTACACAAGTTTTCTTAGCAAGGTGTAGAGGGGGCGTGAGTGCTGCATATGTCGCAGTGCTGTGAGGACACTGGTGGCGACAGGGAGTTTTTATCTGGCCGAGGGTCTGCATTATTGATGCCCATTACCACAGACATTGTCAACTCCAGACTCTGCACGGAGGCAGGCGCTGTCAGGTAAATGTCTTGCTGACCTCCAGCAGCAAAGACTCACAGAAAGCCTGAGTGCAACCTGGTGTCTACCTGTGAGATAAATGAGCCTTACTTTCACATTGTAAGAGGAGCTTATCACCCTCTGAGAAGGTATTTCTTTTATTGAATATAATCCAGAACCGGCTGGCACCCGTGTTGGGTTTAAATTTGAAGGTTTTGTTGGTGTAATTGAATTTTCTGCTTCTGTGTTTGCTGCGATTGCTTGAATTTGTGATGATTTGTAATGAACAGTCGAGGCAGTTCATTTCTGTGGCATGTATCTGGCGCTTCCTTCTCCCCACCCTTCACTTCGGAACTTTTGTTTCAGCCCCACCTTTGCATGCCGGATCGCTTCTGTGTGCCATTTCTCCCGAGAGCTGAATTGATTTTGTGCTATTGATTAACCAGGAGCTGTTTTGCTCCTGGTCACAAAACATCACTTTAAACAACAATTTATATGTGGCAGAATAGGCTGTGACAGACTGCTGCTGATAGTTTACAAAGTCACAGAGGGGTAGGTGTGTGATTGAGTCCAGGGGCTGATAGAACTGTCCTGAAGCACTCTAATGAATCAGCCTTTCCGTCAGGCCCGCCTGTAGGCCTGAATGAAGCAGGGAAAATTGGAGCTAGCACCGGGCTATGCCGTGGGAATTCAATGCTTGTGCTTATTTATCTATTTGGTCTTGAATTTCTCAACCTTTTGTACCCAAAGGTCCAATTAACTGAGCATAACAATGGTTACAGCTGCACTTTCGGTGGCCCAAGAAGGCACTGATAAACACCCAGGACACAGACAAGTTTGAAAGCTTTGCTGGGTGAACTGTGAACGAGGAGGTTTTTAATGCTGGGGAAAAAGATCACATGGCTGGCCAAGTTGCCCGGCGTGATGTTTTGACACGCCATGAACTTTGCTTTAAAGTAAAGTGCACAAATTGCTGAAATTGTAGTAATTGCACGACACCAATTTGCGATTGCGAGCGTGGCTTTTGTTGAAAGATGAAAATGACTGCCATGCGAAAATGGAGATGGAAGAATGAAGAGCGAGGTTTTTTCTTCCTCTGGTATTTTAGTCTGACTGGCAAATGAAAAAGACTGAGGAAAAACCGAGGAAGTGCGGCACGCATTGGGAAATGTGTTTGAAAATGATGTCCATCTCATGGTTGAGTTATTTAATCAATTCCAGGAAACAAGGAGACAGTCTGCATCTCCATCACAGCCAGAGGGCGGCTGATTACTGTAGCAGGTGCCTTTGATGCAGAGAAAATGTAGTGCCTCTCAGCACTGATGAGCATCCAGGAGAGAGTGAGGGTACAGGGCTGTTATATGGATATTTTCTCATATTTTCTCTGTCTCTGACTTAGACAGGGGAAGATTTGCAAAGAGAACATCGAGAATCACAAAGCAGGACATACAAAAGAGCACTTTTCTGTCTGATGTTTTAGGATCTGGCTTGTGTACTTTCTGCTGCACGCTTTTGTGACTTTCTTCCTATCCACTTTTGGACATTTCTGTTATTTTTCCTGCAGACTGGGCTCATGTGAAGCATGCGTGTGAGGGTTTTTCCTCTCGCTGTGTTCCAGCCTCCAATTTGTGTCCGTCCTCGGCAGAAGCAGGGAACATGGATGGCTTTCTAGTCCCCTCTCTCTCTCTCTCTCTCTCTCTCTCTCTCTCTCTCTCTCTCTATTTCCTTTTCTCTCTTTGCCTCGACAGTGCGGGGCTTAATTCTGTGGACTAATCAGACCATATGGTCTCTACAGTCTTATGATGTGCTGAGAAGGATGGGGTGGGGATGCTGCTGTGTCGTTAGTGGTGCCAGCCTTTGTGGAAACACAAAGACACGCACCACTGCCACACATTAAGGATCAGGATCTGGAACTGAGTGCTCCGACTTAAGTTTGGCTCGCACTGAAAGATTTTTAAAATCTTAACAGATGTTACAAACATTAGAGAGTTTGGAGCTTATCTCTGAGTTACAACAGGAGCAGACTTGGCCCTAAAAAAACATCATATTTAGTCATAATTAAGGGAAGAAGTCAAAATTAGAAGAAAGTCGAACACAATTCTATAATCTAAAATATTAATGAGATAAAAAGTCAAAATTAGGAGACAAAAAGTCGAAGACATACATCAAAACAATAAGATACAAAGGCAAAATATGAAGTCAAAGTTTGAAAAAAGTAAAAACAACGAGACATAAATCAACACCGAATTTGGAAAAATTCAGAAATTATCCAATAAAGTCTCAATTTTGTGTAGCAAAAAAAAAACAGTTATGTGGGAAGTAGTGAAAACTAAAAAATGTAATTATTAAAATTGTTAAAAAGATAAAACTGTGGAGAAAAAGTCAGCTATAACAAAACAATTAAAACTAATGAAAGAAGTCAAAAAGAAAGTGTCATTATCATGAATGAAAAGTGAAGATAATGATATTTAAAGCCAGAATTGGGATAAAAAGTTGAAATCATGGAATAAGTCAAAGTTGTGTAATAAAAAGTCTACATTTTAAAATAAAAATGTAAAATAATGACATAAAAAATCGGCAATGAAAAAAAAAAGTCAGTTACTTGATAAAAATTCAGAATTATGAGACAGAAATTGTGAACCAGGATATAAAATGTTTAAAAATTTGAGACAAAGATTTAAACATGGGTACGATTTTGATATTAAAATAATGTTTTTTTCCAATCAAAACTTGGACTTACTTTCCCATAATTTTGACTATTTTTCTTTCTTTTTAAAAAGAAATATATGTGCGTATATATATTACATAGTATTTGTAGTTTTCTTTTTACTGGCTGACACAGGCTTCCACAGATTCATCAGTTTTTACTCTTAGTTTTTAGTTGAAAATAAAACACTGTGCCTCCCCTTGATGCCTGTCCGACCCAAAGGCAAGCTGAGTTTGAAGTCTAAGTTAAAGAAGTCAGTTTAAGTTTCAAGGTAAACCAGCGGGAAGAAACGTTTTTAAATGTATGTTGCAAAGCTGCAAATCTGCTTTTGTGTTTGACATTTTTCATGAGTTATAGACCCATAATCACTGCTGCCCTTTCTGCCCTGTCAAAGCAGCCCGGGTTTAATCGAGTCATTTCAATAATTAATAGTTGAAATGAGCTGAACGTGGTTTTGATGGATATCTCTGAGTGAGAAATGGCTGTGTCTGTCAGTCGGTAAATTGAGGATCTGTCCCTAAATGTTAAGTTATCCCTCATGAATAATCAGGGGCTGAGCGTCACAGATGAAGAGAAATCACTCAGCCTGTCTTAATATTTAGACTGTATGTTTAAATTAAACCCACTGGTGGAGCAGTTAAACATATTAACATGAGATCAAGGGAGTGTGTTGATATGATCACAGATTTGGAGCATTAGTGTTGATTAATAACGCTCTTTACGGCATATGTTAAATCATAGATTTGGGTTGTGCAGCAGCATTGTGATTAATCGGGGTGAGGTGGGGGAGTTAACGCTCGCTTTCTCCCGCAGACAGTGGGCGATAAACATTGATCTTGTTTAATCTTGCCGGCCCGCTGTTAATGACGGCCGATGATGGTCCACACAGGACAGACTGCTCCCTGGATTAGATATCTAAATGAGGACTTTATCCTCATCCTCTCTTCCTCTTCCTCCATTACCAATAAGCCAAACCGGGGGTCGCATGCTGGGCTACATTTTAATGCCCGTGACTCATCTGTGGTGTGGGGTATTCTATGCACATGTGTGAGTGAGTGTGTTTGGTGCACACAATGGGCAAAGCGTGTTGTTGGGTCTCTGTGCGGTCATGCAAGCGTTTGAATTCGTGCTCACTCTGCTGCTCCTCACTAATCTGCTGTACTTTCCCGGGAATACATCTGCAATGTTCAACACATCATTACAGCTCCGCACAATCCCGGACGGTGATGAGTTGTTCCCACAATCCCACACTCTCTGGTGAGTTAAACAAACACAGACCCTGGTTCTGGTTTCAGTGATAGATTAATGCTGTCTGCACCCATACACTCAGCCTTGTTTCCTATTAAACCTGTGCGGCTCCCTCTGTTGCTTCTGCCTGGCCCCGCTCCCGCTCCGCATGTGTGTGTGTATGTGTGTGTGTGTGGGTGTGTGCGTGCGCTTATACTTGTTTGCCTATATATGGGTTTCTATGGAAAGATATCGAAAAGGGCTGCAAAGACAACCTCCATCAATCACCAACTCAGAAGCAAATGGAGAGAGGGATGGAGGATGGAGAGAGATGGAGGTCGCCACAGGAAGCAGCGTTTGGAGAAAAGCAGAGGGTGGATGAATGGATGGAGCGGCCAGGCCGGCTCTGATTGAGCTGGGTAGTGTAGTTTATATCCTTTAGAGATAAGACCGGGGAGCACTGCTCAGCAGCTTCCTCCCCCTGTAGCTTGAACGGAGCATGATAATAAGAAAGCGTGAATGGGGCAAATTGAATTAATGCTGCAGCACACCATAAAAGCCCTAACTATAATGCATTTTAAAATCCTATAATGAGCAGAGAGCTAAAATAATTTCACACTTCACTGAAGAAGATGGCCTTCGAACAGATTTTGGGCCTGGCTGACACTGCCGGGGCTTTGTCATTTAATGTGACCCAAGGTGCTACGTCAAAGTGATACTTAGTCTCACTCCCAGCAGCACCAAGCAAACTCTTCCATGTACCGTAAATCCTCCAATATAGGCTCAGTCTTTTGTTTGCTTTTAGTGCTGAAGGTACCAGGTCTTGACATGATGCAGGCTTGTATTAGAAAGACCTTTATATCAAAATCTCTCTCTGTGATTAATGTACATTTTTAAGTACAAGGTGAGGACCTGACTCAGATGGACAGCTTGGCTTTTCTGGACACTAAACCTGTGCAAACACACCATTATGACATTATCTTATTCACAAGGCATGCACCAAGAGTTAAATGCTCCACAAAGTGCACTGCAGAGCCAATGGCATCTCTTGTCATCAGTGTTGTTTTCAAACCTTTAAACGGCAAAAATACACTTCCACCGGCACTTGAAACCTTGTGCATTCAGTGCAACATCTTCACCAACTGCAGCTGAGTTCTTCTTAGTCATCAGGCTTAAAATGATTAGTCAGGACAACAGTTTCCTCTCTGGCTGACCTGAAAATAATGTCTCTCTCCATAAAGTCTGTTTACATTACTTTGACTTACAGCGTCTATGATAATGATAAGGTGATCAACGGGGTGAAGTCTGTCTGTGGTTCAACACCCACTTACAGACTGTGTTTTGCATGAGATGCTTTTTGCTAGTTTGCACCAAGATGGATATCATCTGTAAATTTCCCCTGCTGTTATTAACCGACTCTTTAGTAAATTGTAAAGACTTTCCCTCTCTATTCATATACTCTTTTGTAAGAATATATGCAAGGATGAGAGTGCAAAGTGCAGCTTTGAGCCGCAGAGAGTAGAGATGCTGATAATTGGTTTCCACTCCTGACACCAATCAGCTCTTCACCATCAGGATGAAAGTGCACAGTGCAGCTCTGAGCATGGGAGAGTGGATACTAATAGTTAATGATAGTCTCAGTCATGATAAAATGAAAACCGGAACAAACTGCACAGATATGACCTGTGGTGTACTTCTCCTCAACTGCACAGAATAAGTGTCCACTGTGGGATCATTGTAAACTTACCAATTAGTTGTTCTCTGTATTAAAAGTATAAATAATTAAAGCCAGCCTTTGTTCTCACGTAAACCACACGATCCTGGTTACTGTTAGGGGCCCAGCGGCATTTTAAAAACTGTTTTTTGTTTGAGGATATTCCTTGTTTTTAAAGATGATCCTTGTGATTTTTCTGACTTAAATATAATAATAAATAATAATGCATCAGATTTCATATAGCGCTTTATCAGAGACCTACCTTAGTAGTCACAGCTGCCCTGGGGCAGACTGACGGAAACGTGGCTGCCATTTCGCGCCTACGGCCTCTCCAACCACCACCACACAACACTCACAATCATACACCAGTGGAGGACACACACTGGGAGCAAGGTGGGTTAAGTATCTTGCCCAAGGACACAACGGACAGACTTGGGATAGGGGGGAATCGAACCGCCAACCTTCCGGTTATTGGACGACCGCTCTACCTCCTGAGCTACTGCCGCCCCAAATATGACGGTAAAAGTTTGACACAACTGAAGTCGATCATTTCAGTTACAATCCTTAACATCTGAAAACAAAACTTCTTTTAAGTTAGCATAAAGCCACATGACAACATGTAAACATATGCTAGTTTGGGATGTATCAGTCACTGCTATATACAAAGTCATGTACCATATACTATAAGTAATCTACACATTTAAATATTAAGTTACAAACAGCTGCAGGTGTAGAGGATCTCTGGTCTGATAGTCTGTGTTCAGTGCTTCTCTGGATTTACTGTATGAAGGTAACGTTAGCTAACAGAGGAGGAGCAGATAGATCTTAACCAGATGATCAAATGTGAAAGATTCAGAGAGTAGTGGAAAACAGAGCCAAGAAGGGAGACTCGCAAAGACAAGTTTGCTTAGCATGTTTGTGAATAATCAACATTAGCTCACATGGTATGTTGCATTTCTACATGCTTTGATAACATGTTGGCTTTCTTTGGAATATTCCTTTGTGGGACTAATAAAGGAATATCTTATCTCCTCTTTCATGTAGACCAGAACAAATAGAGAGAAAGTGTCACCAGCCAATGAAGAAACGTCTCATCCAGAAAACACTGAAATGCAAAAGTTTGAGGTCAACCTTTTTCTTGACATTAAATGTCAGCCCCATTCCTGACATTTCTACTTTAGCCACAAAACTACATTTTCACTTTTTCTTGACATAAAATCAATAAAATGATTTTTGACCTTTTTTTCTAAAAATATTGATTTTTTTTTTCTTGAAAAAAGAAGTCAATCTGCTATTTTTTTATACCATGCCTGGTCCTAAAATTTCACTGTTTGAAGACAGCACAAGAATATTTTTAAAATTACACTCATAATTGCATCAGTGTTTGTTTTTGATGATAAAAATCAGCAGGATCCATTTCTTCAGAGCTACACTTTCTGGTTTCATTAGTGTGATCAGACTGAGACTAAAGAACACAGAAACTTTGAGTCTTTATCTGAATCACAAACAGGAACATTTATTTAACAAGCAAGCTTAAGGAGACCATTAAAGATTACATAGAAAAATCTAGAGACAGAAACTTGGCCAAAATACTCTGACTTTTTTTAACTCTACTAACTTGAAGCTGGTTAAACCGGGTGAAAGCAGGCTGGGTGTTAGTTAGTATAACACAGTTCATCAGTATCAGGTTATTAAACATTTGAAAGCCTCTCCAGCCCCTCTCCTGCTGATGTCTCGCTCCGCTCAGTTTTACAGTCTCGGGGTAAAACAGTTGCAGTGAGGGCACATCTGCCATGAAAGTGCTCCCTCATTACTCTCCATTAACGGCCCATTCAATGATGGAGACATTGCAGAGTTGGACCCCATCCCGCCCGACTTCACACATGTGCACACATACCCAAACACACAAACACATGGAAAAGGCACAGATGTGTCTCTGACTGTGCACGGGGAGAGACACTCAAAGTATTTTTCACTATTGCCCGCCCTCACATGCTCTCAGCTCCCCCGTTCTCATCATTAGAGTCATACTGTCATAAAGCTGAAATTACCTCTCCATCATCAGACTGAGGGAGAGAGAAAGATGGCTCTCTGACACACAGTAACACTAACAGACGGGTGCTGATAGAGACTAATGACCAAATGAAAGCCTCTGGATGAGCTGAGCCGCTTTCTGACTGGAATAGAGGAGAGCAACAATCGCCATATCCTCCTCTCTTCCCTCATCTCCTCCTCTTTTATCTCCTCTTCTTTCCTTCCAACTTCTCCAGCATCAAACCCTACCCGTCCCTCTTGGATCCATTTTTTCTGTCGGCAGCTCTGCTGGTTTTCTTGGAACTCCTTCTTCTTTCCAGTTGACCTAAGGCAACTGTGAGCTGAGAGGTGGAAAGGTGCATCTCTTTCTTCAGATTTCTTCAGGATCTCACACTCACAGGCATGCACACACTGCTTCTTTTACACATCAGCACAACGCAATGCAAAGCCTGACACACAGACATCCATATATGCACGTGTACACCAGTTTTACTCTTGAAAGCTCACAAACACACGTGAATGCACAAACTATAAACAACATCAACAGCACTCAGGAGGACAGTACAGAACAGTGTTGGGTCACAAAGTCATCTATTATGACAGCTTACATTGTGTTTCTGCTGCAATTTAAAGGGACATTTTAATATTTTTCAAGGGATATTCCAGAAAAATAAAGTCAGGGTCAAACACACCGTAACACCGAGTTAGACACCCCGTTATAGTTATACCAACTTTAGTAATGACCGCAGATAACAATACACAGCGGTCTGAGGAGCCACACACAAACGTCAACCAAAAAGCCACTCTATAGCCACAAATAATGCTCAGAACAGCACCTAACTTCACCAACAGTACATATAGGGTCCCAGCCACAGCACTAACCACCCAACATCTCTCTAGCTTTGCCTAAATTATTCAGCAATGAGACTAAACACAACCCATCCATTTGTGGCTATAGAGTGGCTTTTTGGTTGAGGTGTGCACATGGATCCGTAGACTGCTGTGTATTGCTATCGTGCAGCCGTCACTAAGGTTTGTATAACAACAAATTTGTTTCCAGTCAGCAACATTCATCTCTCGAGGGGGTGTCCAACTCGGTATGACGTTGTGTTTGACCCTGACTTAATTTTACCCCGGAATATCCGTTTAAAGTGATCTGGAATAGATTCTCCTGAAATCTGCACCTCTAATTAGAAACTGTTGCAAGAACTGCCGCACAAGCTAGGCTACAGCTTTCAGCAGACAGTGTCAACTCTGCCACAAAGTGAAGCTAATTCTGTGAGACTCTGACCCAAACACCTATCTCAGTTTAAGTGTACGTCCACTAAGAAATGTCTGGTATCACCACCATCCTGCTCCCCCAGTAGCTGTACATTCTGTCTTCTCTAACCATGTCTCTCTTTTTGACTATGCAACAAATGCAGCAGTATCAACTTCTCCACATCTATTTGCTACAACTCCAACGTATTATACTGAGACTTAGTTTTCATGGCTCCATGTTCACAAACAAGGAGGTAACATAGCTGAAGATTGATGAGAAGCAAAATGCAGTTTGTTGCAAAATATTTTATTGCAAGGGGGACAGAACCTCGATGACTAAAGACTTCAAGTAAAGACAAAATGCAGAAACTTTGACTGGCTGCAGCTTAAAACAACTCTGTTAACTCCAGTTAACAGCTGCTGCAGAGCTGCCATCCTCCTCTCCACCTAAACCAGACTTTAGCCCAAGTCCTGTTAGTAAAAAATCATAATGTAGGGTTAAAAACCAGACTGAAATCAGCAGGATAAAAGCTTGTAAACTCAGTAACCAAGGTGATAAATGAATGCCGTAAGTGTTCAAGCTCAGGTTGGGAAAAGAAATTGAACAAATGTCATGTCCAAAAATAAAAGGAAATACAAATAGAAATGTAGATTTTTTGGCAAAAAACAGCAAAATTCAATTGTTCAGAGGAAAACACCAATAGAAAAGACTTGACGGTGATATTGAAAAGGGCTTGAATCAGTCTTACCGAGTCTGTAATAGTATTGGTGGTACAGATAAAAGCAAACCATCCCCTCATGACTGTTCCAGACATACTGGCTGATGCAGAAGCATAAACCAGGCCAAGGTCCTCTCCATTTCACATTTCCTTTCAAGATTTATCTGGGAAACTCTAATTTCACTAATATTTGTCTGTGTATTTGTAGTATTATTACTGTCTAGGATGTCATCTGATAACCCAGGGTTTTGATATTCAGATTTCCAGGTTGTTCATAACAAAAAAGCTATGTAGTGAAGATATACACCTTTAAAGCAAGAAGACCAGATGATTAAAAATGAGGGGGAAAAGCCTCAGACCTCAGAGGGTTAATGCCCTGTGGAGTTTTCATTGTCAAACATACCTATTTATTTGTTTTAAAGTGGAGACAACAGATTTAAATATAGAAATATCAATGACAAGCTTTTAAAAGTTGTTTTGGAACAGCTGTGAGTAATAAAAATCAATACTTATATCAAATGAAACTTACAAAATGAAAGAAACAGCACACACAGCCAGGTATCCATACATGCATGCCGCGTTCAGCTCGGACTGTCATGAAGGCTCACAAACACACACAAGTGCACAGACAATAAACAGCTCAATGAAGCTGTGACATCAACAGCACTCATGAGGACAGGCCAGAAACACACACACACACACAAGCACAGTTATACACACCATTATAGAACGTGTTTACTGCTCTTGCTCAGCAGGGATAGGCCAAACAACAATTTCTATCTGTTTACCTTAGATCTGAATGAGAGATGGCTCTGGAATATTCCATCTCGCTGTGTCGTTTACATTAACTCTTCTCACCACCTTTCCAACGACTGCTCTCTGCTGCGAACTGAGCGACAGGCCGTGCACGTGTGCAGCCGCTGGTCCGTGTTATTTGCAGTGTAGTGGGTTGGTGGGTGGAGAGGCGGGTGAGTGCACCGTGCTCTGCTCTTTACACACGCCTGAGAGTGTGTTATTCCTACTCCGAGTGTGTGTTTGAATGGCAGTGACATTGTTTCAGCACAAACCTGGAACAGAAAGCGTCCTTCACAGTTCGCTCTCATTATGTCTGATATCACTGATAGTCGTCAAGATCCAATACTTGACTACTAATGTAGTGCTTATGTAAATGTAACCCTGTACCTGTCTGTGCGGTGTGATCTGAACAGGAATCCCACACACTGTCATCTCACCTGTGCACACCTTAATTTTGTATCTGGTTCATCTCTACTCGCCTGACAGAGCTGAGAGAAAGCAGAGCTGCTCACATCAATAGAGCTGAGAGGATAGGTGATATTAGCTGGTTATAATTACTCTCGTTTCTTATTATACATGAAAAAAGACACGAGTTTGAGGAAGCACTCAGTCGACATAAATCTAACTAATATGCAACCTGTTAAAAAAGCCTTTTTTTAAAACTTTGATTTGAAGATAAGAGGCAAACACCGCAGCCTCAATCTGGAGATAATCTTTGAAGCTCTAAAACAGTAAATACAGCTCTGAATCTGAACAGTCTGTAGGTTTTCTCCCCAGTTGAAAACCTCATTGTCTCACATCCACAGTCAGCTTGTCACTGCCCTCATTACTCTGCAGGACTCGTATTGATTTGTTTGGAGCTCGGGGTCCTGTTGGCTCTGATGGTGTGGTTTGCATTTACTAAAACAGTGAGGGGACTGGGAGCTTGTTTTTTTTATGAGCGATGGTGTTACTTGTTCAGCCCGTCAACTTAAAACAGATTTTATGAGACCTGTGACTATGGACTTGTTTATTCATGTGGATCCATGTTAGTTATTACTGCAGGAACAACTAAACCGGGTCATTACAAACCAAGACTAACTGAACAATCAATATCAAACAATTAGGGTGGATGGAGATTTGTCTTTGAAGGAGCATTTTCAGTCTATTCCTAAACAGCTAAAGGTTTTGCTTGAGTTTAACTACAGAAACAGGTCCTGTTTTTCCTTCATGTGTACAAGAAATTAGTGGAGTCTACTTTTTTATGTGGTCCACATGAATGCCTCTGCTCAAAGTCTTAACAGCCTCAACAGCATGAATCATGGTGCACTGAAAATTATTGATGTTGGTATATTTTTATCTATAAAGCCATTCTGGGCAAAATACCAGACAATCTTTCCTCCATTTTAACCCTGAAGGATGAACTCAACAGCCTTTGTTTGCTCGAATCTGCAGACTGCTTCCAAATTTAGTTGGTTTGGATGTATTTGTGGTCGCGTTGTCAAACATTTACACTTTTTTTTATCAGATTAATCACAGTGTTGCTGTGGATTAATTTTCATTAATCTCAATGAAATATCATTCATTTGTATTCTATATTAATTGTTTCATTTTGTATGAGGAAAGAGCCTCAAGAAAGCCAAAGTGCTAACAGAATCCCAGACTAACCTGTGCTTTACGTTAATGTGGTACTTAAAGTTTAAGTGCTTTGGTGAAAAGAAACCTGCTTGTAGAATGTCAATAACACTTTATGTCAGTCGACTGTTCCGTCATGGGTTTTTACACTCAAATTTCCCATGGAGAGGGCCAGCGTGCTGTTTATCGTCTTTCATATTGAGTTGTTTGGAGCCTGTCACTACCACATCAACTGCACATGTGCTACAGTAACACTACTTGGACAAACTGTCTTAAACCTGTGATATTTCAGGAAATTCGAGTCAGTTTTTAATGCAGAAGGGTTAATTATGTTAAAAATTTGAATCAGATTAATCATGATGATGGATTCAACAGCGTTCCAGGGAAAAGAGATTTTTGACTTAAATGGGGCAAACCTCGGTTTTCAAAGTCAAGTCACAATTCGGTTCATTTTCAGTACAGTGAGGGAAATATGAGCAACACAATGTCCACCTGTCAGTGGCCAGATCTTCAATAGATGCCTCAGTTGAGTTGATCATGACACCAGCTTTGGTTTGTTCATAAAGCAGTGGGATTACTTTATTGCCAAAATGAAAAGTGGATTTTTTATCGGAGCTCTTTTACCTTTAACATGTTTAAATCCTGTGTTTCCAACACCTGAATATGCTCATAGATCTGCTGCCATAAAAACACCAATAGCACTTTTTTTCTCGTAAGCGTGGTGCTGTTTCAGATATGTTAAGAAATTGGACAAGTTTCCATCAACGAGCTGAGTGTTAGTGAACTGCTTTGGTGCGATCCATGTGCCTTTGTCCATTGTTATATTTAGGGAAACTATTCCCACACGGGAGACCTTAATGTCAGCGGGAGACTGTCTAGTTCTCACTTGTCCTGTGTTGTGCCGACTGCCATGATGGGAAAGACATGCTCAGAGAGTGGTCCTTCTCTGTCCTCTGGATATGTGGGAACTGGGACGTCATGCAGTCTCTGTTGCCGCATGCGTTCGGTTTGAAAGGGAAGTGCACCAGAAAGTCCTGTACTGAAACATTATGTGTGTACTTTCACACCCCTATGGTATATAGACACACTTAATGTTGTAAAGACAAGAGTACAAGGATGAAGTATAAATTATTTGTATTGAATTGCATCTACACTGTCCTTTGTACACTAAACTGTACAGACATTTGAGTATATACAATTCAGGACATGCTGTTGCAGTTGATAAAGTAGAAGACCTTGTTCTGCTTTTATTCAGTGTCTAATCCCACCCTTTGCCATGAGGGTTTGGCTGTAGAAAAAGTAAGACAGACTATTCCTGTTGTTTCACTTTAACACCTAATCTGCAGCAGTGGATAAAAGCATCACAATTAATTCAACAGAAGTGATTTATCGCACCATAGATGACCTTTATCATGTGTTCGAAGGTGTTAAAAAGACAACCACATTAGTTTGAGTTTATTTTATAATAAGGTGAAACCTGTTCATTGGAGCTTTATTGAAACGTTTCATCTGTAAATTTTCAGAGATAGGAGAGATAGACATTTCACAACAAAGGACCGGAGCTGTGGTATAAATAATAGAAAGTAAGTATCATTAGTTTTTAATGTAAGCTTTCACACTAAGAGTTACATTAGACTCATTAAACCTTTAACATGCAGGGCCGGGCTCTCAACCACAGAATATAAAGGTCACGTCTGAACATTTATCAGCTTATTGGCCCTTCTCTTAAATTTGTTACAGCAAGTTATAAAAACACACTGACATTTTGGGAAAGCTGCTTTTGTGTGAAGTCAGAAGAAATGAGCGATGGCGATGTAATCTCTCTGCAGCCAGAGTGGTCTTAGCCGTTTACTGTCAGCCACAAGCATTCAAGAGTAAAATTCAGCCGAGCGTCAGAGACAGAAGCAGGTATATTCAAATCCCCCAGATTTTATTTCACAGTTTGACTGTTTATAAACCTGATTTTTCTTTTTTAGGCATCATTTCAGACTTCACAGTTTTGAATAAATGAGCAGGAAGGAGGAAATTTGCTTTAATTAGTGTAATTTTTTTTCTCCATGTGGTATCTGTTCTAACTTGACTCATAATATAACAGCCTTGTGCTGAGCTAATGTGGTAATAAACACCCAGACCTCCAGCATGTCTGCATGCGAAAATGATGTGCAAAATTACTTCAACAGATGCTCTTTATTTTAGTATCTGCTTCTTAAACCAACATGCACAAAATTTACCCCAAAAAACAGCGTTTACTTTAACCTACTTTAACACAAAAAGTGATATTTTTTTAAGTATTAATTTCTGCAGAAGCTTCTTTGGCTGCAAACTTTCAAATAAAAATATTTTTTTGGTTCTTCCACATGACAATAACATTAATTTTGAAACACAAATATTGTATAGTCTTAATTTTGAACATTGTCAAGTATAAATGACTAATTATATGAACTATATGGACTTTAATGAGAAAAAGAAGTTTCTGGAAAACCAGCAGCAGCTCGGATGGGAAAAAGTTTGGGATCTTGAGGAAGTTCCAGCTCCCATTAAAATTAATGGAGGACAGCTGAATTTACAACATGTAACTACCAGGCAGTCACATGTGGAGGGAAGAGAGCAGGTGGAGAAGCTGGAGGAGGGGAGAGGAGAGCAGGGAGAGGAGCAGGAGAGAGGAGAGCAGGGATAGGAGCAGGAAGAGGCAGGTGTGTGCATTTGTTTGTGCCTGAAAAGCCGAGGGACAGAATGAGCACGAGAGACAGTTGATGGATGTGATGTAATTGTCAAATCACAGGTTATCATTTTCAGTTATCCTTATATCAATGTCAATCAGAATTATTGTGATTAGAATTTCTGCCATAATTAAGCAGTCCTGAGCCAGAGCAGTGCCATTTTATTAGACTTGCACCTTTTTACAGAAACAGATGCAGCAGAGACATAATGCAATTAATGAAGCAGACACAGATCCTCCAGAGGTGACCACTTTGTGTAAAGCGGAACATATACCCTCTGTTAAAACACCATGGGCTCTTTCCAAATAATCTAAAGAGAATAGAGGAAGCTCAGGGCACACAGAGGGTGTGCAGATAAAGAGAGGCACTATGCACATGGCATTTAAGCGTAATTTCATTAATTATGAAAATCTCCACACACGACGGTATCACATGTTAACTACCATCCTGTATGCTTAACATCAAAAGGAAGAAGACTATACAAGATGTTCCTGCTCTTGTGCATCTGTTTTTGCACATTATTTAAAAGAGGGTGTGTGCAGGATGAAGAATCTCAGGCTGTAGTGTACTTGAGTTTAAGGCTCATGCAAGGCTGAGGGGAAGCAGGCATAAAAGAGGTGATCGGTGAGGCTGTTCTCATTTTTTGGTATCTAGTGATGTGTCTTTCACTGAAAACAAAGAGATAAGGGAAACAAAACTGTGCCATCCCTGGGCTCTCTGTCCCATCAAAAAAACAGTTTGATTACATCAGAAAAAAATGCTTTTAATAGTGAGCAGAAGCTCTGCTGCGTAAAGTATTTAGTATTAGGTACATTGTTTCTCAAAAATATTAAACTGTTCAGCATGGGAATTTCACTTTTTTTGGTTGATATAATCACACACCATGTATTAACCTGCACCCTAAACCAGCTCTGTTTGAGTGTATGCCAGTAACAACTGACGACATGTTAAATACACCTGACCTCATAGTGGGCTGTGACTGTGGTCACATCTGCTGAGTAGCAAAGTATAGTAAAAAGCTTAAACTGCATGTAGGGCGACCATATTTTTAAACTTTTTTTTTATAGTAGCATTTTTATTTTTTATACCACCAACCCACATCAGGGGTTGAATTTACATTCAAGCTTTTATGTATTCCAGTTGATTCCTGCTTTTAAAAAATCCTTGACAAAAAAGTGATGACTGGGACCTGATTGAAAAACTTGAAAATTAAGACCACACATCTGATGTCAAAAATCATGAAAAAGGTGATTTTTTGTTTGGAAAATTATGAAACATGTCACAATATCATGTCAGATATCATAACAAAAAAGTGATGACTGTAGAATAGATATTAAAATCACACACACATACATATGTACTCACTGTACATTAGGATTATATTGTCTGTAAAACACAATATTAACCTTGGAGGTGGTGAACACCATCTTCCAAAAAAATAAGCTCAAAAAGTTACTGAAAGTCACCCTTAAAAAATCCTGAACCATACAAGGATTTTTTCCACTTTCGCTGAAAAGGTCTATTTTCAAACAGATGTAGACAGACTGTACACTGAGATTGAAATCAGTATATAGGGGGAGAAGAGTTGTTCACTTCAGATGCAGATGTATAATCTCTTAAAGGCATTTAAATTTGTGTAAGGTCCTAAAATAGTTCTCCATATTTATCCAGGTATCATTTGTGTCAGGTGACGACCTCAGCTTGTACTTGGTCACTCCTGAAATTTATCCTTTTTTCTCCTTTTACATAAATGATGCCTTTGTGTTTTAAACAAAGCTCAACATGGTGGAGGGTTTGGGAGATTGATAATGAGGTGAGCAGAGACGTCAAGGACTAATGGGAAACATTCGCAGTGATATGAATGTGTGATAAAATTAGACTTCATCTGAGACCTGTTTTGTGGTAATTTCTTCAGACACCATACAACAAGAGTGACAGTTTGGGGCCTGTGTGATGAATAAAGCCGCTAACTGTGTGATTAATCCTTTCCCTTTATTGCAACATGCTTTGGCCAAGGTAAATGTGGGATGAGAGGCAACAAACAGAGAAAGTAAAATGTCAAGGGAGTTAAACGGCGTTGGATAAATGAAGCTGAGTGTTTGCACCTTGAAGTCAGAGTTAGTGCATAAAAACAAAGAGCTTAAACGGAGGTTTGATCAGCAGATTCTTTTATTTTTAAGCTAATGAGGATGTTTGAAGTAGAGGCACCTTAGAGCAAGTGAAAAACTGTAATTGTCATTGTGGACTTGCAGACACATTCAGCTCCTTTTTAGCTAGGTATTGATAGTCTGGAGTCAAATGAAAGGATCTATTAAGTGTCCTTCGTTTGCATAGAGCCTGCGAAGGAGAGGACAAACATACAGTTCATATATAACAGAGTGAAAATATAAAATATGTTGGTGTATCTCTTTTCCTGACACACAGCTCTCTTTGTTTTTTTGGACTGTTCCGTTTGACAAATATAACAACATGACTAAAAACATCCACGACTGCATGACGCACATTCCCTTTAAGAGCAGGCCAAGCGCTTTGTTTGGACGGCAACTGGAACTGACTCCACTGACAGCAATCTACTTTAAAGCTCTCGTACTTTTGTTTTGCAAAAGCTTGTGAGCCTTAAAAATATCAAGAAACACTTCCGATTTTAAGTAGATGCTCTGACATTACCGGTAAAGATTTTTTCCTGCGTCACAGCATTGAATAGTTGTCACCTCTCAGACAGGTCCGGTCAGGTTTACGATCAGTCCTAATGACTCAGACATGTCCAACAGAATATCCCCGGCTCTGAAAGCTCCTTTTTATTGCTCACTTATTCACATCATTACCACTGAAGGGGCTTCATGATGCTGGAGGAGAAAGAGTCCTTGACTGACACCACTGAAAAACTGAAAAAGACACAAGCGGCATTTCATGTTATTTAAATGATCAAAAATGTCTGCCATTTAACAGTTTTTGCTTCAGTTTTTGCTTCTTTGAGAGCATCAAGTGTAGCGTCTTTCAAAGTGTGTGTGTGTGTGTGTGTGTGTGTGTGTGTGTGTGTTTGTGCCAGTGGAGTTGTAATAATGATCTTATCTCCAATGCTTTGAGCATCAAAGCATCAAAAGAAATCTGACGCTCAGCCTGGTTTTTAAATTTGATTCTGTTCTGTTTGATCAATTTGGTCCGTGTGATGCTTCCAAGAAAACATTTCAAAACACTGTTTGCCTTTTTACTCTTTTGAATGTCAATCAACCAATCAATCACTCACCCACCCAATATCTGGTCTCTTGACCTGTGCGGGGTCCCAAGCCAATCTCAACTACCACAGGGCAGATGGAGGATTACACCCTGGACAGACTGCCAGTTTATCAGTTAATCAGTCTATATTATCATTGCAAGGTAGAGTCTCAAAATCGTAAATACTAAACCATCGATCCATTTCTTTCCACTTATCTGGGGTCAAGTCTCAGGGGCAGCAATCTAAGCAAGCAACACTGTCCAGCTCAATCTTAGAGATCCCTTGGTGTTCCTGGACCGGGTGGGATGTAATCCAGTGAGCCCTGGGCCTACTCTGAGGTCTCCTCCCAGTTGGACATGCCCAAAACACCTCCAAAGGGAGTTGCCAAGGAGCCATCCCCAAACCACCTCAACTGTGTCCTTTTAATGTGAAAGGCAGCAGCTCTACTCAGAGCTTTCAAACTCATCTTTGAAACTGAGCTCAGCCACCCTTTGGAGGAAACTCATTATGGCCATTTGCATCCATAATCTCATTCATTTGGTCACCACCCAAAGCTCGTGATGGTTGGAGCGCAGATCGAATGGTAAATCAAAAGTATTGCCTTGGCTCAGTTCCCCTTTTTACCATGACGGTCCAACACTATACTCGCAGTACAGCTGATGCCACACCAACCTAATTATCAATCTCAGGATCCATTTTGCCCTTACTTGAGAACATCACCCAAGGTACCCGAACTTCACCCTTATCTGTGCGAGAATGACGACCTTGGATTTGGAGGTGCTTGTTCTCACCTCTATGGCTTTGTACTGCAAACTGTGGCTGCAAACCACCCCAATGCCTGCAGGAGGTCCAAGCCTGTGGAAGCAAACAGGAGCACATCATCTGCAAAGAGCAGAGATAGAATTCTGAAGCTTCAAACAAGAAACCCTCCATCCCTTGTCTGCACCTTAAGATCCTGTCCCTGAAAATCACCAACAATATGACAACCCTGCCGGAGGCCAACATGCACCAAGATTTTAAACCATACAATATTTGAATTCCCTGATGTTTAGTACTTTTTGTGGGTCAAATGGTTCAATGTGGGTGATTTGGAAAGCAGGGTTTTTCCAGACTGAGAGGATGAACCAGAATTAATTGCATCTCCTTAAGTTGGTCTAATAGAATCTATAAACAACTTGACCCTCTTGTTTGGTCTGTCTCTGCTCTGCTTAGTTTCAGCTGTGTGTCCCCTTGTCTGTCCTTGACAGCTGGACTCAGGAGATGAAGGATTTCCGTGTTAAATACAGAATCAATCGTTTCCTCTCTCCATGATGTGCTTTGAATACCACTGACCTGTTGATTCCAAGTCTGGCTCTGCTTAGTTTGATGGTTTGGCAGTGCAGTTAAGTGAAACACAATCTGGCGTGATTTATTTTGAAAAATTAGCTGGATGTTTTTACATTGTTTCAGTGTCCAAGTTTCTGTCCTCCTCAAACTGCCCTGTGGTTTTTGATGCATCATGGATTGGCCAGTCAACAAACTTTCATGTAGATTTTTAGAACATTATGTTCCTGTAAAAAAAGTGACTGTGATGCTCTAGAAATATTGAAGAGGAATAGAACTGTTGGTAGAGTCATGGTTTGTTTTACTGTGAAAGTGTGCTTTACACACTGAAAACAGCACGTGTTTTTGTCCTATCTTTCAGAAACATATCTTCTTAGACTTAAGCTTCACCGACCAGACAAGTCCAGATGAATGGTTTTAATTCATTAGGAGCCAAATGTAAGACCTGCATTGCTTGGAATTCTTGAAATCAGCAAAAGTTGACCTTTTATTTGAAGTTCATGCATCATTATTTCAACTTGACTGAGACCTGAAATGTTGACATAGAAGCAGACAGTCCATTTTCAGTTCAGACATGATAAATTTGTATTTTCTTCCTTACAGCCGGTGGAGGTTTTGATAAAATGAAGAGCCGTTTGGAAGCCAAAAGAGCCAGCTCTTCTTGGTGAGCTGAGCAGGATGATCTGGCTCACTAAAAAGAGCCATAATTCCCATCACTGCTCTGATGAGACATTTAGATTATAACTTATGTTTATGTCACTGAAGTATTTTTGCTTCACCTCTCTTCAGTTCAGGTTCATGTGATGTTTGTCCAGCATGTTTCATGCTTTGTATACAGCTCAGAGATGATGTCACAGGGAAATTTGGAGTTTATGGCTTTCCTCAAATGCAAACACAGCTGATTCCATACTTAGGCCTGAATGTGGACAATGGAGGACAAAGAAATTCACATCACTGTGATATTAATGTAAAAGATAGAGTAAACAACAAAACCACTTCTGCTCTACTTTCCTGATTTATTTACTTAAATTGACTGGTTCACTCTCATTTTTCAGATATTGCCTACCAAATAACAGGATAAGAAAATTCCCCTAACAAATTACAAAAAAATGTAACCTTGCATTTTCCGTAACAAGGTTAGCAAACTAACTACAACTTTTGTTGTAGTTTGTTACCTTGGATCAGATGTGACAAAAATGGTATCATCTCATATGAGACGTCCAGACTCCTGGCAGCTGAGCATGGAAGTACCTGATTTTTCCTTCTTTACCTAAACGCCCCCTATTACAGAGAGAAAACAGCTGGACCTGTTTGCTGTCCGGCTGTTCAGTTTTTCTCATCAAAACACAACACGACTTTGTCTGTTTTCTGAAAATAAGAGGGAACATAATTGAACCAAAACTTATGAACCCAAAAAGGTGAAAAGTTTCTGGCTCTCTGGCAGAAGAAGAGGGTGATCAACAATCAATCGGAATGTGATATACACAAGTAAATCACATTGCAGCGTGACAGTCATCAGCTGATCTGGACAATGTCCTTTAAAATCTGCACCACAATGACTCGAGAATGTTTCTGCTTTGCTTCCACTGCTTTCAAATGAACATTGAAACAGCAGCATTAAAAAATACAAATGTAGTGGGTTTTAATCACATTGTGCAAACAGCAAATAAGCCTTTATTCTCACTCTTAGGAGAAAGTCATTGTCATCTCAAAAGACCCGCCCATGACTCATTTTCATTGAAGTAGCCGAGCGTCATATGAATAGCAAAAACATGAGTTTCCATACTTCACTCAAGTGAACATGAAATTTGATTTAACAGTACTTCAAATAATCAGAACTTGAGTGGGTATGGGTGAGATAGGTCACAAATGTTGTGGGAATGAGTGGTAATAGAAGTCCAGTGGGCACAGGTTCTGCACAGGGCTCCACTTTGCATCTCTCCATGCATCTCTGTTAGGAGGACTGAAGATGCAAGTAAACAGTGCAAGGCAGAAACTTAACCTTGTCTGACAGTTTTTCAATTATAGAAGTAAAGGGAACAGTTCCTGTGTCAATATCACTGCAGCACATATGAGTACATCATGAAACAAACAAGCTCATGTGTGAGTGGGCAGGGCTTGCAGTCTTGGACTTTCAGTCTTGGATAGTGGATCCCAAAGAAAAGAAAGGTTTGATGCATGCAAGCCCCTCTGTAATGCAAAGTGTCTTGTGTGGCTGTGGCTCTGCAGAGCAGCAGGAAATGTGGGTTAGGTAGAGGTGGGGGTTCAAAATCTGTGCTCTCTCTCTCTTTCTTTCTTTTTTTTTTCCAGAAACATCACGGGTATCAGTCAGGGTCATTCTGAAATCACCTTTTTTAATTTACTTGCATGTAGCTGTTTTTGCTAATTGATTCCTGAGGTAGAGGCTCATTATTCAACTCACTGAACAGTCAGGACATAAATAATTTAATGTGTGCTAGTTTAGGTAGAATATTGGATTGGATGGTGGAGATCTAGCAGATGTGAAAGCAGGTTGCAGAAATGGAAATATCAAGTAAGTTTTTCCACTTTTCGGGATGAAAACATCGTCCATACATGAAATCTGTTTTTTTTTTTTCTTTTGTGGGATTGGTCTTAAATATTTCTGTTAAATTTTATTTCCATCCCTAAAGGCTCAACAGCTACAGTATATCTCTATCCAACACCCGCTTCTCTAAATCCCGCCTTTATGTAAGTACATGGACGTGAATGTGGGACATCTCTCTACTTAAAGCTCCAAAAGAAAATGGACTGAATATATTTAGAAAGTTTTTTTGGAGGAACAACAAAGAAAAATTAGATAACTGCAAACTGACAGTAAGCCTCTGGAAAATGCTGCCGTCAATGAATTCATCCATCCTTCTTTCCATCATCTGTATTCCTTAGATTCAACCAGTGCATCCACCAAATTATCCATCCATACATATCGTCATCCGTTCATGCATTCATTGCTTGGTCTGTCAATCATTTCTCATCCATCAAACCCTCCATCAGCCATCCATGCAAACACTAACCACCATTGACAAAATCTGTCCATTTACTGTATTTATCCATTTATCCATTCATTCATTACTCTATCTACTAATATCACTCCACAAACCCATCTATTCCTGTATTTATCCTCTTGTCACATCAGTCTATCATCATCCAAACATGTTATCCATCTGCACATCCATAACATTAATGTCATTCATCCATCCATCCATCCATCCATCCATCCTTTTGTAACACCTTCATTCATTCATGGGTCTATTGATAGACATCAATCCTTCTGTTCATCAGACAACTTGTCCAACTGTTCAACCATTAAACCAGCTATAAAACATCCATCCACATGTAAATCAGTCCATCTCTTCGCTGTTTTGAGCAAACATCCATCTTTTCATATATCCATCAAACCACCCATTTGTCCTCCATCCATCCAGCCACCACTCATCAATCATTTGTTCATCTATCAATCCATCTGTTTTATGACAATCCAGAAAACCATCCACCCATCCAATCATTCATATCTTTATTAATATATGTATGTCCATCTATCATCCATCAATCTGTTCAACATCCATAATCTACGGAGTCATCCAATTTTCTTTACATATTCCTTTTTTTCCATCTGTCTATCCATCAGTGTATGCATGCATCCAACCAGCCATCCATAGCCTGTAACCTACATTCATCCATCTATCAATCACTCTGTCATATAGCAATCCATCAAACACCCACTCATTCATCTATTCATACATTTATTCCCATCCAACATCTATCAATTTATCATGCATCCATCATTATATATTCATGCATCCTTCATCCATCCACTCACTCATTTATCGCCCAGCATCTTTCCATCCACCAGTCTAACATCCATCCATCTGTACATCCATCCATTCATTCATCTGTTTTCTCCATCCAACTAACACTCCATTTATCATCCAATCATACATACATCCATTTATCGATCAGTCTGTCCTTCTGTACTCCATTTTTCCACCACCCATGTCTTTATCCATCTATCATCCATACATTCTTTCATGTGTCCATCTATCCACCTTTTTCATCCATCCATCCATCCACTAAAATTCTATATACCTGTGTATATACCTATTTCCATCCATCTATTGCATTCAAGAAAATTTAGCTTTTATACATTTTACACACATATACACAAAGGTGTTAGGGATTTGTTTATTCATTCATCAGTCTATCCTTGATTTTTACTTCCCTAAATTCATAGATTCATTTTTCCATCTTTGAACCTAATAACCAATCAATAGTTGTATCCATTCATGAATTCATCATAAATCCATCTTCATTTATCAACCATGATTTTACACTCCTTTCTATTCATGTTTTCATGATCGCATACAACCATCTTTTAATTCATCCACCCATACATGGATCCAAGTCTCCATCAGTTCATACATGTAAACATTCTCTGACTCATCCATCCATCTTTTAATCTGTGCACCTATCTGTCAGACCATTCATTCATTTTCATCTATCTATCCATCCATCCATTAGCACCCTTCATCTGCCTGTGCATAATGTAACTTTACCCATTCACCTGTTATCTGAAGCAGCCAGAGTCTGAGCAGGAAACTAAACTGGACTTTTATTCAGAGGTGAAACTATCAGTGCCAAAGGCCAAACGTTGATGACTCCCTTTTGGTTTTTAAAAAACAAAACAAAAAAAAAACAGATTTAAACAACACTCATTTTCAGGGCCTCGGGGCTTTCCCTCTGTGTTAACAGATGCTGATGATGCAGATTAGATTTTGACAGTTCTTTTTTTCCCCTTCCTCTCTAATTTGAGTTGTTGCCCAACCCTGCCAATAAAGCTGCAAATTGTTTCCAGATAAAGTTTATATCAGATGCAGCCTGGCTGTTTTATTGATCTGTTTTTGAGCATTTTCTACAGAAATGCAGATTTGCAGAAAAAGAAAAGTGCAGATCTGGAGGACGTCTACCATTTGTAATTGTTCTGGGATAAAAATGCCTGCCTGCGTGTTTACACGGTTAGTGTGTCAGCCTTTCTGAGCTGCAGAGCCCACAGGGTGTGCTGTACTGGGATCCCTGAGTTAATAGATTTCCGTCCCTGGTGCTTTTGGTGTGTTGATCTCCTGCTGACGACTTCACACTCTTCTTTAAGCACAGAGATCAGGGGGTGGGAGTGGGCGGCTTAGAATAGAGCCTCCTTAACACTGCAAACATTTGGTTAATGTACCTTATTACTCCCCCATTGAGCTGAATTTCACTTTCCATTCACATGCTGCTAAAAAAGCACTCCTGAAATTCCTCGTCTCGCACGGGCCATTGATGTTTGTGCTTGCAGACGCATTTTGTTTAATCCCACAAAGAAATATTTGTTTCTTAATTCCCCCCCTGACCAGACGTAGGAGGAACAAGGGAGCCACCAGGAAGCCCTCAGATATTAATTATGCTGTATGTTCTCAGTTAATTTACTCCTCTTCTGGTCTTTGCTCGTCTGCTGTATGTTTTCTTTCCAAACATGGATGCTCTCAGCGATCTACACCTCATTGTTTGTTGTGCTTCCCTTGTGCGTTTGTCTCTGTTATGTTACTCTACATTCTATGCTTAGCATCACACAATACTCCTTCCTCTTTCCACGCTGACGGCTTCTTCTTCCTCCTCTTCTGTCTTCCTCTCCTTCTGTAGATATTTGTGTGTGTGTATCTTTACGTCTCTACTTCAATCGTTTTCCCTCTTCCCACACATACTCAGTGTCCTTGTTCTGTGGGCAGCCTATATGTGCACACAAGCACTTGAGACAACTTTTTTCTCATACCAGCAAACCACTTAGCAGCTTTATATAGCTGCTACCCAAGGAGAGGATTAACAGCAGGAAACATCAACAGAATGGTTAGCAGTGATACGCAACACACACTCACACACGCATGTAAACCCTCAGCACTCATTGAACTATTCACTGAGCCCTCGCAGCCACACACTGAACCCTGTCATCCACCTTTTTGGGATGCATTATTATGCTAGTCATCCAGCGGATGCTCTCACCCTTATGGGACTGCGTTGCGAGTGCAGCCCAGCTTTTCATCACTCCAGGTGAGCTGAAAGCATATTTGACTTCAAAAAACCTCCTGGAGCCCATGAGCATGTGCATTAGTTGATCTCTGGTCTCAGCCAGGTGAGGAGGGGCGTGTCGGTTCAGAGCTCCAGGGGGCATCCCTCTCAACTGTTCTGTTCTTAACTGGGCAGATCGGAGAAAAATCACACACACATCTGCAGCCTCATGACTCTCAGCATATTATAAAGAGTTCGGATCTTCATCTGAGTTTGTAAAAGGAACAGCTACTAAGATGATATGAGGTATGTTTGCATGATCACATAAACCTGATGACTGGGAATAATCACAGAGCGTCATCACAGCGACTCTTGGCGGATCCCCTGCCAAATGCGCACAACGCTACTGCGCAATGTTGGTTTCAGGAAGAGGAGAAAAAACGTGGAATTACCAAGAGCTTTTCGGCTTCAAATCTGTATACTGGCGGAAGGTGGAACCAAGTTGTCCATAGTATATACAGTCTATGGGAATAATCAAGTGGACTAATTTTGCATGTTTTCATGCACTTCAGTTATGCAGTACCTAAAACCTCCCTTACATGATTCTGTCATTAGCCGAGTCTTGAATTTTTTCAAGTATTTTGCCACTCCTCTAATTAAAGTACACACTTCTGTTCATCTCCCCAATGAGAGGAAACAGAATGTTCAACACATTAACAAAGACATTAACTCTTATATCAGTTCACCTGGTCAATATTGACTCAAGTTAACATTAATGTCAAAACCTGTACGGTCTGGTGACCCCTCCTTCTAGCTGCGAAAAAAAAGGTCCATACAACCCAAGTCCAGCAGATTTGCCCAAATATACCCATAAAGATCAATAAATTGCCTAAAAACTGCAAGGGTTGTTTATCATGGACTTCCTACGTAGAACCAGGTGTGAGGAGCTCCTGCAGGATTTATTGATAGCCAATCTTGGGGTGATAATAAAACCAGCAACCTCCACTAAGACTGACAAAACTTTTCTTGCTTTATTTGGGATCATACTAACTGTCAAAATGACTCAAACCCTGATAAGGTCTGCTCAACGTGCCCAGGCCTTGACCTGTGGTCACTCACCCAGCCGGGATACACTCTCTGTAGCAGCGTCAGAAGTCAAGGGGAAATTCATCCAGCGTGATCTTCGCTCATCAATCCGTGACGAGAGCTCGGATTGATGAGTTTAAAGTCGAATTAAAGGCTGCCCTGGGAAAAGATTTAAATTCAATTAAAAGTGAACTTAAAGCTATGAAAACTTAGCTATAGCAACAGTTCAAGCAAGCATGAACAGAACAAGTTTTCTGTTCTATTTGCTTATTTTATTTTATTTTATTTCTTTTGCTTCACCTTGGAGGGAAAGTCAGAAATCAGAACTCCCTTGACAGCTCCCGTGATGGCTTATACTCTTAGAAACTACAAACATCCTTAAGGTGGTTTTATCCTGCTTAAGTTGTCTATGATCCGTCTTACCCTGGAACAGCAGGGTTTGGATCCTTCTTCTTCCTCAGGTAAACAACCTCAGTGCAGATCCTGGTGATTGGATAAAGATCCAGCTCATACAGTTCAGAAAGATCCAGTTCTTTTGTTTCTCAAATGACTCTTCATAATACCATTACCAAGCTGAGTCCTGATTGTGATCAGCACATCCCCCCTGTTGATTTCATCTGCTGTCACGGTGCTGCTTCACTAATGTAGAGATGCAGTAGAATGACAGAAGCATGATTACACAGGTGGATGCATTGAAATAAAGCATTATTTTAACGTGAGGATTTACAGTAATCATAAACGTGGAACAAGGAACTTAGAGATTTGTTTTTAAAATTAAGTGTATAGAAATTAAGAGTAGTGATGCACGATATGAAAAATTTCAACCGATACCGATAACCGATAATTTTCTTCTTCTCATGGCCGATACCGATAACCGATAAATTCATATTGTTACATGTATTATAATCTTCATATAATCTGCAGTTTGTGCAGGATGCAGTGATTGAAAACTGATATTTTTGTTGCTCTGGCCTATCTAGAACAACAAACTAAAGTTTTTGGCTCTTCAAATGTTTATTTTTTCCATGTCATCACAAAAATATGTGGTCATTAGCTATAAATAACAATAACAGAGCAAAAAGCAGAACTTCATTTGACCAAAACAGTGCATCCCCTGAACTGTTCAACAGTACTGTAAACTGTAAAGGAGCTATTATGAGACGCTAGGATTAGCATGCTGACCGGACTAACATCTGACGTCCATATGTCTGTGGTAAAACTCACGTGTAGTCCGTTCTTGTCGATCAGGTTGTGAATGTATGTGGCGACAATATCATAGAGTGCAGGGAGGGACACATCCGAGAAGAAGCGGCGGCTTGGGAGTGTGTAACGTGGCTCCAAGTGTGCTATTAACTTACGAAAACCCGGGTTCTCAACGACGGAAAAAGGCTGGTCGTCGACCGCTATGAATTCCATCACTTTGTCGTTAATGGCTTTAGCCTTTTCGCTGTCTCTTGAGAAGCTTTTGAAGTTTTCAAACGCCTGCTGAATGGGGACATCGATCCTCCGTAGTGTTGTTGTCTTAGCTTTAGTACCGCTAGCAGCTTCGGCGGCTGTCTCATAGTCTTTTAATACCGCTTTGCCACGATGGCGACTTTTCAGATGAGCTATCAGATTCGTTTTGTTAAAACTTGACGTCTTCTTTCCGCCTCTCGGAATCCTCGCTGAACTGGTTTTGCATATAGCAATGCTGTTGTCATCTTCTGCCACTGAGAATAACGACCATCCTGGTGAGGACATTTTATTATCAGTCAGGTAGTGACAGGGGTCAGGCTTGGGACCTGCGAGTAAGGCGTGACGGGCGGCTACTCCGCCTGCAAACGTTACTCGTAATTTCATTAATATATCGGATCTTTCGATCAGAAAAATGCACCTATCGGACCGATAAAAAATGACGTAATTTTCCCCCAAATCGGCCGATATTCTATCGGTCTGATAAATATCGTGCATCCCTAATTAAGAGTAAGCTAGGTTTAGTTTAATTATAGGTGAACATTTATAAAAAAGTTACATTCAGTGCTTGTAAAAAAGGAAAACAGTTATAAATTTACAGAGATGCTTGTTAGAGTATAAATTATAGTGCAGGGATGCTCAGCAAACACCATGTGAACGTGGTGCAAAGTCTGAGCAGTATGAACAGTGATGTCCAAAAACAATAAGCTGTAAGGACCAAAATAAATAAATGTGTAAATATATACATGTCTGTTTATAGTTTTAATACCTTTGTGCTCGCCGTCTGGTTTAAGGCATACCCACTTGTAGTTTTTCTGTTCAATCACAGACACCGGTATTGATGTCTTTGCACACCTCTGCAGCATTCACACTTACATGCATGTGCATAGCAACATTGTCTCACCCCACAAACACACAGACACACTCTTTTTCTCTTTCTCTCGCTCAAATACACACACACACAAATACACTTAGAGTCACACACTGGTACATTCTTCATTATCATTCCAAAGCTGATAGGCTCTAATTATCTGCCTTGCCTCTGATTAGTCTCTCAGTAACAAGCTAATTAGATGGAGCCTTGTAAAATCATCACCAGCATTACCACAGAGACATGGTTGGGAAAGACACCAACAAGCAGAAGGCAGGAATGTGTCTTGCTCTGCTCCCCGCCAACATTTGATAGTCAACTAAATGTTAAGAGCTGGAGCTCTGATTTCTTTTTGATTAAGTGCCTTTTAAAGCCCTTCTAGCTTTGCAGAGGAATCTTTATCCTTCCTCATTATTCATCACGCAGGGATTGTTCCGTCTTACAGGGCAGGATGATCTGGCTTAAACTGCATAAACTGCCGCTGTCGACATTTTCGGAGATAGCATCTGAACATTGATTAGTTTCTCTGCCCCCACGATACAGTGGCTATTTATCCAAAACGATCTATCGTCAGATCCCAGTCAGAACTTTCCTCTTCACGGAGCAACTTTAAAGCCTGAGCAGAAAGCCAGATTAATTCTCTCCCCTCGCTTCTTCCTCCCTCTGTTATTATCCCTCTAACAATCCTTTTAGGAGCTGTCACACACTTTATAGCTATTGTGTTACAGTTGTGAACACTCCACAGCTAGTCTGGAACGCGGCACATTGTATTTTCCATCAAAATGCATCTCAACTGTAAGCCAGTTAAAAAAGAAATAGGAGCTGTGATCTCAGCATCTGCTTTCTGCTTTCTGGCTCATTTGACCGAACACGATGTGCAGTAAAAGATTTATTGGTGCAATTCATACAGATTGAAGGCTTCATATTGTTTTCTGTATGCATGCACTTCTCATCAACAGTGTATAGTTTTCTATAATAGCCCATAATCATCTCTTTAGAGGCATTATGTCTCAGAAAATTAAGAAAATCAGCAAATTAAAACGTTTTCAGACGGCGACAGCTCATCTGTTGAGACAGCCAGTGAAAGGAGGCAAAGCTAACTCCTGCTGCTTCTGTCTGGGATTACAGAGTGCATTTATAGCCTGTGGTCACACACAGGGGAGCTTTTACATAATGGGATTTGAAATCCATAGTTACTTTTAGCCCTCAGGTTGCAAAGGTGGTTTGTGTTTGTGTGTGTGAGAGGCAGACAGAGGAATGCTAACGACAGCTATACGTCAGCTGTGCATCCATGTGTCAGTGTGCCGGGATGCCTTTCTTTTCTGTCAGATCTTGTGACCATATCTCTGTCTCCGTCTGTGTGTTTGTCCTGGACGGGGTTTCTGTCCTCTGGGGTGAGGCAGATGGCCTGTGGATCTCAGCCTACTGAGCTGGTTGGCAGCTCTTCTGACATTTCTCCGTGCCACGTTGACATAACTTCACAGCCAATATTTGCTGAAATAGTGTCTCCGCTCACAATCGGGCCACTTGCTCCACTTTGCAGGAAGAGATTGTACACACAAAGTGCCCTACATCTGGCCTGTGGCGGTGTCAGGAGTTTTCTGTGCACATTGTTTCCAGATTTTGTCAGTGCATTTAATGTGGATAACGAACCCCGACCGTTGGTTATAGCTACGGGCGCACTACACTACTGTCATAGGCTGCAGCGCACTCCTACACCACTTCTCCTTTGGCGCTGCCATGCACTCTTGCTGTCTGCCCTGGCTCAGGGTGAGTGAGTTGGTAATTGGATTTCTAGAATCTTCTTATTCACTCCAGTGATGCAGTGTGCAGGCGACAAAGCGCCTGCAGCCATGAGGCTTCATCCTGAGGCCCTGAGGGGAGATGGAGGTAGCCTTACACAGCCTGCAGATGAGCCTGTGGCTGAAGCTCGCTCCCACGGGAGTCTGTATGTCTGGCTGGAGTTGTGATGGAGGAGGTCTGATGACATCACATCCACCAACCTCCACCCTGTGCCCAAACAGCCCTCCTGCCATCCACTTTAAGCAATCTCATGGAGCTGGCAGCTACAGAGGAGTGAAATGAAAAGGAAAGATAGCGGGTATATCGTGTGTGAAAGAAAGTGGAGTAATGGCTTTGACCAAAACTCTGAGCTGGATCCAAACTCTCCTGTGCGGAGGAGTTCTAGGGACCGAGATGCGAAAGGATCACTGCAAAGACCTAATACAAAGTCCAAACACTTGTTCATTCGCTCTCTGTACCTGATCTTTATGTTTGTTTACCTATAAACAAATAGACAACACATGAGCACATGGAGAGAAATGACACATCCAGTCGGCTACCTGTAACATCATCCAGTACTGTCGAGGTTCAAACTATCACAAGATGCTAACTCTGCTATTACGTATGTGTTAATACTGATCATTAACATACACAGCCTCTTTATTTAGTCTTTTTTTTGGCTTTGAGATCTGCAAACCTAAAAATCAATCACAAACCTGATCAGCTGGTTAAGATCTTGTGCTTCTTTTTATTAAATGTGTATAAATTCATGTATTTATTTTTAATTCTACCATCTTCTTTGAATAGTTTCTCATATCTTGACATACTAGAAGTACTATTAAAGGTAATGAATAATGCAGGATTTGAGAAGTTTACTCTGCATTGTCTCTGAGTGGTTGAATGTGAGTCTACTGCCTGATTGTACAGTGACACCGCTTGGACAGACTGTACAGATGAGTGAAAATTAAGGGGTTGACATACAGCCAATCACACTGAGAAGACATCACCCTACATCAGACAATCATGTTGCATTGTGAACCCAGATTTTGATTAAATTCAAAGAGATTGAGTTCATAATACTCAAAAGTGTGTAATTTATTGACATTCCTTGTTAATCTTGATAAAGTTGAACTTTTTCAAGTCCTTTCTCATCATATCTGTGTTTTAAGTCCTATCACTCTTTTCTACACAAACCAACTGAGTTCATTTTACTTAACCATGTGTCATTTCTTTACATTGATTATGAATTCTGAGTAAACTGTACTTTTTAATGACTTATCTTGTAGTTATGTGTTTAAGCACAAACGACTCAATAACATCAAGTTTAGCCTGTTACCAACAGCAACGCATTGGCACCACCCATGCACCTGGCAAAGATCTAATTTGTACCAGGTGGCATTGATGTGCTCTGAACTTTGTGAGACAGAACAGAACAAAGCCAAAGAAGCTGTATTGACATTTTTGACAAGTTCTAGCAAGCAACTTGTTCAACCCACGTCTAAAGCCTTTGTTAATTACAGTTTTAATTGAAGGGGATGTATATGGAGAGGGTAAGGAGAGGAAAAAAAGGTTATGTGGGGGATAGAGAAAGCATGAGGGGGGGCTCTGGATCGGTATCTACTGTCAGTTTTGTTTCTCACCCTTATTTTGTCTCACACACGTTTTTATTTTGTCCAGAGAAACTTTTTTGTTAATGATGAGTTGCAACAATTGAGTTCCCAACTGCCAAGACGTCTTTGTTTTGTTGTTGAAAAAAGATGTTCAATTAAAGAATATTGGATCAGTGTAATGTTGCAGTTGTATGTCTTGTATATGGCACTATTGATTGAAAGATATATTTTGAGGAACTAAAAAAAGTTAAGTTTAGTCAGTTAGAATATACATTTTTTTTCAACAACAGTAGCTCAGGAGGTAGAACGGTCGTCCAATAACTGGAAGGTTGGCTGTGCGATCCCAGCCCTATCCCTAGTCTGTCTGTTGTGTCCTTGGGCAAGACACTTAACCCACCTTGATCCCAGTGTGTGTCCTCCACTGGTGTATGATTGTGAGTGTTGTGTGGTGGTGGTCAGAGGGGCCGTAGATTGACAACTACGTTTTTGTCAGTCTGCCTCAGGGCAACTGTGACTACTGAGGTAATAAACCACCACCAGGGTGTGACTGGGTTTGCGAATGAATGATGTATCCAAAGTAAAGCTCTTTCAGGGTCTCTGATAAAGTACTATATAAAACCTGATGCATTATTATTATTCTTAACTTAACAAGCTGAGTTAAATAAATGGATTGTTTAAACTACGTATCTTCAGTAACCATAACTCGGTAATAAGTACATTCAACTTAGATGTTCGATTCTGTTCCATTAGGAGCTCAACGTAGTCCACTTATTCAACTGATGCCTCATTACTTAAAAATTTTGAGGCAACCATTTTTCCTAGGGGCGAAAAGTGTCTTTTTTTTTTTTCGCTCGTGTCGAATTTTTCGGAGATTCGCAGGCGAATATCTGGACCTGCTAGACCTCATTTTCGTCTCGCTTTTTCGCTTCGCTCCACAAATTCGCTGGTGTGTAAGGACCTTTAGTCTTTACCTTCATTCTGCTGGAATTTCCACTCTTCAAAGTTCTGACTTGTTTCCTGATGTTCTGTGTGTGATGGAAAATCTCTGTGCTCTCTCTCCTCCCTCAGCCCTGGCCCTGAGACTCTCGAGTAGCGTTGGTTTCCGTTTCAGTTTGCTGATAAAACATTCACTGAGAGTTGAACTAATGCAGCATTGATATCTCGTATACCTTTACCCTTGGTGACTCTCTCCTCCTGTCAGAGCGCTGGTTCCTCTGGCTGCTTGTCTCCTTTCTACACACACAGTTACATGACAGTTGTCACTTTCAGTAACCACAGCTCCTCCACTATCTCTGCTCTCCCCTCAGGCCCAGACTGGTACCTGAACAAGGTGAAGCTGAAGATCACTGATGTCAACGACAACGTCCCAGAGTGGAATATGAAGCCCTACCCGTACCTGGCTGTAGTTTCCCCTGAGGCCCCTGCAGGAACGTTTGTCTACCAGCTGCAGGCTCAGGATGGAGATGAGGGCAGGAGTGGAGAGGTGGAGTACTTTCTGTCTGATGGTAAGCTTCCTGCACACACACAGACACACACACACACTCAGAGGCATGATGTATAGGCAGGAATCTGGATAGGTTGTGTTGTTGCTGAAACTGGTTGACAGGCCATAGCTCCACAGATATAAATACACCCCGTCCGACGCCAGTACAGTCACTCACACAGCCTGCCACAGGCGTTCACACATTCATTCATGCATTCATATACTCTTTAGGTGTCCATTAGTTTCCGCCTCTCTCTGCCTCTGTATCTCACACACACACAGACACACACACACACACACACACCCAGGGGCTTTCACACATTTGTTTATCATGCACTCTTGTCTATCTGTCTGCTTCTCTCTGTTTCATGCACACACACACAGAATCATGCAGCTTACTCACACTCACAGACCTAGGGCTGTTGGAAGTCTGCCAGCTTGGTAGACCCCCTGGTGGTGGTGGGGATAGAGGTTTGCTGGCATGTCAAAGATGGGGGATGTGCTAATCTCACCAAAGGGGCTTTACAAAACACTACAGACTTCCCTTTGACTCACATTAGTGTGTCGCACTGCTGCCTGGTGTGAGGTGAACCACATTCACCACAATGCACCCCACGGTCTGTGTGAGCATGATAAGAACTCTTGTAAGCACCGAGGTTTACCTCCAAAGCTTGAATTAAATACTAAATACCCTGCCTTCAAAGTAATCTAGACCCAATTTCAAGATTTCACATGTATTAATTTAACCCTCTTATCTGCTGATCAAGATTTAAGACCTCAAGAGGATGATTGTAGTCGGCCTTTTGATGCGCCTGGTCAGCCTGTCTGACCCCATTTTTCACCGTTTAACCGCAGTGAAAAAAGTTCATGTTTTATTTAAAAGGCGCCCAGAGGAGTTTACGCTCGCCGTGTGTTTCTTTGAGCTTTCAGACGCGTTGAATGAATTTCCTTCCTTTATAAAACATTTGTAAAGCCTGATTTAAAAAAAACCAAAAAAAACCCACCTTGTTTACACTTATGTTTGCACGCTTGCAGTCGTCTCCACTTTATCTCACACCTTCACACATTCATCTGTGAGTTATCTCAATCTGTCAACCTCAGGGTAGGTGCAACAACCAACAGCAGGATGTGAATCATGTGCAAAAAAACAGAAAAAACAAGGCCAATTCTGTGAGGCACCGTGAGGCACCGTGAGAGAGGGTACACCGTCAGTGTAGAGACTACTCCCAGAGGGCAGTTGTACTGTTAGTTTTAATGTGCAGGTTTGCAGAGTATGATCAGCAGAATATGTTGGTCATTGCAAGTAGGGATGGGAATTGATAAGATTTTATCGATATTGATTATCGATTCTGCTTTATGATTCAATTCTTTAACGATTCTCTTATCAATGCCTTTCTTCGATTAAAGAAATTAGACTATAGGTTTTCACCAGTTAACTCAAATTTCATTGAGTCTCTGATAACAGAAACAGATGTATGCCACCTGACATGCATTATGCTTATGTTAACACAGGACATATGTTAGGGTGACCATTACCACTGCTACACGGGGCAGACTTGTGTGTGCGATTTTGAGGGTTGTTTTTTTTGTTTTGTTTTTGTTTTTTCCTTTGGTTGGGTCGAGAGTTCTTATGTGCTTTTAACTCAGTTAAAGGCATATTCTGAATTCCCAAAACAGCGCATGTGTGCGTCGGGTCAGTGCAGAGCTGCAGAGTGCACTGATGCGCTGCATTGTTTTATAACCAATGGATACACATTCCAGACATTTTATGAACTCCCCCAGACAGCCCCCGAAAAGGGGACGTGTCCAAGTAAAAGCGGACGTATGGTCACTCTTCAACGCCGTGCTGAGACGGGGCAGCAGTGGCTGACAACCAGTGTTCAACAGGTGTTGTGTTGTAGATGCACCTCTGCCGCAGAATGCATTCCCTGATGGGACCGCGGTTGAAAGTATATAACAAGGCAAAATAATCCAAGTTTTCCTTAACATTGGGTGGATTCAAAAGCGTGTGCCTGAATGATTTCATTCGGGCTATGCAGATAAGATGAAAACAATAGCCCTTTGATTTGGAATATGTGCTGTCCCTAAAATATAATGTTCTCTACCTTGACAGTTTACTGTAGAGTTTATACACCCAAGTACACCTCTATATGTGCATTCTTTGGACTAGGGCTGCAACGATTAGTCGACGTAATCGATTACGTCGACACGACAAATTCATCGACACTAAAACGAAGCATCGACGCGTTGTGTTATTGTTGTTAAGAATCACATGCCGGCACCTCATGCTCATCTATCACTGCAGTGCTCTACAGGATGTGCTGGGGGCAGTAGCGCTCGCTGTTTACATCCCGCGAGCAAACACAGAAGAAGAGTGCACAGGCAGAACAAACTGAAAAAGACGCTCCAAAACTCCGACCCAAAACTTCAAAAGTTTGGGAACATTTTACGGAGAACAAACCAAAAAAACACGTCGATCAAAGCTCAGCTTTCCTACCATGGCAGCACCACGGCGATGCATGAGCACCTGAAACGCCGACACCCCGGAAATAGTTGTTTATAAATAAAGAAGATAGTGATTAATGGTGATTAATCGGACGACTAGTCGGACGACTAGTCGACACAAAAATAGTCGTTAGTTGCAGCACTACTTTGGACACATAAAACAGAACGAAAGTTTGCTGCTCCATTTTACATGTTGTCATGATCCAATCCCCGTGGTTTTTTAAAATATGAGATCATATTTCTTCTACTTCAAGAAGCTAATGAGCGTATGGGATATATTCTACGGCACACCACCTGAGGAGAGCATCGAATACATGTGACTCCTTATATTTGATGCCGTGCCCCGTTGACAAATGTTGAAGCATGTTGCTGGTGTTCCCATCTGTGCATGTTATCACTGCTCGACAAACGTTGCACTGTTGTCGTCTTTCTTAGTAAAATTAAACCATGCTTTAGCTCGTTTCTGCTGACTTTTCGTAACGTCCACCATATTGTTTCCTCTGTCTCTGTTCCTGTTCACGTAGACTGGCACTCGTGTGACCATTTTTCAAGGCACCCGGAAGAGAGGAATCGTTAAGGGAATCGTTAAGATAAAATGTAAATGATGTAGATAGATTGAACCATTTGGAACCGGTTCTCAACAAGAACCGGTTCTCGATTCCCATCCCTAATTGCAAGTGAGAGCAAACTAGGGCTTTCGGGGTGAGGAGACTTTCCCTGCAATGATTCAAGGTAGTTCAATACCAGCACAGCTCCTCTGTTTATCTGTTAATAGGCTTCAGTGTATTTTAATTGCATCAACTTAATTCTGGCACTTATCTGATTTTGCTGTTTTCATGTCTTATAGATGCTTTCACGATCGATCAGCTGTTTTTTAAAATACTTTTTACTTTTTATTATTTGAATTAATCATCAGCTTTTCCCTTTTTGTCTCCTAACATTATTTGATTCTTCCATCCTCTTGGTCTCAGTTCGTACTGTTCAGTTCTCGTGTTGTTCTGATCATGTTGTGCTTTTTTGGTTTTTATTGTTGTTCGGGTGTTCAGCTGTGAGCTTCTTTTCTGGTTGGGATTTCGGTTGTCGGCTAATCCTTGTGTTTGTCTCAGTCATTGACTTCTCTGGGTGTTGGATTATTACTTTGTTTTTGTTCTGATGTTTATTTTAGTTGTATATAAAGTACTCACTAAACCCATAATTTTAGGGTTACGATAAAGCAATTAAAAATAATGACAATAAGAGACGAGAGAATAGAAAAAAGAATAACAATGACTAGAACAAAAAATTATTACAAAAGATCAAAAAAATAAAAGCAAAAGAATAATAAAAGAATTATTTATTTATTCATTTTGAATTTTCATCACAGAAGTTACTTTTCAACTCCTTTGTCAATTGTTCTGGTACATCACTTTGATTCTTCATCAGTACTTTGTGGTGCCATAACTAATAGTCCAATGATACACCTGAGGTTGCCATAACCATAGTCAAACATTCACATGTAAATGGTTGAACAGCTGATTGTTACACCAGATTGTATCAGGTGACAGCCTAACCTTTAACCCTCCACCACCTAGCTGGCTAATATCAAATGGTCATTCTACTTAAACAGATCCAGACTGTTTACTCTTTCTGCTTATGCTGAAAAAAAAGCTTTCAACTTGCCTCCACATCAGCTCCTCTTTTTATGCTGTGCCTGATTTTATCAGTGTCTTATGGATGGTCACTGTTTCCTCTTCTGTTTTTCTTCCTCTGGGGTCTTTGCTGCTGCTCTCCCTGCCTTTTCTTTTAAATGATAAACATGAAGTTGAGGAAAAGGGTGCTCCCATTCAGAACAGAGCTGTACCATCGAACATAATTGAATATGTGAAATTAATTAACTCTCCTTTGACATTAGTAGTCCTGACTGAAATTCATTTTTTCCCTTTCATACCAAAGACCTTTACTGATCTCCAGAAGAAAAACAGATGAAAAGCAAACCACTAAGACTGAAAAGAGTCAAAGACAAACTTAATGAAAAAGTAACAGCAAAAGCAGCACTAAAATTTTAGTTACCTTGAAGTTTGAACGAAGCTTCTTGATGTTGCACATGCCTTATTGTGCCAGCTTTTACACAACTCTAACCATAGCCACAATGAAACTGCATGAACACATCTGTAAACTGTAAAGTTTCTATAGTGATGATGAGTCAGAGGGACAACAAAAGCACCCGGTATATGTCTGTACTACACGGTCCAATAATAGCTTCCTCAAGGTAAACTAGAGTAACAGACTGAAGGTAAACACTGAGAGGATGCTGAAATCTGTTTTGGCCAGAGTCCCAAAGAGCTGAGTGCTTCAATAAAACCCACCACACACCCCAAACAAAGTATTCATGCATTAAAAATTCATAAGATTCATAAATACAGGAATTACAAGTGCTCTCAAATAGATGGATACAAATAGTTGATTAAAAAAAGATGTGAATAATTTTAAAGAGTTATAGTTCCTGTAGGAAATGCAGAGTTTAGGTCTGAGAACAGCAAACAACTAAAGAATCAGCACACCATAATTTTGTTTTTGGGAAATGACATGTTAAATGACAAAACTTAACTATGTCTATTTACTCAGGATTTAATGTAGACTAGACGGATGTAAGACTGCATTAAGTCTTAATCACAGGGATGAGACTGGAGTTGAATATAAAAGCAGTTTTGGTTTAAAAAGTTTAAAAGTATATGTGCTGTATAAATGTTTTCTTTCTGACAAGAGTAAAATATAATTTAAAAAAATGTGCCCCTGGCATAGCTTCCAAGCATCCTGTTTTGGCTGGGAAACTATCATATTTTACCCCACTCTTCCGCCATCTTCCTGTATTAGTATTCTGGTATATTAGTAATCTCCCGTGCTGTATATACACTGAGTACACACCAACTAGTAGTTGCCCATTGTTATCTGCGAGACACCAGTTTCTCTCCGGACTGATCCAGGGGGCTTTGGAAAATTTACCTGATTTCCTAATCCAAAAATTGACAGGTATGACAAAGAAATGCCCTCTGAATGCCCGTCCACTGTATTGTACTTCAAAAAGTTCCCACTGGATGCTCTCCAAGTGAATAAAACAAAAAAGATCCCCCTGGGTGCCCTCTGAGTATATGAACAACAAAAGTTTCTCCTGGGTGCTCTCCAAGTGTATAAAACAACGAAGTGCACTCTGGATGCTTACCCAGTACATTTAACATTGAACATGTTACCTCTGGATGCCCTTAAATATGACCCAAACAGTACCCTCTGAATGCCCTCAAAGCCCCCAGAATGACCTCCTCATGTATTAACACCACTTTGTGTGTGTCAGGGATTTGAAAAGCTATCACACATTTGTACCTGGAGGCTACTTAATGTCCAGGGTTGCCAAAATAAATATTTTACTAGTCCACTATTCTTTTGGCAGGCACAGTCAGTTCTGTTGTGTAACTACCAGGAGAGACAGAGAAGGGAAGAGCAACAAAACAGTCTTCATAATGCCTCAGAGGCAGATCTCCATCACTCACAATGTGCACAATGCCTTAGTGCTTCTGGCATACAGGAAGTGGCCTTATTTTTTTAACCCCTGTCCCTCCAACAGCCTGAGTACACCACTGCGGTCCATTATGCTGAGATATCAAAAGTTGTTTGTTCCATCTGTTCCTGTTGTTATGAAACTCCACTGTCACTGTGTCTTGTGTATGATACAGCTGTCCCACTGAGCGTTTTTTGATCTAAAAGAGGTCTAATAGATGTCTAAATGTAGCCTAGACAACTGGTTTTAAAATCTGACTACCACAGGTCTAAAAATGAAAGTTCTTTAGACATTTAAATTTAGACCAAGTTTAGACCAAGTCTAAATCTGGGCTATATCTATACTACACAGTATATTGCTCAATAGCTATCATAATTATTTTGGTTAAGTACTTGGAGATCAGTTATGCAACCCACAGTGGCTTTTTGAAATAAATGGTTATTGAATAATGGGTTAAAGTGCAACGTCTAAATTCCATTTAAAAATATACAGAAACTAGACGATTTAGATAAGGGCTAAAAAAAACTAGACGTCTAACAGCCGTCTATTGCTCAGTGGGGTATGTCTGCATAATACTCTCTACCTGCCCTGTCTTGGTGCACAAGGTTTTCATCCTCTTTTTCTTGTGTCTGTGACCTGGTGTCTGGTATCGAAATATTGATTGGAAACAGATCCATATTTATTCTATCAATGTTATGTAGACATTGCATTATTTATTTATTGTGGATGTCTGAAGTTGAAATAGAGTCCATGTGAGGATGAGCCCTCCACACACAGACTGTGTTTTGTATGTTTTTTTGTTTTTTTGACTCTTGTCCCTACAGGGCTACCATACACTGCCATACAGTGGTTGTTGTTGTTGATGATGTAATCCGGCTGTTAATGCAATAAAATTTATGCCATGGTTAGAGTTTCCAATTGAAACTGGAACAAACAATACAGAGATGGTCTGTGCTGCAGTGCACTACAAAACTGAAACTGTTCTAAAATGGATGGTTGTGGGTGGTCAATGTGAGTGCATTGTGAAGTTGTTTCTATATTTTTATATTCCTTATCAGAAATATGAAATTGCCTCAACCAATAATCCAATGCTGGCCTGTATTTACTCAAAAAGCCCATGATCATGGCCATTATAAGGGTCTTGCCTGCAGATTACGTACTGGGATTTATTTGAGGATATACTGAAACGTGCTTCTTGCGCATCTTATTTGATGTTTTATTCTTGAACTTTCTTGAATCTGTTGTAAAGGATTTATATCAGCTATTCATCAGTTTTGTTAACTCCTGTCACTTTTCTGTCCACACTGGTAATCAGTAAGTGGAAAGTTATCATGTAAGACATTTAAAATAGTTTCACCCCAACCATGGTTTAATGTTGTAATCTCACTGATTTTAAGAACTGATTTGAAAGAGAGACCACAGAGAGACCAAAAGAAATAGGTCTCAGCACAGAAATAGAAGTGAGTCTGTTTCTTTGATTGCACACTTAGAGTAGCTTATTCACATTTGTTTTCAGTGTGGTTGAACTGAAACAAACCCAGAAAATGTTCATTATTTATAGACTCAGCTGAGACGATGATATAAGGCGCCTTTTGAGTTCATGTCAGTTCATAGGAGCAGACTGTTCAGTCTAGGGTTTAAAGGCACAGCCTGTCCCACTGTAGTTCACGAAGTGTTGTTTTAAATTAGTAAAGAGACGTGATGTTCAGAGACACTTTTAAAGGACACGTTCATTAAATAGATAATAGCTTTCAGACTTCTGATGGCCAGTGAAATTTTCTGACTGTGCACAGTGTGAGTTAGATATTTATACGTTCAAATAAAAGCAGCATTCAGAGCATCAGGTTGCTTTGAGGTAAAAGTAGCAGCAGGTAAGTGAAAGCTTTCTCCATTCGGGGTTTAACATCGCTGTGATTTCCCCTGATCTCAAGGGAAAAATCACCAATGTCAAGCTTAATTTTCCTTAGGAAACTTCAAACTAAATCTTTTATATTCATGTAGTCTACTTCTTGGGCTGAAAAACAACAATTTTAAAATCGTTTTGTGTATTTGTGGTCAGGAGATGTTAAGTTAAAACATTTTCTGTCTCTTCAGCACTCAGTTCAAGTTTGAGGGCATGAATCAGCTCTTCCTTTTCTAAGAAGTTTTTTTCTTTTTTTTAATCTTATGAAACATTTTCAAAATTTGCTTTTTCAAAGAGCTTTACTGGAAAAGAAGTCTTTTTATCTATTTATAAGTCTGTCAAACCTTTAGGATAAAACTGTATAGTGTTATCTGAAACACTGGGTGTAGATGTGCAGAGAAAAAACTCCACAGATTACTCCAAATGCTGTGATTGGGTAATTTTGATTTCTATCTTTCCTCTAGCTTTTACAGCTAAAACTCTGAGGTTTCTGTTATACAACCAGCACAAAACAAAAATATTAGTATCTGCCTCTGGTTATTGGTGTTGGACTCGCCTGTAGAATATGCTAGCTTGCTCTATCACAATCTGAATCCCTGTGTAGGCTTCACTATAAGCCAGCTTCCGTGGTGTTGAGTGGATTTACAGAATCACTGGTCACAGCTTCAGTGCACAACACCGGCCTCTTTTGGAAAATCTGTCATACCCTCGCATAAAACACAGGTACAGAGCCCCCTGATGCAAAGTCAAGACCGGAACAAATAGCCTGCATTAGCACCGGTTGCAGTATTCTCTCAATGAAGTGTAGCCAAGTCAGGTGCAAAGGTGGCGCGTTGTTTTCATTGACTGTATATATTGTGGACGACTTTGCTCTACCTTCTGCCCGTATGTGGCCCGTATTTGAAACCAAAAAGCTCTCAGTAATTCAGCCTCTTTCCTCCACTTCCTGTAACCAACATTGCACAGTAGCATTTTACGCACTCCGCCACTTGCGCAGAAAGTGGCTGCACCCCAGACCAATGATAACCTCTTTAATTCATGCAAAAGCAAACACACAATTTGAGGGGAATATTTTTGGCAATTCTTGGTCATAACTATCAGCATCATACCCACAGATATACCCACAGCATCATGCACACAGTACAAAACGCAGCTAGGTGATCTAGCATCAAAAATAGGTCGACTCAGATTTACAGTTCACCTTTCTTAATAGTAATTGATCCTGTTTGATCTTGTCGACATGTTAAGAGTTAAAGATATAATGAAGTTATGCTGCTGTGGTTAAATGGACATGTTTGTTATTTGGAAAAGTCTGATATTTTCAGCTGTGCAGAGAGACTGTCTGTATCCATGCGTCCACAATTTAACCAGTAACCTCTGGGTGTTTCCTGCACTTGAAGGGTCATAATGGAAAGAGAAAGGCCCAGTCTATGTGGGTTAGAGTTAGAGGGAGGAAGGCTCTGCTAAAAGCAGCACAGATACCTGCAGCTGCAGCTGACTCTTAAAGGGGAGGCGAGCAGACAGAAAGATTGGTTAAATTCAGGCTTTGCCAGAAACACGCCTTTGGATAATACAAGGAATTAATCCAAAATCTTTGCATCCCTATTTCCCAGACTGTTCATCCCTAACTAGCAAAAATGCCCAGACATCTGACTCACTTTGTAGCGTGTGCATTAAACATGAGTGCAGGAATCCATGTACAGACATTTTTTTCATCCATATCTATCAGACAGTCCTTTTTTTAAAAGCCACAGGAAACCGGAGTAAGGAAAGGGAGGGCAGCGTGGAGAGGAGACGTCTAATTAATATGATGTCTGTGAGTGACAGAGAGGGTGACTTTTTATTTTCTTTTAGGACATTTTTTAGCCCAGATACCAAACTTTTACTGCAGGAAATTATCAGCAAACATTTACCACAGCCTTTTTTTCAGTGGGTCAAAGTAATGAATGTGTGCACTTAGCCTTTTCCGGCTTTAGCTGCTGTCTTGTCTCAAAGTAAAGCTGCTGGTGATAACATATTGTGTTTGCTTCACGTCTGTGCATCAGTTTGGTTATGGATATGTCAAACTTCAACAAAGAGGACTCTGGTGAACTCAGAGAAACTTTCTGGAAAAACACAACCTTTCCTTTATTTATCTGAGAATCACTGAACGGCCTTGAAACGAAAAGTCCTTTTTCATTTGACCTCAAAGTTTGTGCTGAAAATGATTACAGAAATTACAGGATAAATTGCATCCTTATAAACACTCTTCAGAGTCTGTGTTTGTTTTTCTTAAATACCTCTTGAAGATGCAAATGTTCCTTCAGGGAGTTTGATTGTTTGACTTCCAGCACCTGTGGAAATTATTTTCAAACTTTGTCTCGTTAGCTTCTGTGGAGCAAATGAAGCTCACTGTTGACCAAGGCTGAAATTTCCATTAAAACTGCACCGCTGTCAGTGGTAATAACATCGAGGAGAGCTGATCTTCAGGAACATGGAGCCCAGTGTTGAGACATTTATTCTCCCCGGTGTCTTCTATTGTGGCCTGGATTGTACCTAATTTGTACATCGCCCTGGACAAAAGAGACTGCCAAATGGATTCATGTAAATGGAAATGCAAATTCAGCTTAAAGTCACTCTTGAATGTCTGCCATGCTGCCTGCATACAAAAAAGCAATTAAAGAGTCATTTTAATAAAGCTGCTTTATGTATCTTAATCCGTGTATCATGATAAGACTGCGTCTACCATGCATGGCTTCAATACAAGTGAAAAACGTTTGGGTGTTGTCCAAGCATAACGAAGAAGACGGCTTCATTTAAATGGGAATATTTTTCACGTCAGCCTTAATAGATAAATGAATTGCACAGAAACATTACATTTTAATAGCCTTTTAGACATGAATCATAAAAATAAACACGTTGCTCTGCACTGAGCAGACCCAGGAAGAGAAAATCACCTGTCTCATGGAGTAATTTGGGCAGCATTAGTATTCCAGCCAGCGGAGTTTGGCTTGGATTGGTTTGGACCTGCTTCTATGAAAATAATATAATTGTATTTCCTCGCAGGTGGTGACGGATGTTTTGCAGTGGACAAGAAGACGGGCCAGGTGGTGACCACAGGGCTGCTGCTGCAGAGGGACAGAGAGTACTTGTTAAGCGTGGTAGCTCTGGACGGACCCGGCAGCCGAAGCGCCCCCGCCATGCTCTCTGTGGTGGCCGGAGCCAGAGCGCCGCAGTTTACTAACAGCAGCTATGCCATTTCCATCCCAGAGAACACGCCGGAGGGACAGCCGTGAGTCAAACTCATGCGTTTGCATTCACACAGATGAAGGGAAGGGTAAAAGCTGTGCGATACATAATAATGCAACACCACAGGCTGCCATGCTGGGATATCTCTTCAAAACATTGAAACCAACACAATGACATGACAATACATTTAAATAGTTTAGTCAATAGTTAATAATGATAATATGGATAATAATAAAAAAAGTTGAGAGTTGAGTTGGGGCTGAGGCATGTTTACCACCTTGTTTAATTGGCTCTTCTTTCATGAAACTCTGGTACAAAACAGTTTAGGGTCTGCTGTATTTTCTCTTTGTGTCATAATATGGCAAACATCTTTGTAGCGGGACAAGTCAGGACTGCAGGCAGACCAGTTTCTCAGCAGGACTCTTCTACTACAGAGCCATGCTGTTGTAATCCCTGTTCTCAGAATGTGGTTTGTCATTGTCTTGCTAAAATATGAAGGTCTATCCCGAAAAAGTCTTTGTCTGGATGGCAGCAGATGTTGCTCCTAAACCTGTGTTCACTGAGAGTGGTTTTTAGAAGTGCTTTTGAGCCCCTGCAGTGATTTCCACTCCAGAGTCCTGTCTGTTTTTTTAATGCAGTGCTGCCTGAGGGTCTGAAGATCAGGACCATCCAGTCTTGGTTTTGGTCCTTGTCCCTTTAGTACAGAGATTTCTTAGATTCTCTGAATCTTTTAATGATATTATGTTCTGTAGATGATGAAATCCACTGATTCTTTCACATTTGACACTCAGGAACATCATTTTGAAATTGTTGAACTATTAGCTCACACAGTCTCTCACAGAGTGGTGAACCTCTTTCCATCTTTCCTCCTCAGAGACTCAGCCTCTCTAAATGTCCTTCTTATATTCCTAACCTGTTTCTTTTCGTGTTTCACTGCTTTTCCTTTTACTACTCTTGCTTTTATGTCATTTTTATGACGAATGGGGTTTCAGTGTTTCGCAAATGATCTTATTTTGTCTCTATTTTAAATATTCACAGTTTTCCAACTTTGTGTTATACAGAGATGTATCTAAACTAAACATTTTGTTGTATTTCCATCTTTCCTTGACTGTATTTGGCCCTTTCAGTAAGAATTACAGTCATGAAATCTATCTGAAGTCTTCTCTCACAGTGAAAACGTTGCTGTTGGGCTTTTATTCAAACACGGTTGATTCCCACGAGACCATCACCAAACACTATCTGTCAGACTCTTTAATGTTGCTGCAATAGGTCTGTCTGATACCAAGAAAAGAGGCATAGAGGGGACAAAATATGAATAATATTGTCAGCTTATCTCATATCTGTAAATAGCCAAACACTGGAATGAATTCGTGATGACAGGAGATTTAATATCCTGCATTTGTAACAATTATCACAAAAATAATAAATAAACTCTCTGCACAAACAAGTCTTTAAATAACCACAGCATACACACTTGTCTCAGGTGTCAGTTTGTAAACACACCTGTAAAGACCAATGATGATGATGAATATTCATACTGATGCAGTGAAGCATGAACTGAGTTATTATCATATGGCATTAGGGAAAAACAAATTCCCTTAACCATAAAAACAAACACTGATATCTGCATTACAGTGTGACATTATTACATTGTACTGACAAGCACTGATTGACTGCCTTCATAGCACCAAGTCAATGAGCTGTACACTTATTGATTTCATTACAGGGCGGTGCTGATGCAGTAGAAGAGGATTCGATTTTAAACCAACATGTGTGCGATAAAAATCAAAAGGAGGGTTTTTTTTTGTAATAATTTATTTATTTCATCTTTCTTTTGCAGCTTCCTGGTTGTGTCTGCAATTTCCTTCCAGAGGCAGCCAATCAGCTACAGCCTCCTGATCAATCCCAGCAGCCTTTTCAGCATCCGGCAGGAAACAGGGGAGATCAGCCTGACCAGGACGTTGGATTACGAGAGCGACCAGCGGCGGTACCTGCTGATGGTGCGAGCCAACGAGGAGGCCGGCAGCCTCAGTACGGCCACAGAGGTCAGTCTGAGTATAGAATCTCATCCTGAATTTTGATCAATCTGAATAAATACACTTTTAAATTAGATTTGCTAATATTTACTTATGATATAAATGCTAATAATGCCTTGGCCACCCCTGCCTATGTCAGGGCTACAGTTGCGCCACCCCATTCTGAAGGTCTGGACACAGTCCTGCAGAGCAGCACAGAGGGAACAGAAGGACCTGATTGCTGATATGGGGTCAAGTTTGTTCAACAAAAGCTGCAGGCAAAGACTTTTCTACTGTTTTCTAAAGGCTGAGAGAAAACTTAGCTGAACTTCGACATTTATCCCAGAGTGACTCCTGTAGCGGCTAGAGAAGGACTGGCGGTCAGTCGGGCGTCTCACACACAGTGACAGACAGGGAGTACTCTGCTGCTCAATCTGTCTTTGAACATGTAAACAAACATAGAGACAGCAATGAAAATTAAATAAGCGGTCTCTATTTACTGCTCCTTCTCAGTGCAGCAGGCTGACTGACGCACTGTCTCTGTGCACAGTTTTGGTGATAGTGACGGTGGCTATGCTAGCTCTTTCGCCACCAGTAGCTAAGGGCCAAGAGCGGTGCGATGTGACGCCATCCTTTGAAGGCCGCAGACCCTGGATTAACACAAAACTCTCCACTTTTAAACAAAAGCCCAAGGCAGACTTTTCAAAAATCCAGTTAGTAGAGCCGTCGGAGGAATCAATTCAGCCTTGATTGGGGCATAATTAAGCATGAGGCTGGTTTTACTGACAGATGGTGAAAGTAGCTGTTTGCTAGGCGGTGAGGCTGTGGATGAAAGCAGTCAAATGTCACTTCCCACTCACAAAGTCCATCATGCCTCATTCAGGTGAAAGCTGTGCATCTAAATCAATGGATGGAAATGGGAATTTTAGGGTTTTTGCCAACTCAATAGCCTAAAATAAGAAAAGCAGTATTGTTCAAAGACTATTACGAGTCCAAGTTTGATGGCCGGTAAGACAAACTCACAAATCCCAACTTTTTCTCGTTAACGATATAACATCAGAAAAAAGTTCAAATGTCAAGACGTCCGCTCTGTCTTCCTCCATTAATGCGGACAAATGTTCGATGGATGCAGGTGGATAGGTGATGCTATAGACTGATCCCAGATCATTCATGAGTGTATTGATTTGTATTATCTGAGCCACTTCATCACTTTTAGCTTAATTTCCCTGATTTCCCTGATATCTGGCTCCATACAGGGCTATACTGCACTGGGAAATAGCTCAGCTTCAAGCCATTCACAGTGCTTTTTAACAGCAGGAGCTCTGCCTCTGTCACCAAAGCCAAGGAGGGTTAATCACAGCGATTACTGACTCGAATCTCACATTTCTCATTCACAAAATGAGTACTACACCAAAGGGACCCACTACAGAATGACTATGAAATGTTTGCTTGTCCCAGAGTGAGACTAAAACAACAGCTTTATTATCTCTCGTGTCCTATCATGACTTTTACTTTTTGTTTTGTCATTGATCACTGATCAACAAAAGTCTTGATTTACATGTTTGTCTTACTGGCTGTTAGGTTTAGGTTATCTATAGCCACTAATTATTATTATTTTTCTTATAGTAAGCTACTGTACCGCCAAAGACCCCAGAGTTTTGCTGTCAGTCAATTCAGATTGACTGCAAAAAGGGGGCGGGGCCGCAACTTTAGGTCAAAGTACCCGGATGGATAGCTTTTGTTTACAGCCTTACTCCACCTTTCTGCCTGTTTTTTGTGCTACATGTAAAGTGCTTTACAAATGAAGTCTGACTGATTGTTTTTTGGACCTGTCTGAGGTTCGTAGGGGTCTGCATTTCCAAACTGGTGAGCGCCATCGTTGGGCTTCTGAAACCAGTGGGTGACGTCAGCCCATGTTCATGTTTTACTCAGGCTTTGCATAGGGTGACCATATTCTGAATCCCCAAAAAGAGGACCTTACCATGTGGGGGGGAGTTGTGCACGTGCAAAATTTTGGGGTTTTTTTTGGGCCGGGGAGTGTTTTTTACGCGCTTCTAATTCAGTTAAATGCATATTCTGAATTACCAAACAGACACTCAACCGGGCCTTGTGGAGATACTGAAAAATACTCACACAAAGTTGCATTTATAAACAATATATTCATTTATCTAAAGCGTTTCTCCTCAACAAAATTATCAGTCACATACAAAGATTTCTCCCTTTTCTTTCGCTCACCCAGACATTACTTGCGTACCTCTCCTTAGTGGCTTTGCTTAGAACTGAGCGGAGGAGCAGAGCAGCTGAGAGCACTGATGCGCTGCACTGTTTTATAATAATGAATGAATACACATTCCAGGGTGCGACGTCTCAGAGTGTGTTTCCACATGAAACTACAGAACGTGTATGGTAAATACAATGATCTGTGATGCGAAGGTATAGTACACGCTACACAAACTCAAAACTATTGAAGCCTGTTTCTGCCAGTTAAAATAACAGGCTTCCATACAAAACCCCGGACATGTCGAGGTAAAAGAGGACGTATGGTCACCCTACTTTGGATGTAAACATAAGTCAGAGCAGAGTCCGGGTTAACTGAGCCCAAAGCTGAGACTCTGCGTGTTGTTTTATCATCACGGCTGACACACAAACTGTTCCTGGAAGAGGAGGGGAATAAATATCTCTGCTGTGTTACTGAGAAACGCAGCGTTTTCTCTCTCCCAGAGCTCTAAGTCTGACCAGTTTTCACCTTCCTGTTCTGACTCATTTTCAGTGACGTGGCTGTTTTTTTTTTGTTTTTTTTTCCAGCAATGATCTGATCTCACAGCTGACCCATTGACCCCGTACTTCTCGGCTATAACTGCAGAGCAGAAGCAGCAGAGTTTGTTGCTGTCTACATGGCTGAATGAGATGTTAACAAGTGGACCCGGAGCCAGAGTCATTTTTTTCTCTGCAGTTTAGTTCAGTGTCTCAGGAAGAGCTTTTTCGCTGACAGGGTGAATTAGAGATGGGAAAAACACTGAGCTCACTTTGAGGAACAGGAACTCAAAATCCAAGAGCTTCATTCACAACAGAAAATTATTAATGAATTCACGGTGCTTAAATTATTAACCGAATACTTGGTTACCCAATTATCATGTCAGGCTCCCCCTCTGTAACACAGATTTACAAGCCGAGATCTCCCTCCGCTCAGCTGCATGCTGTGGAGTTGGAGATAAAGCCTGGGAAAACCTATCTGTGCTATTTCAGGACTATTACTCAGCTGTCACTTCACACTTTACACACAGCGGTGACAGGGAGCTCGTAGGGCGCGGGCCGGCTAAGGGCCTTTGTCGAAAAACACACACATGCTCAGACGTTTCTATTTTGGACTCTGAGAAATCATGAAGTGGAAGATAATAAATGTGTTGAACCGGCAACTCGAGAAACTAAAAAATGCAATTTAGATTAAACTTTTGGTTCCTGAGCAGAGGAATTCATACGGCTGTCTCCTGGATTTGAAGGTTATTAAAGAGAAGCTAATTCTGCATTTTTTCTTATTCCTCCTGTTGTCTGCCCCCCTTCCTCTTCTATTTCTCCCCCTCTCCCACTCTCTGGTCCATTACTCTGGCCCTAATAAGGTTCAGGTGTTGATAACGGACGAGAATGATTGTGTCCCGGAGTTCCTCCAATCCATCTACAGCGTGGACGGCGTCCCCGAGACCGTAACCACAGCAACGTCGCTGCTGCAGGGTGAGGCTCCTCTGAACCCGCGTTTCTCACCCATCTGTTTCTTTCTGAAGTGAAAAGTGCAGCTATTCAAAGAGACTCTACTTTGCAGAGAAAACAACAGATGCACTGTGCAGATCAGACCTCCAGTCATTGTAATGTTGCCATTGTTGCATGCATCAGGACACTAATAGATCCTTCAGAGCTGAGATCATGCTCCAATTACACTCCTCTGAAGTAGCTGCTGCAGAGTAGCCATGCGATTGTTTTGATTTATTGTTTTAATGTACGAGTTCTTGTGTGACACTTTATCTTTTTCCTTATAATTCATAATCAGGAGACCCTGCAGTGGTCTTTTCTCTTCAGATTATACTCCAGGGTTTGTTTTAAACTTCTTTGTAAACTGTTTCTGCGTGTGAATATTTTCCCTCCCGCACTGGAACCTCTGCTTGTTCATTTGTTGAAAAAATGACACTTCCAATTGCGATCATCAGATGGAAAAGTACCAGTCGGATTTGAGAATGTCACACAGTCTAATATTGAACAGGTTTTCTTGGAAGAAGCAAATTCTCACCTTTCACCTTCCACTGTTAAAGTTCTTATTAAATGTTTCACTACCCGTGGGCCGCCTTTCCACCGTGGCTGACGTTTCATCGAACAATTCGTGGGAATCTCAAGCTAGGGGATAGTTTCTTGCAGATTCAGGGTGAGAAAAATGGAGCAAATTTAATCTGAAAACATTCGAACACACAGCCTGGAGCGGTAGAAATTGTTGGCACAGCAGAACCGGCAGTAGGAGAAAGCAGCACCCGATATAAACCAGAGCATCAACAAGAAAAAATGAAACAACCGGTACGGAAGAAGGGACTCAGCAGTGGAGAGATCCAAGGTATTGAAGGCAGAGATGGGGAGTCTTCAGAAGAAGCTCACAGAGGGAAAGTTAGATCTTGATGCTATGAATAGACTCAGGCTCACATTAGAAAGCTAGAATGCTCCAACAATTCAGATCAAGGGGGCAAAAATTCAGTAAAAAGGGGAAGAAACCTCAGTCTCTATAACTCATAAATGGATTGAGTTTTGAGGCACTGAGGGAGTTAAATTTGAAGCATGTGCCCTAAATACTTTCCCCTGATGTGATTTAGCATTTATGATCTTTCTAAGGTTTAGTCTGGATGCTTTTATACTGGCCTTGTATGTGTGAAACAATTAAGCCCTGAAACCTGCTAGCCACCATCTGCCAACCTGAGGATGTCACTAAGACTCACACACAGAAGTTGCCAATTAAATTACAGGACCGCTGTGTCTTCAACATGGTGCGCTACAGCTTTACAACCTATTAGGCAGCTACAGGTGGAGGTAGGAGAGCAGGGAGAGGAGCAGAAGGAGGCGAGAGGAGAGCAGGGAGAGGAGCAAGAAGAGGCAGAAGGAGAGAGGAGAGCAGAGAGAGGAGCAGGAGGAGGAGAGGGGAGAGCAGGGAGAGGAGCAAGAGGAGGCAGGAGGAGAGCAGGGAGAGGAGCAGAAGGAGACAGTAAGAGGATAGAGGAGAGCAGAGAGAGGAGCAGGAGGAGAGAGGAGAGCAGGGAGAGGAGCAGGAGGAGGCAAGAAGGAGAGAGAGGAGAGCAGGGAGAGGAGGCAGGAGGAGAGCAGGGAGAGGAGCAGAAGGAGACAGTAAGAGGAGAGAGGAGAGCAGAGAGAGGAGCAGGAGGAGGCAACAGGAGAGGGGTGAGTAGGGAGAGGAGCACACACAGAGAGGAGAGCAGGGAGACACGTGCAAACTTGATAGCGTGAGCAAAGCTGATCTACTAACCAGGTGCACCGAGGATTGTGTCTGTCAAATGAGCAAAACAGCTTTAAAGCAAAGAAAATGGGACATTTATTTACAAGGAAAGAGGAGTAAAGGGCTGACTCTATGATTATCTGACCTGTAAGCTAAGCCTAGACAACAAGCCCTCAGAAATAAGAAAGATAAAACAGTTTCTGCTCTTTAAAAATAACACTTTTTAATTTTAATTTTTACCAGAAATGGACTTGTTTGAAGTCTGAAGGCTGAAATAATGTTCAATATTCATTTATAAAATGCTGAAAAATAAATGCCAAGTATCATTATTCATACATAAAACAATCTGTAACATTTTTTTTGCCTTTCACACTGGAGCTCATCCCTGGTTCGTACCCCTCTTATACACCTGGTAGACCTCCAATTGTCACCATTGATGACATCTTATGTTACAGATGACAAACAGGGAAATGATTTTTGTGAATTCAAAGTTTATCAGAGATAGAAATTAAATATAATACTGCATGAAAAATTTAACTCCCCACCCTGACAGTGAGGTAAAAATGTTCGTCTTGAGAGAGTGGTGAAACAAGCCCAACGGTGAAGAGAGTGTCAGTGCTGCTGTTTTATACAGAGAAAATAAACTCATCAAAAAATATGCAATAGCAAAAGTGTAATGAGCTTCAGGGGCTGTGTGAGAAACTACGAGTTGAAGTGAAATCCAACAAACTTACACTTAAATTAACGGTGCAATCAAGAGTGTCCATATTTGCAGCTGTAGTCTCGGAAAGAAATCTCATCACACATTAAAAACAAATCCATATTTTTTTCTGTGTAATTACCTCAAAATAAAAATAAAGAAAAAATCATTTCCAAACAGCGTCTACAGAGAAGACGGTTATTCATTTCTTTTGTTTGTTTGTTGCTCTTGAGGCTTCTTTTTACAGAGACAGTCATTATTCCTCAGAGGCCCCGTGCAGTGTGTGTGCTGTTAATCGTAGCTGTCACAGCTCATGATCTATTATATGTTTAGCAAGGCCATAAAAAGATAATGATGTACACAGTTGTCACCGTATTCATCAGCTGATGGCGTCTCGCTCGCTCATTAAACTGTAAATTGATGGTCCTGGTGTGATGTTTTCCTTCCTGCAGTTTTGGCCACAGACTGTGACTCTGGGTTAAACGCCGAGCTCACCTACTACACCCTCAGCCCCGACTTCACCATCTCCCCCCACGGGACGGTTTTCCCTGCAGGCAGGCTGGACTACGAGAGGCCCAACCATCTGTATGAGTTTGTGGTGATGGTGACAGACGGCGGGGAAGAGCCCCACTCCGGCACTGCCACGGTCCGTGTGAGGATGGCAAACATCAACGACGAGGCCCCCGAGTTCTCCCAGCCTGTGTGAGCAGATTTTTACTGACTTCTTCTAAAACCCTCTCAGCAGTTTCCTGGTTATTCTCTTTAAAGTAAATTCAATTAAACTGTTCAATTTATTTTGTTAGACAGCAAAAATGCAGTTTCACAAAGAGCCTTAAAAGAACAAGACACTGATATACTGCACAGATTTTACAGCTTTTTCTTTTTGTCAACTCTTTTCCCCATGCGCTTTTAAAAGCACAGTGTGATTACTCTGCAAAGCTTAGAGGATCATTGAAGATGAGATGATAGAACCAGATACATTAGTATGAATAAGAATTTAAAATCATGATTTAAATCAAAATGACACTTAACTTAAACCTTTGGGGCAGGACAGGAGGAGAATAAAAAGGACAGAAGGGGGTCAGTACAGAGGGATTTGTATTGTTAAAGGTTTTGATGGTAAAAATCTAATAAATGGAGGATCAAACTTATCATCATCACTGGAACACGAATCTGAGTGAATCAGGGTTTACTTTTACTGACAAAGTGAGATGAGATCAGGATAGGAGACAGCAGAAACCAAGGTCAGTGCTACCTAAATCCTCATGACAAATTTAAGTTTGATGTTGTCAGTTTTTTGCTGGACAGCTGAGAGAAGGTTTATTCTTGTAGAGTTATACGAGAAAAATGAAGCTGAATGATCTCAGGTAGAGCTGCTTTCAGGGATCCTGTTTCCTCAGAATGATCAGTCAACTATGAGGAGATGTCCTGACAACAATTCATCCCTTGAAATGGTTGAATTACTCGTATCTCTTATAGGCCAAGCCAGCTTTATCAAGGGAATCTCTTTTGGTCCTCAATGGCCACCGTTGCTTTAGTTGTTTGGGGGCCGGCTAGTTGCATAGCCAGCCTCACAACCAATCAGCATGAGGAAGCAGGGTCCACCTCACAACCAATCGCGGAGAACGGCTTCGTTTACAGTCAGAATGAGCTCAAATTTTAAGAATGTTGACTACACAGAGATAAGAGAACACAGCGATCAATAACCAATAGCTATTGACTGATATTAAAAGCTTTTTTGTACCACAAAAAAGATTCTTCTATAACAGAGTCCTGCCTACCCCACCTTTAACGGCAATATATCATTTTTGTTTCCGTGTTGACAAGACCTAACCTACTGGAGCTTTAAAGCTCCTCATTGTCCTCCGGCAGCCTCTGAATTTCCCTTTGAGAATCACCATAATAATCCTGAAAAGAAATGACAGGATGAATGACAGGTTGGGGGCTTATACAACAAATAAGGGGGAAAAAATGGATTGAAAATCCAAAAGAGAGGAATGACTCATTCGATTTACCTTCTCTGTGGTGATTTTTTCTATTGTTCGGAAAAGCTCAGAGCAGTCATTAGAGGAGAGAACTGCAATCATTATGACTTGTACCTTCAGCCACAGTGATCTTCTTGTGCATCTCTGTATCTTGCTGTGTGAGGTCATGCTCACCTGTGTGGCCTGTTGAATTCACTTGATGACATGAAGTGCAGAGGGCTTTTCTCCTGTTACTGCTAACAGGCTGAACCAACATCTTCTTTGCTCCCCATTTTTTATTTTTTATGGCTCTTTGATATTTTATCCAAACCATCATCTATGACTGAAACTGGTTTAAGCAGGATCTTAGGCTGTGGGTGTGTCTGATGCATGTGAAGGGGGCTGTGATTGGATGAAAGTTGACACTGATGGACAGGACCATTGTATGATTGGCTACCGTCAATCTGCTTTTCTAGCTGTTTAAACAAACTGGGTGATATTCCATGAAGAAGAGAGCAAACATCTGCATGTACAGAGTTCTTCATAAGAAAGATCCATTTCTGTTTCAATGAATTACATTGCATGCTGTATTCATCTGACTGGTTACAGGTCAGTACAATAGCTTCGAGAGGCAACAGGAGCCAACGTCCCCTGGGAAATTGAAAAAAAAAAAAGTTTCATTAAAAGCCTTAAATATTTGTCATAAGTTATTTGAGGATAAGTATCTTGTATTTTTGGTCACTCAGGTTTGGCTGTTTTCACCCTTGTTGCATGTTGAATTTCAAATCAGTGCAGCTCAAGTTGCCTGCCTGAACTAGCTCAAGGCGTCACTCCAGTGAAGCACTTACATAACCTCTGCTTAGGAAGATTTAACAACCATGGTTAAATTCAGTCCACCTAGAAGTAATCTGGTTTTATCTGGTATTATTTAATTTAGTTTGTGTATCATTAAATCTGTCTGTTTGCATTTTATCTAAGTAATCAACAACATTGAGGAAAGTTATGATGATATTTACTTATTCTACTTATGTATTTAAACTTTGGAAAATACATGATTCATGGTGGTGCTGAAGTAGTCGACCTCAGGGAAGGCAGGGATAGTGAAGAAATGAAGAAAATGTTGATAAAATAGATAAATTCCTAACGTGAAGATGCATGGTGCAACAAAAATCATTGCAGGAATTCAGTAATTAACGCAAAAATAGTTCAAATTAAAAAGCTCAGAGATGAAAACTTTGGGGTTTCAGAGAAATCAATAAATATCAATGTAGTTGTGATACCAGTATCTTAAATTTAGCTTCTTTCAGACATGGCATTGGAAACAAAAGTGCAAAGTGGAGCCATAAAGTGCTCTGAGATCAATAAGCTATTAAAAGTCTTCAGTGTTTGCGTGGGTGTTCTGCGCATGAAAATGTTTCTTCAGCTATTGAAATAATACATTTATTCGCAAGGAGCTGTCTTACTCTGAGTTTTTAAAGCTCAAGGTACACTAGTTATGCTCTGTTCTCTATAACTCAAAAATTCGTATATGATAAATCAAAGGCTGTCTCCTTGAGCAGACTGATGGTTGCATCACCGATATTTTGGTCCTTACATCACACATCACAGACCTGCCTCCCTTCAGGCGATTTCCTCGCAATCATTTCTGAAACTGGGAGTCCTGCCATGAAGAGTTGGCAACTTGTGTTAGAGCTGCTGTTGTTAAACCACCACCAGCAAGATAAACTTAGCGTAATTCACTTAATGTGGTAATCACAGCAGAACAATCTGTTACTCAGTCCTCACACTGTTGACTGTGAACAAAGTGTGACTTTGTTACTTTTGGATCAGGCTGTCAAGCTGCTAAAAGTGTCTTTTTCCAGTATTTTGGTAAAACTGTGAAATCCCAGGATGTTTTTATCCTGGATTTACTTTTGGCCTCCTGTGATTTCAGTGGGTGTAGAATAAAAAATTGAAGGGATAACTTCGTTTTTCTGGTGTGAAGTTGAATGAGTCACAAGTGTGCAAGCCACTATGGATGCCAGTCAGTTTGAAGAACTGTAAGGAGAAGCGCAGTTTTTTGAAAAGGGGGGTGAATATACCATAATTCAGATCATTTTGAGAGACTCTGACCCAAACACTTATCTTTGTACTCCAGTGAGGAGTTTTGCAGCACTTAACTCAGCCATCAAATTGCTCATTCGTGTTTGCACTTTTTGCAGACGAAACACAGATGTGCTCCTTAGTCTGCAGTGCGATGATCAGCTGTTCAGTTCTGCAAACTCCAAAGAGACAAAAATACAACCTAACTAGAGTGAAGCTGTGCGGTTCTCTCAATACAAGCTTTAGAGCTTCGGTACCATACGTCCATCTGTACTGTGAACCGATCCCAGAGAGCTCCTGTGTCAGGACTGAGACTTGGCAATAACAAGTCCTACTTAACCCGAGGAAATCAGCGGCTCACATGCAGCTGCAGTCACCATCATGCACCGTCTTAGAGTTCGTACCTCGCCAAAGGTTACACGTTTTTTTTTTTTTTTACCCACTTTCTGCCATTTTCGATCAGAAAACCTAAAAGGCTGAGTGGGAGAGCATCTGCAGAGTCAGAGTTGTGATCTATTTTATGTAGCATAGCTGACCCTGTCTGCTGACACTGCTCCTCTCTGTGCCTCTGTAGAGCTCATTGTGTTCAAGATTGTAAAGTTTAGAGGCACTTGTTGTTCCTGACCGGGCCAAAGGTCAGTTTGATTGTTCACAGACACTCTCAGAAAGATTTTTGCTTTCATTTTTACCAGGTTAGTGATGCTGCTCACTTGCTTTGTTTGGTATTCTTTTGGTTCCAACTGGGTTTTCACAAACTGGTCTAAGGCCTGATGGACCTCTGAGCCAGACTCATTGTGACCTGGTTGCTCTCCTGACTGATACCTGACTGTGTGGACTTGTTTTTTTTTTTGTAGCAGTGAAAACAAGTTAAGAGGAAACTGGACACCATGAGTCTGAAAAAGATTCATGTTCAGGTCTTTCGTTGCAGCAGCTCCAGATTAGGTAGTGTGAGCCTCTCTCTGCATGGCTGTACATCTGCAGGGATTATGTTAGAGAGCTCACTACGCATGTTGATATGAAGCATGTTAGACAATCTGCACAACGTTTTTCTTTTACTTAATGCTTGATAATTGATCGTAAACATTTCCAGAGATTGATTCTGGGGAATACTCAGAATTTGCATCCCTAGTTCGCTGCAGACTGATATGTGGACTTGGCCCAGGTTGTCCTCGATTGCCTTTTTGGCAAACCTGTGTGAGTGTGTGGGCAGAAACTGTCACCAGGTCTCAGCCGCATTTATTCTCCCCGAACGAGTGAGGCGGGCGTCACGTCATTGGCAGAGGTCTGATGTCTACCTGTGTTTCCTGCTCTCCTCGCGCTGTCAGGTGTCAGTCTTGGTGGGTGACTTGACATGAGGCACAGCAGCAGAGAGGTGGAGGTGTTGGCACAGAAACATAAAACTGAAGGGAGAAAAAAAACATTTTAACATGTTTTAGTTCAAGTAACACAAAGAAACCAAAACAAACACTGCGAGAAGAGCGGAGCAGAGCGGAGGCAGACAGTCAGATATGCAGATAAACAGGGAAGCCTGTCGGCACTCAGACAAACACTCTTGCCAGACCAGCACAGAGATAGTTAGAGATGCAGGCAGGTTGCCAGCGAGGGTGTGTTGTGGGCTTCGTCATACTGTGGCTCAGTGAGATGCAGATGAGTGTGATGAGGGCAGAGGAGGAGCTAAAAACAGCATGTAGAGGAAGACTGATGGATGAAAATGGAATTAATCTTCAGCTCAGACTAATTGAGATCTTGGCTGAGTGGACTAGATGATGTTTCCCTGCATGTCCCGTCAGTTCACAGAGAGGCTGAGAGTGATTGAGGAGCAGCAGAGCAGCGGTGAAAATGTGAATATCTGACATGTAGTCCGGCAGGCGGACAACAGGCTTACACCGCCCGAGTTCAGCTTTACAGTTCAGTCAGACGCAAGGAGACGCTGGGAGAAAAAAAAAGCCAGGGGGAGTGTATAGACTCATCCCAGAGAGCCGTGGAGAGGTGGCCTCTGAGCCGGGTGACAGATTACAGGTCATTCATGTTGCCACGGAGACTGCAGCGGCTGGCGGAGATGAATCACCCATCAGCGTTCTTCTGTAAACCATCAATCACCCCTGACTCCTCACTTCAGACACCGACTCCCTGCACACACACACACACACACACACACACACACACACACACACACACACACACACACACACACACACACACACACACACACACACACTCACTCACTCACTCACACACATTAGAAGGAGACGCAGCTCAGATTCTCACAGGGGATGAGTTCTGCTGACGAATCAACTCAAAGTTGGTGGGGACGCTGCCCCCCTCCTCCTCGTCCTCTCTGTCTATCAGCTTTCCTTACTCTCTCCTCTCTCAGTGCCACCTATCACTTTACCTGTCACTTCAGTGCCAGCCTTCTTTTTTGTCACCTATCTCGCCTTTGCCCTGTTTTCCATTTCTCTTCATCTCGCCGTCCTCAGTGTCACGCAGCTCATCTCCACCCCATCGAGCTTTGTAGCACGGCCGTATATATCAGTCTCCTGTGTCTGGACGGGCATCTCGCTGCCCAGCACCACACAGCGAGCAAATCACTGTTGACATTTTAAAAGGCACTGGATCAAATGGCCCACAGTGGGCTGGGTATGTGGAAGCACCATTTGTTCAATGACTTCAACATCCCAGTAGACATTATCATTTGTCTCTGGTCTGGCCGGCTAAGAGGAAAGGTTAAATCATAGTGACAAGCAAAAGCCACAACCATAAGTCCAATCAGGCTGTTGATGCTTTGGATGGTAGAGATGATTTGTTTCTCCTGCCTATGTTTGTTTCTATCATTGACTTCCATTTGCTCTCTCACTCTCTCGCTCCTGGAAAGGCGAGTTCAGGAGCCATGTTATGTGGCGAGTTTTACATTTCAATCAGGACCAAAAAGAGCTTTCATAACTGTTATGCAATGTTCTTTTTGACAGTATGGATCTATTCTAAGAGCCCCCAAAAGCCTGAGGTGAAACCTGGGAGAGCGCACCTCCTTGTCTTTCATCTGCATATGTGAAAAGTTAAGGCAGGGAGAGCAGCAGCAAAGACCTCAGGGGTTTTGGATCAGAGCAGACATCAGCGATGATCTGTCAAATCCAGCATGAAGAGAAGGGGCTGTTTAAATAGAAATATTCATATTCACATCTGAAGATAGGATGTGTAGAAACCAATGGGCTAAACTAACAGCTGATATGACCCAGCATTAGGATCAGCTAACTGTAGGCTGAGTTTAACTTATTTGGGTTTACTTTATCTTAACACAAAGGGGCAATGTGGTCATGTGAAGCTGATGACCGACCCGCCTGAGACACGTTTACATGCTGAACAGTGTCTGTGCAGTGATCTGAGTGGGCAAGGATGTAGTGATAATCAGGTTCTGTGCTTATTGGCTGCATAAATATATTGTCTGGGAGAGGAGGAAGCAAACCTATGCAGACGGATGCAGTTTGTTTAAAAAAGAAACAAACATGGCGAGCGTGCCAGGAGAAGCTGCACCAGTGAAGGAAACAGCAACTGTTGAAGTGTAGCAGCCAAGTCTATAAAAGTACGTATTAAAGTAGTTCATCTAAATTTAAGTGTTTGTCCCACTGTGCTCCCTTTTATAGGTAACTTTTTGTTGCCTTGTGGTTGAAGCAGTTCAAGGTGAAGTGGTTCATTGTTTGTAAAAGAACCATGGTTTTCATTCGTCCTGAAGTGCAGGCACAGAATATAGACATCTGAGTTGTTTTTTGCAACCAATAACAGAGTTGAAGGATTGTCTGTCTCTAACCTTTGACACCTTGGCTCTGCAACTCTAAAGACAAAGCACAATAGTACAGGAAGAAGACTAATTCCTCCAGGAGTGGAATCGATCTATGTGTATCTATGTTAACTATTCACTACAAGAGCAGGCTCAGATGTTTGCAGAATTCATGCAGATCCATGTCTTGAGGGTGTCTATGCGGGAGAAAAATGTCTTTTCCTTAACATGAGACCTTTAAAGCATCTGTCAGTTGTACTTTGAGAGTAAGCAGCTTCTGACCAATTGCCGACATGCGTAAGTCTGTTGGCAGCAGATTAGAAACTTAGAAAACTTAGAAACTCGAACAATGTTACGAGAAAAATCTAACATTAAACACACACTCTACTTCAGTCTAAAATGAACAGCTGCTTCAGAAAAAGAAGAAATCACTGCGTCGTTGCACAAATTAAAGATAATAATATCCCTCCCTCCTCAGTGCACAATATATCTCACTATAATGACTCCCATTTATTCAGTTTTAGGGATTTTTTTTATACAGGTGTGTTCCTGTGTGTATATTTGGACATGTTTCAGCTGCTCTTGTATAATCAAATATAGAGGTACAGAGATAAGAATGAACTCATCAATATTATAATAATAACTGTAAAAGCAGGCATGCTTACTTTAACATGTCCTAAAGGTTCACGTGGTGTATCAGTCTGTTGTGTAGAATAATATCAGTGACTTTCATCAATAAATATCACAAAGGAAAGAAAGGCTGGCTGTACCTTGTTTCACCTCACAGAGCTCAACAATCCAGAGAATCGATCGGTTTCCGGGTGGGGTTTTTCAGAGGATTGTCTCTTATCTAGAACATAATCAGCTCTGAAGCAGGAGAAGATAGATTTGCATCCAATACTTTTTTTTCATAAAAGATATTTAGAAAGACAACCAGCTGTCGACATCAGACCCAAACACTTTTGAGCATAAATTGTTAAAAAATAAGTGTTCAGTGGTTTCCAACTCAGAGAAAAAGAAGATGCAAGGATCAACAATCGAATCCTGAGTTAAAGCCCCTTTTTCTTTGTCTAAAATTAATGACTGTGTCGTCTCGTTATTAAACTTGGCTTCCTCTTTGCAGATATCGAACGTTTGTGTCCGAGGATGCAGGCCCAAACACCCTGGTTGCAACAGTTCTGGCCAAAGACCCAGACGGAGATGGGATAATCTATTCAATAACAGCCGGCAACGAGGAAGGGAACTTTGTCATCGACAGCCAGAAAGGTGATACTTCTTAATTTTACACTTTGCAGCTCTCGCAGTAATCGACAGGCTTTCTGTCAGAACACATATTCACTTTTCTCAAGTACTGACTTCTTCCAGTGGTGTGTAATGGACGCCCTCTGCTCTCAAAGTCAATGTGTGAAGATATTGGAGGTTTTTTATTAAAAGCTGTGATTTAATGTAAGTGCTTCTCCTTGTATTATTGAGGTTGTAAATGTAAACGATGGCATAATTTAGGAAATTTCCACACTTGGTTTGGCTTTTCGCGGCTGCAGAGAACGAATGTTTCCCGCCTTTCCGGCATTGTCGGCTGCACAGTTTATCTTTTTTTATTTATGCTTTGATCCGAAACCAGTGGCAATCACTGTGACATTTGTCACCCAACCCTTTCAATTCAATTTCACAACAACTGCTCTATCATGGCTCACAATCTCCAGGCTGCGCTCTGCCGGCTCCTCTTTCTTTTGTGTCGTCTTTTATATTTCTTCCCACCTTTTCTATGAATTCTCAGAGCAGGAAAATGCTCAGGCTGATATCCTTTGGGTGCAGGAAAAACCGCTATATGACTTCCCACTTATATTGCTGCATATACCAAGAGTGCTGGCTCATTGAATAGCTGCTTGAGCCCATGTTGCATTTGTAAACAAGGTTGACATTTAAGCCTGGAGAATTACCGGGTACATCCTACAGTTCACTTATTTTAATGTAGTGGTGCAGTGCTGTCAATGTCACGCACTGTCATTAGGGGCAAGGATGCTGCTCTGCTCTCTCTGGGCAGTGAGAACACAAGTAAATTGGGGAGAAGAAAAGTCAGGCGCTCGCATCCTGGTGTGTCAGCGTGCCGAGCCGTCTTTAATCAAAAGCATTAAAAGAGATGAATCGAAACACAACCAGAAAATAAAAAACCTCCCGATGCTCCTACATCAATGAGTTCCCTCACATCACAGGCAGCTTGTTCGTCCTGCAACCTCTGATGTTTTTGTTTTAGTCTTGACGAGAAAGATGTTGACTCAGATGCTGCACGCTTTTATCCCACCTTTGATCTTCACTGTTACATGAAAGCAGACAAAGAGGGGAGGGGGGAACAGCTAATAGGCATCTGCTGAGCCTGGTTAACTTCTAACCCGAGTCACTTACTTCTTCGTGTTTGCGCTCAAGTGCCTGAGTTGGATGGGCATCTTTGGAGGGGAGCGTGCAATTATTAGATTAGAAAAGTGGCAAAATCACAGCTGTGAAATTGGTTTTTGGATTTTGTCTGCATATCAGATGTTTTTACCTTTCTGTGGCATTCCGAGGTAAATTCTCCAACTGCTATCTCACTTTGAAGAACAGCAACATCCAGTTTACATTCCCGCCTTTGTTTTTATTGATAGCGTCCTTCAACATGCAAGGCCGGGGGAGGTTGTAACATCCTGCTTAAAGACTAATGGAATAGTTGTACTGACTGTGTTAGGAGGGACCGAGGTTTATAACGTGCAATTTAATGGGTCTGTTGTCTTTGAAGGGTTGATTCGTCTCCGCTCCACTCCCCTGCCCAAGCTTCAAGGCCTGGAGTACGTCCTGAATGTAACAGCCACAGATGACAATGCATCAGGCGGACCGCATCCTCTCTCCTCCACTGCACGAGTCATTGTCGGGGTGGACGATGTCAACAACAACAAACCTGTATTTGAGGAGGTAATGACCTTCTTTTTAATACGCTAACTTTCTGTAGTCATGGTCGAACTTGTGATAGAAGAATAGGCATGACATATTGGCCTCTGTTACAGACTCTTTAAAACATGAACTCCTGACGATTTCCAGGCAGCCAGGTCCTGACATTTTCAGAGTTTGTGTCATTTATGCACCTCACGATGTAAAATTGACTTTGTTCAACATGATTTTACAACTGTAAGAAGTCTGTTTTAAAAGATGGAATGCAGGGCAATGTCCAGACAATTTTAAGATGGAAAAGTCCCAAAGTTTTCAACACTTGCTCACTAAATATGAGAGTTACAGTCTCTGTCTGCCATTTGCATCTGAAGAAGTCAGTGAGAAACACAGGACAGTTTCTGGACATTTACTAGACTTTCTGGTCCTGAAATTTTGGAGATTTTTTTGTCATAAATCTACATCATAGTGTAATATTCTAACTGTCCAGACAATTACTTCCTGAACTTCTGGACTTCTTGCTCAGAAAAATAGAGTTATCATCATAATTTTAGTTACATGAGAAGTCTGTTTGAGGGGGAAAAAATGGCAATTTTTGCAGCTACATCAAAAATCTTTACATTTGTCATTCCTATACCTTGTAGTGTAGGAGAGCAGGACAATTTCTGAAAAAATTCCAGACATTCTACTTTAAAACTTTTGGAATTGCTTTTTATATATAAACCCTACTATATAATGTAAAAACGTTTGTGTGTGCTATAGATTCGGTACAAAGAAGAGTTCGTCAAGAAGGGAGAACACGGGGCAGTTTTTGATTTTGCATTTTCTTGTGATAAATGTACTGTAGACTGGAAAAACATCCAATTATGAATAACTTCTCAGTTTAGGCAAAAGTGTCTTTTAAAGAGGGAAGGCAGGGCAATTTTCAGACAAATCTTGACATCCAGGACCTGAAGTTTCGACAAATTGTGTACTCATACTTACAGTTAATTCTCTGCATTGCTCCTTCAATGTCTACGCCAATATGTGAATGCTTTACTGCTCAGGACTCAAAGGTTCACTTGTGTGCATGTTAGAGTTAAGTGCTAGTGAACATGTCATGACACTGAGCTGTGTTTAGTAGCTGTCCAGCCACTTTTTGGAAGCCATAACAAATGGTAATAAATCAAAAGTTTAGGTAGTTTGTTTAGTTTTTATCTCAAATCTGCATCCTGCAAAAAGTTGTCTTAAACAAAGACTAAATCTGTATTCTTTTATGTGTTTCCACAACACATGCATGCTTGAAGTCAAGAGTCACACCTTTGTTGCATTTAGATGAATTATGGGAAATGGGGTCTTCATCTGAAGAAGTCACCAGAATCAATATAAAAACTCCTTACTGTGCTTTTAAATTGACTTGCCAACATTTTGCAAACCTATACACACACTGTGTCCCCTGTTTCCAGTCTTTTAAACTAACCTAGACATCTACTGGCAAAAGTTTTATATTCTCCTTGCAGATATGATGGCAGTATATGTATTTCTTTCTGTCTTTTAGCATCCATTTTCCAAAGTGTTGAACTAGTCCATTAAAGCACTTTTCTGGGGGTTCGTTGCTGCTGTCAGCCTGAACTCGTCTAAATTGCTGACAGTCGGTTGTTTTGCCTCAAATCAGAGTTTGTGCGTACGCAATATGGCCCACAAACTTCCCTGCACCTGTCTGTCTGTCCTTCTCTCGGTACACATCAGTTATTCCTCTGTCTATCACTCTTTCCGTCCTCTCTTTATTCCACCTGCCAGCCCTTTTTTCACTGCCCCGCCGTTCTCATTTCCCCGTCCTGCGTCTCTCTGCACTCTGTTTTCCCATGAGTTCTGATTAGCCTGCACACCCACTCTATCTTTAGGCGCTCTGTTGGGATTTCAATTAATTTATGAATAAAAAAGTGCAACATCATCACAATATACGATACCTGTTTAATGAACTTGTTCCCTAATTAGGAAGGGCTCGAACTTTGGCAGGAAACGTCCTCCTTTACAGCCCCCGAGGTCTTTCTATAAGTCTTGGCAGCTTCATGTGTTAAAATACAGACTCAGGCCCTGAATCATCTTGGCTAGCATGACCTTATGTTTAATATTATGTGAGTCTTATGAAAATCTACCTGCAGGCCATACTGTCTGTGTCATCACATCCTATTAACCCCTACTTTGTTCCTCTTTCTTTCACTCACGTCCACTTTATGATCCGTCTTGCTGCTTCTTGTCTTTTGTTTTCTTTTTTCATGGTCACTCTGCAGAAGGAAAAGCCTACATTTATATCTGATTCCAGAAAGAAAGGAGAGGGAGGCTCATTATCTGGGGCGTATGTTCATTAGGGGAATGGATTGAATTCCCTGCTTAGACAAAGCTGTTCACTGCTGGCTCTTCAAAAGGAAAAAAGCTCAAGTGTTTCCTTTTCTATTCATGTGGGCTGCTGTAGCTATACCTCCCTGTGCGTGCACTGTGACCTATTTCTTTGATCCCTTTGCTCCGGATGCTGTAACTAATTCTCACACTGTACCCCATATTAAGTAGAGATGTTTTTTGTTTGCCTCTCCTTTGTCTCTCTTTCAGTGCCAACAATATCGTGAGCAGGCTTCAGTGCTGGAAAACCAGCCAGCAGGGACTTTAGTGTTGCAAGTGCATGCGGTGGATGCAGATGAGGGAGCAAATGGAAAAGTCAAATACGGCTTAATGCACAGAGACAGCGCCATGCCCGCCTTCAGAATCCACCCAGACACAGGTAGAGTGGATACGGGTATCTCTCAATTAGACACGGAGCAGAAAGCTCTTTATAGAAAGATAGTGCTGCTTTAAAATTGTAATCTGCATCTTTGTATGCATTCAGGGTAAACTGTGACCTTATCTGTGGGGAAATTTTCATATAATTCAAATTTCTCTTTCAAAGAGTCTGAGTAAATTGCCACAACCTGTCCATCAGTCATCATTTTGTTTAATGTGGACAGGCTCAGTGTGAGTCCTCAGAGTGTAAGACTGAATCTACATAAGAAAGACAATATAGATCCTTTTCTGAAGTCCTCACACGTTAAGTCAACATGTTATTCAGCCTGTCATGTTATTTAAGGCCTCTGTTTCTCGTTTCATCATCCCGAGATTTAATAACAAAGTCGCAGCACTTGAAATAAACGCTCCACTTCCTCTGAATACATTTATAATTGTTTACTTCTCTTCTTGATTTATGGATGGTAAGAGGGATAAAAGACGGATGGCTGAGGAGATGGATGGATGGATGGATGCGTGCATAGATGACTGAGAGGATTTCTGAATGGGTGGATGAGCAAATATGTATTCATGTGTGTTTGTTTGCCCCGTCTTCACAGGAGTGATTGTGACAGCCCGGAGGTTCGACAGGGAGCGACAGAGGGAGTACTCGATTACAGTAACGGCCACGGATTGGGCGGAGGAGCCGCTTATCGGCATCTGCCAGCTCACCATCCAGATACTGGACCAGAATGATAACAGCCCAAAGTTTGAGAACTTGAGATATGAGTGTAAGTGTTTGACATGCTGATTCAACGAAATATATAATGTCATTAAAGCAGGAGCATAAATAAGAGCCTGAAATACTGAGGTGGAAATGCTGAGTGGGGTTCTTACTGCCCCTCTTTTGACCTTCATCTGATAATTTCACCAAAAAGAAGATGTAGTCAGCGTGGGCGTTTCCTCAGATTCCTTTTACTTTTAGGATTTTAGCACTGTGTTACCAATAACTTTCCTGTTTTTTTTTTTCCTGTACTTATTTTTGCTGTGTTTTGTGAGCAAAAAAAAACCCCTCTTCTTTCTTAACTGGCAAACAATAACAACACAGACACTTCTGGGTAGCATGCTGTCAGTATCATAGCCAAATTGTGCATCGCCTCATGACTGAAAGCCTGTGGGAATAAACTTTTCAGGCATTCTGGTGTTACTGGCTGTTAGTAATGAACATATTGCTCTGTTTGACCAATTAGCTACTTAAACAGCAAAGTTAAGCAAATTACACTCCTCCGGCATTTTTCAAAAGTTATAGTGGCCAGTGTTTGGCGAGTTACACTTCTGTTGGCAAGCCTCAGTTTCACTGTAAATAACAACACAAAAGCTTCACTCTGGCTTAACTCTGTGCTATGATCCTTGTAATTATATTTATTTCAGTCAGCAGGGCCGCTTTCACCAAAGAGACTTATAATTTCAATGCAATCAGTTATATACTGCATGTTAATATGAAGACAGCAGCAGCAAAGACCCCTGGGAGAACTCCTTGACTTTTTTTATGTAAAGCATAAGGCCAAATCCTGAGGCACAGAGAACACACCTCCCCTACATTTCATGTGTGTAGATGTAAACTAAAGGCAGGAAGAGCAGCAGCAAAGACTCCTGGGTACAGGACAGAGCAGGCATCAGTGATGATCAGTATGTCACAGGTAAAATCAGACACAGACAGGATAACGCAGTTGAACGCCAATTTTGAACATTTGAAAATCAGATGCGTACAGGTAATCAGTTCAGTGATGGGCAGGTGTTCAGATCAGCAGATATACTGTGGGCTGAGCTTGACTTAGCAGCCTGCCTGGACTTAGTGTACTCAGTTTGACATGTCTTCAGTTCGCTGAAATATCAACATCATGATGCAGATAAGTCAAAAGTCCAAAGCCCAGCTTTGTCTAGTCTGTCCCCAAGAGGAGAAGAAAACAACATTGAAAATGTTTGTTTGCTGAATGGAGGTCAGATCCATCATTTCTGATGCATTCAGGGAAGTCAGGAGATCTAAAACTCTGCATCAGTCAGATTAGTGTCTCAGTGTAAAAGTTTGATCTAGAACCAATTGTTAGCTGACCTTAATGCAGGTATCTGGTTCTACAGAGTAAGAAATCCTCCTCAGATTACTGCTAATGGGTCATTGGGTATCATGATGGTGGATTATGTTCTGCCTGATTTTGCTCTCCATACCAACAGCTTTTCCCGCTGACACTAAAGTCAAATCCACTAAAAAACCACAAACATACTACAGATGGAGACCAAAACTCTTTGCTTGCTGGCACCCAGACCCTTGAGTTCAGATGCTTCAGTTTGATTAAGAGTCTAGATGCTGTATATCTTTTTATTCGACACCAACCTTTTAAAAGTGCACACCAATGTTGTGTGAGAACTGTACAGACTTAACGAATGAAGTGAATTTGCATAATAGCCAACATGCGCAGCATCTCTCATGCCTGACCTTTACCATGTTCTGTACTCAGCCTCATGTTAAACAGTCTGTTCTGAGCGCACTTTCATCATTTCTTTTCCCTGTAGACTTCCTGCGAGAGGACACGTTAGTTGGTACCAGTTTCCTCCGTGTGGCAGCTCACGATGATGACTTTGGCACTAATGCAGCGATCACTTACTCCATGTCCCTGGAGCAGCCGGAGTACCTGCGGGTCAACCCTGTCACTGGCTGGGTCTACGTTAATCAGCCCATATCACAGGTCAGTCAGCAGTTATTACCTCGACTCGGTTCTGTCAGCCAGAAAACACACACACACACACACTCACACACGCACACACACAATCTGTCAGCATGTGTCTTGGTGGCCTGTGGGTGTGAGTCAACTGAGTTAATGAATGAGCCACCCGGAAATGATGATATGCGTATAAGTCCCAGCGGAGTTGCCTATAGAAACACCACATAGGAAGAAAATGGGAAAAGGTCAGGTTTGCTGAACTAAAATAAAACCAAAGATCATAAATATTAGGACCTCACATGGTTAGCTTATTTCTAAAACATAGAAATGTTCAACTTCTCCGTCCTTAGTCTCTGGTTGAGGCTTCTTCCTCACAAATGTCTTCAACTATGTAGCATAGAGGTGATCAACCTGACGCTCTGCCGAGGTGCTGTTGAAGCTCAGTTTGCTTTAATAGTGACCTTCAGCTGCTCTGTATTTGTTCACCTTCCCCTTGAACATTAATATCCTGGTCAGCAGACTATTAGGAAGACGTTTTAGTGTTGTCGGCAGGTGCTTTTTGCTGCCAGTGGCCTCCAGCTGTTCTGTGTTTTTAGGTTAAGTGTTTCTTATGTTCCTCTTGATGGACATCCCACAGGTGCTCGATAAGGTTATGGTCAGGCCAGTTAGTTAACCAAACAAGAACAAGAATACTATAGTCAGCATGTATTCAGTGGTGGTTTTGGCACTGTGAGCAGGCGATAAGTCCTGCTGGCAAAGTCAATCTGTATTTCCATAGAGCTTCTCAGCAGATGAAGCATGAAGGTCAGTAAAACCTCTTGGTAGACTTTTGGCTGCACTGAAAAAAACAGTAGACCAACAACAGCAGATGACATGGCCCCTCAAACCTTCACAGACTGTGGAAACGTCATGCTGGACTTCAAGCTCCTAAGATTCTGGGCCTCTCTGATCTTCCTCCAGACTCTGGGACCTTGATTTCCAAACAAAATGACTCCTTTCTTATTTATTGAGATGCTCCTGCAGATTTGAACATCATTGACTTTATTGGTTGTATGTAACCACTGCAGTTTGAATTTTCGGTTTCACTTTTAACTTTTACAAGAAAAACCTGGACTCCTCAGGAGCTGTCAGAAAGAGACGTGCTGTTCTCAAAAGGACGGCACAGGTTTTCTGTGAAACTAATTATCAGAAGCCGGGACTCTTTGTTTGGCCTTGGTGGAACAGGTTCAAGACTTTAATTTTAATTTATCATCTTAGACTTTGATAAGAGACTGACAGCTCGCCGCAGCTTTGGGCGAGTCATGTACTTTGATGCTATTAAGTGAAACGATTTGAAGGCCATACCTGAGATTTAACTCACAAAGCACGAACACCTCGCTGCTCACACCTCATCACAAACCAAAGTTAAGTGATGTGCTTTTGGAAAGTGCAGCAAAGATAATTTCCCTTAAGATAAATTAATCAGCTCTTCTTAAAGGAAGGATTATTGGAGTTATATAAATGGTTTTGCTTCACCTGAAAAGCAGCTGTAAAGATTAGAAAGATGTCCTGAAGCGGTTGATGTGTGTTGACTAATTGATGTTCTGTAAGTGAGTTACTGTCAATGTCAGTGATGAAACACATTAAGTTCAATTTTGATAGGGATGTTGTGCACTTCTGTGCTGTCTGCAGCCTATCAGAACTCCTCTCTCTGATCCCTCTTCACTTATTCAAGATAGAAGTTGCTCTTTAGCTGGAAACTTGTGATAGCACTATAAAGCCCTGTATTATTTAGCATACTTTTTTAGTGTGGGAAGTCCCTGGCAATTTTGCTGCTGACTTCATGCAAAATTAAAAAGTGCTCAGCCCTAAACCTCTCCGAACAAAGCTGCTGCATATTTAAGAGCGGTTTCAGAGCCTTGCTGAATCATGGAACAATCTTTGTGATGTAACTAAGATTGTAAAAGTGCTTCATTAAATGTTTAAATTCTCAGTTGGTCTGAGACATTGTTCTATTTAGATTTCCTCATCATTTTTTTTTCTGATTACAGGTACAATTTTAAGGCGAAATTTATCGTTTCCTCAGCACAATCTTCACAGGGAAACGTGCTGCACAGCTCCCAGTTGGCTTGTAGTCTTTGAAGGATACAGTCCAACGAATAAAGAGAAGATTATTCATGTGTCCAAATACAGTAGAGCTGGCTGGATTCATGCAGGGCCAACATGCTGTAGAGTACAACTCTGCAGAGAATTAAGAGGATAACATGGAGAGACTGCAGTTTAAATGATTTGATGAATAATTTCTGGTTCCTATCTGGCACCATTAACACAAATTTAATTCTAAACCTCGCCCGAATGTTACCACAGAGTCTCTCAGCCCTTCATTTATTGCAAAAGCAGCAGCTGCTTGGTCCACATTGACATTGCAGATTACAATCTTTGTTCACAAGCTTTAGAAAAAGACTTGTTCACAAATACTAATTGGATTGTCCCAAGAAGAGAAAATGTAATTTTGGAGTTAAGTGAGATTTCTTTTTATCTGTCTGCTGCAGCACAATAATAGAGTCAGCAGGTCTTGATTTGCATTAATAGAATAATACAGCTGAAGGTTGAGTCATTACATTGTTACAATTCAATCCGTATTTCACCAGTTTTTTATTCACAAAGTGGTTTTACTTTAAGTCTTATTTTCTTCAGCCGTGGTGGTTAAAATGAAATCAAATTAACTCGTGACTTTTTCAGAGGGTTGTTTTATTTTGAACTCTAATGTGAGTTTAATATTGATGCCACACATTTCCTGGCTTAGAAAAACAAAATCAAACACCTCAATGACCTCGTCAGGAGTTTCTCAGCTTATCCTGCTGTGTCTGCTGTGATGAAATACACTTCAACTCTACCTCCTTATTTTCTGATGGTTTAATTATACAATAATTAAAGCAGAAATGCTGCAAAATAATTGAATGTGGGTCCAGGTTATTTGCAAACAAAGTCCATGGAGGTGAAATAAACTGAAACTCCAAGGCTTTCTGCTGCAGCATAGAAATCCTTTATTCAACAGGGATCTGTTGATGGGTTTTGACCATCATCTTTATAAAACAAGTGACGCTATGCATCAGTTTTTGAAGCCGTTGACAAGCTTTGTCGGACAGCCGTCACCATATTGGACATGCTGACTTTAGACCTACCAAGAGGCACAAATGCAGGCCTTTAGCTTCCTTGCCAACAGCTATTAAGTACCTACCTGTCAGTCAAGTCAGCTGTGCCTCTGATTCAAAACCTGAAAATCTTAAAAACAAATTTACCGTAAGAGGGGAACAGAGCTATAAGGTTAAAACCAGCTTTTGTACCACATTGTAAACATGTTTACTTTTGCTCTATTGAAGGAGTGTGTGTGTGATTGACAGTTCTTCTTCAGCCAGCCTCTAGTGGACACTTGAGGAACTGCAGCTTTAAGAACTAATGTATTACCTCCATAGGTTGTATATACTATGGACAACTTGGTTCCGCCTACTGCCTGTATACGGATTTGAAGCCAAAAAGCTCTCGGTATTTCCGGGATTTTTCTTCATGCCGCGCAGACGCAGAGAGTCGCTGTGATGATGCTAGGCTCAAACAGTGTATCCCCCGGGAGAGCTACGCAATCCTTGAACGCCCATAGACTATATCAGGTGTCAATCATAGAAAACATGAACCCCCTAATAACTTTTAAAAACGGAGCTTCACAGAAAAAAGAGGACTTGAGCACAAACCAGTCTTACAATAACTACATGTCAACATCGTAAGCAGGGGGGAGAAAAATTTTTGTTCTGTGTAATAAATTTCTAAAGTTCGTCCACAGCTCCATAAGCTTTGCTGGCGGAGGCGGGATTTATGACCTATACTGCAGCCCGTCAACAGAGGGTGCTGTTCTCGGAGTGGCTTCACCCAGCGAGGAGGCAGACTCTGTCCATTCTATATACAGTCTATGATTACCTCCATTTCCATACCATTGTCCCTTAACCCTGAACAATATCTCATAATTTTGCATTATTTCCATGTACAAAGTGGAAAAGGTTTTTCGTTCACATTTATATTTCAAAAAGCTCCTCCTATCATTTATAATCGACTATAATTGTTTGTTGAATGGAAATCCTATAAAAGTTCTGATCCAGGTGTCTTTTAATACTTTTGGTCATTTTTGGCTTCATTTGATTGGACAGCTAAAGAGAGATTGGACACATGGGGAATAGAGAGTGGAGGCTGGGAATCAAACCAGCAATTTATGAGACATGGACTGTAGCCTCTTTGCTTGGGGTGCTTGGACTGCTAGACCAATGTTACCCAGATGACAACTATCTTTAAAAATAATAAAAATAAAAATACAACTTTAAAGATTTATACACCCCAACTTGCACTGAATAGTTTTTTGTATTTCAAAATAAAAGCTTAAAATTAAAAGCTACTGTAAATAAAACAAATCAAACATAAGACCGTAAAAATGTCAAAATAAAAGCCCCATAAACATTTTAGGAGCTAATCTCTGCTTTAAGGAAGTGTGGCAATGTGCCGCAGATTTATTATAAATCTAAACATCACTGGGAACTGGTGTGTTGTGTTGTTTCTGTCATGTTTTCCACAAGTATATCACTGCTGTCAGGTATTATAATTTTTTGGCAGTGATAATCGTGGGGTAGAGAAATTTGTTATCATGACAGCCTGAGCTTTGGCAGGATCATGTAGACGTCTGTGTCAATCAGCTTGTCATGAGCTCATCATTCTGACATCTATGACACAATATTTTACAAGAGAGAAACACGTCTACCTAAAGCTATGAGAGATACTGTTAATCTTTAGGATGACTTCAGCTAATCCACAGTCCTGACATATACAAGAAAATCTGAAAGTATCACTCTGGTTATCAAAAACAGTCCATTGACTCCACTTTTAACACCAAACCACTTCCCAAATCCTATTATTAGTCCATAAAGTGCTCAGTGATTCAGCTCCTCTGACCTGCTCACAGACTTTAACCTGAGCCTACTTTTTAAACTAAACTTGCACATGCAACTTTGCCTTTATTCGGCTTTTAGTTTCCTTTATAACCCACAAGAATGTGCACTTTCCTTACACCTGCCTTTTTCTGACATTCTTGTGCTTCTAGTCTTTCTGGAAGATTCTGCTCATGAACAATTGATGCATGTGCAGGGTTTGTGCAGGTAGCTGAGTGGATGGAGAGGTTTGCTGTCGCATCAGTTCATTCTGTCCAGATGAAACAATCATCACAGGAAAGCCGCACATACTGGATTTTTTTCCTCTATATGGTTTTCAGAGTCTTTAATTTACGCTGTTTAGGTTTAATAAGATTTTTTTTTTAGAGATAATAAAAAAATAAAATGCCTACCTTTGCTCTCTACATAGTTAAGTACACAAATACAGACTTATACCATCCAGCAGCCAGTCTTCTCTTTACCAGCTCATTCTGCCTCTTTATAGCGATGCGGTGGCTCTCATTAAGTTAACAGGCATTGTTAACTTTACACAGCATAAAGCAACGCTGCATTCAAGCTCTCTGATTCTGCAAGATCAGCTTTTTTTTTTTTTGTATCAAGTCCATGACACTTGGGTGTTGTGGATTAAAATGATTCTTATATCCATCTACGTGCATCCATCCATCCATCCATCCTTGTTCAAATTTACTGTTATCATAACATTTTAGGTATCATTCGCCACCCTCTAATGTTTGGAGTTAACACAGCCAGTCTCACCGCCATTAAAAACCAATATATACCCCTATATATATATATATATATATATATGTATATATATATATATATATATATATATATATATATATATATATTGGGGTAGCTACCTCAGTATGCATTGGGCGGCTGGGGTAGCTCAGCGGGTAGAGCACGAGTGTGTACCATTGAAAGCCAAACCGGTTCAGACGGTACAGGTTGTGAAAGCAAAGCTCCCAAAAAACGCTCCCCAAATGCATATATCAATTTAACCCAAGATTATGAGTCACATTATCTCGAAGACTGGGTTAACTTGACCCTTAAAAAGTGTTATTGAGTCAACCCAAACTTTGGTTAACCCAAAGTTTGGGTTGACTCAATAACCAACCCAATAACCAACCTCAAAATAACCCAAAAAGTAGTCTGTCCCTTTTCAACCCTGGTGCCAGGGTTTAACTCAGGGGTTTTTAGAGTGTGTGATAACCAATCTATCTTTATCCTCCACAGAGGACCTACATCACCCGGGACATCATAGCAACTGACGGAGGAAACCGGAGCACTTCAGTGGAGCTCTCAGTCACCATCACCAACGTGAAGAACCAGCCTCCAGAGTGGGAGAAGGAGAGCTACAGTGTGGTCATACCTGAAAACACGGCCAGAGATACCCCTATCGTGGTACGAGAGCATGCAGCTTTGATCGAGGGTTTAATGGGCTCAGCAGGAGATATGTTGTTAGCTTGCGAAAGTGTTTCTGTGCCACTTTGAGATGCTGTAATTGTTGTTTGCTTGTTGGTGTGTTTGCTCTCCTGTAATACGGCACAGTCTGAGTGCTATTCAGACTTGTGTTCTCTTTGTGCTCATCACAGGCTTTTCAAAGCCTGTCAGCGCGCTGCTGAAACTGTAAATGTGTTTGAGCTGCATGCTGTACCAGAAAGCTGACATCATATCACATGTGTTAAGCAAGTTTCATGACTGCAGGCTAATTAAATCCAATCAAAACGTCTCCTTTGATGTGAAAAATATCGCTGCCAATCTGAGGAGCACAAAATGGACTTTTTTCAGGGTCCTCAAATCAGGATTTGTTCTGAGATAAGCGGTTATTCCAGGACGCTGATAAAAGATATAACTGGGATCTTACTCTACTCAGATAATCAGTTATTATGGTTATTATCATTAGAGTCTGAGGTGAACTAAGCTCCTATTAAACTGAACACACACATATGGACCGCAGACGGTCAGGTAAACAAACTCAGAAATGACTAAAGGATATTTATACAAATCTTCAACCTCAGTGACGTCCACCACCATGCCCCCAGATATTAATAAAGACTGTACAGTGTTCGTTACGCACACAGGACTTAATGTGATCCACCGGCAAAAAGGAGTAAATAACAGCCAACATTTCAATGATGTTATGGTCACAGCATGTTAGTCTTGTCCAAAGCCATCAGGAGTTTTGAATAATTATCAAAGTTCAGCCCTGTGCTTTGTTTACTAATATAAATTAGTGTTTTTGTATCCCATCAGTGAATTGTGTCTGTGCTACACGACAGGTTTCAGAATTAGATATTAAAGGGGTGTTGTGAATTGTTTTAATGGTTTTATGAATTATTTAAAGCAGTCTATCTGTTCTGTTTGGGTTTTAAGAGTGATTTTGGTGTTTTGTGGATTCTTTTTTGAATTTAAAACCATTTCGGGGTTTGATGAGAAGTCATTGGTACTTAAGATATTTTTCTTATTTTTTTTTTTAGTTTATTAGAACTTGTTCATATATATGAGGAACCTTTTTGGGGGCAGATGAGTTCGAAGTTGTGGGGTTTTTTTGTTTGTTTTTTCAGAAATGTCTGAGTTTAGTGAGAAGTTGATGGTGTTTTGTGAACCATTTTTTGTTTTAAATGAGAAGGTGTTGGTTGTTGGGATTCTTCTTGGTTTAGTGAATTGTTTTTGGGGGGATTTATTTAAAAAAAATATGAGATAGGGGATTTATAACACTTCTTTTTTGGTTTCCGAGACATTCATTTTGGGGTTTTCTTGACGTTGTTGGTGTGTAAGGTGATGTTTTTTGAGTTTTATGAGAAGTTGTTTGTGTTTCAAAAAACTTACTCGGGTTTTATGTGAACATGTCACTTTTTAAGTAAACATCTTTGAGTTTTACAGAGGTTGCTGCTTTTTTCATCATTTTTGTTTTTTCGTGAGAAGATGTTTTTATAGGAAAATATTTAGGATTTCTTTGTTAGTGTGGGGGTGTTGGTATTTCTGATCAATTTGGTCTGATATGAAATATTTTTTAAGGCTTTTGAAGCATTTTTGAGTCTTGTGATTTTTTTTGGCCTTTCTTCTTTTTTATCTTTTTTGGTTTTGTGAGAAGTTGTTGGTATTTTAGGACACATTTAGGGGTTTAGTGAAATGTTTATGGGTTTTTGAATGTTCTTGTGTTATCTGAAAGAGTTTTGGGGTTTCCTTTTTTTTTTTTTTTTTTTTTGCATTTCAGAAAATATTTTGCTGATTTTTGTCTAGTGTTTTGTGTTTCATTTATGATTTTTTCCCCCTTTTATTTGCATGACAAAATGTTACTTCAATTGACCTTCAGCGTCCCCAGTGAGTGGATGGCTGAAACATAAATTCATTAAAGCGTGTCTCCTATCCAGATAAACTTCCCCGCCGGAGCTTTAAAGTCCAATACAAGCCGTTTTTGCTTGAACAGCTGAGAATTAAACTTCAGCCTGGAGAGATTATCCTTAAATACAGTAGGAACAGAGCAGCTGGTCAATGTCCAGTATTTAAGTTATGCAGTCATTTACACCTCCAAGACAAGATGTGAGGGCTGTAAGAGTCACCTTCTTCTAAGTCAATAGTGGCGATGTTCACCTTCTGGAGTTTGGTTGAAAGTTTTATAGATAGTCAAGAGGATTTTTTAGGTGAAGCTTCAACTGTTTGAACTGAATTTGACGTTTCTCATTAGCTTCACAGCAGAACGGTAAGTAACATCCAGAATTGAAACCCAGCAGAATAATGATCTAAGCTCTCATCTCGCTCAGACAATCAAGGCCACCTCTCACCTGGGCGACCCGAGGGTGACCTACAACCTGGAGGACGGGATGGTCCCTGAAACCAACATGCCAGTGCGCTTCTACCTGTCCCCAAACCGCGAGGACGGCTCTGCGTCCATCCTGGTGTCCGAGCCGCTGGATTATGAAACCACGCCGTTTTTCTCTCTGCGGGTTCGAGCGCAGAATGTGGCGGCTGTTCCTCTTGCAGCTTTCACGACAGTCTACGTCAACATTACAGGTGGGATTAGTGATCTGCATTTTATTAGCAGGGCTTACTCACAGTCTTCGACATTATGTTTGGATTTAATCAAAACTTTTAGTTTAATCACACTCAGAGAGCACATGTGGGTGATAATTGATTTTAGGGTGAAATGTCATATCTGAATTTCAGCTGGTAAAAATAGGAAAACATGAGACTACCTTTCAAAGTGTCCCCAGAGAAGGTGGACTTTTTAATGGATTATGGAACCTTTATTTTCTTGATGGAAAGGCTCAGTTTTCACAAACAACCCATCAGAGCTGCACTGAAACACAAGACAGAAAAAAACCCACTAATAGCCTCTTTGAACACATCTGAAAGTAGAAATGAAACCACCAAACATAGGCTATAATCACACAAACACTTCACACTAAGAAAAAGGTCTTTAAATGAAGAGGTCCAGAAGAAGGGAAACTATGCAGTCCTGAGAGAGTGAACATTATTGCTCAGAAAAACAAACAATATTCATCTATTTTAAAAAGGAAAAAAAAAGTTAAATTACAGGGGTGTGAATCAGCAGGCCTCTAAGATGATTCATAAGCAGTGACCCACAACAATAAAAGGTTCATCTATATGATGGAAATACGCTGTGATGATCAGTTTGTGGCTGTTTCTTGTCTCTGGTTATTCCTGTGTTCTTTTACCATTTTGAATTGAATGTTGAAAAAGTCAAAAGTGCCATTCAGTGGTCAGGTTACGATGAGAGTGCCCTCAGCTGGATCATACTGCAGGGTACTTCAGATGGCCTTACGCTCAAGTATACTGTCTAATCATAAGTTAAGTTCAGATATGAACAAACTAAAGTCTGTGAGCTATCTTATTTATTCCTCTGAGATTTGGTATCTTTATGGTACCTGTCCCAAAGACCAGCATATAATTTGATTATTTGGTGTTGGGTTGATGTGCAGGGAAATATGAATATGCTCCAGTCAGCAGCTGCATAAAACAGCATGCTCTTGTGTCTTTTTTTTCCCTGTGCAGGAAATCAAGCACTTAAATCTTTAATGCACACAGTTACAAAGTCTGCAGCTCAGGATGCAACAGAATTTATCACCTCATTAGTATCTGGAAATTAACACATTATTAAATCTCTCTTCTCTCTGCAGACGTCAACGACAATGTGCCGTTTTTTACCTCCTCCATCTACGAGGCCTCAGTGACAGAGGGAGCCCAGATCGGCACTTCAGTTCTGCAGGTTTCTGCTCACGACAAAGATCTGGGTCTTAATGGAGAGGTTAGTAGATTGAGGTGTTAGTTGCTGTAGATTTTGTTGCTAAATCACAGCTTTGTACAGTAATATCCTCTCGCAGTTTTTTCGCTACAGTTGTTGAAGTGTTGCTGTCAATATCTGAGCAGTTGCTTCTGTGTGACTGAATGTAACTATATTGGTGGGATGGAGTATTGATCTGACTCGCTGGGATGAGGAGACATACTCGGGGTGGATGATGGAGAGCTCCTGACATTTTCAGCTACAAAGCCTTTCATTTCTGCAGCTTCTGCAAATAATATCCTGAAAACTACTGCGGCTTAATTTTGTAATTCCCTTTGCTCCTCAGATCACTTACTCTCTGCTGAGTGACAGCAGCGGCGACCACCATCTGTTCCGCATGGACCCCAAACTCGGGATCATCTACACCGAGGCCGTATTTGATCGAGAAGCTCGCAGCTCTTATTTGCTAGAAGTTCAGTCAGAAGACGGGCAGGAGTCTGCGCGACCAAGCAAAAACAAGCAGCCAAACACAGGTGAGAGTTGAGTGACGACAGCAAACTTATTTTCCTACAGAAAAACTCATTATTTATAATGAATTCTGCTTTCTCCGAGAGAAATAACAGAAGATTTTGTAATGTTTACTAAATGATTTTAATGCCAAGAGCCACATAAGCACATTGACCCCTCCCACAAAGCTGTGCTCAAAATGCTACTATATCAATAAATCAATTAACCAGTTTTTACTTATTTATTGCCAATTCAAAACAAATGTTATCTGAACAGAAACAGAGCTCGTCTAGTACTCAGTGTTGTCAACTCCTGGGTAAGGAAAGTCGCTAGTGGCTGTCCAAGAAGTTGCTAGAAGTCACTAGATGTCACCGCCTAATTTGCATAGTTGACCACTTGCATGCAATAGTGGTTTATCATTGGCACTTGGAATCTTACATTTAAATCCCAGCACCAAAGAGTAACATCGATGCATGCTTTCACATTAGAGTCTCCAGACTTTAAAAAAAGTCACTTGATTTGTTGCTAGTCGCTTTGATGAAAAAAAAAAAAAGTCACTCTGGGGGTCTGAAAAGTGGCTGTTGGTCTTTTTAAGACATGTGATGGACACGCCCCCCTGCGCCATTTTTGTGGGTAAAACAGTTGTAAACAACCAATGTAAATGCAGAGTCAGTGAGGATGCTATACATGTTATACTGCAAAACTGGAGACAAAAAAGCAGAACGAGCATATACCTTATAGAGATAAACCGAAAAAAGATGCCGGGGAACTTACTCTCACTTACTGGAGCAGCCTTTGACATAACACCAGTGATCCATGTCTGATGCGAGAGAGATTCAAGCTAAGGTGTGTCTAATACATGCTGGTACCGGGCTTTACCCACGAAAATGGCAGAATGACCCAAAATGCACTGTAGAATTTGGGGATGTGACTTTACCTGACGAGGACCAATATACAGGAACAAAGTTGGCAACACTGCTAATTACTAATCATGATATTTAAAGGAAGGCCCAGCATAAAGATAATATTGTATCTAGTTGAACAGACCCACCCACAAACACTATACAACCTTCAGCAGGGTACAGTGGCAACAAGAAACTGTTAGCCGAGCATTAGTTTTGCAGTAACTCTTCACAGCGTACATTACTCATGTAATGTAATGCTCATTACTCCAGGAGCAGCAGAGTGCACTTTGAAGATATTTTGCCCAAGAAATGGAGCCAAAGTGGGAGTACAAAAAAACATGCAGTTCCTTTTGTGTCCACTAGAGGCTGGCTGTAAAAGCAGGGGAAACCACATACACACTGGTTTCAATTCCTGATTTAACAGCAAATATAAACATGTTTACTGCCTGGTTCAAAAAAGATTTTGGTCTGAATGTCTTATTTCTTTACCAGCACACACTTGATGGGGAGTTCATTTTGTATTTTATTTTGCTAAAACATTATTTTTTCAGACTTGGTTGAGTTCACAGGGATTTTTTTTCAAGCACTTAGATCACACTTGCTTACCCGCTTTTTATCGCCTCATAAACAGGGAGGGTAACTTTGCTGAGGACACAAACTGCCACTTATCGTGCATCTACATTAAAACCAATGTCATACTGTAAAATGTAGCCTATCATTAATAACATAATTACATGTTAGATTTACACTTAAGATTTTTCCATGTCCTTCCCCATCGATGCAAATCAAGAGAGAAGTAGTGATCTGCGCGATGCCACCATCCAATGGAAAGAAACTCCCAGGGATAAGACTATTAAAGTATCTCCCAGATGTTTTAATCTCCGGACCAGTAAAAAGACTGTCGGACTCAACTTTAAGCTGATAAACTGGGATGATTTTTTCCATTGCCCCTCTTGAAATACAGTAACTTATAGTATAAGTTACTGTGGACCTGCTCACAGTTTGAATCATCTTTTCTACATGGAAATTTCTTCAGTGGCCTCCAGCAGCAATCTTGTGTCTCTTAACAATAACTTAAAGGGCATAACTGTCACCAGCTTGATGCATTGTGGGATTTATTCTGGGCTAATACTGCTCAGCTGTGGTCTTACTGTAAGTACAGATAAAGCACAAATCAAGGGCACTGTGTACTTATGTACTCACACGTTAAACTTGAATGTGCACATCAAGCTTTGAGTATGTAAGTGTGATGAAGTGTGTGTAACTGGAGACAGTTAACCAACTAAGTCCATGCCTGACTGAGACAGGTTTAGGGTCAAAACCCCACAAATAAACACTTATTACTCTTTTTGGTTAAGATACTTCACACAGGAATCAGAATATTTACTGTTATCAGGTGGTTGAATTTTACTCCAAAACGCTCCCTTACTCACCCCATCATTGGTGAAGCAACGGTGGCCTTTAAGGGCTAAAAGCTCCTGTGATGCATGGCGAATATGATCCTACATTTGTCAAGTTTTATCAGTACAAATTTTGGTGCATACAACAACCACCACTGTCTTCTTCATCTCCATCCTCATCATTATCTTATTCTTCCTACCTGTGCTTTAACACCGGGTTAGGGTTATACAATGATGTGGATGAAACAAGTTTCTAATGAGAACCTGAGTGTCTTATTAGCAATGTAAAAAATATACTTTTATTAACACTTACAAAGATTTATTAATATTTATAAGACACTTATAAGGTCTTATGAGTGGCTTATTTACTATTGATCACTGCTAAGGAGCTAATACAAGTGTTACAGTAACTAGTTTGTAGTTCTGTGCTTGGGTAGAAACTATAGGTGCTATAATAACCTGTCGACGTCACCTGTCTTTTTATTAAGCGGAGCAGTTGCCTCGCAAGAGACTGCCCACCTGTCAGTCATGTCACGAGCTGCGCAGACTGAAACTATTTTTCGATCTAGGCTGTAAACCTGTTTTTTTTTTTTGCTCTAACATTAGCCTTTTTTTTTTGCTCATGCTGGTTTCACTGGCAATAAAACAAATAAATACTAGACTTGCAAAGTACTTTTGTGCACCTTGTCTGAGCTGCTCATATATTTGATCTATATTGGGCTTGTGCACGCTGCACCGGTCGGGGTCACTCAAACCAACAGTGTTTATAGGAAACTCTCTGTTTTAAACAGAGTGAATAACATTATATGTGTTTGCACCGTGGGATCGACTTAGAAATACTTAAAGTTTAGTTTATTTTAATTCTCAGTCCAGGCAGCCTGAGCTCAGAGATTTCCTGGCTGTGCTTTTGCTACAGAGCCTTTTTTCTCTCCTGCCCCCTTCTTTTAATTTTCATGTTCAATATTTAACCAGAGTGGCCTTTGTTTGTTTACCATTTTCTCCTTTTGACATTTTGGCACTGGTAAAAACCTGGGCCTGTGTGCAGAGTTACATAATATGACGTTTGTATTCAGGAGCAGGCCTTTGGTAAATGTTTGCGAAGGAGGTATTAGGGGTAAAGGGTGATGTTTTGGAGTCGTAAAGCCTTCTCTCCAGAGTTGCCAAGGCTGCTTAGCATTTGCAATGAGCCTTAGCTGCGTCTTGTGCTACAAATCTCCCACATCCAGAAGGGCTCATCTCCTCTGCAAACATTACCTGTCTCTCTGCGTCACTGCTGGAGCGTGCACGGGGAAGAGAAGGAGGAGGTGGAGGAGGAAAGGTAGAACTACGCTAAGAAATAAAGCCACCTTCCAGCGCCATCGCCGCCTCTTTACTGCAACCGCTCTAAATTAACATGTCAGCCATGAAATATGCGAGGAGATAATTTATTCTCTCTAACTAAACAAATAAACAGCATAATGAGGAGGTGGTGGGGGGGCATCGACAAGACACAAACACTTGTCATCTTATAAATATTTAACCTTCCCTGTAGAGAGCTTCTTTATCTACTGGCTGTGACGGAGCAGCTTGTTGAGGAGGTTTAGTCCCATTAGTGCGTTTCTGTCTGCTGAAAACTCTCCCCCCTGTAAGAACAATAAACTCTCAACAAAATGAATCATTTCTCTCATTTATAGCACGTCTTCTTGAATGATGTTTGTTCTGATCCTCGTGTCAATGAGGCGCACGCCGTCGGGTTAAGTGCCTCCTCCACCCTAAACAGTGACAATGAATTGTTGAATCAATAAACAGATGGAGGGGGAATCAGACTACAGGGTGTGTTTTCATGTGTGTGTGTTCGTGTGTTAAATCTCCTGATGTTCTGCCCCTCTCTCAGACACGGCCTATGTGAGGGTTTTCATCAGCGACGTCAATGACAACAAACCCGTCTTTGCTCAGCGCCTGTATGAAGTGGGAGTCGACGAGGACGCAGATGTGGGCCTTGCTGTCGTCACTGTTAGTGCTGACGATGAGGATGAAGGTACAAAACACACCAACTACTCTTTAAAAATCTCAGGTAACGGTCTGCTCACACCTTTTCCAGCAGCTCTGGTGTTTCTGAGTGAATCCTGCAAATCTTTAATGGTCACACTGACTAAATTAGTTCAACCAACCTGAATCCAGTTTATCACAGCCCCAGTGAGGAGCTGTTAGATGGTCTTAAAACGGACTGAAACTAATAAGAGAGTCTCGCTTTGATCAAAAACTGAACCAAAACCAACAACAAGAAGAGCAGCTTGTTAAACTCTGTTATTTTTAATGTGAGCAGGATACAGTTATACTGATGACATCGGCAGGACAAGATTAGCAATAATGCTCCACAGGGGGCGCCACTACCCGTCATAACTTCCTCTACTCTATCTGGTTATAAAAGATCTCAAAAACTGTAACTTTAAACCAACACTAAGTAACTTTTCAGCCATCATGTAATATTTAGCAAACATTTGTGATGGTACATCAATTTAAGATAAGTTGAATGACACCTCTGTCATGACCTGGGGGGGTCTGTGCCGCTTTAACTGGCACTAAACAGCTTCGTGGTGGATGATAGGAACCACTCTACACACACACACACAAAAAAAAAACTACTTATGTGCTGACTGCTTTACGGCGCAGGTCACCTCCCCCTTTACCTATTCGTTAAAAAGACGGAAGTCAACGAGGATGGCTCTTGGATCACTGCTATCATGGCTTATCATCTTCTCTCTCCTTATTGTTGTTTCCTGCTATGCTCCAATATCACCAGTTTCCCGCAGGTCAACTCGCTGCGCCGTGCATCCTGTGCATTGACTGTATGGTCTCGTGCGTTAGCAATGGGCTCTATGCACCGATCCTCTACTTCTAAACTTAAGGCTGCTCCTTTATTCCCTGTCTTACATTATTGGACAAACTGATTAATTAAGGGGTGTCTGAGTAGTCACAATGATCAGTCACAACTGGATAAATCAGTTTGTCCAATATTGTACGACAGGAAATAAAGGAGCAGCCTTAAGTTCAGGAAATAGTGGAGCTGTGCATAGAGCCCATTAGCATCGTCGTAGCTACTTGGCTTTGAGCTGCAGTATTACGCGGCATGTATCTCAGCCAATTTCCTGGATGCAGGAAATCTCCTGCATCAACCCCTCAACTCAGAGCCTTACATTGGCAGAATGAATTAACTACAATTAAACCAGAATTGATTTGTCCAATCGCTTTATAGACGGGTGTGTGAGGACAGTGAGTTTTGGGCTTTGGTTGGCCAGACTGAAATGTCTTCCAGCATTTTGTGGTTCAATCATAAGAAAATTTGTTCCGTTAGCTTGTGAGGAACTTTATGAAAAAAAAAGACTAAAAATGAAGTTTACAGGCAGATTTCGCTGTGGAAAATTGCCGATGATGGATTACTTTTTTTTCCTTTTTCTGTGGAAATGTTACCATTCTTAAGCTTCAGGGGTGTATAAACATCATAGTGAGGTAAAACTGGTCTCATTTGTCATAAAAGGTTGTCCTGATGGGTTTTGATATATGATAGTGGGGTGGAGTTAGGTAACGCCTTCTTCAGCTTCATCTTTTCTGCCGGAGTCACTTGTGCCTGCAGCATGTGTAAAAAGTATTTATGGTCTTAAAAATGATTAAAATACGTCTGTGAAATATTCAAACAGCATGTCCCCCCTGTAGCAAAATAAGAAAAAAAAACTGTTGCATCATCTTGTCCTTGTGAAGCTAGGGGCTTGCGATGAGAGGAAGAGGCTCATGACACGGCTATGCACTGGACGAAAGGGGTTAAACATTTCTTATTTACAACATCGTTGTATGATATTGTTTAGCCACAGTTGGATATATTAGCTTGTCAATATTCATCCCCTATAACAGCCAATGGGAACATAAGTTTGGTTGTTTGGACCCATCTTCTGTTCATTTCCAGTCAATCTGCACGTGACCGGCAGATCAGTATGTTTACGGCACTAGGCGCTGGTGCTAATGGGAAATGGGGTCTTCCTTTAGTCAAAACACTACCGCTCTGGTCCACTGGCACCACCAAATTCCACCAAAACTGAATTTTATAAAGTACAGCTTTAATTTGGTGGAGTATGATTTTATTAAAACTTAACTTTTGTAAGAAAGTAATTTAAATAGACAATTTTCTTTAAACGGTTTTTATTCTCCCAAAGAAATGATTTTTCTCTGACTTTATTCTGCAAGAAAATGAATAAGCTCTGACTTCAGTGTAGTAATTTGTGATGTAATGATCTTACTCAGATGTTATTCTCATTTGAAAACTCCAACAACAACAAAAATTGTAAAATCGTTAAGTGTTATTTTCTTTCTAGAGCAATGTTTAACAAGTCATTGATAAGGCTTCTGGAAAATATACACAGCTATGAGTAAATTAGTAATTCACTTTATGCAGTATTTATACAATCAGCCCCCCTTTAATAAAAAAAACAAAACTGTATTGATTGTAAATTTAGGCTTATATTTTATGTTAGTTTTGCATGACAATAATAATAATCTGTTCTGTACATTTATCAGGCATTATGTTCACTTCTTATAATTCCTCATGAGCATTGCAATAAGTTGATGTAAATGCTTATGATAATTTAAAAGGCTAAATATAAACTTTATTAACACATTTCTAATCAGGCTTGTTAACGGTGCTTATAATGCATTATATGTGGTTGGTTTATATCAAGTGTTCCTGTGATTTTTTAAATTAGAAAAGGGGGGGAAGTATTTGTGAGAGGCTGCTCAGTCTCTGCGGTGAACTCTCTCTCTCTCTCTCTGTCTCTTTTCTCTCTCTCTTTTCTCTCTCTTTGTCTCTCTCTCTCTTTCTCTCCTGAAACCACAGAAAACATTTTGGCAGAGTATCAGTCAGTTTTTGTTTTTTTTCCAGCAGTGTGTTATTTGCCAAGTAGGCACCTTTTTTTGGAGGATGGCCTTCGTTTGCAGCAGTTTGCATAAAGTGACCCTCTGGGCAGTCTTCCAATCTGCTGAAATCATTTAGCCTGCTGGATTTAGCAGCAGTCATTTGGGTGCTGGGTCGATGTTTTGTGGCACATATGTTCCAGAAAGAGTGACACTCACCCACACAGCAGGTGGGCTGGATTTAACCCATAAAGCAGTTGCTCATCCCTGTGTTCAGCGGTAGGTAGCCCTGGGATCCCTTTATCGAGCATGTTTGGGTCCGTTAATCAAGTATTTATGGCAAGCGGGGGTGCAGCTTAGGCTGGCTGCAGCACTAATGATGAATCGCCGTGCAGAAACACCCACCCCCAACATTAAAGTTACAATACTGTTGCACTTGTATCCAACAGGCTGCACTCAATCCGTCTTGTTTAAAATCTCCACCCTGGGCTTGACTGCTGTGAGCCCGGCAGATCCCTGTGGGAGGCAGGGAGCACTTTGTCAACCAGGACTGTGTTAATAGAGCAGATTAGTGTATTTACATGGGATTGGAGCTACTTTAACCCAACAGCATGATTGAGAGCAAAGACTGTTCATTCCAGGAGATTATTTTATCTTTCCCACTGTTAGACCATTAGGCCGGGCGGTCTCCATGGAGACACAGTAGATAAGTTCAGATACTGACTTCCTTTTTACTAAACTACACCCCCCTCCCCACTCTCTTTTCCAGGCCTCACAATAATCCCCCAAAGGGTGCTATCAGAGTGTATTACAGTACGCTGCTTCCCCTCTCATGCTCCTTTTACTTTTTCAGCTCTCTTTTTTTAATTAGTATCTGATTAAAGCCGAGGAGACGGGCTACAACGTTTCCATTTAATTAAGTCATCAAAACAAGAAAGGGATACATGAAAACCCACTAATTCTCAGGTCTCCGAGGAAATGAGGTGTAATACTCTAGTGGTTGTGCCATTATGTTGTTTCTAAAATAAAATAGCTTTGACTCAGAGTAAGGAAAAAAGCGACAGCACTGACAGGTTCAGCACGCAGAGATTAAACAAAACGATAGCAGCAGGAGCTAACATAAAGTCTGCAGCCTTCTCTAAATCAAAGTTACAGTTGGCTTTGGAGGCCATGTGTGCACATACCAGGAATCTGACCGTGAAACTCACAGCTCTGTACCCATAAGCACAAGGACATAATCATAGTGGTGTTGGAATAAGGAGTGCAAGGGTTCATTACATAAATATGATACCGCTGGGTTACAGATGACCTAGATCCATAAAGTAGATGGTTGTACTGAAATATTGCAGCATTTTCAGCTCATCGAAACATGAACAGTTAGAAACAGGAAGGCTACATTTAGGCTGTGTAACTAGATATTAAATAATTAGGTTCTCTACGGTGGCCCTGAAGCTCCACTGGAAAAAAAAAAAAAAACTTTTTTAATTTTTAACATTCTCTTGACCACCAAAATTATCAAAGACAATGTAAACATTTCAGAAAACACAAAAAACTATTTCATGAAACAGAAAATTTTTGCAAAATATAATTTTGTTTTATTCATTGTGAATGATGTTGCAAAATATGAAAATATTTTATCAAACACAAAAATATTTCATGAAATTTCCAAAAATTTTATAAAATCTTTAACAATACATGAAAATATTTGTGGAGCAATTTTTTCAAACACTAAACACTAAGCAAATAACAAAAAACAGTAACATTTTTTAAAATGCAAGATTTATAAACTTAAGTGACCAAATTTGAATAGGTTCACATATGCATTTTTTTTTAATGAAAAAATTAAGTGTTTTTAAAGTAATGTATTACTAATAAAAACACATTTATATTACCAAATAATTTTAAAACTATTACATGTATCACCAAAATATTTTTTTGATTACAAAAATGTTTACAAAGTATGTAAACAAATCATAAGTGAAGGATATTCCACAATAAACAGAATTTTTTTATGAAATTCAAAAACATCATATAAAGCATTAAAATATTTCATGATTACCAAAGATTTTCCATAAAACATTAAAATATTTCATGGAATGTAAAAGCATTTCACTAAAACCAAAAGAGGAAAAACATCAAAGCTTAAATAATTCCAGAAACACTGTTATATTTCACAAAATGCCCTGTGACCAAATGGAAAAAAATGCAAAACATAAAATATTTCATCGGATGAAAAAAATTTATATAATACAAAAGGATATTTAAATGTTTTTGAATTGTTTTGTGTTTAGTTATTAACTTAAACTAATAAAATGCAGAAGCATTTAAGTATAATTTTACAGAAGTATTCCAAATTATGGAAATGTTTTTGAAGTTTTCACACAGTTTATAAAATTTAGAAATTATTAATGACACAAAAATATTTTGCAAAATACAAAACTGTAATTTGTATCATTTAATGGAAATAATGTTTTTTTCGTGGTGTCTTAAAATTTTTGAGTTTGTGAAAGTTTTCTACATTCAGTTGAATTTTTGTTGATTCAAACACTTTTTGTTTCATTAACATTTCAAATGTTTTCAATTATTAACCGAATTTGTGTTTCGTGGATGTTTTTTAGGTTTTGTGAAATGTTTTTGACGTTTAGAGAAACTTTTTGTTTCCTGTGATAAAAATCTTGCAGCATTTTTCCTTCAGCTTCACTGTACTTCACCATTCAAATGTGATTTTACCTCAGTGATTTATTCTCCTCCTGCCACAGGTGCAAATGCCAAACTCAGGTACCAGATCACATCTGGCAACAGAGGAGGCGTGTTTGACATTGAGCCGGAGGTGGGGACAATCTTCATCGCACAGCCGCTGGACTATGAGGAGCAGAAGAGGTACAAGCTTCTGGTTCTGGCCTCGGATGGGCGTTGGGAGGACTATGCCGCCGTGGTTGTTACTGTGGTAAATAAAAACGACGAGGCGCCTGTGTTCTCCATGAGCGAGTACTACGGCTCAGTCACAGAGGAGCTGGATGGGTCACCTGTGTTTGTGCTTCAGGTGAGAGGCTGAGATCATTACCGTTAAGAGGTTTTACTCTGCAGTTGTTTTCTGTAATCCACAGACCTGTAATTACCTAAAGAGCACTCCAAGGAAAAAAAACAGCTTCTTTGAATGTGCGCGGCGTGGAGGAAGTACTGCTGTACTTCTTAATGTGTTTTTTTCTACAGCTGTATTGTTCATAAACCATAAATGGTTTTCAGAGAGACTGCTGTGATTGATCTGGTGCAGAGACACTGAGCAGAGAGGCTGTCAGACTAACTCTGAGGCCAGATGGGAGAAACATGGCTGATCAGAGCGCGCTGCTTTAATTTTGGCTGTCAGGGAAAAGTGCAAACACTTAAATGAGCTGTCTGAAAAAATCCCTGAGCAGAGCGGAGCAGACCTGTGTGAGGTCTGAGAGATGAGAGGAAGCAACCATTTACATCTGACTGGATGAGTAAAGCAGCGTTTCCTTAACGAGTCGTCTTTTTCTCGACAGGTGACGGCCACTGACCCAGATAAAGACGCAGACCAGGGCGCCATACGCTACTCCATCCATGGCCAGGGGGCGGAGTCACACTTCATGATCAATGACATCACAGGGGAGATGTACGCCCAGCGCACCATGGACCGAGAGGAACGTGCTGTTTGGCGTTTTGTCGTAATGGCGACAGACGAAGAGGGGGAGGGACTAACAGGCTTTACTGACGTCATAATCAATGTATGGGACATCAACGACAACGCCCCCACCTTCACCTGTGCACCTGATAACTGCCACAGCGGCGTGGCTGAGAACTCGCCACCCGGTACATTTGTGGTAGAGATGACCGCTGTGGACCTGGATGATGCTGCTGTAGGTCAGAACGCCATCCTCACATACAGGATTACAGAGAACGCATTCAATCATGACAGAGCCGAACTGTTTGCCATCGATTCCAGCACTGGCTCCATCTCTGTGGTAGCGGATGGGCTGGACCGTGAGTCAACTGACAGCCACAGAATCGTAGTAGAGGCCCGGGACGGAGGGGGGATGACGGGCACTGCTACTGCTACCATCGTAGTCACAGACATTAATGACCACGTCCCGAAGTTTAAGGAGGAGTGGTGCAGTGCTCGTGTGCTGGAGAGCACCAGTGAGGATGCTCCCATTCTGGAGCTGAGTGCTGTGGACCCTGACGCCGGCACATTTGGACAGCTGGCCTTTAGCGTGGTGGCGGGGGACGAAGAGCAGAGGTTCTACATGGTGAGTCACCGTCAGGAGCAGATGGGGATGCTGAGGCTGAAGAAGAAACTGGACTTTGAGAAAGCTGGAGAGCAGCGTTTCAACCTCACTGTCAAGGTGGAGGACTCGGACTTCTCAAGCCTCATCCACTGTGTCCTACAGGTGGAGGATGAGAATGACAACCCTCCTGTGTTCTCACCCAGCTCACATCTGCTCTCACCTCTACCTGAGGACGTTACCGTGGGAACCAGCATCATTCAGGTCACGGCCTCTGACTCAGACTCGGGCCTGAATGGGGAGATTCTGTACAGCGTCCTGCCGGACTCTGACCCCTTCGGACATTTCTCAGTGAGCAGAGCCGGTGTGATCACTGTGGCGAGCCCTCTGGACAGGGAGACAGTGGCAGGTTATGAGCTGGTTGTCATAGCGACAGACCGGGGTACCCCAGCATTGACTGGCAGCGTCACGGTCCACCTGCCGCTGTTGGACGTGAATGACAACGGGCCGGAGCTGGAGACAGACTACGTTCCTGTGCTGTGGGAGAACAGCCCAGCGCCTCAGGTGGTCTGGCTAAACCGGAGCTCGACTCTGCTTCATGTGGTGGACAGAGACTCCCCAGAGCATGGGCCTCCCTTCCTGCTCTCTCTCCCCCCACTGTACTCTGTGGATTTCCACCTCCAGGATCACGGAAACAGCTCCGCCACACTCACTGCCCTGCGGAGATTTGACAGGGAGAGGCAGAGCGAGTTCCGCTTGCCGGTGATTATGATTGACAGCGGCCATCCGCCGGTGACATCCACCCACACACTCAGCATCACTATTGGTGACCAGAATGACAACGCCCACCAGGCAGGAGAGAAAGACATCTACGTGCACTGTCGCAAGGGTGAGGAGCCTAATTCCCCTTATTTCATCTCTTTAACCCAGTGGTGGAAATGGCCTCTGTTTACTCTATCTGGGTCACACATTTTGAAGCGTGCATGACAGAATTTTGTTTGCCCTTTTTTATTCAAAGCAGAACCACAAAGCTTCGCCCCAAAAAATCATCAGAAAGTTCTGATTTCATGTCCATATGCTCGTTTATTTTGCCCCCATGCATGACTTTTTCCCTGACAGTGGATTTTTCCTTTGCATGACGGCAGGTCCTACTAAAGTCAAAGTCAGGGCCAAACAGAACACCATGCAGTGATTGTGATCAATTCTAGCCATGTTTACAATGTGTCATCGTCTGCATTCAGTTCAAAATATTTGTATATTTACAAAAATAATAATCAAACACTTAGAACATTTTGAGTCTCTATATTACATCTCTAAAGGCCACCTGCTTTTTTTTTAATCAAAAAACAGGATGTTTAAACATTTTATGCTTATTATTCATGGTGATCATTTTACAACACATTGTACAGAGTTCATAATGCACTATAATGTGATTGTAAAACTCTGTAAATGGCCATTAGATGCTTCAAAACAAGCAGATGTAACCCATTACAGCTGGTTAAAAATCACTTTAAATTCTCGTTGTTGTTTAGCTGAAGAAAAGAATTTAAATCATTCACACTCAGTCTCATAAATATGGCTATAATTCAGCACAAACACTGGCATCAGATGTTATGACAGCTGCATAAAGCATAATGAATAACTTTGAGTGCTTATAGCTTTGGTTATACCTCACTGTTGGTGTGTTGTAACGTGTTATAAGCATGTTCATAATGCATTACAGAGACAGGCCTCATGGAATAGTTATAGTGTAAAAACAGCACCAACTCAGACTTCACTGTTGCTTTCTCTGTAATAACAGAAACCAGTTCCTGAATCAGCTCAAAACCACAAAGCTGCATATAGAGTAACTTTATCATGAATGTGTAAAACAGGCGCCAGTTAATTCATCTGAGGTGTGTTAAAAGACACCGAATGTCACCGAATACAGCAGTGAACCGATGTCTAACAGCTCTGGCTGATGGATTATGGTAAAAATCAAAAGCACAATTTTTGTCTGATATTGATAAAGAGATTCTCTTGATAAACTCTGTGAGCTTTGAGCTGATTTTTATAGCAATACTCTAAATTAAATGCCAGACTTTTACTCATAGGACAGTATTTTCAAAACAACAAACAGCTGAGCTACATTTTGTTACAGGCTACAGATCCGACATATCATTCGGCCTCATCAAGGCTTCGCTATTATCACTACATAAAGACTTGGGCTCATATTTTAATATGAGGGAGACCGATGTCAGAGGCTGAAGTGAACAGCCATGAGCTTTTTTAACATTCATGCATGCTTCTGCAGCACGTGGCAGTCCATGTTGAACCTCCAGGTGCTCCCAAACATTTATTACATCTGGATGATGAAATGGAACTAAGAACTGTTTGAAGGGAGGAGAAGGCACATGAGAGAAGGTGAACTTGTTTTGCCTTACAGGACAAAAAGAGTGAGACAAAGCAGGCGGCACAATATTGTTCAATCTCGACTCTCATAATTTCATGATGGTGGGGCCAAAACCATAATTGGAACTGAAAGCCCAGCTCTAATTAGAGCGTTCAAACATACATCCTATTTTCCTCCTCTGATTTTTATTCCTAGGACAGTCCTCCCCCTCCCATTTCCACCACTGCTCTGCCCCCTGTTTTGGCTGCAGAGCATTTCCCAGCTGGCAGAGCTGGAGAGACGAGGAGAAACTGAGGCTACAGTTCTCTGAAAAAGTTTTCAGTCTCATACCTGCGCTGCATCATCTGGAATTCGAAATCGCGCATTTGCTTTTACATTCTAACTCTGTTTTGTTATGGTAATATCAAATCCTCTCTCAAGCCTTCTGCACACTCCTCCCCTGCCAGCCCCTCGCCTAAAGCTCGTCTGAACATCACATTACGATAAGGATCATGATTCTTCCTTTTCTGTATTTTTTACCCTCAAGGCAAGTCAGTAAGGTGTGTAGCTTTGTAAGCACTTGATCACACACTCAGTTACATGGCAGTTTTGGTAATTGTGGAGAACAGGAGCACTGTGACTCATCCGGGCTGCCATTGTTTACCCAGCTGCAGTACTCTGGCACTGCAGGTTGATAATAACATAATCCATACCGAGATAGCCCTGCTTCCTTAAGCTGCACGCTCTCTGAAGTGGAGCACTGAGAGTCTATTCATTCCAGCAGTGGGGCTCCACAGTTATGAGCATAATAAGTAGAACAGAACACAAGAATGCAAGATAAGGAGAAGAGAGGGACCAAAAGATAAGTGTTGGCATCAGCAGATTTTGTCCAGACTGAATTACTATGTGTGTGTTTGTATGTGTGCGTGTGTGCATGTGTGTTTACCTTGAACAGGAAGGATGGCAAATGCAGCACTGGGGAGGGTGTATGCCCCAGATCCTGATGACTGGGACAACAAGACCTACACTCTGGAGACGAGTGCAGCCAAGTAAGAGTTCTCTGTTGAATGCATATGATTCTTTTATAATGATAACATGCTGAGCACCAAATGTGCAGCACAAGGACGAGTGTTAAAGAGGAGCAGGATCAGAGGAAGTGCCTACAGTGTGAATGTGAGAGATGAAGAGGATGTGGACCAGTGCTGCCTCAAAACGGGGTCGAGTGAAGAGGAGACTGTATGAAAGCCCTCTTTCCAACATAGCTGACTTTTACATAGAGCTTTCAGGTCCCTTGTTGCCAGTTCTCAGACGACATAATCAGTCCATACATTTACATTCCTTCATTTTTCTTTGCAATGTGGGAGTGAAAATCTCAGCTATACTGCAAAGTACATCAGCTGTGTTACTGCAGGAAATAAAGTAGGCCTATACATGTCTTCTGTGTCCGCATCAGGAATTCTCAGGATAGAAAAGCCCCTGAATGTTATAGAAATGAGGTTCTGTTTGACCAAAAGTACCCAGAACTTTTGGTTTCAGGTACTGTTTGAGTTCATTTTACAGCATTCAGCTAATCCGCTCTCCCTTAATACTGGATCATATTCAGAAGCTGTTCTCCCCATCACTCACGCACACACAAACACACAAGAAAATATGGCCCAGGTTGAAAAATACCAAAGTTCCCTTCGAGCAGGGGCTTTTCAAGGGGTGGATATTTTACCCCAGAACTAAAATTAGACCCTTTTTCCTGCAGTTAAAAAGCAGCTACTTGTAAAGATTATCCCTGAAGAGCTGTCGGTCTCACAAACTGAGTTATTTTTCTTGGAACGTTATAATTTCAAAGCTTGTAACTATTCAGCTGTTTACGACAGCGTTTTCTGTCTGCCTCTCCCAGCGCATCACATCACTCGTCATTGTTTTAGGTGGAAAGCTCTGATAAAGGACCCTCACATGATGTCGTAGGCTGAAACTGTGCAGTATTCCCCCTCTATATTATGACCGATTGTGCGTTATAAGTATGGCACTACTGTCATTATTTTCATTCTTTTTATCTGGGTTAATTATAAGGTGAAAATGTGATAAGGGGACTCAGCTCTGAGGCATGTTTCTCTGGCACGGCCTCCGTCAGTGATATCAGGCAGCCTGAAACATACTTTACAGGTACTTCTCCTAATCTCAGATCCAATTCCCCGGCCTCTAATGTAAACTGCACTTTCCAAAGAGACTCTAATCATTGCCATCAACAGTGATTGCCACTCTGGAAAATGCAATCAGATTGAAACAAACTAAGCAACCTGGGCCCGCCTGTACGATGTGCCTGAGATGAAACAGCTGACTCCATCAGGGACCTTGTGCTGTTGTTCAGTTTTCAATCCCTCAAGATCAGATTAGAAATACCAATTGCATATTTGTTTTATTCAAATAACAAATTCTGACAGTAACCATGACAACTATCAAGCTCTTTGGAGCCCAAGAATTTTCTTTGCAGCTTTTCTTTTTCTATTTTCTTTATAATCCACATCTCCTTCTTCCTGCTGGTGTGAAACCAGGCACTGCTGACCATTTCTCTTCTTGTCTGTCTGCCATCTGTCAGGTGTTTTTTTTTTTTTTCTTTTTTACCTCCGAACAAGAGCTCTGAATAAAAAGAAGCCACTTGTCTTTGTTATTTTCTTGCTCTCATCTTCCACTGAAGCTTTCCTCTCCAGCTCAGCAGCTCTCTTGTTTTCCTCAGGTACTTCAGCCTGAACCAGAGCTCAGGTGTGCTGACCATTCGACAGAACACTCCAGCCGGCAGCTACTGGATGAGGGTCGGGGTGTCTGATGGTGTTTGGCCCGATGTGATCTCAGGAGTCAGAGTTCATGTTCGGGAGCTGGAGGAAAAGGCTGTCTTGTCGTCTGCTTCACTGCGTCTGACTGGTAACGTTAGCAGAAACGCTGACTCACCTGTTGGCTCACACAGTGTGTTATTTGAAGTCATGAGTGCCTGCAGCTCTGCAGGTTACAGAGAAGTGTTAGGACTGAAAAAAATGAGTTGTTTTTTTTTGTTTGTTTTTCTTTTTTACCATGCACTCAGAGGAAAAATTCAATACGTGGTGAATAAAGCCACTATTAAATCTCAGGAATAAAGTCAATAGTTGCTAAGTAGCAATGCCGCACTTCTGTACAAAATTGTGTCTGGGTCGAAACACTCCTTCACTCTCAGTAAACACTTCATCTCCTCTGTTATTTACCTGTAAATAGAAAATAATCAAAACACATGGTAAGCACTTAGAAACGCAACATGGCATCTGCTCAGTCTGCCTTCAAACAACATTAAAGCTCATATGTGTGATTTTTTTTGCATCTTTGAAATACACTGAAAATCACTTAGAGCTAACCTCAGGGAACTTTATCGAAGTTTCGTTTTCAGTCTTTTTAAAAAGAAATGTGTGATGTGAAGTGGTCTCCTTCACATCACATGTATTTTGGAAAAATCACTAAAGAATGTCTTAAAGACTTTAAAGACTCCAATCTGCTACAAACAGTGATACCAAGCAGCAACATTGAGCAAAAAACAAACCACTACTTTACAGCCATCAACTTTTGTAATAAAACTCATCTTTGCAAAAAAATAAAACTCAATTAAGGGAATTTTCATCTTATTTCTCTTTAAAAAATGTATTTTATCTTAATTAAACTGAATTTCAAACTTTTCTAAAAATAAATTTGACCTTTTCCCCCTTACATCAATGTTGCTTTTTTCTTCAAAGTTGAATTTTAACAATTGTTTTTCTTAAGAAAAAAAGAATTACATTTTAATATAAAAAAAATGTTTTTTTTTTTTCGACCAAATCAGTTTCAATTTTTTTTTTTTTTGTATTTTGTCTTTCTTCATCTGAGACTTTTTCAGGAAAATACAAATATTTTAAGTTTTTTTTTTTTTTTTCAGATAACCTATAACTTTCTCTCTGCCCAGAATTGTAACAGTTTCACAAAAAATATTTCAAGTTTTAATTCTTAACCCAAAAATAAAATTCTGTTTTTCGAAACTGAATTTGATTTATTTTTCAACATACAAAACTAAAAAATTACTCATAAAAACAATTTTAATAATAAAACAAAAAACAAATTGAAAATATTTTGTATTTCTTTGTCTTTTTAATTTTATTATTTAGTTACATTTTCCTTCAGTAGAATGCTTTTGCCTTTTTGTTAAATAGACTATTTTAAATCTGTCGTTTTGATGTTTTTTTTCTTCTTTTCACAAAAATGTATATACATTTTTCAATTAAATTTGACTTTTTAATGACAGTCAATCATACAGAAGTGTTTTCAAATAACTTAAGAAACAAAAAACCTGCCCCTGTTTTTAATTAAAGAGATTTTGTCCTTTTTTTATTAAAATTGTGCATTTTTTTTATTTTTGAATCAAATGCAATACCAGACTAGAAAAATTGCATTTCCTTGCAGAAAATGCGTGGAAATGCTGAGTGCTGAAAGCTGAAAAAGCAATGCAAAACTGCCAATAAAAAATGGAGGAAGGTATAAACGGAAAAACTGTAGAAAAGGTGTAGTAGAAGAAGAAGACATTGTATGAATGGAAGAATTGTAGTATAGCTGGAGGTAAATTAGTTGGATTAATGTACAAATTGTCTGATAGCCTAAGTGAAAAATGTATATGATTGATGTGAATAAACAGAACTGATATGGATAATTGAATTTGAAAAACAAATGCCTTTAAACAATGTGTAACAATGTTCCTATTAAATGTACAAATAGTAAAACAGATTTTTGCAGTCTGCAGCATCCAACCATAGTAACTTGAGAATGCAGAACAGCACCATCTATTGCCCTGCTTCAGTTACTGCCCTACATCTGAATGCACAAAGTATGAAACAGCTGAAGTTAAATTAATTGTATAAATGTAGAAAGTATAGAAAAGAAAAGCAGAAGTAGAAGAAAAAGAAAAAGTTAGTATGTTAAAAGAGTTAAAGACAAGAACTGTAACAACAAAGTTCATATTGGGGCTGTATTTTCTACTGACAGAGAGACATTAATGCACACATGGAAACAGTGTGTGTGTGTGTGTGTGTGTGTGTGTGTGCCCGCGCGCGCGCGCGCCGAGCCCGTGCGTGTGCATATGCGTGTGTGATCGAAGCACACAGCCCATGACAAGTGCAGAATCTGACAGAGACAGTAAGAGAGAAAGAGACACAGTAATGCACTCATGGAAACAGTGTGTGTGTATGTGTGTGTGCCCGCGCGCGCACGAGCGGCCGAGTCCGTGCGTGTGCGATCGAAGCACACAGCCCATGACAAGTGCAGAATCTCTGGCTCTGAAGGAATGTACTCACCTCCTGGGCAAGCTGTACAATTTCATGACTTCAGACCGATTTTGTGAGAAGCAGGACGAGTGTACCTCCATTTTGATGTTTTTTTTTTGGCTGTGGAGTGAAACTTGCGGCCGCGGCTGCAAAATAAACACGCTTGGTCTAGTGACTCCAAAAGGCCCCGCCCGCATCTAGTTATGACGTCAGACGCTGTAGCGTGAGTCAGGCTGAAAAAGGCAGAAGACTTCATGTTGCTCCAAGCGAAATTGTGCAAAAACGGTAGGAAATAGCAAAAAGGAGTGAATACAACTTTTGTAGCAGACATGTTGCTGAACATTTTAAAGCAAAAATGAGGTCTGTAGGTGAAAGTATGCAGAAGTTATAAGGGTGAGAAGGTGTTATAGCTGTATCTCCATTCATTTGTAATGGAACAAATTTTGCAGAAAAAGTGAAATATTGCAAAAAGTATAAATGGTAGAAAGGTGAAAAGTAATAGCCGTAATGTCCTGAAGGAGTGCATTAGTATAAAGTTTGAATGGTGAAAATAGCACAAAGTGGTAAGGAGTTGAAAAGGGCCAAAAAAGGTACGGAAGAATAATAATAATAATAACTAGAAAAATTGCATTTCCTTGCAGAAAATGCGTGGAAATGCTGAGTGCTGAAAGCTGAAAAAGCAATGCAAAACTGCCAATAAAAAATGGAGGAAGGTATAAGCGGAAAAACTGTAGAAAAGGTGGAGTAGAAGAAGAAGAAATTGTATCAATGGAAGAATTGTAGTATAGCTGGAGGTAAATTAGTTGGATTAATGTACAAATTGTCTGATAGCCTAAGTGAAAAATGTATATGATTGATGTGAATAAACAGAACTGATATGGATAATTGAATTTGAAAAACAAATGCCTTTAAACAATGTGTAACAATGTTCCTATTAAATGTACAAATAGTAAAACAGATTTTTGCAGTCTGCAGCATCCAACCATAGTAACTTGAGAATGCAGAACAGCACCATCTATTGCCCTGCTTCAGTTACTGCCCTACATCTGAATGCAGAAAGTATGAAACAGCTGAAGTTAAATGAATTGTATAAATGTAGAAAGTATAGAAAAGAAAAGCAGAAGTAGAAGAAAAAGAAGAAGTTAGTATGTTAAAAGAGTTAAAGACAAGAACTGTAACAACAAAGTTCATATTGGGGCTGTATTTTCTACTGACAGAGAGACAGTAATGCACACATGGAAACAGTGTGTGTGTGTGTGTGTGTGTGTGTGTGTGCCCGCGCGCGCGCGCGGCCGAGCCCGTGCGTGTGCATATGCGTGTGTGATCGAAGCACACAGCCCATGACAAGTGCAGAATCTGACAGAGACAGTAAGAGAGAAAGAGAGACATTAATGCACTCATGGAAACAGTGTGTGTGTATGTGTGTGTGCCCGCGCGCGCACGAGCGGCCAAGTCCGTGCGTGTGCGATCGAAGCACACAGCCCATGACAAGTGCAGAATCTGACAGACAGATAGTAAGAGACACAGTAATGCACTCATGGAAACAGTGTGTGTGTGTGTGTGTGTGCCCGCGCGCGCACGAGCGGCCGAGTCCGTGCGTGTGCATGTGCGTGTGCGATCGAAGCAGACAGCCCATGACAAGTGCAGAATCTCTGGCTCCTACGGAATGTACTCACCTCCTGGGCAAGCTGTACAATTTCATGACTTCAGACCGATTTTGTGAGAAGCAGGACGAGTGTACCTCCATTTTGATGTGTTTTTTATGGCTGTGGAGTGAAAATTGCGGCCGCAGCAGCAAAATAATCATGCTTGGTGTAGTGAATCCAAAAGGCCCCGCCCGCATCTAGCGGTGACGTAACATCTGACGTCACACGCTGTAGCGTGAGTCAGGCTGAAAAAGGCAGAGAACTTCATGTTGCTCCAAGCGAAATTGTGCAAAAACGGTAGGAAATAGCAAAAAGGAGTGAATACAACATTTGTAGCAGACACGTTGCTGAACATTTTAAAGCAAAAATGAGGTCTGTAGGTGAAAGTATGCAGAAGTTATAAGGGTGAGAAGGTGTTATAGCTGTATCTCCATTCATTTGTAATGGAACAAATTTTGCAGAAAAAGTGAAATATTGCAAAAAGTATAAATGGTAGAAAGGTGAAAAGTAATAGCCGTAATGTCCTGAAGGAGTGCATTAGTATAAAGTTTGAATGGTGAAAATAGCACAAAGTGGTGAGGAGTTGAAAAGGGCCAAAAAAGGTACGGAAGAATAATAATAATAATAACTAGAAAAATTGCATTTCCTTGCAGAAAATGCGTGGAAATGCTGAGTGCTGAAAGCTGAAAAAGCAATGCAAAACTGCCAATAAAAAATGGAGGAAGGTATAAACGGAAAAACTGTAGAAAAGGTGGAGTAGAAGAAGAAGAAATTGTATCAATGGAAGAATTGTAGTATAGCTGGAGGTAAATTAGTTGGATTAATGTACAAATTGTCTGATAGCCTAAGTGAAAAATGTATATGATTGATGTGAATAAACAGAACTGATATGGATAATTGAACTTGAAAAACAAATGCCTTTAAACAATGTGTAACAATGTTCCTATTAAATGTACAAATAGTAAAACAGATTTTTGCAGTCTGCAGCATCCAACCATAGTAACTTGAGAATGCAGAACAGCACCATCTATTGCCCTGCTTCAGTTACTGCCCTACATCTGAATGCAGAAAGTATGAAACAGCTGAAGTTAAATTAATTGTATAAATGTAGAAAGTATAGAAAAGAAAAGCAGAAGTAGAAGAAAAAGAAGAAGTTAGTATGTTAAAAGAGTTAAAGACAAGAACTGTAACAACAAAGTTCATATTGGGGCTGTATTTTCTACTGACAGAGAGACAGTAATGCACACATGGAAACAGTGTGTGTGTGTGTGTGTGTGTGTGTGTGTGTGTGCCCGCGTGCGCGCGCGGCCGAGCCCGTGCGTGTGCATATGCGTGTGTGATCGAAGCACACAGCCCATGACAACTGCAGAATCTGACAGAGACAGTAAGAGAGAAAGAGAGACATTAATGCACTCATGGAAACAGTGTGTGTGTATGTGTGTGTGCCCGCGCGCGCACGAGCGGCCAAGTCCGTGCGTGTGCGATCGAAGCACACAGCCCATGACAAGTGCAGAATCTGACAGAGAGATAGTAAGAGACACAGTAATGCACTCATGGAAACAGTGTGTGTGTGTGTGTGTGTGTGTGTGTGTGTGTGTGTGTGTGTGTGTGTGTGTGCCCGCGCGCGCACGAGCGGCCGAGTCCGTGCGTGTGCATGTGCGTGTGCGATCGAAGCACACAGCCCATGACAAGTGCAGAATCTGTGGCTCTGAAGGAATGTACTCACCTCCTGGGCAAGCTGTACAATTTCATGACTTCAGACCGATTTTGTGAGAAGCAGGACGAGTGTACCTCCATTTTGATGTGTTTTTTATGGCTGTGGAGTGAAAATTGCGGCCGCAGCAGCAAAATAATCATGCTTGGTCTAGTGAATCCAAAAGGCCCCGCCCGCATCTAGTGATGACGTCAGACGCTGTAGCGTGAGTCAGGCTGAAAAAGGCAGAAGACTTCATGTTGCTCCAAGCGAAATTGTGCAAAAACGGTAGGAAATAGCAAAAAGGAGTGAATACAACATTTGTAGCAGACACGTTGCTGAACATTTTAAAGCAAAAATGAGGTCTGTAGGTGAAAGTATGCAGAAGTTATAAGGGTGAGAAGGTGTTATAGCTGTATCTCCATTCATTTGTAATGGAACAAATTTTGCAGAAAAAGTGAAATATTGCAAAAAGTATAAATGGTACAAAGGTGAAAAGTAATAGCAATAATGTCCTGAAGGAGTGCATTAGTATAGAGTTTGAATGGTTAAAATAGCACAAAGTGGTAAGGAGTTGAAAAGGGCCAAAAAAGGTACGGAAGAATAATAATAAAAATAATAAAAATAATAATAATAATAATAAAGAAATAGTAGAATAACAATAAGTGGAAATGCTGTGTCAGCATTTCCACTTAATAATAATAAAGAAATAGTAGAATAACAATAAGTGGAAATGCTGTGTCAGCATTTCCACTTAATAATAAAGAAATAGTAGAATAACAATAAGTGGAAATGCTGTGTCAGCATTTCCACTTAATTATGTCCCTTTTGAATTTAATTATTTTCCTTAATTGAATTCAAACCTTTTTATGACAAAAGTGTTTTTCTTTTTCTCTTACTAAAATCCCTCTTGATTCTTCTTAAAGAGTGTAATGAAAAGTCCCGCTCCTCTAATTTTCCTCTGGACCTTAGACGCCTCCTTTGCTGAAGGAATGCTGTTGCTGTGATTCAGAAGAATTCTACCTGTTATGTCTTCGCATGTCCTCCAAGACAAATAAATGAAAACAATGTTGAGGCTGAAAGTTTTCGATTGAATTCTCTGTCTCGGTGAATCTCCACAACAGATAAAAACAGATAAAAAGCTTCCACTGTGTTGCTCCGGCTGTTCTCTCAGTCTTTTGTGCAGATGATTCTGAAAGCGACAGCCTCTGCAGAAAGCATGAACAGAGTGCTTCTTTTCATTGAATGATTATCAGCTTGTCAATCCTGTTACGGCTGATAATAACAGGTTGTCAGGAGGAATTCATATTCTTGCATTATTTAACATTTCTTAGTGGAGCGACAACTCACCCTGCTCATTGGTTAGACTTTCCCTCTCAACACTCGAGGCTGTATGTTGCAATGTTCGTTTTCTGGCAGGCTCTCAGAACAAATCGGAGGGAGAAAGGTCAATTTGGAAGTGTCAGGTAAAGTCCTTGACATTTAAAAAGCCATTCAGCACAGGCTTTTATGGATGCCTGTGACTCCCAGTCATTATCATTTTTGGAGATTAAGAAAGACTGCCCACATCCTCCTGATATTATTCTCGGGGTGAAACTTAAATATGATTGATTTTCTGTGCATTACAATATTTTGCACCAGGCAGTCCTAAAGACCTCTGACTTTGAAAGAAATGAATGACTTGAACTGGACAGCATCAGAGCAGCTCACCTTACAGATGAAACAGTGAGTGAGCAGATCAATACTAGGAGATGTTAGGATCTTCTCACGCTAATGGAAGCAGGGACTCTGCAGACTTTGATCAACTCTGCACTTGTCATTGAAAAGTCAGTCCTTCTTATTTTCATGAACGCTCTCCCTCTTTGTCTCCTAAAGGCATTACAGCCAGGGAATTTATCGACCCACACGTCGAGGGGAAGAGTCGGCTGGAGACATTGTGGGACTTCCTGTCTGAGACGCTGTCTGTCAGGCCGGGGAGCATCAACATTTTCAGCATTGCGGACAGAGAGCAGAAGACAGTGGACATCCATTTCTACGTGCTAACGGATAATGGTTATCTACGCCCAGAGAAGCTGCATGCTGTCCTCGCCGCACACAAAAAGAAGGTATATATAACATGGCGTCTGATAGATAGAGATCGATGCTCATACATCAAGTGATACGCCGGGGATCTTGAGGGGGAGAGATAACAGGCCTTTTTATCTGCCCTTTTATTTTCACACCAACTTTCCGCCTGTTTACCGCCTGGCTCTGTCATGTCTCTTTGTCATTGCCATTCGTTTTTCTCACTTTTGGCCTTTCATTCTCGTTTCTACTCTATCATCCCTGCGTGTCCTGCTTTTTTAGAAGCAGCCAGCTGTTGCATATCAAGAGCTCTCATGCAGATCAGGCCTTCCTCTTTGCTTTACGCCTCCAAGGGTATCACTCTGCACCGCTGGACGCCAACACTCCAGATACAAATCCTCATATCTGCACTTACAATTACTGTAATTCCCTCTTTTCCCTCCCTCGTCTCTTCCCTTCCTGCCTCCTCTGACTCTCCACAGCTGCAGTCGCTGCTGCATGTCACCGTGAGCCAGGTGCAGGTTGACGAGTGTGTGCGTGCAGACTGCAAGACATCCGGCGGCTGCTCCACACAGTTAAGCATCAGTGACTCGCCCACCCTGGTCGACTCTGGAGCGATATCTTTAGTCTCAGTTAAGGTGACTTCCTCAGCTGTTTGCGGCTGCGCTGCCCGGGAAATGACCCACAGACTCTGCTCTTCCTATGCCACCAACCCTTGCCTGAACGGGGGCACCTGCATCGACACCCAGAACGGATACAGGTAAGGGTCAGTGTGCAGAAGCTAAAGTGTGTAAAGGAATAGATGTGGAGATCACAAGTTTAATTGTGTTGCAGGCATGTGAACTCCAAGTCAACATAAAGTACTGAAACATTTCTAAAACGAGTGGACATTACATCAAAATATGTAACTAATGTTTTTGTTAAATCAGCTAGATTATGAAGAAAGAAACTGACCTGTCTCATCATTGTCCAAATCCACCAAAATAAAGAATAATTCTCGATCGCAAAAGCACCACCAAGGCCAACCTCAGCGAAAAAAGTCTGGTTCAGTTCCCTGCTACTTGTTTCCATTGTGGTAAAATTATCTGTGTCTGTCTCAGGGTGGTCTTGAGGGTTGGGATATAATCACAGTTAAAGGGATATTCCGGCGTAAAATTAATTTGGGGTCAAACACACTGTAACACTGACTTAGACACCCCTTCGAGAGATGAATGTTGCCGACCGCTTGCTTCTCTAGTTATACCAACTTTAGTAACGACCACAGGATAACAATACACAGCGGTCTGAGGAGCCATAAACAAACCTCAACCAAAACGCCACTCTATAGCCACAAATAATGCTCAGAACAGCACCTAACTTCACCAACAGTACATATAGTCTCCTTGCCACAGCGCTAGCCACCAAACAGCTTTGCCTGATTTCTTTAGCAAAGAGACTAAACACAACTCACCTACTCTCGAGACCTCGGGCCAGTCCATTACGGACCACAGCACGGTGACGCAGCTCAAGGCGGAACATTTATGATCATTTCTTTATCATTTCCTTGAAGTAATAATCATCATATTTATCATTTTTGCACTGCAGACGAGGTAGTTCTTCTGCCTTAGCGCTGCAGTCTGTAATGGATTGGCCTTAAATTATTTTTGCACCGGAATATCCCTTTAATGGGTACAGATGTGAAAGCAGCCTTAGAAGCCACTGGACCCAAACCATCTCTGATTAATGGAGTAAAATCCTGTCCTGCAATCTGTGGCGGCAGAGCCGGTGCAAGCATTAGGACTCAAAGTATTGTTGAGTATGTGCACTTTAACTGAGATGAGTTCCTGGGTCAGTACTTCTTAAAATTAGCCAAATTACATGGTAGACTTGACCCCATCTGCAGATAACTGTGGCCTATCTTGCTTGCCGGTCTCCCTGGCATTTCCTTACTAAAGGAGCCCATCTGACCTGCACTCATTATGGCTCATACGCTCAGTAGTCTCTCATAGCTCCTCCCCCCATCCACATGCTCTGAAATGCCCCCTCTAAGGAAGTTTTCCAAAACTCCCTGATGCGCTGCGGGTTTCTTTCTCACCCTATTCGACCTACTGTAAAAGTGACATCCAACAAAATGAACCCCAAATTACTAACTGCTCCCCTCAGTGAAAAAAAATCCCCTTCACCTGCAGCTTGACCCAACTTTCCTGAGCTGCTGTGCTGTGCTGTCAGCTGAATATAGAGCAGCAGCTTTGGGCTTTTTTTTTTTCACTATGGAGGCAATATGCATGTTTGTGCATATCTGAGTGCATCTTGCCAAGATTATTAAATTAGGTCCCTGGATTTAGAGCCTGGTATCGATTTTTTTAAAGTTCTGCTGCGCTGTGTTTTGCAGAAGTTAACAGTAATTAATGAACACAGCCTTTGGATCAAGGTCAGCAAGCAGTACTTTAGTTGTTAACCCCTAATATTAATGACTGTCTATAGCTGGTACAAAACCTTTTAGCACCAAGTGTATAGGATTCTGTTGGCAGCAGAAGGAGCACACATCTGATTTCATACACTCTCTAATGCGCAGATTAAATAAATATAGGGCAAATGGATTAGCACAAATGCGCCCCCTTTATCCTCACAACTTCTCAAAAATCTCATTTAATGCCATTTACATGAACATGTAAGTTTTTCAGAGGAAAAAAGCATCCATGGAGAGGATGTACAGAAATGTTTTTCCCACTTTTATCTGCAAATTGTCTCTGCTGCAGTTGATCTGTACGCTGCTGAGTCGAGCCTCTGTTTTCTGAGAGGAATAGCTTCCCCTATGTGCTATATGTGACCTCATGTGAATACACTACAACGCCGTAAAGAATCCAATTTTAGCTCCTCTCATCTGTCAAAGAAGCTTAACAGGCAACCTCAGTCAGCAGCTGATCAGATATTGTCAGTCAGGAAGGGAAAAACACTCCCTGCTCCTCTTGATTTGGATTGGCATTGCTCTCTTGAGCCACATGAAAGAGCGGAGGAAGAGTGAGGTGTGCTGCTAGCCGTGTGGATATGTATGCATAAGGCTACACTCTGCCTGAGCCGTCCCTTTGCTGCGTAGGGATCAGTATTCCTGACATGTGTTGCCCCTCTGCAGAATAAACAGCGATGGGGAGAAACAGCCGCTAACAGCCTCAGCACACACAGCTTCCCTCACACACCGCATGAAAATAGATGGCTTTGACATTATCAGCAGAGCCAGCTTGTCGCACATGCCTGCAGTGAAGGGACCGGATGAGATCAACTGGTCGCTTCCATCCCCGCCTTAACACTTAAAGAATGAGCGGTTTTTCCTCACTGCATGCATCTGCTCCTTTGTAGTATTTCTATTTATATGATTATTGTTATTAACCTTTCCGCGCTCACACACAAACGCTTTGAAGAAAGGCATTTCATCTCCACTTTCTGCACGGGCAGCGATCCTCAACAGTCGGGCTGCAATGAAAGCGGCTGAGAACAAGGAATCAGACCAGAGAGTGTAAAAGTCAAGTCAGAGTTCATGAATCAGGCACATTTATATCAACTGTGGAAGTCCAAAGTGCTGCACTTATCAGTCAAAGCAAATATGGGTGAAAAACACACAAAAACGCTTCTAAAAGCCCATGCTAAAGAGGTCCATATTAAATGGAGATGCAACAATATTGTCAGGATCATGACTGTGCCTTCAATAGATGTTATAACGTCGGTATTTCAGGTCAGTGCCTGTGGTAATGGATGTAGCAGAGGCAGGAAAATGAGCGATTTTGTCTGCGAATTCCATGTCTTCTCGCTAGTCTACATAGAAGCATGGACAAAAGATCTCTTAGGAATGTAACCTCTGTGAAACAGACAGAAAATGGCATCAGTTTGACTGCGTTGTTTACTTACTGATGCTCTCTATCCTTACTCTTGTCTTCCACTGCTCGCTCTCTCACTTTCATTCACCTGCAGCACTTTTTTGTCAGAAAATATGTGTGGATTGTAATTGTATTTATAAATTTAAACTAAAGAATGGGTAGTGTTGTTTTAAGTGCCGGTTGTCAAAATCAAAAATTTGACACCCTGAAACTATCAGATATCAGCCACTCAGACAGCTGATTAAGACCAAAATACAAAGAATTAAGTTACTTTTTTTTTTTTTTTAAGTATTTTTTTGGGTGGTTTCTTCCTTTATAGATAGGACAGTGTGAATTGTGGGGAGATAGGGGGGGGCATGCAGCACATGGTCAGGGCCAGACTCAAACCTGCGACTGCTGAGGGGCCGGGTCCCCATGTGTGGTGCACGCTGACCTGCTCGGCCACCTTCATGCACTGAATAAAATGACTCTTCGTGAGAAGTACTGAAAATGAGTATGACATTCATAAACTCATATCATATGTTGCCATACTTGTAGCTTTTGTTATTTTACCTTTTTTTCTCCTGTAAAGCACTTTGTCTGGCCTGTCCTATAAATGTGCTATATAAATAAACGTGACATTGACATATCAGTCAGAACCACTTGCATCAAGGAGAATCACTGTTTTCATACAGTAAGTTATATAGTGGTATGGCTCTCTTATGAACGATCCCTGCCTTTCACGGGGTTTCATGATTCATGAAAAGTCAAGGCTAGGAACAGCATCAGCAACCCTCTCTGGGTTCAGCTCCCTGCACTGCTATGTGCATATGTATAATGCCAAACCAAGGCAGGGAGGGCACCAGCAAAGAGTTTCACGGGGGCAGAATAGAGCATACAAAGTGCGCATATATATTTCATATGAATTCAAGAAGTTCAACTCCATACTTGACTGAACTTTGCAACTCGATTTACAAAAAAATGTAAAAGAAAGTTTTCCTTCCAGATAGAGTCTGAACAACATTTCTTTGACATCACTAATAATTAAAGCCACCAGCCACTACAGAAAAGTAAAGAGGAGATATTTTTGCTGCAAGCTCATGTGAACAAACTGAACAACAAGCTGAAAAGGCCTGACAGACGGCTCCTTGTGCTCACTGCGGGCACCATCTTCACAAGTTTGTATGATCCAAAAGTTTGTGTGTTCAGCTCTTTGAATCGCATGTTTGCCTAAATGCGCGATGTAAATGTGTGTGCCTTGAATCCAGTAACACTGTGAGACTGAGGATGGTCAGGATTGAGAGGAAGAGTCCTGGAAACCAGCGGTGGTTTGGTGAAGAAAAAAGAGGAAGAAGTGGAATTAATTATCTGTTAACAAAGGATGTGAGCTGTGCTGAGTCTCCAGAGGGTTCAGCTGCAATAGATAAAAAACAGACCCCAGTGCTGTTGTGTTCATAACTAATTGATTTAATGTAGAATTAAATATTCAGAGCTTCCCCGGCAAATGCAAACAATTCATTGATAAAAAGCTCTCTCTGGGCTGTCTGTGGACAGCTGCTGCGTCTGAGCAAAGTCAAAACCTCTGCCTGAGAGAATCAACACGTCTGTCACGTCCGCCTGCGAGGAGTCACCACGCTCGGATCCTGAGATTGAACAGCGTGAAGATTTCACAGAACACAAAACAAGCCTCAAACTGATTGTTTCTCCTCCTGTGTTTTGCTGTGATTTTCCTCACTTTTGTCTTTCTTCCTGGTGCTACAGGTGTCGCTGCCCCCCGCAGCTCGAGGGGCCAGATTGTCAGCAGACGAGACTCAGTTTCCTTGGCAACGGCTATGCCTGGTTTCCCCCCATAAGGCCGTGCTTTGATAGCCATCTTTCACTGGAGTTTATGACGGAGGAAGACGACGGGCTGCTGCTGTACGCCGGCCCGCTGACCACCCTGCTGCCAGGGGACGCAGAGGACTACATGGCCATAGGTAAAGTAGGGGGACGTGTAATTAGCCGCGAGCTGAGGGGCCTGGGAGCTGTTAATGCTTCAAAACTAGAAACTTAATTCTGTGTCTTTAATTAGCGGGAGTCGGCAGATCAGATATATGAGGCACATTTTCTTCGTTAGCATACTGCTGAGGAAAATGAGCAACTGCTGAATATGGAGCCGCACAGGCTGCCCTGCTTTCCAGCATCCCGTGCATGTGGTAACCCATCGTGTACTTAAAGAAACGCCGTCTTTGTTTACCCTCCTTCCGTGTCTCTGCAGCTTCTGAGCCCCGTTTCTGCCAGTGTCTCACTCAAGGACACTTCAGTGGGGATTATTCCCCCGCAAAGACTCAAATACAAACCCTCCAGGTGAAGGACAGTGCTAAATATTTGATCAAACCGAATAGCTGATTGGGTTAAGTGCCAGTTTTATAATTATTATGAATCACTTAGAAGCGCTCACACTAAATAAGACTAACATTTCACTGCAGTCCACAGAACATGAAGGCCGGGGATAAAAAGCCTCTCCTCTGTTAAATAACCTGTGAGTTATTGATAGAAGGGGCAGTTCTGACTCATTTAAAGAAAAATGTTCTTTTATTTAAAGTTCAGCCTGAGTCCATCGAAATCATTTTAAAACCATCAAACTGTGTTTGATGGAAGTAAGTTCATATGAAAAATGTGGCAAAAATGGAATTTTTGTGTTTTCCATGCTGCTGGTTTCTCTGATAAGGTCCATAGATACGTTCCCATTCACTTTGATGCACTGAAAGTGAATTCATTTTCATTTATCACACCATTTATTAATGAGAACTGGAAACCAGAAACAGAGTCGTCATTACCAGAAAAATCAGGGATTTCTGTGAAGCACAGTTTAGAGGAACAGGCTTTTTCAATGGATTTTCTTTCCTGTGTCACCCACGACGTGCCCCTTTGAGCTGCATGCTGCTATGGCGAGGCTAAGCTAGCGGGGGCATTGTTCCCATTAAAAGCAATACATGTACATTAGAATAAAATCATAACTTGCTTGTTTCTAAACCAATTTTCATACAGTTTATTGTCAACATCAAAACATTTGAAACAGCTATTATTCCAGATCATTTGATTTTAAAAATTGTTCTTGTAAATTGTAAATTATATCTGTTTTAATAGTACATATTTTGACATTGAAAATGAAGTAAACTGCATGAACATTGGTTGAGAAATGAGTAAGTTATGATTTATTTTCCATGTACATCTAATGCCTTCAATGGGACCATTGCCCCCACAACCGCAATGACATGTCTACGTGGCAGCCATCTTAGCTTAGATGGCTGTAGGCATGTCATTTAGTGGGCTGCTACAGCACACTTCTTTCAATATCTGTGGTTTCATCACCCTGTGGCTCTTTTCATCACATTGTTTCAGGTGATAATCAGATCAATTCCTGCTCTGATCCTGCTGTGATATGACTTATTGTTAGTCTCTTCATGTTATACTGTGTGTTGGCTTGAAAAGGAGATGTCTTATTCATTTTTTTCCGTCTATGAAAAATGATAATTTTTGTCTCTCCTTGACTTGTTTTTCCTATCTTTGATATATCTATCTGAGATTTTTGGTGGTGTTTTTTTTCCAGTTTCTCTGTCCAAAAGTTGCTCGATTTTTAATGGAAAGTAAATCTTTCATTATGAACTCCTGTTTTTTTTTCTCAGAATTGATTGGTGGGACTCCCAGCCTGAAAATTAACCATGGCTCTGGGACTTTAGTCCTCCAGTTACCAATTAATGTCGAGGTCGCTGACAGACGATGGCATCGCCTGGACGTGAGGAGCAACAGCAGAGTAAGAGACAAGCATTTGTGTTATTTTGCATGTGACCCCAGACTACAAATGTGTTTGAAAAGGACTTCTATAGCATATTTTTAATAAATTAATACATGACAGTGACTTAAGAGTCAATTTTTTTATTTCTGCTCTGAAAACAGCCAACCTGATATGACTTTGAATAAAAAACACACAGACTCAATTCCTGTGTGGAGTTTTTGACATTTACGAAATAGACTAAAAGTCATTTTGATGCCTTTTCATGACAGCAAACAAGACAATCCTGGAAATGGTGTGAAGGGGCAGGTTTCATCTGGACAGCCTTAATTTACTGTATGAAGTATATTCACAATAAATGATATATTTGACTGTCTTAAGTCAGCTGGATGAAATTCTTTGTCAGGAGACTCAACTTCAGCTTGTAGAGAAGTGGTTTGTCCACAGGGGGTGCCAAACTAAAAGTTTCCTGCAGGAGCTTTAATACCAGGTTTAATATTGATCAATATAATTCTCAACCTTTTGTTTTTCAATGGCAGAAACATTGGGGTTTTTGGTTACAGATGTCTCCTGCAGGGATCTTGAAGTTTTTGATTTGGCATTGTTTTAAGTCTAAACTTGTTGCATGCAAATGAATAAAGGGGCCAGTCTTGTCTATGAAGAAGAAACTTGTTTACTCCTAAGGACTCTGAACAGGCCAGGATTAGGAGGATACCAGTGTCGAAAAAGGCCAAGAACTGGTCAGGAGATGGGAGAAAACAATCGGCATGTAGGAAAGCAGAAACAGGTCATGACTGGGAGATATTTCAGCATTGAAGAGACCATCAGTTGGAGCAAAACGAGGCCCAGGAAAGGAGAAAGAAATAAAACTGAAAGGAGCAGGTTAAAACATTTGGTTTCAAAGAGGCCGAGAACAGGTCAGGATTAGTAGAAATAACATTAGTGAGACCAGCATCAGGTCAGGATAAAGTGAAATAATGGCATTAAAGAGAAAAAGAACAGCACAGAATTAGGAAAATTGAAGGCACCGAAGCGACTAGGGACAATGCAGGATAAGAAGTAATAACAGAAACCATGACTGGGTCAGGGTTAGGAGAAAAATCAGCAGTTAAAGAGACCAGAAATGGATTACAAATAAAGAGAATTTTAGTGTCAAAGGGATCAGAAACAACCTTAGATTGGTGGGAATACCAGTTAAAGGGGGAGGATAATGAAATCTGATGGTGCCAAAGAGACTAGAAAAGGGAGATGTTTGGGGAATAATGGCTACAAGAGAGAAATTTAATTTGATTCAGTGGGAACTGGTGAAGGACTGAGGATATGTCAATGACAGATTAAAATATATGCTGCAGTTTGTGCACAATCCCATGCAGTTATATACTCGCACATGCAGAAGCACTGACCTCTCTCCACTCTGTCCTCACCAATTTAAAGGAAGTGCGCTTCACTCTGGATCGATGCTCCTCTGCAATCATCATGGAGACAGAAGGCGTGGACTCCTGGGCAATGACAGAAGACCGCTCATCCTGTGAAATCCGAGGGGTCACTCCCAACAGGGACAAGTAAGATCAATAATTAAGTGGAAAAGTCTGCACTGAGTGGAACACAATAGATAAAAAAAACGAGCTGCTTCTCTGAACCCTAAAGGGAATCAGAAAGCACTTCAGACCCGCAGTGAGAAACCATGGATGAATGGACGCATTCAAGAAAATAATGGATTTATTACAGTCATCAGTGTTTCCCACAGAATGAGGCACCACCTGTGGCGATGGAGGTGGCAATTGAGAGGGGATTTCGACAAAAGATAAAGAAAAATGAAACCATATTTAATTATGTTAATTATGTGCTGTACATTTCTGTGGAGTTACTTAACATATTGAATTGATAGAGTTAGTTCAGGCAGCTCACAAAGTCAAACTCCGCTACTGTATATCTGTATCGGTTTATATAGGAATCGTATATAAAGTGTTCGGACAATATCGGCACATCGGATATTGGCAAAAAGTCAATATTGGACATTCCTACCGCTAACTACTCCTACACATCCGATTAACACATGTCAAAATGTCAAAATTAGCCTGCCTACTCCTCCTTTACCAGTCTTATGTAAGCCTGCCCTGTCCTGTTGTACAGGGGTCTTTGCTGCTATTCTACCTGCCTTGGTCTTTCAGGTATGAACATAAACTGTACAAGAAGTGTGCTGTCCCTGCCTCAGGCTTTGTAGTTGTACTCTAGCCAGTAAAAGGACATGGGGCTTTCCTCAGGAGGTCTTTGCTGCTGCTCTTCCAGACTTGGCTTATCCATGTATGTACATAAAACAGTGGGGTGGGGGTTGGCTGTGCTCTCCCTGGATCAGGCTTTGTGGATCTGTTCATGTTGAAGAGCAGGACGCCCGCTAAACAAGCGCAAGTTGTCGTTCTTTTATATTGCGGAAAAGTGAAGAGAATAAAAATGAATAAACATCACAGCTGTAGCAGGGATTCTGCTACTTTAAAGATATCAAATAGCATATTGCTTTTAATCAGCTGAGTTTAAATTCTTCTTGCAGGAAAGTTTATACACGTGTAGTAATGTAAAGGCACTATAATGCACTGTTTTATCTTAGCCTCAGTGAACAAACTGGTGCTTGGCAGGTTGTGAACGACGATACACCCCTCCCTCCTCTGCCTCCCTCAAGTCATTCGGAAGTCGTTGGTTTCGTTCACAGACTGACTGACACACATCATTCATTTGCTATGAGTGAATCATGAGACTCTGCCTGCCCGCTTGTTTGCCAGCTGGCTGTGCATCGTTCGCCAAAGAGTCAAAGGCAAGTAGTTCCACTCCCGAGCGGCACAGTAGGCTCGCAGCCGAGCTCAACTGAACTGAGAAAGGAACGAATCAGGTCTCAGAGTGATTCACTTCACGTCGTTCACTCAGCAGTTCTTCTTTTGAAGGAAACGTTCATGAACGACACAACACTATTAGACCTCTCATCTTTGCGCTTGGAACCATTTGTTGCACCAGCTTAGCATCATTCAAGTTTGCCGTCTATGGTATTGCCTCATCACTCCTCACAGTTTTACATCCAGAAATGAGGGAGCGGTGAAAGCCCCATGTCTGAGTCTGCAGGGGGATGCTGGGTTGGTTGTGTGGCTGAAAATGTGGGGACTGTCAGAGATAAAAATTTCAGCCTTGTATCACCTTTAGCATGTGGGTTTGAGTTTGAGAATAATCTGGCTGTTTCCACTGACCCTGGGTGTCGACCTCGTACAGATAATAAAAGTAAAATGTGAAAATAGTCAGCCTGGGTGGCATCATCAGTGTGTGGGAAACACTGCTCACCACAAATCAGATAACATATATGTAAATAAATACAATACATTATTCTGCAGGTTGGTTTGAAAGACCTGTGTGCTAATGGTTGTTGGTGTCAACAATTAGTGTTCATGAAATCTCCAGAGAACCTTCAGGCTTTCTTTAGTAGCAGACTGCTCAAGGCTGTTTTTCTTTTACTGTTTTCAAATGTCAATGGATGGATGGCCCAGAGGGACTGTGTCTAAATGCCCAGTGTCCCTTCAGGGGTAAACAATCCCGTATAGAGTGCAGCATTAGCAGTCACACAGGCTGCAGACTGAAAGTGGTGGAGGTTAAACATGAGGACGGAGTTAATTCTCATATATTTGCAGGTGTGGAAACTAACTGCTTGTTGTGGGATGACCTGTACGTCAACATGAGCTTCAATGGATGAACTGAGTTTCTGTGCTAAACAATGACAGATAAATAATGCTGTTTGTTACGCCCTGGAGTTCATTGTTGGACATGAACTTTCCAAGAGTTGCTACATAAACGTAACAAAGAGAGATGTCTGCATAGTTTTACAGTTCATGTTTTTCCTAAATTTGTGCTTATTTTCAAGCTGCATGGAGGCACTCACTGAAATCAAATCAGATACAGACCCAGTTCAATTTCTCCATGTACCCGACTGTCCTCTCAGGAGGGGAAACAATATCGGTAAACTCCTCAGATATTATCCTTAAAATGCCAGCTCTTTTTCTCCAACAGTGATTTTGTGCACAGCTGGCTCTGCTCTGCCAAACAGCGTTTGTTTTCCCCCGTCGTGGGCTCGGCCTGCCACTGTGCTGTTTGCTTTGTTGTGCAATTATTCAGTGCGTTTGTGAAGTTTAAACATGTACAGAAAGGCTTTGCTGCTGTTATTAATTGCAATAACTTCTCATTTTAAGAACCTCTGAGAACCTCCTGTGATCAGGGTGTTTGAGTTTAGACTTATTAGCTTGGAACTGTATATGTTTATCACGGGAATGAGCTGAAATTAAAAGACTTGTTTTATTACCTTTTGTGCAGCGCATTGTGAGAATGCAAAGAGCTGCGCTGCTGAATGGGTCCATGTTTTGATGCTTTCAGGAAAAAGTAATTTACCCTTCATGCATTTCCTTTAGCATAAAGAGAAAATCACAAGAATCAGATGTCATATTTGTTGCCATAAAGCATTAGAAGCGAGGACAGCTCCTGCAGGCCTGCAGGAAAATACTGAAACTATGAATTTAAACTTGAAAGATTATACGCTGTGCGTTCACTCTCTGCTGCTTGTATTTGTGTTTCTGTAGATTGAGAGGTGTGTTTTGAATTTTAAGCTCCAGGACTCTGTCCTCTTCTCCTCTCTGCTCTCATTGGCTTATCTGTAAATTGCTTTTGTTTCCAGGTATCTGAATGGGACTCATGTCCTGCAGCTTGGAGGCGTTAATGAGAACATATCATTTGAATACCCTCAGCTGCAGCACAAACATTTCAACGGATGTTTGAGGAACCTGATCGTGGACAGCAAGGTAATATAAAGGCATTTCAAGTATGTTCGATTTTTCCCAGTTTCATTTTTGTCTCCTTTAAATATTCTGATTTCTGTACAATGAGGCCACATTTTATCACCTGAGGAATGCTCAGTTATTTGGTGGATGACTAAAAGTTTCACAGAAAATATTCTGAGTTATTGATAAAAAAAAAAAAAAAAAAGCAAATGTACAGCCTATGTTACTAATGTTAATCGAGGCCAACTTCAATCACTCAATGGTTGATAGGTTCAGGACTTTTATCGTTTCTGCAGTCTTTGAGGTTCATCCTCAGGGTAAATAAGCTTGATTTAAAACATTTATGAATCTTCACAAACCACTTTAAATGTGTCTCCTCATTTTCCCTTTAATTCTCCAACCCTCCCCTCAAACACCCCTGACCTGCAGCTTCCCTCTCTTTATTCAACAGTATTTCTTTCCACCATTTTCATCAGTACAAGGTTGTATAAAAATGTCATGATAACAAAACTTGTGAAAAGTTTCTGTTACATAATTTTCTGTTTTATGAATAGGTGATCAGCATAGGAATTTGTCAAAGATGTAGTGAGGGATGTCCTGATCCTGAGTTAGTCTTAATATAATTTTATTGTTCAGTGATGGACATTTTGAGCCAATCATCTTACCTGAAAGTAAGCAGAAAGCCGCAGTGTTCAATAACAACATCTGAAGACTAAATGTGCGAAGTGATACAACAAGTTCTTTAAAGCATGAGAGGAAAGGTAAAAAACTCTGGACTGTAAAAGAAAAAATAAATGTCCTCAAAAAAGAAAAAAGGCTTTAAAGATCACAGAGAATAGTTGAATTCATTGCTTTGACCCAACAGGCTTTTTTGTGGTAGAAAATTGAGGTTTTTGTGGTCTTTTGGATCCACAGTGAGTCCTGCCATCTCAACGCTTCACATCAGACACAGTAGAGGTATAGAAAGAAGTTCAATGGCTACAAGTGAGATGATTTAACACCTGATGTGACTTCTGTTAGTTTTACAGCAGACTTTTGAAGCTCTGAATTTTGTCTTCCATCTTTGCTGAGCCTCGGGGCTCACTGAATTGATTTCTGCACTTTACAGTTTAACGTGATCCAGGTCAGTTCTTGTTGTAATCAGGTAAAAAACTAGAAAGGAAAAATGGGAAAATAATAAAGTGAAATATTTACAGTGCTGGTCTTGAGCCTGCATCACGATTGTGAATATTACACTTTACATAGGAGTTGCATTCATGGTAGCATTGCAACAGAGGGGGGAGGTCATCTACATCATAAATAAAAAATGAAGATCTTATACATATTAAGAAGGAAACTCATGTCATGAATCACAGAATGACACTCATTTCAGCTTATTCCACCATACTCAGCCCATGCTGTTCACCAAAGGGTCCAGTTTAAACATGTTTCACTTAAAGGTGCCATCCAGTGCCAGCATACCACCCAGAGCCATGCTGTTGAACCTGCAGCTGTAACACTAAACAGTTGCCTCCTCCTCCTCCTGTGCTGGGTCAGATTCTGGATCATGTGTACCAGCACAGACTCTTTGGGAGGCCTTGCCATATTTGTTTTGGTGTTTTTTCACCTCTGCATCTTTCTGCACTTGTCTATACTTTCCACCTCAGACAACATTCAGGCAAACAATCAGTGCAGAGCCTGATTATTACAGCATGAGGTCAGAAACTGAACCTGAGACCTTGTTTGAAGAGGACGAGGACACATCTGCAGTCTAAAATAGTTTTGTGAGGTTATTGTTATGAGGCTTTAATGTTCTCTTTGATAAGGCCTGTTTGTAAATGCTTCTAAACATAATATATTAATTATGTATTAAAGTATACATTATCCTTTTCTTTTCTTTTCCCTTTTTGTTTTATGGAGCTTGAGAACTCCACTTCAATGGGAATATTGAATTAGCCTCAAGGCTGAAAGGAAAAAGATTTTGCATAGTTTAATTATTCCATCCATGTCGGTTCTGTACCTTGTTTCATGATTATTAATTTATAGGGCAGGATGAAACATTGCGATCATTAACAGAATTGATTTTCTCAACTTCCCACATTAAGAGTCATGTATTGCACATCATAGGTCAGGTGTAGTAGAGAGAGAGAAAAGAGTGAAGAGTTCCCGTGTTAGACCTTTATCAGGGGAGACGTTTATGAATAGGGCTGTTAAAGATTATAAAAAGATGTTGACAGTCTTTGTCAGCATATTTATTTGTAAGTAAAAGTGATGATTATTTACTTTAGTTTTTAACTATGCCAATATAAAGAAGGGAGGGGGGTATTTCACTTAGATTGGATAGCAATGGCTGTTAGTGCCACAGTAAGAGTTGTGCCTTTCAAGATGCATCAGTTTCACTTTGAGGCTGTTTACTCTAAATCAATCAATCAATCAAATTTTATTAATATAGCGCCAAATCATAACAATTGTTATTCCAAGACACTTTCCAAAAAAGAGAAGGTGTAGACCACGCTCATTGTTCAATGATTTACCAAGACCCAGCCTTTGGATAGGACAGAGTTGACCCATCTCATCTAACGTGAGTAACAGGGTCAAGGAAAAACTTCCTTTTAACAGGCAGAAACCGTAGGCAGGACCAGACTCATGTGACAGCCACCTCGCCGCTGCTGAGTTGGGAGTAGGAAGGAGAGAGATAACGAACAAGGGAGAGGGAAGGAAAGGGACAAGGGAGCGAGGGTGAGAGAGAGAGACAGGGGACAGCAGCAACATTACAAACGACAGCAACAACAACAACAGCTCATATAGAGTTGTGGTTTTGCAGACCAACTAATGATGATATAATATGAATTCAGTTTACAGGATTAGGATATAAATTATTATGGACTATGTTAAATTAATTTAATGTGATTACAGCCAGCAGACCTAACAGTAGTTAACTCTAGCTTTAAGTTATTAGTGTCAGTGAGGCTGATGTGCATGTCTGTAGCGACAGTCCAGAGGGACTTAAAAGAAGAAGGAGCTCAGGGCGTGAGCTGGACAATCATAAACGATGCAGCTGGAGTCAGACAGGTCCATAGCAGCCAACCGTCTATAGCATCAGTCCAGAGGAACCTAGGAGACTGGGGGGCTCAGGGGCATTCAGAGAGATCTAGTTAGTAATTAGATGGAAGATTATGACTTCAATGTACAGGATAAAGAAATAGTAATAATGGAATATGCAAAATTAATTTGAGGTGATTAACTGATTAAGAATATTAAAAAATATTCAACTGAAAAAAATATAAAACATTCCTGCATTTTGCCTTTTTTGTTTATCAAAATGACATTTTCATGCAAACTTTTGAAATCAGGTTTCAGAGTGGAATTGTTCAAAATGCCATCCCATCACTTAATAACATACGGTATAAACCAACCTACCAACCTTTGGTTAAAAAAATTATCAAAAACAGAAAAATAAACAACAATTTAGTGCCTTAAATGCCGTCATTTAATAATATTACAAAGTTTCTCTGCAGTCACCATTACAATAACTGATGGGTACACTCATAAAGTTATAGTCCATCAAGGTTATATCATCCACTGCAGATATTGAGTTCTTTATAAGGACATAAAAGTCACTGGTGTGGGCTGCATGAAAGCAGAAGAGTGGAATAAAACTACAATAGCATACCACACACTGTTTGTGCTGAGTTTGTTAGCCCAGTTAAGTGTTGATTTTCCTCTACCAAGGTCGTCTTGTTTGTCTGTTTGCATTCATCGCTTTGTTGCAGGCCTTTATACCCAAGCATGTGGTGTTTTCAGTAGTTATATGACAAAGTTACTGCTACTAGCATGCAGTCAAGAGCATACAAAAAGTCTCCACATAGACACAGATTTTCTTTAACAAAACAAAGGAAATACTTTTTATTCTTTTTTTGTCCAAATAAGGCAGGGAGGGAATTTTTTTTTTAATCAAATTACTTTTGCAGATTGTGTAGAATAGAATAAAACAGATTGAAAAAGAATATTTTCATTGTCAATGCAATTTAGTCTGCAGATCTCCATTCTGCAAATTTTGAGCAAGATGAATGATACAGCAACATGCGTAAAGCTGTTGCATCTAGATTCACCGCTGTCTTATTTTGAATGAATGTTTTTTCTGGTTTCAGTACTCAAATGTTACAGATGCTGCAGATACAGCATACTTTTTTTCTGCAAAAAACAACAATTACAGAGAGAAAATGTTAAGATATGTGCAGAAGAGCCATAAAAATCTCTAAGAAAGAAGCTTTTACTAGGACCTCACCCAGCAAAAGGTAAAATGAAAAGTCTTGTTTCTTCCATAGACAAAAAGGTCATAAAAGAACAATAAAAAGTAAATTAAGAAAACACAAATGACAAACATCAGCTATGTGAGCACAGAAACTGCTGCAGATCACTACATTAAGGAAGCGTAGAAGACTGTGACTGCAGTAATTTTCTATATAACGATGGTCTTAAATTCTTATATACAAAGTTTCTGTGTAAGTCAAGTATTTCTTACCCCCCTGTTTGTTTTTAATAGATTGAACACAAACCTGTTGAGGGCACTTCTTTCCCTATAAAATATGTATAAACCAATTTATTGGGCAATATGAAACCTGCATTGTGTATATCCTTGGTAACTTGCCACCAGTCCTCACTGCGTTTTGTTGGCTCATTGCTTTGTTTCTTGGCACTTTACCTCTGTGAGACTAAGGTAAAAGTGTTGCAGTGCATTGGTATTATGAATGCACCCTCATGTTTCTGCACCAGAAAAACAAAACAAGGAAACCATTCATGAAAACACCTCCAAGTTAAAATGCAAATAAACCTAAAAAGCTGAAGTTCTTACGAAGCCGAATTATGGTTTCTGTCTGTAGATTACTGTTTATTATTATATAGGGTCCCTGACACTGTTTGTGCACAGCTGACTTTATATTCTGCTGAGGAGGTGAAGCCAGTAAGAAAGATAGAAAGATGTACTTTATTGATCCCAGCCTAAGAAACTGAGGTGTCACAGCAGCAGGTCAACAGAGCAAATGAAGCAGCAGAGAGATATACTCACTGTAAATAAACCCGAACAACAGAAAAAAGTAACAAAGCTCAGTTAAAAGATATATGACCACTGCAGAGATCCACTTATCTATAGTGCTACTCCTCATGGGTACAAGAAACAACTTTTTTTAGGCAAGCTGCATTTATTTGACTCCTGATGCTCTCATTAGCGCTGCTGCCGGTGCACGCATTACAGGACAGGATGTTGCTCCACTTTCAAGTGGTTGGGTTCCACAATACAATTTATTGTTCCCTTGGGCACTCAAGTGTCCCCGTATGCCCAGCTGCATCCCCAATGGTACCAACACATGAAATGAAGTAATGAAACTGACCATTATCTCTTTGCAAACAGAAAACATATCCAGGTAACCACAAGCAAAAAGCAGCACATGTTGCATGTTGCATCAGCAAGCAGCAGCGTAAAATGGAAGGGAAAAGGGAAGACCTAAAACGATAAGAATATCATCATACTGTTGCACAAGCCTGAAAGTCTCAAGAAACAGTGTGTTTGGATGGGCATAGAGGAGATTTTAAAGTGGTTCAGTTTACATTGGGGACTCTGTGTTGTCTCACAGCCCATAGAGAGTTGAGGGTTTTGCCACAATGTCAACAGACAGAAGGTAAATGTACCAGACTCCTCTCTCCAGATGAACCAGATATGATGGGTTTCATCAGGTTGTCCCTGGTGATGCTTCTGTGTTTAATCCATGTACACAGGTGGAAAGCTACTAACAAACTTGGACTAAAGTTGTCCTGACTGAACCAAGTCATGGTAGCGAAATACTTCCATCAGTCAATGTGATAAAACAGATATGACAAGAATGCTTTAAAGCTCAGTAAGAAATAAAGGTTCAGCGGTATTTTCTCTGCACAAAGACATTCCCACAAAGATGTGTTGTTGCTGAAGAGGCTGAAAGCATGTTTCCATGCAGTGTTCACACACTGAGCTGCAGATACAAGAGCCACCTGATTTCATTCATGCAGGACATTTTTTATTTCATTGTAACTGAATCATCTTTGTACAATGTACACAGTAAGTTCAGCATGTGGTTGATCAGTATTTATTGTAGAGTTTCAGAGTAAATTATACTTTGTTTTTTAAAATCACACTTCTTATTTTGCCTCTGATTTTCCTGAGAAACTTCTTCTCTCCCTCTCTTTTTACCCACAGTAATAATTTATAATAAAACCAAGAATGAAAATGCAATCTATCATTAAATAAGGACTCACATTTCCTTTTGAAGTACATTTCATTCAATAATGAGATGCAATTTTCTACAATCATGTTTCCTTTCACTCATTGATTATTTCTGTGAGAAGAAAGGTTTTTCTTTCATTCCTCTTTCTCTCTGCTGAGTCTTCTCTGCATTTTTCTCTCCTCTTTGTCCTCTTCTTTTCAGCTTTACGACCTTGGTTCTCCTGCTGAATCTACCAACATCATGCCAGGCTGCTTTCCTTTTGATGACCACTGTACCAACGCAGAAACACTCCCCTCCTGTGGCAAGAGGGGGCGCTGTCATGGGGATTGGGGCTCCGTCGGCTGCCAGTGTGATCTGGGGTTTACGGGGCCTCGGTGTGATAAAGGTGAGTCATTTTAATTATTTATAACTGATCAAGGAGTACAGTGAGACCTCTGAGGAGTCACGCATTTTTAAGCCTCACAAAGCGTACAATCCATCTGGGAAATGTGAGAAATTTTTATGTCCAGAAATGTCACTTTGCTGCAGCAGAGAGATAACCTCTCCTCACATTCAGTGCTCCAGCAGAACAGCACGTCCTCCCTCTGATATTCTCCACTATTTCCCACATGACAGCTGAATTAATTGTGTGTTTTTGATTGACAAGCAACTCCGGAGTTCTCCTTCGACGGCCGCAGCCACATTCAGCTCCAGCTCTCCTGGCCGTTGCCTGCACGACAGACGAGGATACAGGTTGGAGTTCGGACACGTGCCGCCTCTGGAGTCCTCCTCAGTCTGCTTTCTCAGGAGCAGAATGAATACCTGCGACTGGAGGTGAGTCACAGCTGGAAACAGTCCTGTGGTATTGAATAAAAAAATACGTGACATATTTCCTTCTCCAGCTACTGTGCATCACAAAACTCAACAACATACCTTAGCTATCTATCATAACCTTCATATTTTTTCACTGTGTATGGATCAAAAGGAAATTTCTTTTTTAGTTGCAAACAGACAAAAATGTCCCAAAATGTTTTATGAGGTCACACATGTCGAATTCTGGGAATGTGTGCAACCACGACGATTGTATTTGGAGACTGCTGCACAAACATTACTACAAATCCAATATTTAATACAAGCAGTCTAACAAACCTCAGCTCCCTTTGATATATTTTGTGTACAGCAGTGTGCGACATAAAAGGTGCATCATTTGTATTTGTTACCCCCCAACAAAGAACATCAACATCACAAACACGAAACAAAACCTTTCTGTAACGAGTCTGATGTTCTCTTCAGAACAAGTTTTTCCATATCAGGTTTGATGAAGTTGAACATGTAACACATGTACACTGTTCATTTTGCATGTGTGTGTGTGTGTGAGGGAGAGAGAGAGAGAGAGAGAGTTGAGCCGGAGCAAACACCAAGCATGCATTGAGGGACTATCTCTGTAACTTTTGGGTCTTAAGTACTGTGTAATGAGGATTGTGGATGACAGAGCAAAAAATCAAGCATAGTGATAGTCCAGGAAGGCCAGAGTGCATCAGCTGATCTAAACTCCAGCCTTTATCAGCTGACAGCTTGGCCCGTTACCTTCTACACGTACAAATATGAAAACGGTTGTTCCAGTTAAACTGCTCTTGCTTGCCTGCTCTCTCTGCTTCCTCTTCAAACCACTGTGCCACCCGCCTGCACTGAAGCTCCTCCTTTCTGTCCTGTGTCTGATTTTTCCAGCATCATCTGTTTTGTCAATGCCATCTGCCTGATTCTGTGACCAAGGGTCTTCGCTGCTGCTCTGCCTTTCTCAGCTTGTCACATATGCACATGAAACAGAGGGGTAGTGTGCTCTCCTCCCTCAGGGTTTGAAGACATTTTTATGAGGGCAGTTTTGATGTTTACAGAAATGGAAATATTCATAGTTTCATACAAACAAGCCTATGATTACTTAAACCATTACCACAGTAATCTGGTCATTATGGAGGGTGGTCATGGTTCTTAATGATTGTTGCCACCAGCTACCAAACAGTGGGAAGAAGAAGTAGGAGCAACTTAGTAGCTGTAGAAGCTCCCCGAAAGATGGTCAGAAACTTTATAAACTGATGTTCACAGAATTATTATGAATTGTCAGGTCTGCAATTAGAAATTTATCTTAAAGGGATATTTCCGCATAAAATTAAGTTAATGTCAAACACACCGTAACACCGAGTTAGACACCCCCTCGAGAGATGAATGTTACCAACTGTTTACTTCTTCAGTTATACCAACTTCAGGTATGACTATAGTGACGTACTATAGCAATACACAGTGGTCTAGGTCTCCATGTGCAAACCCTAACTAAAAAGCCACTCGTAGCCACAAATAATGCTCAGAACAGCACCTAACTTCATCAATAGTACATACAGGGTCCCAGCTATAGTACAAGCCATCAAACATCTTTTTAGCTTTGCCTGATTTCTTTAGCAGAGTCGTTGCTGAAGTTGGTATAACTAGAGAAGCAAGCAGTCAGCAACATTTATCTCTTGAGGGAGTGTCTAATTCGGTGTGACAGTGTGTTTGACCATACCTTAAATTTACGCCGGAATCCCCTTAAATATCATTTCCCTTGTTTCAAAATAAAAGCATGTTTTATATCACAAGCAGTGAAGTGAATTGAAGAGTAAAGCTGTCAAAATAAGAGCATCACAAATAACCGTTTTACAGGGTTATCATCTCTCCAAGGAAGTCTCTGTCATAGAGATGGTGACATGGACAAAACTTGACTTTGAAAATCATAAGACATAAAGATAAAGATAAAGACATGTTAGTCAGTCAGATGCGTTTATAAGTTTATACCCAATGTTGCACCCATAGACTGTATATACTATGGACAACTTGGCTCTGCCTTCTTTCACTATACAAATTTGAAGCTGAATAGCTCTCGGTATTTCCGTGATTTTCTCCACTACCCGAAACCACATCTTGCGCAGAAGCGTTGTACACATTTGGGGGGAGAGTCGCTGTGGTGACGCTCGGCTCAAACAGCGTATTCCCGGGTGAGCCATGCAATCTTCGTACGCCCATAGGCTGTATCAAGTGTCAATCATAGAAAACATGAACCCCCTAATTACTTTTAAAAATTGAGCTGCACAGAAAAAAGAGGACTTGAGTACAAGTCAGTCTTACAATAACTACATGTCAACATCGCAACTAGGGGGGAGAAAAACGTATATTATGTGTAAAACATTTCTAAAGTTTGTCCACGGCTCCATTAAGATTGCTGAAGGAGGCGGAATTTATGACTTAGAATGCAACCAGCCACCAGGGGGTGCTGTTCTCGCGGAGGCTTTAACCAGCTCGGAGGCAGATGACATCCATTCTGTATACAGTTTATGGTTGCACCACACTTAAATTTGACTGATACCATGACTGCTAAACCATCAGGAGTTGATCCATCTGGATCAGTGGTGATCTGTTGTACCACTACTTCCCCCTGAACCTTGATAGCTCTGACTCTCTTGTTTGTGGGTCTTAGAATGATAATTAGGGCCCTCACAATGACTGCAGCTGGAGGCTGTCAGCCTGAGAGTGAGTAATATTAGGGTTGGAGACATATGGGGAGGATACTGAAAGGGCTGATGGTTGACATATGTACGATCTCAACAGGGTCTTACAATAAGTCTGCTGAATGCTGCTGGTGTGAGGCTGCTATTTAAACAAGAAATTTGGCTTATTCAAGGTTATTTCTGTCTGTAGTTAACATTTCACCGTATTCATTCTGCAAAAAGTAAGTGTGTGAGCTGTAATTCGAGGGCCGAGAGTTCTGCACTGAAGGTCAGCTCCCCTGCTCGGCACTTGAGGGTTTTTCTGACACAGTCTGCTTCAAGTGCTGAGCTCAAAGTCGGCCCCGCGTGCTCGCTGCTCGCTTTGCCACACCTGAGCTGGAGTGGTGCTCACACAGAGCGTTTCTTTAGGAGAGAAGTCGACTCTGCTTTGCCAAAGCACCATAATAGTGTACCTCTTTCTTGCCTGACACGTTGGCTGAGTGGATATGAAGCCGTTGTTGCCTGTCAAAGCCTTTCGTCTCACTGACTGACAGGCCAGGTGTGAACAGCACCTGGAGGTAAATGGCTCTGTTAGATCTGTCACTTTTGGCGAGTAGACGGGTCAGGTTTGTGCAGTGAACCTGTCTGCGTTTGGTGAATTTCACACCACTGCTCTGTCTTTGAATGCGTCTACTCTTTGTGTCTGTGCTTGTTATTTGTTGGACGAATCATTCCCCCTCTTTTTTTTTTGCACCATATGAAGGAAAACAATGCCGTCCCCTCTCCTGGCTGTAGCCCTGCAGCGACAGAGAGAAGGAGAGACTGTACCTGTTACTGTATTTGTGCTCTGCAGCCTCTCCGCTAAATCGGTGGGCTGAATGAAAGAAGTGATGTCTGTCCGCAGCAGCACACTGAAGCATTTTCTGCCTGGTTGTCTCAAAGCTCTTAGAAACACTTGAGCACAAGCCTGTAGTGTTTGCAGACAACAAGTCCTAATTTAAAGGGCTGCCTCTTTGCCGTTTCTTTCTTTCTTTTTTTTCTTTCTTTCTTAAGGGGAGATATGGGATAGAGTGCACACTGAATAAATAACCACACTTTCACACAGAGGTTACCAGGGGCTGTCTGGGTACAAACAGCATGTAGCTCTCCAAGGAATACAACTTCTCTGCAAAGAAAACATTAACAGGATCTAATGCACTCTGTGAAAGAATTTTCGGCGTGAGCGGCACTGACTATTACTCTGTCAAAGATCAGAAAGCCACAAAACGGCAAAATACCTCAATCCGAGCTGTTATGGCCTGAATCTTTGGATGGCGATAGCACTGCTCACCCCCCGCAACACCCTTGGCCATCTCATTTTCCAAAGCAACAACTTGTGTTTAAATGACAGGAGTTCAATTATCCTCATCATCACCTTCACCCTCTCAGTCCGAGTAGCTCAGCATACTTGTAGCTCGAAAAATCCTTTATACCTCATACTGGTGTCTGTGAAAACTCTCATTCTAGAAACCCTTTGTTTTGGCTGATTTTCAACCGATCTTAAGCTATACACAGTTTTGGGTTGTTACATTTTACACAGCTTTGTAGTCATGGAAGCTGACCTTTACCCCTCTATTAAAGCTATCATCTGTTAGCTAGTGTTAAATATCTTCTAGTTATGTAGTTTGTTTTGTGTATAATCTAGCTCGTGTCTGTTATTTCCCAGTTGTTTTCCTATTTGTGTTGACAGAATATAAAAATTCCGTTGATAATTTTCTGTCTTCTCAAAATCATACCACTGCATGTGTGGTCAGGGGGACTCCGTGTCGCCTACTCTGCAACATGAAAGCGACATAAACTCAAAAACGAGGCAACTTGACTCAAAGAAAAACTGCTGTGTTCCTTTTTGGACACATTTCGGCTAAGGTGAAAAGTGGAGGAAATGTTGTGCTGTCAGGATTAGAGTGTACAGTGCAGCTCTGAGCAGCAGAGAGTGGAGATGCGGACAGTCAGGATAACATAGAAAATCCGGAGCAAACTACACAGAGATGTGATTCACTTCAAATCTAATGTTGTTATGATTGCATATAATGTGTGGCTTGAGTGTGATCATTGTAAACGTATGCAATCCCGGTCATTAAAATGAGCCTGGCTGCGGTTTGAAAATCAGTCTTTAAACTATTCAACTACTGTAAATTCTGATGTAAAGTAAAAACCTTTTAGACGATAGACTAGAATAAAAAAAGAAACACAAACGAAATGATTATGTTTAATTAAGATTAATTGTGATATTAATCTGAGGCTATGTCATCCAGTACCACGGTACACTGAGTTGCAAAGATTTGAACAAAAGCTTGCCTCAGGGCTTTTCAGTAAATGAACTACTCAAGATGTTCAATTCAGATCTAATTTAATGTGACTCAAAAAGTTAAATTCAGACCCCAAAATCTCCTCCTGCATTTTGTGTTTAATGCTGATTGCTCAGATCTCTGCAGGCCCTGCAGAAAGAGTCAGTATTCAGATTTTTTCCCTGACAATAGATCAAGACTTTGTCCTGTGCTCACCTTTGCTGTGAACTTTGGTTGACAGGGAGAGCACAGTCAGCTTTCACCCGGTGTGGGCGTCCAGTGGGGAAGAGTCATTGGAGAGGTCCATGCTGAGGGAGCAATAGTTAACACAGAGCTGGCTGAATGTGAATTATCTCGCCCCACTGTTTCCAATTAAGCCTGGGACATGAACGAGCTGCAGTTATGGGAGCCCCTCATTGGCTGAGCCCATTGTGTTCGCTCATCCTTAGCTGCTCGGGATAATTGTTGTTTCTTGTATAGCTTCCCTTTGGGACGGCTCCGGCTCTGCCATGCACTGATGTGCACGCCAGCTCTGCAAAGTATCATAGCTGCAAAATTGCTGAATTAATTTTACCACTGAAATTTTCATGCCATTTTTTTTTTGGCAGGTTCACCACAGAGAGTCTTTTCTGGGTAGTTAAATCTCACAATTCTTGTTTTGCCCAACCTTTGCTGGCTTTCCTCTGCCTCGGGAGCTGGCCTACTTCTTATGATGTTGTTATTCACAAGATCTGTTTACGCCCATCAACGCGGGCACATTATGGCACCAGTCCAGGTCTGCTGCTTTAGAATTTGTGTCACCCCATTTTACTGTCACATTCACACAGCCTTTATAAGCCACACTAATTCAAGAGGCATTACCGCAGCAGATAACAAAACGGGGAAGGGAAATGTTGTTTATCCATGTACAAGTCTGTCTGATGTGATCCAGCAGCGGAGTTTGATACGGTAAATCTAAACCTGTCTGAGTAAATGAAAACATCTGTATGATTTCTTCCCTTTTGTGTTCTTTTGTCTGTCTGAATATAAGAAAATCTCTGCTGTGTTTCTCAGGTGATTCAAGGTCTGCTGACTGTTTTCTACAACCTTGGAGACGGAGACTACAACCTGACCCTGCCCTACCACCGCCTCACAGATGGAGAGTGGCACCAGGTGGAGCTGGACCGCTACGGACGGGAGTTCACCCTGAGGCTGGACGGAGGCGGGGGCCAGCGGGAGGTCACAGCATCACCCGGGCAGAGTCAGGAGATCATCATCGACCCCTCGGCTGTGATGATCGGAAACTCTTTCCCATCAGGGCACAACAGGAGCTTCCTCGGTGGGTGGCTTTGTGCAACATTTTGGAGGAAGGGGTTCAGTTCAGCCGAGTTGACCACTTTTTTTTTGCAAACACTCCACCTTAACCGTGTGTACCTAATAAAGTTGACGGGCCTATAAATGATTTAGTATTTTTCCATCACCCCTTGCTGATGCTTCTACATTTCACAGCCTGCCCAAAGGTGTTTGAATCCCTTAGTTAAATAGATGAGAGACGGCGAGTCAGTAGCACTGATCTGTGTTTAAATGATGTGTTAGAGCTCATGCTTCCCACAGAGAGAGCAAACTAACCAGCTGAGAAAATATCCCACAAAAAGAGAAGTCCATGCTGACAGCTTAGCCTCAGGCTGTTTGGCTGTTTGCATGCATGAGAGCGTGTGTGTGTGTTTATGTGTGTGTGTGTGTGTGTTGCTCAGCAGGTGTGTCAGAGTCTGTTTATTGATGCTTGTGTGTCTGTGTATTAGAGCTTACACCCAGCTTCGGCGTAAAAGTGAGTCCATAAAAGATTTCGCCTGAGGACTGGTGTGTTAATGTGTCTTTTTGACCAGTAAACTCTGTTTTTCCCTCCACATCTCTTTTTTTCTCTGTCTCCGTCAGGCTGTTTGCGAGATTTGAGGTTCAACGGCCGCCCCATCCCTCTGGATCAGGATCAGCCGTCAGAGGGTCTTCAGGTAGTTGCTGTGCAGGGTGTCTCTGCAGGCTGTACCTCGGATGCCTGCAGGAAACATCAGTGCTCTGCTCCGCTGGTCTGCGTGGACCTCTGGAGACATCAGGAGTGCAGGTGCTGTAAATATACTCAACGGATTACTGTATGTATGTGTGCACATCTGCTTGCTTATGATGACTTCACTTGTGAATAGCATATAGAAACAGTTTGAGGACTTACACGGTTTGTTAAAGATGTTTCTACAGCGATCTCAAATCACTGTTTCAGAGGAAGTCTTCTCGGGGAAAACAAAGAGGCAAACTTTTAATCCTCTTGAGGTTCAAGTGAGGACAGTAAAGAGTCAAGACTAAGATTAGTGTTGGAATGTGATCTTCAGCATTGCATTCAGTAATTTTACATGATGTGAAAGAATATATATGTCTCACTATGATTAAAACTTGAGCTTTTTAACTCCTGTTAACAAGTTACACATGGTTGAATTTTCCCTGAAGAGCTCAAACACTGGGCCAGCAGAGTAACTCCAACAGCCTGTTACAAAGAAAAACCTCTTGTGTTTGTTTTATGGACACATTTTGGCTTGAGTGAAAAATTCTTTGAAATTTATGTATGTTCCAGGAATTAAACTGGTTATAAACTGTGAAATATGCCACATCCTTCATGATCGATTCCACAATAAAATAGTACAGACTCTCACACCAGCTCATGATAAACCACGAGGGGAATAGAATTTAGTGCGGTCAGGATTAGAGTGCACAGCGCAGCTCTGAGCAACACAGAAGGGAAATGCTGACAGTTGTATGACATTTTCATACATTTATGTGAGCAATCCTTTTTTATAAATGTGCATGAGTGTTTATACTTATTCAACAGTATTATTTGGATTTTTTTTTTTAAAGAAAGGTTTTCAGAATTTTCTAATAAAATAACCTTTAGTAGCTTTTCACATGCTGTGACAGACGGCTTTGCTGGCTCAGGGAGAGCGCTCCCACAAAAAGTCCTACTTATTGCTGCTTTTATCTTTGTATTATTTGTGTATTTGTTCCTTACATCCTATCCAGCATATGTTTTCAGTTTTGTCTGTTCCTTTTTGTTTTGGACTTTTGTATTTGTTTTTTGAAGCTGTGTCATTCCTACATTTGCAGGGAATTTGTCCGAATGAAAATTGTTCAGGTCTTTGCAGATTCTTTGCCTGTCATTCAGTTATAGGACATTAACTAAGACAGTGAATGGGTGTCCAGGCTATGCCGAGTGTTTTCAGTCTGGTACTTTTTAAAGGTTCTTCTCACTGGTTCTTTGCAGGATTCAAAATTAACTCCACATATTGAGCATTTACTCACAAGTACAGCTGAATTTGAGTTACGTACACTAGCCTTTACCAGAGCTCATAGCATGTCTGAGGTGGTGACAGAGGAGAAATGAGGGACTCTACCTGCAGCCAGAAAGAGTTTCCTCATTAGTTTGGAAGTTTTTTTGTTGATGTTTGTTTTTTGATTTTTTAAAAATGATAGATCAATGAGAGCAAGGTGCAACGCAAAATAAAACAGTGGGTGATTTTATTTGATGAAAAGTTCCTATCATGTGGTGAGTGATGCAGATGGAAGAAAACTTTAAACATCACTAGAAATGGATAATGACATGTAAGTTAATCAGCTGCATTCATGAGTAAAGTTCATGCAGCAATGTGTTACTCCACCCTCATCATGTCTTTCTTTAATTTGACTGAATATTGCAACATTATGACTGTTGTGAATTACAAATGTGACATGAAGTCGATTGTTAGGCTTTCGATTTACATACATACATATTTACATACATACATACATTCATACATTCATACATACATACATACACAGTCCCCTCTTATTAATAGAAAAAAGTCACTTTCAATCACAGTCTCAGCTCAGCAGATCAGTTATAAAGCTCTGAGGTCTGCTCTAAGTCTCTGCACACTGTGAATGAAAGCGTCCAGCAGGGGGCAGCTCCTCCAGCCTTCTTCTCAGTGTGTGTGATACTGTGTCAACCTGAGAAAACACTGTCTGACAGCAGTTACTGTCGGAGTGTCATCTGTTCCTTTAAACTCTGTGGGGCCTCTCCTGGCTGTGATTTCAAGACGCCGCGCCGCTGTGAGACTTTCTACAACCACTGAATATCCACAGACTGTGATTGCAGCACTGCCCGAAGATACAAAGAGCGATGGAGGCAGGGGGCAGGGGTGAATGATATTCAGGGGATATTTTGTTCAAATATAGGAGTAGCACTGCAGAGCCCGTCTGTTTTTTTTTTTTTCGTTCCTGGTTAAAGTGGAGCTGCCGCTGTGTAACTTTCAAAGAGCATATCTGTGTATCTGAGAGGAGAGGTGGAACTCCTGAGGGGTTTACTTTTACACTGTCAGCTTAGCTTTCATAAGGCTGCTGCAGGATCCACTCTGTCTTTTATCCTACAGTCTATCCTACAAGCCTCTCTCGGCTTTGTTTTACACCTCTCCGTCTCCTCTCTGCACAGGTGCCCTGCAGGTCACCTGACCAAAGAGAGCGCCGGGGGAAAAGTGTGCGTCTACACGCTGTGCGCCAGCCGGCCCTGCCGCCACGGCTCGTGTGTGGCTCACTCTCCGTCCCGCTACACGTGCCTCTGCAGCGAGGGCTACCGGGGACGCCACTGCGAAGTCACGCTCGCCATGTTCCACAACGAGGACGGCAACAGCCTGAGCCTGAGCTCCATGTTCGCCATCAGCATCTGCGTCATGGCCTTCCTAGGTAGCTATGTGGATTATGTCCTCTTCTACCTGTGGTGACGGACGCCACCTTCATGTCTGTCCTGGATTTTGTTCGTTCTGATCATCCCGTCACTTTTTTTTTCTCATTTTTGATGAACTTTTTTTCATCCTGTTCCTTTTTTTGTCTTATTTGTACTCACTTTTGTCATCATGCTGTGTTTTTATTCCTCTTTGTTCTCATTTTCATGCTATAATTCCTCCATTGTTTGGTTTTACCTGGCACTTTCACTCTTTTATCTCCTCTCCACCCCGCCTGGCTCTGTGAAATCTACACACACATATCTCGTCACCGTATTGATCTCCTGAGTTGTACCAGGAAGTGATTTCTCCACGGGAGGTTGCTGATATCAGAGAAGCAGAAAGGAAGAATTGAATGTCCTAATTTGTGATTCAGGGGAAGCTGAAGTCCTGTGAGGACAGCTTTAGGACTTTTTTATGTGTGTTTCTTTATTTCTCATCACCCCTGTGTCCCTGGTCTCTTTCTGTGCTACGCCCTGAAGTCAATTTCACGCTCAGCCTGACTTTTTATCTCTCCAACTTATTTTATCTCCCACCATACACTCATTTCACTCACTCACTGTCGTTTTTTACCTTTCTCTCTGTATTTCTGTTTATTTTTCTGTTCTTCCCAAGTTCCTCTGAATGTCTTCACTGTGTCTCATGTTGCGTTTCCACCAAGCGGTCCAGTTTGGCTCAGTAAATCCTGATCATGTCTGCATTTCTACACCAGACTGTACGCTACCCTGGTGCCTCATGCACAAAGCATGTTGGCTACATGACGGCCGTTGAAGGGCTACGTTTTTGCACGCAGAGAGTCTGAAATGAACACCTACCATGTGCTCAGTGAGGTTGATTCTCTGTTTGGTGGGTGAAGGTTTATACTGGAAAAAGTTATGCTGAGTTTGCACAGCATTTTGGTGCATCGGCAACTTAAGTCTCCTGCTCCAGTAGTTTGCGAAGAGTTAATTTCGGACCCTTGGCATGCACAGTAACCAATGAGACTGATCAGACGGTGAGCAGTTCATCTTACCCAGCTTTTATCAGAAGTCAGGCATCTCTCAGATAAAAAAACACAATGGGCTCTATTTTCGTGCCTCGCCAATTTGGTATTTTGGTGAGGCATCGATGATGTATGCTGATATGCCGCCGGTCTACCAAACTACCACTAGACCAGCTGCGCTCCGCCTGCGCTGAAAGCTGACCAGGTTTGAATTGGCGAGCCTTCAGCGCACTTTACACGCCACTGGCGAGCACAAAAATATCACTGCACCCGCTGATTCTGTCGACACCTCCCCCTGCCACGCCACCACGCCCAGCTTGGCGGATCTCGGTTCGCCTCCGTGCGCCTCAGTCCACGAAAATACCAAACTGGCTGTACGCTGGGCTCCACCAGACGAAAATACAACTGCGCGGGGTCCGCCACCCTCCGCCGCCTCACCGGCGTACACGAAAATAGAGCCCAATGATTTATAGGCTGAGGGCTGTTTCCACTCTGCATCAGCTATGTTTATGTCACAAGTATAGATATGCTACAATTATACTTGTACAGAAGGCCTTTCAATGATTTGTTTTCCTCTGTGCAGAGACCCCCCCCTTGTTTCCATCCAATACTTTTATTTTGAAGTTCTCCACGATAGATATTTGATTTAAAAAAAGAAGAAAAGAAACATGTACAATTCTTTATTGGAGCTGAAATGAAACTTTTACCAGAGAAAAGTTGTTTCCAAACTTCAACAGTCCCACACTTGAACAGATTATTTAAGATAAATGAGTTAAAGTCAGACTTTGTTAAAGAGAATGTTTTCAATCCCTGCTGTGAATCCAGGCGAGTTGCTTTTGTTTTGACACAGAAGTTCTGAGATCCTCTCACACAGTGACTATCACAAAAACAGTTATGTGGCCGGGTTCCTGTTGTTGGAGATGTTACTGAAACACTCTATACAGTTTACAAAGAACAAACAGGATATTCGACAAAAACATATTAATCATTCACAACAGCATCTTTGTGCCAATTACTCTAAAAACCATTGTTCGGGTGGACTGCTCTGTCTACTGGGTATTGAAAAATGTAAAGGCTTTCTAGCCGGAGAATAAAACTTTGGCTTGCTTTTTACATCCTCTTGTGAAGACAAAAACCCACCATCACTATCCTAAAGTCTGCAAACTAAAAGCCTCCCCGACCTGAAGAGGCCGGTTTACTTTGGTTTGTTGTGTTTAATCCTTCAAATTATACTTTTGACCTTTTTAATTATTATTCCCACTCAGCACATAAACAGGATCTGGATGACGTCACCCGCTGGTTTCTGATCATTGTTTTTAAACTCATCTGCAGATGTTTTCTAGTTTAAAGGGATATTTCAGTATTTTTGTAGTGAGGTTGTAGAAGCGTCATGTCCTTATAAGCGTTTAGGGCAACAATCGATGCAGTTTTGCGTCTCTGAGGAGAAACTTCTAAGAGCGATCATCCGACGAGGCTATGGTTTTCAGCAGGCGGCGTCGACTCTGCTGTGTAATTCAACTGTAGTGATGAGTGTTTGGGTCAGTCTCACTAATGAAGCTTAATTACATGGATGACTCAGCCCTGTCTGCAGAAAACTGTCGCCTAGTTTGCATGATGGCTCCCTCTCAGCAGTTTCACATTAAGGGGCAGAACTGACCCGCATCTGTTGCGGCTAAAACACTTACTGGTGATATTCAACTCAAACAACCTCCCCTGAGGAATACTGCCGTATCCGTCTTTATCAACCAATGACCAGTCCCAAACGGTTGACAGTTTTACATTGTCAGATGTGGATCACAGCGTAGAGCGGCTGACTCCGTCACGAGAAAACTACTGTGAGAGTATTTTAGAGTGTACCTATGCCGCGTGACCCCGTTTGCCTTTTTCGCTTTTCAAGTCTTTCTCACATTGTGGGAGTAAAATTGAGAGCCATTAAAACTTTTCACAAAAATCAAACTAACAATAGATGTGTCTTTTTTTAACCTCTTAAACAATAAAATATAAATTGGTTTAAAGGAGGCTTTCTTAGATTATTAAGATTTTTGTAAGGTCACTAATGCTTTCATGCTCTTTTCACTAAAAAAACCACCCTTTGTTTTCGTAACAAAAGCCAAACCTAAAAATAAAGCAGCTCAGCTCTCCGCAGAGAGACAACAAAACCCTCATCTTTTAAACACTTATCTTCAGATTTTACGGCAGGCCTAAGGTGAACTTTTAATTAAACTCAGAGAAAGATGTTTGATTTGAACGATAACAGTTTCAGGCTTAATCTTTGAAACACAGTGTATTCCAGAAATTATTTTTCTCTGGTTGTAAATTTAGCTTGTGCTTCTCTGGTTTGATGCTGGGCTCCCCGGGCTGAATCTCAAAGTTTCTCATGTTCACTTGCGTCTCAGCCCCACCCACCAGAGCTGCGTAGAGAGGTGTAAGGAAAGAAGAGAGGAGAAAGTGAATGAGAAAATTTGTGCCATGTAAAATGACAGCTAATCACCTCTAACTTTGTTACAAGTGGAAAAACCACCTGTTCATGAAGAACGAGCTGCACTGTGTTGACTTTGTGTCCGTCTTAAACCCATTTAAACTATTTAGACTGCATCATTGTGAAATAATCAATCATTAGCATTTATATTTATTTCCTATCTTCCTTCATTTTCCTATCTGATCTGGTCTGTCTTTTCTCTGTTATTAAACTCCGGTCATGTGAAGTGTCGGTGGAGTTCAGCGTCCGATCAGTGAGTGAGATTTGAGATGGGGGCGTGTCTGTCAGTTGTCATATATCCTCTCTCCTATGAGTGAAAAGGCGTCTGCTTTTAAGCCCTTTACTAAGATTCTTTTCGTGCTTCACCACGTTACACGTTTTATAATTTTATTTATTTTCTTTTTTGAACAAATAGAAATCGCACAAAATTAGCCACCTTGTTGTTCTTAGATTATCAGGTGTCTTTCTCTCTGAATACGGATGGAGAACATTATGAAAATCTGAAATTAATTAAAACTTGATGCAATTAAATATAGATTGGCCATGTTTGATAAATCTTTCCATTATTTTTGTGTAAGGTCATCCAGGCAACCATGTCTTTTCCCTTAAATCCACACTCTGTGTTTTCTCTAACTAAAGTCAAGTCTTAAAAATTCAGCAGCTCAGTTCTGTGCAGAGTCTACAAAGAGACAACATAACCCTTGTTTTTTACGTTCTGATTTTAAGATTCTGCTCCTCACCTACAGTACAAAGCACTCGATGGTCGGGGGCTGGTATACATTTCTGAACTTCTGACCCCATGCATGTCAGAGAGCAGCTTTAGATCCTCCAAAAAGTAAAGTCTTCAAAGAGAAACTTTTTATCGTGAGGGTCTTAAACCCTCTCATCCTGGGCCTTCCAATCCTGCTTTAACTTTCAAATATTTTACAATAACTTCCTCTTTAACTTGCTCTCGCTACATTATTCTCCCTCCCAGCATTAAGTCTGAAGACATGCTGAGCTAGTCTGTTTTTCTTTTTGACTTATTTATCACAGTTTGAATTATTCAAAGTCACTGGTTCTGCTCAGAAAAACTACAAGACAACAAATAAAGCTGCTCACACATTTTTCTGGATGTAATTAAGGCATTAAAAATAAAGCTCGTCGGTTTAGCATACGTCTTATCTCTTACATCTGCTGCACAGTGATGGTTTACTGTTTTGTCAGGTAGGAGTGTTGGTCATTTGTAAAGAGCCGCTGGCCGTCCTGTCAGGTGTGACTCACCTGAGGTCTGCTGTCACAGCGTGCAGTCAGCACTCCTCTCTGCATGTTGTTATGACAAGACCTGATGTGAACTGAACTTTTTCAAAATCACTCAACATGCTGCAGAATCACAGTCCCACGCTGAAGTAATACCCAGATTAAATAAATGGAGAGTAGTTTGGATCGTTAGCACCAGCAATTTAACATTGTTCGACCAAAGTACTCTGACCTTACAGGATTCGAACTGATTCACAGCCGGGGGCACACCAAAATCTCTACAAATATTCATCAACAGTCAGTCTTTTAACTTTTTTTTACTCTCACTCCCAACCTTCTTAATAAAGTCGGTCCTTTCATAGAAACCAGATTTCTGAATTTGTTACACTCTGTAGTACTAAATGGTCACATTACAAAGGGTCGTATGTTCAAAGGTAGCTAATTAGGGGATTTTCAAAGGTTACATGCTGAGTTATGGATACTGCTGTAGCTCATTAGCCTTTAGAGAGCCACAGAGTTAACTAAAATCTGCGTTATTAGCGAGATTAAAGGGAAGCATTTACTCTTTAACAATGCGATAGGCCAAGCAGAAACCTCAAGTGTTAAAGGGCTTGAATGAAGCTGCTAAAACGTATAATTCCTTAAGTGTCCTCATGAGGCTGTCTCCAAAAGTTAGTCCCTCTCCAAAAAGCCTCATATGATTTGTCCCTGTCCTTTTTTCATAGTAAATGCTATATTTTTATAATACTCATCCATTTTGATTGTTTAAAGGCTGGTTTGACTGACAGGTGAGCCGTGGGTTTGTCATAGCCAATTTGATGGAGGCTGAAGTCCCGCCTCATCCCACCTCTGTATCTGTGATTGGACTAGCCAACATTAGTTCAGTCAGTCAGGACCATTTGACTCAGGCATCATAAACAATTCATGTAATGTGTGTAAAACCGGTCTCAGAATAAAAAGAAGGAGCTGGGTAGAGGTGGGTAGAGCATCAGCAAAGATCTAGAGCAGGCATCATTTCTAGTCCATTGAACGAACCTGTTTTACAAACTCCTGCACTTACAGAACAACCTCGAAAAACAACCTAAAAGCAAACAGTCAGCAGTTGGAGTGTAGATACATTATGCCATCACACATATTAAAGTGTTTTAACAGAGATTTATTGTTTTAAACAAATTTGTAGTGCAAACTAAACAGCTGTTTGTTTTGCTGATTGAATTCAAATGCAGATGAAATAATTAATGTTTGAAGTCATTAAGGTGATCTTAAAAATAGCTGTACATGAAGTTTATATTTTTTATCTGTAGAATAACCCTCAAAGTGGCCATCCTGTTTTGTATTCACTCTTTGTTGAACACATAAATACACAAAAAATTATTTTAATATTACATACATTTAATAAACCCCAAGACATAAAGTATATTCACACGAGACAAAAAAAAACAATTTCTGACGTAACACACACAACTTCATATCAATTGTCAAAGTAAAAAACTTACTTCCAATATACAGTATTTGCTTTTATTTTGAAAGGCTTCCAATCAAATTCTGGTCCGCTCAGTGGAGCAGGTCCTCACAGTGGAGGTCTGCAATGAAGGGTCCTTACAATGGAGGTCTGCAGGCCAGAGAAGATGGTGTTTTAGACAACTAGGAGAGTCTGAACTTATAAGGAAATAATCTCTTTATATGCCAAGGCAGGAAATCAGCCAGTAATATCAACAGTATTAAATAAATGTGTGTTTTTTGGGAAAAAAGCATCGCGCTTATTGATTAACTGTATAAAACCCAAACTTTCATTTCCAAGTATGAAAAAAAGGAGAAAGGGGGGACATTTGAATTTTGCATAGTATGTAAAATCTGGCTTTTTGGTTAAAAAAAATATTAATTCAGTAGAGAGCATAATAGTTGCTTATTTATTCATGCCTGTTAAATCAGCAGCACTTAAAGTGTACGCTTGTGTAAAGGATCACACAGTGGATGGTTTCATAAGGATGGTTAAAATCTAATAGGATCAAAATTCAATATCTTCCCACATCTGCTGCCAGTGGGGCTTTTTTAAATGTATATGCATTGATATTTCAACACAAACGCCACCATATGACAAAAAAAGATTAACTATTGCTTTTATTCCTTGTTACAGTCGAGGAGACGGATGAGTTAATTGTGTTAGTTCTTTGCTCTGCAGCTAAGGAGGTGAGGTATTTCTTTCTGGTCCTCACAAAGATAGATGGACATGTCGGTGCGTTTGAGTGGTTTGCATGTTGTTGCTCCTGCTCCCCTCTGCTAGGCCACATCACCGTTTATGAGTCTTTCTGTCAGAGACCGGCTTATAAAGCGGCCGGGCGATTCAATCCACTGTCCCTGCCTCTATAACTGACTCAACAATCCCTGCAGGGCACGAGGCGAGTATTGGGACATCAGTTATTCTGACACTCCAGAGTGAAACGTAGAAAGCGGTCTTCAATATTTGATAATGAATTCAAAGATGATAGAGTGTGGCCTTGGCATCATTCATGAAAATTCATGTGTTGCTTGCATGCTAAGTAAAAGAAGGTGCAGGCTGTTTGAAGCAGCTCGGCCAGAGAGTCGCCGGAGAGTCATTTATATTCAAGACTCAGACTTTTCACCTCGCTGAGAATCTCTGACTGTTTCTTTGTATAATTTAGATGGAAAGGAGCCGTCTTTGCTTACCTGTTATTACATTTTCGCGCCATGACAAAACAAGAAAAAGGAGCTCAACAATTCTCTTTTTTCAGACTAAAGCCACCACTCCACGCCTCTAAAAATAAAATCAGCGTGTTCCATCTTGCACAAATTTCCTCTTTGGACACACTAAGATAATGTTTTGTCAAAGCGTTATAAAAAAAGAAAACATCTTTCTTTCCTATGCATTCATACTGAAGTTATCAGCCACCTTGATAATGTCTGTGTGTCATTTCTGAAGCCCACCTACTTGGAAAACATACAGACGCATAGATGTGAATTTGCTCCTGTGGTGATGAAGCAACAGGAATAATTTGCACAGGCATGCACTGCCCCCACTTCCTCCTGTGTCACTGTGCTTTTGCCTCATAATTTCAAAGTCAAACTGTCAAAGCTTAGAGCCGAAACACGCCGACTGCTCTGTTGTTAGTTACAAAAACACTCACAGATGTCTATTATCTGCCGCAGCACCACGGGGCCAAAGAAAGTACGGCCCACTCAGATCACTGCATGGATAATGAGGTCAGGGATCGAGAGGCTGCAGGTCCTCTGATGGTTTTTTTGCAGCTAACCCTGTAAAGTACACAAGCTGTACCATGTTTGCTGAATCTAATATCTGCGGTATCACACTACAGATCATCACAAGGACGACCGTGAGCCAAAGCTGACCTTGCAACCGGTCAATGGAGGACTTCAGAAGACTGTAAAGAGGGTTTTAAATCAAGCGTAGAAGTGGGGTGTTGATTCATAGACTTTATTCTCTAATTCAAGAACTTCAAAATATTTCATAAAGTGATTAATGTATGATGATTAACATAAAGGTGTTACTACTACTCCAATCTGTTGACTGATTGGACACCCCCTCTCTTCTTCACTGGTTCTCTTAATGGTAGTGTCTAATCAGAGGAAACACTGAATTAATATCTCCTGGATAAAGTTATATCCTGCTATAAAACCCAGAATTCAAATGATGCTGTTAGTTTTCCATTAGTACATTTTAAATCATTACTTCATAGAGCATTATCCTTTTGTGTTATAATCACATAAAAAAACAGCCTAAAAGCCTTTTTGATGCATTCAAAATGTTGTGTAACTGCGCCCATGCTGCATTATTAGTGGTGGGTTTAGATTAAGTGTTCCTGAAATAGCTGCCTCACCTCATGATCTGTCCTGAACATGAAATTAAAATGAATCCAGTGGTGGGTTTGATGAACAGCTGGTTTAAACAGTCTGCATTTGTTTAATGACGACCCTCATCACCACAGGAACCGCTGCCATAAACACACACACACACACACTCACATGCACACTCTCAGAAACACACACACACACACGCTCAGTGCGCAGAGCCAGGCTGCTAGTGTGGTTCTAAATTAAAGGGGGACTCCTTCTCTGCCTCAGCGTGCATTAAAAGTTAAAACGATCATCCATTATTAAGTTTTACATGAGCCGTCACAGAGCAGATCGAGCAGGGTGTGAGTTCAGCTGCTGTTATTGACAGACCAGCTGATGTCTGACCGCGACTCATTAGTCCAGAATCAGATCTGACATTCGGTTTGGGGAGAACAGAAGGAATTAGCGTCCCATATGGACTCTGGATGTCACGTACTCATGTAAAGTGCCTGTTCTTTTTATCCCTGACACTTTTTATAAATAAATGATTGGTCCTCATCTCTCACCTGTCTCATCTCCTTCTTCCTGCCTCCCTCTGATATCTCCTCTGTCCTGCTCCTCAATCCCCATGTTGTCCTCAGACTGGGTTTAGTAAAAGGGTTAAATGTTTGCCATTGTAGTTGTTCGCTGGCTCATAATGCTCAGGCCGCTCGGGCCGACATCGTAATACCCTGTTCGTAGTAACGGTTAGAGGGCAAAGAGGCTGCAGCATTATAGATTGATGAATGACTGCGATGTTTGCTCCACAGCCTGATTGATATTGATCTCTCTGGGATGTAGCTGCACACACACACACACACACACCCACACACACCCTGGCACACACATACACACGCATAAATCCTTGCAGTAGTAGCTCCAGGCGTAGAGGCGACTTGTGTGTGTTTACCTGCTCCTAATTGTGTGTGTGCATGAGCCCCTCTGTGCAGCGTATCGAACTCCGCGCCTACAGGTATGTGTGGATCGGCTCAGGTGATGCAGAGGCGGGGGCCGGCCTGCAGGCAGCAGGTAATTCAGGAAAGTGAGGAGGGGGAGAAGCGGGCACCGGGCCTCATCGAGATTCTGGTGTTTTCTGCAAGGTGAGGGGGCCGGGTCAGCTGATCAATACCGCTCTCAATCCACCCCTCACCGAGAACGGCAGGCTGAGGAGCGAGGGAAGAAGGGAAGCTTACAATCTCTCTCCATCTGATGTGAGAGCCGCATAGAAATATGAAAGTGGCTGTGATGCAAGGCGGTGAATACACGGAGATGATGATTTTTAATTGAGATAACATTTTTGAGGGGAAGATTGGCTCTTTGGGGGTTGTTTTTCCATCTTTGTTTATGAATACCTGCCTGTTAGTGTGACCCCAAAGAACCGTCAGCACATTATTCTCCTCTGAAGCAATTACTTTAAAACTCAGACTAATGTGATTACCTTGCATTTCTCAGAAGATTTCCAATTAAACTGATACTTAGCACGCATTGTATAAACTATTCTAGTTGAAATGGATCCCATCTAGCGCGGACGATAAAAGCGAGGCCAGTCGGAGGCCAGAGAGTAGCCGAAAAACAGCAACAGCGAGAGACTTAATGAGTGAGGAAGAGGAGGAGGAGGAGGGAGCTCCGAAACAGAGGGTTACAGGGATGAAAAAGGAAGAGAGGACTTGTAAAAAACAGATAGGAAAGAGAGAGGGAGACAGAAAGAGGGATGGCAGATGGGGGAAAAATATTGGTTGAGATTAATGGACTTTAAAGGTCAGTCCAGCATGTTGTATAATTCAGCACACAATAGCTGTGATTGATGTGTGTGCTTTAGGACCTTTTCCTGCACCACTCTCGCAGTATTCCTCGCCACGTTCAGCCAAGTCACCCAGGCTTTGAGTTTAAGCGAGGAGGAGGAGGAGAAATTCAGATAATAGGTTTCCGAGGACCTGCGCTCTTTGTTTGGACAGGAAACAGACGAGGGAGGTGGACACCAGCTCTATTAGTGTGTCTTCGCGGCGCAGGACAGATCAATACGATGGAAAATCTATCAGCAGGAAAATCGTGTTTGTCTGCATCACCCTAGTTTCCTGTTTGAAGAAGAACACAAGATTTCACTTTTCACATCATCACTTCTCCTCACGTTGTCAGATTCATTCACACCCAGAAATGTGTCTCCTGTTCTTAAGCTCATGTTAATAGTGTGTGAATGCCCTGCTGTGCTAACCCGCTCTCTGGCGCCCCCTAGTGTTGATGCTGGGCCTGTTCCTCTACTCCTGCTGGAGGAGGCACAAGGGCCTGAAGGAGGGTGTGTACCATGTGTCTGCGCACCACGGCGAGTGGGAGGACATCCGGGAGAACGTGCTCAACTACGACGAGGAGGGAGGAGGGGAGCAGGACCAGGTATACATTTACACATGCTGCTATTTAGACAGAAAGGGCAGGTAAATACAGCATCACTAAACACAAATACTCAACTTCCATGAGTCCCCAGACTCCAGATGTTCTCTAGATGCCATCACATGGTCGTTCAAAATCTTTTAAAGACATATACAAACAAAAAAAGATACTAAAGCATCCATAAAATAGACTTGTGGATAAATTATATTGATGGTTTTCAACTTATTGGAACCTTTATTTTTTAATATAAGTGGTGTTATACATCATTCATCATTGTTTTTTGAAAAACATATGCCTATCTAAATTTGATTCTTGCAATATGTTTCCAAAAAGTCCCTCAGAAGGACAGAATGAAAGATGGGAAGAGGTTCACCACTTTTTGGTTCAACAGTTTCAGAGTAATGTTCCTGAGTATCAAATGTGAAAGACTGAGTGGATTTCTTCATCTACAGTACATAATATCATTAAAAGATTTAGAGTATCTGGACTGAAGGGACAAGGGCCAAAACCAAGCCTGGATGTTTTTTTTAGTCCCTCAGGACTTTGCAGTGGATAATACTGCATGGGCTCAAAATCCCTTCCAAAAACTTTTGTCTGTAAACCATAAACCATAAAAAAAGAGGAAACAAGATAAAAGAAGGACCCAGAAACACCAGAGACTTCTCTGGACCTGGGCCCATTTCAGGTGGACTGAGAGGAAGAGGAGTCCAACCATCTCATTCTCAGCTTCCAGTTCCAATCCAGCATCCCTGATGGTATGGGGATCATTTATTAATGCCGAACAATATCTACAGGTTTAGGAGCAACATTTGCTGACATCCAGATAAAGACTTTTCCAGGGAAGACCTTCATATTTCAGCAAGACAATGACAAACAACAGCATGGCTCTGTAGTAGAAGAGTCCTGCTGAGAAACTGGTGTGCAGTCCTGACTTGTCCCCCGTTCAAAACATTTGGAGCATCATGACACCAAAAACAGGACAAAGAAGACCCTGAACTGTTGAGCAGTTGAAATCCTTTATCAGGCGAGAATGGGACTTGACTTTCAGACTCCAGAACCCGGTCTGTTGAGTCCACTAACGTCTATAGGGAGTTGGTGAAAGAAGGGCTGATGACACACAAGGAAATATATGAACCTGGAACTGCTTTTCTGAAACATGCTGCTGACAACAAATTTAGAACGAGCAGATATTTTTCATACACGACAACATTTTTCTGTTGGTTGAATTCTATTTATATATACAATTTTCACAGAATCCCGGCTGTTATGGGCTTGTTGTCGTAAACAGATGCTAACGCAGCAAACACGTTTCAGAGTGGTGTATGTTGGTGTCTGAAAATAAAAACCAAATACCAGATCCCTGGAGATCCGGGAATACGAGCCAATTAGATGAAATTAAGCAAGTAGACAGCAATAGCTGTTAATGCCTGTGTTTTAATAGTGGTGGTGGTAATAGCAGTTTTCTCTCCTCTGCAATCAGATAATTAATTATCGAGCTAATCAATGGGGCTGTTGTAGCCAACATCTCCCCCTTCATGGTAGATCTTTGTCTCAGACAGAGGAGCAGGTTCATTTACGAGCAGAGGCATTAACCAAGCCACACTGCTCTGAGCACAGATTGGTGTCATGTGGAAATGTTGTTTTTCATTATCTCCTAAATTCCAGGGGGGGTGTGGGGGTGTTGCATCATTTTCTTCTTTCTTTCCTTTCTCTGAATTTTTCCCTGTTTTCTCAGAATGCCTTCAACATGGTGGAGCTGCAGCGTTCTCTCCAGCCAAGCCCAGCTCAGTCCCTGCGCTACAGCTACCCTCAGAGCATCATCTCCTACCCGCAGACCAAGCTCCCCCAGGACAGCAACAAGAAGGGGGTGTCTAATGGGAACGGCAGCGCGGCTATTGCCCTGCGCCTCGCCATCCCCCCCTCAGAGACAGAGTCGCTGCCCTCTCCTCTGACTTTCCGCCGCTCCCAGAAAACCCTCTCCTTCTCCAGCCAGGACTTGGCCCGCTACCTGTGTGAGGTCATCAGGGACATGGAGCACCCGGGGGAGGCGGGCACTATGACAACGCCACGCCGCCCCAACGGGAAGGAGCGCGGCCTGGCAGCGGTGCGCTCCCTCAGCTCGCTCAGTGCATCTCAGGGTTCAGAGGTCAGACTTCAGGCGGGTGCAAGCAGCAGGATGGACAGGTTCAAAACCCTCCGAGCCGTGGTGAGCGATCTTAGAGGAGACTCCAAGACTATGGAGGCCCAGAGGGACAAAATGAAAGAGAGCAGAGGGCAGCTGAACTGTGAGAAGAGCGGCTGAGGTTTGTGGAAGGAGAAGTGACGGCTGCGGGAAAGCAACCCTAATCAGAGGAGGGTGGTGGGAAATCCAAAGGGAGATAATTAAATGTGAAATACTCTGAGACTGGGAGGATGCCCAGGGTCTGTGTGAAGTTTGCTATAAATGTACTGTATCGATGAAACTTTGAACATTTCGGCTCTTTGATATAAAAGATGTTTACCAATGAATGACCAGATGTGATGTATTGTTTACTCGGCATTGCACTGTACAGTATTTACTTCACAGAAAGCACATCTGGAGGTGTCCAAACTCTTCATGTCATAAAGCTCATCAGAGAAACGTCTGCGACGAAGACGCTAAATGAGTTTCCTGCCAGCGACACCAGATTCTTTTTGCTGTTAATGACTCATGAAACTGTTTATGTGACAAAAATCATTTTGTTTCATTTGTATTCTCCATTTCTTTTTAAATAAATAATTATCTTTGATAATACTCCAAGCTTGATCTTGTTCAAACACTAAATCTCATCTGGTCCTCAAATCTCTCCCTCTTTTGATGTTCCAGCCAACTTTCATCAGCAAATGTTGGTCAGGCTGTTTTTTTCTTTTACATCTAAGTGTGCAGCAGACACACAGTAAAACTAGACAATTTCATTTTATTACCTACTTATGAAAAATCCCTTTGGGTTTTTCATTTGTCTGTCCTGCTTCACTGAGATGATGCATGATTAAACATATCCTGGACTGGGCTGTCACAATTTACCATTACAAAAAAATGGCTTTTGAAATAATGTAATACTGAAATTGTGCTGAGGTTAAGCACACAGTAATACCCTGTAAATACTTGTTTCACAGTAGGGGGCAGTAGTGGTACTTAATGTACCCAAAAAGTTGAGGTGAAGAGGTGAAGGAGAGGTTCACTTTACTTACCTGACCAGGTCAGGTATGGGGACTGCAACATACGTCCATATTTCATTATTTTTTTATTTCAAATGGTAAAACACCATATATTTCATGGCCTGAGTTACAAATTGCTGGACGCTGAAAATCTATGCAAGAAAAACTGGGTTTTGGGGGTTATTGAATGCAAACTTTCAGAATGCTTGATTACATTTTCTGGATTCTGGAATGCTGTGTTCAAGGACGTTATGTTCCACAGCACTGGGTTCCATAATTTCAGATTCATGAAGGCTGGATTCTCATCTTCTGGTAACTTCTACACTCCTGGATTTCAGAGCTTAATGGGTGCTGGTTTTGAGAGAGCTTGGTTCCAGAGTGCCTGGTTCTGGTATCTCTGGGGTTTTAAATGATGGGTTCTGGAATGTTGGATTCTTGAATTGGGGGTTATGATATGCTAAACTTGTAAATCCTAGCTTTGTAGTGGGAATGGCAGCACGGCTATTGCCCTGCATGTTGAAGGCATTCTTTGTTGTGGAACGCTGGGTACTAAAATTCTGAAATTGCAAACTCTTGCTCATAGAATTCTATGTTCTATAATACTCGATTCTGGAAAGTTGGATGACAAAATTTTGGGTTCTGGAATGCTAGATTTCAGAAGAGTGCTGGATTCTGGTATGTGGGGTTACAGAACGCATGGTTGTGGAAATCTGGAATTCTGGGTTCAGCCATTCTGTGTCTGGAATTCTAGGTTCTGGAATTCTAGGTTCTGAAATATGTGGTTTCTGAAAGTCTTGTCCCTTCATTCTGGAATTCTTGAATGTTAGATTATGAAATGCTGAATTTCAGAATTCTGGCTTTAATTGTGCTGGATTATGGTATTTTTTTGTTGAAAATGTTTATTTCTCAATGCTTGGTCTTTGATTTCTGGATTCTATAATTTTGAATTCCAGAATTATGGCTCAAGAGTGCAAGGATCTGGATATCTGGTTTCTGGAATGCCGGGTTCTGCAATTTTAGGTTTGAACTCTCGATTCTGGAATTCTGAGTTTGGAACACTTGGCTCTAGAACACTGAACTTCAGAACCCTGCCTTCAGGACTGCTGGATTCTGGAAAGCAGGATCTAGAATGCTGGGTTTTCCAAATATGGGTGCTTTACATTTGGTTCTGGGATTCTTGCTCCGAGAATGTTGGGCTCTGGAATGTTGCATTCTGGAATGCTGGGTTCTGGAGTTTAGGGCTCCAGAATGCTTTGATGTGACTTCAAGAGAAAGTGTCTGAAATTAAGCATTTTGGTCATTGGCTGAAAAAGCAAACTACTGAAGACCCAAAATAATGCAAAATACTTCCTCTTTAAGGCAAACAGAAACTAGTTGTGTACACTTGCTTTTGTAACAGCGTATCACCACTTATCTCCTTCTCCATTAGAGGAAGGTGAGTCACTGCTGTACCTAAGACAAGTTTTCTCATCAGTTTGGGGGATTTTTTTAAAAGGTGGTTGTGATACATACCATATACATATGTGATAATATATTGGTCGATATGTAGTATGTAATATGTGACAGTCCTTTTAACACCAAATGTTGGTCAGTCTGTTATCTTCAAATCAAAATGTGCAGCAGACACAAGGTCAATTTAAAGTCTTCACATGATAAACCTGTTTTTGCACTTGGTCTTTCTTCTTTTATTGAGATGATGCAGAACTAAAAACAACCTGGACCAGCTGCTCCCATCTTACTCAGCTCCATTCTCTGTAGAGAAGAGAAAAGTCAAATGCAGGATTAATCATTCATGTCCACAGCCTGAAGTCTTCTGACCCGAGCTTCTGGGAGTCTCCGGCATGAACTCAAAGCGTGGGGGTCCCAACAGGTCAGCCCACACCACACTTAATTAGCCAGAGTTACTGAAGTTAAACAGCTGAGACACTGAAAGGAGCTGCAGGAGGAGCTGTGATGATCTTAATGTTTGCAACACATGGAGGGAGATACTGAGATTTGAGTTGAGGCGATGAGGGTTTCAGCCTCCTGCAGTGTTTAAAGAGCATCACATTGATTCGTTTGGCATTCATGAGCATTAGCATTCACTGTAGAGCTCAAATAAACAGATCTCTGTGTGAGCTCAAACACTATCATTGCATTCATGCTACGATGAATATGCCCCCATATATATTTTTAATAATTATCACCGATGATCTGTGCTTCTTCAGGCTTCAGAAAAAACAACCTCTTGGATGCTGTTTGTTGTATGAAGGCACACTGCCACCTGTAGGTGAGCTTATGGTACTGCATGTGATCCTAACATCAGCTCATTACTCCATATTTACACTTTCCCTCTGTGGGATTCCCCACTGTGGATCTCGGGAACCTTGAACAAGTTCACGGTTGTTTCTGGCATCATAAATTACAACTTAACTCTCAGATAATTACCCTGATTAGAAGTTGTCCAAACACTGTATGCATGAGGAGTGGAAATTTAAAATGCAAATTGTACTTTGTGCAGTTTTTCCCTACCTATCTACAGTGTAAACACTGACATAATAGAGTCTGAATTTGAATTAAAAACAACATTAAATTGTAAATTGGGCTCTGGTGCTGCATGCATTTCTGATTTAAGCTCTCAGACTTCATAGATGTTGAGATGATGGGTTTGAAATCCCAGGATTAAAGACGCTGACCTCTCCTTTGTAGCAGACAGATTAGACATTGGTTATTCCGGAACGTCTATAGATGAGAAAGATGATCTTTAAGAATTGATTACTACTTTTTTAAAAGTACCATGAGTAAATAAAAAAATAAATAAAAAAGATGTGGTGAGAAACACCCCACATTATGTTTGTTTGAAGAAGTATAGTACTAGTTTCAGCCACTGGAGGGCACTGTAGGTTCATCTGCAGCTTTGTTTACTGGAGGAAATTGCAGCATCAGAGGTAACCTGAGATTAAACAGAATAAAGAAAAGATAGGCCAGTGAATGCACATCAGTCACTAAAAATGACATATTTCATCAATGTTTTACAAATAATCTGATTTAAAAGCAAAATTACAAGCCCAGACTAATTATTTAATCGGATAGTTATTTTTGAAGAATAATAAACCAGACTAAAAATGGACTGAACAACCTCCTCAAACGTTGATAATCTTGTACCAATGAAGAACAAATGAATTCACTGACCTTAGCTCTGCTTTAACAAGTTCTTCTGTAGTATCTTCACACGATCAAAGGTTAAGAATAGTGTCAAAGGAATATTCTGGCGTAAAAGTAAATTAGGGTCAAACACACAGTAACACCGAGTTAGACACCCCCTTAAGAGATGAATGTTAAAGACTGCTTGCTTCTCTAGTTATACCAACTTTAGTAACAACCACATGATAGCAATACACAGCGGTCTGAGGAGCCATAAACAAACCTCAACCAAAACGCCACTCTATAGCCACAAATAATGCTCAGAACAGCACCTAACTTCATCAACAGTACATATAGGGTCACAGCCACAGCACTAGCCACCAAATCTTTTTAACTTTGCCTGATTTCTTTAGCAGAGACTAAACACAACTCACCCTCTCTCTTTTAGCAGCCACTTGCTTGGAGCAAGACCTCAGGCCAGTCCCTAACAGACTGCTGCGGGGTGACGTAGCTAAAGGAAGAACATTTATGATCATTACTTCATCATTTCCTTGAAGCAATAATCGTCATAATAATCAGGTCGTTCTTCTGCCTTAGCGTCCTTTCCATGAAGAAATGGTAACCTTAATTTCAGCCTCTCTGGTATGCCTTATTTTAGCTCCTGTCTCTTTAAGCCACATCCAGGCACTCTAGAACCCAGCACTACGAACCCATCATTCTACAATCCAACATTCTGGAACCGATGAGCCTGGAGCTAAAACTCTCGAACTCAGCGTTCTGTAACTCTGCATTCCTTTACCCAGAATTACATCACAAAACATTCTGGAACCAAGTATGAAAGAATCCAGGATTCCAGATTCCAGCATTCCTGAACTTAGAACTCTATGGTACAGCATTCAAGAATCAACATTTTCTGAACCCTCTTCAAAAAAACCTTCAAAGCTCTCCAGAACCTCAACACTCCACAACGTAATAGTAGGTCCCCTTGCAATATGGAACGTGTAATTCCAGAATTTAAGATTCCTCAACCCAGAATTTCAGATCAGATTATCCCAAGATTCAAGAACAGAGCATTCTGAAACCCAGAATTCTAGAATCCAGCATTCCTGAACCCAAATTTAATTACCCAGTATTCTTCAGCCGAGAATTCCACATTTAAGAGTTTTTCAACCCAGAACTTGATACTTGAACTGTGGAATCCAACATTGTCAAAGTAGGAATCCCAGAATCCAGCAATGTGGAACACAGAATTCAAGAACTTTTGATGCTTAACATTCCATAGCTGACTGAAAAACAGGAAATGTTGGCTCATGTTAGCCAACATGATTCAAACGCTTCTGTATCATTTCTGGGTGTCCTTAAGCTCAGCTTTCTTGCTTTTAAGTTCTGCCTTTCTGTGATATCATGACAGACTAAAACCATTAAGTAGTCCGTCATACCTGACGATCAAGGCGTCTTTATTTTAACAGTAAGTGTGGACAAGAGGAAGTAGCAGCTACAAGCTAGCTGTAGCATCTCACCAAGGATGACCACCAGACAGTTTTAAAACTGATTTCCTGAGATTTATCCAAAACGAACCTAAAAGCTTCTTCTTTGGACTGCACATCAGACTTTTTTACTTCCAAACTTGTTCTTGTATAGCTGTCACTCTCTTCTGTGACTTAGACACTACTAGAAGTCTTGAATGTGTCATTTCAAAATAAAAGCCTTTTTTAATGAAGATAGGGAATACAGGAATCCAAACACAGGACAGAAAAACGCATCACAAAAATGCTTTTTTGGCAAGTTCTTACAAACATAGTGTAAAACTGTTTTGATCACGATAATCACGTGGTGAAATAGGAGCGCCTGATAGCCTTACTGAAACTACACTGAAACACCCAACTCAGGAAGGGTTCAGGCCTGTCCTCAGCTGAACAGCCCAAAAATTGTGAATGGGGAAAATCTTTGAATTTGGGGGATTTTTCTCCAAACTTTGCTTTTAGAGCATGTTTTCTTTTAAGTACTTTGAGAGTCAAAAAAACTTTGAGGATGCATGCGAGGAGCACCTGCTCCAAACTCAGACAATATGCTGTTTTTTATTCAGCACTTTTCACGCAGACTTCTGCACTCAGCAGAATCTTTACATGAGGCCTGTGATCTCTAAAAAATAAGTTATATTTGAACAGATCTCTAACAGACTTACAGACTGACAGCAGTGTGGGGTAATATTTACTCTAAGACCATCAGGATAGATGATAAAGTGTCTGTATGCTCAACTCTGCAGGAAATACTCTGATGAGATCTCTGCACAGACGGAGGGGGTGGGGGAGGTGGAGGGGTGAGTCTGGAGGCGGAGCAACATGAAGCAGAGTGTTTGATGTGACAGCTGGAGATTGTAAGAATGAGGGCTGACACAGAGCTGCAGCATCCTCAGCCCCGGATGGTCAGACTGTCAGTCAGTCACTCTTTGAGCTTCCTGCTCTGTTTACTCGTGTGTTATTAACAACTGTGAGGGTGTGTATCTGCCTGTGTGTGTGTCTGTTGTTTATCCTCAGGCTATGGATCTGGGAGAAGTGACAGTGTGGCGTGGCCCTCTGTCAGTTGCCCAGTAAAGTGGCATGCGTGTCAGCTCTCCTGACAGACGCTCTCGTCCTGCTGGCCGGCGATGGCGGCTGCAAATGTGGGACATGTCTTGTGACAGAGCGACGCAGCGTACACGACAAGCCGGCGTGCAGACAGGACACGAGCAATGGAGTCTGATGTGAGGAGGTCAGCGCTCTGAGAGAGTGAGTGAAAGCTGCAGTGATCTCTGCACAGCTGGAAACTCACCGACTCTGCTACACCTCACTTACAGCCTCCTCTTCCTCAGTGGGTGGAAGAGAAACCTTGTTTGTCCTGGACGTGTTGACGTGCCTCTTAAATGTGGCACACAGAGCATATTAACGCCACATTTACAACCAATCGATCGTAGCAAAACCCACTCTGGGGCATGTGATGTCCTGAAGATATCAGTCCTGTTTTAATGGTGCATGTGATCCAAAATACTGAAAATAAGTGGCTGACAACTTAAAAGTAACTTTGTGTCCCACAGAACAAAAATATCACCAAAGTACCTTGAGTACAGCTATGGGCCAAGCATGCAGTTGCAGAGTGACATCAGCAAGCGCTGTTTGCAGTGCATTGATGCATCCTATTTGGTCATTGAAGTCGACAGTTCCCAAAATAAGACCACTCTGGTGCAGCACTTGTTTGAGTGATTAATCCTATATTAAGATCAGAAATTGCATTTCATTGCTTTTATTTGATTCTCAAATCAAGACACTAGGAACCACTCCATCATGCTAATATTGACTTAACACTGTTTTGAAATGCAAAAACGAGACTGTCTGTCCCTCAGTCTTTAAAACACATTCAACCCAAAAATGGTGATGCATGCGTACTTAAATAGATTTGAAATGCAAAATAACGGAATTTCAAATATGCAATAAAAGATTGAGTTTCATCAAGATGCAAAAGATTTCTCATTTGGCAGGCCTGGTTGAGATGATTTTGATTTTGTATTGTTTGAGTATTTAAAGCACATTTCTGTGATTGCACTTGTTTTAGACTTCTCCATAAGGATGTATCTTCTTTGTGCTGCTGCAGAGAGGCTGTCTTATTCAGCCTCTAATTAATGAAATTCTGTGATTACTGGTAAAAGAAAAATTAACTGTCTGACTAGCCCGATAAACCAAACCTGTGTTTTCACATTGGGTCCCTCTAAATGAGACTATATCATTAAATTTAGTCTTAATTACAGATCTGATGCAGTGCAAGGTGAGCTGTGAGGTTTATATCAGGGTGAAGCTGCTGCGTGGTAGCCTCTTATAAAAGAAAACTGCCTCATGGGGATGAGATTATACTCAAACTTAATCTCCTAAAGCTTTGAGGTTTAAAGGCAATATCGGGTGAATGTAACGTCGCTGCTGCGTTATGTTTTGTGAAAGCTCTCAGAGTGTGTTTAAGGTTTCTCCAGAGTCAAGTGTGGATCCAGATCAAAGGGTCATTGTGCAAGAAAATCAGGGGAACACTTAACTCTCAGTGGTGTAACAGTTTGTGTGTACAAAGTCACTAGATAGGCTGAAACATGGCTAACAAAACAGTGACCCTCCACTGCTCCTCAAGATGGTGAAATATCATTTATAGTTATGCATGAGCTCTAAAACAGGTAAATGAAAAAAGTCTATTGAAAGAACACAAGAAAACTGCAGCCTGAATACAATGATATTTATCTGTAATCATTAGAAAAGCTAGAAGCAGAAAACAAAAAACCTTCATGATTAGACCCCAGCAGAGAGTGGATGTGAAAATAAAAGTCATCATCCTTGATTTCATGGCAGCAAAGAAAAGCAGAAAACTGATGACACATTTAAATTTGCATGGTTTTCATGTAAATTTAACTACTTTCTATTTATATTTCTTACAATAAAGGATAAGATATGCAACTTTAACATTTTTATTTGTAATTCATTATTGTAAGGTTTCCACAGTCCAGTACATCCCGGCCCCTGCTTTAGGAACCTCTCATCCATCAGAACATCAGTGTGGACCCTCTGCTGATATTTTCTCTGCGGTGAGTCTCTAAGGTCAAGGTGAGGATTCAAACTTCTCTGACAAACCCAAACATCTGAATAAATCATGAAAACTGGGTCAAGTCGATGAAGATGATGTGAAATGATGGACAGCTCCTCATTTGCTGCTCGCAAGGTCAAGAATGAAGTTCGAAACTCGCACTGATTTATTTCACACATGCAGCTCCTGCTCTCTGCCCACAGATGGCGCTGTTTGCCACAGCTTCGGACTCCTCCTGCTGATCTGTGCTCAAATCCTGATCCCCTGGTTTCTTTGAACTCAGTCCCTCTCTGTGTGTGCATGCACCGCAGCACCTCCCAGAAATGCACCAGCCCACTTTATCATTGACTATATTGGGAGCATTTAATGGCACAGTCCTGATGGATCCTGCGAGCTGGTGATTTATTGATCACTGTTCACGGCTAAGCTGTGAATACTCAAATAGTTACCAATCACTTGAAGAAATCACCTTCACACTGTGGCTTCCCTTACAAAGTTATAGATGGTTTTCATTCAGCGCCACAGGTGAGTGTGAGACACTTACTGATGGAGTGTTTGTAAAGGAGATTGTGTAACAGCAGCTGGACCTGTGGGGTGTTTCTGAGCTGAAAGTGGCCGTTTGAGCCTGTCAGGGACTTTCTGCATCCATCACTGAGGAAGAGGAGGGCTGATGTGAGCAGCAGTGAGGAGAGGAAGAGGGCGTCTGACAGATGGGCTTACTGAGTGAATCATTGACAGCGGCCTGCTAACCGATGCTGCTTCCATCAATAGCTCAAAGGCTGCGTGATGAATTACTGCAGACAAACAATGCTGAGTAAGCAGAGGTCTTTTTAACAAAGCCAGGTGGAAATATAACAGATCCACTCACACACACAGAACATCTGTCTTTAACCCTGCAGAGGCCACTTAATTCTCAGTGTTTTTATTCACGCCATCATGTTAACTGAGTTCCATATGAACACAGTCTGCAGACCGTTCATAATAAACATTTATTTGTCAACATTTAGAGACAACTTTTCAAAACAACTGTGAGAACGAGCTGATTACTGTTTGTAGGTGAAGAATATTAAAAACTTAAACACTTTCATTTGTTCCAAAATTGTTTATAAAGGTGCTTTAAAGCAGTACTATGGTGGCCCTAAAGGTAAACTGCTTAAACATTCGACGATGGAAAAAAAATATCTCAATGACTAAAAAAATATTTTATCAAACACCTTTAAAGGAAAAAAAAAATTGTTGTTGTCTCAGTGAATATATTAATGTTTTACAGATTTTTTTGTGTTTTCTTTCCTGAAATATTTTGCTCTTTTATTTTCTATTTAGCAATAAAAAAAATTAAATTTCATGTAAAAGAAAATGTACATTTTGTGAATAACTTTTTCACATTGTTGTTTTATTTTAAGTTTTCAGGATGTTTAAGACTTTTTCTCTGAATGTCTTTTGGGGTATTACAATGTTTTTGCGAGTTTTTTTTTATGTTTTGACTTTTTGAAATATATTTTTGTGTTCTGTTTTTTGATTCCCCCCCTTTTCAAATACCTTTGCACTTGGTAAAGTGTATTTAATATTTATAAAACAATTTTGTTTCATGAATTATGACTGTTATCACTCTGTTACTATTTTACCTTTCGGGAAAATGTTATTTTAATTCATAAATATTTGTTTTGCTTTGTATGAAATGGCTTTTACATTATGAATATTTTTGTGTTCTTTCAGATGTTTTTGGTGTTTGGAGATTTTTTGGCACACAATTTAATGTTTTTAACATATTGTAACTATTTACATTTTTCCATTTTGAATATTTAGAGGTGTTAATTTAATTTGATACAAAGTTTCAGAACCATTACTGTGTTTGACAGAAAGCTATTTGGGCCTTCTTTTATTTATCTTTGTGTAAACACCAAAGAATCTCTGAATGTCACAGAAAGACATCATCTCAATTTAAAATGGTTTAACGAGAACAAATTTTAGCAGAAAATTTTCCCTGTACAAAAAGCCTTATCAGGCTTAAATGCAAAAAAGTGCCACGAGGCGTGTGAGAAACCCCAAAGTAGTTAGTTGACCAAATGAATTTCTCAATTAACTGATTTATTTTAACCAATGTTTGTGACTTCCAAAAAGAGGTCAGACTTGCCCTCAATGATTCTGCCCTGTACACTTAAACCCATGCAGACAGCGGCCTCTTGAGAAATAAAGGTGACGCTTAAGTGGTAAAAACTGCAGTTCCCTGAGTGTCCACTTGGGGGTGACGGCAGATGCACTGGAAACCACATACACACTAAGTCAAAAAAGCACACAATCAGAGTAAAAATACACACGTTCACAGCTTGGTTGAGAAAAAAAAAATCAGGTTTGGTCAGAACAGGTCAGGCTCCCACAGAACTGACTGTACCAGGAAGTTCCATGTAAAGTTGTTGTTTCAAAGGTAATAAGGTTATAAGGTCTGCAAATCAGAGGCATCAAAGACTTGACTGACAGGTGGGTACATTGTAGTCTTTTGGCAGGAGGCTGGAGACCTGCCTCTAAAAGGTGGAGTGTGGTTTCAGAAACAAAATCCATTTGGGATTAAACTTAGTGATTCAGACTGTTTAACACAACTGTCAATAAGGCATCCATACTGTAGTGTATATTTTATTAAAGCTTATTTCAGGTGTAATTTCTTGAAATAAGGAGCTTTTTTCTGGACTTACAGATGTGTTGAATTTGAGTCTTTAGTCACATAAAAAAATATATAAACATTAAACTTGGTGTCAATAACACTGTAACTGTAATATCCATGCAGACCTGCACCATCACGACCAAAAGTTTTACCAGGTCTGAGGTCTGAAACCTGACTTTTACTCTTAGATCAAAATCTAAACTTTGTGCCTCTTTAAAAGAGTCACCTCCTCCTCCTCCCTCCCAAAACTAATCCTCCGCCTGCGTTTCCTCCCCCCATTACTGCAGACATAAACTCCACCAGGTGCTGCTGGAAACAATGGCCGGCCCATACAGGGATCAATGCCAGGCCACTGATGGGCTCTCATTCCTTCAGCAGCAGACGTGATAAATGACACGGCCCATATGTTTCAGCAGCGCAGACTCCAGCCGCCAGCCTCCTTTGTCTCCACATCTAAAGGGAGTTATGCTGTGAAAAATGCTTCACACACACTCACACACATACACACATTATAAGGAAGCACACTCAGAGACACACACTGACTCCATGTTCATGTCAAGAGCCCGGATATGCTGTATTAACTGCTGCGTGTTTCTATGTTTAGACAAGAAGTGATGACAAAGACTCACTAATTGGAGGCAAATCCCCTTTGTTTATAAGAATAGATTTTACCAACTACACTCTGTGATCCTTTTCACATATTCATACTCTCTCTCTCTCTCACTCTTTTCCTCTCCCCTCCTTGGCGGCAGTAAATCCTGATGTCTATACAGGTAGCAGTGCTCTGGCCTCTGCCTGCACAGTCCCAGGTGTCTTGTCAGCTGTCAGAGACGTCCGACAGCAGACAGGGATGGCATGACCAGCGGGCCGGGCCGTGTTGGATGGGTCAGCCGTCAGCGTTGTGGACAGACAGGCATGTGGCAGTGATCTCACTGTGACAGGCTGTCAGAGCCACCGTAGAGCCACCAACCAGCTCTCGCCCCCCTGTCATCCCCGCAGACAGAGGGGAGGCTCTGAATTCTCAACATGGCACCCTGAATCCAACGCTTCCTTCCCTCATCGCTGCTGCTGCTGCTGCACTTCTACTCTAGGTTCTTTATCTGTGAAATGCATCAGAGTGGAGGCTGGTTAAATAATACCTCAGCCTCGAGTAGTTTTCACAGAGGCTGAAAAAAGACATACCAGCTGCTACAGCTCAAGATGCAAATTCAAAAACATGTCTGAAACAAGTACATGAACAGAAGTGTGCTGCAAGTGCAGAGGAGAATACAGCCCAAATAAATGCATCAACAAGATAGTACTGCAAAAACACAAACAATGCAAAGTCAAAGTCATTGATACAATCACAGTTAATCACAGCATTTCAGCAGTTAATTGTGATATAATCTCGTTGTTGGAATCCATTAGTTTGCATTCAAAAATAGCTTTTAAATCCATAGAAACAATATAAAACAATCCGTAGCAGTATTTTGATATTTGTCCTCAACAAAATGTACTTTCTGATCTTGACTTTTAGAAGAATTATTCGAATAAATGCTCCACCGATGTGGACTGAAACCATAAATAAGACAGAGGGGGTGGGGTCAGAGTGTTTAGTCCATTATCTACATGGTTTATTTTTATTACTTTCAATAATCATACTGTGACACATGACCACATGTGCAGGAGTGCATGTAAATAAATGTCCAATCAGTGTCAATAAAATAAAAAAGCTGTAAGGGTATCGTAATGACCAGAAAAAAAGAGGCCCCTTCTTTTTGATACAAATGGTTGGAAAGACTTATTTATTTCTTATTTATCTATTTTTTAGAAATCAGTTTTAATTGACAATTATAAAAATAAAACAGACATACCAGAGTTAATTTTGAGGAAATTTTAAATCAGTGTTAGCCTCAGTTGTTCGAGGTAAATTGTAGTTTAGTTGAGTCGTACAGTTTTTCTGTTTTGGATTTTAGTCAAAATTTATTCAGAGGAGCTCATTTTTCATTTTAGCTTGACTCTAGCACAGTATGCTGAGTGCAAACAGGTGTTATGATGAGTTTTGTTACCTTGTCAATGAATGCTACCATAGTGCAAATCAAAAGAGACCTCAAAGAAACACTGGAATAGATATGTTGTCATTCAGTTTGCTCAAAAAGATAATCGAGGACTTAAAACATATTAAAACATCAAGTTCAAAGTCTCACCTGCTGCGTCACAGGATGATATCTGGAAGTTTTCAGGAGTGCAGAGCGAGGGTGATGGAGGTCATAATAAAGCAGAGGAGAGCTCCTGCAAGGAGGAGAGCTTGCAGACCTGACCAGTGACATAAATTTAATTTTAAAACATCTCTGCAGCTTGAGATTCTCTGCCCTGGTGTGTGTCTGTGTGTGTGTGTATGTGTGTGTTTACCCCAAACCTCAGTCTGCCCCCCATCCTCTCTGACAGGTGACATTTGGAGCGGTGCAGGAGATGTATGTGCCATTTGTATCCATGGCAGGGTCAAAGCATGTTACATGACCTGCAGGACACAGAGGCAGAGAAAAGATACTGATCTTACCCCAAGATCAATACAGCTCAGAGAGAGCTCTGATAATTGGCCGGTGTCAATCAATCAGCTCTGTGTTTGTGCAGCCATTAAACATCTCTTTGTTCCAGCAGGGAGTACTGCAGAGATGGACGATATCTTTAAACATAAGAGCACTCAACTCTGATCATAGCCGTGAACTTGGCAGCTGAACATTCTAATTGTTTTAAGAAATATCTCAGCATTAGTGGAGCCTTCACTGATGTGGACCGTACACATAACATAGACACTGATAATCCCCATACCATCAGGGATGCTGGCCTTGGACTGGGAGCTGAGAACAAGTCGGGTGGTCCATGATTTCAAAAAAGGATGTCATATTCAGTAGTTGGAGATATTCATCCAGCTTTTTTTTTCAGCATTACACAACTTTTTATCTGTTTGGTTGTTAATCTAACACACCTTTACTTGTCTGGATTTATTTTCTACTGCTATCTAATTAATATAACGAAGTTGGTGGAGTAATGGTCCATCACTGATTGGCAGCAGATATGGTCAACTTCTTTCCCTCAGTTCTTATTTTTTTTTTAATCTGATGTCCAGTATGATAACTAATGTAATGCTGGCTGTTTTGCATGATGGCAACACCCAAACTGTTAGCTGGATTCATCTCGGTCTGACTCTGGGCAGAAGTTGCATAGTTGCCTCTAGGAGTCACTTAAATACAGTTTAGGGCTAATTGATTGCTCAAGGTGTGGTTTCAAACCTATATGATGAGTTTCTTAAATTCTTAAATACTTATTTTACATTCCAAGATGTACTAAAATGGAGCCAAATTATAGATGAATGCTTTGTATATAAGAGTTTATGAATATTGCAAACATTGGGCAGTGTTTAAAGGAATGTTGAATAGTTTCTGTGAGGCTAATGATTTGACCTTAACCATGACAACCCAATTCCATGAAGAAAACATTGTTACTATAAGCACAGAAAAAAAATTACTGAAGCATGATGTGAACGGATGATGCCCCCTTCACATCTCTGACTGCCCCCTCATGTATGACTGCCCAGAACCGGCCCTGATCGTGAATGGTCTCTGTCAAATAAACCAACAAAATAAACATTACACGACTCTGTAGCATTTAAAGAAGTTAGCATTAAGGTGTAAACCCCGACAGCCCTGCTTTAAATAATCTTTATTTCATCGTAAACAAATTAAGATTAAGAAAGGACACTTTCACATGATTTAATAAACACAGTTTTCACTGATTAGTTTGGTGACATTATGTAGGACAGGAGTGCAATGTGTGTGTGTGTGTGTGTGTGTGTGTGTGTGTGTGTGTGTTTATCACTAATTATCAGAGGAAAGCTGCTGCATACACACTCTGCATTATGAAAACATCCGTTACATAAACAGGAGTATTTCCATAAACATGTCTGAGTGATTGAACGAGCCGGCATGTCTGACTGTGTTAATGGGTGGCTTAGTTAGCTCTGTCTGGACTCAGAGCACACACACACACACACACACACACACACACACACACACACACACACACACACACACACACACACACACACACACACACACACACACACACAATGAGAGTACACCAGAGGCACAGGCTACAAATGCCTGATGTTCAGAGAGGAGGTGACATCAGAATATGCAAAAAAGACTTTGCCGCAGGCCGCAGATTTTTAATGATGAATCCATTCATTATAGAATAAGGTCATTATGCTTTTGTTGTCATGAAATGTACACATTCATCATCGGTCCACCCAGGACCCAGCGCTTTGTCCCTCTTCAGCAGACGACCTTGGATGGAAAATTTATAAAGCGAAAAAATAACAAACACACACAAACTTGCGTGAACGTGCACACAAAGACAGCAAACAAACACGCCATGAAGCGTTTTCTAAATCACGCTCATTTCATCTCACTGGAGATAAAACAGGCCATGAAATGCAGCGTTCTGAGAGTGTGGTTCAGCTTTTTTCTCTCCTCAGCAGAGACTAAAGCAGATATATGAGCCTGTAATGAAACATTTTATGCTAATTGTATTTGTTTATGAGCAAATTAATGGCAGCCGTGCAAAACGGATGATGATGTGAGCACACACACAACATGATAGGATTCCTGAGGAATTCATTAGCTGTTTGCAGGTAATTAGAGGAAATAATTAAGGTGATTAGAGTGCGTCACATACACACACACACACATACACACACACACACTCAAACACGGGTACAGTATACATCAAAAGATCTCCTCGACCGCCCTCCCTGCTTTTCTGCAACTCTTTTCTGAAAGTGCTGACAGTGCCGTCTGGAATAACCCAATCACTGAATACAGACGGACTCAGATTCTTCTTCCTCCCTCATATTCTCCTTCCTGCAGGTCTCCTCTTGGTAAGGTCCCCCCCTCCAGTCACAAATCCCTCATAGAGGCCCGGCCACAATCTGACACATGCAGAGGTGGCATATTGGTGCACCAAAGATACAATCGAGTGCAGAGGCTGGCGACACAATGCAGGAGTGATAAATCAAAAAGCTGGAGCTCCCCAATATAGACAGCACCACATCACAGACAATAGGCTGCTGTCCGTCTGAATCACAGGGTGGGAACACATGCTCACACACGCTTATATGTGCAGCAATCGGCCATGCAGGAATCAAATGTTCATGTGTGTAGCAGGAGCAGTAACATGGAGGGTAAAAGCGTCTGATTATCAGAGTGTAATAAGCGAGCAGCCTCTTCTCAGTGTAATTGGTCTGCAGTGGATCTGCAGCCGAAGCTCGTTAGTGTCACAGCAGAAATAATCACGCAGTAAAAACCCCTCCTGTGACTGATCACCATATATCATACACATACACACTCACAGATGCATGAATGATTCCCTCTCTCTTTCACACACACACACACACAGCCTCTTGATAGGTGGAGCTTTAGTGTTTTAATGCAGATTTGTGCATTAATGCAGGATCTGGAGAATGAGTGTAATAGGTTGCTGTGTGAATTGGGGGGTGGGGGGGTTGATTTATTTGTACAAAGCTTTGTTCCTATGTTATGTTCCAAGATTGTCTAAACTGTCTGCTTTGCTTTAGTTGTTTCGAGGCCTAAAAAAACAGCTGAAAAATGACGTCCAGATGCAGTCAGATTCTCAGTGTAATTTCCTCCAAATTACCCGAGTCTCCTACAGAAGCCAGTGGTGTACCTAGGTAATTTGAGGGTCCCCTTTACACCAGGATAGGGGGCTGGGATGTTAATTTTGATCATTTAACTCACAATTTCCTGCTTTCTGGTGAATATTTATGCAATCTTTAGTGGTAAGTTTAAAAAAACAACAACTCTATAATGTTGACCTTGATTCCATTCCCACGCAGATGGTTTGAGAGTTATCATTCTGTCAGGTCTCAAAGTGTTAAGGTGGATAATATTTAATTTGAGCTTGTTCCATTAATGAAAGGTGTTCCTCAAGGATCAATCCTGGGCCCTGTTTAGTTTCCTATCTATAAAAATAACATTGCCTCCTCTATAACTATCTGTAATGTTTATCTTTATGCAGATGACACTGTTCTATATTGTTCTGCTGACTCAATACAGAATTTACTTATTAGTTTTAAGTTGGTACTTAACACAAGTCAAAACTAAATTTATGCTCTTCTCCAGGGCAAGAAATATTGATTTTAGCAGCCTGCAGCTATCTACGCTGGATGGTAGTGATAATGCAAGAATCCTAGCATACAAATATCTCAATATTTGGCTTGACAAATCATTTACATTTAAGACCCTCACTGGCAAACTTCGGCAGCAACTCAGATTTTTCTATCAAACGGATCTAATATTTCTTACTTCCCTGGCTGCTGGTTGTACTTTTATAGCTGACATGCATCGTGAAAACTGGGAAAATGAGAAAGAAGTGTGGAAGCAGAGGGGATTATGATCTACTTGTTGCGGGTAAGTTACAAAATTAACCCTAAAATAACTCAGCCTGCAGAAATACTGTACATTGTTTGTTTGTTAAGTGATGAATGAGATGCAAAGTGGTGTTCGTGTGTGTCAAATATCAGATTTTGAACGACCAACAATCTACCCTAAAAATGTTGGTTTGTCATAGTTAGGGTTAGGTATTTGTCAAAGTTTTATCAACAGTTAGGTCTTTTTGCATCCAAACAAAGAGAGGTGAATGGTTCTTTTTCTCCTAACAAAAGTTAAATTAAATGTCCTCTGTCAGCTGCGGAAGCATCAATGCACGTTGTATCTGCATGTAGATTTATTGAAATCCGAAAGCCCATCTCTGATTTCGGTCTCACAGCTGAAGTAAAATATCCGCAATGTACCTCAGAGAGAAATCGCTCTGCAGGAGCTCTTGTGAGGAGAAATACTGAGTGGATGGCTCTGGAGCTATTACAGTTTAAGGAGTGCAGACCTTTTCATTGTTTAAGATGAAGGTGAAAGGCAGTATGTGTGTGTGTGGGCGGTGACTGATGATCCTGATTCAGAGACGGGACCTACACAGCGGCTGAAACAGAATCAAAGTCCCGACACCCAGGTATACAGCACCTGCAGCAGAAGTCATTTAAATGTCCTCCTGGGCCATCGTGGCATCAGGAAAATTCAATCAGCCTGTCTGCTGTTGGAGGGGGGACAACGTTCCCCGAGATTACCTGCAAAGAAACTTAATAGCTAAGAGCATTAAACGCTGCTTGTTGCTCGCACTGATGCCAATAGTGAATAAATGATTTTGGCAGAGTGTACAGACAGGGAAATCAATACCAGAGGGTTTTCTGAGGCGTTGGGCTTCTGTATTCATGTAAACATGGGAAGTGGTTTTCTTCACACCTCAGAGCGAGATTACCTCTCACCACTGGAGGCCTGCCCGGGTGCAGAGGAAGAGGCAGCTCTGAGCTGAAGTCTGCCACCCGCGGGAGGATGATATTTGAATATCACCTATTCAAGAAAGACGTATGCAAATATCAGGCAATTCTCTCTGGTTGCCCACACTACATGTCAATGAAAACCCTCTGCTTTGATAAGAGAGTGTTGGAGCAGAATAACTGTTGCACATTTAGTGGCAGCTGCCTACAAGGCTTGAAATTGTGCGATGGGTGATAAGCAGGAGCAATATTTCATGAAAAGTCTCTGTTATGCTCGATGTAAGCTGACGGCTCTTTGCTCTTTTGCCGCCCTGTTCCCTGTTGTGACCCGCTCTCCATATCTCCATCCAGACTGGAGAGGCTGAGGAGAAGGAGGAGGAGGAGGAGGAGGAGGAAGAGGAGGCGGCAGTGGTGTGAGGGGTCTACTGCTCAGCCATAGTGACCGGGTGAAAAGGCAGTGCAGATGTAATTTGTCCTCAATGGCTGTTTGGGAAGAGTAATTGTGGTGACATTGGCGGGTCGATAGTATGGATTTTTTGTTTGGAGTGCCCTGTGTGTGTGGTGCTAAGGGGAGGCCAGGAAATATAACACTGCTGCTCAAATACAATAAAAATGGATCGAGGGTGTGGTGGTTGTTTGCAGAGCTGGTAGCCATCGTTTGGCTGTGGATGTCATACTGTAGCCGCCGTGGTTATCAAATACACCCCGCCGTTCTGCCCTATTAACACCAAATGTTCTCAGCTCCCAACAGGTCTCTGAAACAGGTTTAAACGCTGGAACAAAACCATCAGTTACAAAGTGTTTTACTGGAGCAAATGTGTGTCCAAATAAAGCACACAGAGGAGGGCTGAAAGTAGCGCTGATGTGTTAAGCCTCTTTAAATGTGCGTCCAAGCAAACCGTGACATATTGACGGGGATACGGCGCTCCAGAATAGGAAAGTGTGTGAGGGATGTCTGGCTGAAGTGGGCTGGTTGTTTGACCCCCGTCCCAGGGATGGTACAGTAACAACAGGGGGTCTGGGAGGTGCCTCGGGGGAGTGGACGGCAGCTCTGGTGTCCCAGTAAACTCTAACATGATCAGGCAATGGTGTGTGAGCACAATGTGTTTGTCCACCCTGAGAAATGTAATGAGGGAGAAGAAAAGGGTTATGACACAATGCAAGGACACACACTGTCTGTCCTGCATTAGGTGGAGCTTAATGTGTAAGGTCAGCATCTATTCTCTTAAGCCCTCAGAAATACTGTTTTAACATGTTTTTACTCTAAAATTATCATTTTTTCCCTCTGGAGTTAAAGCCCTACTGTGATTGAGGAGATCAAAGTATCAACAAATTAAAAACCCCAGTATGAAGCCGATATTGAACTGAGTATAGTGCAAAGATGACGAATGGAAATGTCGAAGCTGAAATATTTTATTCACAAGGTTTTCAATGGGGAACATGTCAGGACTGCATCAGGCCAGTTTCTCAGCAGGACTCTTCTACTACAGAGCCATGCTGTTGTAATCCCTGTTGTCAGAATGTGGTTTGTCATTGTCGTGCTGAAATATGAAGGTCTTCCTTGAAAAAGTCTTTGTCTGGATGTCAGCAGCTGTTGCTCCTAAACCTGTAGATATTGGTCAGCCTTAATGAAGCCTTTACAGCTATGGACTGACCCGAGTGGTCCTTCTACTCTTTAGAGAGTAGGATTCATTGTCCATGAGTGGTGAACCGCTTCCCATTTTTCCTTCTGAGAGACTCAGTCTCTCTGAATGTCCTTTTTTATACCCAGTCATGTTACTAACCTAAAGGAAATTAACCTCACTGGTTGAAGATGTTCTCCCAACTGTTTTTTTTTTTTTAGTAATACACAAAACCTGTTTGGTTGTTACTGTACTGTAGGGAATTAACTTGTGAAATGTGTTTCTTGTATCAAATATAAAAAAACTGTGTTTATCTGCCTTTTTATCCTTGAAAATCCCATCTGAACACAGACATTAAAATTCATCTTATACTATTTACCATAAGGTAGGGTGACCATATGTCCTCTTTTACCCAGACATGTCCTCTTTTTGGGGGGCTGTCTGGGCTTGTCCGGTTTTGTCCAGAGGAAGTTTATAAAATCCTTCAATTTCCAGATTTTGTACAAGAGTTTCGATTTTGTGTCACGTGGACTCACTGAGCTAGAGGTGCGTAAAAGTCACTTGATCCGACCCGAAAAACTCTCAAAATTAACTTTGTGCGACTCCGTGACTCCGCCCCTGTGTAGTGTTCTCTTTTTGAGAAGTCAGGATATGGTCACCCTATCATAAGGGTCATTAAAAGGAATCCATCAGTCAGAGTGACACGTTTTTTCAAAATCAGTTCAAAGCTCTTCACAGTACCTTTATGAATGGTTAAAATTACTATAAGGTTTAAAAATGTGGAGGAACACAGTCGCCGTCATTCCTCGATGGGCAACATGTACAGTATGTTTAATGTAACAGAAATGACTCGGATGTACATTGTTGAGGTGTTTGCTGAATTTCCAGGAGAGATAAACAGTGGTTTAACTTGGTAATAATTAACCATCTTCTAGTGCCCACGAACTCTGGCCCTGTGCACCTTTGGTTTGGCTGTTTTCTTCATTAAAATCAACTTAGATTTAAAATTTCATGCTTGATTACTGCTCTGCTCTTAAAATACCCCCCTGGAAACTACACTGCACTGGGTTATACTGAATACTTTTAGGCCTGTTAATGAGACGCTTCTTCTCGAGTGAAGGCTACCTCATAGAGCAGAGCCAGGCCAGCCCGTCCCTGTCACCCCTGTCACCTCACATCAGGCCCTGTTTCACTCCAAAGCTGTGCTCTTTGGGTCAAACCATTAAGAGAGTCAACAGACACAAGCAGGACCACATTCTGACACTCGGCCGCCACGCTGACGTAACCGAGCACGACACCTGACGTGGGGAAAAGGTCACACGACTCGTCAAAGAGACAGGGGTGCCTCAGAATAAGGACGTGAGGACTGAAAAATGGACGCCTCCCAACGGTGATGATGGACACATGGCTGAAGTATGGCCTTCTGAGAGCGGTGGGAGGAGTGGACGTCCTGCCGGGAACTGTCCCTTCTGGTTCCTGTGGCCCGTTGACGAGTAGTGTCCTCGCTGATCTCACATGATGAGGCTCACGCTAAGTAGACAAATCAGATGTGGTTAAGTGTGGACAGTTGCGCTTGTAATCAGAGCGACATGAGAGCTGTCTTTGACCGCAGAAGTCAGGAAGTTATTCTCATTCTTGTTTTGGACCCATACTGTTTCGACACGTCAGTGCTTTTCCTGGAAAAGTGAAATAATGTCAAAACCTTCAAAATAACCAAGTTGCATCTATTGTTGCACAAAAGAGATTTCAGATGGTAACTGAACAATGACGGAGAAACTTAAATGAGTTAATGGAGAAAATAATTGTTGTTGTTCACGAAACATGAAATAAGTTTGATTGAGAGCTAAAAACATTTGTTTTCTTGGCATCATTTGGATGAGATAGCTGATTCATCTCCTTTCAGTCTGTCTGTCAAATATAAAGCCACAGTCAGCAGATAGTTAGCTGACCAAATCTGCCTATACGCTTTTCTCAAGGTCAACAACGGCGATGAAGACTTTTTGTTCTGAATGAAAGCTCTTTATAAGGACTATTAATAAAAATGTGGAGACCATATTGGGGGTCTGGCTTCCTGTTGAAGTCTGAACTGTCAGGTATCAGCAGGCTTTGGAGTCTGCAGGAGAAGTATGTAAGTATGGAGAGCAAAAGCAAACAGAACACAATCCACTGGAATGACATCCAAAACTCCTGCAGTAACTTGAATACGGTTCATCCCTCTCTGAAAAAAGATTTTTGAATGCAAGGTCAGCTAACCATCTGTTCAAAGTCAAAAATAGAAACTTGGGCAACAAATCTGTTTGATACTCATTCTTTTCAGTGTTTAAGTTCCCAGACCTCTGTGAATGCATCAGAAGCGGTGGATATGACCTCAATTCAACAAACACTTCCAAAGTTTCCCCCTCCTCTTGTTGAAAAACCTGCAAAATGTGGCTTTTTACTTTACAGTAATCTTCATCACTGCGTTGTAATTGTAGCAAAATGGAGATCTGATCATTTAAAATATCAATCACAACAAATTCAGTTTCTTTTTCAGGCTCATACTGCTGAAGAAAAGCAGAAGGAAGCACCAGCATAACTATTAACAGCAAAACAGCGACTTCAAAATCAACAAACAATATTGTTGAAGGATTGCCTGGAATCACACAAATTGATAATAATGCTTCCGTATTTGATCAGGCTGCCATTCCAGATCAGAGCACGGCCGTTCCATATCCTGTGGAAATTTAGCCGTTATAAGCACGTAAAAACACTCAATCCGACACGAAAAACTCTCAAAATTAACTTTGTGTGACTCCGTGACTCTGCCCCGTGTAGCCGTGTCCTCTTTTTGGGGAGTCAGAATATGGTCACCCTATCAAACTTACTTCATAATACTCCACCTTTATGAGCATTTCACCACTTTTATACATGTAGCACATAGACTGTTGTCTTGGTAGTACTCTTTACATCCGATATTGCATATCATGGGGGACTTATCAGTCTGATATTTGCATGTGAGAGTAGAAACAGAGTGTGATTGAAGAAGGATTCTGGGGGCAGAGAGACATAGAGTTTGGCTTTAGAGAGCTGGTGAGGAGGACGGAGGGAGAGGACGAGTGTGAGAGAGAGATAGAGAGTCCCCGGGGCCCCATTAGAGGCAGTTCTGAGGGCCTGTGACATCTGACTGGATCAGTGTTCTTCAGTCAGAGGCTCTCCTCTTATCCACTCCTCTACTGGAGTCAATAAACACATCACCTACGCACAAACACAGACACACAGTTACTGAGCCTCTGGGGCGAACGCCAGATTAGTTCATTTAGAGAGGGTTTGATTCTTTCTCCTTGACGGTACACAGCTTACCAAGGACTTAACGGGAATGTCAGGTCTGATGCATACATGCTCTGCACCTGGAATTTGACTATTTAAGGAAGCAGTCATCTTGAAAATTCATCATGGTATCCTCGCCGTTGAATACAAATCTGTTTGTGTGCTGCACAGGGTGGATGTAAATGTTTGTAGGAATGTGACACTAAAGAAGAGGCAGTTAGCGAAGAGGCCGGGCTAACTTGACAGAAAAACCAACTGACGAGCCGTAAACACTTTTCTCTCTGCGCTGACAGAGCGGTGGCACCAAGCAGGGTGAAACTTTGAAAGTCAAGCGGTCCTTTATCCATCCCTGCTCTGACCTTTCTGCTAGGCTGCCCTGTATTCACTGGCTGTCAGTGTGAGTTTGTCAGGAGCCATCCGTCTCTGTCCACCTCCACCCCCCTCCCCAAATCCCTGCCGACCCATTAGCCGAGAGGATCCGGGGGAGCGGCGGCACAGCCGGCCTATGGGGGCCTCTCCTCCCTCCCCTTCCTCCTCCCCCTCAGCCCGGGTATCCACGTAGCTCACAGCTCATCCAGGTACCCCAGAGAGCCACAGCTAGCTGGCTATATATAAATATATATATACAGTGTGTTGCAAAAGCATCAACACAGCAGTACTGTCTGACGTGCTGCCCCAGGGAGCTGCAGAGAGGCTGATAGCTGCTGGGACAGAGGGAGAGCTGGTGGCATCACTGCAGGGGTAAATCTGCTCCACGCTCATCTGTACTGAGCATCTCCAACAGTCTGCAAGTTTATGGACCACAGGCCTGAAAACCTCATCTGTGCAAGTTCAAACTCAGGTCAATTAAAAGGCGAGGAAGATATCTACTGTAAAGCTAACTCAGAACAAGTTTCACATACAAAATGCTGACTGAAAAGATTTTAAAGACTTCACTAAAATCTGAAGTAACAGAGTAGGAGTATTTTAAGTGGGTGATCTTTGGATTAACTTACAATCGATAACTGATTATTAATAAGGCCGAAACTTAGATTTTCTTTTATAAATGATTAATTGTGATGTGAGACTGACCAAACTTTGTGAACCCTCAATAGTAAGCACACAAAGGTGACCGTAGGCACACTGGTTCACCGTTACCTGTCACAGCCTCCATGTCTGGACCTGTGCTCCTGTGTGCCAAAAAATGTTTCAGTACCATTAAAACACTTTCTGTTTGACTCTTTACACCTTAAAGGGCCGTGAAGTGAGGTGTCCCAGTTAAAGGATTAAAATTGATTTTTTAGCACACATGGCACAAAGTAGATCAGGGAGTGTCCTACTGCTTTTGGTGGGTAATCGATGGAAATTTGGCGGTAATCGGTGGGTGAGGTTGGCTTGAATCCTTGGATTATTCAAAGGTGTGTTTTGGGATTCATATTAAATGCCTGTACATCTTTTATATTACTATTTGCGCAGCAGGTTTTAGCCTCTTTACATGAAGACCTTTCTTCTCGTTATACTGAACTGAAAATGCAGAAACATACAGGTCACTGTGTGAGGAATGTCAGTGCTTGGATTGATGTTAAATTCACTGAAACAAATCCTCTACACAGCAGAGACGAATACACAGATGTACATTTATGCACAAGACTATGCTGACAGTTTGCTGACAGTACTGAACAGGATCTTCTGTTTAACCATCAAAGAAAGGTTGGCTTACAATCTCTGATGGTGCTACTGGTTTAAATGACTGTATTTTGTAGTGTTTCCACAATGGATATTGTTTAGTTTCTTAATGTCTGAGGAATTTAAATTAAGTGTTACTGATGTTGAAAAGTATATTTCAGTTGTGTGTGAGCATGTTTGTTGTAACATAAATTTGTGTGCATGATGGAGAGCTTGATGATGGTCTTGGTCTGGACTTTTGGCCCATCTGGATAGTGTATGAGGAGATAGCAATGAGGGATGAAGGGATACAGGAGAACATATTTGTGTCTCCGGATCTTTAGTCCTTTATAATCCTTAAATTCACTGAATCACAAAGTATGATTTTAACTTATGAGTGTGAGCACTTTTGTGCGTCTCTGTTGGTGTGTAAAAAGTAGAGGAATGTGCATTGTTAACTCTTTTGTCCTCCAATTATCTCATTAATGCATCCTCTAAATATGAGTGAAGCCCAGACTTAAGACTTAAGGCACAGACACCTTCTGTCTCTGTTCAGACACCATCGCACCCCTCGGGATTAACAAGCTCAAGTTCATTTGGAAAGACACAACGTGGGCTCGGGGTGGGACAATGATGAGTGCATCAGGAAGAAAATATCAGTGACACTTGGGACTACATGCCCTGTGTGTACTGTAGGGCTCTGAATCCAGTTCATAGCTGTTATACCCAGCTGTAGTTGTAGAGTTTAGCTGTTAAAACAAAACTTCAACAGAAAATCTTAGTCTCTTCACTCAGCTTTTTCTCAGAAAATCAGCCCAGACATAACCAAACTGATTACTGTAATGGTTTTAAAGAGTCACCAAGAGTGAGACCATTTTTAAATCTGTACTTACCTGACTTGAAATGTCTGAGTTTGCCCATGGAGCAGAAGAATAAGTGGCAAACTTCAGACGGACAAGACTCCATGGGTATGTGAGGAAGAAAAAGTAGTTTAAAAGGTTTGGGGAAAAAGTGATTCAGCGTGGATGATAGAAGGATAGATGGCTGTCTGGAGCTGTGGAGGAGGAGCAGAAAGGTGGAGGGAGGAGAAATAGACAGTGAGAGAGGGGAGGAGGGAGGAGGCAGTAACATGTGATTAATGGATGGGTGGTAGTGGGGAGGTTGAGGCAGACTGGGAGAGAGCAGAGTGACAGTAATAAAGTGAACCTGCCTCCCATTCATCTCCCTCAACCCATCTCCCGTCTGACTGGTAGGGCTGTACACACTCTGACTAATGCCACGCTCCACATGCGGGCACAGACAGCACTGCCACACACCGCTTTCTGCCTCCATTCTTCGCCACGTAAATGAACACGCACCTTCTCGTGGCCTCCCATCGCCAGCTTCGAAACCCGTTCAAAGCTCAATCATTCATCAGCAGGGATAGCTGTCGGAGAGATCAACACTACCTCATCGCTTTTTATGGCTGCTAAATCATACTGTGTATCAGACTCATCTGGCGTAAAACAATAGCTATTGCCGCTTTGACAACAGGTCAAACATGGCGGTCGTGGTTGCCGCGGGACAAATGCACATGACCTTTTTTTAAAATGGAATGTGGGTTTATTTCTGTCTGAGTTTCACCATAATAGGGTTTGTCTTTTGGTACGTTTCACCCTGAGTTTTGGGATAGGTGTGTTGCAGCGGGCTAAGGTAAACAGTAGCGTTTAGTGACCTTCCCTCTGGCTGCCGTAATGAGATGCAGATCCCAAATGTAGCCTCATTAACCTGTCCTGAGCTGCTGCAGGTCACATGTTTTACATTGATTCTGCACAGGGGAAACGTAACCCCTGTGTAATAGGGTTATGTTAGGGTTATTACCTCTGCTCATAACACACCGCCTTCGCTCAGACTTCTGTAATTATAATAAATTAAACATGGCGCATAGAGGGGAAGACAAACCTAAATATTCATCCTTCTGGGACTGTGTGTTGCATTTAAAGTGAACCTCTCCTGACCTTGCTTGCAAGCAGAGGGACTCACCCCTCCCCCCATCCTCCTAGATGAATATATTATTAGAGCGGTTTTTGCATATGTGCAGGTAGAGGTGGAGATGAAATAACTTGGAAAAAAGCAACCGTTCATCTCTCAGTCATATGTCCCAAAACCCAACTCTCTGTAAACCTGAGTGAACCCAGCAGACCAGGTTCTGGAGTCTGAAAGTCAAATGTTGTCCCATTCTGCTCAACAGTTCAGGGTCTTCTTTGTCCTGTTTTTTGGAGTCATGATGCTCCAAATGTTTTCAATGGGGGACAAGTCAGTCAAGACAGTTTCTCAGCAGGACTCTTCTACTACAGAGCCATGCTGTTGTAATCCCTGTTGTCAGAATGTGGTTTGTCATTGTCTTGCTAAAATATGAAGGTCTTCTCTGAAAAAGTCTTTGTCTGGATGTCAGCAGATGTTGCTCCTAAACCTGTAGAAATTGAGGATACCCATGACATGGACTCTGATGATCCCAATACTGTCAGGGATGCTAGATTTGGACCGGGAACTGAAAACAACCTGAGTGGTCCTTCTTCTCTTTAGATTATGAGGATGCAGGGTCCATGATTTCCAAAAAGGGAATGTCAGATTTGGACTTTTGGCCTGGACAAGTCCCCATGAGGATCAGGACCATCCAGTCTTGGTTTTGGTCCTTGTCCCTTTAGAACAGAGATTTCTCCAAATTCTCTGAATCTTTAAATGATGTAATGTACTGTAGATGATGAAATCCACTCATTCTTCCACGTTTGACCTGTTGAACTATTAGCTCATGCAGTCTCTCACAGAGTGGTGAACCTCTGAAATACTCAACCTTTCTGAATGTCCTTTTTATATCCAGTCATGTTACTAACCTGTTGGACATTAACTTCATCAGTTGGAGATGTTTCTCCAGCTGTTTTTTTTTAAGCATTACACAATCTTTTACCTGTTTGGTGTCCTGTGGTACTGGCATTGTACTGAAAATTAGATAATTCAGTTTCAACATCTGATATGTTGTCTTTGCACCATTTTCAAACCCTTGAAATAAGGTGTTTATGGTTTACAAACCATTTAAAGCTTTTCTTTATCAACATTTGACCAGCAATCACACATTTTTGTAACTGCTTTGACTGTTCGACCAGTTTTACCTTGTTTAATTCCATAATCCATCCTTCGTTCTGGCCTCTATTGGAATCATGATAATCCTGGTTAATTTGATCAAAATCAGCCCAAGCATACTCATATTTTAACTCCACAGTAGGGATTTGATCCAGATGAAAACCTGAGCCCATCTGAATGTGTCATTTTAAAAGGAAAAAAAAAAAGTTTTGAAGGTTCAGTCCTGATGGTTTAGATCTGTTCAGATTACCTCCAAACAACCGGGCCCTGCAGCCTGCAGCCAAATAACACATGGGGCTAAATGAGCTTAAATTAGTTTGACACTGACTTGATAAAAGACCCTCTATGTTATTTCAATCATTAGTGCTTTTAATTGCTCAGAGGTATAATGAACACATTACTAATTGATAAGGAAACCAGTAACAGTAAAATTCTCCTCCAAAGGGCCCCACCTGCACGGGGTAAATCTGTCTTCATATCAGCCTCCTGACTTTTGCCCGGGCAGACAATAGATTAAACAATGAATGAATGATTTATTAGCTGTCGTTGTCATGCTATTTAGATGGATGGGTGTACACGCGGCATGACCTCACTTCCTTGTTCTCTGCCTTGTATTTGGGGGTGTGAGGAGGGAGGGGGTGGACGGGGATGTTGGCAGGGCGGGGCGGGTCAGGCGCACCACTGGCCGCTGACAGGACCCCGCCACTTGATCAATGATCCCTGGTTTCGATATTGTGCCGGGTGTGAGGCAGCTGCTTCTGAACTTCAAATACATACGGAGGAGTGTGTGTTTGTGCGTGTGTGTGTAAGCTGTGTCAATCTTTGTGTGTGTTTTCATGTGTGTGTGTACATTTAGGATGGAGTGCAAAGCCAGAAAAGTAACTACCTTTACTCTCTCCCAGCCTCACCTCCCCTCTCTTCCCTTTTCTCCCTCTCTCAAATGGGTTATTCTGGCGATGGCCCTGACAGGCCATGGTTTGGATTTTGATTTATGTTCCTGTGAAGCTCAAATCAAAGATTCCATCTACTGCTGCTTTATGGCAGCTGGGATGATGAATGGTGCAGTCTCTCGGTCAAACCAAGCCTCTGTGTCTTTGCCCCACATTTTAATTGCTAAAGTAGCCAGTCATCGCTCAGCCCTCCTACCCTCTCCCTGCCTCCCATCCTCATCCTTTCTCTTCTTTTCAGCCCATTGTCTCCTCCACGCTCAATAATGTACCTTTATCCCTTCAAAATGTCTGGACGGCACAACTGGCCTTAATAAAACTTCAATTCGCCACCTAAGGAGGGAAAAAATACGTAATAACTCTCAGCAGTGGCGTACGCAGGACGTGTGAGGGAGTGTGGGGATCCTTTTCCTGGAAGTTTTGAGGGTCATACACAGTATTCCTGTAGTCTGGTGAATATTTATAGAAAAAGGTGGGCAATTAATAGAAAAAGAATTGCAAAATGATGAACAAATGATTAATAAAGAATGAAATAAAACTCATGTACTCGTAAGATCTTTTTTAATATTTCTTAACAAGGTGTTTTTTTTTAACTATGACAGTAAAATGACTGAATACTTTGATTCAACACTTAAATCAAATAGAGAAACTAGCTGAGTGTTGGCTTTCAAACCATGTATTTCAACAAATTACCAAAGAATAAGGCAAAATGATCAAATGGAAACCTTATCCCTTAAATCTACTGAAAGGGCTTAAAAACATATTTTTTAAAATGTTTTAATGCTTTCAGGAGCCTGTTTTATACAATTTGTCCTGAAAGGTCACCAATTACATTTACACCCAAGGAACCCAGAAGGAACTTTTTTTTTTTAAGCTACAGAACGGGCATCTGAAATTCACTTTTAAAAAAGTAATCTTTTGGGAGAGTATTCAGACTTCGACACCTCTGGAAGGGTAAACAGATGGAGCATCAGGAAGCTCTTTGTCATGTGTAATCCCGCAGAGGAGCTGCCACTTAAGACATAATTTGTGTATTTTCCATTGAACGAACATCTAAAGGCATGTCATAATGTTTTTCTTTACTTCAGGGGCGTCCAAGAGGTCTCTCCCTCCGTGTTTTCAGACATGAGGCACCTCTGACTGGCATATGTTTAAGCAGGGAAGTGTAGCAGATATCGCTTAATTCTTAGTAGCTGTGTCAGTCTTTTCATCTCGCCTACATTATTTTACACCCCCAGTGTTAGTGCATGATATACAGCAAACAAGTCTGATGAGGGGGAAAATTCATTCCTGCATCAACATAAAAAGCCACTTTATTTGGAGGAAGAATGCGCAGATGTCAAGCTCTGATAGAGTTTATGTTTTCTCACTATTTTTCAAAAGTAAACACATTCTGCGGTACATGACATTACTAAGTAGGTTAAGTATAGCCCTGGGCCATCATCCATCAGTACAGAATGAAGCGAGCATATTCTGCTCGATGAGAGGTGAAAGTTTTCCACTGTGCCACGATGACATTTAATTTTTCACATCTCCTGCGTGTTCCTGGGATGAATTTTGGCAGACCTGGTGCAATTTAGCTGCTTGGCAGTTTGAAATTGGACGATGAATCACAACGTGGATTCAATGGGAGCCAGTCAGTGTACAATTTTTTCTCTGTGTCAGAATGGAAAGAGAGGGGTGTGGGGGGTGGGGGGGGGGGACGCCGTGGCTTTAGATTGTGTTCTCCAATCATCTTCCACTCACACAGCCTATCATCCCCACTCCCCCTTCAAAAAACAAAGTGCAGGAGTCGAGCGGTATAAGAGGAGCGTGTGTGGCTGCAGATGTCGAGCTATGGCGGAGGTCTTTAAGGTCTGCAGTTGGATGTTTTGACAAAGAGCAGTGAAGAAAGAAATCAATAAAGTCAGGACTTTGCCAGTCACTGAGCAGAGCGGCGGAGAATGCAAAGCTCCTCTCCAACCCCGAGACAAACTCAAAATGAGCAACCAATAGACTGACACTGCCTCTGACACAAGCCATTTATTAGGCTGGCAGCAGAACATGGTGGATTGCACAGCTGATGGTGTGTATCTGGGAGGACCACACCTGAAGAAGAGCTGTGCTGCAGGGAACAGACTGTGCTGCGGCTCAAAGTGTGCAGTCTGCAGTAACATCCTCGCAGCACATGACGTTTGTTAAAGTCAAATGATTAAACACTTAACATCCACAGCATAACCCGTACGTGCAGCATCTAAATACACTGCAGTGACATAAACACTGTGTTTGATCTCCATGTTTGCATCATCTGCTCCACTGAGCGCTGAAAAATGATCACCTCCATGCTACCATTGTGTGGGAGATTGACCTTTGACCTCCTTGCTGAAAGGGCAGGAAAGAGCAGTGGACCTTTTTTTTCTACTGTGGTCACACACATCCGAACACTGTTTGTGGTGCAGTAAAGATGAAAGAGGAATAATCCCAAAGATTTGCAACTGCGTGTAATGTATCGTATTTCATAGAAATTGGAGAAAAGACAACCAATTCAACGGTGAAACAGGAAAACTTTTATTTAAAATATACAATCATTGGATTTTTTGTTTGTTTGTTTGTTTTACTAGAACAATTAAAGTTATAATTTAAGATTCTAGTTGTAAATGTCTGCGATAGAGATGAGAATAATGTAATAATAATTATAAAACTTTGACAGGTTACCTCTGCCTGCAGCTTTAAAAGATTTTTTTAATTGAGTGAAAAAAAAACAAGATGAAGACAACTTTAGCTGGTGAGATACCTTAAGTCCTTTTAACAGGTTTTTTTTACTTTAACTGTCTATCCGTACAGAGGTTTGCTGTGTCTGCAGAAAGATCCTTTCTCTTATTCTCCATCACTGAAATCAACCACTCAACAAGCTCAGTAGTTAAGAAGACACGATGAAAAGGTAGAGGACAATGGAAGGCAATAAGAGGACAATGTCCCATAAAAGAAAATCTATAAAAGTAACTTTAAAGATGGGATTTAAAAGATGAAACTTATTCTGGGGGGCCTTATCCCCTCCGGCAGGTCTTTCCAAAGTCAAGAGGCTCTGATGACATTAAAACAGGGTCCTCTTTTGTTTTAAGTCCTGACTTTGGACCTACCAGGAGATTCCCACCTGAGGGTCTATGATTCACATTATAGCAAATCTATAAAAATGAGTTTTGAGAATAGACTTAAAAGATGTGACTAACTTGGGAACCTTATCTCTTCGGCAGGTCGTTCAAAAGCCGGGAAGCCCAGTGGGAGACAGAGAGCCAATGAGGGAGATTTAAATTGGGATTAAAGATGGGATTTAAAAGATGAAACTTATTCTTATTCTTATTGATAGGACAGTTTGGAAATATGGGGAGATGGTGGGCATGCAACATGGATAGGGCCAGACTCAAACCCATGACCACTGTGGGGACCCATACATGGGGCGCACTTACCTGCTCGGCCATCTGCCCTGAATAATCTGACTTTTAACAGTTAGACACTGTACATTTATGAGAATGATTTTACTAATTTAAGGGGTTTCACAAAGAAAAATCTTCACTTTACTGAAATACAAGCCTAAGCTTAAGACAGAGAATAAAGTCAAAAGTGTACAACATTGAAGTATTACTACTATGGCAATAGCAAAGTGCTGAAAAACCTCTCAGTAGACAGTGGACACTCAAAGTGAGATGAGTGTTTGGCTCAGAGGCTCTAAATTAGCTTAAGTGCATTGCAGGTTTGACCCTTTCTGCAGTAAACTGTAGCCTAGCTTGCGTGACGGTTCTCTCTGCAGTTTCTCATTTGAGGGGCTGGACTGACCCGCATCTACTGTAGCAAAAACATTCACCAGTGACACATAACTCATACAACCTTCATCTTTAAAATACCAAAACACCTCACTGAGTGTCCTGAAATAACTTATCTCGCAGCATTTGATTATATTTTAACCCTCCATCACCTCAGGATGATAAAAGCTCACCGGCCTTTCAGTTCAGCTGGCTGATCTTTCCTGAATCTGTGAGAGCCTCTGCTTCCACAGCATAAAATCACATTATCCTAAAGGGAAGGCAAATGAGAGAATAGTGCGGTGCGATGGCCATAGAGCAGTGAGTTGTCAAAGATAGTTATGTTTGGGTGAGAAAGACAGAAAGGGTAAAATGGAGGGATTGGAGGGGGGCAGATTTCTCAGAGCGAAGTCATTTTGTTTTTGAGATCTGCGTCCTCGGCTTTCTAATTTTAGGTCTCAGACACCTGCATTACCGTCTCTGCTCTGAGTGCTTGGATATTGATTGACAAACACAGCAGAGTGACCCTCCACCTCGTGCGGTTGCACACTTTCTACGACGTCAGGCTTGAAAACATGAAGCGAAATGTCTTTGTGTGTTTGGATGTGTTCGTGCGTGTCAGTGCGGGTCCACATCTAACGGGCGTGAGGATGATTCAAAGTGCCATTTGGTTGTGTGAGGACAGCCTTCACAAACACACACTCGTCATGCAGAAGATGTTGTCATCCTCCGCCTCATTGTTTGTGTAAGTGATGTCTCCAATCACCATCAAACACGAGGAGGAGGTTTCGCCCTCCCTCTGTCACTCTCCTTCTCTGCCTTACCCTCCGATCGGACAAATTGTCCCCTCGTCCTTCTGCTCCTGCAGCCTCACCATTCTTCTTTAGTGAAAACAAACACTGACCTACCAAATAAGACTGAAATAAAGGCTATGAAATGTTCGATTGACCGGTGCACATCCAAGCTCCTGCACATCCACGAGATCTGTAGAGAGGAGGGTGTTGGAATCAAACTAAGGATGCACATTATGCACATTACGTATTTTTTCTACAGTGAACTGGAGTGCTCTTGTGATTGCAGTATTGGTGTTTGTATGTTAGTTTCTGACCTGTCAAAGTATGAACTTCTGCAGAGACTGTAAACCCAATGCTGTACAGTAGGACCGTGCATCTTAGTTTTTATGTTAATATTTCCCCTTGTGTAAATGTCATGTATTGCAAAGAAGTTACAAAAGTTGTTACACAGAAGACAACATGAATTATCCAGCCATTCAGGCAGAGGACACGAGACAGCAAACCAATCAAGGGGCTCTCTGCCTGTGTTGTTTTGATGCATGGTTACTTTTTTAACACTGTAAGTGAGGAGGCTTCTACAGAGGTACAGAGCAAACCAGACCTACAGCACATCTGCAGAAGAAGAAACCAGGTTTTGCATTCTCACTGGACCGACATCAGGTGCTCGTTCGCCCTGACATTGTTGAGGTTCAAATGGTAAATGTGTGATCCTATTTTGACTCTGGTCAGCTTGTTGTAGATGCACTTGTTGATGAAAGTAAGTGGAGACTGTAGTTGTTTTTAACTGGATAAAACTGTATAACTTGAACACTGATTTTTTACAATAATTTGGTTTTTCTATCAATAACCAGGGGTGAAAGTAAGCCGGTAAGCAGTGGTAAGTTGCACCCGGAAGACATAAACATGCTGCTTGCGAGTGAGTAGTATTTGCTTCCGCAAACAAACAAACTCCGGAAGTGGGAGTGCTCAGTGCACACTTTTGATTGGATGCTGGTTGCCTAGGTGCTGGGGATCACATCCCGCCTTTTGCAGAAGAAGGAAACTTTTAAAGGGACAGCTGCTTCAATCTTAATGCAGAAATTAAACAAAATGCAGAGAAAAATTGATTTTATGTTCAATAGAAACAGAGATGCAGCAGATGATGATACTGTGGCATCGGAGTCGGCACCTCGTTAAACTTGGGTGTGCTCCTCTTGTACAAAGCATTTGTACACATTTGTACCCAAATTTTCATCAACTCTCTTTCTCAGAATTGACAAAACAAATCTCTGAATTTTGAACATAAAGAACTGTTTAAATTTTAAGTTTGATTACCTTAAGTTAGAAAACCTTACCAAACCCCAGTGGGGGAATCTCATTAAACTAATTTTAAACATTGGAGCGGGTCCCCTCCCTTGCAGCCTCCCATCTTTCTATAACATTGATAACAAATGTCTTTGTATTCAGTGAGTCACTGCACAAAAAGCACCAACTGAATGAAAAAAAAGCAAAGCAGGGTGTTTTTTAATGTGCAGGAAAGATTGAACTAATAAACGAGTTTGATGGGAGAAACTTGACAAAGAGGATTATACTTTTCATGCTTCACACGAGCTTCTTCATAGGTCACCATCATTTCACCGATGGAGGGGTGACAAGGCGGTTTATCCATTTTGAGTCAGAATACTTGATAATGCAAAAATAAAAATCAGATGGGCAGGATTTGCCTGTTGTGTTTTCATATGGTTACCTAACAAGCTTTCGCCGGCCTTACGGTTTCCACATTTACAAATAATCCAGAGAGCTAAAACATGTAATCAGTTATTTGTCTGATTCTTTTTTTTTTTTTTTGGAAGGGTTTAGTGAATCAGAAACATAACACCATTTGATCCAAAGTGCAAACCTAATTTTCTTTTCTTTTCTGAGGACTGTTTTCTAAGATGTCCACTCACATATGTTCCTTTGAAGAGCTCGAAGGTTAATCATCGTCATCAGATTTGCAGTGAGAAGCAGAAACATTCCAGTTTAGAGCTGTTAATCTGACTGTAGCTGCTTTAAATCTCCAGGTAGGTGAGTACTCCATTAGCGCTGTCTCTGCCTCTTATAATGGAGCCTGTGAAGGCTTATGGCAGGCCCATTACTGAACCAGTCCCCCCCCACACCCACCCCAAATCCACACCCACCCAAATATCTCTTCTCATTACCTGATCGACCTGTTAGCATTCGTTACCAAAAGCTGTATCCGCTCCCCGCAGAGCACTTCAGATAGATTTCCCATTTTAGATCAGAGCAAAGTGGAGTCAGCTTCGATTGGAGCCGACATCGGTGGAGTTCTTCAGGGCAAACCAGCTGTGACTGGGCTGATGTGGAGCTGTCACTGTGTCCTGACATGATATAATATGAAATGATATTGAACAACGCCGGTTTGGCACTAAATTGTTAGCAGGGCTTCAGGTCTGACAGCAGCCAGTTTATGGCTTTAATCCCAAGGTCCTTTAAACCTTGTTTGACATAAATTGAGTTTGGCTTCTTGACGGGAGGAAAAAGAGCAATGACAGAGAAAACACTTTCCGCTCCTCTGTCTTGTTTGCTTCAGATGGAAAGTTTTTCTGTCTGTGAACTTTCATTTGCTCCTGAGCTGCAGTAAATGTAGATGTTAATGTCAAAAGAGAGTAGTGGTGAATTCATAATCTTGGCTATCAGTAAAAGCTCAGAGGCAGCGTTTTTCCAACACATATATGTGTCGTTACTCTGCATACTGCTGATGGTGGTTTAAGCACCTGGAAGCCATTCGAGTAAAAGTACAGATATCATCTCAGGAAATGGCTTTAGTAAGAGTAAAAGTCTAATATTAACCACGCTCAATCGCTTTTTCTGATACTAATTTGTGAAGCTAAAACAGTCAGTTTAAAACATAGATACAGTCTCATTAGAGTCAGCCATTAGTTTCTGTTGGCGTTGTAACAATTGCGGTCACCATATTCACCAGCAGCCAGAGTCCTGACTCTGGAAATCTCTTAAAATCTCTCTTGATTCAAAATCATGGCAAACTACATGAGCTAACTTTTGAAAGCTGCGTAGCTTCCTGGTACTTCCACCACAGCATCATTTTCCTTTTAACTTCTTCCCCTCTTGGTTCAGTTTTATTTTACTGAACATTGTATAAACACTCATGTCTTCATGCATTAGCATGTAGGTTCTTTGTTTCTGATGTCCATCTAAGTTCCCGCTCTGAGTTTACCATCGTTGCCATGGCTGTATTTGTTGTGCTTCCTTCCTTGGTCAGCTGACCTCTCAACTTTGTTCCTCAGGACACGCTCAACCATTCTTAGGGATATTGAAATATGTTGAACTGTACAAATTCAAGTCGGGGCGTCTCCAGTAGTCTTCTGCGCAGATCAGAGAGTAAAAAAATCACTCTTTACAAACCACAGGTTGATGAATTCTCAGTGACATTCCACCTTTGGTCCCTGAATAGAAGTTTCACATCAGAAATGCAGACTAACCTGACTTTTGATGAGCCAAATAAACACGAAGAGATGGCTTTTCACCTCCTGACAGAATACTAAACTGTCCGTCAACCCTGTCTCGCCTTCAATTCTGCAAATTTGAGCGTGATGATAACCCTATATAAAATCAATGTCAATGTATATATATTAATTTGTATATTTTTAATTTACACTGTGCCAGCTACCTGGTAATGCCGTAGCTGGCATAGTGCAAATAAATAAATTACATTGGACTGGAGGTCCCAGGGTCAAGATGGAAGACGCCTTCTAAAGTGGAGGAGAACAAGCGAGTCAAGGTCCTGTGGGACTTCTAGATCCAGACTGACAAGATGGTGATAGCTAATCAGCCTGACATAGTGCTGGTCGATAAGCATCAGAAGGCAGCGGTAGTGATAGATGTAGGAATACCAAGCGATAGCAACATCAGGAAGAAGGAACACGAGGAGCTGGAGAAACACCAAAGGCAGAACGAAGAGCTAGAGAAGATGTGAGGGCAACAGTGATGCTAGTTGTGACTGGGACACTGGGGCCTGTAACACCAAAGGTGGGTGGATGGCTCCAGCAGATACCTAGAGCAACATCTGAGATGTTGCACTCCTTCCAGAAGTGCATACTCCTAGGAACAGCTTAGATCCTGCACAGAACCCTCAAGTTTCCAGGTCTCCGGTAGAGGACCCGAGCTTGAAGGAGACACAACACTGCCCAGGGTGGGTGAGGGAGAGTTTATTCATTTGCTCTTTGGATGAGGTGTTGAAGACACAGGCCGTTATATCAAATCCTTTCAGTCCTAAAAGTACAAGTATACATATTTAGGTACAAGATGAAGGCCTTATTATCAGGCCTTTTGAAAAAGCTCATGAAAAAGGTTAAATCCTTGATCCACACTGCAGAGCAAATCTGGTCTCTGTGCATCATTGTTGTTTGCAGACATTTAAAGCTCATGTAAGGATTCTGTTTAAATAAAAGAAACATCTAAATTCATATTAATGCTATTTATGATATTTAAAAGTGAATGGGGAATCCTAATTTATTATATTTTATTTATTTATTTTGTAATTCTTGATGCTCGAAACCAGTGTGATGAGTACAGATGTCAGCTGAGCAGCCCAGAAAAGTGACATTTTTACATTTTCCATGTAAAATATTCACATCAAATGTAATACTTGTCCATCAAAACTTTGAATAATGTTTTTTTTTTTTAGCATGGAGAGCACAAGACTGTTTTTTACATCAGGGGCACCAAAATTGACACAAACCAAAAGTTCCTGACAGGAGCTTTAAATGACTTATTATGCTAACAAACCACACTGGAAGCAAACACATTAAGACCAATCATTAGACCGCCGATGTTCTCAGTGCAAAGGTATCGCAGAGGGAATTTTATTTCAGGTACGTATTGAAGGAAATAATCATGTATTCTTCTGAGAACTATAACGTCATGACATTACTGAACTACAGAGCTCATGCCTTTATCCTCATTCTGCATCATCCAGACCTTGAATTACAACAGTGAAGCCAAACAGCTTTAGACGGTCATCTCATCTCATTGTACGGATGTCGACATCAGCTAGTCATCTGTGATAAATCTGCTCCGTAGAGCTCAATGAAAACCCCGAACACATTTCTGAGGGACCCGTTACCATGACTAATGCCCCGACTGACAGCGAAAGATAAGACTCATCCTTCACCTCAGCCGGGCCCATTTCTCAGCAATAATGTTCATAATGGAGTGCTCCGGTGTCGTTACTGTGTGAATAATTTAAATGGTGATTTAGGTTATTGGGCACCGAGGTCACAGCCACAACATCCACCCGGCCTGATCCAGACGAGATCCAGCCTCCAGTTTGTTCTGACGCCTCTCGAACAGGAGCAGAATGAGAAAGCAGAGAATGGCTGCAGATGACCATGAGGCAGTGATTTGGTGTGTTGCTTAATTAGATGTTCCGGCGACATCTGTTTTTAAGGGGAAACTGCAACTCTGGCACATTAATTCACTTTGTAATGAATGACTGAATGTCAGCGCAGGCCGTGAAATCACCAAGAGAGAGGAGTGTGTGTGTCTGTGTGTGTGCAACACAGTGATGCTTTTCCATCTGTTTGGCAAAAACATTCCCCCTCCAACACTGGCACCGACACTGCGCAGGAGCCAGAACGAGGAGGGATTCAAGATGGCCTAATGCTGATTGGAATGCCTTTTGAATGGGAAATATGAAACAAAGATGGAGTGGACATTATGCTGCTGAATCTTAGTTAAGGACGCTTCACAAGTGTGTGACAGTGTCATTAATCTCATGAAATTACAGACAGAGAAACCAATACAACAGAATCATGGGGTGCTAACTGAAAATGTGGGCAGAAAGACAGCTTTTTTTTTATTGCTGCAGTGAATTCCTGTAAATGCATGCAGAAGTGCACACATGCATGCGCCATATGCATGGAGGAATATGTTCACACGACAACATTCTGACTATGAAAGCAGAAAGGTGGTAAAAATCTGAAATAATTCATCCTTTTTTGTGCTCTAGATGGACTAAAGTGAACAAACCATGCTCTCCTCTCCAGCAGGATATAAACAGGGCTGCAGCTTCCTCCCTGTGAGTGACTGACTGCAGTCCACAGAGACCACTTGGCACCTGGAGTGACAGACTGCCATCAGCGTGCAAAGATGCTAATATGAATTCTGATCACTCACACTTATAGGCAGGGGAATTACTGCCCGTCACCAGCGTCTAGTGATTCTCCACACATGGCACAGTCAGAGGGCACGCAGTAAAATCCAGGTAAATGGAGCTGGCACGACACTCACAGCCAGACTCTGCCGACACCTCCGTCCTAGGTGATCGTGCTACAAGATGTGCTCTATAATGTCATAAATTGGGAGCTCTGCCCTCAAGATTTCAGACTGATGAGAAATTTCGACGACAAATCTGTTGCTTTAACTGTCTCTGTCCTTCAATCTCTCCTCGGCTGCATGAGTGGCGGAGTCAAAGGTTAATTACCAAACAGGATAAGAGGAAGAGGGAGAGACAGACAGAGCGTTCACATTTCTAAAAGGTGTAAATTTATGCAGATTATTTTTATGACTGGAAGGACTGACGAGAGAAAAAAAACACTAAGTACGTCTATAGATCTGATACATAGAGTGAAAGAGTAGGTTTGTTTGAGATTCTTACTTTGGGTTTAGAAATGTATGGGACACAACCAAATTTATCAAAAATATCCCTGGAAACCATCTCATCTGTTGATATGATGTTTTTTTTTTAGAAAATTGGTTTTATTACTTCATTTCATCTGGGAAGAGTTACAGAGAGCAGTACCGACAGATCATTTGCTGTCATTTTTGTATCATTGAACACAAATTGTACCTTTATCTGTTTTCTCTGTGTTGGATTTCCATCCCCTCGAGAAATTTGGAAAACATTGAGGAACAAAACATAGAGCTTTTCAGAGTAAAGTCTTCAATCTAATGAGAATAATTTCATATGTTTTAAGAAAAAAAGTCAATTTTTTACAGGAATAATGTTATTCCCAAAGTAATGTTGCTGTGTTATGTCACAAAAATGAAGTCTTTCAGTATTATCAGTATATAGTCATTATCCCACAAAATAAAGCTGTTTTTAACAAGAAACAAGTTGTTGAATATGGGAATAAAGTCAGTATGTTGTGAGGATAATATTATTCTTTTAATTAGCTTATAGTTGGCGATGGCCTGCTAAAAAAGAAAATACATCCAAAGTAATTTTTTTTAATCAACAAGGTCAGTCATTAACCAAAACTCGGATTTTTCAGTGACTTTTTGTTACTAAATGGTCTTTTTCTTGCCCCTAGTCAATACTGTTTGCTCTTCTATGGAAAGTTTCTGTGTTGACGTTGACAGTGCTTTTAATTTGAAAGGCAGATCTCTTAAGTTGTTTGGTCTGGCTTCCTAAAAATAAGGCCGACAGCTGAAGTAAAGACGATCTCCCTCCCTCTGCTGCTCTCTTTCCACTGGCTTATCAATCACATGACTGATTGTCAAATTTTGTCGTTCAAAATTTAAGACCCTGAATAGATTGGAGCTGTTTTCTTCAGTGGCACTTCTTCATAGTCAGGGGTCAATAAATCTCAGCCTTTTAATTAAAACATAATTAATCAAAGGATCATGAACACGGACTAAAAAAGGCGAGAAGTGTTTAATTTATTTGTGAATGATTGGCATTAGTCTGAATGATTTTATCAAGTAAAAACATGCTTTTAATTTGAAATGAAATACATGCCATTCTCAGTCGATTGTAAGGGAATGTCAATGAAAACACAGTCTCAAGAACAGTTAGGAAGTATAAATGTTGACTATATAATTGCCTTGAAGAAGTATATGTTGTTTTTGGATTTATAGTGAATGTCTGGACACCAGCTTTAAAGCATCTGACCATTTTTGGGAGTGCTAATACGAGCTAGCTAACTGCTGTATCTTCTTTTATTTATTTTATGACGGGTGGCAACAGACATATCAGACCCCTCACCACAGCAACTTATGAACCAACGTCTTGTATGATTTTAGATTATGCTCATAGTTGACACAACACTAATACTATGTTTACAACTAACATAGTTTTGCAAAATTCTCATGGGATCAGACTTTGTGTGCAGGTTTAGCTCAGGAGTGAGAGTCTAGGCCCCAAATACAAGGGCCGAGCCCTCAACACACATTAAGACCCTTATCCTGTTGGTGCACGTCTTCCCCACTCTTTCATCCTCATCTCTGTCCTCTTAAACTAAAAGGCAAAGAGACAATCTAGATATAAGTTGAAGCTCTTCAAACACACCAATCAGCTCCTTTCTCCATCAAAAACGGTCAAGAACGATTAAACTGTTGTGCAGAGATGCTAAGATTACACACAGGAGGATTGTCATTACAGTTTCAAACTGATGTTTTTATTGCAGAACTCTGGATGCAAAAGTGCAGGATGACAAAGAGAAAAGCCAAACCTGACAGCAAAGTCAGGCCAGCCGAGCAGAGCCGCCGCCCGCTCTGCAGCTCTGTCCCTCCATCCTCTCCTCCCCTGTGAATTCTCGCTTCACTCTGGAGAGTGATGATACTGTCTGCTCGGCTAAGACTCCCTCTGCTTGACATCTCGACACGGGGAGAAGGATGTTCCTGTCTGTCTCGTCACATCACAGCCGTCCTGATTCGGATCCCTCCCATCCGACACCCTGTGATGCTTCTCTTTAAAAAGCTGCCCGTCCATCATAAGCATCCTCCCTTTTATGTTCCCCGCCTGAGAGGGAAGGAGAAAGAGAGGAATCAGCCCTCTCTCAAACACGAGCTGACAGCACTAAGCAGACTGACGTGACATCAGAGGAGCGATGTGCCAGACGCAGCTTTGAATTTCCATAACAAGGTAACGCCACAATTATTAGTCACTCAGTACGGCCGTGTAGCTCAGGAAACTTATGGAAAAATTCTGCGTTTATCCAGAAAGCGCAGATCCATTATGGAGTAACAACTGATCCTGAGCGAACTTCTTCCTCAGAAAAGTGTTCATCATATAAATCATCGCTCCTTCATCAGTCTTTTGCTAAATATTCTGCAAGAGTCTTAAATTAAATCCCTCACCTTGACTCCATATAAATGTAATACTGTCAATAAAGGAGATATAAATAGATCGGGGTGTAACCATTCATAATCTACCTGAATATTTTAAAAGGGTCTTTTGGGCAATGAGGCAGAGAGAAGAGAGAGAGAGGCTTGATCAATCGTCCGAGTTCTGCCTCTACAATCAGAAGTGTGCTAATTGAAACGGTGTGGAGTCGTCGAGCAGCCCTGAACGATGAGCCTTTTTACATTCGTCACGATAATTCACCATCTGAAATCCATGAGGACGCTGTGATCTTATGGCTCACAACTCATTTAAAGCCTGAAGCGTTTATCTGAAAGCAGAACAAAGACAACATGTCAGATGCTGAAACTGGAAAAGGTGATTGTTTTATTGAAATTATTAGCTCATTTTAAATTTGATACAGCAACATGTTTGAAAAAAAGTTGGTGTAAGAACAAAAAACATTTAAAAAGATGAAAAAAAGAAGAACATCTCTAGTCTGTGACAAGACAATTACATAACCACTCTGTGAGAGACTGCGTGAGCAACAGTTTCAGAATAATGTCCCTGAGTGTCAAATGTAAAAGAATGAGTGGATTTCATCATTTACAGAATATAATATTATTCAAAGATTCAGATAATCTGGAGAAATCTCTGGACTAAAGGGACAAGGACCAAAACCAAGACTGGGTGGTCCTGATCTTCAGGCCCTCAGGCAGCTCAGCATTAAGAACAGACGGGACTCTGGAGTGGAAATCCCTGCATGGGCTCAAAATGACTTCACAAACCAACACAGTTCATCACTGCATCCACAAATGAGGTTCAAACTGGACCACGAAAAGACGAAACCAGATAGAAACAGGATCCAAATCAAAAATCTGACACTCTGTTTGGAAATCATGGACCCTTCATTCTCTCTAAAGAGTAGAGGGTCCACTCAGCTTGTTCTCTGCTTCCAGTACAAATCCAGCATCCCTGATGGTACGGGGATCATCAGAGTCCATGTCATGGGTATCTTCCACATCTATGAAGGCTCCTATAATGCTGAACAATATCTACAGGTTTAGGAGCAACATCTGCTGACATCCAGACAAAGACTTTTTTCAGGGAAGACCTTCATATTTCAGCAAGATGATGACAAACCACATTCTGACAGCAGGGATTACGACAGCATGGCTCTGGAGTAGAAGAGTCCTACTGAGAAACTGGTCTGCCTGCAATCCTGACTTGTCCCCCGTTGAAAACATTTAGAGCATCATGACACCAAAAAACAGGACTGAGGAGACCCTGAACTCTTGAGCAGCTAAAACAATTGACTTTCAGACTCCAGAACTTGGTCTGCTGGGTTCACTGATGTTTACAGAGAGTTGAGGATGCAGGATGAGAAAGAAGATCCTGGAACTACTTTTCAGAAATGTGTAACTGAAGTCAAAATCACAATGAGAAGACATATTTTTATGAAAGATTTATATTTTTCAGATTTAACATTTGATATGTCATCTTTGCTTTGTCCTCAAACTATTTGGAAATGATCAAGATTGTTTTTTATTTACATTTTACAGTCTTCAAACTTTTTTGTTGAATTGAGCCTGTTGAAATATGAGCGGGGAAATAATTCAAAAGGAGACGGATGCATGATATCAACTCCCATATTTCAGGAGTCTGATTAATTTTGAAAAGCACCTGCACGCCAGCCGCTGAAGTCAAACAGGTTTTATAAAGGATGCATAATTAAAGCTACCTTTACTCATTGTGTTTAATATATGCATCTCTGCCTATTAATAACTGGGGTCATTAATTTGTATAAATCTGTTATGTACGACACCAAGTAATTTCCACTCCTGTAAAGAGAATTGGTGAGATGAAGCTCTTGCCTTTGGCCTTGGGTTGCACATTACACTCATCTTACATTAGTGTTCATGCTCCTCCTCCTCCTCCTCATCCTCCTCCTCACACCGTTTGGACTTTGCCATTGATCTTCATTCTAAAATAATCTCTTATCATTCCTCAGTGTAAGCCTGCAGAAAAACCTTTTCCAGATCCTAATTCATTAACTTCACACTGAAAATAGAAAAGCTCATGAAAGGTGGACATGTGATGAAAGCTCACCTTTAAAAAACTTCCACCAATCCACCTTAAACACTCCGGATCTTTCTCTAAGCCTCTGACATGTTGGTTATTGCTCTTTGGGGCAGTTTGTGCCCTTGAGCAAAAATCGCTTGCTCCAAAAAAAATCTCTTTTCAGTCACATCTCTCTCAGTTTTCAAGCTGCGCACATCCTATCAAGCTGTTCCGTTGAGTTTTCAGTGCATGTCTCCATTAAAAAACATTAACATTCACAAACTGAGCGGCTCAGCCGTGAAAAGGTCTCCTTAACATTTCCCTCTGCTTCTCTGCAGACAGCCAACAAGCAGCTCTTTCTCAATCACTGTCCAGACTGGAGAGGCGAAGGACATGTTCGAGCAACAAGAGTTTGATCATTCTGCTGTAAAAACCTGTTTTTGCAAGTGCTGGGTCACTGTGTGACGTGATTACATAAAACGGCATTTGATGACCACAGGCAAAAAGATTTAAAAAATCAGCTCATTTGATTAAAAGTAGTTTAGGGTCTCCTTTGTCCTGTTTTTTGGTGTCATGATGATCCAAATGTTTTCAATGAGGGACAAGTCAGGACTACAGGCGGACCAGTTCATCAGCAGGACTCTTCTACTACAGAGCCATGCTGTTGTAATCCCTGTTGTCAGAATGTGGTTTGTCATTGTCTTGCTGGAATACCATCAGGGAGGCTTGACTTGGACTTGGACTGGGAGCTGAGAACAAGCCTGAAGAACCCTCTACTCTTCGAGAGGAGGATGAAGGGTCTACTTTTCCCAAAATGAATGACAATGTTTGTTTCTAGATCCTGTTTCTGTTTGGTTTCCTCTTTACATGGTTCAGTTTGAACCTCATTTGTGGATACTGAGATGAATTGTGTTGTTTTTTGGAGGTGATTTTGGGTCCTTGCAGTGATTTCCACTCCAGAGTCCCGTCTGTCTTTAATGCAGTGCTGCCTGAGGGCCTAAAGATCAGGACCATCAAGTCTTGGTTTTGGTTCTTGTCCCCTTAGTCCAGAGATTTCTTCAGATTCTCTGGATCTTTTAATGATAATATGTACTTCAGGTGATGAAGTCCACTCACTCTTTCACATTTGACTCTCAGGAACATTTTTCTGAAACTATTGAACTATTAGCTCACACAGTCTCTCACAGAGTGGTGAACCTCTTCCCATCCTACCCTCTAAGAGACTCAGACTCTCTGAATGTCATTTTTATACCCAGTCATGTTACTAACCTGTTGGTGGAAATTCACCTCAGGTGTTGGAGAAATTCCTCCAGCTGTTTTTATTTTTTAAGTATTACACAACTTTTTACCTGTTTGGTTGTTCCTGTATAGCTAATTTTTTGAAACATATTGCCAACAACAAATTTTAGATGAGTAAATTAAAAAAAAAAAAAAAAAGAAAAAACAATAACATTTTTAGTTTAAACATTTATATGTTGTATGTGTGCTTATTTAAATTAAATATTTTGCTGCAGACTTTAATAAAGAGGTCGAAAAATGTGCATTTAAATAGATAATCGTTTAAGTGTCACATAGTCATTGGTGCTTATGGCTTGATTTGGCGCTATTGTTCAACAGACTCCAGGTATTTACCTTTTTAGAGTTAAGAATTCGGAGCAGATCACTGTCCCTATCATTGCTGCAGGTTTTCCTTAGAGCCTTTATCACTCTACTGACACTGTGCAGCCCCCCTTTAGAGCAAGGGTCTGTACCCTGCCCCTTCTGTTGTCCGAGGGGACTGCCACACTGACAATGGTGTCACCTCTCCCCCGGGGGGGACACCTCCGAGTGATTTGTGGTGGTGGAAGACTGATGAACTGCTATTGCCACCCTGTTTCTTTGCAAGATCAATTCTACATGTAGGAGTGCGCTTTATGAATGATGGAGACCTCCTCAAGCCATCCATACAGCTGCCCAAAGACACGGCCCGGCCCCCACAGCACCTACAAGGCAGGAATAAAGCAATCACTCTTCTCAACAGGGCCATGCATTACACACCCACTCCCACACATGAACATACCCACATGAATACACAGATAGAGCAACAAAGCCACACGCACAAACACTTATCTGTTTGCAGGAGATGCATGCATCCTCCAGTATGTGCTTTTTTTCTGCAGAAACTTGGCCAAATTCTGCAGATTGCTCCTCCGTTTGGACAAAGTGAATCTGAATGGGTCTCCTTGTGAGAAGTGTCATAGGCCCATAACTGGGAGCACGCCAATAAGACTGATCTGATGGGTTTGAGGGATCGCTTGCAGCTCACATCTGAAGGCTGAATAGCATTGTGAAAGAAAGCAGCATACATAGATGTCATGAGTCCTGCCTCCCGCAGAGAGGTTGAAAGCGAAAAATAGAGCGCAATGAATACTTGAGTGTTCTGGAGGCTATGAAATTGAAAGACCTCTCTCTCTCTTTTTTTTGCCAAAAGATTTCAATAGAAAAATAGAAGCAGCTCCAGCTTTTTAATCACAACTTTGAGATTGATCGGGCGAACTTGTGCGCAAATCAATGCAGGCTCGACAGACGTTCCTCTTTTATGTTAATCCCGATGTCAAGACCGAGAGGAGGGGGATAATGCAGCAGGTTACCTGACAGAGAAGAGAGTCACACTGGATTTTCTTAATATTTCTTAAAAATATGCAACCTTCCAGTATGGAACACCTACACTTTTTTACTCCACTTACTCAAGTCACACTGTTATGGGAGCAAAGTGTTAAGCATCCTAGAAACAGCATGCGTTTCACTAATTATGAGTGTGATGTCTTCTTTTTCTTCATGCAATAAAAGGAGAGCAGGCTGCAGTCTGCAGACATCAGGGTTTAAGGCAGAGCAGAGCAAGACAGCTGAGATAACTTCCATTTACAGTGTGAGCCCCAGTGTGGAGGCCATATACTATTTATGGGTTAATCGATACAGTAGCTGGATGACACCATGTCCCCACTACTTTCTGTCATGATGATGGCTCACTAATTTTGGAACGGCTGCTTTCTCCTCCTGCCTTCAGCAGCCTGCAGGACGGTTTAATTTGGCCGTAAAACCGCCAATCACACGGTTACTTCTTGTTCCTGGGGGAGGTCATGATGGGGGCAAGTCCATAGGAGGAAATATATTCACATAGTTCTCTCGGAGACACCGCTAACCCCTGACATCCCGTTTGGGTTGTAATTTCACGTAGTTAAACTGACAGGGACCCTGGCTCTGTGCTCTTAGAGACGGGGAGGCAGCACTGATCAGGGAGGCCTTTAATTCATCCTCTCTGAGTGTGTGTGTGTGTGTGTGTGTGTGTGTGTGTGTGCATGAGAGAAAGACAGGAAGAGACAGAGGATGTGTGTGTGCTGCCACTTATATGAACATGTTTGAGATTTGTATCTAAGAGAGAAAGAGAGCAGATCCTCCGCTCTGAGCGCTCCATGTTTTTTGAGTGTGCAGCGTTGAGCATTCATGTTTCTGTGATTGTTTGCATCGTCTTGCATGCAGGGGTCAACCCACATCTGGGTAACAACATGGGGGGAGGGGGGTGGGGGGGCGGAGAGAAGAGCGGTAAAGAAGACATCATTACCTTGGCTTTGAGACTTAACCCTGCCTCCTTGAAGCAGGTTTGATTTGGAAACATGGAGCAGGGGTGCTCCAATTATCATTCAGGTAACATTTAACTGCCCGCTCTACGTCGGCAAAGAAATAGTTTCAAACAAGTTTGTTTTTTAATGTAGTGGAAAGGCGGTAAATCAATACATTTTGCACCATAGTTTTAAAATATAAACTCCAAGTTTCCCCTTTTTTCCCCCAAACACTCAAACAAAAACCCTGGACGATGTAGGCTACATAATCTATGTTTCAGCATTTCTCCACTCTGTCAGTAATGTTCATGATGTTCAGACTTTCACTGATTTTAAGTGTTTTCTATCCACACATGTGAGTATCAGGGCCACATTACGGATGAAAAAAAGGTGTAAAGAGCATGGTTGTAAATTATTATGAGAACTAGATCTTGAGAAAATGAGACCTCGGGATTAAGAAACCAAAGCTGTATAATTACAAGAATAATGTGTCTAGTATTATAAAGAAAAAGTTGTGACAAAGTCCTGCATATTACAAGAGTAAAGCGTTCATAAGGAGGACAAAGTCATGATGAAATAAAGTTTGGTAAGTTGAGAATGAAGTTGTTAAAGAATGTGGAAAATCAGAGCTGATACAGAAACTGCAGTTTTAAATATCAAATGAACTGATGCTTTTTAAACAATCATGATTGAGATCGGGCAATACCAAACTTTCTAGGTCAAAGTAAATACAAATACAGGCTTTGTCGGTGTCATCAGTACTTCACAGATAGATTAGGGACCAGCAGGAAAAAATAAGGTCCGATATTTTTATTGACTTTTTTGTCAGATAGAAGAAAGAATTCTGAGTTTATTCACGAAGCGATCCAACTTTTTTCTAATCTCAAAATTCAGATTTCAACTCCAAAATCCTGATATTAAAGTCAAAATTCTTGAGTTAAAGTGAAGATTCTAAAATTTAATAGACAATTCTGAGATTAAACACAGAATTTTTAAATTAAAATCAAAATGCTCAGAATAGAGTCCAAATTGTGAGTTTAGAGTGCTGACTACAACATCAGAATTCTTGGATATAAAGTCAGAATTTAACAATAATTACCTTAGATTACTTTTTTTTAATGTTATTTTTTGTGGCCTTATCATGGATACATATACTTTCTGAAAAATATTTTAAATATTACTTAGATATAAAAACAAACTCTTGACATCACTTTTAATGAAACAAATAGGGTATTGTGATTACAGATTTTAGCATTTTTAATTTGCCAAGTTCATCCAATTCTCATTTAAAAGACAAAGTAACTGTGGCCTTTTAGTTAGTACACTAGAGTTAAGTCTTCTGAAATATAATACGCTCAGGTGTAGGAAAAGGTGTAATAAGAAAAGACTGAAGCGAGTTAAACACATCTGATAGAATTCAGGGTCCACATCACAGGTAATAACAGTGATACCTGGACTTCACTGCCTCCTTAAAAACTCTCCTGCAGTTTAAATTACAATGTCTGGTGCTGCAGGTAACTGAAGCAGCTGATTCTCTCTTTCTTCAGTCTTTATTTGACCCTGGAGTTCTTTGAGTGTGTGTGTGTAAATGAGGAGGCGTGAGCAACTATATTGTCCCAAATTATGCATTTAACATTATTTTTCCATACTTGACAGAGACATCACACTGTGCGTTCACTCTCAAACATTGAATTCGAATTTGACGAGGACTGAAGAGTCAAAGCTGTGTGGGTGTGCACAACAAGCATTTCTACTGTCTGATTGGTCTCCACAGTCACGTGATACAGTTGAAGAAAGCGGAGTGAAGGACAAAAATTCCTGTGAAAATGTTTTAAAGTCCTGTGAGAAGTTTAAGTTTGTTAAAAAAAACAGACTGAAATTGACACTGATGACCTGCAAAGGCAAAAAAGATCCTCAGGAACAGGAATGATCATTTCTGCGCTGAAGTTTCTGATAAACACTGCAGAGGGTCAAAACAGTCCTTTTTTTATGGTGAATACGGTACATTTAATCTTTCAAGAAATCAAGACGACAGTAACTGAAAACACTACCTTCAATACACATGTAGGGGATACTGGGGGAAGTTTTAACGCATGTAGTTCTGACGCTGACTCTGCGCACGCTCAGTTCTCCGCCTGATTCAAAAGAGTGTGGTCACTTCAACATAGTTACACAAAACAAATGGTTTGAGTTGTAAAAGTATTTTTGGGTGGCTGTGCTGTGTTTTTGTCTGAAGTTTTATCTGGTCTTATTTGATCATTTGATTCATTTCAATCTCTTACCCCTGACCACTGATGTCACTTTATATGTATATACTGTGCTGTTTGTTCATCTACTGTCATACATGTGATTCACTGCAAACAAAATTTACCTGAGGGTACAAATAAAGTAACCTTTGACCCTTTGACCTTTGTCTTGATTATAGTTGATAGTGAAACTAAATCCATAAATCTAAAAACTTAATAAATAAAACCCAATGAAATCAGGCTTATCAAAACATTTTAACATGTGTATCTTTTATCTCTCTTTGAGGGGATATGTTAATATAGTCTACCAATGTGTCGGTTTTCCATTGTGAGAAACTTGTTTTTATTTCTCTCAGCAGAGTGATGCAGCCTGCAGCAGGTCAGAGCTTTCCATTGTTGCTCACACTCTGAAGTTTTTAATACAATTAAAATAAATCGAATATGTCCCATCATCCTGTCAGACAGACATACGAGATCTTTTGAGAGTTTACAAGAGAGACTTTATTGATCTTCTTTGCACCCAGTGTCTCACTTTGTGACCAAATGTAATATTTGAGATGAGCAACAAAACGACAGCATCCACAACTTTGACTGGCTTCCCTGCTGTGTCGTGTCTTTCATTATAGATATACTGAAAATTACCTTCATGTGATCTTATTGTGTTACTCTGTCAGTGTGTCTATCCTGCACTGTTCTGTATTTGGTTAGAAACTGCTCTGAAATTACTGTCTGATCAATTTGTTCAATTAAAATACAACTCCAAGTGAATGCAGTTCATTAAAGTAGGGGAGACCGGGGCTTGTTGTAACACTTTTTACACTCCTATATATTTTTCGAATCAATACATCATAAAGTTAATTTTCTTTTAGTTTGGTTAATGGTTAATTGGCACTCATCTCAGCTCACAATGTGCTCTTCTCTTCTCAGACAGGACATGACCCCTGACCATGTATAGGAATAAAACTGGTATTCCACTTTTTAGTTGCGCCCTCTGGTAACAAAAATAATTGCAATGTGACAACTAACCCATGTGACAACAAGCCCCGGTCTCCCCTATGGTTATCACCAGTGTGTTTTTCCAGTTTCATACAAAACTTAGCCATGCCTTTGTACTTTGTATATTGAAGAATTTTAACCATATATTTTTTTAAAAGAGTAACATTATTACATACCTGATATTGAATGTACTTGTTTTTTTTGTGATACGATGGGTTGTTATGATATATTTCTTTCTTCAGTAAAGTGAACAATACAGTTTTACCTTTATTACCTGTAATGCAGTGATCACTTTGTTAATTAGGACACATGTAGGGTTTCACTTTGTCCACAGGGGGCACTAAAATTCAAACAAAGAGAAAGTTGTACAGGAGCTTTAATTACAATAAAAGTCCTTTAAAAAATAAAAACAAAAAGACTTTGAAAACCATTTAAAGAGAAGCTTGTAAACGTTAGCAGTTAATTTCTGCCGCCATTTTGTTTATGTTTAACAGACTGTGATAAATGCAGTTATGAAAAGCCTGTTTGTTGCTCTGTTGTTCATTTTTGAGCCAAAATGAGTAAATCATGAGAGTAAAAATGAGATAAAATAAGATTAATGTTCATTTTCTTTTTAACTATCAGAGTGATACATCCAAACTGAGGCGTAATAAGGGTTCAGATCACTAATGAGTCCATCTGAGACACACATCTGGTGACATTATGGGGATATTATTCAGATGTGGGTGTGTGTTAGTGTGTGTGAGTGAGTCTGTGTGTGTGTGTGTGTGTGTGTGTGTTTGTGCTAATTATCCGCCCACCCTGTGTAATAATCAACTAATCGCTAGTGAGCTGTGCTTCACGTGCACGGCGGAGGCAGGAGGACGGTGTGTGTGTGTGTGTGTGTGTGTGTGTGTGTGTGTGTGTGTGTGTGTGTGTGTGTGTGTGTGAGAGAGAGAGAGAGTGTGTGTGATTGTGTGTGTGTGCGCGCGTCGGTGTCCGCCCCTCTGCTCTCTGAGAGGTAAAGAGTTAACGGAGGGAGCGGTGGGTTTGCCCATTCTCCTGCTGTGAGTGACGCGATCATCTCTCTTATCCTCAACTTTGCCTGTTACCAGAGCAGAGCCGAGCCGGACGCTGCTGACACTCTGAAGGCGATCTCACCAAAACAAGCCCTCAGCTCCCTCACATTTCAGCCTTCACCCACACTCCGGTGACTTTTCCACGGGCTGTGAACCCGGCAGCATGATTTTTACTCCTTCTTCCCACCGGACTCCCCGATGTTGTGCCGTTTACTCCACGAAGGCGTGAATCTTTCTGAGGAGAGGTGGATCTTCCCGGATACGGCGCGGGGGGATATCAAATAAAAAAAGAAGACTTTCGCGGAAATCCCCACGAATAAAAATGCCGAGGAGGAAACAAGAAGCGCCGAAGCGCGCAGCAGGTACGTGTATCCAACGCTACTGTGCGTAAAAATCTCATTTAGTGTCCTCAAACTGCGGATGTTACCTTTGCTTTGTAAAGCTCACTTTACAGTCACCGCATTTCCGTTTCCACTCCGTGTTGTCTGCTCTGTAACGATGCGCTTTGTCACCCACTGCCACTCTAAGAGAGCTCATGGAAAAGTGTTGTCTTTGTCAGACACATGTAGCGTACAGTTCGGGTCCAACACTGTCAGGATCTGCGGTTTCGCTTTCCACGCTGTGCGGCTCCTCCGGTCCCATCGTATGAGTTCACAGCTCCAAACTTTTGCTTCCATATCCTCTGAGGTTCGATTCCCGGACACTTTCCCCAAACCTGACCGTAAATCTGTGAGAGTAAATAAGCTGTGCTGTGATGGTGCTGAGTGCCTGAGGCGTGCCAAAAGGGGGGATACAAGGGGTTTGTGCGCATTTGAACCGAGCGCATAACTTCTTTGCACATGTTTGGGGGGAAAAAGCCCCTACGTCCGAGCTTTTCTCCTTTTTCTTGGGATAAGATAAACAATTTGAGTGCAGACAATAGGGTTTCGTGGGCTGGAAGGAGCCATAATCGACAGTTGCCATGTCTGATTTGACGGTTGATTGATTGGCTGTCATGCGGCTTTGATCTGATCCTTCCCGATTTGCATCAGAAAATCACTTCCCACCATGTGCTGCAGGCCCCTGACGTCACGTTTAAACCACTTTGAAAGGCCCTGTGTACTTTTTACCTCTCTTTCCCTCTCTCTCTCTCTCTCTCTCTCTGTGTGATGGTCAACTGACTCACTAAAAAGTAAAGGAAGGGGGGACAAAGTGGTCTCAACATGCGCACACACACTTTCAGCAGAGCACATCACACACTCTCTCATGTGCACATGCTCACTTTGAATACACACACACACACACATACACAGTGAGAGTGGGCAGAGGAGGCGGGAGGAGTGGGTTAGAGGTTGTAAAAGGAGCCGTGTGCTATGTAATGGAGGGGAGGAATGGGTTTGCTCTGTCAGACCGGGCCGTCACAACGGCTTTGTTTCATGTTTGATTTAATTGTCTCTCCCCTGACAGGCCCATTCATCAATGGCTTTAATGGTCAATCAGAGACAGGCTGAGTGAGTGCTCCCATTCTGTTTAGCCATAAGCTGGCCTGGGCTTTTATTTCATCAAAATGCCCCAGCCTAATGTACATGCTCACTGGCTCAGAGTGGCCGCGGGGAGCACATAAAGAATGACTGAAAGCTTTCTGATTTCAGATCAGTGAGAAGGATGTTTTTTTCCTCTCCTCCTCCCTCCTCTCTCCTCCTCTCTCCTCCTCTCCCCTCTGTCATTGCTGTTTCTCTGTTGACGAAAGCGAATAAAGGCTGTAATGTGGATCGTTTAGTGTTTTTAGAAAACAACTTTTTCTCCCTGAAACCACGCTCCTTTGTTCATTCATTCATCTCTTCATTTCTTCGTTTTTTCATGCTCCCCTTCCACCCCTGTCAGTCAGCCCGTGCAGCTGCAAGTTATAAAGTTGTCAACTGTTCAGTGGCACACAAAGGGTGATGATGAATTGATTGCAGCACAGAGCATGGTGATAGAGAGAGCAAAGAAAAGGATGACAGATGATGGGCCTTGATTAGGGACTTAGGGGGAGAGTCAGCCCACTGCAACCTTGAGACTTGCATGAAAAATCCCCCTCCTGCCCCCTCCACGTTCACACACACACGCACACCCCTCTCTGCTCTCTCATTGTCTCTCCACCCCTCTCTCTCTCTCTTTCTCTCTTTCTCTCTCTCCTTCCTTCCTCTGTCTGAGAGGGTTTCTCTCTCCACAGTAGAAAACTTGTTTTGCCTGCTTCATTAGCGTTGCTCCAATTAGCCGTGAGGCTGATGGAGTCCTGACAGGCCCTGTGATTGGAGATGACAAGCTCGGGGTGCCCAGCCCAATGAGGTTTGCCACCACTTTGATGTAATCAACTTGATATTACACAGAGCCGCTCGCCTTTGGTTGTGCTGTAACTCAATTTTCCGCTGCAGGTGACAAATGGGCCTGCCTACCTGGGTCAGGTCTGAGTGCTCTTAACAACTGAGGGCAGCTGGCCACGTAAACAGCCGGCAAACACCAGAAAGAGACTCTCCCAGCTGTGGTAATACAGACCCGCTTCCTCTGTGGTCGCTGGCTACCCCAGCCACAAACCAGAAGCTTGAAGCTGCCGAGATGGCCGCATTAAGACGAAATACTCCAAACAGGGAGTCGACGGTTTGACATCCAATGCTTCAACAACCCTATAAGAGACAGGATGCATGATAGAAAATGTTGATAGTGTTTATGTTCAATTGGAAATCGTGCAAAACCAGATGTTCAAACTGAAATAGTTTATAGTTTTATATATATAAAAAAATCTGTGCTCATTTTAACTTTGAGGTCAGCAACAATTTTCAAAAAAGGTGTTAGGGCTGGAGGGTTAGGGGTTTCCAGCTGATGAGGTTGATTTACAACAATTGAGTAATAAGACTGAGTGTAAAAAGGACATTCAGAGAGCCTGGATGGTCCTGATCTTCAGACCCTGAAGCAGCTCTGCATTAAAAACAGACAGGGCTCTGGAGTGGAAATCACTCCATGGGCTCAAAATCACTTCAAAAAACAAAAAAGTTCATCACTGCAAATGAGGTTCAAACTGAACCATGAAAAGAGGAAACCAGACTTTTATAGTCTTTTTGGAAATCATGACAGTATGGGGATCATCAGAGTCCATGTCATGGGTATCTTCCACATCTGTGAAGGCTTCATTAATGCTGAACAATATCTACAGGTTTAGGAGCCACATCTGCTGACATCCAGACAAAGACGTTTTCAGGGAAGACCTTCATATTTCAGCAAGACAATGACAAACCACATTCTGACAACATAACAACAGCATGGCTCTGTAGTAGAAGAGTCCTGCTGAGAAACTGGTCTGCCTGCAGTCCTGACTTGTCCCCCATTGAAAACATTTGGAGCATCATGACACCAAAAAATAGGACAAAGGAGACTCTGAACTGTTGAGCATCTTTTTCACAAAAGCGTCAGGGTTCATCAAAATTTCACAAGTTTGCTTTGAACTTTTTTAAATTAAAACAAGGCTCTAAACCATCAAATCTGTCTTAATCACATTTTAAGAATCCTCCCAGACATTTTTCTTAAGGATTGTAGGTTTTTAAGAATCTCTTATATGCCCCCGTCTGCAGAAATTTGTTGTCATGTTTGTGTTGTTCAGGGTGTTGTATATGTAAGCTCACTTCCAGGCCTCCCTGTTTCCTGTCGTAACCTTGTGAGTGTGTTGTGACTGTGACTGTGTGTGTGTGTGTGTGTGTGTGTGTGTGTGTGTGTGTGTGTGTGTGTGTGTGTGTGTGTGTGTGTGTGTGTGTGTGTGTGTGTTGTAAAAGAGAGGAGCTGGACGCAGGAGCAGAGCGGTTAAAGGAGTCTGATTTGGACTGGACTCCACAGCAACAGTCTCCTCTTTCTGCAGGCTCAGGATTGAAGCTGCCAGACTGGCAGCCATCACTCACGTCTATCACTAAGAGTGTGTGTCTGTGTGTGTTTGTGTGCTTAATTCAGTGGGTATGCACTTTCTGATTTGCACAGATAGTGTGTGTGTGTGTATGTGTGTATGTGCACTTTGGCTTAAGATAGTGATGACAAGATCTGTAACCGTAGACCACCTGCACGGGGTCAGGTCGTAATTCTCTGAACTCTTTTGGCCTTCTTCGTTACTCTGCGTCGTCTTTTCCCTCCACTCAGAGTCTACAGGTCATCCTCACCACGTAATCAAACTTAGAAACACTTCATCACAGTATATAAATGTGCTGTGATGACTTCAGGTCTGAGCATTTACAGCACACGTTGCAGATACATGTACACACATTAGGGGTGGGCAGAGTACTGGACAGTTGTAGCACAGAGCTTTAACCCAGAAATGATGTATTTCTTTAGTGCTACATATTCTAGCAGGATCTGGTTAGATTTGTAATGAATAAATCTTAAAGCTACTGTTTACAACCATTATTTAATCATTTACATGTTACCCTTTTCACTGGTGCACCGGTATAATCAGATCTGTAGTTTCCCTTATTTTGTAGGTTAAGGCTCCTGTAAGGAACTTTTATTTAGTGCCGTACCAAGCATGTGTTTTCAGCTTTGTTTACCAATAAATGAATCTATTATTCTTTGTTTATGAAAAGGAGACTACACGTAAATCCACATTCAACAAATGCCACATTATAACGCAGATGTAAATGCACCCAAGTTAACAAAAAGGCTGCATTTTTAATCGTGTGTACTTGAAGTAAAACAACAGCAATAAATGTACCATAAACGTTGCATGGCGAGCACTCCTTTCTTTGGCCTGATCGTGCTTGTTGTATTAATCTGCAGGACTCTGCTGCTGTTTGCACCGATAGAACACACATGGAGGCTGCTCGCAGATAAACATTAGCATCGTCGTTTTTAAAGCTACAGTGAGGAACTTTTAGTTGAGTTGTTTTTGGTGACCCCAGTGGGTGAGTTAATGGTTTAAAAATGATATTTAAAAGTTGTGTTTTAACTAAAAAGCTCATCCTGCTCTCGTCTATAAGTTCTTACCAATTTTGTCTTAAAAATCAGAAAGCTTCCCTTTGTCCCTGCACACATCACCTATACCCCCCAACAGCAGATGTAGGTACAAAACAATAATTGTGTCGTCATTGTCCATCGTTTTGTAGAAAGCGATGCCTCTGCATTAATTTCAACCAGTTTAGTAGCCAGCTAAAAATTCCTCACAAGGGCTTAAAGTAAAATGATGCAAACTAAAAAAAATCCCCTCATATATGTTTATATTTATCCCTTTTTCCAGGTTGTTTGGAAGTATTCAAAAGTTTTTAAATCCAATGAATACTTGTGATGCAGATGTTGTCAAATAATGAATTAAAATAACCATGCAGCTTTACCATGATGTGAATTTTGGGTCATATCTCCCACCCCTGGTTCACACATATTGTTGTAAAGGCAGCGAGTAGAGGCTGTTTTTATGTCTGTCTGCTTCCTGTTGTTTATGTGAGAAAAGCTTGTCCTCATGAAAGCAACAGGGAGCGATTTGGGACTTAATTGTTGAACCGACAGACAGACTGACAGCATTAGCGAGCTTTAACAATAATACGCCTCTGCCCGCGTTGTTTGCAGGTGTGAGCGGCAAATGTTTTGGCCTTGCAGCTCGGTTGCTAATGAAAGTCCTGTTGCTGGATTCCGGTGAGGTTGAGTCACGTCTGTGATCTATGTGTCTGATAAGTGCATACCTAATGAGGCTGTGAGGAGGAGGGAGAGAAGGGGGGTTGGGGGGGCTGACGGAGTGTTTCCCACAGGTATTGACAGATGCCTTTTTGTTTTTGCCATAGGCCCTGACTCCATAAATCCTGCCTGTGCAATGATAACAGTGCCACCCTGCCAGGGAGAGAGTGAAAGAGAGAGGAAAAGAAAGAAGGCAGGGGGGGGAGGTGATGGAGGGAGTAAGAGAGGGGGTGAGGAAATGGGCCTTCTCCTCTTTTTAACACACACACTTGGCAGATGTCAGGCGGTGGGGCTGGGTTGTGCTGTGGGAGAAAAAGAGGACTGTAAGTGCTGGAGTTGTGTCACAAATAGGAAACTGTTTCCCTTTCAGCTCTTTCAGCTCTCAGGTTTTCAGCCGGGACCGCTGTCTGAGTCGCAGGCTTTGTAAAAATAGTCCCACCGCTGTTGTGATAGATGCAGCTGCACTGTGGCGACAATTGGGACAGGCTGGATCCCTCCAGCCCCACCTCTCTCTCCCCCCTGTCTCCCACCCTTTCCCTCTCTCTCTCTGAGGTAGTGACTCCGAGGCGAGCGTCACAGCCCGCTTGGATGTGCTCTCTTTTCGGGGAAACTGAGCCGCTCCGGTCTTCAGGGGTCCTGAAACCCAATCCAGGAGGAGAATAGCCTGGCCATGCCAGAGAGCCGATTTCCTTTTCAACAGAGTCATTTATCACTGACCCACCCTTCGCTTCTGACACGGTGACGTGTGTCATTTATCAAACAGGCTTTAGCAGACACACAGAGAGGGGAGGAGGGGGGAGGAAGAGAAAGAGAGAGTGAAAGAGGGGAAACAAGACAGAGAGAAAACAAAGAGAAAGAGAGGAATGAGGTGGATAGAGGGACGAGGTTTTTCCAGGGGAGACAGAGTTTTCCTGAGAGCGTCTGGGAGGAGATTTTTTGGAGATGACAGTGAGGATTGAGTTACAGTGAGCTGTTTCTGATGAGTGACAGAATGTTCTTCCATGACATGTTTTCAGACGTCTGAATGAAGAGAGAAATACACGCTGTGTGAGAGTACGACTCTAACGTACCGCAGAGAGTATCAGGGCAGAGAGAGAGAGAGACAGAGAGCAAGAGGAAAATTTACTTTTCATCGTCCACTTCGAGGGAGAGAGCTGAAAATTTAAGATTGAAGTCGAAAAAAAATCACAATGCGCTGAATAAAGTAAAAAAAAAGCAGTTTTAGGCACAGGCCCTTTGTATTGAGTTTGTGGCTAAAACTGCCGAAACTGAAATCTGAGAGTTTTTGTCTCATTTCTGATAAAAAAAAAACATCTCATTCGGTGAATTTGAACCACATTCATTGGACAAGTCCTGAAAGATGTCATGATGTTACAGGCCTAAAACAAGAACCAGGATTACGAGAAAAGTTTGTAATAGGAAAATAAAGTCTGCCAATCGACTAAAAGCCTGTTTACTAATCAAGTTCTTTCTGTAAGACATTTTCCACAGCAGAGTGTCAGGGCCACCACAAAGAAATGCCTTTTCTTTCTCAAGAAAATAAAGTTGTTTTGTTGCAGGAATGAGGCTATCATCTAATGAGACTACAGTGGTTGTAAAATGATAATATTATGAGATTCAAGTCCCTCTGTCACAGGAATGTAGTCCTAATCTAACAATAACTAATAATAACTAGAGCTGTACAATTTTACAAGAAAAGAGTCGTAGCCGAGTCAGTATATCACAAGAATGAAGTTTTTCTGTTACTAATAAAGCCGTAAGAAAATAAACTTCTAATGTCATGAGAATAAAGTCATTGTGAAGTTGTAATGATATTTGAATAAAGCTTTTTAGATAATGAAGTCATTTTTGTCACAAAAATAAAGAGGATAAGATGGTAAGAGAATAAAGTCATAACCTGTCTAGGATAAAGTTGGGCTAAGGTCATAATGTTGGAGAGTCAGGTCCTGATGTTACTTGAAAAAAGTCATGAAAAAGAAGTTAATGGTTGACTAGATCACCAACTTAATTCTCATTACATTTGGATTTTTCTCTTGAAATCTTATTTCCTTTTCTCAATGTGTCTCTAAACTCTCATAATTTTCACATTCAAAAAAACGTGTAATTTTTGTCTCAGCAGATTTATTTTTTTTATTAGTAAATTAGATTCAGTTCTTATTTTCTGCGGTAATATCTTGAAAGAAGACATATTTCTGCACTCGTTGGGTCAGTGTGTCTGAAATTAACTCTGATGAGACATTTTGAAAAGAAATAAGGCAAAAACACTTACTCAGATTTTATTTCTTTACAGTGTTTTCACAGCGGTTGCGGGTTTGACTCCCGATCACGAAGATTAGCTGCATGTCATTGTTCTCTCTTTGCTCCTTATGTTTCCTGCTATTTTCTGCATTATCAAACTCAGGGTTCCTACGCAGTTGGAATTTCCATACTTTTCCATTCCCTAATTATTTTTGGAAATACCTACTTTTCTGTTTTAGGACACAGTATTCTAGAACTGTGGTAATAGTCTGGAATCATAAATATTTTCCCATACTTTATTTTTCATTTCCCATACTTTTTAAGACCTGGAAATTGATCAAATTTATTTCTGTACTTTTCCATATTTGCGTAGGAACCCTGAACTATGCTTTTATTTTGAAGTTTACGCTACTTCCAGAAGATTATAAGTTACTGAGCTGAATGGAAACACTTACGTTTGAAAGAATAAATGTTTAATTGATCGGTAACTTCAAGTGACACAAGCTCTAACGTTGTTTTCGATTCATAATAAATCAGAAGTTCAAAGAGTCTCTCAGAGTGGTGCTACAGCTAGCTCGCTCTCAAGCAGCTGCTGCTTCTTTATCTGTGTTTTATGACCTGTGTTTTCAGTACAGGTGTATTGCAGCAGCCCTAAATCTGTTATTGACCGTCACATGGGAGCACAAAAGCTCGGATCGTTACACTGTTGACGACATAAAGATATAATTTTATTCATTAGAGAAAGCATGACCGCAAAAAAGAAGCCCTACATCATGATAAAATAGAAATCTAGTTTTATGCATCAGTGTGACGTCTGCTCTTTGCAGCTGTAGGCTTTTTTCTCCAAATTGACCTCTTATTTTTTTTTTATTTTGCAAAATAAGATATAAAGATCTTCATCCTGCTTTATTTCTCATCTCTGAACCTCTGCAGACATGTTTGCTTGTGTTATGCTCATGTTATATAAATGCACCACAAACACACTGAAGCTCCAAAGACTCTGTGTCTGTGTGTGTGCATGTGTGGCCATATGGCGTCAATGTTTAATGGCGTTGGAGTGTGTGTGTGTGTGTGTGTGTGTGTGTGTGTGTGTGTGTGTGTGTGTGTGTGTGTGTGTGTGTGTGTGTGTGTGTGTGTGTGCCGCTCCCTGATGAGCAGGGCTGACAGGTATCACTCATGCTGCAGCCTGGCCTTTAAATGAACCCGAGCTGCTCTGCTCTCCCGTGGCCCTAACAGGCTCTCTCCAAGATGGATGCTTCTTTAAAAATCAGATTAATGATGGATACCGGGCTTATGGTCCCATTTATCACGAAGAATATTATTTAGGCCGGCCGTGTATGGCTGTAACTGGAGAGCCAGGACGAGGAGAAGCAGGGTGGAAAGCCTGAGACAGACACTCACTGTGTGATGGATGGCTGAGCGCTCTACGAGTGTTACTAGACACCAGCGCCGCAGCAGTAGGCCATAATCAGATAGCCCAGGGATGTTTATCCCGCAACTACACTACCCAGATTGCCTTGCCTGGAGGGTTGCTTTATGAAAGGTACAGTCTGTCATTATTATCTTTAAAAAGTTAGCGCACAAACTCAGCACACTGAAGGCCGTGCAATTATCGTCTATGAAATGATCTATTGGATTCAATCTAACTGACGGTAATGATTACCTACAAGTTTCCATTTCCCAGTTTTTCCAGAAGATTCCTCAGGAGGAGTGAGAGCGTACAGTGAGAGGTCGAGGCGAGGCCGGCAAAGCTGCTGCTGCAGCAGAGAGAGGAGTGAAGGAAAACAGTTGTTTTGTTTCGGTTTTTGTCCTCTCCTTGCTCCCTCTCTCCTCCTCCTCCTCCTCCTCCTCCTCCTCCTACACTCTGTGATTTATGGAGGCCATCCATCTTCAGGCGGCGTCCATCACCTCCTCGTTGCTAGGCGATCATGGCAGCAGCTGTGAGCTGTGAGCGTCCCAAGACCTGATTTTAGGCCCTCAACCCCCAAAACCACCCCAGAAAACTGCAGCAAAAGCTAAGATCAGGGTCAGAGTACCGAGTGGAGGATTTGTGTTCTGACTCACTGATCGTCATTTTGGTGCCCTTATTGTACCGTCATTACCTGCAGGTGCATCCAGCCTGGAGAAGTTTGATATTTTATGAGTGTTCGTTATGGGTGGGGCAAATTTGCTCTCCAGTGCCCCCTAGTGAGCTCCAACGGTCCAGGCCCTCGCTACAGTTGCACCCAGTGATAAATTTGTTGTACATATCTGGCCTCCTGAGAGAGCTGTTAAATGTCTTAATGGTTTAATCTAATCCACTTTCATCCTATACGTTCAGAAAAATGTCTGAGAAAAATAATCTGTTGATAAAAGAAGTAAAACCTAATTGTTATGTCCTTGATATCAAGTTTTTGTATTTCAAAGAACTTGAAAACTAAATTTTGAAGTAACTCAGGTCTGATTTCAGACTTACAGTGTTTTAAAATGAAATGTTTTTACAGACCTGTTGGGTAAATTTGGCATAAATTCAATCAATACAAAAATATTTCTTAACAGCCAAGTCTTTAGGGCACCGAATTAGGAGTAAAAAGATGTGAATGATTTGAATGATCCCCTTATTTTTAAAATGTATCTTATGTCAAATAACTAAAAGTTTATGTAATTTGAAATTACTGCATCATACTAATCTCAAAAACAGACGTCTACAGCTTGATAGTGCATGGAAGCATTTAGGTTTCTACAGGCATTATTACAAGAAACAGCAAAAATTATTGTGTTTTTTGACCACTTACCACTTATCATGAATGTTTAAGTAGAAAATGCAAAAACAGAGCTTCTTCATGACCTGCTTGGCTGACACCTACCGTCTCGTGTTTGTTTCAGGCCTTAAGTTACAACTTCAAAACACTGTGGTCTTGTCTCCTCTGGTAGATCATAAACGTAAATATCATTACAAATTTCAGTGTAAAAAAATATCAGAAAACTCCTCACAAAAAAAATTGTGGATTGGCATGATTGCAGTTCAGCTTTTATTTTGAAAAGTCAAAACTCGGAGGGCGTGGCTTAAAGACAGACAGACTTAAGACAGTCTTAAAAAACAGAGTGAAACAGGCTGATTTAAAGAGATTTAGTCTAATCCAGGTTAAGCAAACACTCAGCGGGAGGTGAGAGCAACATAAACCTGTAATTAAACTGATGATTGTGAACTATTGTGTGACTCTGACCCTCTATAATTAGCAGAGTTTGAGCTCAGGACGTTTACAGGGCAGCTGACAGCCATTACACTCACTCTGACTGAGTGTTCAAGTGCTCCGCTTTAAAATACCTCAATGCAGACTGTGCATCTGATCCATGGAGAAAAGTCAGGATTTTCATGTTTTGTCACCAAAATAAAAGTTTCTAAGCAGAGGTCCAAAAATGTAAAACAGCTGGAAAAAAAATCACGTTAAGAGTTTTTTTTAGGATAAAAATAATAACTTAAAAAAATCTGCGACTTGTGGTTAAGTGATTGACAGATATCAGTGTTTTGACAGTTTGGTAGCTGATAAAATTAGCTTAAAAGCCGATTTATAACGTCGATATCAAGTCAATGTTTTTTATTTTTTATTTTTTTTCACATTTGATAAAATACAATAATCGAGAAATACTGTTGAATGAGGAAAAAGAGCTGCTGGTCTTGAATCAACATTTAAAATAAATAGTTGAAAATTTTAATAAATAGATAAAATAAAGGACATAAAGGGGGGGGGGGGGGGTTATCCTTGGGGAGGTTGTTCCTGAGGGTCGAGGCTTTGACAGGAAAGGTCTGCTCACCTTTAGCCTCTAAATTTTAAAGTTTTTTAATCTTATACTTTTTATGGAGTGAAGTCTGAGTATGTAGGGGAGTGGTCGATCAATTACAGTTCATATGTGAGAGGATTGACCAATAACAGATGAATCTATAACATTGATGTGTCACTGTGATTTCTTTTCTTTTCAGCAAAACTCAATAGTTTGATGGAATAATCAGTAAAAATGTAATCACAGAGGCTTTTGGATTTCTGTGCAGCTATCACAAAGGATTAATATATATATATATATTAACAGGTAAATATTGAGGTTTTAAATATTGAAGTACATTCAAATCTGTCAGTGGAGAGGGGAAGATTTTGGGTCCATACTAAAACATACTAAACAGCGTTTTTATATGAACCATCACAGAATTTAAATAAAAACACCAGCTGATGACTGTTTTAGATTTCATATGCAGGGTGATGAGAAAAATGCTTTTTGATTAGAAAAGGTAACAATGATATCAGGCTGCTGAGAGTCGATGCAGATTATGTTAAAATGTCGTTAATTAGATTAAAAAGCAGATTAATTGATCTACCTCTTCTGTGGAGTAGAAATCAGAGTGTAAAACAAAGAGAAGCCTGGACTAAATAATATAAAATGCTTATTTATAATAAAGACCCATAAAAAAAGCAGACAGTATGAAATAACAAAAAATCAAACTCAAAGAAGATACCAAAATATGAGACGAGGATTAAAAACTCTGTATTTCCCGTCGTGTTAATTACATTGAATTTTCTACGTTGGTGGTAATTGTGTGTCTGTGTGGGTGGAAATGGAGAGTGAGGATAGATTGGTAAATCACAAAAGAGACAAACACACATTAGATTACGTAACAGATGTAAAAAAATGACAGAAGCAACATAATCTGCATTATTCTGTATGTTTATTTTAACAGGAGCTGTTTTAGATTCGATTTGCTGTCAGAGAAAGATGTTAGTTTATAAAGAAGATGGTGACATTATGTTTTGAAATGCCAATAATCAACTGACCATCTACAATTGTCAAATATTGAGATCAAGTAAACAGACAGTATCACAGAGCGTGTATTAGCCACCGCTGAGTAAACAGGTGTAACAGTGTGAGAATATTTGTGATCCTGTTTCAGGTTCAGTCTGCACACTGTGATCCTGATGAAGTTATAGTTTATAGTGCAGTCTCATTTTAGAGATTCCTCACAGATCGAGCAAAAGTTTTCAGGTCAGCCCCGACTCTTTATCCTCATTCACAACACCAGGCGACCTTTTAACAGCATTTTTGTGTGATACCTAAACAGTGGAAGGAACAAGGAAATAAACAGTGTGGAGCTTTGTTAGGGGTCTGCCTGAGTGCAGCTGAGAGGAACAGGGATGAAAAGATAGAGGAAGAGATGTGTAAGGATCTTAAATGATACAAAAGAGCCATAGTAAGAGAGTAAATCTTATTATGCATGTTCTTAAAAGGCTTAAGTCACTTTGCATGGACAGAACAGACATGAAATAAAAACAAAAGGGTAGAAAATTATAAAACATTTCTCCAGGTAAGAGTCAAGAATATAAGTTACATGAAAAACACGCACTAAATTCCTCCTGATTTTTTAAAAACCTTCACAACTCCTGCGGAGAAAATACAATTGGTTGCATTGTACATCCTGCAGAGTTTGTACTCCTGCCCTTGGTTCTGCACCTGTGGACGCTGTTTGTGTCGTCTCATTGTTTGTTTCCAGTTTGATTATCGCTTATTGTGGCTGTGTGAGGTTACAGAGTTTGGTCACATTGTTCTCTCCTCACTTGGAGTAGTAGCAGGAGCTTCAGGTGCTTGTTGCTCGTCTCATGTGGGAGAAACTTTAAAGGTCTGTATGTGCAGTAATGATCCGAAGGTTGACTCTTTTCTGTGTTTGTCCCTTTCTCTTTTTTCCTCGCTCTTTGTTTCCCTCCTCTTCCTCTGTGCATTGACAAGGTTCAGCCCTGAGCTTTGCCTGGGGCCAGAATGATCTCTCTGTTTTTCCCATCTCCCCTATCACACATCCTGCACTACAATCGGCGGACACAATGTATTCACGAACCCATCAGGGGGTAGAGAACATGCACACAAATAAAAACTGACAAAGACATCCACGATGGCTGCAAACACGAGCACACGCACGAGCGCAAACCTGAAAAAGAGAAACCACCTCCTCTGCCGGGGCGTGATGCCAGGATTTATTCCTGTTTCAGATGACCACAGATCACCTGTTGGATATTTTCTCGTGGGACTCTGAGCCGGCCTGTAAGGATCAAAGGCAGAGTTAAGTTTGATTGAGTGTGCTGCTTTGACAAATGTGTACAACAGAAAGGCATTTTAGGTATGTTAGTGATCTGCTGCTGTTTTGACAGAATGAGGCTGTTTTGGGCTGAATTATTCTAATCTATTTAAAGAGTTCGGGGCTGCTGGGAAACTTGAGAGGGAGTGGAAGTCAGCGGTTTGATTGAGACCGAGGTGGCTTCCCGTCCTGTAGTGTTTGGAGGCTGTTTCCTGTCAGTAAGAGCCCCCTGCTGAGGGGCTGTGTTGGTTTAAGGGCGTCAAGGTCCAGTTCAAATACTGTACACATGTCAAGGAGGGCCCGTCATGCAGAGACTCACTTTAACTCTCTCCTCTCTCAGCGATCTCCAGCTGACTTTGAATTTTGTCTGGTGACTTCTGATCAAAGGTCTTCACTGCTCTGTCAAAGCTTTTTTCCTCTGCTCTTTAAACAGACAGTAAAAATAATACACTTTATTTATGCCTCTGTGGTTGTTCTCTGTACTCAGACTGTACGCTCTGTGCTGTCTTTTCCTGTGGCTTGATTTTTGTTGTCTTTAAAAAGTCATTAAAACGCTTTCATAATCTTTACAGTGAGCCGTAAGGACCCACCCATGCAGACCGTTTCCTGGTTTAAAGAGTGTCTTTGTGCACGGATAAACCTCTTTATAATTCAGGAGCAAAGTTAATAATGTAAAGATCATACAGCAAAACCTCTGACCAAAAAGCATTAACTGTGACATGTTATCTTGGACACTAGAAAAATGGTTTGCAGAGCTATTTTTTAAGCTTAGTGATAATAATAAGTGATAATAATGTACCGGTTGTTGCCAACCCACTGAGCATTTTTTGGTCTAAAAGAGGTCTAATAGATGTCTGAATATGTAGCCTAGATGACTGGTCTAAGATCTGACTACCACAGGTCTAAAAAATGAAAGTTTTTTAGACCAAGTTTAGACCAAGTCTAAATCTGTGCTATATCTTTACTACACTGTATTTTGCTCAACAGCTATAATAATTATTTTTGGTTAAGTACTTAGAAATCAGTTATGCAAATCACAGTTTCTTTTTGAAATATTGAGTTATCAAATAATGGGTTAAAGTGCAACGTCTAAATTCTGTCTAAAAATATACAGAATCTAGACGATTGAAATTAGGTCTAAAACAAAAAAACTAGACCTGTAATAGCTGTTTATTGCTCAGTGGGAAAGGTGACTAGATTTTTACATTCTCTTAAGACTTAAGGATTTGAGCTCTTTTACGGCTTTTATTTTATCACAGCTTCCTGCGCTTCTCCCTGCTCTCCTCTCTCCACCTATCTTGTGAGGGCTGATGCTGATATGATTGTCCTGAAGAGCTGACTGATGTACCTTTATTCTCCTAGCCTCTCTTCAAACCATTTTAAATCAGTGGTCGAGTAGAAACCATGCTGCAATTCCTAAATGGACAGTGGTGGGCTGTGATAGCTGGTAGTGTCTGTATGTTTTTAACTTAATTTAATAATCAGGATGCTAGTTATCTCTTTATATGATTGTGTGTTTTGTAACAAAGTGATCAGAAGCACCTTAGTGACGTCATTGTCTCTCTCTCTCTCTCTCTCTCTCTCTCGTGTGTGTGTGTGTGTGTGTGTGTGTGTGTGTGTGTGTGTGTGTGTGTGTGTGTGTGTGTGTGTGTGTGTGTGTGTGTGTGTGTGTGTGAGAGAGAGTTAGCTCTGACTCTTCAACTTTCCTGCAACATCATGGAGACTCTGTGAAAATAAAAGTAGATCCTCCCTTTTTATCACAGGGCCTGTGCTGCCTGATGTTTTGTGTCAGAGGAATTAACCTCAGTCTGAATTATGATCAAGTTTATGTTTATTTCTTCCTTGAAATTGCATACAGTAAATTAATGCCACTCTTTGTTACTGGACCATTTGTAGACTGTATGCAGCCTTCAGCTATAGAAACTCTGCAAATGTTGCATAAACAGAGTTTTGTCGCTTTATTAAAGTGGTGTAAACAGGAGCTGTGAGCGATTTTAAAGTAGTTAAAGGAGGAGATAATCATTTTGAATTACCTTTCACTGTATATACTGAATGTCACTGAATATATCATTGTGTGTGTGTAACTCTGCAGTATGTGTGAATTTCTCCTTTGCAGCTCTCTGAAGGAATAGCTGTTAGAAGGATTTTGTCTTTTGTGTTTTGACTCTACAGAATAAACACTTTTATTTGACATACTCTACATCTGATTATGAAGGGGGTGACTCTCTACGGATCATTTTATGTGGTACACTCTTCGCTGAACAAAGACATGACTGCACAGTTTGCTTCTTTTTCCTTTTCCTTGTTTCTTTGTGCAGGAAGTTTTTGGATCGCACGATCACTGACTAAAGGTGTTTGTGATCTTTTTCCTTTAAAGCCGAGACGGTGGACACGGTGGAGTGTGATTTGGTGTAAAGTATCAGATGGGGAGTTGAGCTGTGGGTATTTTTTCAAAGAGGTTAACAGAAAGCAGAAAAAGAGTAAACATAAAAAAATGAAATGACCCGTATTTATCAGTCATGAAACTTTAAATGAAATCTTCTTCAACCAAATAACTTCTCTGAGTTAGGGGGAATTGTCCAGTCTTATTGCTCATGATCCTTTCAATTCTCCTCCTGCAAATATCAATTTTGGAAGAGTGATAGTTTTCTTTTCTGAATGTTGAGCACTTGCACTTCTTGATATTGTTGCACTCCTTTACGGTGAGCATAAAGGCATAAAAAATATTTATTTAAATTACTCATCATTATTATTTGAAGGATCAAATGATTTTTGAGGACTGCAGATTTCTTTAAAAGTGCACCACAGGGTTTTAAGGAAAATAAATTGCAGGGGAAAATAAATCTACTTGGGAATTTTATTTGCAGAGAGTAGAGAGCTCCATTGTTCAGTCTTTGTGCAGCAACTGTCTCACAACAATGTTTTACAAATGAGTCTGTTGTTTCCTTTTTATTACTGAAGACATTTCTGGTTTTTACGCAGCAATTGTTTTTGTGTAAAAACAGGATTTACCTGCCAGTCCAACCACATTATTCAAAATGATTTTTCATTTTCAATACTATTAATAAGTGCAATGTTTGCAAAAAGTTTTAAAGATGTCCATCTCAAAAAATAAAAAAAATAGAGTTACCCTGATGAAGTTTGGTACAGTAGATTTGACCTTTATAAAGTAGTAAACAGAAGCACTTGTTCACCTCAGTATTGAAGCACAGGCTGTGGTCTTTGTTGCACCAGTTAAATCCCAATCCTCACAGTACATGATGAAACGTCTCTGACCACTTTCTTCTTACATTTACCGACTGTTCCTCAAGCTGCCCTTTCGTATATAGGCCAAAAGAGGCACAAAAATAATGATTAATGAAAAAATAAAGACAAAAGTGAAGATAGATCAAATATGTTGAAGCTTCAAATTCAAACCTAACCTTATTTCACAAAATAACAGAGTTTTATATTTCTTCCAGCAGAAAACACAGTCCTTTCATCTTCCTGGTACAGCGGGTTATCTCTAAATCAAAGAGGTTGGCGGTAAAGTCCTGCAGTTACACGCCAACATGTAACTGGGCAAGATACTGGACTTGCTTGAAGCTGCTTCTGGTTTCATGGTCAGCTTAATGTTTTAACAGGATCAGTTTAAACATGTGGTCTCTTACTAAAGCAGCCTCAGCCATCGGTGTATGAACGTAGTGTAAATGGGTGTAAAAGCTTTAAAAGCACTTTGGGTGGTTGGTAAAGGCTATTAAAGTCCTGTAAAGGGATCAGTAGGGTTGGGTACCGAACTGGTTGCTACTTGGAACCAATTCTGGAATCATTTAGCAAATTTTTGAATTTCGATTCTTTCTTTTGGTTCCGATTGCCTGCACTAGTTTGTTTTCGGGGCGTGTATTACTCTGCTCAGCGTTCTCAGTGCATTGCATTCATAAACAACATCTTCATTTATCTTAAGCATTTCTCCTCAACAAAATTATCAGTCGCATACAAATATTTCCCCCTTTTCTTTTGCTAACTGGCAGACAATGCTTGTATTCGTTGTGTTAGTGGCTTTGCTTCGAACTGAGCAAAGAGAGAGCACTGATGTTTTATAATGAATGAATACACGTTCTGGGGTTTGGTGTGGAACGCTGCCTCTCAGGGTGTGTTTCCAAATGAACCACTGAACATGTATAGAAGACACAATGGTCTGTGACGTGGAGATAAAGTACACGCTACACAAACTCAAAACCATGGACGCCCGTTTCAACTAGTGAAAAAAATTTGAAGGATTTTATAAACTTCCCCCTGACAGGCCAGACAAGCCCCCCGAAATAGGACATGTCCAGGTAAAAGAGGACGTATGGTCACCCTGTTAAACACCTTCAGATTCATGGAGTAGAAATAACTGAGTGCCACATCTTTGACGAGCTGCGCCGGTCTTCCTGCGGTCAGAATCAGAGAAGTAAAACAATAAATTACATCTGTCTTCTGCTAACATTGAAGCATTTAACAAATTGTACTGTATACACCTTTTTTAGTGTAAAAAAACACACAGATGAATATTGTTCTGAGTGTGACTGCACGGAGAATTCACCCATTTTATATCACTACGCCTTTGGCAAGGTTGTCTTTTTTTCAGAGGCTGAGCTGTCTTTTGAGAACGAGGGTCAGACACAGGTAGAATTTTTTAATGACACATCCTGTTTACTGGCTACTGTGGGTGTGAGCCGCAGCGCAGACTGTTTTCCCAGCTGTGGAGACTGATTAATTCTCTGTGGTCATCAGGGGAACTGGACTTTAACTTCAGGATCTAGAAAAATATGATAACTTTGCAGAAAAAGGAGCACAAAGGGAAACAACCTGATGACGTTTCAAGTCTTCCTGCAAATTTTTTAATGCAGCATTAAGCTTTGTGAAGCACTTGAGGAAGAATAACCCCAGGAGACGCAGAGAGAAAGGCACTAAGAGACAGCCACAGCACCTTCCTGCTTAATCACCCCCCGTCCGTCCCCCCGTCCTCCCCCCTGTCCCTGCCCTGTCTGTTGTTCCTGATCGTCAGAGCAGCACTGCAGTATTTCTATCAGATGATCTCTCCCTCCTCGTCTGCAGCCCTTATGTTTATGAAAATGACACTCCACAGGAATGCCTCCTGCATGCCAAGATGTCACTGTCTTTCCTCATCGCTTACATCTGCATGTGTGTACGAGCATGTTTGAATGTGTGTGAGTGTGTGTGTTTACAGGGGGTTGAACTGGTGTCACAACTGACTGACTAGCTTTATTTGTAATTGGAGGTAAGGCTGGCAGGATAAGGGGAGTGTGTTATTGACAAAAATCATCTCAATGCTTCGGGGGATTTTGCAGATAATGATAAAAGGAAAAAAAAGATGCAAAAAAGCAACAAGGTGATTGCAAAAGTCTTGTATTGTACTATTTATTCACTTTGAACTGAGTTGCTCAGGCTGGTGGTGTTTGTTCTCTTATTTAAAAGCTCCTATGAGGACCTTTCTGTTTGTGTTGTATTTGGTGCCCCCTGTGGACAAAGTAAAACCTCTGATCTGTTCACTGATTTTGTCCTATGCATGTTAAAGTTTTGTTTTCAGACAAAAGATCTCATCCTGCCTTCTTTAAACAGTCTAATGCATCACCCACTGTGAGTATTTGCTTTTTCTGCAGTGGGCTGTCAGATATGTAGGCTCACACCTACCCCCTTGCCACAGTTTGAAGTATTTAAGATGAAATATAGAAATCATAATCCTGTTGCTGATTGTCTATTTCATAAACAGCTGAGAAATCTCTCATAGGAGCTTTAACTTCAGCCATACATGCAGCTACACCACCATAGCTTGTAACTGAGACATTATCTTAGACAATATTTATTGCACACCCCAGAATACCACATCCCACTTCTTACCACATTAAATACTCACAATAATAATATAATAACTTTTTAAATCAAAATCTTGGAAAAAAAATACAATAAGTCAGATTAAAGAAAGGCAAACTAAGGGAGGAGTAACATGCTATTTCATGACATTAGGAACACCATAGATGCCACTGCCTTACTGGCTTGTCACCATATATTTCTAATGATGTTTAAAGCTCCTGTGAGGAGTTTTTTAACCTTAAGGATAAAGACTAAAATTCACATTGATGCTATTTTACCATATACAAAAAAAGACAAACAAGGCCAGAAGTGATAAGAATGACTTTGTTTACATTGTGATTGTTAATGCCTAAAACTCGTGTGAGCATCTAAAGAAACAGCCCTGTTTTAATGATTTTCATTCTCAAGTTCAGTAATAACAATAGATGACAAGTCTGACTGTCAGAAGAAAGAGATTTTTGTCAGAGGACGCTACCCAAGCATTTAAAGGACAAGATAGACAAGTGGAGAACCTCACCTTCATCCATACATGATTTGTGCTGCAGTTAAAGTCACACACTGCTGTAAACATTAATATTGGTAAACCAAGTTTTTATAAACCACCAGAGGAGATACTGCCTCATAAAACAATTGTTTTTGGCATTTTGGCTCTTTTTATTTCAGCTTTATACTTGATTTTATCTGGATTATATTCCATAGGTTATCTTTATTTTTAAGAGTGATATCAGTTTATATATTTCATTTTGATTTTATTCCACCCATTTTAAGATGAGATAAGAAGAATTTTATTGATCCTTGAAGGGAATATCAGTTGCCTGTGGTCTTTAAGTGGTGACTTCTGGCACCTGAGTACTTTTTAATCATATTTTAGAGTGTTTCAGTAGAATTTATTGTGGTAGTTTAGTGTGGTTTTTAGTTTTTGTATTTTGTAATTAAATGTCATTGGCCAGCTCTAGCTAAGGGGAAAAAATAAAGTCACCTGAACCTGATTTTTGCCCTCTTCTGCTAAGGTTGTCTTATTTCTTCTATTGTAAAACTCTTCTTTTATTTTGAAATGACACAAACTCTCCTCGTAGATCATGAGTTAGGGAAGTAAGTAAAAACAGCCAAATGAAGGGTTAGAAAAAGTATGGATGTTCATGTGTTGGTATCATCCTTCCTCTGGTTTATGGCAGGAGGCAACTGAAGCTACTCTATTATTAATTTGGCAAACCTGTTACCTTAAAATCTTTTAAACTAATGATAAATGAAAAAAATCATCCCTCACGCAATGTGCGTGGAGAACTAAATACGTTTTTCAAATCAAATTCAATTTTTTATTTTAGATTGTGAACGATTTTTTTTTCTATTTTTTGGGGGCTCTTCAGTTGTAATCCGTGTTTAGCATGTGTTTATGTGTCGCTGTTTGTGAGTTAGCCCAAGTGAGGTGTTGATTGTGTGAAAGTTCACCTCCGAACATGCGTACCAAAACAGAGAGAAAGAATCATGAGCTAAACCTAATGATTCTTGTCGTTCCTCCACATGGCAGCGCCTCATTTTATCTCCACGAGAACACACACTTTGTCTTTTACATACACACAAAAGGAGAAGTCACACATTAGGCTGCACCATATGCTTAGATATTAGTTAAGACTGCCTGCGAGAGTCTTGTGGTATTCATAATCCTTTGCTCTTTTTTCATTCTAAGGGAGCCTCTATACTCCCATCACCTTTTATTAGCTTGATAAATCACCTCTGTTGTCAGTCAAGCCAGGGAGAATAATTGGATGTGGTTGTCGCCCAGTGTGATGGATTATCAGTCATTGGGGATTAAATTAACAGATAGTGCTCAGACATAATGGTTTTTGTTTTGCATTTTAAATTGCCTGGGAGCACGGTTAGACTGTGTAGGTTTTATAGCAGGTCTGTTTGGACTTCCCCTCTCTGAGCTTCCCAAGCTTAATGACAAATCAACAATAACCTATGGGGCCGCTGCTCTATTAGTATGAAATGTAAAACATTTACTACCGAGTCCGTGCACAGAGAGAGGCCTCAGAAGGCTCGTGAGCGTGATAACATGACATGAAATTTGATAGAGCAATAGCTTGATGAAATAGCTTGACAATGTGAAGAAATATGTGAAATATTCTCTTGATGAGGAAGACGAAGGTGACCTGACAAGTTGGTCAAGCGGTGTGCAAGACTTGCCTGATGCAAGCTGACATCTGTGACCAGCTAGAGAGGATAGAAACAAGTTAACTACCTCGCCCCGGCTGTGTTTCCCTTTTCAAATGAGAATCTGACACAGCGGAGGAGAGGAAGAGGAGGGTAAGGAAAAAAGGAAAGGAGGGAGTGTGCAGTCAGATATCTCCTTTGCGTGTCAGATGGAGCGTAAGCGATTTACCTCCTCGCCAGACCCCTCCCTCCCTCCTTCCCCTCCACGTCCACATTATCATAATTGTGTCCAGAACATGAGGGGCCGGGGAAGTGATCATGTCATTTTATTTACACCCTGCTTGGCCCTTTTTACAAACGACATGCCACTGACTGCCAAGCGGACTGGGGCCCGACGACATCTTTTGATCAGGGCTGTCGGGGCCTATCAGCGGAGAATGGCAGGTAATGGATACCCAGTGACAAACCAAATCTCCGGGAGGACGGAGAGTGGGCCGCACCTGCCAGGTCTCCATTAGGCCAGCCTCTCAGTAGGGCTGCCTGCTGACTCTGCCCCCAGGGCCCAAATCAGAGCAGCGCCAGCCGCATGGCTGCCGAGAGATTGGCTGTTAGCACTGGAAATGAGAGTTATTTCAGCTATGACATTTTTGTTTAGACTGGACGTGTGTGCGTGAGGCGAGGGGGAGATGAAGGATTTAGTCACAGTGTGCACTTGTGTGCAAGTGTGCCCAAACTGAAGCCATACTTTTGACTTTTTTTGGCGTTTGTCCCGGTTTACAGAATTGTTTATATGAACTCAGGTCTGTCTGTGGATATCCTCCTTTTAAGGAGACGTATTTTATTTTCACCTTTTAATCTGTCAGTCCAGGATGTCTACAAAGCAACTTTGCATGAGACACAGCTTACTAAACAACTAAGTAATATTATATATGTAGCCTTAGAAACCCTTATTTCAGCACTGTTTAGTTGGCTACAATCTCACTGACTGAATTTGAAACACAGCTTGCGGGTGTTACTTTTTACACAGCTATATAGTTTTAAAACAAACTTCTGCTATGTGTCAGCCGCTTCTCAGCTCCCTGTTATATTTTTGCATTAGCTGGTGGGTTTAACTACTACTTATTTCACCAAGGTACAAAGGTTTACAAAAATATCCCCTTTTTGACGACTTGTTATGTGTTAAAGACACATACAGATGGTTCAAGTGGGAAAATTGTGTTGTGTGATGCAAACAGCTCAAACACTCCACTTGGATGTGTAATAGTAAGAAAAAATATGAGTGAGGCTCTTGCTATTTAAGCTATCTCAACCACTGGGTTGCTATATTGAACACAAACAATAGCTTTGCACAGTATCGTTCATTGTTGTGTTTAGTACTATGCATAAAGCTTTACTGAACACAGTAACTTGTGTTAGATTATGTACACTTTTTAGCTTGGGAATCTGTAGATTTTTTGGTCATTTGGAGTGAAACAGCCTCTTTGACATGCAGCTCAAAGCCAGAGTTAAATAGGCTTGACGTTTATGTATAGAGCCACATCTCTTTAACTGATGCATTAAGCGTCTACTTGTAGTTGAAGTCGGTTACTTGTTGACCAGTTAAGTAGTTGGTGAACCCCCTTGTTTCTTTGAGCTTCATGAAGGTCTTTCTAGATGATCAGCTCCAGGTTTCAGTAATAGCTGAAACTCAAATCAAGCTCATACTGGCCTTTGTATCCAAAGGAGTCTTCAGGTTGTAGCTGTTGTTATCCTGAAAACACCCCAAATTCTCGCTGTTTTCTGTGAAATAAAAAAAAATGGAGGGAAGCTTGGATGTTTAAAAAGAACACTTTGAGAAACTTAAGAGAGAGACTGAACCAACACGGAGCAAATGGACTTTCCAGGTGAGTGCAAACTGAGAGAGCTTAAGGGTGGGTGTGTCCTTCGGTATTTCCCAAATATGACAGCAGAACCTGACGTCAATTTGAGGCTAAGTCTTCAAAAGTAAAACAAGCAGCTTAGAGAGAAAAACATGTCCAGAGATTAGATAAGATAATACTTTACAAAAACAATGTTCATGAATTGTGTAAATGAGAAGTGAAATGAAAGTCACTGGATAAAGTGACCTGGTGTAACATGATGCAAGGAGCTACAAAGTACAGTAATGTCGGGAACAATTGTACAGCACAATATAAAATAAAACTCTGTAATCTGCAAAATACAACATGACTGACATTATGTGTGGCGTCAGTTATGAAGAAATGTACTACAGTTGTTATACAGGGTCCTGTATGTAATATTAAGCCACCTTCCCATGTTTTGGGACTTTATGTTCTAGTACAGATGTCCAACACTGTAACGCTGTAAGTATTAAAACACAGATCAGCATAATAAGTCTCCTTTCTTTACAAGATTATTGGTTTTTCTTTGGTCGAGCAGTTTTATGAGAAAGGTGGACAGGAAATGAGGGAGGGTGACACTGCAGAAGTCGGGGGTGAGTGTTGGGTGAGTTGGCGCTCAGTATGTTGGCTCACAACCACAGGAGTGGCAGGTTTGTGTGAACTGGTGTGGGTCCGGTCATTCACAGTAGTCTCATGCACACACACACATGAATCGTGTTCATTCAGAGCCATCACTCTGACACGGCTCAGTCTTTAACCTTCTCTTCTTCTGTCTCATATTCCTCTTTTCCTGGTTTCTGTGTCTGTTTTGAGTGAAATATCTTGATTTCAGGTTTCGGCACTTTTTTGGGAGAAGAATCTAATGAACTCGCGTCAGTCGTGATGACACTGCAGTATGTCTGTCAGAATCTCTACAACAAAACTCTGATGTCCTTTTCTTTAAAATCGTCTCTCTTTGTCTGTGCTTGTGTGTGCGTGCGTGTGTGTGTGTGTGTGTGTGTGTGTGTGTGTGTGTGTGTGTGTGTGTGTGTGTGTGTGTGTGTGTGTGTGTGTAATCAGAGAAGAGGCAGATGAAGAGGCGTCAGACATATTAACTGACAGATGGAGGTTGATCCAACTCATTTATTACCCCAGAGGAGAATGCCACAGTGAGATTGGGCTTCATTAATTTCAGATTTAGTTTTCATTTCAAGCTGTTGCGCCCTGAGATAAATAAAATGGCGCATTATGTTTTTGCCAAGATATTTCTTTTTTGTTTTCCTCCAATAGAAGGAGTGAAAAGAGGGGAGGCATAAGTTCCGTGTGGCTGGGGTAGTATATAAATACAGGCTCGCCTAGAGGAAAATAACACCTCAACGGTTGATGAGGTGAAATGGGATGACTGTAATTTCTCAGCTCAGCTTTAAAGGCTCCCACACAGATGGCTCATTTATCCCTGGGAGTCCTCGGGCACACATAGCAGGGAAACTTTTTCTCCAGTTATTCTAACATAGCGTGTTCACTCCCTGCAATTTCACTCATCTCTTTCTGTCTCTCTTTGTCTCCATTCTCCTTGCAGCCTATTCTCCCGAGGACCTGACCGAGCCCACTGTGGAGGAAGAGGAGGCTGAAGCAGATGACCTGCCCTCGGCCCCACAGGACGACCTCCCCATGAAGGATGAGTGTGTGGAGCGGAGCGTGGGGCCTGCCAATGAGAAGGCATGTGACAAGGAGTCAGCCAGGGCCGCTGAGCTCTCTGGACAAGACATGGACAGTGAGTCACATGTGAGTGAGACCAGCGACCGCCTCTCAGACTTTGAGAGCCCCTCCAGGAAAGCTGAGGGCAGCTTGGTCTCAGCTCCTCTGAATGGTGGCACCAAAACACCCCCTATAGGCATGGACACTTTAGAACAAATGAAGGCTATCTACTCCAGCTTCCTGAGCAGCCCCTTGTGGTCCCCGCTGAACTTTACCTCCACACAGCCTCAGGTGCCATCGTCAGTTTCTGCAGAGAAGCCGGCTCGCAGTAACAGCACCAGTAGCAGTAGCAGCTGCAGCAGTGGTAGCTACGACTGGCACCAGTCTGCAGTTGCAAAAACGCTACAGCAGCACCCTCCCCAAAGCCGTCACCCCACTCAGTCTGAGCCCAGCCTCTTCAGTACAGTCCAGCTCCACCGGCAAAACCCAAAACTGTTCGGCTCCATCTTTACTGGGGCCAGCAAGTTCCGCTGTAAGGGCTGCAGCGCTGCTTATGACACCCTGGTGGAGCTGACAGTTCACATGAATGACACAGGCCACTACCGCGATGACAACCAGGACCGGGCGGGCGCTGGCGGAAAGCGCTGGTCCAAACCACGTAAGCGCTCCCTGTTAGAGATGGAGGGGAAGGAGGACGCACAGAAAGTTTTGAAGTGTATGTACTGTGGCCACTCCTTTGAATCCCTGCAGGACCTCAGCGTCCACATGATCAAGACCAAACACTACCAGAAAGTGCCTCTGAAGGAGCCGATGGCCCCCGTGGCAGCCAAAATCATGTCCTCGAAGAAAAAAGGGCTGATAGGGTTGGACCTTACTGCCTCGCCACGCTCTGGAGAAGGAACCCCCAAATCTAAGCATCCAACAGCTGACTCATCAGCAAGTGAACCCTCACAGAAACCTTCCTCCAGTCCTTACACCAACACCAATAACCGCTACGGACACCAGAACGGTGCCAGCTATGCCTGGCAATTTGAGTCCAACAAATTCCAGATCCTGAAGTGTATGGAGTGTGGAAGCTCCCACAACACACTGCAGGAGCTTAGGACCCACATGATGGTGACGGGGCATTTCCTGAGGGTCACCAGCTCTGTGGGGAAGAGGGTCAAAACACTTCCTGAGGCCACGTCCCCCAACCCCGGACGTGTTACCACACCTACTGAACAGAGGGTCCAATCAGTCCCGCTTGCACCCTCCACTTTTTCTCCTCCACCTCTTCAGACTACCCCGACCCCTCCTGCGGCTTCTCCTCCCCTTAAAGAGATAAAGAAGGAGGAGGTTGAGGAGGAGTGCACCACGAATGAGGTGTCAGGAAACGAGAGGCAAGCTGGGAAAGAGGAGGATGCTGAGAAGGAGGAGAAGTATGACATCTCTAAGTACAACTATCTGACTGAAGAGGACCTGAAAGAGAGTCCTAAGGGGGGCTTTGATATCCTCAAATCACTGGAAAACACTGTGACATCTGCCATCAACAAGGCACAGAGCGGGAACCCAAGCTGGGGAGGCTACCCAAGCATCCATGCAGCCTACCAGTTCCCCAGTGGTCTCAAGCTCCAACAGGGCGGCATAGACAAGAACTCACCAATGAAATTCTTGTTTAACGGGGGAGACGTAGCATTGTCCTCGCTCTCTAAGGACCAGCCTCTTATTTCCCCACCACTTAGCCAGTCCTCTCCCTTCCCAAGTAACAACTTTCAGGCGATGGAGGAATTGGTGAAAAAAGTAACAGAGAAGGTAGCAAAAGTGGAGCAAAGGGTGAAGCAGATGTCTCCAAAGATGGAGAACCACCTCTCGCCGTGTAGCAGTGAGACTGGAGAATCTCTCAAGGGAGGGGAGGCTGAGTCCCCTCGGGAATGGAGGGCTGTAACCCCAGCCAATAGTGACAAGGGAAGCCATAGCGACAGAGCATCCCCGGCAACAGAGCCCAAGAGAGAGGCAACAGTCAAGTCCCCTCTCGCCTCTTCGCTGAGATGCAGTACCGCCATTATAACTGGCCATACTCCTCCTGAGCAGCCCTTTGTCAACCCCCTAAGTGCTCTTCAGTCAGTAATGAACATTCATTTGGGGAAAGCAGCCAAGCCCTCTTTGCCAAACCAAGATCCCCTGAGTCTGCTCTCCAGACTCAGCCAGAGCATGGCAGAGAGGGCTGCTGTGGCCGCCCCTCCCTCACAGACCAAAAAGCAGGAGAGTGTGGCTGATAACAGTTTTAGTCAGCCCAGCGATGACCAGCCTATGGACCTCACAAAAGGAAAAAGCGACAGAGGAGGCTCTGTTGGCTCAGCCCCCCTAACACCGTCATCCACAGCCTCCTCCATCTCCCCCTCCTCCCTCATTACTCCTGCTAAACTAACAGTGGTCTCGCCCTACACCTCCAACAGCCCCCTGCATGAAAATGCTTTATCAGATATCTCAGACATGCTGAGGAACCTGACTCAGTCCCATCATGTCCCAAAGCCCCCCTCCAGGACCAGAGTTACAGAGAAAGTCGAGGTTGTGGGCTCAGCTCATGATGATGACGATTCATCCCTACACGGCCACAAACGCAAAGGGCGCCACTCCAACTGGAACCCGCAGCACCTCCTCCTCCTACAGGCCCAGTTCGCCTCCAGTCTGAGACAGACATCAGAGGGGAAGTACATAATTCATGACCTCAGCCCCCAGGAAAGGATGCATGTGTCCCGTTTCACAGGCCTCTCTATGACCACCATCAGCCACTGGCTGGCAAATGTCAAGTACCAGCTAAGAAGAACTGGCAGAACCAAGTTTCTCAAGAACCTGGACTCTGGTCAGCCGATCTTCTTCTGCAGTGACTGTGCCTCTCAAATCCGAACCCCAGCAGCGTATGTATGCCACCTTGAAGCCCACCTCGGCTTCAGGATCAGGGACCTGGCCAAGCTGTCCCCTAAACAGACTGTCAGGGACTCCCACACCCTCTCTGAGAAACTCGTGCCCCAGGAGTCCTTCCTTTCTGCACAATCACAAGACGACTGCAGCGGCAACGGGGCAGTGTACCGCTGCCAGCTCTGTGTCCGCAAATTTGCCACCAAGCACGCCATCAAACTTCACCTCAGCAAGAGCCATGGGAAGTCCCCGGAGGACCATCAGCTGTACGTGTGCGAACTAGAGAAACACTAAATCAGTCTCGGCAGCAGACGTACAGAAAAACACAGCAGGATGGCTGAGACCAGAGAATATCTGAAAGTGTGTTTGTGCGCAAACACACCATGAACTACTGTCAAAAAGTCAGCACAAGGTGTTCACATCTATCGGGCCTATGCGCATTTCTGATTTCTCTATTTCAAAAGACATTAATTTCACATCAGAAAATCCTGTAGGTCAAAGATGTTCAGCCCGATTTGTTGTCGGCGCTGTTGTCTTTCTCACTTTGTTAACTCGAGGTGATGCGAGGCAGCAGAGGACGGTATTATATCACGATCATGGTGACTCTCTTGATGAGACAGTCAGCTTATAACTTGAAATGTATTAACTTTATTGTATTTATTTTGTACTTCTGTGAGTCTGGTTTTGATTTGCTGGTAGACTGCATGTTTTACTGTTACATTTGTACAGTTCGGTCCTGTCCTGTCCCGAGTTTGAACGCCCTCGTCAGCTGGTCATTTCTGAACACCCTAAAACAGCCAAAAACCTGAGAGAGCTCCTTCCAGAATCTGCCACACAGTGAAGGTTCAGTGCTTGTTTTTGTAATTTTCTCTGTACAGCTGAATGATTTTCTTGCTGATTGTAAAAGCTGCCTTGTTCTTGGTCATTGAGTGAGGGGCGTTTGAATCCAGGTCTGTGTAAAAATGTACATATAGTGTATAAGCTTACGACTTTCTGTTTAAATTATGCATACTTGTTATATTTCCTAATTTAAGAGGACTATGACTATCCACTGGTGCAGAGCCTTTGAAGAAGATTAAAAGGACATTGTTTTGCACAATAGTTTTATAAATGTTATTTGATAAAAAAAAATCAATACAAATATGTTAATGCCTTGTGCTTCTATGATTAAATTGAATTAACTGCTGCAGAAAAACTTTGTTTTCTTTCACACTATAAAAATGTTATTTCCAGATGAAGGTCTTTTATAGGAGCTTCTTGTTAAAAAAAGTGCCCTCGCACCTTTTGTCATGGCACGTCACCACTGTGAGTGTGGACGAGCTGCCGATGGAAAGGCAACAGGATGGACAGGGTTTACTGCTAAGAAGGTTTGTTTTAGTGTGTTGGTGCTAAAACAACAATCACAGAATAATAATCAAACTGAAAATAAAAATATATACAAATATAGAAATAGAGATATGAGTACAAAGAAGTAGAAAGCTTTTTAGCAGCAGTACAACAACTGTGTCCGGGAACCTTTGATTTATTAAAAAAAGCATAAAACTACTGAACAAAATATGTACAAAATTGGCAATTTGTGAAGGATGTTTGGAGTGTGAGATTTGGCTTGGTGATGAAAGCATGAATTCTTTTCAGAGAGACTTTGGTTCATAAGTTTGGTTTCAACCTGCAGCCCTTTTCCCAGATTGTGGTTCCCTTCTCTCTCTCCAGTTTCCTGCTCCATACACTGTCCAATCCTAACTAAAATAAAAGCATAAAAAGGATTCAAGAAAGAGTGCAAACAGTATTAGTAAAAACAGTGCCATGTAACAATTTTGGAGTTTACTACCAAAATGCATCCAACTCATCCAGTTACCCATCTGCAGCACCAGCTGCAAAAGAGAAAGACAGTAACTTCCCCAAGTGCTGGACTGTACAAATGATGTCAGAGTTTTCTTTCAGTCCAGCAAAAGTAGTTACAGGTTCATAACGGCATAAATGCAGTTTTTCATTGGGTTATTTTTTTCTACAGTTTCATCCTGACCTCTGAATTGAACTTTTGGTAAACAGCCCATCATCAAACCTTTCCAGTAAAATGTGACACTGATTGTTTTGTTTTAATACCTTTGTGAAAGTTTAAAATTATTCTCTCTGTACACAACATGATCACTTATCATAGTTCTTCCTGACTGTTTGGAAGATAGTGTTTTGGCGTCATTTCTGCCTTCATTTTCCCTCCAGACAGTGCCGACAGTGCCTGTTTTAGAACTTTATTTCTGAGTACGTGAGAAAGTGAGTGTAATTTTAAAAATGAAAAGGCCACAAAAAAAAAAAAGCAAAGCATCAGAGTAACTCAAAAATGAGTCAAAACAAAGATAAAATGTATGAAGAATAGAGAAGCTTTTTCTAGTTTTTTATTTATTAATTTTTTTTTTTTGGATCTTTTTGCAACAACTGTAATTTTGATTCTTTTTTTTCTCCAAACTTGAACATATTTTAGAGGATTTATTAGTCAGCATGAAAAAATTGTGTCTTATATATCACTAACATGGTCAGATGAATCCCTCTGGAGGTTCAAATGTAATCCCTTAGAATTGCACAAAACGTACCAAAATCAGTCTTTCAAATCAGAATGGCGCGCTACCTGTTTGGATTTCGTTTTGAAGATTATAGATTAATTTGTAGGTCTTGGCATGATACCTACAATCACCAATGTGCATGCATGTAGGTTGAACCCATGCTGATGGCTGTATTTTGAATCTTCCCCGGAGCAATTTTGGAAAAACTTCTGCACAAGACCCTTAAAATTTTAAATTTTTGCCAGGCCTGATATAAGTGCCAAAGCTGGTGAGTTTGTGGCATTTTTATGCTGCCAAATGAGTGATTCACTTGGAATAAGAGGAAGGAGAAAGAAAGGAAAATTCCCTTGGCTCTAATAGGATCCTCACACCACAACTGGGCCCTAAGCAGAGACATCCCTTTACCTTTAGACAATGACATGAAAAGGAAAAAAAATGACTCCCTGTAGTTTTAGACAGAATTGCAATTCATAACTGTTGCTTATTTTGACCTTGTTTGTTATGCCTTGAAAAAAAAAACAGCCCTCGCAATTGTTGTTCCACATTTGAATGACTAAGATTTACAAATCAGCCGACAGATTGCTCATCTGTACAAGTAAGAAAAGCCTCCGCGTTTGCAGCCGCTCTTGTCTTCCCAGCTACAATTTGTCCTGATATTCCTGGCGATTTCTGTGTCGTCTTGTTGTTGTGGGGCGAGCTGGAGAGGTGCGAGCGGTGCCACTGCCTGCGAGGCGTCTGGCAGGTGGTGTGTGCTGCATGTAAACCACCAGATGTTTCTGAAACGAGCCACTGGAGGGGGAGGAGGAGGCAGGCGGGCTGCAACAGCAGGCAGAGTGGGCTGATTACCACGGGGGCTTGGATGCCATCAGGAGCCCTGGGCACAGACAGCAGATCTGGCACACACCTGGACTCCAAGACTGTCCCTTGGAAAAAATAAAGCAGATCCTATATACGCGCGCTGAGACGAGCTGACAGTGGTGCAGAATGCACAGACAGGTGCTATTCCCTCAAAGCAGGCTTTTGGATCTAACAATATTACTGGCAGGTGTTGATGCTATCAGAGTCGTCACAATTCCGGCACAGTGCCATGTAATGAGAAAGTTTTTTATGCTCTCTTTTTTGTGTAACAATGCCACACACATTCCCAAACATATGCACTTACATACATTCTTGTGCATTCACACCAGGACTATTACAGTATCACACTTTCACCTCATTACTATAGCAGCAAAACCAATCAGGAATCATCAGTCAAACTGTGAGCAGGCAGTAAAGGGTAGAACAACTTGTTGATTCACACTGTCAGACACAGTGAACTCGCTTTAATGCCATTCATTTCTAATGATGTTTACATTTTAACAGCCTCACAAAGAAACTACAGCAGTGACTCATGAAACAATTCTTTGTTGGTGCTTTTATTTGGGTAATTTTATTGTCCTGATTGTTTTTTTGTTTGTTTGTATTTTTCGATATACAGGTCTTTTATTTTGGGGAGAAGTGTGGCTTAACACAGCAAACATCTCTGTGGTGGCGTCTTGTGTAGCAGCCACTACTGCAGTGGTGATTCACAGACTCCTCCTGCCTGCAGACTGTGAAAGCAGAACGGATTAAAGATGTTAGAAAACTGCTGATGAAGGTGTTATCATCACAGCATTATTAATAGCTGTCATAAATGACACTGGATACAACAATAGCATGATTACATTTGAAGAAACAGAGGAAATAATTGACCACATCTGCCACATATTTGTGTAGAGGTGCTTTGCAGTGTAATATTATTTTACTGCGACAGAAACCTTTATCAACTACTAGTTCTGAAAACAATCACAGACTAGTTACATGTGAAAGTAAGTTTGTTAAGTAAAATGGAGATTTACATCAGAGTAGATAAAAATCTAATATTTAACCTGCTTTATCCAGCTTACTCCTCCTGCTTCCTCTCTGCAACCCTCCTCCACCCCAGCTCCTCTTTTTATGCTGTGTTTGATTTAACCAGTATCCTCTGTAGTCTTCCAGATGCCTGTGATGTCCTTTATCCCAGGGGTCTTACCGGCTGCTCTCCCTGCCTTGGCTTTTCAAGTACACATTCGAAAGGAGGGGAGCTGTGCTCTCCCTGCTTCAGGCTTTAGCATCCCGTCAATGTTCATGGATGGGAGAGGGTTAGCTCTACCCACAAGGTCTCTGCTGGTGCTCTCCCTGCCTTGGCTTTTCATGTACCTACGTCATACACAGGGGAGCTGCAGGCTTGGCGTTCCACAAAAGCATGTAAAAAGGTAAGCAGCTCTCAAGACAGATCCATACAGCCAAATTTGATAACTATGTGGAAGAAATGGATTCTTTTGAAAGTGGCCCCGAATAAAATGTTTATTTTTCAAAACAATGTTTAAGTTTTTTTCACAAAGTTTGATCATTGTTAGTACTGACATGTTACGACAGCTCTAATTGGCACATTTACTGCTCAGTTTTTCTCCACCTGTCCACCTGTGTCTGATTGAGGATGCCTGTGGACACCATGTCCTTTCGGTTTGATGTTCCCAGGCTCTGCTTGTCATGACTGACTGACTGAGTGACTCGGGGCTGGGGGGGGAAGTTATCTGGTTACCATGGTGACGGCCATTTGCCCAGCCTCTAACCCCACTCGCTCACTCACTCAGCAGAGGACAGCTCGAGTGCAGCACACCCATTTACTCTCTTAAATCTCATCATCTCGCTTCAGTTCCTCCCACCCGGGAACAGATTAATTAACACACACACACTGTGTCCTGACCCCGTCTTCTCACACAAACTCATTACCGCCTCAGACTCGCTCCCGGCCCTCCGACGTTTAGGATACATTGGTCTAACGTTGTGGGAGAACCCGGTGATGACTCACATCTGACAAGCAGAATAAAGCCTTTAACAAAGGATGATAATTGAAAGATGGGATTCAGACCGGTAGCCATTGATAATGCAAATGAAAAAGGCCGAGTCGCCTTATTGAATATCTGGTGAGTTTTCAGAGCTCGCAGATGTGAAATCATCTCTCGGACGTGATCTTTTCTCTCTCTCTCTTTTTGAGGACTGTAAGTGTTGATGAATGCTTTCTGCTTAGTGATGGACTCGGGGTGAGGATGGTTGGGGGCGTTAATGAGATAGTTGACACTTTGGGGGTTAATGAGGGGCTGGAGGGAGAGGGCTAAATGATTGGACTTCTGCTTGGATGAGCTTTATAGTGGCTGCTGGAGGAGAGCAATGAAGGAGCTGTGGATCTGCTGTAGCCAATTATTTAGCATGAAAGACACAAAACTCCTCTGGATGGTATTTTTCTGCGATAATAAAGGGGAGATTAGATGCTTTATCCATTGTTCTTTTGTCTCGGTTATCCTTGAGGGCTGGGTAGTTATAGACGCCGATGCGCCTCGATGCTCCTAAAACAAAGTCAGCAGCGAAGGGGGAAGAAAGGAGGCGGACAGGACAGGGATAGGAGAGGAGGAGAATGAGTCCCCCCCACTCCTCCACTCCACAGATCTCCCATCAGCTCTTGTCATCCCTCTAATGAATATCAGTTAAATTGCTCTGTGGATCTGAGGAGTTTGGATGTCAATGTGATTTGTGTGAGTGTGGCGGATGGAGGGGCCCAGACTAATGAAAGGCGAGCCCGGCCTGACAGAGTGATGAGCATCAAACCCATCAGACCAATCACACGAGAGAGGCTGACAGCACCGACAGTCAGACAGCTGAGGAGGAGAGGCTATGTATTTAGGAAACAAAATGGCTGCCAAAACAGAGGTGGATGTCTTTAGAGCTGGTTGATATAGATCCGTCCTGTCTTTGTGCGCTTGTGCAGTTGTACAGCTGAGGCACGCAACCCCGGGATGATCTGCAGATGAATAAATTTCACCAAGATTTACAGCAGACGGCTCTTGTGCGTGGTGTTAATCAGAGAGGGTCTTAAAATCAACAGGTTAAAATCGGTTTAACATAAATCTGATGTTCCTCTTCGGGCTTGACATCATCATTTGATAAACAACCGTGTCGTTAGCATCAAACGCTCTCCGTCTCCCTGAAGCCTCGCATGCCAAGGAGAGAGAGACGATGTTCATTCACACAAATTTGACGTAATATCTTCTGACATCAGCCGGGGAGTCATGGGTAGAGTTAAGTTAGCTTCACCTTTGACCTCTCACCCCTGTCGCTCATGTGTGGGAGGAGTCACACACGTCTATGAACATCAGTTTGAAGGTCGCTGGCCTGTTTCTGTCTCTGCAAAGAGGAAATACCCTTCTTAATTTCTGCAGGACTACAGCAAGACCTACTATGCTGATGAGTCTTTCCAAAACAAAGGCCAGAAAAATCCAGAACGTTTCATGAAAAATATAAAAGTCAGGTTGTTACATGATGACAAAGCTGTGCGGAAAAGAAACCTCCCGAAATGTGACTAACTTTCTACCAGTGGAAAAGCAGCCAAAATGAAGTGTTTTGATATCAGATCGTCACTTTACTATTTTCAGGGCCATAAAATATCATCATGACAATATTATTGTTGATATTTCTTAGAAATCTTGAAAGTAAAAGAACACAACCGTGCAATACTGAGGAAAGACAAAACAAGGGTGGAGCAAACCTAACACAATAAACTTACAGCCAGACCCATTTTTAATGACGTTCAGATTTATGATTTATCCACATCAGTTTCCCTGAGACTGAAACTTCTTTAGAGGAGATATTACCTCATAAAAAGAGTGATTGTCAGACTTTTATTTTGATATTTTTTCTGCCTTGCATTTTGGTTGCTTATTTCCTGCATCATTGAATTAGGCTTTTATTTTGAAGTTGATCTTATGTGACATTATTGAATGAACAGTGTCTAATCATCTTATCTCGGAGGGACGCTAATGCTAGCTTACTGACAGCTCCTACTTCTTCTTCATCTCTGCTGTTTTGTGAATTGTGTCAACCAGCACAAAGGACCAAAACAGCTCATGGTATTACCAAATGTTTATTGCAGGATATGAATATTTTATTCCTTTAAAAAGACAGTCAACATCAATACCGGTCTGTTGTGTCAACCTTCACTGATAAAGTGGGAAAAAACAGCATACTACTAATACTTTGTAAGTAATTGGGTCATAGTAGGGAGCAGTAATGGATCTTTGCATTGACTGCAACTCCTAAAAATGCCAAGACAAAGAAGCAGCAGCAGCTGTTAGCTGGGCATAGCATTCCTCAATCACTTTTAAAACTGACTTATATGACATTTATTGCAAAAAACCTAGAAACACCGTACATATCTTTGGGATGAGCTAATGCAATTAACATTTACATTTTCTAACCTCTTTTCAGCAGTTTTTGTTAAATTCTGCCAAAAAAAGTCTTCCAGAAGTAGCATATGTGTTATTTCAAAATAAAAGCAGGTATAAACGGTACAGGAAATAAAGCAATCATGTAAAATATCAAAATGAGAGCAACATAAACCATTGCTCTATGAGTAAATATGCTCAGTAGGTTTATCTGTTGTGGGGCAGGTGATGCAGATAAAAAAATGGACGATAATGTGTAAGTTGTTGGTAAAGGCTATGAAAAATTCAGATATGTTACAGCAGTGTGTAAAGTAATCATAGCTTGCATTTCAAGTGTAATTTATGTGTTTTTCCATGACTATAAAGCTGTGTAAAAAGTAACACCCCGTGGCTATATCTAATATCAGTATAAAAACAGCAGAAATTAGGTGTTTCAGGTAGAGGTTGAACAGAGGATTCGCATGGACACTAGGATGAAATAAATAAGAAGGTTTTGGAGCCAATAATCATGCAATACTGCTCTACAGGAGCCCCGGTTGACAGAATAAAAGGTAAACATTAATATAATAGGCCTTCTTCAAAGAAGTTGACTGTAGTTTGATTCCTGTAGAGTGCACATATAAGTAGGCCAAGATGAACGTGCAAATATTTACAAGAGAGAAGAGGAAAATAGATGGATAGAGGAAGAGACAGATAGTTTAAGATGGTCTGATTTTTAAATTTGCTTCACTCATGGATGCAGGTTTTCATGCCGCTGTGTTGCAGAGCGCTGCGGCTGCCTGAGATAGCTGTCAGAGGTATTTTGGTGTGATATCTGACAGATTTGCTAAAGACACTCGTCTCAGGGCTGTACTCTATATATCGTTAGTTTAATACACAATGACATGACCAATTATAGCGAGCTACATGCTCAAATAGCATGTCAAAACCTGTGTATCAATCCATTAGATCCTGTCTCCCATCACATTAAGTGGTACCTTTAGCGATCTGTTCGACATGTAAAGGAAAATGCTGACAGAATGGAAAATGTTCCCGAGCTGCTCACAGTGACGATGTCTTTTTTGGAGAGGGAGGATGTCACCCTCTTTCTCTCTCTCTCTCTCTTTGCTTCTTTGTCTCTTTCCCTCGCTCCCTCACTCATCCTGGCCACGGGGAAAAAAATGCATAAACAATACATCTGGATAATGGGCTGCATTGTTTACTTGGCTCTGAAATGTATTTGTGCACAACTCCAAAATGCATTTAGTAAGAATCACTCAGTGGGTGTAAAGCCTTGTTGACATTGGGGCGCTCTGGAAAGCGGGGAAAGTGTCATAACAGCGTCATATATCAGAGCATGAACTGGGAGAAGAGGATGTGATGACTCTTACATGGAGTAGGCTAAACCAGTATAATCGACCAGTAGCCGGGGCGCCTCTCCCAGTGTTTCTGCACCGACCTGCTCTGTCGGCCATGACAGTGGGTGGGAGGAGGTGTGTGATTTAGTGCGGTTGGTCCTAACGACCGCTCTGTCCTTGTGACGAGGACACACAGCCTCAGGGCGCTGGCATGGAGGATGTGCGTTGGACCGCCTGGCACCTCGCCTGGCACCACGCGTGGCGACACGTCCGCACTCTGCAGCCGCTCTGATGGATTGGCCTGTCTCTGGTGCCACCTTCATGAAATCACTTTTTGATTTGTTGTCATGTTTTTCTCCTTTTTTTCCTGCCGCTTGGGTTTTTCTCGGGTAAGAACACCCTCTGGTCAGGTATTACAAGAGTGATTAAATTAACCTTCAATAAATCAGCATAATAGAGCATTACCTGAGAGTGTGTGTGCGTGCCCGGCAGTACGAAGGTGTGCGATCAGGAGGTCAGCATCAAACGTCCACCCATGACGACTGCGGGAAACACAGATGCCCCGTGGCTGAAGCTGCTCTTTCCAACGTGCCATTTCACAGGAAACACATCAATAAGGCGCGATTACAAGGCTGACAAAATTAATCTGAGCTGTCGTTTCATAGAGCCGGGTTTGAGAGTGCTCTGATCAAGTTACATTACAGAGAAGCTTCTGAGTGATTTGGAGAGAAAGCAAAATCCATTTGACTTCCTTTCTGTTTGGCGAGGGCTTATTATCGCTAAGAACCATTCCTTATCAGAAACAAATGACATTTATGAGAGCGTTTAGGCGGCTTCCTGCAGTTAATACATATAATGCTCTGTCTGCAGGGTTCTGTTTTATCAGCAGATATTATATGAAGTGACATTTGAAGCAGAGAGCAAGTAGTTTGACTTTTCTGAAGGTGTTGAGGCCTGCAGCAGGAAATGTTAACTGTCCCGTAGGCAGTCGGAGGAAAAATTTCTCATCAGGACTTAAACGATACAGATAAGCGTAAATACATATATTAAATCCACTTAAACATATTCATGATCAGATCTATTATTCACAGCTTGTTCCCCTCAAATAACCTCTGCAAACTAAGCTTAAAGTAGTCTTTGCATGACTTATTGGCAGTCATACACCGTATTTGAATTTCCTTTTCTTAGAGAAAAAGAGCAAATATATTCAAGAGTTTTAGTCATCTACTTCTGATTTAAGAGCTGCTAAAACTGACTCCTCAAGCTCTATTAATTGAAGTTAACACACGTAATAAATCACTCACAAAGCTTCTTTGTCTGAAGAGCTGCTACCACTGACAAAGTAATAAGAAAATCCCTAAAATCTGGACATTTCTGAGAATTTACCCTTATTGTTCGGACTCAATCTTTGGACAGATAAAATGTATTCACTCAGTATTTCAGCCCTGAAGGTGAAAAACTGTTCAGAGGACTTAAGAGGAATTAGCAGAGGGATGGTGTAACAGGATAACTACACTCACATCTACAAACCAGCGCAACACTAAGCAGGAGAGTGATCTCCAGGTATTTAGCTTCTAGAAAATTCAATAGTTTCTCTCACGATTTTGTCCTTATTTCAGGTGAGCAGTGTGTGAAGGAGGGTTGTTATTGCAGACCTAATGAAAGTGAGATGGTGCAGAATAAAAGACAGTAACAAGCTGCATAAATGATAACAGCAGGGTGGTCCACGCCTCCTCTCTGAGGTAAAAGTTGGCGTTTCTTCCTCACTCGAGTTGCTCTGGGGTCACCTCTAGGTCACTAAGACCCAGCCCAGAACCAAGTTACTTTAAGTAAGGCTAGCAGCTCTCTGAATGTTTGTGATAAGTCCTGGTCCTAACTCAGGAGTAACTTCAGAATGATCTCAGAGTGACTCTAAGAGAGAAAGAGACAGAAATTTCATCTCAGAGAGGAGGCGGATCATCCCTTTAAAAAGCTGTTATTCCCACACATAAACTATACCTGTGCACACAACTGTATAAAATCATCATCTCTGATCTATAAACTAATATGCGGTTTCCCTCTGCACATGATGACTGACTGAGATGTCACTTTCTCTGAAGTGCATTGACCGTAGTGTGACACCTCATGGTCATTATAAACCTTTAATGTCATTGTTTTAGTCGTCTCGTGCAGCTTGTTGCTGTTGATGTTATTCTTCTTTGATGAGCAGCCGTCTGGTGAAACTTTTGTCGAAGTTTTCCAGTTGCCAAATATCTTTGTGATCACTCTACTGTCTTGTTGGCTTATAGATGGTAGTGTAATCATGATATCTGTCAGCATTATCATTAGATTAACTCACTGCCATTGACTGTATGGAGTGAATTTCTCCCATTTTACCATCTTTCTTTTATTTACTCCTCTACAGACCTCCTCAAGTCCTCCTCATCCCTCCATAGTCTTACACTTTAGGAGCTCTCTAAAAGAGCTTCCTGATTAATTCATACAAAAATCTAGAATCAATTTTTAGGAAAATTATTTTTTTTAAAACATAATGATTTCAAGAGGTTATATATTTTTTTCCTTTTTATTGATAGGACAGGTTGGAAGTAAGGGGAAATAGAGAGAGAGAGGGGGGAAGACATGCAGCACATGGTCAGGGCCAGACTAGAGCCTGCGACCGCTGCGAGGACCGTGGTCCCCGAGGTGGGGCGCGCTAACCCGCTTGACCATCTGCGCACCTCCACAAATCTAAATGACTTGAAGAGTTATTTCTCATAATTTTTGCTACCAAGACTGGCACTTAAGATTAGAAATCTTTGTGAATATGGCCTCTTTACTACTACTTAAAATGTTTGAGAATCATCCCCAAAAATTGGATTTCATCTCAGTGACTGAACCAGCCCAAAAATAAAACAGATTTTTCCTTGAAAAATATCTAAAAAGAAGCAATGATCGGTGTTTATTTCCTTACCAAAATTCATGATGATAAAGACTTTTCTATTTTAGGAGTAAATCATAATGAGTTAAAATACAAAACAGTTGATAAAAACTCTGATAAGAGTTTGTTATGTTCTTCCGATTCTTATGATAGAATTAAAATGTAATTGTTGGACCACAAAGTATTTAAAATCCATGATATTTCCACCCAATGAGGGTCTGATCTTTTAAAAAATAAAAACTGTAATACTGTAACAGCTTGAGGTAAATGATGAGCAAAGTGCATTTTATCACTGAGCTGTAACAAGTGTGCTGCAGGTACGAATCCTCTCCACCTCCGTGCTTCTTTAAATCACTGTTGTCAATCAATATCTCTATTATCTCTTTGCATTTATTGAGATTTCTTTTCAATAGATGTTTTTTGGAGTCTTTATCCTTGGAGAGAGAAAATAGTTTAGACTTTCCTTCAGGACCAAAAGAAGACTGAAAGACTTGAGAGACAGACTGAACCAACACAGAGCAGAGAGGAGGAAGAAGAGGATCAGGGGAAAAGATTTTCTAGGTGAGTGATGATTTGACAGCTTCCAGGTGGGCGTGTCTTTAAAGATTGTCCTGATAGGACACTGAACATTACACCAACATGACTTTACAGAGGTCCTGTATGGACATCCAACACTGTAACTTTACATTTAAATATAGAGGAGCAGCATAGCTCTCCATAAGGGTTAAATATATACAATCCTAACCCTTCTGTCGTTTAATGTGCTGTATTTTTTAGGGTCTCTGAATGTTTTAAAATCATAAACGTCCTCTCTAAACCAGCTGACTGCCGACAAACCAAATGAGAGAGAGGGTTTTTCTAAGACTGAGCTCTAAGCTGAGGGATTTGTTGGAATGGATAAATCCTGTAACAGAAAACTCAACAGCATTTTCACCGCAGAGCTGACTGTTTCTCACCACAAACCTCGTCTCTGACAGAGGAACAAGCTGAAGCTCGGACAACTCATTCTTTCCGTCTTCGGTGTCCTTCACGAGTGAATCTTGACAGCTCTGTCCAGAGGAGGAAGGCGAACTCAGGACATCTGCTTCTCTGCTTCACACAGACATGGCAGTGATTTTGACACAGGGTGTCAGGGTAATCTGACAAGACAAGCCTCATGTTTTATCGGAGCGTTCAAAAAATGTGCCGCCGTCGCTCTGGCTTGTGTCTTCCGTACATCATTCTGTCTTCTTCTTGACTGTTGTGCATTGCGTAGGTGGCATTGAAATGAAATGTCCTGTAAAACAGACCAAAGAGGGGTGAAGAGGAGAGAGAAAGAGAGAGAGAGAAAAGAGGAGTCAGACCCGTGACCTCTTCGGCCGTGCGATGTGTCTGAAGCTGGCAGGGGACGCAATTGAGAGTGACACTCCTGGTTGGAGCTGCCAAACTGCCACTTCCTGTCCTCTTTATTCACACATAGCAGGAGTTTAAGCTGGACATTTGAAGAGCAGAGAACAGACATGTGTCTCCTTGTACGGCCATCGCTTCTGACTGTCATTACGGAGGTTCACAACCACTCCATCAACGTCCAAGCTCAACACTCATCTGCCAGATGAGTTCAGGACAACAAGGAAAATGGAAGAAGAGCTACATTACAGGTCAAGGTGTGTTTCTTTTCTAAAACCTCAATATCATAAAAGTTCGGAGGCTGTTTGAGATGAGTTTCATGGTTTTCAAATCATTTAGAGCTCATATTTCATTTCAAATAGTGCAAAGATGACATATCTAATGTTGAAAAGTCATCAGCTTTTCTTTCACCAACTCTCTGTAAACCTTAAAGAAACCAGTAGACCAGTTTCTGGAGTCTGAAAGTCAATGTGGATCTAGTCCTGCCTGATAGAGGATTTCAGCTGCTCAACTCTTCAGGGTCTCCTTTGTCCCATTTCAACGGGGGACAAGTCAGGATTGCAGTCAGACCAGTTTCTCAGCAGGACTCTTCTACTACAGAGCCATGCTGTTGTAATCCCTGTTGTCAGAATGTGGTTTGTCATTGTCTTGCTGAAATATGAAGGTCTTCCCTGAAAAAGTCTTTGTCTGGATGTCAGCAGATGTTGCTCCTAAACCTGTAGATATTGTTCAGCATTAAAGGAGTCTTCACAGATGTGGAAGATACCCATGACATGGACTCTGATGATCCCCATACCATCAGGGGTGCTGGCTGATGGGACAGGTGGACCCTTTATTATTAAGAGAGGATGATGCAGAGTCCACAGTTTTCAAAAAACAATGTCAAACCTTCTGGCATATTTGGCATTTCCTGTTTCTATCTGGTTTCCTGTTTGCATGGTTCAGTTTGAACCTCATTTGTAGATGCAGTGATGGACTGTCTGTTTTTAACGCAGTGCTGCCTTAGGGCCTGAAGATCAGGACCATCCAGTCTTGGTCTTGGTCCTTGTCCCTTTAGTGCAGAGATTTCTCCAGATCCTCTGAATCTTTTAATGATATTATGAACTGGAGATGATGAAATCCACTCATTCCTTCCCATTTGACACTCAGGAACATTTTTCTGAAACTGTTGAACTATTAGCTCACACAGTCTCTCACAGAGTGGTGAACCTCTTCTCATCTTTCCCTCATTAGCTGTTCAATGCAGTTTTGATCGATGTGAATTGAAATTAAAAACAGACTTTGAATGATTTGCAAACCACCGAATTCTGTTAAGATCAATATTTTACACAATATTTAAGTGTTTTTAAGATTTATGGTCGTAATGATTGACTGAATTATAAAAGTTTCTTCATCATTATTGCTCCCTTTGTTCAACTCTTTTTGCCTCCTCTGGTGTGTCATTAGATTTGGACGTCCTCAGGGGGCTCAGCACCATCAAATTGCTGTAAAATTGGAGAAATTGGACTCATAATTTTGATGTTTTGTGTTGAATAACCCTTTAACTTTGTTAGGATCAAGTTTGTCACTCTTCTTCCTCTGCTTTCTCCTTTAATGGCTTTGTTTTTCTCTTTCCCGGCATCACTAATAACGCTTGCGCCAGAGATGGGTCACTTTCACCAATACAAATAAGATTCAAAGTCATGTGTCCAGCGCCAGGTTTTTATCGAATCCTGTCCCCGCAGGTCAAGTTTGTTTTATTTCCCTGATATTCTTGTCTTTCCTGCCTCTGTCTCTCTACTATATCCATCTCTGTTTCTGCTCTTTCCTTTTTTTTTCTGTCTCTCTGCACACACACACATACACACACACATACACTCACACTCACTTGCACAGACGCACACATTATCCTTGGGCTATTACCAGGATAAGTCAATTTGATCCATCCAAGGCAGTGGATGTCATTTTATTCATATATTTTCAGGCCTGGTGACTTTATTAAAGGCTACTGCTTCAATCTATCCTGAATGGATGAATGCACCCACTGATGAAACACAGGAAAAAATGAGGCCCACACAGCCTGAAATGACCACAGCCAATCAGCCTGTCATTCTCAAACATGTTCTCAAATTCTCTGTTTTATATGCAATCGAAAACAGCTTGGCGATTCGGAGGCTTTTGGCACAATGTTTTCTATTCATCTGTGAGTGAAGAGACAGAGAGCTGCCCGCCCGCCTTCCAATGACAAGAGAGAGGCTGTTGAGACTTCCAGCTTTGGGGGAAAAAATGAGATGTAACAGTCAGTGGAGGCACGGAGCGGAGAAAGTTGGAGACGAGACAAAAATGTGTCCATTCATGCCAACTGGTGTCCTGACCCTCCTCCAGGCTGCCATTGCCTTCTGTCAGGAGAGGGAATTAAAGGGCCATTCACCACATACCAACACTTTCACTTCTCTTCAGGCCAGGCCTCGTTCAGCCTCTCTCAGCCTCCTGACTCCTCTCAGGTCAGATCTGATACCAAACAGGTGCTAAAGTAAGAGCTCTCCAGCTGAGGTTCATTCACAGAAAAAGCAGCACTGTCCCTTTAAGTTGAACGTGGCGATGCCAGAGTGCACACGGCCGGCTCCTCTTCCAGAGCCGAGGGGAAGGTCATGCAGAGTTCAGAGGGAGAGTGATGACTGATGGAGGGACTCTGGTGTCTGCCGCTGCACCTCCAAGCTGAGCCTTCTGAGACCAGACCAGGCCCAGCTGGGACAGAACCAAGGACAGACCCAGGGCTTAAACGTAGAGTTCAGACTGACGTACACCGGATCAACCACTCCTGGGTAGCCAGTTTATTTCTCTGCTTAGAGATCAACAATGTAAGAAAGTTTGAGCCTATTTTCCTCTTGTTTGCTTTGACAGACCAAAGGCCTGTTTGAAGCATGTTTGAAAGTTAAGCAGTCCAAAACCTGGGCACAGAGTGGTTGCATTAAGTTCCTCAGTTATTCATACATAAGTGTGTTTTAGGTAGTTAAGGTGCACTTATGAGCAGGGGTGTTACTATTTACACAGCAGATTTCATCAAGCACTTAACTCCCTTCTTACTACAGTAGACGGAAATGTGGACATCATTTTTAGCTTAACGGGTGAGATTGCCAAGTCCCAACCATGAAGAGGTTGACTCAAATTATAATTATTGTGTATGTTTGTCAGTTTAGATTTTGCATAAGTACCTCAGAAATAAACAGAAGGAAGCAGAACCAAGGACAATCAAGGCTAAAAGGTATTTCAAGAGTATTCAGACTGACATTAACTGAGTCAAACACTTTCATTTCATTTCTCTGCTGAGACATCACCAATGGAAGAAAGTTCTAGTTAGCTTAAACACTAAAGGCCCTAATTAGATGATGTGAAGCATTTTAGATAAGTAGTAGAAACTCTGGGTGGTGAGAGAGAAGCAGGTTATAGAGATGTTAGATTTAGTCCATCAACTATTTGATGGTGTGTTTTAGGTGTAACATGACTCAAACCAATCAGGGCATCTGCTGTCATTCCTAGGTGCATGCATACTTTCTACACAGAGAATTTCAGCCTTCTACTTAAATAGACCATTGTGCAAGGATCCAGACAAATTTGAGAAAAAGCTGTCCACTCAGTTAAGTTTTAGAGATACTGTAATGCATATTTTTCTGAGATTTTTCAAGTTTTTATTGTCTGTGACTAAAATCCATCCATCCACTTCTTTGGACGTCACGCACTTAAGGGCACATTTTGCCACCGGACCTAATATAAGATTCCGCTTCAGTCTCTATTTTAAAATTTTATTGTATACAAGTAAGTAGTTCTATTGAACAGCAGTATTTATGCTGCGCTCCAGTTACCTCGGAAGTTGGATGTAGGAGCTCAAAATGAAGTTACACCCGAGTTGATGGTATTCCAGTTAACAAGTCTTAAAACCAAGATGGACGCCTACAAGAGCTTTCACTGTTACTCTTTACTGTTAAAGCACTGCGCTGCTATTTTGGAATATGATGTTGTTGTCAAGTTGGGGTTGGCGAGGATTGTCTGACTTTCCAAGTTGGAAATCCGACTTCAGGGGGGCGTTCCAGATGAATTTCTGACTTCCGAGTCAACTAGGATGCAGCATCAATAGTCTAGGCATGCTGGCTTTTAAACAGTGCTGATAAAGAGCTGGATGGATCCTCTTTTTATAGCTAAGGAGGTGGCGTCTGTGATTCCCAAAAAGAATTCTGGATCCTGTTTCTGTCTGGTTTCTTGTTTGCACGGTTCAGTTTCAACCTCATTTGTCGATGCATTGATGAACTGTGGAGGTGATTTGGAGTCTAGTGATTTCCACGGCAGAGTCCTGTCTGTTTCAACAGATTTCTCCAGATTCTCTACATTTTTTAATAATATTATGTACCATAGATGATAGAATCCACAAATCCCTTGTAATTTTAAGCTGACGAACATTATTCTGAGATTGTTGAACTATTGACTTACACGGTCTCTAACAGAGTGGTTAAACCTCACCACTTGGAATCATAAAAAGGAAGTATTAGGGGAATTTTCTTGATGTTTAGACACCAGATAGCTGTTTCTTTATTTTCTGTTGGGCCCTGTCCCTGTATCTTGTGTTACTCTTGTTGCTAAAGGAAGAAGATGTTGGATGATGGAGTTGAACATTTGCCGCAAAACGCTCTGCCAGTGAGACGAGCAGTGGAAGTGGAAGGACATCTCTGAGCTCTCACATCCGCAGGGTGACACAGATCACATCAAGCTTTGACGACGTCCCGCGGTCTCGTCAATGCTTTCTATTTGACTCCAACACATTGAGCGCTACACCAGAGGCTCCCACGACTGTAGGGAGGCGAGATATGTACGAGTGCATGTGTGTGACAGTTACAGAATCTAAATTCATCCCCTCCTGCCTCCCAAAGCCTCCCGCAGCCCTCCTCCACCTCTCCACCCTCCTCGACTATCAGAGCTGTATCGTTTTGCAAACCTCTGCGGTGATGTTGTCAGGCTGCTTTCTGTGAAGTGGCCCCAGCTATAAAACAACAGTGACGTGAGTGATTGATCCAGCAATGAAGATGGCAATACTCCTCTGCATCAATATGAAGGCAGCCTGCGGGACTGGAGCCCTTTCAGACAGCTCTCTGTTTCTCCTCAGAGGAAAAATCCATACACAATTGATGGCAGTTCAAAGAGAGGCTTTATTGTGGGATATCAAATAAAACATCAGAGAACACAGAGAGCCGGAGAGAGAGACAGAATGAAAGAGTGCATGTGAGTGAGTGAGAGAGTCCGGGTGTGAAAGAGGGGGAGACAGAAAGAGCGATCTGCATTTTGCTTTATCTCCTTTTTGCACCTGAATGGTAATGAACCGGCTTAGATGAAACGCAGAGACTTCATCGTTTCAGGACGACTCCCAAACAGCATGTGGATGTCAGCAGTATCTATGGCACAATTACACTATATGATCCTACACAGGGCTGTATGCAGATACCCAGACCAGGTGATTTTGTGCGAATGAAGACAGGGCAGATAGGCCGGTGGAGGTGTAAAGTATTTATGGGGTTATTTCAGGGTAGAACAGACAAGTGTAAGGAGGAGAGAGAGATATCAGTCGTTTCCTGTCTGTTCTCTGCAGCCTGGCCTCCGGCAAACCCCGTTATGATTTCATCAGCACTGCTTCTAATCCACTTACTTAATGAAATACATAATTAACACAGCTTAATTGTGGTAGGGACAGTTTGGACTGAAATCATTTCCTGTTGCTCTAATTGAATGTGTTCTTCACACCCTATCAGGACCTCGGGATTAAAACATTTTTTCCTTAATTTGTTTTCGTATTTGGGAAAAACTAGGACTCGTGGTTTTATCGATCTGTTTTAGTGCCACATTGTTCACAGATTTCTTGCTGGAGCACCGCGGCCGTCAAGAAGTTGCGTTTAAGCCTCACAGTTATCGTAGTCAAAAGCATTCTCGATGACAATATAATATTTGTGGAAAACAGTCAGTCAAATCAAAGACAGACCAGACAAGCACTGTCACGTGACTATTACACCCAGCTGACAAACCTACACTTCATCCTCTATTTCTAAGGATTTTCAAAGTTTCGTTTTATCGGTGTCTCTGGTCGTGAGACAGAAACTCTCTAGTACAGAGATTGCCAAATAATAATAATGTTTGTGATTTTTCTTTTTTACTGTCTTGTGTCTAGGATGCTTATTGTCCGGTATTGTGAACACATGCTTTTATTTTGAAATGAAGTAAATGCTACTTTTGGTGAATTGTAAGTTGTGGAACTGCATAAACAGAGTTACAAGGATGGTCAGAAAGTATAAGTGTTTTTTTTTTTTTTCATTGACTCACCCCAAAAGAGGCACAAGCTCTTAAGAAGTCATTGGACTATAGATTATCAAATAAAGGCCAATGTTCAATCTGTGGCTGGACCCCTCATAGTGACCGGGATCATGAGCTTTGCCAGTAAATGAAGGCTTTTCAATTATTGACCAGGACAGTTTTATTTTTCTAATAAGTAATACAGAAAACAAATTACCAGCAGGGTCACAACTATCACTAACCAGCCACACTGTAAAATTCCAACACCATCGGTTTTGGAGTGAACTACATCACAGGCCATATCTGTGCAGTTTGCTCCAGTTTTATATGTCATGGTGGCTGAGATTACCACGAGCTGTTCACATCTCTACTCTCTGCTGCTCAGAGCTGCTCCATGCACTCTCATCCTGACAGCACTAAATTCAGTCCACATGTGATGAGCTGGATGAAGAAGGAAAGTTTTACCATTTTACATTACATGACAGATGTCACAAATTTCAGTTCATAACCAGTTCTCATCCTGGAGCTGGCCAAATAAAAAACTTTTTTTTTTTTTGTATCTTAGACCAATGTAAAACTCTAACTATGGCTTGAACTATATAAGGGGAGCTCACATGTGCAACGTCAGCCAGATCACAGTAACAGTAATCACTTAATAGGAGCCTACAGTACCCCTGTGTGGACACCAAACACAGGAAAGTTCAGCACAGTCTGAATGTAGAGGGAATATGAAGAACAAATACAGCAGTAACAGCTTCATATTTAAAGTTTCATGTATGGATTTATTATTCAGGGTCATCCAGATGAAATACTCTTGTCTTATTTACCAAGAGTTTAGTGTGACGATGCTTATTAAAACTCAATCACAGTTTGTAGAAATGTCACTCTAACGTTGTCTGGCTTTGTTTTCTGCAATAAGATGAAATTACACAAAATATTAGAGCTAAAATTTGCCTCAAATAAAATAAAAAATTATGGACAATTGCAATCTATCTGAACATCACAGAGATGCAAATACAAGCCTGCTTCATATAAAGACCTGGTACCTGAAAACAAATGGAAGACCCAGCCTATACAAAAAGATTTTAAAATATTCATTTTCAAAGACAATGTATTTCAAGGGCTTCTCCTACTACTACTAGCTAGCTGCTAGTGTCATTTTACAGCAGGTGAAACTACTTCCCCCCACCATGACAGCATATTATCATACACTTTTTATTTGGAAAATATTATCAAAATATTCATTATTTTAGGAGGATACATACCATTATTGGTTTAAAAAGACAATATAAAGTCTGATATGGGCATTAGCCCCCCCACCCCCACCCCCCAAGCCTGGAGGCTGCAATGACTCTCAGTGTTAAGTCGAGACTATCGCCTTTTTAAGCACTTTCAGATAACTTTTGAAATGAATTGATTCTGTTTAAATAAAGCTTGTTTTTCTGCTGTGAAGTTGCACATTTTGACATTGAATTTGTGGGGACTATCTCACTTTTCGAGCCAGCCTCTAGTGGACAGTCAAAGAACTGCAGTTTAGACTGGGTTTGCCTCTTTTTTTCTCTGAAAAAAAATCCTGGGACAGCTGATCAGATGTTAAACTAACTGGTATGTGACTTCATCTGTTCAAGGTAAATACTGCTGATTAAATTCAAAAAGTACAAGAAGTACAAGGTGATTTATGGAGTCGTAATTGGCTGAGTTCTGTTCACATTCATCGTTTAAAGTCGCTTCAGTTCCTCCTCGTTCTCTGTCCCTCTCTCTCGCTCTTTTTGTCGTGATTGATCGATGTGTCAGGTGTGATGGGGCATCATGGCGTTTGAGCGGGTTTGCAGCTCAGTCATGTGACTGCAGCAGATGGCACAGCTGAGTATTAGAGTGGGTTCACCTGCTGTTTGCTCTCCTGCTTCCTGCTTTACTGCTATCAAATACCACCAAGGGAGCGCCAAGGAGGGAGGAAGGGAGGGAGGGAGAGGAGGAGAGGGAGGAAAAGTTCCAAAGCAGGAGGGCATGGGAGGGAAAGTGGACAATTTAGAGCCAAAAAGAGAGGAAGGTGTGTGATCCTGCTTTGGTGCGAAAGAAGGGAAACAAATGTACTCTGTGTTTTCAGAAAACTCTTCCTCTTAATTACACTCCATGCTTCTTCTCTCTCCATCATGAGACTCAAATCATGAGCTCATAATGACAGGATGTGGTCGAGGATCCATTTAACACCCGTTCCAGACCAGTGGATGAGTACAGATAGAGGGGCTTTGGAGACGCGCAAAGTAACTATGACTGATGGCTGAGCTGGTGACTCCAAGGGACATCCTCTTCGTAATTCTTTTAGTGCGGCATAATATCATTTATCCCACAAATAGACACATGACCCTGCAGTACCCGTGTCACTCAGAGTTCAAGACTCAAGGAGTGCACTCGAAGGACAGGACACACTCATAATTACACACAAGGGGGTTACGGCACACACATAAACACACATTATATTTGCACATATGCCTGTGCTGCAAGGAAACCAACGCACATAAGCACAGATAAGAACCACCATATGCACACGTGCTCATTATTACACTGAGGCTGCACACAGAGTGGAGGGCAGTGCTGACTAATAGAAGCTCTCTATGCGGCCTGCAAACATAAGCGTGTTATCAGTGATGAATTCCACCACACCTCCCCACCTTGACAGCGGTCCAAGCGTCAGCCTCCTCGTCTGCTATCTGCCCTCTGCAGCCCTGCTCCTGGGCTGTTTGGGGATGAGTGGCAGGTGTGTGTAAACGCTGGTGCCGATATGTCACCGGCACCAATCTGCAGTCCCCAGGGATTCTGCTGGGAGTTCAGCCTGAGTATCACACCGCGGAGAAAACAATTTCTGCTGCCAATACTCCCGCGCGGATGAGAAATGTTTTAATATTTGCGGCTGCTTTATGGCCGCGGCTGTGACAGTGATGGAGAAAATGTCAGCTTTTTCCACCCTTAAATGCCACTCTTTGTCTCAGTCTGTTTCTTTTCATTGATCTCTGCCTCTGCCTCTGAATCAATAAGGTCCACCAAACAGCCGCTTGTCTGAGAATGCATTGCCGCCGCCCCCCCTACTCAAACCTTTCAGCGGTGCAAGATTTCGCACTTTACTTTCTTTGCCTAATTAGTTATCCGATACAAACCCAGCCAGTGTAAGGCAACATGGACAAAGGAGAAACAGCATTGTAATTCCACAGCTTATTTAGCTGTCAGTCACTGGAGAAAATGTGTGCCCCCCACCAAGACGAGAGAAGAGCAGCCTGATGCTGACAATGTGAGGGGAAATTTGACTGCTCACGTTCATTGAGCATAGTGTTAGTTCAGGCAGGCCATGAAGTCAAGCTCAGCCCATGGTACTTTAGCTGATCTTAATGCCAGTCCATATCAGCAGACAGCTCAGCGGATAACACATCCTATATATACATACAACATTGGTTGTTCTACTTAAATGGCTTCAGCCTGCCTACTCCTCCTGCTTCCTCTGCAAACCCCTCAGAACCCAAACTCTTCCTTTTTACGCTGTATCTAAATTTAACTACTGATGTCTGTACTGATGTCAGGGGTCTTTGCTACTGCTCTACCTGCCTTGGCTTTTCATGAATATACACATAAAATAAAGACATGGTATGTTCTTTTCATCTGGAGCTTTTGCAATCCACCTCAATGCACATGGAAGGGTGAGGAGCGCAACCTAGGGAATCTTTGCTGCAACTCTACCTGCACTGGCTTTTTATGTATTAACATGAAATGGAGAGAAGGTGTGCACCACTGCCTCAGGCTTCAGTAATCCACAAATGCACTTGAAAGGGTAGAAAACGCTCAGAACAGAACCATACCACCAAATACTACTTCCTACTCTCATTGTCACATGTCACATAATATCTCGTGAAAGATTTTTTTGTGACCGTTTTATCTAATATTTTAACAGAAATTATGTAAAAATAAAAGCACAAACGCTTCCTTGTGTGGCCATCTCTTCTCTAAAGAAGTTCCTGCTGTTTGTCAGCTTTAAGTAAGTTGCATAAGCAAAGAAAAATTGTTTAACAAGGCAGAAAGCTCAAGAAGCTATCTGCTCCTGCTTCTCCCTACAGCCCCCGACAAAATCAAATGAGTTACAATCTAGTTAGCTAACTTTATGTTTATTCTCAGCACTCATTTTTCTCTGTTTTTTACAGATGATTGTCAGTATGGATGTTTTGTGTCAGGTCTGTTGCATGCAATTAGACATTATCTTTGGCTAAAGTGGTCCCGACTGAACTTTCTTTGTGTCTCAATGTTTTTTTGTTTTTTTTTTTTTTTTGCTGTCTTGTGAAACTGCAGCAACATTTGGCCTGATAATAGCAGCACAAAATAGACAACAATGCCTCCCTTCTTCCCTGCAGCCACTCCACAGCTTGGCAGAGACTTGTCGATAGTAACTGACCCAAACATGCACCCTCACAGGGTGAAGGGTAATTCAGTCAGTATGGACACTCAGCTGCAGTCTCTCCTCAGCTCTCCCCTCTGGTGCTGCTGCAAAGAGGAGGAACAATAAAGATAAAGCAGAGAGGGTTTAAGGCTGGAGCCCGATGGTGGATGTTCACTATTGACCGAGGCCCTGAGGAGCAGACTGCAGCAGGAGTCTGTGTCAATCCTGATCAGATAGCTGTGACGTCCCTGAAGTAGACACAAGGACTGATTTAAAAAGACAGATTTGGGAGGATTTCACGGCCATATTTAGCCTGATGGCAGAATTCAGATTAAAACAAGAGAGACAAAAGGTCCATTTAGCTGAATAGCTGATTCTGGGGTCATTGAGGGGACGTCAGGGAGAGTGATGATATAATATAACGCATCACTTCCCTTACATGTCGACAGGGCAGACAATTAAAGGTTTGTTCTCACAAGAAATGTCTTCCATTCCTGAGGGTTAGAGGAGGAGGAAGAGGAGGTGCATGAAACTGATCCCTCCTGAGACTCTCCGGACAATCTGTTGTCTTTACAGACACGTGTCGATACACACTCCCAGGGTTCAAACTGTACTGAAGCACACAAAAACACACAGAGGAGTCTTAAGGCTGCAGATTGTAACAATAGATAAACGGTAAATCTTGTAATTCATCTCTCAGTAGAAAGGAAACAGATGTACAATACCTGGAAGCGCCCAACTACATACATGCTGCAGGCTGTTACAGGTTAATGTTTAAAGCAAACACAGCACTTACAGGCCTTTACGGCTCACTTTAACAATTCACATGTTTCCCCTGTGGTCCACTACACTATAATCAATATTTACAACATGAGCAGCTGTCCAACAAATCCTGTTTCTGACCTATATGCTAACCTGACAGCCAGGGTGGCAAACAAACCAGTCACCTGCTGACACTCTGCAGAAGAAAAGAGGAGAGGGTATTTAACGATAAATGATAAAGCTAAAACCAGAACACAGAGACCGGGAACAGTGGAGACAGCTCTCTGTGACGGAAACATAATCTGCCTACCAGCACCTCTATGGATCACTGGATTACATGTTTTCTTCTTGTAATGACAACATATTCACAGGCAGTGAGTTAGACTATATTTGTTCCAGTGCAGAGACTCCCTGGTGACCATTTCTAAGTGAATATTATACTAAGTAAGTGAATATTTTTACAGCTTTGTCTCTATTATTTTATCCTGCAGTCAGTTTAAGTGAGTTACAGTTATAGTTGGATTAGGTGATTTAACTGTTCGGCTTTACAAGCATAGTGCAAGAATACATTTTTTAATAGAGCCATGCCCACCTCTGCTAATCCAGGTGGATGTGCCCTCTTTCAGCTTGTTACTACTGGGTTGTCTCCCAGTTGACGTACCAAAACAATCAACAAAACCATAGACTGTATAAAAACTGGATGTGGCATCAGTGATGTCACCTGTTTCTTTGTAAAACGTATGATGATGATAATCGTATTGGTAATGTTGACTCCACTTAACTTTTAGGTAACCTACCAGAGGTGGACCTTTAGCCTCCTCACAAACAGCTACAGTCAGTCAAGTCAGCCGTGCCTCTCATTCCACGATCCTGTATCCTTCATTTCTTTGAGACTAATGGGTTATAGGCTATACAGTTTTTTTAACTAAATCATTTGGGCTTTTTTTGCCTGAGTGTGTATGTGGTTTACGGCGCTTCTACAGCCACCCTCTAGTGGACCCTTGAGAAACTGCAGTTTAAAGCACATCTGCCTTGGCTTTTTTTCTGCAGACCCAGAGTTGCCACTACAACACTTTACAACTCTGAACCTTTTGTAAACGATGACATTGAGTCTTTCTCGTACAATTACTTCCCAGCCTAATAGCCATGGATTTACAATGTGCAACTTCTGGGTCAAAGCCTGACACGCAAACTGCGGGGCATGCTCAGAACACTGAGGCCAGTCTGAGTCTGTCTGAGGCGTAAACATGAGGCAAAAATCCAACAACCCCATCATGTAGGTACTTAAGTTCCCCTTTGAGAAATTTGAGTTAGTCTGATTTCAATCCGACTAACATGTTCACATGTATTTTAAAAATCCAGATTCAGTCGGACTAACACCTGAGTGGATTTTTTATCAACATGTAAACAAACTGATGCCAAATTACAAAATTAACTCAAGCCAGAGTGTATAATGATCCTAATAATGATGATCCTCATAATGATAAATTATGAGGAAGTTGGGACAGAAGTGCTCTGAATATTATCAAACAGTGTTTTCATCACTACATAGTAAAAAATTTTTATTTTTTATTATTTCTTTCTTCTTCGTGAGTTCATTCAGGCTTAGACTTGCTTTATCATAAATTAGGTTTCACAAGCCACATATAACGAGAAAAACAGTCTAAACGTTCATAAGAGTCATTGATTTATTCTCTGTTAACTCTGAATAACTTAATTTCCTCTGACAAAAAAACACAGAGCTACAGATCCTCAGTTTCTCCAGGCAGTGACTCCTGGAGAAACTGAGTGAGAGGAGCTGATGGTGTGTGACCATCAGAACTCCTCCATGGAGGTGCCTTGGCCTGTCACAGCACGGCAGCGTCAGGTGACACACCATCACGCCTCCTCACTCTCAGATGTCCCAGTAATGTCTCAGCAGATGAACCACAGGCCGCAGCTTGTCCCTCCATCACAGCTGAGTCCAAACAGCAGCCTGCCGCTGTCACTGTCTGTTAACATGTCACCACACAAACACCTGCAGGAGCTTCGACCATGTGAGCAGCCATCGCTGACGCTTTGTTTCATCTCAGAGTGGGTCTCATGGTGGAGGTTAGCAGGTCGCAATTAAGTGGTTGTCTAATGAGATCGTTTTGAGGCTGTATTTGAAGGGAAAATATCATGTAAAGCTAAATTAAAACCATCACAGGGTCATTTCTCAAACAATTGTATGTTGATTCATTTTTGAGGGTGAACATTGAAATCATTGAAAGAATTAAAAATGACTTAACTTGATAAATCAATTTGTCTCTGCCCTGCAACACGATGTGAAAGGAAAAGCTAGTTTCCCCTAAAAACATGAAGTAAAACTGAGTACCAGGCAGACATACATCATAAATTCACTAATATGGCCCCTGCTCTTATCATACAAGCAAATGCCATGTGCTCATTTAAGCATGTTTCAAAACTCCTGTTTGTGCTGTCAGCATGAATCCACAGATCACAGTGTTTTCAAAAATCTTTCACTTTCGCCTCTTAAAACTCTGCTAGCATCTAAACAAAAAAGTCCACTCGCCTGCATATGGATTAGGCCTCAAGCTGCACTCATTGAACTGGACCTCTAGTCAGCTGATCGCAGAAACAACCTCTGAACCTTGAAAAGAACAAAACAAACATGGCAGCCTCTTCCTAGCATAGTTAGCTAACGACAAAAGCAACACTTTTTTCTCAAATTTACCCATGAATCCTCACAGATTACTTTTGTTACCTTTATTTGTGATTGACTGGATCTGGACGGTCTCTCAAGTGGTCTGATATTTGCTGTCGGATATAAAAGTCCCTGGATTAGGGTGACCATATTCTGACTCCCCAAAAAGAGGACACAACCACGCGGGGGCGGAGTCACAGAGTCGCAAAAAGTTAATTTTGAGAGTTTTCGGGTCGGATTGAGTGTCTTTTACACGCTTCTAACTCAGAAAGGCAACATGACACAAACTCGAAAGTTACATACAAAATTGCGGACATTTGAAGGATTGTATAAACTTCCTCGGACAAAGCCAGACAATCCCCAAAAAAGAGGACATGTCCGGGTGAAAGAGGACGTATGATTACCCTACCCTGGATGTTACACAAACACTCAGAGTTGAATGCTGTGGAGCTGCCAGTCTCACAGAGTGAGTGGATTTTACAGCAGTGAGTCATACTTTTTGACTTTTCTAAATATAGTAAACACTGTAATTTTTCATTCTATTCAACAGCATCAGCCTCAGAGGGTTTACTAACTGCACCGTAACCCTGACTTTGACCATCATAAAAAAAAATCTGTCTTTCATATGACCAGTATGATAATATTAATCAATCACACCTTTTTGCATATGCATGATCTCTCTCTCAAATCCCAAATATCTTCACAGATAATTTAACCCTGAGAAGATAGAGAATATCTTATTTAACCTTTTTCTCTTGTGACTGTCTAGTTGCCTCCAGCATTTATTTTATGTTGATGTGCAGGCAAATGAAACAGATACATCTGTTTAAAATTGTATTACTTTTCATATATATTTGTAAGCAAGATTTTACCTTTTGGTTTAATATGACTTAATAATTCTCAATTTCATAACTAGACAGAAAACTAGTGGGACAGGATAAGCTTCTGCTCATTTTAGGCACAATTTCAAAAAGTGTACTTAAAAGATATTGCTGGTTGGTGGCTGTATGATGGTGCAGTGGTCAGCACTGTTGCCCCATAGCAAATAAAAAAAAGGTCCTGGTTTGAATCCTTAGTGGGGCAGGAACCTTTGTGTGTGTAGTTTGCATGTGTCAGTTCTTTCTGATTAGTCTGGCATTCCCCAGCAGTCCAAAATCATGCTTGTCAGGTTAATGAGTCACTCTAAACCACCGGTCGCTGTGAGTATGTCTGAGTAATTCTTGGTTTCTATATGCTAGCTTTTAAAGCAATAAAATCCTTTTAGGGGGAAAGTTTGGTCAGTTTTCATAAGATTAGTGACTGACAGGGATCTTTTTAACGTAATTGTTATAATTTTACCAGGATTAATTTAGTTTTTACCCACAGGCCCGAAAATCCCTGGCAGCACCCTTGGGTTAAAGTTGTGATGAACCACACAGATCCATCAAACTGAAGTTGTCTTCCAGGAAGAGAAACACATCCTCAACAGACAGTAAGATAGGATATGACCAAATATGGTCATGATCTGTGTCTCATGTGACCGTCTCTGTCACTCTCATTTTTTCTGAGTTTAAACTCCAATATTTCTCTTTGATTCATGCAGCCGGAACAAAACGAAACAAAAGCAATCTGGTTAAATCTGAGCCAGCAAACAAATCATGTTTGTGAGAAAAAGAGGGTGTGAATGAAAAAGTGTGCGACATGTTTTCCTCATAGTAGTCGCTCTAATCCTCTTCTCCACAGTCTGAGAAAGGCCTTTCACTCCGAGGCCTGAGGGACATGAATAATTGTTGATACAGAGGCTGTTTCATAAACTCCACAGCACTGTAATCACACTGTGACAGATGTAGGCCCACAACACACACACAGACACACACACACACACAGACACACACACACACACACACACACACACACACACACACACACACACACACACACATTAACCCCCTCTTTCTCTCCCAGTGACTCACTGCTCGTATCAGCATAATGGCCCCAGACTGATCCGCCCACAGGGGGCTGAGGTCGGAGCAACACTGGACTCTGAATAAACAATGAGTGACGTGTGAGAGGGCTGGATGTGGTCGTAAAAGTGTGTGTTTTACAACCTAAATGGATACTTTGCACACACTACAGTCACTTACAAACACACACACACACTGAAGTAACTGACACACAAATACACACTCTACAGTAACATACATACACTCTGAGGTAACGTACACACCCTGCGGTGACATTCAAACAGAAGTGGTTACAGTCAATATAAGAAGAAAATTATGCTTGTAGTATTTTCTTAGACTTTTCTAATATTGTTGTTAAGCGTTATCATCATATGGGATTGGAAAAGTTGCTTAAAGTGCGAGAGATATATATAAATAAGGATGGGGGATGGTTACTGTAAGAGTTACTGATACTGATACTGTTATCGAGACTCTGTCATGACTTCCGGAACTCATCAATACTGCCGTTGAGTGTTTTTTTGTTTGTTTGTTTGTTTGTTTGTTTGTTTGTTTGTTTTTGTTTTTTCCTCTTTTCCCTTTTTTATTCCAGATTTGGCATTTGAACAAATCCCAGCAGCAAATTATCTAATTTATCTGCTTTATTCTTGTTTAACTGACTCGATCTTAAACACCTTGAACTCAGTTAGTAAGCTAACTACATTTAACCAACACAGATTATGATTTTTAATTAACTGGACTTGCACTGAAGACTGGCTGTGTTTACTCCGCCTGCTTATGGTAAAGAGGAGGGTGGCAGCCCTGCAGCACTACCCAGCGTCTGCCTTCATTTTGCCTGCCTTTCCACTTATACAAAGTTGGACACAGATTGTGGGTGTTACTTTTTACACACCTTTACACACAAGTCACAAAATGACCAGAAAGTTTCCGCTTCGCAGTTTGTGTCTCTGAGCTTCATGACTGTCTTTCTAGATGAACAGCCCCAGGTTTCAGTAACCGCTGAGACCCAAATCCAGCTCCTACTTGCCTTTGTTTACAAAAGAGTCATCAGTAAAGTGGCAAGCTCTAACAGCTACGTTGTTGTCTGTTTTCTACAGCCCTTGGTTCTGGAAAGAGAGGATATATTTCTGAGCTTTTCTTTTACAACCAGAAGAACAAGCTGTTCAGAGGTTCTGGTTAAGCCTGATAAGATAAGATATAAGATAAAATAAGAAGAACTTCATTGATACCCAAAGGGAAATTCATAACGCCCCTCTGAATGTATTAGTTAAAAGGCTGTCCACAGGTAAAAATTTTATAAAAACATAAGCAAGGATGAGCCTTAAGTTAAGCTTTAATATTTTTGAAAGGTTAATTATTTGGTTTTCCTATTGTTGTCATCCCTTGAAATATTTAATTTGTAATATTTGACTTATTTGTGTTTTTTAGTGGGATGTGATTGTAAATGAAAACAGATAAAAGCTACGGCTGCACAACTGTGGGACCAACAGACTCTCATCTTAAGTGTTGATGTGATTCAGGCCTGTTGTTCTTCACATGACTCACCTGTTTCATTAAATTCCTAATAATGTTTTTCATATACCAGGAACCCTCACTGCTGCACACAGCTCTGTCCTTTCCACCGAAAACTTCAAATTTTCTGTTACTGCAGGAAATTATGAATGAATGACATTTGACCAGATTCAGAACAATAGCTTGAAGCTAACCTTTTGCCCCGTGCTAAGTGGCAGCATCCTGCTATAGATTCAGCGACGATGAAGCATGAATAGTAATTGTTTACCTGCAGTTGGTACAATGTCAACAGTCTAATCCATCACATGGGCCCTGTCGTCTTATTTATAGACGGAGAGAATAAATCAGGCGAGTGGATGAAAGTTGAAAAGACAAACACAAGGACACAAATGGGAGTCCCATGGATAATCCTTTAAACGTTTTTAATCAAGACGTCAGCAGCAGGAGAGATGAATGAAGCATCCATCCATCTGTAATTAAACTTGTGCATCATCATAATGTAGATATAATGTGATAAACAGCCTGACGCTGATATACTGATACCAATAATGCAGTGACTGATCTGGGCTTCATCACCGCTTCAAGTTTGCTTTGTAATGCTGAAGCTAAATAATGTCAGCTTGATTGGCATTATGGGAAAACATTGTTAAACTTCCTGCTGAATGAAATGTTAGCAGTAATTTAGTGTTGCAGAGCGGATTATTTTAAGTCTTCAACACAAAATTAACTTTTTGATGAAGCTGAAGGAATCAGCTCCAATAGAAATGATTGACAGTCAATACTAAAAATTCGGATTTTGAACGTTGCTTCAATTTGTAGCAGTAAATTATGGAGCTGTTTTTGAAAAAATATTTGTTGATACCACAATACATCAAGAAATGTGTTCACAGATCTGCAAAGAGGTGCATGACGGTGTATTTGTTTACAGTCTATATTCCTGCAAACCACTACTCAACCTAATGACGTGCAACAGCAAACGTTTGTGATTCACATTTGACTTAAAAGATTTCATGACATTTTTGTGGGCAGACTGCTTTGTACATTGGATAAACATGTTGCACACTTGTAAATCACTCAACACACCTCTGGATAACTACACACATTTCTATAGTGGGGTGAACAGATTTGAGATAAAGGATTCATGGCTGTGTCACACATTTAAGAATTGCGTTGAACATTTGTAAATCATGTTATTGCTAAACAAAGTTTCAGATTGTAAGCCTTCATGTGATTCATACTACATTGTCGTATCTAGTGTCACAATCCTGGAGCAGGTCTCAGGATTTGTGGATCACGTCACAATTTTAGAAATGCTCATTTGTAAACCATATTACACATTTGTTGAATGCTACATGCATCTTTGATTGCAAACAAATTTCTGCATAATACTATTCAGTCAGTTATGTTGCAAAATTCTGGATCAGGTTTTACATTTGAGCCTATTTTATATGATCAGGTGTCATGTAACCAGATTGTGGATCAGCACATGCATTTCCGGTTGTGTGAAGCATTTTCAGACCACCTTACACATTTTTGGCTTGCGTTATACATTTGTAAACCCCGTTGCATATTTGTAATTCATTCAACATCTCTGGCAACAAGATAAAACTTAGCATGATTTTTGCTTTCGTAACACATTTGTAAACTGCTATACACATTTGTGAATAATACACATTTACAGTTTGTGTTATACAAGTTGCAAATTTACAGGTTCTGTTCCACATTTGTAAAACAATTTTACACGTTGCTAAATAATCTTACATATTTGTAGACCATGTTATAAAGAGCTCTACACATTTGTGGATGGCTATACATATTATTGTGTTGGTTCACACATGTTTGGAAAATTCAAATATTTGTTGGTTGTGTCACACGTGAAGATCACATTGCATTTTTTTTTTTACATTTTTTTTTTCTATCAGATCTGGATCATGTTATACATTTATGGGTTGTGCTGCACATTTGTAAATGGAAATGCAAATTAATTATTTCAGTTGAGTAAGTTGTGTTACAAATTTTCTAATTTTTAAATTTTTTTTAAGTTTTTTTTAAATGAATGGGCTGTACTGTGCTGTGGGCTGTGTTGATCAGGTGACACAGTCATGGGTTGTGCTACATGTTTGTAGAACACTTTTGGCATTTTCAGATTGTAACAAAGTTTTGAATGGGATCATATTTTTTGGTTGGTCATCATCTATTGCTACATGTTTGTGCATTGCTACGGACATTGTTGGATCAGGTCATTTGTTGCAAATACTAATAATCATTTGTTAGGTATGTTACACATTTTTTTCCGGTTGCTACACATTTGCAAACCACACTACACATATAATAAAACCCAAAATGAAATAACTGACCCAAATGTATTAAGTTGTTACATTTGGGGCAAAAGAGTTATCATGTTTTGGACTCAGCATCTTGTTACATTTTGGGACAGTTATCACATCTTGGGTTGTATTACAATTTTCACAACATTATTTTTAAATTACACTCCAGGTCATTATTACTCGTCAGGTCATTGTTATACATCAGGCTCTAGCGTGGCATCACACGTTTATGTAACATGTTACACCTTTGTAGGTTGGTTTTACACATTTGTAGATACAATCACTGATTTGTAGATTATTACATTGTGTTTTGAAATGGTTCACAATTTTCTGACGCTTCAAATACATTCCAGTTGTGTTATAAATTTGAGGATCCCGTGACACTTTTGTGAACAACCCTATCAGGTGTCAATCATGTTACACATGTATTGGTTGTGTGGCAAATCAATCGTTTTTATGACCCAATTATGAATTGTCTTACACATGAGTGAGTTGTGTTACACTTTAAAGATGGTCTTGCAAATACATAGACTGCTGCACATATGTGAACCACGTCACACATCGCTGACTAACCTCACATATTTGTGGGTCATTATACACATTAATGAGTTGCTTTATGCATTTGTAGATCTCTTTACACAATTGTTGATCAATACACACAATTTATAATTAGTTCAAACATTCAGAATTTTGATATTTTACAACGTTGAAGTTCACGTTACATATTTGTGAAATGCCCTTTAATAAGTGGATCTTGTTACACATTTGTGGGTCATGTCACACATTTGTAACCTGTCACATGTGCACATTCAATGAAAGACCTGTTTGAGTAGTTAATGATGACCTGTGTTTATTTTCAGCTGTCTAGAATAACACTCTTACTTATCAGGCAGTTATAAAAATATATTTATTCACACATCAGTCTTCATGTTTGCCTATCAGTGTGCATATTTGTCGGTATTTTGATGTGTTCATGGATAAACATTAAACAGTGTTTTAACAATAAAGACTTAGCAGGGCGTTGGCTAAAATAAAAGTACCATATCTACGAATCTGTTGTTCCTTTAAAAGGCGACTTAATTTGATGAGTCAGCATTTCCCTGGAAATGAAACGCGCCATATAAACTTCAGAAGGATTCTTCTGAAGCGATAAATCATGTTGGGAAACGTCTGTGTTTATCTTGTGATCGCTCACTTTTATTCTGTCATTTCTCATGAAACAGACAACCCTCTGTGATGCAATAGAAACATTCCCTCGTATTTGTTTATACACAGGAGATAAGGAAACATTCTGGTAGTTCTGAGGAAATTGCACTTGCATCAATATTTCCCACTTGAGCCTCATTTTGAAATTTTAGAGAAATGCTCTGTGTCACTCTTTTCTCGTCTCCCACACACTCTGCTGTCAGGGGGACGTGTTCTCTCTCTCCGATGTCTCTTTCCGTCAAATTGGGAACAGGAGACGGCACAACACCTTCAGACACTCAGACGTACAGTGTGATGCAAAGAGACAGGACAACAAAAAAACACTTTTAATCTGTGCCAAGAGTTTTTCCTTCACTGTGAGAGATTAAAGCTGATGGGCCTGACTCTAAAAACACTGTGGCTACAATGCTAACTTTCAATGTCATTGGATTTGTGTGTGTTAGGAGAGGGGCGGGGTGGAGGTGGGGGCCGAGATTACAGTGAATGTCACCCTACCTCCTCTCTCAATCATCCACTTTCAATCCATCGCCGTGCCGGGGTTTGTGAGACAGCTTGGCGATGATGCCAGTAAAATGGGATCAATAGCATAGGGAAAAACGGAGCAGACAATCTCTTACCCCCTTGAACTTCTGTACCCGTGATTGATTTGTCCCCTGCCACAGCAGAGGAGACATTAGAGACACAAAACATGTGTGTGGCCTCATGTGTGTGTGCACCTGCGTACATGTGGTGAAAGCATGTTTTTGCAAAAATGTGATGTCTGTGCATGTGTGCGCATGAGTGTGTGTGTGTGTGTGTGCTCGGTGATTGATGATCTGAAGCGCGCACACACATCATCAGCGAGGCATTTGCGAGGTGTGTGAGTCAGGAGCTGTCATCCCCCTCAGTCTCCCCAAGCAGAGGCCTCGGCTGCTGATTTATAGTAAATCATTAAAATCTGCTTATTATTGCAGCAGCTCATCACCCTCCCCCTCCCTCCGTCCCCATAAGCAGCCCCTCCCCACAAAAGAAAAAAACTTACCACTGCAGACACACACACACACACACACACACACACACACACATACACACACTGAGTCTCTGACCAGCTCAGCGACACTGACTTCCACACGCAGAGTGATGGTCAGCAGCTTCTGGCACATTAAATCCATTTCTGACGAGCATTTAGAAATAAATACACCAGATGTCTTGTTTCATAAACATCGGCTGAAGACGCCAATGAAAGAATCTGGCTGTGTTCCTGCACAGCAGCTGGAGCAGAGTGGGCATATCTATCCACCGAGAAAAACAAAAAAGAAGAGAGGAGGAAGAAACTTTCCTATGGGCACTCATGCTCACATGTGCATAAACACACACATACACACACACTTGCACACACACATATGCGCACACACACCTGCACACCTCTACTGTCTCCCATCTCTGAAACTGAAAATGTGATGTGACTTGAACAATGACAGGTGTGTTTGTCAAGGATGTGGCTGTCACTTCAAATCAATGGACGGGAGCATCTTCCCAGGGAGGCTTTCCACTTCTGAGGTTTGACTGGTTACACTGCGCTTCAGTGCAGAACAGTAAGTTGTCAAAGTGGCATTCAGGGAGCTCTGCTTAGGTGTCATCAGATCAAAAAAATATCCAAAAGTAGCTCTTTGTAGCCTTAAATTTATCAGGAGACCCAATTTTATCATATTTATTTCACAGTCTTCCTCACTGCTGCACTTTTGTCTCACTGTCTACGGGGTAATTGTCATTTTTAATATAAACTGTTATCACCCTATTGAAGACAGGGTTTCTGTCCTCAAAAGTGAGAGTGTGTTTATATATTTAAGTGTACGTAATAAATGGGGTCTATGCGGTCCTGTACATCATGTTATCGATGTCTCTGCAAAACCAGCTTTAAAAACACATCAGCACAATGAAAGGACCATAGACTGTATATAGAATGGACAGAGTCTGCCTCCTCGCTGGGTGAAGCCACCCCGAGAACAGCTCCCTCTGGTGACGGGCTGCAGCAAAGGTCATAAATCCCGCCTCCTCCAGCAATCCCTATGGAGCTGTGGACAAACTTTAGAAATTTATTACACAGAACATAATTTTTTCTCCCCCCTGCTTGTGATGTTGACATGTAGTTATTGTAAGACCGGTTTGTGCTCAAGTCCTCTTTTTTCTGTGCAGCTTCATTTTTAGAGTTATTACGGGGTTCATGCTTTCTATGATTGACACCTGATAAAGCCTATGGGCATACGAAGACTGTATAGCTCACCTGGGGGATACACTGTTTGAGTCGGGCGTCATCATAGCGACTCTCCACGACTTTCCCGCTGAATGCGCACAATGCTACTGCGCAAGTGGTGGAGTGCATACAACAGTACTGCGCAATGTTGGTTTCAGGAAGTGGAGAAAAAATGGCTTCAAATCCGTATACTGGCGGAAGGCGGAACCAAGTTGTCCAGAGACCAAATTTTAGTGATGATTATGTTAGATGAAGGCTGATATTTTGGTCTGGTCTGTCAACCACTCAGAGCTCTATCTCCTTCTCATCATCAAGTTTAATGACTGTAGGCAAACAACTATGGTCCATTGCGACTGCCACCACATATAGCAATGTATACATATTAGGGCTGTCACTACATCAGAATTTCACCGCACAATTATTAATGCTATCATGATATTTTATGGTCAACTTGAAAATAAACCAACACAATCAGACGTACTGAAGAAGGGTAAGATGAATGGAGTAACACATTAATTCATCAATTTTACCAATAAATTAAGTTACTTTACGGTCAACACCCATTTCTAGCAATATTCAAAGTTGTGATTTATAATCTGTGACTGAAACTTCTTCAGAGAAGATGTTACCTTGTCAATAAAAGATTGTTTGTTTTGACTTTTTTTCTCTCTGAGGTTAGGTTGCATTATTTGCGATTTGCTTCTTGAAGTAGGTGATGAGTTACATATAGCTGAATGTAAATGTAAAAAGAATGATCAGAAAGAGTAAATGTTCAGAGGCACAAGCTGCAATATTAACTTTCACTGTATTAGCACATGGGCTAAAGTTAGCTTTGCTAGCAAAACAAGCCAGGAGGAGGAAACCCCTAATTTGTTGTTCCCTTTGTCCAATCGCAATGGTGATAAGCCAAAAATATGACAGCATCTTTAATTTTTCAACACCTAGTTCAGGTTCACTTAACACACTTTTATTTTTGATAAATGTCTGTCCATCTTACTTTTGGGATCTTGTAAAATCATCCATCCACTGAGCAATCAGGTCAATCAGAGAGACCTGTGTTATCTTCTGCTGCTGTTGTTTAAAACTTGCTGGCTGATGCAGGTTTGTTGTTTTTAAGGAGTTTTGCCTCCAGTTAAGCCCCGCCCACCAAAAACATAATACTGTCTACTTTAAGTAATACAATTAACTGCAGTATTTCAATTCAGCCAGACAGAGCTCACCCACAGCATGACTTCTGTGGACTTGTTCTGGTCCAGTTGTACGAGTCTAAACATCAGCTTTAATGTTGGAGGTACTGACTTTACCCTCTTACCTGCTGCTGTCACCTTGTTGACTGAACAACAGTTGTTTGGCTAAGATGAGTCACAGTGACCACAGCATCCCCACAGGAGCGGAGCGTCATTGCAATGTAAATAATGGATCCCATCCCATTCCATGGATGTCTGAACTGACATTAACTTGGTTAAAAACAAGTCGATTTATGAATGAATACTTTGCCCAAGATAATTGTGAGTTGAAAATGCAGTATGATGACAGTCCTAGTCCTGTGACTTCATTTTGAAAATGATGCACAATGAGAAGCTTCAGTAATTTTAAAATGTTTTCTTTATTCTGGCCATCAAAGCTAACCTGGGAGCTACCTGACACTAAAATCTAAAACCTGCAAGGTGACAACAGTGTGCTACATTGTGTTCAGAGCCGATACGTGTTCGTTCTAGCCAATGTCCCTGTTTCCACAGAAAACACCATGGCATGTCACCATCCTTGAAGCAACTTTTCACTCTACTTACAGTGCCAACACCAAACACTGCTTCTTGTGTCTGGAAATTTGACCCCATTCATTGTGTATTGCCAGCGGTCAGAGGACATTCTGGGACTCCCCGTATCCCAGATGTTGCCCTGCAGCATCATATTTTGTTAAACGTACCTTTTCTTCCCAATATGAGGAAATAACATATTTAAGGCAAATGGTGGTTTATCAGAAAGTTATGTGTGTTGTTTTTAATGAAAAGACCTTCAACTTTCAGAAAAGAAGTGACAAAGCCAAAGTGGATAGGCATCTTCTGGTGTTCTGGCTGTGATTGGTCTACCAGCACCGTCAAAAACTATTTGAGTGTCAGAGTCCCTGCCATGTATGCGTCAAGCCAAACTAAGGAGATTGACCTAAGGTGTCATGAATGGTGTATACCGCCCGCTAAATTTGAAAATAAAACACCACATGTTGTCTTCTCAACATGAATTAACCCGTTAAAAAGTAAGTTTTATGATCATTTCACATGCTTACCAGTGGCAAAAGTTCATACAGTATGCTCGTAGTGGGCCAGAGCACCCTCACAGAAAGCAAAATTAGAACATAGAACGCACATATTATGTAGGTATTCTAGGTAAAGGTCCTTACACACCGGGAACGACGTTAATATATGACGCGAATTTCTGAAATATTCAGAGGCAATTTTTGACGTGCCCGACTATACACATCAAGCGCGATGCGATTTTGCGACTTTCAAGGGGGGAATTAGATGCATCCCTGGTGGAAGCCAGGAGACTGACACAACACCAGACTGACTGTTTTTCAGTTCTGATTAGACACTAGTGTTGAGATGGCTTTCTGTCATGATAGCATGTACTGAGTCGGGGCCAGTACCAGATAAGCACATGAAACTATAATCCATAAACGTAAGGTAACAACAGAGACCTAATGGTGCTGTGACAGCAAAATGATTGAGTTTGAGACAGTGAAAATACATATGGTATGTTGTATCTGAACAGGTTAGCTTACGAGCTAAAGTTACTTAGCACTGATGAAAGTTAAAACAAAGATGTTTAGCAAACTGTTAAAACACACAAACCATCGTCATATGAGAGATCCGACGCTATGACTCTCCACAAGTTGTCCTTCAGGTCGTTATCTTTGTAATGTTTGTGTTTTTTATCATAAAGCACTCTATTCTCAGACACGTAAACAATCAGCCGGTCAGCCATGTTGGATATACCGGTGAATCTGACATCGCAACAACACGCAATCTGATTGGTCAGAAGTGGACACACAGTATGCGAAACTTCAGACTGTGATCCCAAAAAATAAATGCCGCAATATCGCAGGACGGGAAAAGGTCACTGATGTGAACGCTTGTATTGACAGGATAAAGGTTGAGAAAAAATATATTGACGTCTGAAAAAATCGCATGATAAAAACGGTCCCGGTGTGTAAGGACCTTAATGCTGTTTATGTAAAAGAGAAAAAGGTTAGTGTCATTCTCCTGGGATTAAAAGAGGTTCCATGAAGAGCAGCAACATATCAGTTAATCAAGTCATGACTTCAGGCCTTTGACAGGTTCATGTTACATCTCACTGATCCCCGGCCTTGCAGACTTCAGCTCAGTTTCTTTATATTTGTACACATTAAATCTTAGTCCTCTGGTTCTGATTTAAAAACTGGGTGTAAATTCTGGTGGTCACATTTTATTCCAACGCTATAGTGAAAAAGAAAATCATTATCTACATGTCTATCCATCTGAAGATCGTTAGCGTGAACACATCCCAGAATCACTGTTTAGGAGACGCACTGTTCAAGCAAGTAGTGTGGGGCTGCAGAATAAAATGATGATAATCATTTCAGCTGAATAACTGAAGTGAGAATCACAGCTTGTCTATTGTCGCTTTGCAGTGCGTGGTTTGTCAAATGCTTTTCAATTACAGCCTTTAACTTGAGGCACTATCACATCCCCATGAAGTGATTTTAATGGAGTTTGGTGCAATTGTTTGTTATGCAAGACAGGTCGGAAAGCAGAAAAGAGGAGAAGAGGAATGCAGGGAAAGGAGGCTCGATGCTGAAATGAACTTTGGGCGATAACACGACACGAGCGGCTGAGCAAGGGAGTAGCTGTGGGCTGGGATCGAGTCACTTGCTGTCACTGGTATTTAACTGAACATGTGTATTGTACGATATGAGGGGGGGTGTACTCCTAGGTGTGTGCCTAAAGCTTAAAACATTGGTGCTGTGTTCTGATTTGGCAGATACAGCATTCTGGGCCCTGATTGCTGTCTGTCCTGTCCCACTTTCCCTCCCTGTGAAATGCATTCAGTGTAGCAGCCTCCTCTGTCTGTCCCTAAAGCTCCTGGATCCTCGGTGCACAGGTGCACGACTGCAGGGCTGCACCCCACAGGCCCAGGATGCTGAAACAGGAGAGGCGAGCCGGCACACATGCAGAATTACAACGCCTCCATTTCTCACACTGACATAATCCCCGTGTTTTATTTGTCCCCTTGTAATTCTTTTTATATCTTCAGCTTATGTTCTTTGGCATCCGTTCAATCCCAGCCTCGGGACACGGGGCTCTACCAGGCCCATATGTGTGCCTTGCTCCAGTTAACGCATATTAGTTCCTTTGTAAGTGTGACTAAACTGGCACGTCTCAGCTGGGAGATGTGCCGGCTTTGACTGACAGCCCATGTCTGGATCCTGTACTTTGAGTCTCACGCAGGCTTGTCAAACACGGGCTCTGTCAAAGCAGCCCTCACTCTGCTGTCAGGCTCAGAAACCAGGGAGGGAGCTGCAGACAGATCTCACCTCTGACCACATGTCTCTGGGTTACCTTACACCCTTTATATATGTGTGCGTGTGGGATGCAGAGGGTGAATATAATCACACACATACACAGAGCCAGAATCAGAAGCATGTTGCAGGCGTGTTCTTTCTTTCCCTTGAGAAATTCCTGCGCAAAAAACTAAGTGAAACATTTTTCATGCCTGCGTTGTGGCAAGATTGCCTGTGAGAGAAAAAAGAGGCAGACTTGTATACCCTGATCAGATCAGTCACTAAAATTACATCCAGAAAGCTTTTCCAATAACAGCTTGATATTAGGACTTCAGCGCTCTGTTGATGTATGTTGTCGGCGGAGAAAATCTGTTAAGTCGGTGCCATGTGATGCCAACAGTCTTAAATATTGTTTTCACAACTGTGCAAGCTAATTACCTTTAATTTTTCATCTGTGCTCCGAGGGTTGTAAGAGAGTGTGATTAGTGATTCATTACTTCTCATTACCTGGCCTGTCAAACTGTTTCCTTTACTTATTCAGGCTGATTAGCCGAACATAGCCCGCCTCTCCCAACGAGAGACAGAGAGACCTTAGACGTGGTCTGCAGATCTGCACCTGTAAATAGTCATGATGATGAAGATGACCAGAGGGGCACAAGAGAAGAGATCTGTCAATTTCCCCTAGAATCAACTGGAAGTAAAGTTTTCTGAATCAGGCCCCTGACTCACACGCACTCCTCAAATTTCCAGAAAATTTCTGAAGCTCTAACCACAAAATTTCCAAAAGCTACTCACTCTTATGTGTCCCTTACATAATGAAACTTTCCCCAACAGAGGAGGGGCCTGGATTCATTTTACTTATCTCTCTTTTGGCTTCACCCCAGTCTCATAAACGCCATAATCTTTGTCCTTATGCTTGCCGTGAACATGCCTGAATATTTCCTGCTCTGTTCTCACATCGGCCCACTCTAACTATCTACAGAGACTTAAACCAGCTGTAAATGTCAGTCCAGTCATACTGAAAATGTTGCCTTCGAGTGTTACGTTAACTTAGCCCTCATGAGGTTTGGTATGTGGTGATATCACTTAGTTCTTTGGGCGCTTCCCGTCCAACCCTGGGATTACACCCACACATCTACTTCATAAATTTAACACCTTGTCCTCGTTCACTTTTGACATCCAACATTTTAACTTGATAAATGTCTGTGCAATATGAAAAAAAAAAAAAACTTTTAACTTTCTCTTTCGTAGCTTTACATGCTGTACAGCACAAAATATCTTTTTGGTGTCTCAGGCTTTAAAACCTCATTTGGCCTCTTAAATGTTTCAATTCAGCCACTGTTTCTTTAAGACACTTCAAAGCACTCCAGAGCCCAGAACTCTGGAACATAGCACTCCTGAACCAAGCACTAAAGAATCCAGCATTCTAGAACAAAGTGTTCTGATGCACCTCTTCCCAGGAGCTATTGTTCTGAAACCCTTCATTCCCAGAACCCAGCCTTTCAGAACTCTGAATTTTAAAACTTATATTTCGATTTAGTATTTTAGAGTCCAGAACCTATTCCAAAACAAAGCATTCTGAAATCCAGCATTCCAAAACAAAGTGTTTGGACAGCGTTCCAGAACCCAGGATTTTTAGAAGCATTCCAGAACAGCAAATTCTGAAACACAGTGCCCCAGAACTCAGCATTTTAGAACTCGACCCTCTGGAACCTGGATTGCTAGAACCCAACATTCCAAAACAAAGTATTCTGGAATCCAGAAATTCTGAACTAAACATTCTGGAACCCATCATTCCAGAAGCAAGCATTCCAGAACATTCAATTTATTACATCTGTAGGTATCATCAAATGTTGCATTATACAGCACCTGTCCAGACTTAGAACCAATCAGATTAACGCAGCATGTGACAAAGGGTATCGCAACTGTAACGTGAACTGTGCCATTATCTTGATTAAAGGGTTGTGATTGGTCAGTTTATCTGACATCAAGGAAAAAGGCTCAAAAACTCCACAGTTCCAGACCCTGCATGTCAGAGAAAATGAATTTAAGTTGCCTGATGACTGTGGCAATGCTAGGCTAGATCTTTTTTGTCCCTTTACAAACTTTGAGGATCAAATTTGTAATTAAAAATGCAACTATATCTTAATATTTGTCGTTTCAACCAGAAACACACTGGTTAATCAATGGCGACAACTGTGTTGCACGGCCATAGTGGAGGACGCTTCCAGAGAGGTGTATCCTGAAATCCCTTGAATTGTCTTAAAGGAGTAAGAGAAAATGAGCAGAGATGTTGCAGAAGCTATCAGTAAGTCAACATAAAGTCTGAAAATGTGCAGAATACCCCATCTTTGTTTGTTTCTAAAATAATATAGAGCATTGAACCCCCTCACTAAAGAAGACAGAGAAAGATGTTTGTTTGCTGCAGGTGAACAAGGTGTCATTCAGGGCTGAAGCTTTGGTGGATGAAACACAAATTTGGCTTTTGTGTCTTTTTTACATCTGTCATGTTGATCAGTCTACATGCAGACTGCTGCTTCAAAGAGAAAACCATGGTGCTTCCTTAGAAAGATGAGGCCTAAAAGAGCCAAAACAAGCCCAAGTATGACATTGAGTATGATAGTGACACGTTAACTAAAACATTCATCACCATTAGTAGTAATTAACTAACTTCCCGCATTAATTAAAGGGCCTGCTTTAAGGGAAACAGAGCTTAATTAGGAGCTCTGACAGGATGAGGCCTCAGGGATGATCCATATCCAGAGGGCTGTTGGAGGGCTACAAGTGACAGGATTTACACAAAGCTGCAACTTTTTCAAGCATTTCTGCTTCTTTTCTCACAACTCTGCGCCCTGACCTTGGTCCGGTCACGAGTCGGTCAGGTCCGGCCAGATCCGGCTTGGCACGGCTCTGAAAAACTATTGACAGGTATGACGGGCCTCCGATTAGCCAGTCAGCTGCAGGCCCGCACCTTGTCACCTGTCAGGTAGAAAGATGAAGGGTGAGTGAGCAAGAGAGGGAAAAAAGAGGAAGGGAGGATAGATGACAGCGTTGTTTTAGCGTTAAGGAAAAACAAGAAGCTGCCATAAAAACCACGTGTACATCAGGTCACCTGAGAAGTGTTTGTGAAGCACTTCATCGCCAAAACCAGAGGATGACGAATGTGTGCCCAAAGAATCTGTGATTGGATCTGGGATTAAGGGGCTGCCGTGTCTCTGAGGGAAAACAGACAGGAGACGGATAGACAGAGAGTGGAGGAAAGAGGAAGAGATGAAGGAAGAGGAGAAGGTGGCAGGGGGACAGTAAACGAATGTCAGACTGCCCGGGCAGGAGACGGAGTGGCAGAGTGGGTGGGCTTTGACAGACACATCTCACATAGGCTGACAGCTCCGTCAATAGCCCCAGGATGGCTGCCCTGATTGACAGCTAGCAGGTGGCGCATGAATGGAGTTGTCAGGCCGGCTGTCAGTCAAAGTCACATCGCCGTGGCTACGAGGCCCCGGCTGAACAGGCGCACAGCTGCCCAAGGTGATCTCTGGGTGTGCAGGCGGACTTTTGGCACGGGAGGCTCACATCATGCTGAAATGACCGTACATGGCAGTGGGAGCATGCTGCAGCCGTGCAGAGTTTTCGCACTGGTTTGTGCATGCACGGGTGTTTGCACTCAATTTAGAAAGAGAAAAGATTTGAATGTCCTATCAATGAATCTCTGCAGTTTTTCCATTTCCTTGGTTCCCCTTAATTGAGCATTGTTCCAGCACGAGGGCATGAAGCAAAGGAGTTAATGGGCAATAATTATATGTGAGAGAGCCTTTCTCCCTGGAGTGGAATCCAGAACAAATGGAAGCTCCGATGTGCAACATTCAGCTTCATTACATCTGCCGCGATTAAAGCCCGAACATCTGGCACCACATCCTGACAGATAGACAAGACTTCTGGACTGGAAGGGAAATCGAGCGATATTTACAAAAATGTAACACGGGGTATTTACTGGATGAGAGAACAAGTGCTGTGGGCAGGCAGGTTTGTCTCCCTATCACACCAGTCTTGCTCTGACGGATGCGAACGGGAGGAGCAGGTTTGACGAAATGAACAGCAAACAGGCCTGCTGCACTTTCACATCACATGGACTTTATTATTATCATGGTTTTTATTGTTATTATTATCATTATTATTATTATTATTATAGGCAGCTTTTTGCTACAGATAAATACGCACTGTGGCTCTTCAAGTAAACACTGGAATGTACATCAAGGTTGGCTGTTAACATTTTTAACCATTTCAATCATCCTAACCCTGCTGAGGTGAAGCTAAAACAATAATCATAACGGTCTGTGTCTGTTGTTGCCATGACAACATCAAGTCCCACAGAGTGATGTCATGCCAATCTGGTCTCTCCCCGGTGCTCCGTTATCTCCTGTGATGCTGGGAATCGGTCTGGGGGGCCTCTGAGGTGCATGTGAGCGGCGGAGGCGGCGGTCTGGGTACAGGCTGTTGTCGAAGGGTTTGCGGTGGACGCAGAGGACATGTGTCTTCAGGTTGCCCTTCTGGGAGGCACTGTAGGGGCAGTACCTGCACTGGAAGGGCTTCCGGGCTGGAAAATAAAAAAGACAGAAAAGGGGATTTAAGGGTTAGAAGGAGGCGTTTGACCTCCACTAGGTTTGAACAATAAACCCCAAATCTCTTTTTAACTTTACTTGGTGTTATACGGGGGCAGCTGAACGTGGAAACACAAAAACAGATCTCTAAAGCTAGAAAGAGCCGTCACTTGACCTATGGTACAGAGAGATTCAAGAAGAAATCAGAGTGATCTTTTAACAGAGTACAAAAAGCTAAAGAAAAGAGAGGAAAAAAGACAACTCAGTTTAAATGTTCAAAAATCCATGTATTGCATTAATCTGACTAAGACTGGACTTGTAAAATACATGGAAACATGTTAGTCCGACTGAAATTTATGCTGAAATGACTGAAACTGATTGAAGAGTTTGGTTCATGTATGCACAATGAGTTTTGACAAAGTAGCTGACCAGCATAAATGCATACAATGGGATCTCCACGCACAGATAATATACTCGGTTGTCTGTTGGTTACAGGATGGTAAATTAAAAAAAAAAAAACACACAAAAAATGACTCCGCTGCAACATTATTGTGAGAGAACCATGTATGTTGCTGATTTCCTTCAAACAACTGGCGTCATTTGCAGAATTATGTGAGTGCACAACACAAAACAGGGTTGTTTAAAAACCAACGGAAACCACACTCAAGTCCGTGTACACCCAGTCACTGTTGCTTCCACAGTAGGAATTTAGTGTCATCAGAGTTTTGAAAATGAATGTGAGTGAGCCTAAAGTCCAGGTAACACAAACCTGAATGAACTAGTTTACAGTTACCCTTTTTTGAAAAAGGGAACTTGAAAAGGGAACCCAAAGTTCATCATCAGAAAATTGAAGTAGTTGATATAATTTTTTTAGCTGGACCTAAATTCTCTATCAGCTGAGCCCCCTAAGCTTCAATCCATCACCAAAAGATCTCAATGCTGATTGGTTTTCCCCTCGCAAAGTGATTTGCTGTTGATCAGATTTGACAGCTGCCAGGAATAAGCAAATAAAGCAAGCAGAGTGTAGAAGGTGTCACAAATTTTTAGCTATTTTGTGTCAGCTAGACCAAGCCCTACATTTGTATCATGAAAGGACTTAACGTTTAATTATATCTTTACATTACTTATACATCCAATTTCCTCATGAGCGTAATTTTATTTGGATGCTGCTGGAGCCCTGAGCTACTCAAACCGCAACCGTTTTCTGAACCAGGCTGTAAAGGTTTTTATTTTTAATGTAAAAGTAGGCTTTTCTTGCCTAAGTGTGCGTGCAGTTTCTGGTGCTTCTGCAGTCAGTCTCTAGTGGACACTCTGAGAATTGCAGTTTTTTGTGTCAGCTTCATTTTTCAAGACCAGAGGTTGCTGCTTAATTAACACTAAAAGCACTTGCGTATCATTTTTTCACTTGCTGACAGTCCTGCTCACCACTCCAAATGGTAGAATAAAATGGAAAACTTGGTCTATATGGGAAATTTGTCTGGAAAGATGCCTTTTTTTAATATCTTACTTTACAAAGCAGCAGCCCTAGTTCCATTGAAAACTTCACTGAATGTTGACAGTAAACGTTTTCATTTGGTGGAAATCTTTGGAAAAACAAAGAGGATGTGGTTAAGCTCTGTAAAGCTTTTGATCATAATTCAGGGTAACAAACGTAACTGTTGGTGAGTAAGTTTTCCTGTGTTTCAGTCCAGATGTTTGCAGGTGAGAAGTTAATTTGGGCTTCCTGAAACAACCAGAGGAAAACGAAACCACATAAACTCACAACAGGACTCAAACAAGTTTCTCCGAAAGTCTGACTCTGATTCCGCCTCATGATAACAATTTACACTCCGCAACTTTGAGCAAACACTGCAACACTTCACAGTCTGACAGCTTTTATAAAACGGCCTGAAAGTCCTCATTCATTGTAACACATTTCCTGCTCACAACACAAACACAGCCACATCCATGCTCACTCACACACACACACACACCTACACACACACAAATAAACGCACACACACAAGTGTTGAGCTGAGGAATGACAGACGTCTGCAGCTGGGAGGCGAGGCATGCCAAAACTTCCTGCCTGTCCCGCTCTTTGGCTGCATGACTCTCTGAAAACACGACGAAACACACACGACTGTAGCTTTAAGATACGGACAACAAACACATCGCTAATAACTTCCACAAGTTTATCTGACCTCAATGAGAACCATCATGACACCAAAGCCTGGAGGTTTTTGTACCATCAAACCAAGAGCTCTGTGTGTGACTCATTTACCTGTGTGTGTGTGTGCCAGTGTGAGTGTGTGTGTGTGTGTGTGTGTGTGTGTGTGTGTGACAGCCGTGTGTCCTTGCTGCTATTTTTGAGATGTTACCTCATGATGTCTGTCCAACTCTTCAATGTGTTTCTCTGTGATTCATGCTTACAGTAAACCATTATGTGCTGATGTCATTTGACATCACTTCCCAAAAACTGAGGGCTGTCTCAGCCTTTTCACCCCCTCCTCTTCCTCTCTGTTTGCTCCTCATCAGAGCTCAGACAGCTGTAGGCAGCTGAACACTCACTTTCACATCTACATAAAAAAGGTGTTTTTGGGGGGAAAAGTGGGAAAACTCACAGAAGGTGTGAGCAATAAAAGGTAATGCTCCATCTGTTGGTGTATAATAACCTGATGGCCGTAAAGGACACACAGGCACACACACACACACACACACACACACACACACAAACACACACAGCCGTGCGCGCGAACACACACACAGTAGTCAGAGAAAGGAGAAGACCTGACACATCTGAATATCATCAGGATGGCACAGAGAGAGAGTGTGCTAGAGAAAGAGTAATCTCACTGAGGAGAAAGGAGCCATCTGAGAGGAACAATAGGAAAGGAAAGAAGTGAAGCTTGACAAAAAGCAGGTACAGAGCAGTTTTAGGGGCGTGTACAGAGGGGTCACAGGGGTGGCATTCAAATCTGAAGACCAATTCAAAACTATAAATCATGATCTCCTTTCAGAATTTCCTTCAAAAATCCTTTTTACAGCTGCATTGCGACCATAGACTCTATAAAACATGGACATATTCACCACAACGTCACCTACTGGTTGCTGAAGAGGCTTGTTGAAAGGCTAGAGATGACAGCAGCGCTGGGCGATTAGTCCTTAGATCAAAATCCCAAATATTTTACCTCAGTTACAATGACTCTTAATTTAATGACCAAGATCTCAAGCTGTAGGAGTCTTAATTAGTGGTCGGTACAGTTCCATATTTCTATTGTGGAGAATGGAAATATGGAAAACATCTAACATGTGCAACTATTACTATGTCCGTTTTGTGGTAAAGTTTATCACAGGCCATCTCTGTAGAGTGTGCTATAGTTTTGTCTTATTGTGATTGAGATTAGCTAACTGTTAGAATCTCCACTCACTGCTGCACACAGCTGCACAGTGCACTCTAACCCTGACAGAGACTAAGTCAATCCACTCATGGTATATGATATATTGTGTTATATTGATAAGATGGCTGGAGAGTGAAAGTTCAAACTATTTTACGATTGAGTTTAAATGTGAGGGATATTAATGGTTTATATTTATGTTTTTTCCCGGAGAAAGTGAGCCAAAAACACTTTGAGAATAAGTAAATGCTCTGCTGTGCATAATGGCACTGTAACAAAGCTGAGTTTGCCCAACAGAGTGAATTTAATAAGAAAATAAAGTGACACCAACGAAAATAATGTGGCTCAAACTTTGTTGTTTTCAGATTACAGAAACAACAACCGCTCCACAGCAGAAGCCAATCAGTCATTTTGGGTTAAAGATTGTGGAGTGGTCATTAAAATGGCAGCCATATTTCAGAAGGGGGCATGGACACCACTGGCTCCGCCCCTGATTTCAGCATGGGTTTTGCCAGTGCAGTTCCCTTGGCTTTTGCAGTCAGCCTCCAGTGGACACTTGAGGTACTGCGGTGCTCTGCACTCTTCTGCTGAGGTTAGGTTGTTGCTTGTTTTCGACAAGCTGCCGGTAGTCTCCGTTGCATTTAAATTAAATCTGTCACAAAATCTCACTTATATAACCACATGCTGATGATTCCATATTTATTAACAATTCAAAGCAATCCAGTGTCTCAACATGAGAGTAAATTTAATGCAGTCGCTTACCACCTACTTAAAAAACCACTGCAGTAAACTTTGTTGATTTAGTTTCAGCTCCTCACATCCAAGGTTAGGCCAGCACAATATAGCAAAAAGCAATATAGTTTTCCATAACATAATTTAGAAAAACACAGTGTTTTTCAATGCAGTGTATTGTGAGTGTTTGAAAACAAAAATTTCAACAGCACAATTTACTTGTATTTTCTGCTTAGGGTTACTACTTCTATTACACTGTGGTTAGCCGTCTTACTACTGCTCTGACACCTTCATAGACAGACAGATAAGAGACAAGAGAAGCAGTCTCATATGCAAAAATAATAGCCAACAGAAGAAGGTGATTATTGGATATCATTTCTGGCACAAAAAAAAAAAAAATCTGTCTCATGCATTCCTCATGTTTCATATCTAGGGGTAGAGGCAATATCATTCTACCCTGGTCACCTGATTTATCACACTTCAGTTCTTTCGTGTTTTAAGCCCTCTGTCGTTGCATTTAACTATCATTCTCTTTATATTTTTCTGATGCGTTTTATGTGTCATTGCATGTAAATATGAGGCTCCTGTACATATATGTTTATTCTGTAACTCTGGTGCAATCTAACACTAGGATATCCCTCAGAGTTTTATTTTTTAATCCCACTGATTGAACCGTTTTAACAGCTTCTCCTTGAATAGTTGCACGCTCTCACACTGTCACATCAACATCCTAAATTGAACACATCCATTGTGGCTCCAGAGCAGATTTCCTTCATGGTTAACCCATGTAAACTCAGACAATGTTAACAACCCTGCAGCCTGTTACTCTTTCATAAAGTCTGTTAATAAAAAGCCAAAAGGTCTCGCATCAACATCAGTCGCTTGTTGCCCTTCTTGTCTTCCCCTCCCTGCCTCTATAGTATCTCCCTCCTCCCCCCTCTCCTCTCTCTGGGTCTGCTGTTCTGTCTCCCTCCCTCCAGAGGAGAAGGGAGGTCCGAGAGAGGGCAACCTCCAAATAAGTTCCATTAATCACCAGCCAGAGTCTAATGTAACTAATATTTTACAATTAGAGGAGACAGCAGCGGGCTCAGAGCCATCCATCTCTTCACCACATGATCCTCCATTCAGAGGCTGTGAGAGTCCGACCAGACGCACACATAAACACACACGATCACTGACACACACACACACACAAACACACACTATCAGACACACACCTCCATACATGAACACTTGCACAGATGCACGATTACACAGGAATTGACAGGAAATGAGAGGGGTGGGTTTGCGCAGTAAAGAGCAATGAATGATTACTGACATTGGACTGTGTTAAAGGACAATTCCACTCTTTTGAATGTTAGATGTTATATAATCATAACCTTCAGATACAACAGAAGGCCTGTACATATATTCAGTTATCTGCAACAGTGAGATGAACACAGTATTAGCGGTATTAGTGGTAGTAATAGCAGTGTTTTGAAAACTCTGACGCCTCTGGTTGGTGTTATTTTTGTCTTTCTATTTCCAGTAAACACTCACACAGTTATTTAAAGCAGACTTTTCTTAATGCTAGAGTTTATCTAAATGTGCACACTGTAAACCTGGTGATCAGGGATTGAAGTCAAATTTTCACCATGAAAATTAGGGGCCTTTTTGAAGGTCCTGGTGTGACACATATGCCTTACTTCTAATGCAGCTTTCTTCAGGGTAAGAAACTCCTATAATATTTTAATATGTTGTTACCATGTTGAGTGATTCATACAGTAACAGATTTGTTCCAAGGTAACAAAATAGGTTTAAAAATCACAGATATAATGAAAAAGTGAAATTGTCCTTTAAAAGTGTTTCAACTGTACTGTTTGAGTTTTTAAGCTTCAGGAAGGAGGTTTTTTATTATCTATGAAATAGAGTGAAATTCATTTTAATGCCTTTGCCAAAAGCAAACCTGACCGTCAGCAACAAGACTAACTTCCCTATACCAACATTTTTAAGGCAAGAAGGTAACGCAAGACATCAGCTGAGGAGCTGAAAGAACAGTCTTAGTATTTTTATATTTTCCATTAAAAATATTCACCAAGAATGTTACTGTCTAAAGTTAGCGAGATGATATTTCTACTGAGACATGTACAGTAGAGCAAATAATAAGCAATGATATTTTTTTCCCAAAGGGGGCGTCAAAGTTCATGCTGAAACAACATTTCCTCACAGGAGCTTTAAATTGTGTATAGTATTATGGTTCAACATATGTGACCTTTCAAATCAATCAATCAATCAATCAAATTTTATTTATATAGTGACCTTTTCAACTTTTAATCACTTAAAAAAGTTTTTCTTTCCATTTTGTCCACTAATGAAAACCTTTCAGATGACCATTTTAATAAATAAATAAAAGGCTTTATTTAGATTGTAGACAATTTTAGGGCTGACATGTATTTTTACAGTCAGTGTTTGTATACTTTGAATGCCTTCTGTGTATACAACACAACATAATGAGGAATATTTCACTAAAAGTGAGCACCAAAACAGGCTGTATTTTATTTCATTTTAGTTTGGACTTAAAGTTAATAACATAAAAATCAAACAAAACAAACTGTATATTTTGTTATTTCAGTGCTTGTACGTCCACTTGTGTATATATCTGCACCTGCACGCATATGTCCCTGTGTGTGCTGTTGGATTGTCTGTCTGTGTTGGTGTGTGTTTGCGGTTGTGTGTGTCACAGGCTGAGATAATGACCATGATGACAGTGGCGGGGCCGACGGGGGCCAGAGGAGCTGAATGGTGACGGATGACGCCGGCCTGAGCTCTGATGGCGCACAGACAGTGAGTGATGACCGCACATCCTTCCCTCAGCTCCACCCTTCATTATCTCTACGGGGAGAAGCTCGGCACAAAGGCAGGCCTCTCGCGCTGCCCTCTCGCTGCCCTCAAACGACATCTGCTCATGGAGACAGCCGCACTACCGCTCTTCTTTCACCTCGCTGTCGCTCCATCTATCTCCATCTATGGTGATCTTCTTCTCGCTCCTTTTTCTCTCTCCTTTTCTCTGACTCCCTCTCTGCCGAGGCTACACACAGGTCAGACAATGAGATAATGACCCCGGCCTTTCAACCTTTCAAATCTGGACCCTTTCTTTCCCTCTGTTCATCCTCTCTTCATTCTTTATCCTTTCTTTATCAATCTTCTCATATTCACTCGCTCTCATGAGTCTAAGCGGCCTGATCTGAAGTCACAGAGGAGACACAGGGGGCTTTAGTAAGCTGGGTGGATGTTTAAAGGTTTGGCCTGTGTGATATGAGGAAAACATTATATTATTCAACTCTGAGATAGGAGTCTGAAGATCATCGAACAAACAAATGTTTGAGTGCAAAGTAGCTTCAAAATTCAAATTTTTTATGTCCCTCTGTGAAAGCTGCACATCTGTGGCCAAAATGATACAATTTTTTGTATCTTACACAAATATTAATAAAGTATTATCAATACTGCAATCATGATTATGTAAAACATATTCAGTAATCTTAAGGACCTTTATTTTTACCGTTTTTATTATTGTTTGTGAAGGCCTCTCAAAATCATGTGTATGCTGCGTCTCATTTATTTCCAGGAACAAAAAATCTCATACAGCTTTTTTAGGCTGACCTAAATATTTGATCACAACCAAGCAATATTTTTTTTTTACTTTGACTTGAAATTTCAGTACAATGGACCAAAAAAGACTTTTTGCATTTGGCCTTTGTTTTTCAAGAGCAGGTATTTTGCTCATTTTCAGGCGTTATATTGTCTTTCTGATACTTTTGTCATCATTTTATATCATTTAAAGCTAAAAATAATCTTCCCTTAATGTCCTTAGAAAACTCAATAAAACTTTAGTCTAAAATACTTTAATTTAGCAACTGTCTCTTTAAAACACTCAAAGCATTCTAAAATCCAGGATTTAAGAATCCAGTACTCTAGAACTCTCTTTCACTATTGCCAAGTTCCAAATCAGAACCTGTTCCAAGTAGTAAGAGCCATTAATATAATTTATCCTCAACAGGTCCCTCATTGGTGCTTTGTACACAGTTGTACACACTTTTAAAACAAAAACATGGCATGTGACATTGCATCATGAAGGACAGAGAGACAACCACAGAGTGAAAGAAGTCATCATTTTAGACAGATGGACAAAACCCTGTCATCATATACAACCTAATGTTCTTGTGTTTATAGTATCAGTTTTGAATGTAGTTCAGAATGATACATCGACTTGCTGACAAATCTGCTTATTTTGTGTGTTAAATTGTGTTTGTGTGATAATCCAGGAGCCTTTCTATCCCACATAGAATATCACTGTATGTTTTCAGAGACTGTCCACATCCAGTCCCTTTAAAAAAACAAAAAAGTTTCTGCAATAAATTATTGATAAATGTGATTGAAATAGTCTACAGTAATTGTCATCTCTATTGTTAGCTAATTCAGCTACACAGAGGCTGTTGTCTTTGTCTTGGTTTGTTGACCAGTCAGAGGCTGTATCTGGGATCAGCTGACATGTATCGGTCCAGTTCAACCCCCAGACTCAGACAGCACAGATGAACTCTATCGGCCTACTTTTTCTTTACACTAGAAATCCATAAGAATAGACGAGAAAATCAGTAATGAATTAATGATGTAGGAATAAGTACAATTGACCATTTCCTATTCCTACTGAGAAGACTGACTGAATGTTTGATACTCCCATTTATAGTTTACCTCATAATTTAATGTAAAATGTTGTCCACATTTAGTATAGTATCCAATATTTTAACAGCATTTTTGTTTGTCAGTATGAACAGTCCTTTACTGCAGTTATATAATCTGATATTTCATCATGTGGTTTGTATAACCAGACCTCATGTATGTTTTACAAACTATTTTAATCAACAACCACATACACATTCCTAGGATGGAGCATACCTTTAAAATGTCAACAATTATTGTCAACTTTTTAAATGCGGGAAGGCCAAAATCATGCATGCAATTAAAATTTGTTCAATTGCGTGGCCCTATCATCTGATGCTCTTCATGTTTTACACACTACCTGTATTTGGAACATGAAGCAAAGATGGATTCAAAAAGCAGTTTGACACCATTTTTAGCACTAATTCATCTGAGTGTAGCTGGTAGTTTGGCTTCATCTGAGTGTGTTAGTATACTGTGAAAGCGTGAACATCACACTCCGAACTCTGCATGAACAGAAGAAAAACATTCATTGCATGTTAACAGGAAATCAGTTACCCTATTTATTGTCACCAATTAAAACTTTTGCACTGTTTGTGATAAAAACACTCACACTGTCATAGTGATGAAAATGCAAACTCATAAATAAAATGATGTGAAGCATTTAGGTGCTCTTTTAGGATAAAGACGGGGGATAAATGGCGAATTAATAAGTGACTGCCCAGGAAGTGTGAACTCCTCTGAGGCATCATCGGGACATCAAAATTGTGCAAAATCACAAAAATTATTCTTAGAAACTCCATCCAACATGTGAAATGTGCATATGCAGATTTAGAAAGCATTGTATGTTAACATGATTCATTTATCCTGTTCGTAGTGATTAATTTAATGCAAATGCTCTTTCTGTGATATTAGTCTTTGTTTATTTATTTGACCTTCATTTAGCTAGGTTAGTCCCATTGAAATCAGACGTCTTTTCCGAGGGAGACCTAGGCAAGACTTACAGCAACACAGAGTACCATCAGCAGGACAACCAAAGTAAAGGGCCACAACCGACTTCAGCTAAAATCAGTGCATACAAAAAAACAGGCTTTCAGATTTTTAACAAGGGATTTAAATACAGTCAAGCTAACTAAGTCTTGCAGTTCAAAATGATAATAATAGGGGTGCAGATAAAAAGCATGGGTGCGTCACTGGGTCAAATAAAATGCAATAATGATGTTCAGTAGTAAAGTGCTCTTTGAGGATAAAGACAGGGATTAAATTGCAAAGTAAATACAGACGGTGTAGAAAATTTGCAAAGACAGTCTAAACTGTAAAGCTACCTGTTTCAGTATAAGATTCCTGCGTTTAACAGGGAGGTCTCTGCAGGTTTTGACTCAATTGAGTCTTCAAAAGGACATCAAAATAGTGCAGAAGTATCACACACACAACTTTACCCAGCAGGTAAACTGTGAGTAGGAATTGCATGTTAACACTAAATTCCTTTTTCCTCCTCCTTGTGATAAAACCAGACTCTTACAGTACAGTAATGCAGATGCTCTTAGTGTAATAACCTTGAAATTGTGTTGTCATGCAGTCCTCTTTAAGTCTCAAGGCCTGTCTTGGTCTGCGTCCTCAGGGATAGGTGTCCTAAATGTGCCTGTGAAATAAAGCCAGGTGCAGAATTACAAGGAGGATTTTTAGCCGCTGGTCTCTTTTCAGTGGTAAATGTTGCCCTCTGGTGGTTGACATTAAACAGTGCAGGGATGAGACTATGCATTTAAAACACAGGGGAGGGCTCAGGGAGACTAATGAGCATGCAGACAGGTTCAACCAGAGGTCACCATCTGGCCAATTACCACTGCTGGCACATTGGAGCCGACCTGAACTGTCATCACAAACACATCACTCCATGTCCAAACTGCCCGGCAATATGTCAGCGTGCCACTCGACGTGCCGTACAGTATGGAGAGGACGGGGGCAACAGGAGACAGCCCCATGACAAAGCCACCTGGTCAGCTCTGCAGACAGGACAGGCTGCCGGGCCACCTGCCACGCTCAGGTTTGGAGGACACTCGATGGACTCTCAATGTCAGCCGCTCGTCTCAGTGTCCGGTTTGACTGTCAGGTGTTTATTATGTCTTTGACGTCAACTTCCTCAGGGAGGGGAGGAGAGAAATTAAGGAGGCTAAAACAAAAGGCGAGGGATGCTTGAAATAACTCCTGCAGCAAACGATGGAAAGATCAGGTTGCTTTAAACAAAGAAACTGATTAACGCTTTATTCGAGGTCAGAAACTTTCAATGGTGCCAATTGTTTGTAGATTTTATGGAGGAATTAAAAGCACGAGTTTTGCTCAAGACAAGTCAAAACTTGCAGCTTTCCCAAATTCTTCTGACTCAAATCTGAATGTAATCAAAGCCTCTAAATGTAATTCTTTAAAGCCGCTTATGAAACAGACTGAAGTTGGTACTGATGCCTCTATATGACAAATGAATACTTAAGACACCATGATCGAAAAGATTGATTATTGCCTGACATCGTCTCTGCAAGAAGATACAAAGTCAATAAACAGCCTCAGTTTACATTTTTCACAGCAAAGATTCACAAAAAGACATCTTTGACTTATAAAAGACTTTAAAGGAGGTTTTATGTTCAAACGCTGCTTGTCAAACTTGAAGTCAAGACATGCAAATGGACTTGAGAGCATCAAAAAGACTTCTTAATCTGTCTGAAATCTTAAAGTTTCTGAACGAATTAAGGGTCTGGGATAAAATAATCTGAAAAATATCTTAATCATTGTGTAACTGTTTGACTAAATGACAAAATTTGGTCTGTTCATTCATTTTGTAAAACCCAATTAAAACCGGCCCTGAGAGTCCAAAGTTTCCCACACATAGAGGTCCAGTTGATATTATAATAATACTATAATGATGATCATGTTGTGTGAATTAGACACTTATATTTTCAGTAATCATGTCTTATATATATCCTATAGGTAGTAAGAGAGAGTTGGTTTAACATTAGACTTGTTTTTGTTTTTTCTCGTATAGACAGATGTCTGATGAGTTGAAGAAAAAAAACCTTCAACAAAGTTTTTAAAGGTCTCTCAGGTGTGATGATGGTTTTCAAAGCAAGTCTACAGTAGGTGGTTAAATCCAGAGAAGTGTAATGATCCAAGCAGTCAGTTCATGATCTTACTCTCAACAAACCAGTCAGAATAAAAGTGAACTAGGACCCTAAATCCACGATGTGACGTGTTTGACTTTAAAGACTTCAGGGGGAGATTTTCTTTTAACACACATCTCATGGTCTGAGGGCGACTTCAGGTCAAATTTGAGGTAAAGACATTTACAGGCAGACTGAACTGTGTGCTGTGCTTTCAAAATGCTACTAGATTCCTCCGTGTTTGTTAAAGTTTAGAGGTGATCGAAAAAAATATATCATATCAGATTATATCTCAGTTGTTTTGAAGGTGTGTTTACAGACTTTATTATATGTGTGACGCTCATTCTGTTTAAACACAATCAGACTTTAGGAGTCCAGAATGTCCCATGAATAGAGATTTCTCTGTTAGAAAAGTAAAACAACAACAAAGTGAACGAATAGAAGCTGTCATTCAGACACGAGATGAAAATAAGGCACATTTAATCCAACACCTCACACTAACAATAAGAATAAGAGTTTTATAATCTTTTAGTTTGTTTTCTGGTTAGTTTGTCTAACTCAATTAAACTTTTTTTTTAAACTAGATGTCGTCACAGTGCATCAAAATAAATCTATCTGCTTTAAAAGAACTACTTATTTAAGCCTCAACCTGAATACAACAACAATTAAATAATAATAATAAAAATAATAATAATAATAATAATTGCAAGCTAGTGCCATATAAACTTTTGTAACTCATTTTTGTTTTTACACATTTTTGTATGCTTCAAAATATTGTTGTCTTTATTGCCAAAACTCCCCCAAATTTTAAATTAGTATATTTTTTCATTTATTGCACATCTTAAGAATACATACATATCTACAAAATATATAGGTATATAGCTTTGTAACTTTGACCTAAGTTAAACAGACAGATACTTGAACCACATACTCCTGTTTATCACTAAAAGATTTTAAGTTAATAAACAAAACACACTATCACCCAAAAATGATCTCACATTTTAATTTCACTATCACTCATAATTGATAATCAAACTTTAATGCTGTGTGTTGCTGCAAAATGAAAATAATGAATTTCTACATAAACACTGAATATTTGAAAATAATGGGTAATAACCTATTTAGTAAATCTATTTGTACCATTAATTTGATCCCAAATTATAACTGTTTTTATTTATTTATTGTTTCATCTAAAAACAACCAGATTATTAGGGGGACATTCTGAGCGTGCTTCACAGCCTAGTGTGAGCATCTGTCACAGTGAGGAGCAGAGTGAGTGGAGAGAGTGTGTTCTAACTCCTCCTGAATAAATCAATATGCCAATAATTCATTATAAAATTAATTGGTTAATTATAAATAAATCCTTTTTGAAAAATTCACAGTTGCTAAACCTGAGAGTAATGTCTATATTTGAGAAACTCTGAGTCTTCTTAATATTTGTAATATTTCTGTGTGGACGAAAAAAAAACTCAGATCGACATCAGATCATGTTCTTACTACAAACAAACTCCTCAGGGTCTGAATAAGAGTGCACTGATACCCACCTTTACAGGGGTCTGATTGTAGGGTTTGCACCAAGGTTTGATTGACAGCTTTCACACAGCACAAACAAAACCCTGCCAACTCGGCAAATGGACTTCAGCTTGTTTCAACCAGAGCTAACAGGTTAAAAGCACCATAACGCCCGATATTCAATTGCTTCTGACTTTTTTGCAAACACATGATAGCTGTCATGCATTCAGAACATGAGTTAAGTGCTGCAGAGTTGCAGGGCCTCAGAAACCAAAGCCTGGCATTAATTTCTGTGCAGGACCTGCACTGTAGCAAACTTCATAGGTCTATGTACGTACACAGAAACCTGCAGCACCTCCTCATAAATGTGACAACACACCAAAAGAACCAAGAACTCAAGCCCTGTGATTGGTCCATTTGGTAGTGACATCTTCCCTCTTTTCATCTTAACAATTGTAGCTTGACTGACTGCTGCACAACATACAGTATATGAGCTCCATCTCACACATTTTACACTCAGATTCAGTGTGATCGTGTTTTTGTGTTTCTACAAGAATTTGTCGTTTCAATGAGGATAAAGATCACACCGCTGATATAGTTCAGGCACAGTACTGCAGAGTGACATGAACACTCCAGTTCACACATACTTATGATGGTATCAGTCACTACAGAGTAGCTCAGGTGTAGAGTCAACACAGAAGTATAAACCATTGTATGAACCTGCACTTATATTAAAATCATCTACATGGCTTGTGACTCAACAGGCTGGCACTACTTCCTTTCCATTTCAAAGTGGAGCATTTCCTGTTGTTGGTACTTCAGACTTTGATGATAAACATCTTCTTTGCGAGGGGTCAAAGAGTTAAGTTCAGCAATGAGTTCAAATTTTATGTTCATGTATAAATCTGCAGAACAAAATGGAAATGTATCTGGGACTGTTATGTTCCCAAAAACCCAAATTGTACTGTGCATGTGCGAAACGTACGTCACTTGCATTTTACTGCAGCTCGTTGCTACTATTACTACCTACCCGATCCATACTGTGCACGTGCAGATGAACACGTTATTTAAACTACAGATCGGTTTCAGAAACCAGCTGGCGATGTGACAAGCTAGCTAGCAGGAGGCTCCAGGGCCTGGTCAAAATTATGGTTCTCTGACTTTTCAAAGTATCAAGGGGGGGTTTATTTCATTCATTTTATAAATTAAATTTATTAACAAGAAGCCTAATCATTATTGACAATGAATTTCAGCGTTTGTATACAGCGTTTTAATTTCAACAATGAAATATTCACATTCATTCAAGCCTTTTATAACTACGTTGCAATTTCACAATTGAGCTGTAGTAAGAACCGCTAATCATGAAAATGGGCGCCATTCTCTTGACTTTCAGTCAGGGTAAGCACTCCATTCAGGAGAAAAGCGCGTGGCTGGTGATAAACTGAAGCATCAATTCTGACTGAAGCGAGTTCACTGATGCTGAAGCTGTCAAACAAACATCGAAGCTGTTGCAAACCGCAAGGGGCAAAGAATTGCTGAGCTGCTGCAAAGATGGCTAGTAGAGGATGTGACGTACGTTTCGCACATGCACAGTACAAATCGGCTTTCCCGGGACAGATTAGGTAGCGACAGGCTGTAGAACTTTGACAATCACCAGACCCAGAATTAAGATCAAAGTAGCTGCATCCAGCCCAAGTGCTCAAGTGTGACCCCTGGAGGTATCCTCCACTAAGACAGGAAATGCATGGTGAAGTATGAGTACTATTATCTTTGTGATGTTTAAGCAAATGCAAGACTCCACAGGATGTAAATATACAAAAAGAACAAAAAGAGAAACATTGACAAAATTTGGTCTTCAGGGGGCGCTAAAGTCAACATGAACCTAAAATTCTCCACAGGAGCTTTAATTTAAGCAGCATTTTGTGCATAAACATTACGAAGAAACACACAGAAAGTGTGTGCTTTGACAGAGATGAGGGTTTTCGTTTGGGCACATTTTAACAACCATCTGTACAATCCAACAGAAAACTACATCTTGCTGTTTGAATCATAAAGAAAGGGAACAGATGTTAATCCCTAATGGAGTTGACAGGCACTTTCCTGTCTTTCACATGAACATATTGAGTTTCTGAATAAGAAGGGGATCAGAGGGAAGGTGTATCATGTTGCACTCATAATACATGCATATCAAAGACCCCAGCTGTTGGATTCCCTCTCCTGAGAGACAGCATTATTAAATCTGCACTCAGCAAGCATATCACACCAGCACAAGAGCTTAAGCCACTCCATCGGGGGGCTCCATCAGCTCGGGCGATTTGTAACCTATCACACCAGGAGATTATATCATGCTTTAAAGTGTGGGGTAATCAGTGGCACACACCTGTGTCTTCTTCAGCCCTGATTTCAGACTCAGATCAGATCAGAGAAGAAAGATAAAGTGTTATAAGTATAAAGGAAGTGAAGTGTTTGTAATTGGCAGGATTTATTCACACTCACTCCTCACACTTCTGCTGTTAGGTGACGAAGGCTGAGCGACTGATGAAAACTTTTTCTGGGATTTGATATCAGCATCCATGTGGCTGACAAAGTCGCACTCATCAGCTGCTTATATAGATATTTACAATCAAGTTGACTAAATATAAACATCTCCTGTCCCCTGTTGCTACACTCCTTCACCTTCACCGCTACGGAGCAGAGCCAAAATGGTGTTTGTCCACTAGGTGGCAGTAGATGTCTTTAAATCTCATGCAGCTGTGGCAGCAGCTTGATAAGTAGATGCATTTAACATACATGACACAAAAGATGATGCTCACCTGATGCAACATCCCTCTCCGAGTCCCCTCCTCCATTCTCGCTGGTTTTGTGCGTCCCTGCAGGCGATCCGCTCAAGCTCCCCTGGGTCCTTAGAAAGGAGAGCAGGCTGCCTGGCTGCAGCTGGTCGGCCTGTCCTGGAGTCAGGGTCTCCAGAGAGGTGATGGGAGAATCAGACATGGCTCTGCTCCAGGGGCCCAGTTCATCTACCTCCCCGTTGTTTTTCAGCATCTTCCACTTGGCCGCTTCGTTGTTTTCATCCTCTCTCTTCAGCTCTGTTTTCTCAAATTCACCTTCAGCGTCTGCACTCTGTGTGTTCATGTCGTCTTCTGTTCCCTGCACCAAAAGGTCACTCTGGTATGAAGGTTTCACGCAGAGTTCGGTTGCAGTGTTGGGGTAACTTTGCAGCCGACGGGCAACGGAGGAAGAGGAGAGTCCGTTACTGAAAACACTTGAATGAGACAACACAGACTCTGTCCTGACTGACAGATCTAAAGGTTCGTACTGGGACTTCCTGGTTTGAGCAGAGATTTCTCCTCCTGCGTCTCTGTCAGGGCGCTCGGCCTGCTTATTGACAAGCAGGGAGTTCTCGCTGTGGCTCTCCAGACCGTGATAGAGACCTGCAGCTGGGCTCCAGTCCTCCCTGGACCTGGGTCTGAGCTTGTGGTTGGGATTAGGGCTGGAGCTCTTGCTGCTGGCGTGCTGCAGTGGTGAGGAGAGGTCTCTGCTGGTTTGCCAGGAGGGGAAGTGGTAGCGATCCAGATGAAAGCCCAGGGAGGCAGACTGTGCAGCGGTAAAGTCGGAGGAGATCGGACACCTGTAGACTTTCTCACCTGAGACAGAGAATAACAGCAGACATAACAGGATCTGGATTAAATTAGGAAACAGTGTATAAGAGGCAGAGTGAGCGTTTTGTTGTGAGAAATGTTTGTACCAACAACTGTTGTCTAAACATGAAAAATGTTGCAATCCTGCAGCAGGCTGAGTTGAATGATTTAAGCGCTGCCCTGCAGTAAATCAAGCTTGTAATCAGCTTTCAGCTCCAGTGATCCATCATTTTACAGTATGGACGCCACCACCGTGTGCAATAAATACACCCAAAGATGTTAACAGCAAACGAGATTCTTCCAGAAATAATAAACTGTGAACATTTAAAACAACTACAACCAGGCAGATGTCGCCCACAAGAACCCCATTCCATCAAAACCAGTAAGTGGGTTTCCCAGTCAGAAGAAACAAAGCCCAACATGAGCGGCTCTGATTAACCGCTCCCTGCTCTGAAGCTGAGTTTATTTCTGCTTCACTCTTGAAAAATGGTGTGTTGGAACCATAATTCATAAAGTACAAAGTGTATTATGGCAAAGAGTGACAAAGGGTAATTTTTCTCCTTTTAGCCGCTGAAAAATGTCCGCGTGGAAACCGGATCTGATCCTGCTCGCTATAACTTTTAATTAAAGGTGATTTAAATGTCGGAGTCCCTCTGTTTACCTACAGTTTAATCCTCACAGCCATCGCAGACATGTCTTCAGGGTTAAACACACTCCCTGTGAGCTTTTTGAGTTAGTGATTGTGGGAGACCTCGGCCTCGCTCTGTCTTTAAACAGCCCAGCTGTTTCGCTGCCATTCCAATTACAGTAAAAGTCATCCGACGCCATTAAGCCACAAATATTGGCAGTTTATTGCCCAACACTCTCCTGGCATTTGAAGGTCAGGTCATACATTATACTGTGTCTTTTAGGGATGCGTCTGGGATGGGGAGATAAACCCACCACCATTAATTTAATTCTATGCATATTGATGCCTTATTGTTCTTCTTTAATGGACTAATATCTGAGTTACAACAGTGATTCATCCCCGCCAGAGAAATATCAATTTCATACACCTCAAGATCTGACCCTGAGCTCATTCTCAGAGGTAAATCTAAATCTAATGATCTGTACTTGCTCCTTTACTTTGTTTCAAACTTTAATAGAAGAACCACCTCTGAGGGACGAGCAGGAGGGCAGATTTTTACAGCTTTAAAACGTAAGAAACCATAAAGTAACACCCTCATGTTAATGAAATCGAGCTGAAACTTGTGAAACTGGAAAAATCACTGCTGAAATGGCAGATTTGTGTCCTGGATCTGGAGTCAATCACCCTGTGTATCTACATGTGTTTAAATTAGAGCTGCAGAGTTCAATCGAATCATCATGGCCGCCACGTTTTAGCCCTAGAAGCACGAATGCTTCTGTAAAAATCTCTGCATGTGTGGGATCAGTGATTAAAAATAACATCATTAATTTAATTACTATGATTCACATAATGTTCAATTTTTTTAAGTACATTTTCGATCTACTGTTTGTTGTTGTTTTATGTGTTGACACCGACCTGCCAATGGGACTGGGGACGGAAATCAGCCACCTGGCTAGAATCTAATTTATTTACATGTAAATGTTTATTAATGCATATTGTCCATTTTTAAAATAAGAAATAAATCTCAAATCTCAAATGCTGTCTTCTCCAAACACACTCTGCCTGCGTTTCTTAAACCTGTTTTTTAATCCAAGTCCAAGTGGCGTACACCATCAGGACTCTGAAACACATTTTGAATCTGGCTAAATAATTTCTACAATATTGAGTCAGATCATGAATTTATTATACCAACATATACATCTCTGTGTAAACTGTGTTTTTATATTCTTCAGCTTTTGCACAGTTGTTCCAAAAGTGTCGAAAAGTCAAACTTTGCGACTTACCCCATAGGAGGGGTAAACAGGAACATCGTTAGGGCTGGTTTCACCACTCACCAGAGAAGTCAGTTTAAGCACAACAACTTCAATACAGTTATTCTTAAACACCAGAGGTAGATGGTGATGGAATACTGTTTGTAGATCAATGATAGATAAATATTCACACATCTGTATTTCTATTTATCCCTCATCAAGGATGTAGAGATTGCACGCTGTAAGACACAAATTCAGTTCTTCGTCATTATACCACTGCACAAGGGTGAATTATTATATCAAAATTAATAGTTTAAGGAACTCTGTTCACAACTGTCGCTCCACACATTATCATCTTTAGGGTTTGACGTGATGGATTGATTACCATGTGAGCATTTTAAACTGTGTCAGCTGTTTCCTGTGCAGACCACATCAACACACACAAAAAAGAGTTTTTAAAAATTTCCATCCTGTAAGTATTTTTTTAGCCTCCATTTTTAAGACTCAAAAGTCTGGCTGTTTTTGACACCTACAAGTACATAGTATGAGTATTCTGGTGAATCTGTCTAGCAGTATGTTGGGCCAGACCGCGCTGGTTTTCTGTTCTGACAGTAGTCCAGCCGGTAGCAAACCACTATAGTGAGCGAACGACAAATGTTACAAATGATTCTTACATTTGCTTTGTATGTTTTTAACTGCGAAGCAGGTCAGCTGATAGCTTATATATTACACTGGTTTACATATTTGTAGTCCTTTTTTAATGTACCTCCATAAGACCACAGTTATCACTTCCTGTCCTCTACCACTGTGGTTGACAAAGACATTGACAGAAGTCCTGCCCATTCTTGATTCTGATTGGTCGGTGGTCTTGACTCGACATTAATGATGTTGCTAAGTTGAACTATTTTCAGCTGAGAGTGCAGGGACAAAAAAAAAAAAACAGCTGACACCGAGGACGTCTTCATGCTGGGCTGCACTTGATTTGAAAACCACATGAGAACTCATCAGTGATTGAAAATGTTCAAATAAGCATGCCAGACCAGTAGGTGGAGAAACTAGTCTGTTAAGTCAGAACACCGTAGAAAAAAATTACGCCAATGCATAAAGGACATCTCTGTGAGAGATCATCATGTTTATTGGCTTCACACATTCATTTACCTGAGCTGCAGGAATAAGAACAGTGAACTTTCCTTACAAACATTTAATCAAACCTCCCTAGCAGACCTGAACAGACCAGGAACCCACCATATTTGTGCACGTACAAATCAGTAATTTGTCAAAATAGAATTCATATTTAACACCATCAGTGACTGTTTGAGATTTGGTGTCATTTAAGATGGAAAACGTGATTTACCATTCAGATGGATGTTAATGCTTAACAGCAGCAACACCTACAAAGCTGCCTGCAGTGTCTGCAGATCTATTTTTAATCAGTCTTGTGAGTGCAGCAGATACTGATTATTTCAAAATGTTTGATTCATTCATCCAAATTTAATAAAAAGTTTCCGTTTTAGAGATGAGGGTCATAGACTATACACTGGGTTATATCTATGCTGTGATAAAATGAATGGAGCTTCAATTTCGTCAAAATTAAGTCAAAGTTTTTTTGTTTTTTTTTAATTCAACGCAAAGAATAAACATAAAAAAAAAGTTACATTTTCATAAATGGCATGATCTCTAAAATGATCAGAATAAGTGTGATAATGATTTAAACCTGCATTCGGTCCAGACAGCAGCTCAAACAGAAACTTTGATTTAATGCTGGTGAACATTTAATGTATGTGGCGAAGAGCGGGAAAGAGGCTTCAACAGCGCCACACCCTCGTCTCCAGTAAGAGACAAAAAAAAAAATTCCAAACAGCTTAATGGAAGAGTTTCAGACACGCTGTTTATCTCCATTATTCTGTCTTAAATTACGACGGGTTCAACTCCAAATGCAGACAACACACACGTCTGACCTCATCTCTCAGTGTGGACCTTCTTCCTGAAGCCATTTAGAGCCTCAACCAGAGCAGTAAAACAACACAAAGACTGAAGACTCTGCCTCTTTTCTCCTCTTTTGGACGGGTGCCATCTTTGTGATTGCCTGGTTCATGCTAACTTAATCAGTTTAAGATTTACTTACACTGCCGAGGCTCACATTATGTGAGGGGAGTAATTTTAGAGCTTAGATTTATCAACCAAAACTCCAATTACTGCATCATTACAAACCGCAGCCTCTCTCACCTAACACAGAGCGTCTAATGAAGTGATGCGTACCAGTTATCCGCCCTTACTGGATGTGCGAGGCGGAAAGAGAGAGAGAGAGAGGTAAATAAATACATGTGAAAAAAGCTTGAAGTGAGTGTGGAGAAAGCATGCAGCTGGGCTTGGACAAGTGATTCATTTCATATGGAAATAGGCTTCAAGATTTACAGCCATACATCAGCGTCAATGCAATCACAGGCTCACATACTCTGCTTACACAGGCAGTTATATTGTAGGTATCAAACTCGGCATAAGGTGCAGCTTTGGCTCTCTCTGTATATTTGTAATAAAGCTGCACCTGAAATGCAGAGCAGAGATACATGCTTTGGTTTAAGATGAAACAGAGTGAGAGGGAAAGAGAGTGGTGAGAAAAACAGGGGCACCAGATGTTCTTTGATGTTTATAATAGCATATATTATTAATATTAATTAGACCACATAGTCAATGACGCATTTGGGACGTTTCCAAGTCAATTAAGCCAAATGGCATTCAGGAGACGGTGGAACAATATTTCAAGGCAGGTGTTCAGAACTCCCTGGGTAAATCTTTTTATCTGCATGCTAGGAAAACAAGCATTTTGAGCTTAATTTGAGCCTCATATCTGCAATAATAATTAAAAAGAGGATTAAAAGACAGAAGTGAGAGGGAGACAGAAAAGCCAACAGGTAATCAGTGCAGACAAACCCGTCAGACTGGCTCTGATCTCTGGAAAAGAGCTGATTTTGTAGAGCTCGACACAGCTCTGAGACAGATAAGGACGGCTTTATCTATGTGAGAGATGCTCCCAATCAGAAAGAATAGACTAATCTAACAGGAAGAGACGCCATCGTAAAGTGATACTCTGAGCAAAACCTCGGCTCATGTTTCTCTTCGATTCAGCCGCTCTGAGCCGTAACATTTACAGTAAAAAGGACAAAACACATGCAGGGACAACATCATTACATGGTGTCTGCACGCTGACCTCGAGGTTAAGAGTTTTGAATGGGACTAATTAATAACTGTCAGAGCATTTTATGTTTGTTAGGCATGTTTTTAGTCTGAGCCGGGCCAATGTAGGTCAGAGGCCTGCAGCGTGCACCCTTCATTAGTTTATCATTTTAAGCAGAGTCCTTATTCTTCGTCTCAGATCATAATTAAAGTCAGAGTGCATCTTCAAATCTCTCCTGATGACACATTGAAGGAGTATTTTTCTATTCAAATCAAAGCTTGACTCCTCATTTAAGACGTTTGCAGTGAAAAATCTAAATCCAGACAGAGGCGGCCCCCCCTCCATCTCTCTCTTTCTCTTTCTTTCTGACAGGCGTGACTGTACTATATTTGCCATCCATATTGAGAGCATCAATAACTTCATGACCACCATAGGCTGACTATGAATAATGCAGCCAGTAATTCTGGACTAATCAATGTTCCTCAAGCTGAACATCTGGCAGTGGTAATTCTTCCCCAGCATCTCCGCTCTCCTGAATTAGAAAACACTCGCTCTCTTCCTCCTTCCACGTCCGACCATCCGGACACACAGACAGAGAGAAAGACGGGCTCGATCAGTTACAACCCCCCACCTCCCAAAAAACTTATCCCTGTTATTAAACCCTCATCAAGTGGTGCGTGTTCTCCATATGTGTAGGATTTACCTATCTGTCCCGCAGCAGACCTGTGTGTTGAGCCAGGGCCAGCAGCGTGTGATTGTGTTAATTAATCTGTCATTGTGAGCGCGGGGAGCAGCTGCAGAGGTCTCTGGGATATATTGTCAGAGCTAAACAATGCGGTGCTAAGCCCCCAGAGTGAGTCTACCATTACACAAGCCTAAGAACAGAGAGGAGAGAGGGGGGAGAGGGGGAGAGGGAGCCTGCCGGATCCATCATTGACTAAAGCAATGACGCCTGACCTTTACAATGAATTAGTTTCCATGCTTAATATTGACTGAAATTAGAGTCTGATACTGAATGTAGCATCCCAGAACTGTGTGCACTCAAATCCTCGGCTAGCAGGCGATCATAAATGTTTCTGGAAGTGACACCGTATGGTCTGGGCGATAGGGGAGAAGGGAAAAGTAAAAACAATAGAGCTTGAATATGTTTCTTAAAGAGCAACCAGAGAGGGATTTGGCCGTAAACTGCAAGAATTCATGTAAATATGCAGATACAAGCATGTGCGCACAATATGGAAACAAAACATCTAATGAGATTAGACCTGATCCATTTATCTCTGCTATACGGCCTAACATTTAAGAGGATACGGAATGCAATCCCACCAGAGCGCATCAGACTTAGATGTACATAAGAGCAGTGTAATCAATGTGGAAAGCTTTGAGGAGAGAGAACAAAAGTTTGGATTTATTTCTCTGCTCTTTGCAGCGCTGTTAAAGCTGTAATTTAGGCTCATGATAACATGTTAGCAGGATGCCATGACAAGAAAGGCATTTACCCAGAGAGCCGAATCATCCGAATCACCAGGTGGAACAGAAGACTATCAATAAAAATACCAGGTGGTAGATCAAATCATAAAAATCACTGGGTGGTATATATCAAATCATTAAAAACACCAGATGGCATGCATTAACATCTTGTGCCCCCGTAGGCAAGGGGTGGGGATGTGACGGATAAAAAATAGAGGGTACTAATTATCCCTGCTTTCAACATGATGCCATTATCTTTAAAAAGAAGACCAAGTCCTCGTGATGACAGTAATATCACTGCTGGTGTTACTGACCCCGCGCTGCACGGACACCTACGTTAAATAGAAGAAAGATGAGGCCACAGCTGTCACTTCATAACTCTGTTTTTTTTCAGGACGCATAGAAACAAACGCACACACATGAATGTGGTTCATTGTTGTGATATTTTTGGATGGTTTTATGTAAGAGTGTCGTCTTCGCCAGAGCTCGGATCAGTTCCCCGTCTACCAACATTTAATCCTACAAAGAAAAAGAAACCTCGCAAATTATAAAAGTGCCACTTCATTAACACCGGGGTCACCTTTTATGCATTTTCCATCTGCCACTTTAGCGTCAGCTGATGTATAGATTGCCAAAAACAATGTGCAGAATAATCCAGAAAAAGACAATGTTACTCTCTCTCAAATCTGGTAAATTCTGGGTACTGAACTACAGCAGTATTGCAAAACATAATATCTGAAGTCTGGGGATGGGACCTGTTTCAAACTACCCGAGCATAGAGTTACGTAATTTTAAAGCAAACTGAATGTCTTTCCTCTTATATTGAATATTGAGTCAATTGAATTTCCCTTTGTATATGAATAAAGTTCTTCTTATCGTATCTCATATGCTCAAGCATTTTGCCACACATTAAAAGATACATCCTTTTGTCTAAGAAGCTGCATCATGCTGACTGCCATATTTAAGCCTCGGTTCAGGGTTGCTCATTTCCTGCATGGTAAAAAAGTAGTGCTTTGTGCCTGATTTTGCTGTCTGCATACTGTGAAATTTACATTAAGTTTACATGCATCAGCCCGTACCGCAGAGTTTCACCATGCATACCGCAGGAGTAGAAGGCAGAAGTGGCAGGTACACAGGAAGCTGCAAGAACTCAGATTTGGCTTTTTTTCACAGAACTTGTGTAGTACTTAGATTTACTTGCACCATGGCAAGCAGCCTTAGGAAAATTATTTCCATAATGAAAAATCTACTCACATCTGTTGCATGGCGTGTGTTAATTTCCAACAGAATATTGAATATCCTGCTCAGTATTTGACTGAACTTGAGGCACATCAGAAAAATCTCCAGATATGCTCAGGAGAAGATCTGGATTCTGGAAGAATTACAGAAGAAATATCTGGATGTTTGGGCTTTTCCTGCAATAAAAGGCTTTAAGTGATGAATATCTAATCTATATTCAGACTTTTGAGGCTATCATACATAAAGCATTTTGGCATGTAGTGCAAGTTTCCATTTGTTTGCCCATGTCACGTAAAGAAGTCGTCCCATTTGAACACCATGACCTATATACTTACCCACTATTTTCAAAACACCGGTTTATGACTTTTTTAATCGTCTTTGTGGTTTTTGTCGTGCAATATCACAGATGGATTACTAAATTTAAAATGCATTTCCAAACACTGAACAAAGTACCCTGCATGAGCTAATTACCTGCAGCAGGAGAGCAGGACTTTGGCCGTCGATCAGGGGTGCCGTCAGAGAGGTTCCCAGTCTCTGTGCTGGTCCCTGCTGGTCCATGATGAGTCAGACTGATGGGGCTGCCTGGTCTGCTGATGGTCTTTGTGTCTGAGTCAGTGAGACACACTTTCCCCTCGTCCACAGGGAGACATCTCTCCGGCAGGAGGGAGGAGCAGTGCTGCTCTTTGGGGCTGAATACCTGCTGATCCACAGGCAGACCCGGAGTCATGATCTGCCAGCCCGAGAAGCTGCTGCTACCGCTGCTGCTCAGCGTCTCTCTGCTCGACATGACTTTCTGCAGGAACTCCATGCTGCTGGAGCTCGCTGGGTGATGGGGATGATTTAAACCCAGAAAAGAGCAGCTGTCTGCCTCTGTCAGACCTGGACCCGAGGAAATCATCCTCCCTAACATCTCCCTAACCTTCATGTCGATGCCGGCAGTGGCAAACATGGAGTTATAATCTTGATGCTCGGTCATCTCTGCCGTGAGGAACCTGTTGTGGATGCGGGAGATGTACTGGGAGTAGACATTGCTCTGGTGGTCCGGGGTCAGGTGACTCATGTTCACAGAGGGTTCATGCTCAGATGGGAGGGCGCGCTTTGCAGCCAGCTTGTTCAGGTGCACCTTCATGTGGTTCTTGAGAAACCAGGGCTCCTTAAAGCGCCGTCCACAGATCTGACAGCTGTGCTCAAAGGAGTCCTTGTGTTTCCTCATGTGACCCTTCAGGAACCAGGCCTGGCTGAAGGTCTGCCCACAAACCTCGCAAGGGAACTCCCCCAGAGGCTTCTTCTTCTCACCCCCTGCCATCGCAGGTTTCTGCCCTGACCCTGACTCTGCGGTTATGTGAGTCGTCTCCACGTGTCCGATCAGCTCCTCCTCTTGTGAGGCAGCAAACTCGCACAGGGTGCACTTGTATGGTTTGTGCAGGATCCTAATGTGGCGCTCTAGCTCCTGCTGCTTCCTGAACTTGCCCTTGCAGAAGGAGCAGCGGTATCCGTTGGGTTGTGGTAGGATGGCATCATCAGGGAGGGTTGTCGCTGTGGGAGACGAGGATGCGTGCGGCTGTATCTCAGCAGGGGGTAAGAACTGGGGCTGTGCTGAGACCGTCTGTGAAAGCTGGAGCTGGGTTGGCATTTGCTGGTTAACGCCGCTTCCGCCTCGTGTCTGCCTGTCTCGAAGTATCGCTCTCTCCTCCAGCTCATGAAGCAGCCTGTTCTCCTCCCTGACTCGCCCTCTGCCTTTACCCATAATGCCTTGCTTGTGAGTGCGGAGGTGTATCTTGAGGTTGCCCTTCTGTGCGGCCCTGTGGTCGCAGTATGGACACTTGAAGGGCTTCTCCCCGGTGTGCGTGCGCATGTGCAGCGAGAGGATGCTGTTAAAGCGGAAACGCTTCCCACAAAGCGGGCAGGGGTACTTCCTGTTCTTGCGGTTGTCGTCCTGGGCGGAGTTCACCTGTGGGATCATGCTCGGGTTGGCGACTCTCAAGAACTGGGACAGCTCTGCCCTCCCGTTCATGCTGCTTAGGATCCGAGCATCCATTATCTGATTGGCCAGAAGCGCCATCTGGTTCCTAATTGGGTGGGTGGACGGGGTAATGAAGCTGTCCTTTCAGGGCCTGCTGATGTTACAGTATGGCGGTCAGGGGCGAGCAGTGAACTGTGTGCTGACTGTTTGCTCTTATTCTGCTCAAACAGGATGTGGATTCATGCTGCTCACATTAAAAGTCTGTTTGTCGAAGCTCAGACCTAGGAAGGAAACAAAACACACATTTAGAGCTTTTCAAGTCTGCGGAAACAGAGGAATTATTCAAGACAGACACCAAGCACACGGTCTCTGAAAAGTCAAATAAATGTGAGAGTCGTTTTGAGCCGTCTCTGAAGTAAATCTGTACTTTAGTCGCACCACAAATAGGTCAGGAAGCTGAGCAGAGCAGGTCTCCTCATCCTGTGAGTAAGTGTAGCTGTGGTTTCAGATTATTGTTGGAGACGGTAAAAATGCTGATTAAGTCTAACCACAAAGGCTTCCTCAACAAATGTCTCATCTTTACTCAGGTGAAAATCTTTGTCTTGATCTCATTTTTGTTCTGACACATAATACTAAAGCAGCACAAACATCAAAGAGTGTCTGCTTCCACTCGGCCTTCCTTTGCATCTCACAAATCATGAAACGCTTTTTTTTTTTAAAGAAAGATTAAAGTAGAAGAGTTGAGCTTTTCTCATCAGGTCTGATGCATATTTGAATAAAACCTTTACCTGAATAATTATGTCACACTCAGGGAGCACTAAGGGGAATAAACAACTTGATGATGCAAAAATGCAAAGTAAAGTTAAAGGAAGAATATTTAAATAGAAAGATAAAATATGCTTCTCTCTTCCCCTGCTCAGCTTCCTCTTCTTTCATCCGACTGTAGCAGAAAAACAAAGCTTCAAATTCACACGGTGCTACAATGGTAGAGGTCACATAAGCGAGCCCTGCACAGCTCTGCTGCAGCTCCAAAGGGCACAGAACAAAGCCTGCACTGTCCACACTGAATTAACACAGGCTTACATCATCCTGGACTGCAACCTCAGTCAGTCATGAAAATGATGTACACAAACCCACACAGATAAAGAGCTGACAGCAGGGTCCGCTCTGAGCCGAGATCAGAAATCAATGTAAGCATACGGTGCCTTTCTAATCAGATCTGACGGGGAAAAAAAGTGAGGAAATAAAACCTCGGTATCACAAATCCACTTCATATTCCTTAACCTGTTAGTGCTGAACGCTCAGGTCAAAGCAGAAAAGGGGAGATGGTTCCTCTTCCTCACATCCACTCTCAAGGATCGCGCCTATTTGAATTGTTATCGCTCCTATAAATGTCATCGCTGTAGTGTAAGCTGTGACACTGTTCAGCGCATCTATTCTGAAGCCTGTGTCTGATCAATAATGATTGATCGATCCAACTTCACACACTTTTGCCTCTGCAGAGTCTTGGGGAGTAACTCTGACTTCTGTGTAACTGCATTTTACTGACGCTTCCAACCAGTGGGCTGGAAACATGACGAGTGAGACGATAATCAAAGAGCTTTAAAATAGTGTAAAGACAAAACGTGAGCTCATTTCAAGTTTGAGACCAGCTAAAAAAAAAAAAAATCAAAAGTTCTTACAGAGGGGTTTTTCATCTCAGCTAATAGTGATGGGCACGGCAGTATACTGAATCACTAGAATCAGTTCACTAAAAAAATTCGTTCTAAAGATTCGATTACCAAATCACCGAATCATTTAGCAGGAGAAGCCTGCGACTCCGACCTCCTGAACCGATATACAGCTGAACGTTTCAGGATTCAGTTCAATTCATGGCTTCTGGGACTGGGAGACCAGAGTGTTTGGCTGTGTTGCTTTGGAAAACAGGTTTTTAAAAATGAACTTGTTCAGAAGTCATGATGTTTTAAGTGTACGGTCCTATGGTATGCTATTTATCAGGTCTGCTCGGTAAATTGGGCTCAGTGAGTGATTCGTTTACTGAACGTTTAGAAGAATTCACACTGAGCATGCACCGTTGCCTCGCAAACCGCTGCGATGATAGGATGCTGCGGGTCTAATACTTGTTACATGCTGTGTCCTATTGTATGCGAGATGTTGTGGTGGCAATTTAGCAGTAAAATGAAAAAAAAGGGTAGTTTTGTCAGACAAAAATGATTCCAGAGATTGTAGGTCAACGTGCGATTCGTTCACCAAGTGATCCACAGGCGTTGGTGCATGTGGTCGCTTGTTCGCCGGCTGCTGGCCTGGCAATGCTGTTTCTCACTTCAGGTCAACTGAAGTGAGAAACAAACGAATCACTCGAGGAAGTGATTCGGTTCAGTACGTTCACTTAAAAGATTCGGTTCTCTTAAACAAAACGTTCGCGAATGACACAACACTATCAGCTAATCTTTAACCAACGCTCTGTAAAGCTAAGTGAACCTAGCAGACCAGGTTCTGGAGTCTGAAAGTCAAATGTTGTCCCGTTCTCGACTGAGAGGATTTCATCTGCTCACCAGTTCAGGGTCTCCTGAGTCCTGTTTTTTGGTGTCATGACGCTCCAAATGTTTTCAATGGGGGACAAGTCAGGACCAGAGTTGGGCATCGAGTCTCGAGCATCGATGGGGACCGGGACTAACATTCCGATTCCCCCGGAATCGTTCAAATTTTTAAATTTCGATTTGAAGTTTCGATGCCGGAGTCCGCCGACCGGAAGAAATAGCCGCCGAACACCAACGAGGAAGACGCCGCTAAACACCAACGGGGAAGAAGCGTTTGAGACGAAGCCACACACAGAGAGAATAGAGACAGAGAGAGAGAGAGAGTGCACTGCAACCCGCAGCCCGCAGCGGCGGCAGTCAAAAGTTTGGCTAACTTTAGCAGGAAGAATGAACTCTTATCTCAGTGGAACATTAGCAACACCGTTATTTCATGCAAAGGAGGGTGAGCGACCAACAAAATTAAACACCTCAGGATTCGTGGAGGACATATACCTGAGTGCTCGTCTTTTACGCGCTTCGCCGGTCTTCCGCTAACCAGACAGAATCAGGTTAGTGAAAAAATAAATTACTTCTGTCTTCTGCTAACTTTGACAGGGCTCTCGAGTCTCACACATTGGGCGTGTGACACACGCATTCCCACCTGTTCACACGCTCACACGCCACATATTGTATTTCTCATGCATTTAAATTACCACAGTGACGTTTACCAAATTGCACCTCTTAAACAACGGTAGGAATTAAGTCAGTTCCCCCGAGAGTTAAGAAGCTGCGTGCCATGTGCAAGCCAATCAAATAAGGTATATCTACCAACAGCTAATCAAAACGTAGCATTGCTGTATCTGGGTAGATTTTGAAGACGGACACTCGCCGAAATGAAGCAAGTTTCATAAGGACGAAAAAGACCCGGATTACAGTAAATTAGTTACCTACATATGCAGAGGCCTCAACACATCATGGCATATAGACTCATATGATAAACTAAAGCCTTATGTAATTGCTATTAACAGCTGTTAACATTAACAGTGCCAAAGGAATAAGTACCTCCATGTTTGTGAAACCTATACTGAAGTAGAATTCATCCGAATGCTCCACAGCCTCATTTTAACAACTCTCCTCCACAACAGGTAACTTTACTAATTTATTCTCATAAATGAATGACTTTGGTCTCGTTAGTTATGACTATATTCTCATGAATAATGACTTAAGTCTCAAAGTCTCCTTTTTTTTTTTTTCTTAACGTGGCCCTTATACTCCATTGTATTCATTGGATAATTACATTATCTTCAATCACTCAATAAATAAATAAATAAAATAAAAAATCTCACTCCAAGTCTAGTTCAAAACTTGAGAGCCCTGCTTTAAAGCGGCAAACAAATTGTACTGTGTACTGTGGGTCAACTTAAATATCCAACGAACGTTAGCCCTTGTACTTTTTCATAGACAAACCACCTGAGAACAAAAACTGAAATTCATATCCTGGTTGAAAATAGCCCTGTGAGAAATCCAAAAGTTCTTAATAAGTTAATAGAATTGAGAAATTCATGGAGAAGTTCAGAAATTTCATCCAAAAAGAACTTCGGTTAGCACCCTCATTAAAACCATGAATTTTTTAAAATCCTTATAAAAGAATCGGAATAGAGAATCGTTAGGAACCGGAATTGAAACGAGGAATCGGAACCAGAATCGTTCAAAATAATACAATACCCAACCCTAGTCAGGACTGCAGGCGGACCAGTTTATCAGCAGGACTCTTCTACTACAGAGCCATGCTGTTGTAATCCCTGTTGTCAGAATGTGGTTTGTCATTGTCTTGCTGAAATATGAAGGTCTCCCCTGAAAAAGTCTTTGTCTGGATGGCAGCAGATGTTGCTCCTGAACCTGTAGATATTGTTCAGCATTAATGGAGCCTTCACAGATGTGGAAGATACCCATGACATGGACTCTGATGATCCCCATACCATCAGGGATGCTGGATTTGGACTGGGAGCTGATAACAAGCTAAGTGGACCCTCTTCTCTTGAGAGAGGAGGATGCAGGATCCATGATTGCCAAATAGAGTGTCAGATTTTGACAGTTTTCCTCTTCACCTCAGTCCAGCTTAAATGAGCTCAGGTCAAGAGAAGTCTCTGGTGGTTCTGGATCATGATTCTATCTGGTTTCCTCTTTTCATGGCTCAGTTTTCACCTCAGTTGTGAATGTGTTCATCCAGCTGTTTTTTCAGCTTTTCACATCTTTCATTCAGACCTTTGTTGCCCCAGTGTCAATACTTTTCTGAAACATGTGGCTGGTATTAAATCAAAAATGAGCTAAATTCTTGATCAAACAAGAAATGTTTCAGTCCTTTTCAATCTTTGAGTCCTTGAGACTAACCAAACCTAACAGCTCTCAGAGAAAAACCTCTGTAGCAGAGTCAGAACCACCTGCTGCTGTGGATGATCCACAGCAGTCATTCAGTTGTGAAAATATTCGCTAAACCTCACAGGTGTGAGCAGCACGTCTGCTCTGAATCAGCGAACAAAGTCCGACCTAATCATACCTGACAGGGAGTAAGAGAGCGAATGATATTAGCATACACTGGATCCACTTTATATCTGCTAAAGTGGTATTCCTCTGATTAACTAAGCAAAGCAAGCGGACAGAAAACCTTCATCAGAGTGTGTGTAAGAGCGTGTGTGTGTGTGGTTGTGTATGGATAGTCAGAGCGGCGTGCAGGGCCATCAGGTGTTTCTCTGTCAGACTGGATTAGACTCTTTTTGCAGCAGATTGAGACAGAGCCTGATTGTTATTAAGCATCATGTCACAATGGCGGCTCTTAGGTGTGGCTGTGCATAGTCGAACAAGGAGCAGGTGTGGTTTAGCAGAAGGTAATAAAAGGAAAAAAATATGACAGATACAGAGTCAGAGCAGCTTTAAGAGCTAGATGATCCCAGATCAGATGAAATCCAACACTGTTTCAGGTATTTTACCACAGACAGAATCAAGATTCAGCATTTCTGCTCCATATCAGAGCAGTGAGCGGGATCTTTCTATGTTGTGTTGCAGCATATTGTCAGCTAGGATGGATGGACAGTATTGTAAATCCATGAAGAGGTGACACTGGAATGAAACAAGCAGCTGAAATTTATAGATCAGAAGTGCATATTTCATGTTTCTTTTTAAGGGCAGTTAAGCATTAATAATTTATGTGCACGGTGGAGCTGAAAGCTACAATGAATGCAGCACAAACATTTACATAAGCCAGCAACCAACAGTTACAGTAACACAGCCGTCGAGATCTGAAATGAGATAAGATGTATGAGCGAGAAGAGGAAGAAAACTACAACACGGTGTGAAAATGAACTACAAATCTGATTATAGCTGGATAGAAAGCATGACTGACAATACAGACTAAAATATTCATCATATTTTTATCATATTTTACAAGCAGTGATGGTTTTTGTGTGCCATAAGATAAACTAGTGGACAGAAATGTGCATCAGCCCTCCACTCCATCGTGTCCAGCAAGAAAAGGAGATGGATGACATCATTTAGCCAATGTTCATTCCCCTTAAAATGAAATACTTCAGCCTCATTAAAAATTTGGATGATTTTGCCTTTTAATGCACTAAAACCAGAAGTCCAGTATCTCAAATTATTTCCTAAAGTCGGCAAAAAGAATTTAAGATAAAGAAATGTCCAGTTTTTGCAGAGAATGCTCCTTTCTACCCTCAGTACTTGGTTGGGACTCTTTCCTGTTCATTCCTGCATCTATGTGATGCGGCATGGAGATGATCAGCCTGAAGCTCTGCTGAAGTCCATGAAGCCTTGTGTATTTTCTCATCTCTCAGGTCAAGTCAGTTGGCTAGACAATTAAGTTCAGTAGTATCATGGTCAACAAACGATTTATTAGTAGTGTTGGCGATGTGGGCAAGTAACAAATCCTGCTAGAAAAGGGACTCTGTATCTCCATAAAACTTCTCAGCAGATGAAGCATGAATGTCTCTAAAATCTCCTGGTAGACTTTAGACTGTGTTGACTCAAGACTTGATAAAACACAGTTGACCAACTTAAGACATAGTACCCCAACACACCACAGACTGTAGAAACTTCATGCTGGACCTTAAAGGGATATTCTGGTGTAAATTTAAGTTATGGTCAAACACACCATAACACTGAGTTAGACACCCCCTCGAGAGATGAATGTTGCCGACTGCTTGCTTCTCTAGTTATACCAACTTTAGTAATGACCACACGATAGCAATACACAGCGGCTGTTGGATCCTCAACCAAAAAGCCACTCTGTAGCCATGAATATTGCTCAGAACAGCACTTAACTTCATCAACAGTACATACAGAGTCCCAGTCATAGCACTAGCAATCAAACATCTTTTTAGCTTTGCCTGATTTCTTTAGCAAAGAGACTAAACACAACTTACCCACTCTCCTTCAGCAGCCGCTTGTTTGTACGCAGACCTTGGACAAGTCCATCACCAACTGCAGCGGGGTGACGCAGCTCAAGGAACATTTATGATCATTACTTTATCATTTCCTTGAAGTAATAATCATCAGTAATGGACTTGTCTGAGATCTCCCTACAAACACGCGGCTGCTGGAAGAGAGTGGGTAAGTTGTAATTTTACACCGGAATATCCCTTTAAGCACCTTGGATTCTGGGCCTCTTTTGCCTCGGTCAAGACCACATAGAAGTTTCAGTCTTAGATAGATAAGTGATGTAAAATTTTGAACTTTTTTACTCATGCTTTGAAACATGCAGTCAATTTAATTATGCAGACTAAGCATAAACAAAACTTATTCATGCAAATGAGGATGAAATATTTCAATAGAGCACATATCTCTTGGTTCACAGAGTGCTTATATACGCTGTAATAATCTCATGTTGATGTCCCACATTCTTGACGACATACCTCTGCCTACTTCAAAATCATAAAACACGAGATCATGACTTTCAAGATTCCTGAAATTCCCAGTCTGCAGATAACAACTGTTTTATTCATTATTACAGAGCGCCGTTATGTGCAGACAGTAACAGCCCCACGCCATGCATTATGCCCCCTGTGCCTCACTTCACCCACTCACTCACCCACCCACCAAAGCAGAAGCCGACCATCCTGCAGACTGCCCTGTCAGAGGATGAAGAGGAGCACAGGGAAGAGGGCAGTGGTACACAGCTGCCCACCCTGACCTGCACAAAAGATAGCACCCATATACTTTCTGACAGGCGGATTAATGAAACCCTATAGGAGCTTCTCTGTAGGCCCCCCAAAAGCCTGACGGAGACAGAATAGTCTAACCAGCGCCATTCATTACTGCAAGAGCACGGAGCACAGAAAGAGCACACACAGCACTGACAAACTGGCTCCTTGTGAGTAATAGCTAAAGAACTCATAAAGGAATACATACACATTTGTTGTGGATGCAGTAAATCTATGCCACTCCTTTTACAACTATCAAAAATCTGGCTCCTGCCCCGTAAAAATAAATCTGGCATTCATGTGGCGCAGTGGTGACGTGCAGATATTTGAGAGTCAGCTTTTCCACATGTCAAGTGAAAGGAGGCTTCAATTCAGTTTGTGTCATTCAGTGATGCAGATAGCTGCAAAAGAGGAAAATTAGTTCATTTAGCTAAAGCCAAAAAAATAAACCCAAACCCAAACTGGAGCAGTAGGTTTGAAAGTGGTGATCGACTGTGTCTGGACTGGAGCCTGTTGGAGACATGAGTGTGAACATGAGTGTGCACGAGTGTTTTGAAAGAAGAAACCTCATTACACAGAGTGTGCAGCAAGCAGCAACCTTTGGAAAATTGAGCCAATGTGGGGAGTGCAAAAACTGCAGTTCCTCAGGAGTCCACTTGAAGCTGATTTTAAAAGCAGTTAGTGTGTAAGATGCAGTCAGATATGGGGCTGTCATATCGTTAAAGGGGTTTAAGGGTTCCTGTGTGATAACTTATTTTTTCTAAAATCCTTTTTATTCACAAACTTTAGTGAAAATTTGAACATATTCAGTTAAAGAGACAGAAGCCCAAATATAGTGTTTCAGACAGAGGCTGAAACTATCATTATTAATAATTATTAATAAGCTCATTCCATCAGTGTCACATGCTACGCAGCAGTTTGTACCCATTCTGATCAATATTGCCCCACACACAGGATGCATCACAGCGCATTTAAGCACAGTTCTACAAGCGTCTCTACGAGTCGTGTCTATTTTTGACAGAGCATGTGCTAGTGTGTCATTCGCGAACGATTCGTTCAAAAGAACAAATCTTTTAAGTGAACATATTGAACTGAATGACTTCCCGAGTGATTTGGTTGTACCCATCACTAGCATGTGCCCATCATGTGTCAATTGACAGAGAAGATTGTTCTAGATGTCAAGCATGTAAGAGGCGGATCTACAGATTGTGTAGATAAGAAATACTTCCTGGATATTGATTTATCATTAACACAGAACAACCCCTATGGCCTATCCCTGATCCATGTGGACCACAACAGGACTTTTAGCTGCTTACTCTTAAAGTAACAGTACAGCAAAGTGGATCATAGTTTATTTTACTAGACAGAAAAGGTGTATATTCGGAGTATATCACTGCTCTTACACTCAGAGGATGTGAGTGTACAAGTTACAGCAGGTTCACACAGCCATATGCAGTAAAACGTGCGACATCATTCAGGCGTTTTCAGGTGATGAGGCAGAGCTGCTGAACAGGGTGAGACAGTTGAAGGATCTGAGAAATCACCTGTAAAGTTTAATACATATGAATATGAGCCGCCTAACTGTTATTGTTAATAATATCATTTTTTTATGTCACAAAATCAGGTCCTGTTTGTTGTATCAATTAGGCAGTAAGCATAAAATAAGCTGTTTTATCTTGTATCTTGTAATGTGAATATTATAAACTGCAAATAAAAATGTTACACTGCCATAGATATTGGTTTAAATATTTAAATCTTTAATAAGAAAACAATTGTGTTTCATAATTAATGTTATCCACTCTCTATCTTTGCATTGGTTTAAATTTAACTGCTCTAATTTTAGCATTTGAAAATTGATCAATTGGAAGTTGAATTTTAAGATTTCTGGGTCATTTTCCTTCTTTTCCTTTCCTAAAGGTTGCTCCAATATTTCTTTTGCTAGAGAAAGTCATAAAGGGAGCAATGCAGCTCCTTTCCTTTTCCTTTTCGAGATTCGAACAGTTCTGTTCATGGTCCACACTCAAAGACCTCTGGGTCGTTTCCCTCAGTCAGGAACCTCCCTCACGACTCCTCGAACACACGTTAGTATCACACAGGAGAGGACAACGTGTTTTAGTTTAATTTGCAGTTCCTGTCATGGGCTTGGTGAGGCAGATAAACCCTAAATGTAAACATTGTTAGAAATGATAACATGTAAGAAAGTTAGTAAAGTTTATGAAGTAAGTTGTCGCTCCATCCTAGCCTTGTCTTCCTTTAATTTGACCAGTTGTGTGGTTTGATTCTGACATTTCTGACAATATTTGACATATTGTTACCCTGAAATTTTCTGAACACAATAATCATGAGGTGGAAATTTGCCATTGTGACAAACTCAGCGTGCACGTGCGTGTTTGTGTGTGTTAATCACAGACTTTGCATTCATGAGCCTCCTCTGCGCTCACACACAGAGGAGCTCAGGGAAATATAAACACTGTCTCCTTAGCTCATCCTCATCATGCACATGCAAAGACAACATGCCGTCCGTCACTAACACAAACACACACAAACACTCATGCACGTGCACACGCATGCGTGCATATAGAATGTATTTTAAATCACTAATGTGTAAACAGTTGCTCTTGTTTGCACAGACCACCTGTTCTTTCTGGACACAAACAAAGCTCTGGCGTACGGCAGGGTGTGTTAACAGTGTGGGGTGCGTAGGGGATGCCTTGCACAAGAGAAGCCGGTCCACATGGTGCAGGCTGCATCAGATGGTTGGGCCCTGCAGGACGGCAGCCAGCTCCAGCAGATCTCACACTGATCTGAAAGAATGGAGCTCCTTCAGTCTGCAAGATACTGAACTGTTTTGCTTTTCTTGAAAAGTACAACTTCCTGTGGTGAGAGGAGAGCCTGGTTGCCAATCTAAGCCCTACATCATTTAAAGAGACGGGCTAATTTAGTTTTTACTCCACATTCATCTTCTGCATTGCTCAATATTTGCAAAACTGCAGAGAAATGGCAAAAACAGTATCTAGTTTCAGTTTGGTAAAGCACTCAGAGGCACTAAAACAAAAGTCATTAAACGAGTCATCACAAAATCACAGCAGGAGTCTGGTAATGCCACTTACAGTATCTCATTAAGCTATGGCATCTACGGGAAAAACTGACAAACAAAGAGCATAATCCAAGGCACATTAACTGGGCTGATAATTCAATGAACTCTCATTTGGCAGCCATCTTGCCCTTGTGATGGTCTTTTTTCAGCCGCAGCAGCAGAGCGCAGACCCCTCATGAAGTTCCTCTTTCTCTCAAACACACACACACACACACACACACACCACACACACACACACACACACACACGTATATATCCTCCTCTCTCTCTCTTTCCCGCGCTCTCTAAAACAACAAAACATCCACCATTAGACAACGGGGTACCAGCGTAATTAGAAAATGACTTCCTTTGCAATCCTAGCTAAGTAGTTTACACACTGTAATTACAGGGACAAAATCATCTTTTCATCATTTCACTGATTGAGCTCATCAACCCAGTGGGATCCCAGGACTGTGCTCAGGCAACATCTGGGCTAAGAGAATTAGCCCTTTAGTTTAGCAGGCCTTCCACAGTGGCAAGCAGCGCAGCATGAGCACCGGACATGGCCGTCTCACACACATACACAGGCACGCACGCACGCACACACAGCTCGGGTTCAGACTGTGTCTAATCAGAAGCCTCAAAAATAGACTCTCAAACATTAAAAGTTTACTTGCTTTACTAACAGGATGACACTGCAGCTGTAACAGAGAAACATTTAAGGTTTCAGCAAACATTTACAAAGATGGTGTTTGCTTTTCTGCAGAGGAGTTTACTTGACAGAGATCCATCCGGGTACTTCGCCCCCTAACCTGCAGTCCCGCCCCCTTTTGGAGTCAATCTCAGGTGAGCAATATAATCATTTAAAAAAAGAAAACCATCTTTTGTAACAGCTTTTTAAAGCCCAAATCTAACAGCTAACCTTTTTCTTCAGCACTTAGCAAAAAATCATAATCATAATTATTTTGACTGATATCGATGTTCAGATTGTTAAAAATGATTATCCACTCTTGTTTATACAACTTAAACCTTAATTTCACTTGTAGGAAAGAATTTTTACTCTGTGTTGTATGAATTTAAGGATTTAAGCTCTTTTACATTTTATCAAAGGCACCAGATCCAACAAACCACCCGAAGCTTTTATAAAACCTGCTCCTCTCCCTGTTCTCCTCTCTTCCCCCCTGCTCCTCTCCCTGCTCTCCTCTCTCCTCCTCTCCCTGCTTTCTTCTCTCCTCCTGCTCCTCTCCCTGCTTTCCTCTCTCCTCCTGCTCCTCTCCACGCTTTCTTCTCTCCTCCTGCTCCTCTCCCTGCTCTCCTCTCTCCTTCTCCTGCTCCTCTCCCTGCTCTCCTCTCTCCCCCACTCCTGCTCCTCTGATGTTCCTCCATTGCTCCGAAGAAAAAATTTACCCTTTAATTCTTGAAATGAGGCATTTTCTTATTCTTCTTACGTAGATTTTCATATTTTATTGTCAGACTGATTCTGCTTTTTATAACTAATTCGGGTCTTATTTTGATGTGTAAAATCTTAAAATGAGACTTTTCTGGACTTGTAGGCTAAATGTGGCCTAGATAACATAATATGATAAAACACAACATAATAGTAGTTTGATGAAAGAAACAATAAAAAAGACAATAAATACACTAAATGAATCAAAACACCATGAGTAGCATGCAATAATTTCAAGAAGACGTCTCAATAAAAATGTCTCAACAGTGATTTTAAAGCAGACACTGATGGAGATCCTCAGGCCAGTTGTTCAACAAACACTCAGTTTGATCAGGGTTTGAGGTTTTAGGTAAGAACCATAAAAAGGTTTCTGCAGGATCTGAGGCTGTAGATATTTATACTCTGAGTCCAGACAAAGGAGTGCTTAAAAAGTAAACCTTAAAATCAGGTTTATCATCCCTTAGCACGTTTTCGGATTCTAATGACGTGTACCTGAAGGCTTTTTACTGGAAATAAATTTAAAACTTACTGAAATTTTAGAATTTTTTTGTAGTTTATCTCAGTAATCCCTCTAACCATCCAATATATTGGTATATTTTGGATGTTTAGAGTTCTTATTTTTGCCTTATGTTTGATTTGTTTCCCCATTACAATAATTTTTACTCAGCCATTTTCATTTGGCTTCTGTGAGTTTCATCGATGAGGACAGGAGGGTGGAGGAAGCAGAAAACTGGGGAAGAAAGAGGGAGGTGACGTGCAGGAAATGAGCTACAGGTAGCACTTAAAACCTGGCTGCTTACTTGAAAGGGTAACACATTGTCCTCTTTGAACTCTGTAAAGCATTTTAAATGTGCTTTGTTTAAAATCAATAAACTCTCCTTAAACACCCAAATCCCCTGCTCTATATCTATGAGACTCTGTAAACACAGAAACAGACTAAACTTCCAGACTTTGTACAGAGTAAAGATGCTCGATCACTGTGAGTGTGGAAAAAGGAGGTTTCAGACTGTCAGACTTTACTTTTAAAACTGTTTTCTTTTTAAAGCTGCAAATATGCCTTATCTGCTTTGGTTGCAAGTCTGTCAGCTGTCTGTTGTGTTTGCACAAATGATTTCGCACAAAAAAGTCCCTGATTGATAAATAAATGTAGGAACTTCATTGACAACTTTATTTATATTGATTATTTGCCTTGAACTGTGTCTGCACCCTTCACTGCGTCTGTGTCTGCTTAGAGGGAGACAGGTCACAGTGCATACTGCCACTAAGGTAAAATATAAATGATTTGCATTTGAATTGATTTAATTTTAAGTAACCTGAGCCGATGCGTTTTCTTTTTATGTTGTTTATTTTTTAAATAAAACAGCAAGCAGCTTTGACTCATCTATCGCTGGATTTGTTTTTGACTTTTTTTTGCCTGAGTGTGATGAAGCTGCACTCGTACTCGCTGAGGTAAAAAGAAGGAGATTTTGGAGAGGGTTACAGGACACACCGGATTTCTAAGTTTAAGAAAGAAAATATAAGATGCATGAACATCGTAGAAGCAGGGCGCAAATGCAGGAGAGTATTTAGATTTGGTTTGTCTAGTGTGCAGGTGAAGCATGAATCTGGGGGTTTACATTGAATAGTTTTAATGTTAGCTGCAGAAAGGTAGAAGTATTAAACATATAGAGAGGATCCAGCTCTATCAGCCTCATATCGAACTGCTCCTCCTCTCCTGTTTCTGTGAATTGAGGCGTCAAACATTGACCTTGCTGCTGCCTCTTTGTGGTGCGCTGTGTTTACTCTAATTCTGCGTCCGCCCTCGGCCTTGACTTTCTAACAAACACATGTGGTCCCCGTCTTGAAGGTGAAGTGCTTTCTCTCAGTCTCTGTCCTGTGGAAAGGCTTTGACTCTGTGTGTTGGCAACAGAGGCAAGTGTTTAATGTGGCAGCTGTTAGCCTGGTGGATTTTCACTAATCACTCTCTCCTGATTACTCTGATGAGTGTATGATGCTCTTAAATAATCAACCCGCAATGAAAAAAAGGAAAAATAATTATCATCATCTCCCTAAGTAGTGCAGCTGCACCCGCCTGCAATAATTACAACTAGAACAGGGCGCCTTCTCTCGTCACTTACAACCACTTATTATTAGAGATAACGCTAATTGGTGCAGTGGTGGGCGACAATTCTTCATGGGGTTCATCATAAAAAGCCAAACCTTGAAAGTTATGGCACATTAGAGGTCTTAAAGCCAAGGTACGGCACTAAACATGGCATGCTGAGAAACGCCAATAATCTGAGCGGGGGGAGTCGTACTGGTCCTATCAGTAGCCCCTCGGTTGCCTCGCCGCCGTGCCCTCTCTCCACCCTTCCCCCACTCCGGGTATCAGCCTGGCAGACACAATTAACATTTTCATAAAAACAATTCCCTGCCTCCAATAGTCCAATGTAATTTGTTTTCCATCTCTGTTCATTAATCATTGTTTAAATCGGTGAGCCATCCCCTCCACTCTGCCATCTGCACTCAGCTGTGTTACAGATATGACACCTTCCCCCTTAATGGGAGCTGACAGCCAGGAGAGGAGGCCCGTGCAAAATAGCTTCCTGCATGTGCACTTCCACCTCACATACTGCCAGCAGGTGAGAGAAAGAGAGATATTTAATGGCTTCTGATTAATCTCAAAGGCAAACAACATGACACTGGCATATCATGCAGCATGCAACACCTCGGTTTGCAGCAAACAGCAGCAGCAGATGCAGATAAACTCGTGCAGACGTGCTTTGAGACAAAGGAGATGCACGCCAGATTTTGTGAAAGTTGTTTTTTTTTTTCCTCCTCTAGTTAAATTAGTGCAGTGTTCCTACAATATGCTATTGTTTTCCTGGAATTGGGAGCAAGGTTATTAATTATTCACTGTTGTGTTCTCATATGAGGGGGCTATGCTTTTCACTGTATTGCCTCATAGCTCAAATACTTAGGGCCATGGTTCTCGGGCTAATTTCACCAGGCAACATCAGAGATATTATTATCACACACGGCACACGCTTTAAAGTTTCCTGAAGAGTTTGAGCGATCGGAGAGAGCTTTAATTTTCTCTGATAAGATTTCAAAGTTGGAGAAATAAATAACTTCTGCTCAGTTTTTCCTCTTGAGTGATTTTTCACCCAGTCTAGGTTAGCTGAGGCGTTTTAGCGGATGGGTGGGGGGGAGAAAATCCGACTCAATGTGGTTGTTACAGGGTGCCAAAAAGTTCATCTGGCCTGTTGATTTCAGCGTGGATTATAGATATTCAAATCATGTGCCTGGTGTTCAAACAAGTGCTTCTATCAGGGGAGAAAGTTGCCAAGCAGAGCTTTGTCATGTAAGCTGTATGATTTCACTGCAGCATAATGAGAAAACTGGCTGTGGCGCTACATTTAATACTGTTTCATCCGCTCACCCTCCCTCTCCCTGGTTTCCTCTCAGTGATGATTTCAAACATTCCTCCAGCCTCCAAAACGGGCGGCACGGTTTGGATTTTACTAAGAAAGAAAGGTGGTGCCACCTGGACACACACGGGCCAAGAAAACCTGATTTTTGGAGGTGTTTCTAACAAGGCCAGCAGCAGCAGCAGCGGTAAATGATGTGTATATTCAAAGCTGAATATTTCATGTTGATTGATCGCACTGACTGCCACCCACCTGCTCCTCCTCCTGTCCCACCGGAGCTGGCATGAGGAGAATTCAGTAATTGAGAAGAGCAGAGCATGGTCTCTCTTTGCTCACATATGACAGATGGGGCATCATCGCTTCAAAGGAGAGCATTTGGAAACAGGAGGAAGGGAGGAGGGGGCAGCGGGCGAGGGGGCTTTGAAAAGAAGCTGTGCCGCCCTGTACAGGTGACAGCAGCATAAAAGGAGAGAAACACCTCTCTAGAATCACTCTTAAAGACAGTGCCTCTTAAAAAAACCTGTGTTAGAGGAGTGAAAATATGAGTAGATTCTGTTTTTGACAGATTACAGTGGCTGATATTTTTCTTTTGCATGTTTTACTCTCCTGATCAACTAAAAAGTGTACTTCTTTCGCTTTGCATGCATGTAAGTCTTTCTGCTTGGCTCTGTTTTTACAACTCAGTCTGATTGGCTGGACCTCACATTAGTTATACCCAAACCTGTGGTACCTGTAGTTAGTAGCACCTGTGGGGACATCATGATGGTGAAAGTTTCAGCTCTGATTAAACAAAGTCTTAGGCTGGACTTTCTTTATATTCCAAGTTCTACATTTTGCCAGAAAGATTATATTTTTCTTGTACATGCACATCTGTTTCAAATATCAGTTATTGGTCCCCAAAATTGGTATCAGTATCAGCCCTAAAAAACTATATGTCCACCCATACTTTGCTTCAGAAACAGCATAAAGAAATGTCCATTGTGATGTAGAGACGCATGCATCGGGATTTTCAATCACACTCACACGTCTCTAGGCTCTAAACTAAGCTGACACTTAAAGGAGAGAATGAGAAGAAAAAAAAAACTGGTGCTGATCGGGATGATACGGTGTGAGGTCGTGTTAAAAGAATTAAACGGAACATGTTTGCTCTGCTTTGCGCTCGAAATAAAAGACATAAACCTCTTGAAAACACATCAAATCTTCGGAAAAACTGGTTTCTTTCAATTTGCGCATCGTCTTGGGTTCCTCCATGATCTCTCAGACCTCGTAAACTCTCACTTCTAAACCTCTCCAAAGCGAAGCCAGCAGTGTCAGTTTTGGGAAACGCACGTCCATCACACCCTGACCCGTCAGAAACTTAAAACTCTCACTTTAGCAGAAATCTGCAGAGTAAATGTTGGAGTTTAAAGCAGGAGGTGATGATTCTTACCTGTCAGGCTGGAGCAGGCGCGGTGACAGCCGGAGTTTAGCGCTGACTGAGTGATGTTGAAGTGGATGACTGACTGCTGACTGATGGGCTGTTTGCTTCTCACGCTTTATCACAGCCGCCGCGTTCAGCCGGACCCGGATTCCTCCTCAAAACCGCCTCCTCTTCGTCTCTTTGGGGGAGCCTCAGGCGCTCTCGGCAGACAGAGGCAGCAGGACGCGGTGCTCGGTAGTATTTCCACTTGGTAAAAGAGGTAATGAAATCTTACAAAATTACTGGAGATACTTCGACATGTCCTGAAGCCGTATGTCTCCCTCATCTGGCCGCTGGTGTGTAAGTGTAACACTCTGGCACCGCGCGTAAAAAACGCACCGCCGTGCCCATCGGTCCTCCTCCTGAGGACCGAGCCTCTGAGAGTGTGAACGGGTTTATGAATGTCAGGTTTACAGAGGTGGTCATCTGAAAAAGAGGACTCCATAAAAACTTTCATCAAAGTGAGATACTTGCTCTTTGGAGGCATTTAAAACGTGTTCTTCACCAGACATCTAAAAATCTGCGGATTTTGATTCGACTTTAGAGGAGGGTCAAAGAAACCTGGTCCTGATCCTGAAACACTAAACCTGGACATGATAGATCAGGACAAGAAAAGCAAAGAGGCGTCAGACTTTATACATCACTGCTTTAGATGTGGCACCCTCTATATAATAAAAAGGGAGTCAACCACTGCCTTTTCTGTCATGGATCACATTAGACCCTGATCTAGAACCACTAAAAACCGGGACTTGTTTGGTCCAGGCTGTGACAAAAAAGACTTTGGACTTTTAAAAACAGTTTTTTAGATTTAATAAGTACTTTTTGTGAATTAACAAATTAAAAAGAAAAGCTACAGTCTTGTTTTTTCTTTTCTCTTCCTGACCACACCAGACCAGGTCCTGATCCAGAATCATTGTTCCAAGACTCAGATAATCTAGTCTGAGACATTTGTATTCTTTCTATGAAAATGAAAAATGGATTTCTTTCACCTTTAGACCCTATTGGACCAGATCCTTATTCAGAACCATTAAATCCAAACTTGTCAGATCTGGACTAAGATATCAAAACAGTTTGAGGCTCTCTGAAACCCATCTTTAGATTTGCCAGTCCTTTATGTTAGGAAAAGTGCCAAAATTGGTTGTTATCCATCCTGGACCCCTTTCGGTCAGGTTCTGCTCCAGAACCATTTCTCCTGGACTCTACAGTTCTTAAACACCAAAGTAGTTTTGGACTTTTAATACTCTGCTGTCAGATTTGTGAAACTCTTTGTCTTTTTGTTTAGATTTGAAATATGAGGGGAATTCACTTTTTTTTCTTCATCTAGACCACATTGAACCCGGTGCAGAACCATTTCACTTGGACTTGTAAGATCCAGATTAGAATACCAAACTGATTTTAGACCTATTAGGCTCTGTTTTAAGATTTGTGAAACGCACACCTAGTTAGACCAGGCCCGTACTTAAGTTCCCAGATCTTAGACCTGCTGAATGTGGCCTATAAATAATCTCTTTAATGTTCTTTATTTTTTGCTGCTATTTGACCTCTTGACCAGATCCAGATCCAGGACCACTTTGTCTTTATTCACCAGGAGTAGACTTGAACACCAAAAATCCTGTTTGAGATTTGTGAAACCCCTCAGCCTGTCTTTAAAAGCGCAGTTTAAAAAATGGAGATAAAAACAGGGCTACATTGGATCAGGTCCTCACCCAGAACCAGAAATCGCAGACTTACCAGATCTGGACTAAACTCAAATTCAAATTCAAAAATCTTTTGTTTGTTCCCAAAGGACAATCAAAAGTCTACAGGGCAAGTGAGAACAAAAACAGCAGGATTTGAGGGAAGTGTAAGTTATATAAAATATAGAACAGTTAGAGCAAAAACTGCATCCTGACAGGAGGATTCAGTCATAAAACATCCAAGTAAGATTCAAATAACAAATTTCAACTGTGAAAAAGTGGAGTGAGTGGTGGATGTAAGTGAATAAATCAATCTGTATGACAGCTGGCAAATATTGACAGAGTCTGGGTCAGAATATTATGTGAAAATGATGTGAATATGGTGCATGAGATAAGAAGAAAGAGTGAATTATATTAACAGCAGAGAGACTTAATTCTCATTGAAGAAAGCAGAGTGCAATAAAACTACAACATGAACAGTGAATCTACGTAAAACCTATGATATGAGAAAAACCTACACTGAGTTAACAAAGTGGTTTGCAGTGCAAGTAGTAAGAGCAGGAAATTAACATTTAACCAACAGTACAGAAAAAGCTCATACTGATGAGAAGGTGGGTGTTGTGTAACAAGAACCAAAATAACCAGGAGACAGTGAAAGTGTTTATTTATAGAAGCACTAAGAAAAAAGTTCACAGCTTTTAGTGTCTGAATTAGGCGAGGGATTCATGTGCTAGATTATCTCATCCAACTTTTTAAAAACACAGATCCACAAAATTTCTGTTCGGTTTGTAAAAACTTAAAAGGATGTCACCTCTAGACCTCGAATTAGATCAGATTCAGATCCAGAAACTACCAAACCAAGACTTTGCAGTTTAAGAATTGAATAAAAAGGCTTCAGATGTTATAATAAAACACTGTGGCAGATTTGTGAAATCTAAATATGTAAAGATGCAAAAGAAAAAGAGAAATAATGTACAATAAGAAGTTTCTCCTCTTTATCATGCTGGATGAGCTCTTACTCCAGAACTAATAATCCTAAAAATGAGAGAGGAAATGAGGCAATTTTAGTTTTTGAAGAATAAAGATTTTGCAAATCTGAAACTTTGACTTTAAATGTGGTGCAGAGTGGTTCTGGATCAGTAGTCCAGACTAGAAATTAGCAGAGAAATCTTCACTGGATGCATTTGAATTTATACACAATAGTTTAAAGCATGCATACACAGTAATAGCGTGTACATAGATGTGGATTCAGCAGATAAAATGATGAGAATGTTGCACTTGCATGACAGTGGGAGTATAGCACACAAATTATAATAAATATTAAGAAAATATAAAAGGAGCATATTGCACAAGAGAAATTTGGACATTTCCATTTAGAGAATACTGCATTTGTAAAATTTATAAACTTAAAGCATCTTTCACATTCTTCTTTAAGAAAACAAGCTAAAACTTTCAACTAAACATTACTTTACTGCTCCAAATGTATACTCAGAATGTAAACTCAGAAGTTTATAAAAGCAGCTAACACAGCTTCAGGTCTTTAGATTGTGTAGATTTGCTTTGTTTGATATAAAAAAAACATCACTGCAGGTACTTGGTTTGAAGCTTTATTCCCTGTGTAACTTGCGTTGGTAACAAAAGGGTTTGAACGTTTTAAAGTCAGCATTTTTAAGGGGTTTTTGGTGACTTATTGCACGTAATAGTTTCCTCATGACTTTTGTAATCATTATTGAATTGTTTGGGCTCTAGAATATGGGAAACTGTGAAGAGACTGACATGAAACCTTTGAATTACTCTGGGTTTTTTTTAAACTAAATGAAAGTTTCAGCTTTTAGAGAAAGAAATCATAAAAGAGAGACAGACTTACAGGATTTATCTGCTGATTTTTTAAGGCTATATTGGAAAGTGCACAGCTGTATAAGGATGAGGTGTTGTAACACTGCAGAGCTTTGACATCACCATGATCACCTGAAGGCTTGTGTCTCTCCTGAGTCTCACCTGAGCCCCATTAGAGGAGTAAAAACAGCTCCTCTTAGTGTGGGTGTTAATGACAGAAACACTTTCTGTTTGGATCTTTAATATATCGTAAGAAAAAAAAAAGCTCTGCTGTTTAATCCACTGACTCTGACATCTGGAGCAGCTCTTCCTCTCAGGCCCGAGTACCTGTCTGCAAAACAATACCTGCCTGATCCTTCATCACACACCTCCTAACAAATCCCCCCTAATCCCTGCAGTGTAGATTTGTGTGTCCTTACATAGTTTGTGCGCTTGATTTCTTTGTAATGTAGTTCTTCTATGCTCCAGCGTATACCTTCACAGCTTAACCTACATAAGACCATTGATCCGTGTCTCACCAACACAAGGCTAGCATGTTAAGCATTGCCTAATCTGTCTCATGCTACCTGGATTTTCATATTGGAGGAATAATCCTGATGAAGGGGGGGTGGGGGGGTAAAGTCACCTAAGGACCTGTTTAAAAGCTCTTTATCAAAGACCTGCACTCCCTCCATTTAGCTAGAAGGGGAGTGATAGCCTTTCAACTCACAAGCTGCAGCTTTAATTAAAGCTGCTTGTAGAGGACTTAAAGTACAGGGTGTGTATGAGCTGCCCCGTCGGAAAAAAAACTGAACTACATCAAAATGTAGAGCTGGGTCCAGAGTGACGGGCCAGTCCATTTAAAGAGGAGTCCTCAGGTGTTCCTCAGAGCTCAATATTAGGCCTGTATATGTTGATTCTGAGAGTAAATATGGACTTTGTTCAGAGCCGCTGAGATATTTTGATCTGAGGGGAATTTTCAGCAGCTTTTAAAGCTAATCACAGCTGAATGTAAAAGTAGTCTGGCATTGGATGGGGAAAATTTGACTTTCAAAAGTTATGATCAAGTTTACAAACCCAAGTTCAGGAAAACGTGGGACACAGTGTAATGTTGGGAGAGCAGATTTTAGTGTTTGCAAATACTTTTAGGCCTATATATAGAAGATATTAGTGCAAAGACAACTTCCAAAATGTCGTAACTGAGGAATGTTATTGTTTTACGAGAAAAGATCTGCTCATTTTTAAACAGAGAGATGCCAGAGAGATGTTTTATTAAAAGTTGTTACTGGAACAACCAACCAAGTAAAAAGTTGTTATAGAGGAACTCTCAGAGGGAAAGATGGGAAGAGTTATACCACTCTGTGAGAGACTGCGTGAGCTAATAGTTCAACAGTTTCAAGATAATGTTCTTGAGTGTCAAATGTGAAAGAATATGAGGACCAAAATCAAGACTGGATGGTCTTGATCTTCAGGCCCTCAGGCAGCACTGCATTAAAAACAGACAGGACTCTGGAGTGGAAATCCCTGCATGGACTCAAAATCACCTAAAAAAGCAACACAGTTCATCACTGCATCCACAAATGAGGTTAAAATTGAACCACGCAAAGAGGAAACCAGATAGAAACATGTTCCAGAAACAACAGACTTCTCTGGACCTGAGCCCAGTTATGGTAGACCGAGGGGAAGAGGAAAACTATCCTGTGGTCTGACAAATTAAAATCTGACTTTCTTTTTGGAAATCATGAACACTACATCCTCCTCTCTGAAGAGCAGATATACCACTCAGCTCGCTCTCAGTTCTCAGTTCAAATCCAGTATATCTGATGGTATGGGGATCATCAGAGACCATGTCATGGGGATCATCAACATCTGTGAAGGCTTCATTAATGTTGAACAATATCTACAGGTTTAGGAGCAACATCTGCTGCCGTCATGGCGTTATTTTCAGTGGACATTCAGCATTACAACTTTTTGGGAACTATGGTTGTAAACAGAGAGATTATGTTTTAGAGTCTCTGAGGCTTCAGTCCTCATTGAACTGATTTTAGTTTTGATGCCCAGTCCTGACATGATTTTGTGTACATCCTTCGCTACTCACTCTAAATGGTTCCTGTCTCTCTCTTAAATTTATGTCTGATAAAGACTAAAAAATACCCCCCCCCCCCCCAAAAAAAAAAAACCCTAATAATAATAATAATAAAATAAATAAAAGAAGACCTCAGAAAAACTAAAGAAAAATAATAAAAGACTAGATTTAAGGCTTTAATTTTTTCTTTGTGTTGCTCAGATAAAACATGCCACAATTGCTGTCTGGTTTGGATAACACCTTCTAAATGCAGCTTACCGTCATTGTGATGTTGCAAAAAGAAGATGAGAAGGGATATAGAAGTGTTGATTACTGCAAACACATCAACACCATGTTTTAAAAAACAGTTTTGTCTTCACACTCAAAGATCTGGTAAAGATTTAACACACCAAAAATATAGTACAAAGCAAGAGAGATTATTTCGAAGTAATATTCCAAAAATGTTGACAGATTTCACCGGAAGGCTTAACCTAAAGAAACTCTCTGCTCATAAAACAATGAAGAGTTTGTGTTATAAAGTCTGTGGGCTGGAGTTGTGAAATAATCTGAATCTGGGACTAAATCTAAGCACAAACATTATTCTGTTCAAGAATTTGAACCAAAAAAATCCCACTAATTTAAGAAAAGGAAAGGGTTTGGTAGATCAATAGGGCCAGAACAGTCCTGACCTGAAGAGAACTGGACTCCTCCAGACCTCTGTGGTACCTCCTCTACAACATTAGCAGCAGGTTTTCCAAGCTTGGATGTGAGGCTTCCATGGAATAGACGTGATTGTCAAGCACATCCCACAGAGGCTTGTTTGGATTGACATCTGGAGACCAGGGGTCCGTTTCACGTAGGTGGTTCAACAAACTCTGAGTTAAATCCTTAACTCTGAGTTGATCTACTCTGAGTTAGGAAACTCTGAGTTTCCGGTTTCACAACACCTGATTTGAGACGGTTTTAACAACTCCGAGTAGTTTGACCTGGAGTTAAGCACGTGCACGCCAGACATAAACAGCCAGCATCTGTGGAGCGCAGATTCAATGATCAACCAATGGAAACAGGGAGAAGGAGGGGGCAGCAGCAAGCCAACAGCGAATTACAGCACGTTTTTAAAAGAAAGTGCAATACAGCAGCAGCTGCAAAGGAGAGGGAGAGGGCTTGGGAGGAAATCGCTGCTCGCGTCAATGCGTAACTTTAAATCTAGTCTCGTGCAAACACAATGACAGACTGTTGCAGGGAAACTGCTTGAATCATTTTGATCATGTTTTACATTGTCAAGTAAGTATTAAGTGGCAGTTTGATCCCTTAGAAAATGCTCTTTTCACACTCAAAACTGAATTTTACTCTCTTATGATGTTCCGTTAAATGATTAGGAATATTAAACTAACTCTCAGTATGTATATGTACATATATTAAACTAACACACACTACACTCAATATTAGACTTTCACTCAGCAAACAGAAAGAGGGCAGATGCCAGAAAAACGGGTGGTGGTCCAGCAGCCCCACCTTTAACGGAGGCAGATCGCAACCCCCACCCCGTAGCAGCGATCGTCGGACTGGTGTGCGTGTGTGTGTGTGTGTCTGTGGGGGGGGGGGGGGGGGGATTTGCGATCGGACCGGCCGCGATCGTTGAATGGGGGGGGGGGGGGGGCAGCTCCTCTGCCTCCGTTAAAGGTGGGGCTGCTGGACCACCACCCGTTTTTGTGTTAGTTTAATATTCTTAATCATTTAACGGAACATAATAAGAGAGTAAAATTCAGTTTTGAGTGTGAAAAGAGCATTTTTTAAGGGATCAAACTGCCACTTAATACTTACTTGACAATGTAAAACATGATCAAAATGATTCAAGCAGTTTCCCTGCAACAGTCTGTCATTGTGATTGCACGAAAATGCCGATGTCTCACCTGAAACTCTGGGTTTACTGAGTTAAACCTGCTCCCGAGCAGGTTAGGTTCACGGAGTCTGTTACTGTGGTAACTGACCGCGAGGTTGAGTTACCTCTCTTTGTGAAACAGGTTAGAGTTACCCCTCTCTCCCTGGTTTAACTAACCCTCCTTTGTGAAACGGAAAACTCAGAGTTTCCCCGATTTCAGGGTTAACAAACTCGGAGTTTCCACTAAACCTGCTACGTGAAACGGACCCCAGGTCAACATCTTTGACACGTTTTTGTGTTTCTTACCCTCTCATTGTTGTCTAACCATCACAGTTTAGTCTTTCTCAAAGTCGCCCACCTCCTCAGACTCACACAACTATCATTAGCTTTGTTACAGTGATAGAAACAGAGAGACTTTAGTTAAAGATGCTAACAGCAGCTGAAAAGCAGGCAGGTCCACAGCATCGAAACATCTGTTGCAACAACCCAGAGGAACCTACAGGATGATGGAACTCAGGGACTCCTAGAAAAGACTGTATTAGTGACTCTAATGCAGTGGTTCTCAAGTCCAGTCCTCGAGGCCCACTGTCCTGCATGTTTTGGATGTTTCCCTGCTCCAACACACCTGATTCAAATGATCAGCTTGTTATCAAGCTCTGTAATGGCTTAATAACGAGCTGATCATTTGAATCAGGTGTGTTGGAGCAGGGAAACATCCAAAACATGCAGGACAGTGGGCCTCGAGAACTGAACTTGAGAACCACTGCTCTAATGGGACATGATGATTCAGAGTTACTGACACAGACAGAGAGAGGATGGAGAAGAAGGCAAAGGTGATCAATGTGCTCAATGATTCCGGATCCCTAAACTGTTTCTAATATGTACTCATTAAGTTTTGTGACTTTGTGAATTTTTTTGGAAATAGTGTATACAGTGTGTCACCTCAAAATAAAAGCATTTTTTACAAGCCAGTTTTGTTATGATGTAACGTGTCCTCCATCCTTGTTGTTCCTCAGTTTGATCTGTTGTTTTGCTTTTTCTCAGCTTTCCATTGACAACTGGATAACATCTTTGATATGAATCTTTGATTATGAGGTAAAATTGTGATATTGTAAAAATCACTTATTCTGTAAGTGTCCATAATGTTGACTTATCTGTGTGTGCATGGAGATCAAAACTTGGTGCACTGAAAGCTAAAAACACTTTTTTTGCAGAAATATAGCACAAAAAGTGAAATCATTTTCATGGAAATGACACAAAGAAAGCAAAAAGTGACTTTTCCAGTTGCTACAAAGTTATTTTTTAATGTCCTATTTTTGTTGTTTCATCAGCTTTAACCTCTAAATCAAACTTTCTCTTTTCCCACAGTTTAAATTTGAGTTTTATTTCACATTTAACGTTGTTGTCCAAATATCTTCCTTCAAAAGTCCTCACAGTCTACTTTTATCTTCCTTCTTGGTTAAAAATGATGACTGGCTTACAGCACTGGAGGTGGTTTTTGGTGGAGCTCTCTAAGTTTTTATGTACAACAGGAAAATTATGAGGGTGAGCAGTCACTCATTAGAACCCACTAGCTCTCAAAGTGTCCTGAATTATTTGTGTAAAGATTTAAATAATATGCAACAACAGCAGAGAAAAATCTGACTGTGTTCAGGATATTCAAGAAGACAGATAAAATCTGTTCTTAAAAAAAGAAGACAACATAAGATTTTAGTCAAAAGGGGTTTATTTTCCATCAATATTCTTTTTTGTCTTTACATAAAGCTCATCACAAAGGATCACATACATTCATTAGGCAGATCAAAGGAGCGCAAACGGCACCTGATTCTGTTCATGATCCAAAAGAAACAAAACAAGGCGACTCATCCTAACAGGTGGAGTCTAAATACTGATCTACAACGACATGAGCGAGGATCAGCGGATAAACAGGTGACAGACAGGTGATCAGTTTAACAGGCTCCAAAAAGAGAAGAAGTGAAGAGAGATTTCACTGTCAGGAGAGAGGATGAGGAAACGCATTTAGGTGTGTTTGAAACTTGTTAGAGAGAAGTGTGCACACAGGGGAGCTGTTAGAGTTGCTGCTGTGCTTTTCCTCACTGTGACACATGAAGAGAGATAAACTCCAGAAAGAAGAGAGGATGGTCTGTCCAGTTTAATCAGTCATAGAAAAGAAAGAAGAGGGCTGCAAAAAATCAGAACTAAGAAGTTTAGGTGAAAATAGGATGTTTGTTCAGTCACTTCTGCTGCAGCCGTGCTGCTTTAAACTTCGATACCCTCTTCGGGGCTTTTTCAGGCGGGGCCACGTCAGGCGTCACCTCCTCCTGTTTCCTCTCCAGGATGGTGGGCAGAGCCGGAGGAACGATGGTCAGGTGAGGAACAGCTGAAGGCATCGGGTCCTTTTCTACCACCGTACCAGAGAAAGCCTGAAGGAGAGGAAGAATCTGGATTTAGAGTGAGAATCGACAACTGAACTGGTCTGATGATTTAGGATAAAGGTTGAAGAGAGTCAGTCAGTCAGAGAGTTCACCAAAGACCTTTGAATGACCTCTTTGACTGAACTAACAGCTAAAAACAGGCTCAAGAAAGAGAAGAACTGATGACAATGTGCTTTTTTTTTCATAACACACAACTCTTTCTACATGTTTTTATAACAAAACAACACATGCTGATACTGAAAAAAAAATCTTTTTTATAAAATAAATCTATGTGGTTCCCTTAACCCTTTGGAGAGGAGGAGGCAGTGTCTAAGACTTCCAAAAAGAATGCCAAAGCTGCTGCTGGTGTCTCTGGATCCTGTTTCTATCCGGTTTCCTCTTTGAATGGTTCAGTTTGAACCTCAGTTGTGGATTTAGTCATGAACTGTGTTTACTGAAAATGGCTTTTGGAAGTTATTCAGAGTCCATGCAGTGATTTCCACTCCAGAGTCCTGTTTGTTTTTAATGCAGTGCTGCCTGAGGGCCTGAAGATCAGGACCATCCAGTCTTGGTTTTGGTCCTTGTCCCTTTAGTCTAGAGATTTCTCCAGATCCTGTGAATCTTTTAATGATATCATTTACTGTAGATGATGAAATCCACTCATTCTTTCACATTTGACACTCAGGAACATTATTCTGAAACTGTTGAACTATTAGCTCACACAGTCTCTCACAGAGTGGTGAACCTCTTCCCATCTTTCCTTCTGAGGGACACAGAATCTGCATTTTCAGTTCTGATTCCTGACAATGACCTGAAGCACCTACATGATGCAGCTCAGGCTTTATTCTGTTTCTTTTTTTTTTTTTCAATACACTAGGCAGTGTTTAAAAATGATGGGTGCTCCTGGGTGTGATACTGAAATACAGAGCAGGTGCTCAGGGTCACCACAGGGTCTGAAGGGTTTAGCTGTTCTGTTCATGTAGCCTTGTGTATCAGAGATTTAATGACTGTTTGACCGTATATGCAGCAGCTGTTTTAACGTAAAGAGGCCTCTGTGGGGGTTTTGTTATGTTCTCATTAAGCAGTCTGGGGCTCAGAGGTGTCATTTTCATTAATTGTTTTTGTGATCGAGGTATATTACAGGATGTTGACTGAGATTAAAGACAGAGACTGAAGTAAGCAAAATAAAGGATCAGCTCTTTGGTTTACCTCAAATCTGCTGGTGGGGTGCAGAGGGACCGCTGTGGGGCTGTCCTCCTCCGTGATGCCGTCACTGGTGTCGCTGTGCGTCGCCTCGTCGTGGCTGAAGCTGCGTCCGATCATCCGGCGCTCCTCAAAGTCTGCCGCGCTGCTCTCGCTCGTGTCGCTGCAGACGCTGTTCTCTCGGCTGCGGGACTTTAGGATGGACTTCCTGGGAATGGGCTCTCCGTTTTTCACATCCACAAACAACCTGCGCAAAACAACAGACCAGATTCACACTGAGATCACAGTCTGAAATTTACTATTCACTTTGGATAACCTTCGACCTTTAGACCCTGCTCTATCTACCTCTCTTTGACCTGGACGGTTGGAGCTTCAGAGTAAATGAAAGTAGCCGGCTCACCTTTGGCTTATTCCTTTAACAAATTCTACATCAACATGTGGAAATTGTATCTGGGTCTTTTTTGTCTGATAAGTTTTCTGCTTTTTATTTGAGGTCAGAACTAGATCAACGTTTAAATATCAGCAGGCAAAAGTAGCAGGAAGAGAATCCACCATAATGACACCGAGGCAGAGCTTGGGATGCATCATTCAATCTGTTGGTCTTCAATTATTCTAGTGGGTCATTTATGAAGTGAATTTCACTCTAATAAATCATGAATTAAACCGTTAATTTCAGTTGTATTTAGTCCAATTTAATGTCTTTATTTCCACACTATTTCACTCATGTTAGATATTTAAATGAAAATATAAATATGGCAAATTTTTTCACAAATAAGATTAAAAAATAATTACTGCTTCTATGCAAGTCTTTCTTCGTGCAAATAGTCTGCAAATTCTGACCTATGGTAACCCCGCCATACAGCCTGACGGCAGTGGACTCTGGGGTTCACACACAGCGGGAAAATACATCAAAGAGAAAGCAAAGCCTAGTTCCTTATAACACTGTATTCACTCCTAAAAAGCTGAATTGCTGACTTAAGTCTTGGTGTTGTTTGATGTTTGTGTGTAAAGTGTGTATATGTGGCAGTTTTAATCTGTCTACATTGTTAATTGAGTTTGTGCAAGATTCCAACATAACCCTGGAGCACCAGATAAACGGGACCCTGACTGCCCCGAGCATGTCGCACTCTTCGTACAACCTTTGTTTTCGGGGGCGGAGTTAAACATGTAGCAGGTTTTAGCTTTAACTTCAGCTCATTTTGAACTAAACTCACTGATTTAATGTTATTAAAGCCCACCTCTCTGTAAACGGCTGAAAAGGTAACAGAGTTATACTTTTGATTTACTGTGCCTCCCTCTGCATCCCAGATTGTCTTACTCAGTCATAACAGATGGTAATGAACTTCCCAACAAAAAAACATTTTTCTTTTAAGAGTTACATAAAATAGTAGAGATAAAATATTACATCTGGCGGTCATATTTACCTGTAGATATCTGTAGGTGTTGTGATTTTGTGGTGCTCGTGGTGAGAGTGTCCGTTATTGTGTCCGTTTTTCTTTTTCCTCTTGGAGTGCTCCTTCTGTTCTTTTCTCTCGCTGAACTTCAGCATGGTGTTTTTTCCTGTGTTTATCCTCACCTGGAGGTAAAAGCAGAAAAAATGATCAAAACTCTGAATCAACAGAATATGTAAAAAATGAAAAGAATGAGTTCAAACACAAATCTGTGGCAGATTCAAAGTTATTTATCACTCCGACCTTCTTTGGCTCAACTGTGTGAGAGAAAAAGATGGTTGGCAAACAGCTGTTGTCATTCTCATCATCTCCATCATCCTCTTCTTCCTCCTTTTTGTCCACAGTGGGCGGAGCTTTACTGTGGGGAGCTGACAACCAGCTCGGCTTCAGACTCAGCCCGTTCACTGGAGGTGCAGCTTCACCCTCCTTCTCCTCCTCTGAGGAGAGAGATGAGGTGTCCTCTCCGTTCATGTCTGCGTTATCTGACAATCTGCAGGAAATGTTTAAAGTTTTAAAGAGGTCAAAGTTCAGCAAACACTAGCGCCTCTGAAAAAAACAACAAGAACGCATTCATCCACCTGTCCTGCTCGTCCTGAAGCTCCTCCAGTTTCTCCAACTCATCCAACCGAGCCCACAACTCCTCCTCTGTCAGGACACCTTTCCTGCTCCCTCCATCTCCCCCCTCTTCTTCATCTTCCTCATCCTCCTCCTTCAAATCCACAACCGCCTCAAACTTGGGTTTGGAGTTTGGTTTGTGAGCTACTCTGTGCTTTCCTGTGAGTACAGACAGAACAGAGATGAAGTATATCAGTATGTAAAGATGGATGCTGTGAGAGCTCCCAGAAGTGACGCCAAAATATAACATTGAGCGTCTGCTTCAAACCAACAGAAGAACCTGTGCGGCTCAATCAGACCCACCTGAGGGAGCTTGGATTTTTTAGGTACATGTGTGTTTACATTGGTGTGAGTGGGACACGGATACCACAGCCAAACTCCATTTTCTGAGTTCTGATGGGGGTAAAGATGTCTCTTATTAAAAGATGTAAAGGTGAAATGAAGTCAGGTAAGAGGATACCTTTGGTGAGAGCAGTGTCGATGTTTCTGTCCTCTTCTCTGATGTCAACATAGTCCTCTTTACTCTACAAGAAAAACAGTCAAAACATTTGTACCATAAATACCTTAAAATGGAGAGAGTCTACTGATGTTCAGCCTAACATCGTCCCTCTAACAGCTCTGTAGCAGCTTAACACGACCGACGACTCAGAAAATCATTTCATTACCTCAGATTAGTCTGTAAAAAACTTCCCATTTCAACCTCCGTCTGAAGCATTTCATACCTCACACCAAGTGCAAGTAAAATCATTTGTGCAAGTAAAATACATGTAAAGTCAATGCAAAGACGCAATATGTGCAAATTGAGCGGGTCATACGTGTGAATGATACAAATTACCATCCCCTCGCTTCAAACGCCTATTCTCGAGGGTTGAAAATATCTAAACTCAAGAGAATGTTCGCGTCGTGACAACAGATCAGTACGGAGATATCCCGTGACGTATGTCAACAACAGACCAGCAGGTCTTATTATCTGGTAAGTTCTTCAACTCAACAGCTCCTCACAGTGTGGCCATCCCCTGCTATGTCTGCACATGTGTGTTTGGACACTCTGCAGACGCAAAACAAATTAAGCAAGTAAATACACAACATTCACGCGTCTATATGCGTGTGAATTAAGCGAGTAGATGACTTTATTCGAGCTTGGTGCGAATGCAACATTAGAGGAACCTCAAAGCACTCTGGAGTTCAGCATTCTAGAACCCAGCTTTCCAAAAGCCAACATTCCAGAACTCCGAATTCCAGAACCCAGTGTTCTGGAATCTAGATTCCAGAAGCCACCATTCTGACCCCAGCTTTATAAAACCATACCCTCTTGGTCCAAACTTCCTGGAAACCAGCATTTCAGAAACCAGTGTTCTATAAACTGGTACTCCAGGACTCATCATTCCAGAACTAAGCATTTCAGAACCCAGCATTCCAGAATCCTACATGCTGAAGCCTTGCCTCCCAGAACCCTGTGACCCAGCTGTCTGAAGCCCAGATTTCTGGAAACCAGTATTCCAGATTCCAGCAGTCTGGAAACATTTCAGTGTTCTGCATTCTGGAACTCATCTTTCAAGAATCGAACTTCGCATTTCAGAATCCAGTATCCACATTCCAGCATTCCAGAACCCCCCATTCTAGAACTCAGCACTCTGGAACCCAATATCTCTGAATCCAACACTCCAGAACCAAGCATTCCAGAATTCTGCTTTCTTTCACGAAGCACTTCAGCATCCTGCATTCTCAAGCCAGTTATTTTCAAACCCCAAGTTTTAGAACCCAGCATTCTGGAACCCAAAATTGTGGAACCCAGCTCTCAAGAACAGTCCTTCACTGTCGCCATGGTACAAAACCTTGTTTCTGTATTTTTGTGAATCTTAAATCTGACCCTGAGAGTCTGGAAAGGGACATAAAACCAGCATTACAGGACAAGTAACTGTTTGGTTTATTGATCCTTGTTAAGGAGATTCACTGATTCTGATGATCCAGATTCTGGTGAGTTCTAATATGCTGATGAGAAAACCCTGCAGTCTTTGTCTGAGCTTAACCTAAGACATCTTTACCTCACAATCTAAAACTGTGGTCATGTTAAATGTTCTTAATATTTTTTGTTGGTAACATACGTAAAAACATAAATCACCTCTTTAAGTGATATCGATCAGAGAGAGAGTTTGTAGAAATGTGACTTACGCCTGAGATTTCCAAATCCTTTGCAAACCCGACTCTGGCTTCAAAGTTCTTCATGGTCTTCGACAGCTCGTCTATTTCTCTCTTCACAACTGCAGAAAAATCAGGAAATTAGCATCAAAATGTGCATTCAGACAGAAACACTGCAAAAACTGGCTCCAGGCGAACAGAGATTTAAATAAAACTTTTCATACCAAACATTTCTAGGAAGAGCGGCAACCAGACGCCGAAGAGTTAAAAACCAAAACAAGTTGGGGGGAAAAAATTGAAAAATGATGACACAAACAGTTCATAATATCTTCTGCCCTGAATACTACTCCGGATCATTAAATCTTGACAACAATTAAGCCCTTTTGCTAATAGCAGCAGAGGGCCCCTGTTTCCATGGCGATGGGGAGCCCCTCCAGTCAGCGCATCAACTGGAAGTGAAGAAAGGTCAAACACAGAAGGCCTGACAACTCCGCCGCTGTCTGACACATCTCAGCTAGCTGTGTTTGTATTACAGCACTTAGCTCTGTAATAGCGGGGTGGGCAGGGTCAGAATGGGGGGGGGGGAGGTTAAGAGTATGTGTGTGTGTGTGTGTGAGAGAGAGAGAGAGAGGAGGGGGGGTGCAGACGGCTGAGGATGGGCTGTGGCAGCACATTTCTGCTTCACTAAACACTCTAATAATGTTCACATCAGAGATCGTTACTCGGGCCCATTTGACTTGATATGAGATTTTCAGCCCCAGAATGAGCAGCGGGGCAAACACACACTTACAAACACACACACTAACAAACACACAGTCCAAACAGCAATAAACATACACACTCAGACTTTAAACATTTCATCATCACCCAGTTTAAGCACAGAAGAGACAACGCTATAAGCTCTAAAACAGAGGCAGTGATGAATGAAGGTGCTGCAAACACTGCCATGCACATGTGCAACAAAGTATAAAGCAGGTCTTATAAAGCATGCAGACTTCCACTGTTTCTTCTGTGATCAGCATCAGCACAAAAAATATCTTTAACCTCAACTACAGCTTTACAAACTGCTGAAAGTTCATCTTTTATCATCTGAACAGAAAAAAATGAAGTTCAGAGAGTCTACAGAGCTCAAAGTTTCTCTGATGCAGCAACAGCACCCTCTGCTGGATAACAAAGCGAGGTTCAAAATAATATTTTCACACTGGAGCTCATTCACCACCATCTCCATGAGTTTTTCTTTTAGGAGAGTTCCTTAGAAAACTCTGAGACAAGTTTATGACCTTGTTTTTAAATTCAGTACATGCTGTATCCTCATAAGTTGGGCATTTGCTCCATTTGTCCCTGTTAAAGTGGGAACATGCTAAAAGTATTCGGTACAATACATAGTGAGTGAGGGAAGGGTGAGTACAATATATCATGTGGCCTGGAAAAGAGACACGAGACAAGACGAATAAGAACATCTGACACTAAGCAGAGAAATCGCTCGAGAATGATGAAGATGTCTGTTTACACCTTTAAACCATCTCTGTCACTTTGTCATGAGTTTTAAGAAGTAGGGCTTCTTTAAAAAAGTTGGTGAATGAGTCCAAAACTTCACCTCTCTGACAGAAGAGAGCGAAAACAACCTTCAAATCAGACTCACATTTCATCCGGTGCTCCACCAGCTTCTCAGCCTGCTTGGCCGAGCACTTGGCAAACCAGTTGTCCCCGAGCAAGGCTGTGATCTCGTTTGTGTGCACGAGCTTTCCAGGCATGAAGGCCAGAGGGCCGAACGGCACCTGTTTATGAGGGGATAGGGGGGAAGAAAGGGTAATAAGAAAGAGAAAGAGTTTAAGAGAGCAGGGGGGTAAATGTGGAGGTAAGAGAGAGGGCGGATTCACACTTTCAAAAGACAGCAGTGACAATAAATGCATTCACGATTTGTTTATGCACTAAGCAGATGATGCTCGGAGATAGATGTACTTTTTTTTAACTCTCTCAGAGCTCAGGTAGGTTTAGTGACCATGTCGGCACTCACCATGACGTCATAACACAGCTGGTCAGGCAGAGTCTGAAGGCGCTCACTCAAGGCTTCATAGTCTCCTGACACCTTCTTCCTGCAGAAGCATCAATTCACAAAAACAGCTCTGAAGTAATTCCGGTAACATTAGTGAGATTTGTTCATTTTCATCCGCTATAATATAACTGCTGTTTGGCCAATATTGGCTAATATTAAGATGTGAAGCAGAACAATGAGCAGTGATCACTGAGTTAGTTACTGAGGACATAGGTCACTGTGAAGGAGAACTGAAACTTTTTGAGAGCAAAGATATAACTCTCTTTCTTCTATTATTAACAGGATTAAAGTTTCATGACAGCCTCACAGCAGAGTCAAGACAGAAGAGCAAAACTGGACTTTTACAAAAGAGCAGAATAAAGCTTTGTTGTGTACAACAGAGAGGCAGTGACGGTGGGTGATCAGAGAATAAGAATTGCAGATTCTTTTGGTTGGTTTCTGTCTGGACTGTAAGCTTGTTACTGAACTCACTGTGTGGCTGCATGTGTCTGTGAATCAGAATAATCGAGCTAATCACCGCACACTCCAAACAAATGCCTCTGATTGGTCAGGGAGAGTCCGACACTCCAAACACAGAGCGTCAATTCTACACAGAATCAGTCTTGATTAGCAGAGGAGGCCAAACTCAAGGTTTTTATGATGACATGAATCTGCAGAAACACAAACTGAGCTGACAGAAATAAGAAGGGAATCATACCCACAGCTCCACGTCTGCATGAAATACTGATTTAATTTCTTTGAAAATGTGTGTTTTATGTGACAAAGATGAGCACTCAGAGACCAGGGATGTGAAAATGTTGGCTCACAGGCTGCAGCAGCCAGTAAAACCAGACACAACAGAATCCAGCATCTTCAATATTTTAACTTCTGATGTCCTTTTTTAAGGAGAATGGTGTAAACAGAGACAAAACAGCTTTTCTGTCCACTATAGTATTATTAGTGTACTGTCTATACTGTACTATCAGTGTTTTTACTCATGTAGGGCTGTTGAGCTGTCTTAACATTTCACTATTTTATTGGCTATTTCTCATGTCAGATCAAAAATACCTCATCAGCACCATCATTAGTTTTCATGTCTGTCTCCATGTTAATTTCCATGTTTAAAGCCATCCATGTTTCTCGGTATGGTGAAAATTTTCTTTTAATTTCATCCTGATCAAGTCATGGAAGATTAATGCTGATAGGTGCTGTCCAGTCTCACGATTAGGTATTGACCCTTCTATCCTCCGGTCAGTGCAGGAGTCACTTTTTTTACAGTCTTTCAGAGGAAAAAGTTGAAGTTCGGTTACGTTTTCTTCTGTATTCTTTAAAAATCAGCAAACTTAACCCCTGTCAGCTCCCAGATCCAACTTTTCAATCAGTGCTGCTCTGTTTTGTTTGTGTGTGTGTTTTTGTGTGTGTGTGTGTGTGTGGGGGGGGGGGGGGGGGGGGTAAAGTGTTGGACAGATTTTTCATTCCTGTATATAACTAGTTTAACAGTATATTGTGGGTAAATGTGCATTAGCCAATCATATGACTCCAATGACGCAGACTTTTTAAGTTTGGTAATACAAGATAATAATATTGTTTCTGTAATGGCTAAAAAATAAATAAATAAAATTAAACAATAAATATTTAGCCCAGGCTGTAAACCTGTTCAAATTTATTTTTGCGATATTTTAAATGAAAAATAAAGTTCATATAAAACACTTAATAGCAACAAATAAAGCACGGAATAATACAGGGGGCCAAAGTTAAAGCTCCTGTAAGGAGATTGTTGACATCTGTGAAATAGACTGAAACTCATATTGATGGTTATGAGGATTATTGTTATCATTACACATACATTATGATAATCAGAATTAAAATTCACCAATTAAGTATAACTTTATGCAGCAGAGAAAGAGAGCGATGGAAACATGACTTCTCTCAGAACCCTTAAAAAGACTAACAGCCCCTGTATTGACTGTAACTTCAAAATATTTCATAGCAGACTGAAATCTGTGCAGAAAAGTATCAATGTTATACTTAAAGTTATACCCTTATAAAAAATACTCACATATCAGAACCTCTTTTGGCAAACTTTAGGAGTTAATAATTCAGAAAAACAGAAGACTGAGTTCATTGTTAGAAAAAGACGGTAGTTTTTAATGCTTACCAGTGTTGAATCCGACTCTCGCAGTCTCTCACCACCTGTTTTAGGACAAATTATGTCAAAGTGAATCACACTGACAATCTTGGAAAACTCTTGCATAAAGGGTTTGTTTAAACTTTAACCAAAGCCACAGAGAGATAAGAGAAAACAAATACTCTGACTTTATTGTGATTGTAAATGTTTTGGTCAAAGTTACAGACTGATCACTCTGAGAATCAGGATCCAGGAAGAAGGAGAGGAAGATAAACACAGCTGTTCGAACGCCGTCCATGGTGAGGACGTTTGTTCAGTCAGCTCTGGACCGTCACTGTGGTGGGACAGCCACATGAACCCCCACCACCCCCAACACACACACACACACGGATACTCCTTGGGGTCTGCATGGCTCTCATGTGCTGTTTGAAACTTTGCTTGCCAGGGTCACACTCTTAACATTTCAGAGGATACTAGTAACAAGTTTGACCTCAGCCACAGAAGTTTGACCTTCAACTCACAGGGGGCACAGAGGACACTTAAACATGCTGCTGTATCATTTTAAAACCAACTTTATTTTGGTCTTTTAGTCCCAATTTGATTTTCATCAATTTATCCAACTTTACTTATTTAGGACTCTTGTTTTATGGACTTCTATTTGGCATAGTTAAAATAGAACTAGGCCTGTCACGATAACAAATTTTGCTGGACGATAATTGTGCTACAAATTATTGCCGATAAACGATATTATTGACACCATTTTTTAAATTATAGATAATGATATTATATGGCATAATAATGCGAGTACACCCTGTCAAAAGTGATAAACTTTAATTTCCACACGAGAACAACACTGGTTGTTTTCGTTGACTAAAATATTTCCCTTTTCTCCCACGACGAAGACGTAACGTTGACGAGCTAAACATAAGTCGGAGATGACTAAAATGTGACGAGACGAAAGTGCGTTTACGTTGATGGGACGAGACGGAGATGACGAACAGAGTTGCAAAACTCAGTCAGTTAAACGCTAAACATATAGGAGCAGCTTCAGTCCGCTCTGACAGCTCTCATCAGCCTGCTGTGCTCCTCCAACACACAGACACACATGCACGCGCGCGCGCGCACACACACGTGGAGTTTTGTGGTTGACGAAAACAAAACTGGTTTAAAGCCGAAATATTCCCACACTTGGGCTGTTGCGTTCGGTTTAGACACCAAAGCTGTCGTGTTCATTCTGTTAGATTGCTTTTCACTCACGACGCTCACTTGCAGCACTGTATCCAAAAAGTCTGTGTCTGTGTGCCTGTGCGCGCCAGCCCCCTCGTGACAAAGACACTGAATGACTGACAGGAGGGTTCACTAACTCTGTTCATTCCGCCATAGAGCCAACGCCCCCAGGTGCCGAGAACAATGCGCAGAGTGAGACCTCTTCTCTCATCCAGCGTGTTTGGTAGCGAGAGAGGAGGAAAACAAACGCACGTCAATTATCGAGGCTGGCAAAGTTATCAACCTCGTTTTTATTTATCGAGCGATAAAGCGATTTATTGATTATCGCGACAGGCCTAAATAGAACTATAGCTGAGTGTCTGGATGATACATGATGTTTCTGATGCAGCTGACTGGATAGTGAATGTGGCCTTTCCTAGTTTCCAACAGTATATATCTATTTAATAAAAGCATGATAGAAAACAAAGTTAGGAGCAACATCTGCTGCCAGACAATGACTTTTTTCAGGGAAGACCTTCATATTTCAGCAAGACAATGACAAACCCCATTCTGCAGGGAAAACAACAACATGTCTTTGTCATGGGAGAGTCCTGCTGCTGAACTGGCCTGCCTGCAGTCCTATGAAGCAAGACTGGGACAACATTTCACTATCAGACCCCAGAAACTGGTCTCCTGGGTTCACTAATGTTTACAGAGGGTTGGTAAAAGAAGAGCTGCTGACACACAATCGTAAACATGAACCTGTGACTACTTTCTAGAAACATGTTGCTGCATGAAATTTAAAAAATGAATGTAATTTTCAGTCACTCGGATTTCAAACTAATATTGTGTCCAAAATTTTTGTACTTTAGATTGTTTCTATATTTGTTTGGTCTGGTTAAAGCACTAGACGTGAATGCCCCCAGCGTTGCAGCCATCCCCTGTCTCCCCTACTACTGAGTGAAGCTTACTCTCACCGTTAGTTGTCTGACTTAAGTTTAAAGACGGTAAAATTTGTTTTTTATCAATCTCGACGCCAATAAATCTGCAACCATAGACGTAAAACACACAGTCTGGTTTTAGATTTGCAGAGAAACGAAAGCAAACACACCCACAGATAACATTTACTCAACAGGGACATGTGAGAGACTACGAGGAGGAAGCTTCTGGAAAGTGGACACAGATTACGGATGTGACATGCTTGTCGGTGTGAGTTCTGTGCAGGGGTTTGTGTGTAAAGTGAAATGGCCAGGAGCGGATCACGCGTAGGTCAGGGACGTTGCTGCTCCGCCGCGTGGTGTCTACCTGTGTGTGGCTAACGGTTGATGTTGGGTGTCGGAGCAGCTCGATGTTGGGTATCATACCTTCTTATGCTCCTCTCTGAGCCTGACAACTCCACCGAGGGGCTCTGGCTTGAGTTTACCTTTGCCAGCCATCTTCTACCCACGTGCACAGCCGTGAAATGTTGCGTTTAGTGTCCCCAAACAAAGCTCAGGGGTGTTAGTGAGTCCTAAAGAAGTGTTTATGAATGCAGCAGCAGCAGCTTCTCCTCTCAGCCGTCCTGCTCGTTTTCATCCACCAGGCTGAAGAAGTTATCCTCTCTCTCTGAGCTGAGACCATTTCACACTCTCATTTCAAGGTTTCTGCCTCATCACCAAAAATATCCACGCGTTTAATAATCCAAAAATCACACGGTATTCCTCTTCAATCTCCCTGCTACGTGCAAATCGGTCCGACGTCAAGGTGCGACAATAGCTACGCAACTTCCGGTCAAGCTATTCAAAATAAAAGGCGTTCTAGGCGGAGTAAACTCCTGTAAAACTCCTTTAAGCAGTGTTTGGTCACTAAGGAAACAAACTGTAAACACCATTCATTTATTCATTTATTTATTTTATTTTATTTTATTTTATTATTATTATTATTATTTATTATTTATTTTTTTTTTTTTTTTTTTTTTTTGGGGGGGGGGGGGTCCAACAAGAACAACAGTAATTGGATACACAGCTACAGTTGAGTAGGAGCCAACACAGAGGAAAAAAAGCCATCTCAGTATTTTCCCTGAACAAAAATATAAAATTTTTGGTTGGCTGTGAAAAAGGAAATTAGATTGAATGGCAGAAAACACCAATTATAATGTGGAATCTTACCTCAAGGGACTCAGCTGATCACACTTGTGTAAACTTTAATGTGGGTAAAAGTAATGACCGGCAACTTAAATCCTGAAACTTATTCACAAGCAGAATTTGTTTGTTGTTTTTTTTTGCAATTGGACACCCTGCCAGATAAGTTTGCTTCATGCTGATGATTTATTTTTTTAGCTTATTTATGTACTGTAGTTATTGATGTAATGTACTGTATATATTAATGTATTATTATTATTATTTTTATTATTATTATTGATTAATTTATTAATTACTTTATTTGTTTATTATTTTTGTGCGTATTTTTGATTTCTCCAACAGAAAACACCACTGTGTAAGATGGTACTAAGAAAAGGTACTCATTTATGAAATTTATTCTTGTTGAATTATTAAATCATCTGTCAGTTTGGTTAAAATTTGCTGGGTAAAATCAGTCAAGTTTTGAGTAACAATCTGTAAGTGCATGGTGTGAAATACCATCATAATAAGGTATTTTATTTTGAAAGCAAAGATTGCATTTCCGAATTTTCCGCCGTTTTGCAGATATGTTGACGCAGATGTTCTCCTGTCTCTCCCAGTGTACTCTGGGTAAATGTGAGTTACACAAATGTAAACAAATTGTCAAACTGCAGCGAATTAAAATCCTGCTGCCCAGACATGCAAAGCAAGACAGATAGACGGACAGAAATATAGAAAGACTCTAATGAGACCGAAAAGATCTGTGTGGATCTGTGTGCTGCACAAACAGAGCAGTCACAGATGATATAAAAGCACGCAATTGTGATTCATGCGAAGCTCCTGTCTCATTTGAACTGTAACTTACTGCTATATTATCAAATAAGAAAAAACAGAGTAGCTATTATAAACAAGTTACGTTTCAGGATATTAATATAATCCACCCGTGGCTCCAGCCCCCTTCTTGGCACACGCTCATTGGCTGTTCCTGATGCATTTAAAGCCATCGGAAAAAGTGGAAATAGAGCAGACAAATAATGTTCTGAAAACAATAATTTAAAGGAAAAAAATTGTATTTTTTAATACCTTATGTTTGGAATTTTATGAAGGGGTCGCTAAATGTGACCTTTTGTTTTAATAAACGCACCTGCATTTAATGGTCAGTTTAATCGGACAGACGTGATAAAACTAGTAAAATGAATATGACTCGGAAGCAAATCAGGAACAGAAACAGTAAAAGACTGAAAAACAGGCAAGAATGAAGTTAAGATTTTTTTTTTTTTAACAAACTAAAAACAACAACAACAAAAAGATCCTCCTTGTGATATGTTTGTATTTTTAATGAGGCAGATCAGGGTTTTTATAGATATGAATATAATCCAAACCGCTTTCAAAATAGTAAATTGATATGGCACTTGTAAAATATTTTTAAAGAAGTAAGAAATTTATACTATAACAATATATAAATAAATATATAAATTTATAACTATATAATTAGTTAAAATAATGAGAGCAAGGTAAATACAATTAAAAATACATAAAACACGTAGAAATCCTCTTAAAAAAAAAACACGTTTCAATTTACGTAAAAACAGAAACTAAAGCCACTGAAATAACGCCGATTAAAAATGGAAAGTTATGATTTGTCCAATGACCCTGAACGTAGCATCATTCTCACTCCCACAGTGCTTTGCGGGCGCAATCATGACAGTGCAAGCCAAGAAATCAGGAGTGACCTGTTAAAACAGCAGATTTAACCTTATAACACCATACTCAAATAATGACCAAAACATTTTAATGAGGATTTTTCTAATTCAGTCAGGTATGTGGATCATATTTGTGGTTTTCCTTATTTTAAATCAGTATGTATGATAAAGAAAGAGGCGACAGCATTGAGTGAGGAGTGAACTGAGTGATGATGCTCACTGATGCAATCAGCAATAATGTTATTTACACAACAAATGTGTAAACAGCACTCGGCATTAATCCCAGATTAATTAACTGGATACAGCTCATGGAAAATGTTATTAAAAACAAATAAACACACACGTTTCCTTATGTAATAACTAGGCTTGTTTTGAATGAATATAGTGGTTGTAGTGCAAATAACGACAAAAGCAGATATCCACATTGATATTCATCCTGGGACAAATGAAGTCACCTCTGTTATTAACGTGAATTCAGGATATAATTAAAAATATTCATAAATACGTTATTGGTATCCAGAAAAATTGTAATGGATAACTGCAACATTTCTTCTCAGAGAAAACCTTGAATTTGGAAGTCTGTGATGCAGATTTTACATGTCATCACTTTTTCATTGTGGATATATTAAAATTAAACCTTCCAGATGTCTGTAATCTCGTTTTTATTATTCAAAATCCATTAAAATAAACATAATTGATGTCCACAGTTGGCTTTAATGCAACACCAGGTCTCTTTGATTAAAGCTATGAGCAGAAACAGCTTAATCACAGTTGTTGTATTGTGAATAAATGAATGATAGACTTCTGTCTGATGTTACTGATAAAAAGTTAAGTGTCCTCTCCATGTGTGTCCTAATATTATGACTCTACATCCACAGTATGTGTCATCGTATTAATGATGTCATGAAGCTGTGTTGCGAATTATCGGCCAATCAGCAGATCCAGACCACCGTGAAAGGCTCGGGGAAGGGGGCAGCAGCCGCAGGAGGGCTGGCTTTTGCTGGTGGGCTGGTCGGGGGTCCTCTGGGTATCGCAGTTGGTGAGTAAAATACAAAAAACTGTCCCTCATTTGGGAGACGTGTGTCTTTTGTCAGGTTTTTTATTTCTGTATTTTTCTTTTCTTTTTTTTTTTAACTTATTTTTGTAGCTTCAGCCCAACAGTTTTGTTGTAGGATTCACTGCACAGCTGTTTCATTTAAAGTAAACTACTAAACTGAAAGTCTGACATTCAAATTGTTTATTGAAGTATTGCGCAATAGTTCAGTTTTGAGGAAGTTGTACTTTATTAAGTATTTTATGAGTATTTTTAAGAGCAATATATTTATATTTGGCTCTTTTTTGGTGAATTTATACACATTTTCTTCATTAGGTATAAGTTGTGAGTTAACTTACGAATAACTTGGACTTTAGGACACAAAAAAAGAACACTGCATAATAAAGATAAAGAAAATATATGAAATTACAGTTCGAGAAAAAAGAGAACTTTCATTCTCACTTTAACTGGTGAAGATATTAAAAGTGTTTACATTTCCTGACTCCAACTATTGATTGCAAATGCTATGACAAACTAATAACACAGATTTTTAAAAATATGTTAAGCACTTTTAAATTTGACACCATTGGGTGCAGGCCAGTCTTTTCGACAGCTGTCATTGGTTTGAGTATGGACCATGACTCTTTCACAGTTTAGATGACAAAATCCACTCATTCTTTCACATTTGACACTCAGGAACATTATTCTGAAACTGTTGAACTATTAGCTCACACAGTCTCTCACAGAGTGGTGAACCTCTTTCCGTCTTTCCTTCTGAGAGACTCAGCCTCTCTGAATGTCCTTTTTATACCCAGTCACATTGCTAACCTGTAAACAATTCATCAAACTTTCACTGAATAATTTTCCTCTGTTAACTTTCCCACTTTTTTCTAGCACCTGCCTTGTTTTGAAGTGTGCTGCAAGCACCGAACTGTTTGATTGGTTTTGTCTGATTTTCTGTTATTTTTAATTAGGTATCAGGATTCAACATTATGCAAAAAACTCCCATTCTCTCTCTGTTGACATTTTACACTGTGTCCTATTTTTTCTCCGAGTGGGTTTGCAGAAATAAACCTGGTTTTGGTTCTGCCCTCTTGCAGGTGGTGCTGTTGGGGGTCTGCTGGGCTGCTGGTTGACTAGCGGACAGTTCAAACCTCTGCCTCAGATCATCATGGAGCTCAGTCCTGAGCAGCAGCAGAAGCTCTACAGCGACCTCATGGTCATCTTGGGGGATATCCAGTGGACTGACGTGGCTCAGCTCACTGCTCTGGTGATGGGAAATGCCACGCTGAAGCAGCAGCTCACGGGTGCCCTGCTCTCGTACGTCACCAAGGAGCTGCAGGCGAACGTGCACTATGTGGACTGATGACCTGCTTCAGGAGGATGTGAACTGTTTTTCAGAGCTAAAGAGACTGTCAAAATGTGACAAAAACAGGCTGTAAATCTGCACAGACACATCTATTAACTATGTCCTCGTTGTTGTGAAGGTTAACAGCTTTGCATCTGGATTAATTTATTATTGGAAGTGCAATCATTAATGCAAGAGAGTATTTATTCACTTTTTTATTGGCAATCTTTATCATGTGTGGCTTTAAATGTAATCAATTGAAGTAGCTTTTGAGTATTTGAATACAAAAATAAGCACTAAAGGAGAGCAAGCTTCACAGTGCCAAATAAGATTAGAGTATGTTTGTGTGAGTGGAGATACACCAGCATCTGTATGGAGTACAATGCTATCACTAAGAGTCGATTCAAATGCTGTTTCTGTGAAAAACTTCATCAATAAACTATTGGTGTTTCACTTTTTACAGTGGTTTCACTCCTCAGGATGATCTTAATCTGTGATGTGACAGTAAAACTACTTAATGTCACTCCAGGATTTAACAACTAAGCAGGGAATGCAGAAAAAGACAATTTGACACACTTTCAGGGTGAGATAAGAAAATCAAGATTTCTCTGCCTCTTTCAAATTAAGTTTCTGAAAAACATCTACAGGTCTGATATCCCAAAACTATTACCAAGGGGTTCATTGGCTAGATTTCTGTGCCTGTCTGGTCAGCCAACTAGTCTGAGCTGAACCCCATGGAGGGTCTGTGGGATGTTTGTCAAGAGGAAGATGAGGTACAGCCGACCAAAAAATCGACCAGTTGAAGGCTGCTACCAAAACAAGCTGAGCTCAAATGACACCTGAGCAGAGTGACGGGCTCATCACCTTCATGTCATGCCGCAGGAGCTGAACCAGGTATTTTAAAAAAAAACAAAGAATTTCATGACAACAAAGAGGCTTGAAATATTTCACTTTATATTAAAAAAAGAATATGTGGAAGTCTTGTTGAAGTTCAAATAAATATTTCTGGCTTCTAAAATTTTGATGATTTTAGGTAAAATTCAGGTTTACATAACTTCCATTACTTGGCAAATTAAAATGTTCTTAATTCATTTAGTTCCACTTTTGTAGTTGTGGATTATTTATGCAAATTTAGGTTGTTGCTTCATAAAGTTTTTTTCTTGTTTTGCACAATATGTGCACTGAAGTTTTACATACTTAGGAGCTGTTTTTCCTCCTGCTTCGAACTTTCTACATTTCAAGTCATCAGGAAACTATTTCATGAAGAAGTGAGGCATAATTAGAAACCACTGAGATGAAATATTTGATTCTTATAGAGTAAAACAGCTGTGAATCAAAATCTGAGCTTTATAATGTTGTTGTTTTTTACTCTTTTGGCAGTAAACAGATGCAACAAGTCAGCGCTGGAGCTGGAAATAAATCTTTATTAGTAAATACACATTGCATACCATCCCCAACAGAGAGTAATCTAAAATACATTGTACAGAGAGGAGCTGAGAGAGCTCCAGTGTTTATCCCACCACGACTGTGTCATCATCTGGGAACTCGTAGTAGGGAACCTCCAGGTTGAGCGGCGCCGGTCCCTTCCTTATTCTTCCAGAGGCGTCGTAGTGAGAGCCATGGCAGGGGCAGTAGTAGCCTCCGAAGTCTCCAGCGTTGGCGATGGGCACGCAGCCCAGATGGGTGCACACACCAAGGACGATGACCCAGCTGGGGTTGAGCACTCTATCCTTGTCATGCTGGGGGTCGCGAAGCTCAGCCATATTCACCGCTGCCTCTGTGGCGATCTCTTTCTCTGTGCGGTGGCGGACAAACAGGGGCTTCCCTCTCCACTTGAAGGTCATGTTTTTGCCTTCAGGGATGTCGCTGAGCTTGATCTCAATCTTGGACAAGGCCAGGACATCAGCTGATGCACTCATGGAGGACACAAACTGGTAGACCACGGTCTTGGCTGCATAGACGCCGACCACGGTGGTCGCTCCAGTGACGAGGTAAGAGAACGCTTTTCTGGATTCGCTGCTGTCCTTGGAGGACTTGTTTGGGTCCTGGACCTCAGGCCGGCGGTAGTCTGAAAAGTCAGGGATCTTAATGTCTGTGTGGGCAAGGCGGATCCCTCCAGGAGCTGCAAACAAGAAATGAGCTGTTTTTAGAGACGATACATAAATCAAATACATCTACATCTTTCTGCCAAACACATTTACTGTGAAGTACTTTCAGTTTGCGTCTCTTTTTCTGTCACCCACATTGCAAAGATGATCCTCAAACTACTCTGCTGGTCTCATTACAGCCGTGAGTGTGTTTTCTGACAGAATCTCCTCCTGCTGAACCAATCTAAGCATTTAAACATCTAAACATATCACCCAATGTGGATATTTAAAAATGAAAAAAAAAGCTAAGTCCTTATCAGCTGTCAATCACTCTCTGTCACCTGCCCCTTGCAGTCATTTCAGGTATTTAAGATAACAAATCAGATCTTGTCAGTCTTGTTGCTGATGGTCTTGTTCACTTTTGTTGGTCTTGAAGGAGTGTCAGTGTCTATATCAACCTTTTACAGCCAGTTTAAGCCGCAGTGAGTGGAAATGAAAATACATAGCTGTCAAATTCTACGGTGAAACACTCCCTTGTTCACTCCTTCGGTGGCCTTATGAGGACAAGAAGCTTCTGTGATGTGCACAACAAATTTGATACTTTGTCAGCTTTTTAGCACCAAAAACAATGAGCACAAATTCTTCTGCCCAACAACCACTTTCTCCTTCTTCTTTTTCTTCCTCTTCTTCCAACCCATGCCTTTCATGCAGCCACTCACTAAACATAACAAATATGAATGTCAGTAGTTTGTCTATTTTAAGCTACTGTAGCGGTGTAAGGTGTCTAAAGAAGGGGACTCGCTCCAATGTAGGAATCAAAGACTAACTCTTACAAAACCATTTAAATATTGAGATGATAAAACACTGATTTAAACATACTTCTAAATACTATATTCTGTTCTGTGAGAGAAGCTGTTACTCCTCACAGAAGCTTTAAATAATTTTGTGTCACTGTTCAATAACAATCAATTTCAATCATTGCATTTAATGGTTATGAAACACAAATAACAGTAATAATGATGATAATTATAAAAATAGTTGATAATTGGTTAAGTTCAGTGAAAACACGGTAAAAATCTAAACTGATTTCTACACCACACATAAATGGAACCAGTGGAGTAGTTGTCACTTATATAAAGAACAATAAATATTTAATTACAGTTATTTTGTTTGATGATAAGATCACAAAAGCAACAAGCCATTTTAAACCAGATTCTTCAAACAGTATGAGATACTTGGTTGTACATTTAATTTTTGACTTGAAATAAAATGTGTATTTGGATTGTGAGAAGTTATTCTGACAATGATAAAGACAAATCCACTTGGTGAGATTTGAGCTTTTGCAGAGAACACAGTGGATAAAAAGGACACAGTGGATAAAAAGGACATAGTGGATAAAAAGCTTGTAGGCTATGTGTGTATGAAATACACAAACATTTGATCAACGACAGCGACATGAGTGAACACAGTCTGTTACATTCCACCTTTACTGAAGTTTATTGAGTAACAGTCATTTGCAGTAGTTGTAAATGTATCTGAGCTAGATAACGTCATAAGAATAACCTGTTTATGAAAAATAAACCTGAACTTAAACTTAAAGGAATGTTTTGTTCTGTTTTTTTTCACTTGAGCTGGTATGTGAACGCAAACCCTTATTGTCCCTGGTTACATGCCGTACTTTCATACTTGTTTACAGAAGATCTAAGGTCACACACAAAGTTTGAGAACAGGCAGATGCTGGTGTACATTATTATAGAAAATCTGTGAAATTATATATGTATACCAGTATGTATTTGACAGAAAAGTGTTGTTTAATCAGAGCGGACCCCTCTTTTAGCTCAGATTGCAGCTCTCCTGTTAGCTAACATCTGCGTAACTTTAACAGAGGGCAGGTAAAGGTGAAATAACACCATATATACATATTTATTTACAACGGACTACTAAATAATCTGGTTTATGTCAATATTTAGAGAATATCAGATAAAGAGAGTCACACCCAGACTGAGGGCTGTTGTTGTCTGTTGTTGTCAGTTGTTGTCCTTACCTGCAGCACAGACCGTCTCTTTGGCTCCAGAGGACACCAGACTCTTCACCGTCAGTCTGGTAGCCTGCAGATAAGGGGTCAAAGCCCCAGATCGAGCGGCCATGGACATCATTTCTGTCCAAAATCTGAGTCCAACACCCCGCAGCACAGCGGACGACCTTGCGTCGTTTACAAATCTAGCGTGTTACTGTCCAATTGGTGTTACCAGAAACCCTGTCTGCAGCTGGAAGGTTCCGGTACAAGGTTCCGCCCTTCTCTTACAACATGACATAAAAATACATTGATATCAATGGTAATCTTTTGAGCTATCAAGATTTTTGCCTTAAACATAACTTTAATCCTTCTAAATCAGGCTTTACTAAACTCCATAAAGCACTCCCTCGGGAATTCGTATTTTTATGTATTTCTCTAGATAATGTTACTTCTGGAATGTTACTACCAAATAAAAATGATGAACTCTGTTGCAATGTAATTTTATGTCTTGCCAAATATTTCATCCATAAGAATTAAGTTATGAGATCATCCCCCAGATTTATTGTTTTCATAAACGAATTTAAAAGGTATTTGAAATCTCTTAAAACGTTAACTGGTTTGAAGGAACAAAAGTTATATGATAAGAATTTTCCCACTGATATGAACAGCTAAAAATGTTCTAAAAAAGAAGAAAACCCTTGTAAAGTTTTGCATAGCATTGATTATTTTATTCATTTTAAATTACTTTTGTGTTTCTGTTTGCTTGTTGTTCTTCACTGTATACTTTATATTTCTCACTGATATGTTATTTCAATATTGAAATTACTGTATTGAACTGATTCTGCTATGTTTCGAATTATAATTTTGTTTAGTCTGAATAAAACTAAAAGACTCACACTCAGAAGTCAAAGGTCAGCCTGTTAGAAACACACATCCATTCAAACAGGAACAAGTTCTGGAGTGTCAGAGTCCAGAATCTGGACCGACCTCTGTCTGTGACTGTGTCCAAGACTTTAAAACTCCAGGAAGGGGACCACGAGGTCCTCATGCTGTCCTCCTGATCGATAAACACAAATCACACCTTCACAATAAACCTGTGTCGCTTTGAAAAAAAAAAAAAAAAAAAAACATCACAAAAACATGCTTTTGTTCTGTAACGCCTGGTAAGTGGAGGCAACAGTAGTGCCTGTGGTCATCGTGGCACTCAGGGCAGTGACCCCCCAACTAATGAGGTGAATTTCCAACATGTTAGTAATATGATTGGGTATACAAATGACATTCAGAGAGGCTGCGTTTCTCAGAAGGAAAGATGGGAAGAGGTTCACCACTCTGTGAGAGACTGCTTGAGCCAACTGTTTCAGAACAATGATCTTGAGTCTCAAATGTGAAAGAATGAGTGGATTTAATCATCTACAGTATGTGTATACAAATGTGTATTTTATCATTATATAATGATAAAATACACATTTGATAGCATACACATACAATTTTTCTGTCACTGATAATAAAGCCTGAGCTGCATCACATATGTATTTCAGGTCGTTGTCAGGAACCACAACTGAAAATGTACATCCTTAGTCCCCCAGAAGGAAAGATTGGAAGAGGTTCACCACTCTGTGAGAGACTGTGTGAGCTAACAACAGTTTCAGAATAATGCTCCTGAGTGTCAAATGTGAAAGAATGAGTGGATTTCATCATCTACAGTACATAATATCAATAAAAGATTCAGAGAATCCGGAGAAATCTCTGTACTAAAGGAACGAGGACCAAAACCAAGATTGGATGGTCCTGATCTTTGGGCCCTCAAGCAGCACTGTACTGAAAACAGACAGGACTCTGGAGTGTAAATCACTGCCTGGGCTTAAAATCACTTAGATCCGCTGTCTGTGAACACAGTTTCTCACTGCATCCACAAATGAGGTTTAAATTGAACCACAAAAGAGAAAAAAGATAGAAAAAGGTTTGAGATGTTGTCTTTGGCAAATCTTAATTAATGATAGATATTGTTAAAAAATAATTAAATTTTGTTTTTATTAACATTGACAGAGTCCTTTCTTTAATTGGAATTGTACATTTTTTCAAGATACCGTCCCTGATCATTTGTTCAGGGGGAAAAAAAAAAACTTTTTTTGGCTTCTCTGGGTTGTTATATTGAATATAGACCTATAATGATAATTTTTAAAAAGTGTGTACAGTTAGAAATTTAAAGCATTGTTTTACCAACAGTTTAAAGGAGAAGGGATATTATTCAGGCTAAAATGAGGAGATACCGTCTAATTTTGTTCAGGCAGTTCCGTGGTCTCCTAAACGGAGAGGTCCTCGTGATGTAAACAAGGGTCCTCCCACTAAATATGGAGCCCATCTACACAATGGTAACCTGAGAGAGAAAATAATCAAATAAAGATGAAAATACCGAAAAGAAAACTGTTCCTCTTGGTTATTTTTGCTTACGTGGCGTTTTCTCTTTACGCTGCTTACAATGTATTCTTCAGCACCAAGGTGATCTCCCGCGTGCACAGGGTGGTGAAGAAGGGGACCGGGGCTCCCTCAGGTACATCAGTCACCGTAACACCGAAGAAACGGACTCATGCATATTCAAAAAGGCTGTATGTTTTATTAACAGCTGGTTTATGTTCATTGACAATTAGTTTTCGTGGCGTGTGTGTATGTGTGTGTTCCAGGTGGGGTGAGGGACGGGGGGGCTGCTGCTGCTCCGTTTATGGCTGATGAGTGGAACCCGTGGGAGGATGAACAGGTGGAGTATAACTCTGCCCTGAACCAGAGGAGGGAGGCCTTCAAACAGCACCTGAGCCGGATAGACAAGAACAAACCAAGAAGATACAAGGTCCAGATCTGGGGGAAAGCTGCAATTGGTGAGTCCTGGGGGTGTGACTGTGATCGATGAGCCACAACAAGCTGCAAAAGCAGGTTTCTGATGTGGACTCCAATGACCCCAGAAGCTGTTGGAGAACTATTTTAGGTCCTCTGGGTCTAATTGATCATTAATATAACCATTATGTCCCACTCAAAAAACAACAACAAAACAGTCTTCACATGAAATAAGTCAAAAATGGACACATATGTCATCATCATTATTTTCCGCTGTATCAGTTAATATCAGCAGCTTTACTGGAAATTAAATGAAATATTTTCGAAACTTAAACTCTTTATGAACCAGTCTGTGTGTGCTCTTCCACGGGCAACCCCCCCCCCCCCCCCCCCCCCCACAGGAAATTAAAGGAAATTATACATTTCTCATAAGCTTAATTCTGGAAGAGATGTTTCAATTTTTGTGCTTGTCAGTTCTAAAAAACACTTTGCTTAGCCCCTAATGAACACATCAGAAAACTGCTGTGATGATTTTTATTTTGTATTTTTTGGTTTATTTGATTAAGACGATGCACATTAATCATCATATTATCAATATATATCAATGTTAATGGACCAGAATTTGCAAAGTAGCTAGATTTCATCCACAGTCCAACAGATAGGGAAGCAGAAAACAAATGTTACAATCACAGAACAGACCACAGGGCTGTTTTCAGTCATATATTAATGTTATTTTACAGTTTAACTTTTTTCTTCATGTACAGTCTTAATAATAGTTCTAAAGTAACTTTTTATTTCCATACTTAAACACTTTTAAACACTATCCCAGTTGATGTTTATTTAGCCTCTAATACCTTTTGTAGAAAAAAAGTACAAAAAGACAATTATCTCTGATGAGATATTAAATCTTTTTCTTTCCTTTGTATCAACAAACCTGTGACAGAGAGCTACATAGTGTTGACTCTACTGCAGGAATTATTTAAAGAGGTAAAATATCACAAAAAAAAAAATAAAACTTTTTTATTTGAGGCATTTTCAAAACAGAAGTACAACCATGACTGTCTCTAGTAGAAAAATACACCATTTGTTTATCATGTAAACCATTCCTTCAGCTGCTTTGTTAATTCTGTATTACTGCCATATTTCCAGAATGAGTAAGAAACAGCAGAAAGACCCGATGAAAAGGGCTTCTTTCACAGATCAGGGTAAAAACCACATAACAGTGATTTATGTTTTGCTGCTGAAGCTGAGCTCTGGTACCACATAATTTTACTGCACATCGGTGACATTTTTACTCCAGCAGAGAAACTCCATCAGACCTTTTCTTTTCTCCTCAGGGCTTTATCTTTGGGAACATATTTTAGAGGGACCTCTCAACCCAACTGACAAGGTGGCACAATGGAGAGAGGGAGAGCTGGAGGCGGGAAAGATCGACTTTAGGTAACAAATCAAAAATGGGACACTTAATGTTTAAACTTGAGTAAATCATCTGCTGTGGGGACCTGCTGTGAAATACGCCACATCATATCATAACTGTTAAATTATACAGAAGCTCATTCCCTCCTCCCTCCATGTTTAGTTTCTACACAGGTCCTGCTGTGGTCCAGGGTCATGTCCCACTGGATATGAACAGCCTGGTTCTGGTTCTGAATGGTCGTGAGCAGCAGAAGGTTTCTTACTCCACACGCTGGCTGGAGCATGTCCAAGCTCTGGTGCAGTCCCACACTGTGTCACATGTGGCGGTGGTCCTGCTGGGCAATGAGCAGTGCAACAACGACTGGATCGCCCCGTACTTAAAGAGGAACGGAGGATTTGTGGAGCTGCTGTTTGTGGTGTACGACAGCCTCTGGATCAACGACAAAGACGTCTTCCAGTGGCCTCTTGGTGTCGCCACGTATGTGTTCAATATCAGTGCATCAAACATCCCTTTTAGATGAAGCAACCTGTCTAACATGTTGGTTTTATTGCTTGTGTCTCTGTGCAGGTACAGGCAGTTCCCAATGATCAGGCCTAACGCTCAGCTAATCACCTCCAATAGACCATACCTCTGTAATTTTCTAGGAACTGTTTACAAAAATTCCTCCAGGGAAACTCTCATACAGGTGCTGAAACAATCGGGTCTGGATAAAGAGTGCATCACCGCTGCCAGGGAGAAGTAAGTCAGTGCTCAGAGTTTTTCTGTCTTATCTTAGGAGTGATGAGCGAACATGGAGCTGTCTTACAACGTTTTTACGAGTCTCACTTGTAGATGGCTGTGTTTGACACCCCAAATGAAATAACCTCCATAAAATGAAACAAACATATAGACTGACGATGTGCAGACCAGTAGCAGCATTTTGAAGACTGTTTAGGCCAGATATCACTGAGTCTCTTACATCCTGGTTAATACCTATGCAACATTAAGTGAAGGATATTTCAAAGAGAATTACAAAATTAAGAAAATTAATGCTTCCTCCAGCATAAAACTGACAGTCAGATCAGATCAGTAGGATTTGATCTGCTTTTATCCACAGGATCATATATAAACTGAGTAATCAAATCACAGAATCAGAATGCCCTTTATTGTCATCATACTGGAGTACAATGAGATTGGAGAGCTTCTCCATTTCTAGTGCAATAGAAGTAAAAAAGAGAAAAACAGAATTAAGAGGTACAATAAAAATAGGTACAAAATATATACAAGATATATATTTCTGGATCACAGAAGAAACTGAGTAAACATTTGAATTCCGAGCATCAAACCATCGGTGTCAGCTAAACCTTCATGTATAATAAGGCTAGATTACAAGACGGGCATTTATTGAAAGGACATTCAGAGGACATTACATTATGCTGAAAGTGCATTCAGAGGGGAGTATTTCAATCCATTGACTGAGTAGACAGTCATATATCACTCACTGGAAGAGCAACTGCAAGTGCATTTTTAATTGCATTTTCCATGGAAAGGGCACCATAGGGAGCTTGTTGGAGGCTGATATGTAACAATGATGCAAAATGGTACAAAATAATGTGATAAGGCCCAAAATGTAACAAGCAGTGATACATTTTGGGCAAACAGTTATTATGTTTTGGGCTTATGTTAATAACATTTCAGAACATTGTTAGGTATCAGGGTGTTTTATAATATTCAAACACACACACACACACACACACACACACACACACACACACACTATTGTACTGATATAATAATAATCACCTTTACTTCACAATTGTCAAACTTTGACATGTTAATAAATAATTTTCTTCACAAAAATAACTAAAAATTTATTATCACAGTAATGATGATAAGATTTAAAGGAAAATATTAATAACTTGAGGATGAGAAACAACTGATCCAAAATTATAGACCAGCTGAAAACCACCAGCAGGACTCAGCTCCTGCCCACAGCACCAAAACACCTACCTAAAGAGAGTCTGATGCAGATCAGCTGAAGGCCACTGGACATTTCTGTATTTTAAATCTTTTTTGTTTGATCCTCACAATTAAAGATCAGATTTCATTTTTTTCATGAGCTTTGAGCCAAAATCAGTCGAATCAAAACAAAACAGCTTGAAATTTTTCATTCTATGTGTAGAGATGATGTATGACAGTTACTAAAACATCTTTTTTTTTCACTCTTGAGACTGCAGTTTTTAAGAGTTACCTACACAGATGTCTATCCAGTCCTGTGTTGTGGACATAACTCCATATTTGTCAATTAAATTGTCTTTTTATATTGTTTGTCTGAAACATGCTCTTAAAATTTATCACAAGTATTTATATATTTAGGAAATGTTGGTCCTGCTTTTTGCACAATTTGAATGTGACTGATCATTTAAAATGCTGAATTTTATCATTTTAATATTCAAGTAAAACCAAGTTTCCTCCTTTGGTCCATTGCTAGAACAAGTGTTTCTTGTTTACCTCTGCAGCACCAGCTGTTTTCTTATGTTTTCCCTCCCCTCTGCTCAGGTGGCTCCCTCAGGAGACAGCAGACACTCTGAGGAGTTATCAAACCGCTCTGGCTCAGAGCGAGCTCACTCTCTGCCCGGTGGGAATCAACACTGAGTGCTACCGTATCTATGAGGCCTGCTCGTACGGCTCGGTGCCTGTAGTGGAGGATGTCATGACGCCCGGGACATGTGCCGCTGGGCCCAGCTCCCCTCTGCGTCTGCTGAAAGCTGCAGGAGCGCCCTTCATCTTCATCAGTGACTGGAAGGAACTGCCTGCCATCTTGGAGAGGGAGCGAGGGATGAGCCAGGAGCAGAGGGTGGACCGCAGGAGGAGGCTGCTAGAGTGGTACGCGGGTTTCCGTCAGCAGATGAAGGAGAGGTTCACAGAGGTCATCGAGGAGACGTTCTTCAGAAATGGCTGATTGTGGTGCTCCATGAACAAACTTCAAAAAACAACAGGGGTCGATGTTTCATATTAAGTTATCTTGTGGATTATGGTGACTTACTACTGGTGTGGTGAATATGATTATATTCAGTGTAATATTCCTGTGATGGTTATAATAAACCATTCATGTCTGTAGTAAAGTTAAAAAGCTGCTGTTATAGTCTGTAAAGAGCTGCGTGGTATTTAAGTATCTTCATCTTACTGTTTACAATGGTTGAATGTCCAGATGTTTTAGATATAACTACTGCCTTTGAATTTGAAAGTGTTATTAACTCAGCTGTATGTTTTTTATCTGTTTGTATGCACTTATAATTGTGATTTTAAAGAAACTCTACTCATAGGTTGTAGGATCATTAAATCATGTGATATTTGGCCTTGTGAGAAAATGGCGAATAAGAGATCTCTTGTTTTGTGTGAGCAGCTTGAAGATGAATGTTGTTGCTGTGGCATGATGATTTCTAATCCAACCCTAAAGAAACTTTTTCTTCTTTGTTGTATTTATTTTCTTCCTGTGCTGCATGAAATCTTCTTTATTTTTAAGAAAGTGCAATAAATGGAGTATTGTCTTAAGAGGACGTTGGTGGATTTGTTCACCCTGTGTGTTTTTATTTTCCCAACAGATGGTGCTATTACTCTGTTTGTTAACCTGTTGATTAGATTCTTGTGAGACATAAAGCAGGACATTTTTGGAAGTTTGTAAAAAAATAAAGAGACAAACTAACCAGACTTTTGGTGACGAGCAAAAAAAATTTTGAGGAGAAAAAAAAGGTTCATAACAAAAAGAAAACTTGTTGCATGATCTTGTACTTATTTACATGTTTATTTGACACTGAGACAAATGCATTAATTTACTTCAATGATCCTTCATCGTGGTAAAAATCCTCCAGTCACAGCCACTCACAACAAAGGAGAGCTGCATACAACATAGACTGCATATACAAAACAATACAATACAATACTATACTATACTATACAATACCATGGACAGTCTATGTCCAGAACAAAGTGAGAATATTCAGTTTTAGTTAATCAGAAATTAAAACTTGCTAATTTTTTATTGATCTCCACTTGCACAAAAATGTTGTTTTTCTAAAGCTTTTTAAAAATTTTGTTTTTTTTCATTGTTAGTTGCTCTGCAGTATGGCAGACTAGGACTACATTAAGTTTTACAGGAAGATTTTTACGATTAGGACGTTGAAATTAGGACGCAGAAATTAAGTCACTTCATTACAAAAGCAAACTCATTGAATATTAATAGCATGAATTTGCAGTAAAATCATAATGTTAAAGTTGTAATGTTATGACAGTAAAGTGTTTCATAACTATAGCCTTATATTAAAAAAATGAAGAAGTGGTAAAGTCATAATATTATGACTTTGAAGTCATCATGTTAGGAGAATAAAGTTGTAGTTTTGGAAGTGATTGGCTTGTTTTGAAGTCGACAGGCGGCCAGTACCAAAAGAAAATGAAGCAATGTGTAAATTTAAATACATATATTTATTATGTTATATATATATATATATATATATATATATATATATATATATATATATATATATATATATATATATTTATTATTTAATATATTCTTACTGCCGATATGTCAAAGCTCCGCTACTGTTATGTGCCTTCTGCTGTGCCATGTGCACTGAGCATCCAAAGCGCAGGTAGTTGTGGGTGTGGTATCTGGAGTACAACATGGGGCAAAACAATGTCGCAAATAAGGACATATCCTTCAGGAGCAGAGGAAAGAAATTGGAAGAAAGAGGAATAAGAGAAAAAACGCCAAGATAAAGGTATGTTTGCATGTCAAGGAATGTTAATCAAGAGATTTGTGAAGGAGTGCAAATGATCAGCAGTCAATATTACTGGTAGAAATAGAGGGCCCTGCTCTGTGTGCACACCCCTGCAGGACTACAGTCAGGCCACCCTGGTCAAAAACTGTGGACGCGCCCCTGGGAGCAGAGTGTCAGTCCGCTGGTGTCCACTAGCTGGCTGAGTGTGCAGGAGATCCCTCCTCTTCCCTCCCCTCCCGTGTCCTCTCCTCTCTTTCCCTCCTGGCTCCAGCTGCTGTGTGCTGCAGTCGGCCTGCCCTGTCTGCCTCTGAGCCTGCTGGGAGTTGGAGGGAGAAACCGTCGAGGGAGAGCAAGTAAAGGGGGGGAAGTGTGCGTACGAGAGCGGCTCTCAAACTGGGAACCATCGCTTAGAAACGCACACTCGACCTATCCAGGTCGACTAAAATCTTTCCAGGCGGACTGTCGGCACAACTTTCCAGAGAGCTGAGAAAACACACAGAGGAGACCCTGAAACTTGCGTGATTGTGTTTTTTTTCCCCTACTGTTGCTCCGCGCCGCCGCCGCGCCAGCTTTCACTGAGTGGATCCGTTTGTTGGAGCAGGATTGCGCTCTGGATCTTCAGTGTTTCCAAAGAGAGGCGGAACAATGAAGAAGTAACGCTTTTTTATTTTGCACGAAGTCAAGCTTGTTGCAGAGTTTCAGTGTCGTTTATTCTCGCGCTTCCTCTCCTTCTGATCGCGGTGATTTTCCTCGTCTTATGCAGGATGCGTTGGCTCCTGTAGGATCCGCTCGTTGACTTGCAGTTTTTACAAGAAGTTTCCAAAAGGCGTCGGACACGAAAAAGGCAGGAAAATGTCTTCACCGAGGTTCAAAAAGGATAAAGAGATCATCGCGGAGTATGAGAGTCAAGTCAAAGGTAAGAAAGAGTGAGCTGCGGGAGGGAAAGCTTTACCTGTGTGTGTGTGTGAGTCATGACTGTGGGCTCTGAAACTGCTCAAGTTTGGAAGAAACCACCTCTTGATGCTGTTTGCAGCGAGGCCAAAGAACGCATGCTAAAACTAAACCACCAGTCTTTCTGTAAACATTTCTCACAGCTCTGGTACAGTTGAACAACACCAGAACAACAAAATGAGCTTTATTTACAAAGGTGAGGGATTGGTAATTGAGCTGACGAGAAGCTGCAAGGCTTTTGTTTCGTGGTTTTGCATGTGAAAGACAACCAAAGTGCTCAGCAGAATCGCAGTCTTTCACACTTAAAACCTTTTACTCACATGTTTTTTGTCAAGTTAGATTTCATTTATGCTGGACACACTCTGAACTCTTACTCAAACTACATGTCCAGCAGTCTGTTACTATCAAGGACAATAGTATCAGAGTTTTTCCAGCATCCAGTGTGAGTGTAAAACTCTACACTTGTACCAGTAGGCACAGTTTTACTGCATGTATCACCATAAAGCTGTGCAGTACTGACAAAAGCAATATCTTGATATTTTGAGGGTATGATCACAGACCCGTAAAAGTAACTTACGCACATAGTGAGAAAAAACAGGTCTTATTTACTTCAAACTGTCAAATGAATTAAAAGAAATATCACTGAAATCACCTGTGTAAGTCCACCATTTTAAAGGGACCTACTTTGTTTAATATTACACAAAGACCAAAAAACCATCAGGAGAGCATTTTTCCTTTTATGCATGGAAGACCTGAATTCATATTGAAGGGTATGAACATCAGAATAAATTATTGATAAACATTCGACTGCCCAGCTGATTAATCAAGCCGATCAATGGTGTTTTAAAATACTCCACATCTGTTGATGCCTGCTCTCTAGAGGCAGATAAGTGATGATTGCAGACACTGCATACAGGCTCATATGGGTATAACTGGACTAGGTGAGTTAACTGGACTACTGTCCATGTCTCAGTGTAAAAGCACCAGGTGAGAATAGAAGAATTGATCCAAGTATGTCCACCTCTGCTACATGAGGTGGCAACTTCAGCTCGATACTACATGGGCGTTTCCCAGTTTAGGTATTATATCACGTACCAAAACAATCAACAAAGACGTCGGCAAGAGTCCAACAGGTTCTACGTCTAATGTCCAATAATGAAAACTTTTACAGCTCTGTACTATTTGTATGGTATGATAGCTTCAACTTTTTTTTTACATCCTTTCTTCTCTGTCAAGGTTTTGTTTCCTACTCTAGCTTCCAACAACACATACCGCTTTGGCTAGACTGGGTCTGACTGAGGTGTATACAAGCAAGAGAATATCAGCTATCTGGGCATGTTAGGGTGTCTGTAAGAACTTTGATTTAGTGAGATTTTGGTCAGACTAGCATGTTTATATGTATTTTAAAGGGCCAGTTTCAGTCAGACTGATGCCATAAATCGCTTTATTGAACACTGTGTGAGCATACAGAGGGAAAAGGCAGTCAGTAATCAGTGATAATGCCTCCTTAACTGAAATCATGTCAAACAGTTACTGGCCTGTGCTTAGCATAAATTATTAAATTATTTGTAGATGATTTCTCAAAATTATGCGGTTCAGTGTCCCTCCAGACAAAAATATTAGTCATTTTAAAGCATAAGCTCACATATTTTTCTATGTCATGATTTCATCAAAAATCCATTTTGAAAATACAACTAGCTAAGTTTGCCATGTATTTATGATTGTAATTCAGATTGATTTTCTGGTATAATTACAAAATCAATGGAAAAAGAAAATACATCGTTATTTTCAGTAGAAGTAACTTCAGAAATGGTGAACATTTTTATTGCCACACTGTCTTTGGTGGTAAGTTGACGCCATAATCTGTAGATTGGTGTCTTTTTGAAGCTGAACCACCTCCATGTGAAAAATTCACATTGATTTACATCTAGGGATGTTATCTACAGGGGGGTTGTTTAAAGGCTAGTGGTGTTTGTGTGTACTCTCATGGCATTTTTTGTCTCTCATTTGTAAGTGCACCTATGCTAACACAGCTTGCGACGTGTGAACATTGCATGTACTCTCAATGAGCGTGCTCAGTAATGAACTTAAACATATTCAGTGAATGTGTGTATACTCTCAGAGTGTGTTTTGAAATTTTTCTGCAAAATAAGTGACAATTAAGATGCAGTTTTTTTATCACTTTGCTCTGGATTTACTCCTTCACCCTGGTTTCTTCAGCTTGGGTCTATTTGTGACTTAAAAAAAATCTTTCTCCTCCCTGATTGAAGCTACAGGCCCACACACTCACTCCAAAGTATTAAACTGCTGTTTATGATTTAGGTTGATGATTTAAGGTGTGTGACACACCATAATGATGCCACCCTAACTTATCTGGTCTCCTTCAAACCTCCTCTTGCATGCAGAGCAGAGTTAGTTTATCGCAGACAGTCCAGCACAGGAAAGAGGCTGCTCCAGGGTAACCATGGGGATTTGGACGCCAGCCAACAAGCTCTGTTCTTCAGCGCCCTTAGCGTGCCGAAATACCACCTATTCATGTCCCCATATCCCACCTTAAATCCACAGAAAGAGGGGTTAGACCTCTGGTGTGTAAGGAATCTGAACATGGCATGTGTTTGAGTACAGGCGCTCATTTGTGAGGAATGTTGAGCAGCCTCTCTTCCCCCTCTGAGGATGACTAAGGGCTTTGAGCCTGTAATAGAAGATGATGCACAGTCATAGGGGATGTTGAACTAGACATGACGAAGTCTCCTGTTTGTTATGCAGAACCCAGGGGTGCAGTAACATCAATTTGATGAGCCTCTGGATAGTTGATTTCATATATACACGGCCACCCGAGCTGCAGTGAATGGATGTTAAAGGTCTGCTGTCTGTTGAAGATGCAGGATTCAGCTCTGAGCTCTCACAGGTAGAGCTGAGCTGTTTGCATAAAATACTCCTCTGATCTTTTTGCATTTCAAATAGCCTCAAGGAATCCAATGTAACAGTCACTTATTTTTATTATTCAAATGTGTTAGAAACAGAGAGGGTGCTCTGGGATCATGTTTCTGCAGATTTGAAATAATAAATCACACTGTTATTGTTATTATACTGTCATAATACAACTCTAAATTCTGAAGAGCTGGGACAAAGTTTAATAGGTGGATAAAAGCAAATTTTGGTGGTTTGCAAAACTTTTAAAGCCCATATTAAACTGAACAATCTGTTCAATTACTTTATGAAATATACATGCTCCTTTTAAATTTGATGTCCACATCATGTTTTTGTAAAGTTGTTATAAAGGAACAACCAAGCAGGGAGGAACATCTCCAACTAATGAGGTGAATTTCCACCAATAGGTTAGTTGAGGCCTAGTATCTCAGAAGGAAAGATTGGTAGAGGTTCACCACTCTGTGAGAGGCTGTGTGAGCTAATCATTCAACAGTTTCAGAAAAATTTTCCTGAGTGTCAAATGTGAAAGAAGAGAAATCTCTGTATTAAAGGGACAAGGACCAAAAACAAGACTAGATGGCCCTGATCTTCATGCCCTCAGGCAGCACTTCATGAAAAACAAACAGGACTCGGGAGTGGAAATTACTGCATGGACTACCTGAGCGCATTTAAGGTGGACTGAAAGAAAGAGGAAAACTGGGCTGTGGTCCGATGAATCAACATCTAACATAGTTTTAAAAAATCATGGACCCTTCATTCTCCTCTCTAAAGAGTAGAGGGTCCACTCAGCTTGACTTTTTCAGGGAAGACCTTCATATTTCAGCAAGACAATGACAAACCACATTCTGACAACAGGGATTACAACAGCATGGCTCTGTAGTAGAAGAGTCCTGCTGAGAAACTGGCCTGACTGAAGTCCTGACTTGTCCCCCATTGAAAACATTTGGAGCATCATGACACCAAAAATAGGACTGAGGAGACCCTGAACTGTTGAGCAGCTGAAATCCTCTATCAGGAAAGACAGGGACAACATTTGACCTCGAGACTCCAAAAACTGGTCTACTGGGTTCACTAAGGTTTACAGAGAGCTGGTAAAAGAAGAGCTGATGACACAAAGTGTGAAATGACCCAGTAGCTACTTACTGAAATGTGTTGGTGACATCATCGGTTTCAACACTTGATCTGCTGTTTCAAACTCTTGTGGAATTAGTGCTGCATAAATGCCACTTTCTTAAATTACCCCTCAAGAGACATGTTATAAGAGATAAGATGTTCCTTTAATAGTCCCACAGGGGGAAAATCCATTATTTAAAAATCATAAATGTGTTTTATTCTGTCTTCAAGTCTGGAGTTGATCAGATGACTCCTGAATGTGCAGAGACCCTGTTTGTTTTGGAATAATCACCTCTGGGCTCCTTACAGGATGAGTAGCTTTCAATGGAAGAAAAAACATTGAGCCAACATTAAGTATTCAATGTGTGAGCTCCTCCTGATTTTGCATCTGTAAAGCTCCTTATGAGCAAAGAGTTTGCAGTGCTAATGAGTGGGATCACATCTGCAGTGTAGCTGTGTTGGCTGGAGGCAGATTCTGGTGAACAGACATTGATTACTCAAGAAGTGGAACAACAAGCGGCTCAGAAAACAGCCAGAGCCGATGTTTGATCTTTTCTGGCCTGCTTCCTTTCCGCCTGTCTCACAGATCAGAAACTTGTGTTATTACTCACAATGTCTCATTTTTCAAATTTATAGCAGACAGTTTGCATCATGTTACATAACCACAATGATGTGGAGCCTGAATCCCTCCATCCTGATGCTGACCAGTCTACTGTGGTCATCTCCTATCTTCTAAATAATAGGTGCTTAACCAGACAGACACAGAATGTTTCTGTTTAGGTAGTATGGTAAAGCAGATGCTTGATTTACTGAGCAGAGAGCAGCACAGAGGTGGATGCAAAGGGAGAGAGGTCGCACAAGAAGGACTATTACGAGTGACCTGACACTTACCTGCAGCCAGTTTGACAGAAGACAGTTTTTTTCACAGAAGTTTATTATATGCTTGAATAAAGAGCTATGCAGGATACTTCTTTTACTTAATAACTTTCCTGAAAACAACTTAAAAAAAAGCATGGTGTGAAAACAAGAGGAGTCTTTCTGCAAGAAAAAAAAATAATAATAAAAACACGGTAAGGGCTTTTGTTTTGAAAAGTTTTATAAAAAACTTTTTCATTCTTATGAAGTAAAGACAAAGCAGCCCTTGAGGTATCAATGTCTTTATATTTTGTCAAAAATATGCAGAAAAAAAGAAAAAAATCTTACTTTTTTTCAGTTGCCATAATAGGAATCAAACATGTCTGAGGTGCCAGTGGGTGCAGTTGTCTGTGAATATCAAAACAAGATCAGGATTTACCATACCGAAGTGCACTGAGCTGTACTGAACCAGACCAGACTGTTTATTGGAAATGCATCATCACTTTTAACAGCTGTTGACTCATACCTGCAAATGCATCCTAGCTTTATATCATTAGTCAACGTGTACATATCAGTCTTAACTGGAAAACCAAAGGCATTGGTAAGAGTTCCCAGCAGCAAATCCCGTCATTAAATATGTCATTAAATCATTAAAGTCATTAAGTCATTGAATATGTTTGAAAATCTGTTTTTTTTCTTTTGAGGTATCATTCTGGGTCTTTGTCTGTTGATGCCCTTGTATAGCTTGACAAACGGCTGACTCTTCTCCTTTTCTGATGCCAAATTGAACATTCATGCAACCTTGTTAATGAAAAGGACTACTGGTGTGTTTTTAATTCAGAGCCATGCTTTCTAATGGGCTGCTGAACTATGTACTAAGCCTGAACCTGTTCCCAGTAGGCACGCACCAAAAATTTGGCCACTAAAAAGTGCATTTCAGTTTTCGGTCTTAAGTCTTTTATCACCGAAACAACACAGCCTAAGCAGATGCTGTGATGACGTAAGCGAAAACAGCAGTCAGCATGCGCTTGTCTGGATAAGGGTCGACATGTCTGTGGTGTGGACGTATTTCAACATATTTGAGAACCACAGATAGTGATTAGAATAGCATGTAATGCTAAAATTTCAACAGGGGGTGCATTTGCAGAGTTTCTTCATGTGGGGTTTAATTTTTCACCTGAAATCCAAACATCTGGATCGTCATTCTGTATATGAGAAGAAGGTGGCGCAGAGCAGGAAAATCCCTCCAAGCATGCCCACTCTTTCTGTGGTGAATGTTGCAGCCAAATACACAAGCGAGCATCAGGGGAAGTTTGGCCTCTTCTCACCTTTATTCATAACTTTAGCAGAAATCAACATTGCACCATAAACTTATGATCAGCTCCCACTCTCGGCTGCTTGAAAGAAAACACAGTAACACTACTTCTTCTTCTAGCTGGGTCTCTACCGCTCACAGCAGTTTGGATTTTTTACATCTGAAGACAAAAACAACTCAGAACATGCAGCTACACACTGACTCAAATCATGAAGCCAACAGTGACAGTGAAGACCATGAAGGATTCCAACATTAATTATTCAAAAAAATCATCTTTGGGTTGCTTAGCTTGTACCCCAAAATATGAAACATCATAATCTTGATAGACCTCTTACATGGACTTTTTTGAAAAGGCAAGAAAGTTTTCCAGTGATGGTGCAAAGGCAAAGGGCAATAAACAGAAATGATGAAATTCATTACCCTAGATGATCAGCCGTTCTCTGACGTTAAGGATGTGGGATTTCTTCGGCTGATCGAGTACATGGAGCCCTGTTTTGCCTGCCGAGCAGAAGACATTTCTTGGACGTGTTTCCCTGAACTTTTTAATGATGTTGCATAAATCGATATTAATTTAATATTTAATATCAATTTAATATAAATGTATACAATTGCAATGCATTGATTTAAGTGTGGTTGGTACCCAGTCATAGCCATAAATGCAATGGTACTAATAATTAGCATAATAGTTTCTTTCGGTGTTTCAGTTTTCTGCCTCAGTTTCCTCATTTTCGGTTTTGGCCAAGAGTTTTCATTTAGGTGCATCACTAGTTCTCAGATTGGACTCTTCATATGGCCTCCTGAAAAGCCACCCTCACACTGTAAAGATGAAAATAAAGATCATTCAGGAAATCCAAAGAAGTTATCCTCTGCATCATGGGGATTCAGTTCTTGCTAACTGCTTAAACCAACAACTAGACTAAGCCTGGGTTTGTTTCAGAGAAACAAAAGCATTGAGGAGATCCACTGAAGACAGAGGACTCTATGTGCTCTAAATGCACATCACTTGCTGTTGATCTCACTCAGTTGAGGCACGCCGAGAAAGGGCTGTGGGCACATCGGTCTCCTCTGCTGACTCTGTTTCTGTGGATCACTGCTCTGTTTCCTCATGCAGGGTTTGATGTCAGGCGGTGACTCACCATTTGCAGCCACGGGGTTGTGACTCTGATAGCAGGACCCCTCTAGCCTCCGTCCCCTCTTTTGAGGCCTTCTGACCCGCCTCAGTGTTAGAAAAGAGAGCCAGGCCCCTCTGCAGCTCTGCTCATGTTTGTGTGCAGGAGGATTAAAGGCAGGAAACGGCTCCGAGGTGGTGCGCTTCTGATTACCTTTCACATTTAAAGGATTTGTCTGCAGCTCAGAAGTCATTAGTTTATTTACAGGAGTAATTGGGGGAAGTAAATGTCTGATTGTGTGGGAGAGGATGTGAAAATATGCGTTTATTACTGTGCAGTGCACTCCAGATGTCAGGCACACATGTGTCACATCTGGATCCTGCAGAGTCCGAACTGTAGTTCAGCTTTAAGTTCGTCTTTCATGGTTTTACAGTGAAATAAATCCAGTGTGTCAGCACATTGTGTTGATGTGGGGCATGTTTTATATTTTGAGAGGTTCCTCGGGCTTGTCTAACTGAATGAAAAACTATCAAAGATGATAAAAGGGGAAATGCTTCAGAGGACTTAAGCAAACAACATCTCCAGGCGGATAAACACAAACAGATGCTCACAGAGTGTTTTCTCTAAAAAAAGAAGACCCAAATCTTCCCCTCACTCTTTCTTTCTAGTTGATTTCAAATAAAGTGTCAGCCCCCAAATTCCTGCTGCTACCTCTGGGTTTGTAGTGTTGCTAAGCTTTTCCTCTGGAAACCATGTAAAAGATGCTGTTAGTCGTGACCTCTGTGTCGGAGGTGTCTTCTCTTCTTTTTAATTCAACCCACCAAACATTCACCTGCTTAGCTTTTTTGTAAAATCCGGTTTTCCTCAGTTATTCAAATTGTCCTTCAGAGTCAAAGATGGATCTGCTCCTGACAAGGGCAATCTAAATGATAACAGGAAAATAATCCAAAGAGTGAAACATGAACATTTGAAACAGATTTGCACGTCTTGTAGCAGCTAACTCTCCACAGAGTCCACAGTGGGTCTGTGATGTGTCTGTGTCTCTAACAGCCTCTCTGAGGTGCTGATGGGGGTTAGAGGCTGAAAGACTAACGGCATCCTAACGCTCTCTGAGTGTTTCGCCACGACATCACACATCCATTCACACACTCACCATCTGTTTACAAACCCCCCTCCCCTCCTTTGAGTGTGTGTGTGTGCTCCATGTGGTGGTATGGCACCGGGCGTGGTGTTGGTGTGTGTTTGGTCACGAGTGTGTGTTTGCATTTGTGGATGAATGGTTATTGACATCACCATCTGTGGCCACACACCCTTTTTTGTAGTTTTAATAAACTCTGCTGAGACTTTACAGGGCTTCACTCTCCCTGCTGGGCTTTTCTTGACCACCATAAAGACCACCAGGATGTTAGTGCAGCCCTCGCTGACCCTTCACCTCCCCCCTGCAAACCACCCAAACCAGCCCCTCCACCCCAAACAAGACAAAAAGGGCTGCAGCTCAAGTGGTGGCTTTGCAAATAAAGACCAAACAAGAAGCTGGTTGTGACACTTATTCATTAAATTTCTCCTTAGAGAGGGTCGAGTTGGCTGTGAAGACCTCGGCTGCAGGCCCCCCTCTCTCTGGAGGTGGATTCTGGGTTTTAAGAAGAGTCCCTGTGTGTAACTGAGGTCTGGATTTGAGGTGTTACTGAGCAGAATGAGCTAACAACAGAGAGCAGGGTGTTAATGATTGGAGAAGAAAATACAGAGGAGTATTTACTGAAACAGAAGTGAGAGCAGAATTTGGGGCATGTTGAGGACTTTCTGGCCAAGTTTGATTCCTGAAGCACCGCTGAGCTTCAGCAGATGGAGGGCAGGAAGGCCGACAGCCACAGTTTGACTGTCCGGCTGTGCTGCTGTCTGCTGCCCTGCAGGACTGGATTAGGAGGAAGGAGGAGGTTGGGGGATGGTGCAGGATGGTACGAGGTCAGTGCAGGAATAAGTGAAGGCAGAGGTCGTAAGCTCTGACTTGGTGGACTGGTGTTAATCTGCGTCTGTGTGTGTGTGTGTTCTGCCGGTTTATCTGCAGAGTAAGCCGTTTATGCGTTTAGCGATGGCGGCGGGGAAAGCTTTTTAAGACGAGTGCAAACATGCTACAAGTCAAGTCTCTCATTGGTTCTTATTCCTGAACTTACTTAAACAAAGTGACATCTGTCACTTTGGCTTCCTCCTTTGTCTGTCAGAGCTTTGACTGATCACCACAATCTGTCCAGCCTGCTCTGCTGCTCAGGTGCACCTGTCTCAAAATCCCCCTGGGAACTGGATCCCAGCCTAACAGGTCCCGGTTCCTCCATCCAGTCCGGCCTGGAAGTCTTTAAAATGTTTAGGATGCTACAGCAGCTCCTATTCATGTTTACTCCTGCTTGCTTTTCATTAGATTCTTTAGAAAGAAAGAAACTTTTCCTGGACAGCTCAACCTGTCCCATTTAGTACTTGAAGTAAATCCGTTTCTGAGTGCTAATGTGTCAGATTCTGCTCCATGTATTTGCTAAAAGTGAATCTGAGATTAACGCAGCAGGCGTGTCAACTCTTTAATCAGGTTAATCTACTCACATCAAGTTAGTAATTGTGACTAAATAAACCGAAAGGCTTACTTCTTGGTGCTTTTTACCACTGTTGGCCCTGTTACAGCATAATCTAGGCTTGGTCCATATTATGATTCCATGCATGTGTCACAGATTTCAAGACATGAAGTGGAGACACTGCTCTGGTTATGAATAAACTCTGGAATAGCTGCATGGACAGCTACAGTGGAAAAGTTTATCTGCTGTTTTTGGGATAGGCAAAACAATTCGAGTCTGATTTTCTTCAGCATGCAGGTTAACAAACTAGTGTTGTCATGACAACATTTTAACTTCCGTGTGCATGCCGAGATTGATGTTATCTTACTCACTGCTAACAGTTCATCAACAGTCTACCACTGGGCTAGCCAGTTAGCTAATATGCTGGCTTGTTGTGATTTATTTTTCTCATAGAGATGTGGGAGTCCATCAGCTTCTGCCCTGCAAAGCAGTCCAGTAGCATTGGTAGTGAGGGGTGGGTATTGTTAGGATTGATAAATTTGATTCTGGTTCTGCTTATCGAATCTGATTCTTAATGATTCCTTATTTCAATTACCATCAGGTAAATGATGCTAAATGTATATTTAGGATACTTTATTGCGAACCAAAAGGTGGTATCAATATTATGAGAATATAATACATTATAACATAATTCTTCAAATGCTTTTCTTTTGTCGTTCGACCCCTTGTCGCCAAAGTGAATGGGGTTACTCTCTCAGTGGGGGTCCTGTTGGGGCAGCTGTGGGGGTGCTTGCACTGGGGTTTGATATCTAACACCACGAGACATAAATACTACACAGTCTTTAAGTTTGATGCCATGTTGTCTTAAATGTCTTTTGAGGTTGGAAGTGCAACTTGTCTTGCAGCTTATTAACTTCCCACGTGTTGCATTTTCCCTGTTCATCACTGCTCTCTCTTGCAAAATGAAGCCACACCTTCCACCACTTTCCCCGGTCCATCTTCTGTAGCGAGAACCTGCTGCTGCTAACTCCCTCTAGCTCCTGTTTGTCTGCTGTGTTGACAAAGTGGACACGCAACTGACAGGTCCTGGCAGATATGTAAAATCCATTAGCAGCTGCTGTGTAAATGAGCGCATCCATGCACCGATAAGCCAAACTGGAACTATTACTTTTTTATGGGTGCCCAGTACTTGCTAAATATAATTCAATTTGGTATCCAACCCTATTGGTACCACAGGGTGTGGAGGTATTCTTTCAGGAGATGACTCTCTGTTGTCGTGGATAGTGGACATGTTGAGATAGTGGCGTTGCTTTTCTTTCTCTCAGTAGAAGCAGAGACTCATGCTGTATAATCTTACACCAGGGCCACATTGAACTATTTGACCTACATGAAGTAACAAACAAAAGCAAATTCTGACATTGTGTTGTTAAGAGTAAAAAAGATTGAAAAGTTCGATAATGTCAGTATAAGGTGCGGCACTTGACCAGTCCAAAAAGTTTTAAAGTTGGGTGAATTCTGCAGCTTTTCCATCCACAGTTACTGTCTGCATGTATTTGTGCATTTCTGGCACCTGTAGATCTGTCAGTGCTGTGACTCCTCTGCAGGTTTGTCCTTGCTACAATTCAAACATCAGAAGGCTTTGGATCTAGTCTTGGAAAAAGACTCCTGGAGGACTATGCAAGGACAAAAAACTCCACAGGGGACTCATAATCCAACCATAGTGAAGGTTTTTATGGACTTCAGTTGTATGTGACTGTGAAAAATGTAAAAACCTTTTAAAACGCTGCTAATGAAAACTAGAATGAACTGCAGATTTCTTTATGGCCAAATTTCAGTAGTCACTTTACTGAGAGACTGATCAGAGCCAAGAAAGCTGAAATGAGATCTTATTACTGTTCAAACCAAGGAGTTTTTCCTCTCAGCCTTTTGTCTGAAATGAAACAAGGTCGTAAGAATATTTTGACTGTATTACAGCAGAAAGACATAAACAACCTAAAGGAAGAGATACACAAGTCTGAAACAACCTGAAAGATCAAGCGTCAAGGGCAGCAGCATTGACACCCACATTTTTGTCACCTGCTCTGAAAGTGGTCTTGTTCCTCCCACCTTGAAGCTATCTTTTATGCAGCAACTGTTTGGAAAGAGTTTACAGGAGCAGACTCAAATGTTTTCTGAGCTGACTTCTGGAAGCCCTTTATCAGTGGTGGCAGAGCAGAGATAGTTACACAAGCCTCTCCACTCAGGAAGACATTAGCTTGCTCAAAGGGCTTGAAAGCTGGCTCCAGTCCCTCCAGTAGGGTCCACTCCTCAGACCCAGGTAGTGCTTTCCTCGCTGTGTGACTTTTGGATCTGAAAGGGTTGCGGTCACTGGCCACTGCTGCTCCAAGAGACGACTAACCATGTGATAGAAACTGTTCCATCTTACAGATACATCCTGGATCAGTTTATGTTCGACGGTGCCCCATTGTTTTTGTTTGGTTTTAAGCTTGCTCTTCACTCTTCTAGATTTGCAACAGAAGCACGTACCGCATCTTGATAATGCTGATGCTAATGTTGAACTAAAAAGTAAGAGGACTTACGATGCTGACTTGCCGCTGGGGTTGCCGCCATCTTCAGCTAGCACGCAAGAATGCTTCCATTTCAAGTGCTCCAGCATAGCACTTGTATTTTCACCTTGCATACCACCACATTATGAGGTTGTTGGCCGTGCGGGTGAGGTCTCTTTGGTGGATTTTGTTTACCATTCGTGCTTCCGCCGTACCTTGGGTAGTCATTCCATTCGTAATGATTGTGCAATGTGTTGACGCACATATTTTTCTGTTGACGTAATTACAAAATTACTTTGATGTATCACCCCAGCCCAAATTGGGAGTACTTGAATTGCATTCTGAAACGTTTCCCTGCCTCACTAAGTTGCAAGCCATTGGGTGGGCCCAGAAATTTGTTGTGGATGAGTAAGACTGCTGCTTCGCACAAAATTGACATCCCATCGATGTTTTTAATTTTTTCCATCTATGGTGTAAAACTCTGAAGAGATCAAGAGTGCCATTCAATGTTCAGGTTACATTAGAGGCTACCAGATGCACATGTGTCATTGCTGTTTGAATATGAACTCAAGTTTATTTGAAAATAAATCTATAAACAAGCCATGGGAGTGATGCACAGCTGTTTAATCAGTGCAGCTGGTTCAGGGAATTAAATCAATACAACAATGTAATGAATAAATCATGACACCCTTGTTTAAGTTTCGTTTTGTTTAAGATACATGTCCTTACAGTCTCAGAAAGAGTAAAGTTTCACAGAGTTTGTCCTCTATCCTCTGTCAGAGACTCAACTCTTTGAGCTCAACATTGATGAACAGAAATTTAATTTACTGATCACGCGACTCCTCCTTTGCTCTCTCACCCCTGTTTCTTTCTTCTTTCCCCACCTCCTGACCCCAGAGGGGGGCAGGCTGTGAGTCTGCTGACCTCCCGATCAATAGCCTTAGACCACCACATGAGGCCAGCAGCCATGTTGGCCTGCTGCTCAGAGTGGAAACAGTAAATCAAAAAACAAAGAGCCAATGAAAAGTCAGCTGAAGACTTGGTCCTCTTTGTGCCTGATGGTTTGATTGATGTTAGCTCAAAGCCACAGAGCTAACCCTGTCTTTATGTAAAAATAAAACAGTCTCACTGCTAACGACACCCCAGAATGTCTCACTGTTTAATGTGGTCACTTCTCTGTCTATCTCCATATCCCACAATGTATTGGGTCTGTTTAAGGAGGAGAGTCAGTGAGAGTTTCCCATGGTCTCTTAGCTTTTAGCTTATCGGCCTCACAATAAAGGCTCATTGTGGGTCACAACAGCAGCAGCAGGAGGAGGAGGAGGAGGAGATGCAGACCCTCCTGTGAGTGAATCCCTCCTCCGCCTTCCCTCTGGGATGGAAACTGGAGCTGTAGTCTCAGTCCTGGACATGTAGGGTGTGCTGAAATAAAGAAAAAAAAATGCATGTGGTTGAAGATCAGTCAGCTATGTTGCTTCTCTGCTCGCCTGTGGTCGCACACAGAGTTAGTCCTCCTATAGCTGTGTTATGTCCCGCCTCACTCACCGTAGTTTAGCCTCACAGACTCTCTTCAAACATATATAGGTAAAATAAACCAAAGGTGAGCGATCTATTTATATATTAAGTCTTTTTGAGTCATTTATTTGAAGCTTTTTATACCCACTAAACCTCTCACCTCTCACTAAACCTAACCGTGTCACAGAGTGAGTTGGTTTTACGATGAGTCGGTACATCTGATCTGTTCTTGTTTTACAGCTGATGTAATAATCACAAAAACATGTTTTACACAGCTGCACCTTGTCCTGTTCTTGTCTTTGATCGGCCATTATTTCTTTCTTGGTCGCAGTTCACAATAAGTCTCTTTATTGCTTTGCGAGGTCAGCTGATCCACAGTGGGCGGAGCTTGACTTCTTGGTCTGCCTGGATCAACACTATGCTCAGTGTTAAATACAAAGCCTCTGTCCTGCCTGGTGTCTCTGTCCTCTCTCTGAACCCCTGCCAACGGCCTTCAGTCCAGGACATCTTAACCAACTGGCCAGCACTGGCTTACCTCTGACCTTTGACCTGAATCCTCAAACTTCAACTCTGCCAACTTTGTTCAGTGAGACGAGTGAAGCAGACGGCCTGCCTGCAGGATCCTTAAGCTTGGTTGTTGTGTAAATAACTTCTCAATTACCTTTATTGATTGAATTTGATGGTATCTTAACCCTTACATGCAGTGTAAAGGCTTAGTTTATGTTACCTGGTCATGCGGTGCTGTAAATTTAGCTTCAAATTCAAGTAAATGGTTCCAGGAAATATGAAAGGAAGAACTGAACTCTGAAACTCAGGTTGAATCGACTTTTTCTGCCCCTATTTATGTATTTAGTACACCTTCAAAGCCAGGAAGTTTAAACCACTTAAACCTTTAAGAAGTGAGTGATCAGTTTGGTCTTCTGAGGACCTACGATGTAGAACCTCTGAAGTCCAGATTAATGTGATACACAGAAACACAAATCAGGTTTTCTCCCTTTGGTCACATAATAAGTGTCCTAACCTTTACTGTTTCTCTGCTTTTGTTCACCAAGAAAAATCCTCCGCATGTTCACATTATATAAAAATCAATTTAATGAATCAGTCCAATGGAAATATGCCAGTCCTACTAACCAGTAAGCCCATTGCTAACTTGCCCGTGTATTGTTTTGGAATGTGATATAATAATAGAGTCTGAAAAAGGTTGAATAATAAATAACAATGGGTTATTAGTTAGACCCTTCAGGAATCTGCAGAGAAAAAGTTTTGATTCAGTGGAGAACAATCCTGATTCTGCAGAGAGCAATTCTTGATTCCGCGGAAATCTGCGGCTTGAAAGTCGGGATTCCGCAGACATTAAAAAACCAACCTAAAATTTCCAGTTCTGAAGCAAACATGTTTTTTCATGTCATAATAAAGAAAAAATATCTTGTGAAATGAATTGCAAAACCAAAACACTATGAAACGCTCTTATAAATAATCAATCAACATCAATATTCACTTTGTCCCCCTTTGCAGCAACTTCAGGAATAATATAGTGCAGATTATACTGTCACAAAATGGAGCAACAGTCAGATAATAAATGTAAACAAATCCAAGTGCAGAATATTTCACCAAACTATCATGGGTGATGGAGCTGTGATTCTCACATAAAAAAATTTACGGCTTTGCCGCTGGCGTCAGAGGATTTTGTCAGAGAAAGCGCTCCATTTCGAGTGTCGCTGGAGCTGTTCGCTGTCACTCATCATACGCTGTGTTTTTTACTCCATTATAAATGTGCCATCCACTCTAAAGCCTGCCTTTCCATCTGGGATCCTTCTCACACACATTCACCAGATCGCACAAGCAACCAGGCGACACAAAATTTTTCCGCATTCGGCTGTGAGTTCCCGTTCCCGTCTATTTGACCACGTCATCTAGCGGCCAGGATGAAAACTACATATGAAATATAATATTCTGCACCTTGCCTTGTATTCTGCAGACTACTTTAATTTCCATGGAGGACTTTGAAATCTGTGATAATTTCCACGATCGCGGATTGCTGGAGGGTCTAATTCGTCCATCATGTGAAGCACCATAGCCGAACATTGTGTCCTTAGTGGGGAATTAAAACCATCATGAAAAGAAGAAGGGAACGTTCCTTCTTCATGTCCAGTTGAACTGAGCAGTACTGAGGAGGCGTTAACTTTTAACTCACTATCTTTGTTCATGCACTTTGCTGTCCACATGAACAGACAAAACTGAGTTTTGGGACATGGGGGCAAAACCGAGAGGAAAAAACACAGTTTCAAAAAATGTGCATCTGCGGAAACAAGGCCTGAAACCAACCGAAGCATCTGAAACTTGTGTTAACAAATCCCCTCATTGTTTTTTAAGCTTTCTTAAATGAACAGAGAATCCTTCTATCCGAGCTCTCCAGCACTGCCTGAACCTGCAGCCTGATTCTTGGAAATCTCTGTCCTGTATCTCTTTTTCTGGTGTACTCTTTTAGGCTGGGATGAAGTGGAGCACGATGCTCACTGCAGGAAGTCCCTGCAGACTCCTGACAGCTTGTTTTATTAGAGTTTCAGAGGAGTGGCATGGACTGCAGAGCAAAGTAAGTTTTTTAGATCAAACTGGTCTGGAAATAGAATGACTGAGATCCTGTCCTGGTCTGCCCCTTTTCTAAAACCCAGAGGAGAACAGAGCCAGTGTGGCACACACAGTCCAGAGGAAACAGTTCAGGGACACTTTTTATCTTCTTAATTATAGATTGTGATCTGCTGGAGGAGGATGACAGGAACTGCTGAAGCACAGGAATAGCAGGCGCGATGAGACTGTTAGGAACAATTCAGAAATGTTTGCACAGTCAGTGTGTGTCTGTGTGTGTGCATATAAATGCTCAGTCAGCTGCTCAGCATGCACACACAGTCTCTCACACACACTCTGGGCATGCCTCATATATCTTACTTTTTAATCAGGCAGTGTGGAGGAAGCTCCCGTCTCCTGGGGTCTTGTGATTTGTCCTGGTTAATGACGTGTCACAGGGGTGTGATGCATGGCAACCTGGCTGAGTGTGTGTGAGGCATAGTACATGACAGTACTGTAGACACACACACACACACTCACACACACACTTACAAAGGAGAGGGTGGCCTGCAACTCCCGACTCAGTGGGAGACAGAATAGGGAAAGAGAAAGGTCTGGACTTTCTGCTGGCTTGAGTGCAGAAACAAAGAGCAGTGAAAGCTGATCTGTCTGTCCACCCCCCACTCCCCATCAAGCCATCTAGCTAGCTTGCTTTTTTGCTTTCTTTTTTGTTTTTCCTTTTCTTTTCTTTCTTCCTTTTTCTTTCTTTGGTCCTCCCTCTGAGCAGCTGCCCTAAGGTTGCTCACACACTTCACTGCTCTCGGCTCAAGTCTCATATGCTTCTCCCAAAACTTTGGCTGGACCTGCATGGCCCCCCCCTGCAAGTAGAAGTAGTATCTGATTTCACCTGTCCTGTCACCTTTGTGTTTACACACGGAGGATGATAAAGGCTTACTGCGATATTTTCTGACAGATATTTTTACAGTAGACAGTAGGGGTGGGAATCAAGACCTGGTTCTGAAGAGTTTGAGCCATTGATATTTTTGATTACATGCCAAACAGATCCTTTATAGATGGCTTACACTTAGTTTCACAGTTATTTTATACAGGAGGGGCAATCACTGTGAGTGATAACTAGAGTAGAAAGTGGAGAGAAGTCCAGACCACTTTTGTATACAACATTATATGTTGTACATGCTAAATTCTACTTCCTTTGTTGGACCGGCAGCTTTTAGAAGATGAGTGTTTCTCTGACATCCAAGAGCTCATTCTATCCCACGGAGAAGATCAGAGTATTTTCAGTCTGTTTGATTCCAGTTACTCAAAAAGTTACTCTCTTTGTCATGGCCTGTTGGCCAATCAGAGGCTGTATCTGAGATCGGCTGACCTTTGAAGAAAAAGCAGGGAAAGTAATAAAACTTGTTACTAGTGTAGTTGTCACAGAAAACCTGGCCAAGTTGACTTCTCCTCACCAAACGTCAGCAGGAATTAACAAAAATCTGTTGGTAAACAGAAACGATGAAGGGCATTGGTATCAATGAGGTGTTATCAACTCCTGTCTCCAGGAGAAGGTTGTGTTATTTCAGCCCTCGAGAGCTGACCTGCTGTCAGAGTCAAAGTTGGGACCTGGAGAAGTCGGAAAGCCTCTGTAAGGATCAGTCAGAGGAAATAACAGTGTGTAACTCTCTGTCACTTCCTCCATATTGGCTTCCACTATAATTATGAAGGAATGCGGTCTTTCTGAGGCTCCTCATCCCTGTGTATCCCTGTATGTGTGTGTGTGTGTGTGTGTGTGTGTGTGTGTGTGTGTGTGTGTGTGTGTGTGTGTGTGTGTCTGTGTCTGTGTGTGTGTGTGTGTGTGTGTGTGTGTGTTGATCTCTGGTTCCCTGAGAGGAGAGGGTTACAGGAGCTGGGGGTGTCATTGTGGACTCCCTCACTCCCCGTAGCTTGACTCTCTCTGCAGATGCTTTATGAGAAATCAATCCTTGCCGGCTGAGACGCGGACTGTGAAAAGAGGACTGATTGGCCCTTGGGCTGCATAGCGGGACGCGATGAGGGCGCTCAGACTGAAACCTGAAGCTGTGTGAGTGAGGAGCGAGAGGATGTGATTTCAAATACTGTCACATTTCTTTCAGCAGTGACTGGCAGAAAGAAAAGACCTGAAGGACCAAACAAAAAAAAAGAGAGAAATCCAAAGAGCAGCAAAAATAGGATGGTGGAACATGAGAGCAGATAATCCAGGGATGTCAGACAATTTCAATGACTTAACATTTCAAAATAAAAGCGAAACACAAAATATACAAGAGCAAGTCTAAATTATGCTGCATTGTAAACCAAAGCCCCTGTACCTCCTGGATAGAAGAAGTAGACATTTGGTACTTCGCGGAGGTCATTTGTCAATGCAGCTGATGAAAGTGTCTCCACAAGGGGGCGCTACCAACAAGGAAGGCTTAATGTTTTATGCATTATTTTACATGGTGTGCCTCTGCTTACACTGAGAGAGTGAAAAGCAATGCTGCTGTCTCAACATGTCCACCTAAGACTATGAGGAGTCATCTTCTGAGAGCATACTGCACCTCCACACCTGTGCTTGTGTGCAGAGCTGACAGCCAGGGACGACTCTGCTTGCAGAGCAGACTCTGATGGCTCACAGAGCACAGCCATAAAAGCCCAAACACATATGCTTAGATAATGTCTGTGTGAAATCCTAGTATTTTCACAATCACATTGCTGAGATATTTATTTCAGGGTTAAAGTAAAGAACCAACAGATGAACTCAAATTTGATGTAGCCTGTGACAACTCCCAGTGCATGTTATGGTAGAAGAAAGTCAGACCTCTTAGTAAAAGCTCAGTCATGTATGTTTCTCAGCCTGTGGCCCCCTGTAGTATTATGTAATTATTGCCCTTGTTTCTGCTTCCTCTCCTCCTGAGATTCCTTAGCCAGGTGAGGATCTTTGGGGTGGATCTCACAAAGAGGAATGTGGAGCAAATATTTCTCCCTGCTTGACTCAAACCACCAAACCCAGCTGCACTGCAGAGAGCTGCCTCCATCAGCAGCCTCATTATTATGCCCTGGCGGTGCAGCTCCGGTCTTACAGATGTTGTTGCATCAGACTGAGAGCAAATAAATTCAAATCTGGAGCAACGTGAAGTTCCCTCTGACTTTGAAAAGTTTGCTCTGAGCTGTCAGTTTGGTTAACTGCAGCCCAGAAAACACGGAGTTCCTGCTTAATATTTCGTAGATTCATGAAACATTTGAAACTTTCATGATAATGAAAAGATGATGATGATGATGATGGTAGGTTTAACATGGTCCCTATTCCTGGGCTCTGATGATTCATTCACAGGCCTTAAACAGGCATTAAAGATGCATGCATGCATATTTGGTTGAAGCTCTGAAGTATTTCAGATCAGCATAATTATCTCTTTGATTTAAGATTGTGCTTTTACTTTGAAGTCTGTCTCTGGGCAAAATTTCAGTGTCGTTTTTCCCTGTGGCTGCAAGAAAAGAGCCCCAATAGATGCCTGCGATGGTGGGGAGCATCTTAAATATACTTCTTATTAGTTTCCCAGTTTTCTTTGAACATCAACATGAACTCTGCTCATCATCATGACTTTAAGGTGAACAAAACATCTGCATATTTACTTATTAACCAGCATAATGCATTTCCTTGTGTGTCCAGATCACTTGGCTCTGTGCATGAGTCGGATCACTGCTTTTTCTTGTGCAAAATGAAACGATTTATTCTCCTTTTTTAACCTCCATCTCCTCTGCACCCCCCTCACTCCTCCACCTGCCCTCAATTCTCCTCCCTCAATCTTCAATTCCAGCTTTAGCTTGCTCATCCATGCACCTCATTACTCTAACCCCCAACCTGCCCTCCTTAGCCTCAACCCCTGTGCCCTCAATCCCTCACCTGAGTCCAGCAGACTTAAGGCCAAAGTCACACCGATGCTCTTCTCATGACATTCAGACTAATGGGGCGCTAATACCAAGTGTGAGTAAAATCATCTACTTGCTTAATTTGCATAATCTAGACGAGCAAATTAGTAGTATTTACTCGCTTGATTCACGTATCAATGGTAATTTCAATGGTTATCCCTGCCAATTCAACCGGCGGGATCAAGTGATCGACAGAGGGTTTTTTTTGGAATTTATCAGGTAATCCGACCCCTCACTCATTTGCTTCCAGGCAAGGTATCATAGGACAGGATCAGTTTGTCCTCCATTTTAGATACCAGTGAACAACCGTCTGTTTTCATACGTCACCTGGCAACCTTTGTGCTGAGTAGTTATCACAACGTAAATATCCGCACGAGTTGAGATTCGCCCAATTCTCATCATTCGCGCCTCCAGAGTCGTAGGAGTGTTTAATCGCGTCTTTGCATTGATTTCACATGTTATTCATTTGCTGTTCTCATTCTGTACAAATTTCCAGAAATTACTGGAGGCGCCAATGCAAAAGTTTGAATTTTTCACCTCAACTTTACTGAGACAGTCCTTCAACCCCAACATTTGCAACAGTAGGTGTCAGTCAGTTCTGTAGTCTTGATTAGAAACTGCTCAGAGACTCGGCGTGCAAGCTAGGCTACAGTTTCCTTTGAGAGACTTGGTTCAAGTTTAGCTCCACAGAGGAGTTTTTCTGCACTTTGCCATCAGCCTTGTTTTTGAGACAATAACGCTCTGTAGAAAAGATAACTGATGGGAGTGTTCAGACAGAGATGCAGACAGACCAGAGACACGCCCACAGAGGACATCACTACACAAACATTTACACACCTGATTAACACTCACAGGGCTGTAACACAAGGACGCTGTGTGTGCTGAGGGTCTCATTTAAAAACATTACACTCAGTAATCAATACAGGCTGTGTGCAGACACAGAGGGGTTTGTAAAAGTATTTTTAGTGTGTGTGTGTCTCAGCTGTGCTTTGTCTCAGCCAGCTGCTCCTTTGCAGATAAGCTCAGTTCTCCATGTTTTTGACCTTGAAGCAGCTTTGTCTTTTCCAAATTTAAACATCTAAGCTAGAGGCTAGGGCTGGTTAGAAGTTTTTAAAGTGTCTTTAGACACCCATGTTGTGTTTTTATTAGGAAAATGTGTGGCTTATACTGAATTAGATTTTTTTTGTCTCAATAATAAATTGTGTTTTTGAAGTGGTAGGAAAGAAGATGAAAGAAAAGAGGAAGAAGAAAGATCCCTCATGTTTCCTTCAGATCTGCAGATGAGCTCAAACAGATGGAGGCTTTTGTCTGAAATCAGGAGATGACTTTTGTTTCTGCAAACTTGCTGTTGAAATCGTTCTTGAGTGATTCAGTCTGTAAGAGATGCACAGATTAAGGAAATGAGGGTCATCCTGATGTTAGACATCAGAGATGCTGGGTGCTGGTAAAGCAAGCTCCACATGTGCAGAGGCTGTAAGCTTTGTCATGTTATTTTAATGATGCATATTGCACTTGCATGTTTATTGTTCTTTGAACATACTTCTATATATACATATCTTTATCTGTCCTCAGTTATGCTTCATGTTTGCTGTTGTATTTGTATGTTGTATTTTTTGAATTGACTTGAATGTAAACCAAAGGATCGACTCGTCTTCCCAACATAATTTGTTGCATGTGAGGGTTTGATTCTAACCTGTGGCTATTTTCATGCGTGTCCCTTCCCACTCTCTGCCTCCATGTCCACGTCATCTCTAAATTTGATTCTTTTGTGGACAATTTATGTAATCTGTTGAAGAAGAGTTTTTTTTTATTGCAGTGCAGTGGGCTGTCGATTAGTTACCTGTATCTCATGTTCTGTTCGTGCCCAGTACCATATGACCAATATGGAAAGAAAAAACAAATGACCCCCTTAGTTTTTACCCAGGTAGCAGACTCAGGATTTCAGCAGCTATTATCAGTATTCTGAATCTCTCTTGCAGATGTACCTGTACCTGCCCTGTATGATGTGATCTCTCAAAATCTCTCAAAAATCCATATTGTGCACCCCTAATTAATGCACTTATGTTCAAATTAAACAAAATGTAGCAGTCATTGGTTGAGCATTGACTCAGACAGCAGATTTGTGATCATTGAAGTATTTCCCTCTAACAGAGCTGGAAACTTGAAGCGAAGCTGCTCGGCTGGCATGCTAGTCTGTCTCTACTTTGAGTGTCTGTTTCATCGAGGTGCAGATCTAAAGGCTCGGACTCCCTGTGACTCTTTGTTGACTCCTTCCTGACTGTGACCAGCTGACTGCTCTTCATTTTTGGCAGCTGAGTCACCTTGTTTTCTGAAAATACTGCAGCCTCTGTGACAAACCGAGCTGCCCCTCACCCCACCCCTCTTTCTGTTCCTCACCCTCTCTTCCCCGCGGGTCTGTAGCAGGACTCCCAGCCTCTGGAATTACAGGCCCGGTCTTGAATAGCAGGGTTGTTCCTCTTTGGTCCCTCCAGCTCCTCTTGCTGGTTAACCCAATCAAAGTCCCAGAAACCACACATCCTGTGAGGGGCTGGTTTTTGTGGCGTGGCGAGGGGAGGGGATGTGTGTACGGAGAAGAAAAAGAGGATGATGCTCTTTGCTGTTTGGTGTTCAGATAATGAAGGAGCAGCTCGTGTTTCCTGAGTTAATATCCCAGCTCTTCTGGTTCTGGTTCTGGTCTTGGTCTTTCTTCTCTGGCAAACACACTGAAGCTGAAAGTTCATTCTTGTGTCCGTGTCTGGTTGTCTAAGTGGTTTTTTTTTATATATTTATATTTTGTTCTATGGTTTCACTGCTTAGACCCATAAATGAATCTGATTAACCATTTTGAGTCATTTCAGACCAGTTTCATCAGCAAACTGGCTTTTCTAAATAACATTTATCAGGCGAAGATTTCCTGTCTTCATTCATAGTAATTTGCAAATGCAACTGGAGCATAGTTATAAATACAGCTCCTTTATTAGCATGGTGCTTGTTGGAAGAGGAACATTATTTACAAGATTGTTAATTGTCTTGTAATGAAGAACAAATTGCATCAACAGGTCCCTCAGTAAGAAACAAAATGACTAATAATTTCAAGATTTTCTTCTGTTGAACATCTGAGTCCTCTGTGCAGCTGGTTAGTCTTAGTAAAGTGTCACTCCTCATGATTTTTGTGTAAATTTTAAATTAAAGTTTAAGTTGACCACGACTGATGGAAGGGCTGAAACTCCACAGTTTTCCCACAGACCATCAACATTATTATCAAAACTTTAAAAATTAAAGCAGAAAATAAATCCTTTCTTTTTAACAGCTTGGAGTAAAACATGCAGATATCTTGAAGAGGTACCACTGCAGGAGTGACAGCTTGGTAACGTCTTATCGTTCGCCTGATCGGCCAATGTTCTGTGACTCAACCATGACTGCAGTGACTCCGCCTACTGCTGTGTCATATGTATTCAGTGGTGGTGGTTGGATGTACAAAGTTTAGTCAAGATGCACAATGTTGGGTTTTTGCCTGTCTTTTGGTTTGCTGATATTTAAAACTTGATACTGTTACTAGGGCTGGGACGATATGCTTTTCTCCCGTTTCAGTTCCTCTACGATTTTTTTGAATGCCAATACGATTTAAATTGCGATTCCACGATATTGTCAATTTTCTCGATTTTTAGTCTGCATTTTTAACACCAGTGAAACAGTTAAATGGTTATGATTGTCTACTGACTATTCCTGGAACCATATTTCCCCCAAAAATACACATCACATGTAAGTCAGTTTTTAAAATTTATTCTTATATTTGAAAAAAAAAAAGACTTTTGAACATAAAAATCGATTTAAAATTGTAAAACAAAAAATCATGGCACTTATGTGAATCGATTTTTTTCTCCCACCCCTAACTGTTACCTTCCCAGATACATAACCAACATTTGTTTTTAGATTCTATTCTTCTTCTTTGATTTTGTTGATTCCTGGAGAGGAATAAACGCATGGAGGTCAGTTACAGACACTGCAAATGATTAATTTCAATTAATCATTTTTTATTTATTTATATAGCACCAAGTCAAAACAGTCATTATCCCACAATGCTTTCCAAAAAGAGCAGGTCTGGACCGCTCTCATTGTTTGATGTAATAAAAAGTCTCAACCTTAAAATGGGACAGATTTGACCCATCTCATCCAACATGAGTGACTGTGGTAAGGAAAAACGTCTCTTTAAGAGGCAGAAACCTTGAGCAGGACCAGACTCATGCTAGACAGCCACCTGCTGCTGCTACCAAACGGGTCAATATGTAGATAGACAGACAGATTAGGCGTTTTCTTGTCGTTTTGCAGTGCAGGGGTTGTTCACAGCAGAAAGAGATAGAACTGAGATCATACTAAGACTGCTCACAGATCTGAAAACCCTATTTTCCTCTGGATGGCCTCAATAATCATTCAGGCTGAGACTTCGGGACAAACCTTTATCAAAGCTCTGAGCACTCATAGTTCACTCCCCACTTCTCTTTCGTTTCTTGTTTGTGTTTTTGAAGCTCAGGTCTGAGCCCGTCCATGTATTAACATATGTTTGAAGTTCCCAGCTCGCCTCCATCGCTGATCTTTTCTGGGAGTCATTAAAAGATGGATTAACTTAATCACAGGCCGCTCTGTTTTCTGCTGCTATTTGTTTTCATTAAGTCAAAGATGAAACATTAGAGCATGAGAAAGAAAGAGGAAAAACAGCCTGCAGGTATTTTCCTTCTTCTCCTGCTGTGATAATATGAAAGAGGCGTCCAGTGAGGTCGCATTAGGACTTCAGTGTTTCTGAGGAGTCTGAGGGGACACATGGGGCCAGGTGTTTATGGAGATGAAGTGTGTAATGTGGAGGACTGGGGGGCTTCAACAGAGCCCTCTTTGAGTCCAGTTTGCTGTATACACTGTATAACAAAGAGCTGAGTCCACTGGGGTGTTTTTATTCCCATGACCTCCATACAGTGTTTCTCAGTGGTGTTCAAAAATGACCTGCAACATTTCTGTTAGGTGTGATTTAAAACACACCGGTACAAATGAGGCTGATGACTTCTTCTTACAGCGCTACTGGAGGAGCTGCTGGTTCTGTTACCGTAACTTTGTTGTACCCCTGTGGCTTTAAGTTGGTCAGCAGCTCATGCCTGTTCCCACATCAGCTGACCTGGATCATTGTGTTCAGTTTGCATTCTTCTTCTTCTTTGGTAGTGTGTCATCTCCGTCAGTAACACCTCAGCTGCAGCCGTTCACAGTCATCTCCTCCCTTTCCTGTTCAGTCCTCTGGCCCCGCGGTGCCTCGGGGTCCCGGCTGTGGAGACACGTCACACGGGCTGGCAGCGGCTCCAGCTGGCTTTGAGCCATGGATCCATGTGTCCCCGACCACCTTTAGTGTCTCCACGCTGCTGTATGCGAGGACAGACACAAGGACTTCAGAGCAGAGGTGGACTTGCTGTGAAGGAGGACAAGTGTGCAAACACAGAGTAGATACAGAACGACAGATGGCAAAGAAAGACAGTGTTAGTAGACAGGAAAAGGCAAGTAGACAGTTTGACCTCTTAGTGTCACCTTCACCTCTCATTATATTAGCCTGGGACACCTATAGAGAAGCTCAGCATGATTAGCAGCTTTAAAAACTCCTTTTTTTATCTCATACTGGCTTCTGTGGACACCTAATTCAGCCATATTCAGCCTCAGACTGAAATGCTTCATTTTTTCTGCTTTAGTTTGTAGGTGTCACTTTTTACACAGCTTTGTAGTCATGAAATGACCCCAAAGTTTTGCCTTTGCAGAGGATATCTGACACTAACTGTTACTACCAACGGTTGCCCCCTAGTATGTTCACTATAGCTATAGCTGTTATAATGTTGAGGTGCTTTTTGACTGAGAGTATCAGGAACTCTTTGTTCCAGAATACTAAATGGATCCTGTGGCTGACTGTTGTCGGCATTTCTGCTGCGGCCTGAAGTCAGAGCAAAATTTGGCAGAACCAGGACAATGAAGTAGTGGTTTAAATACTGCGAATAAGAGTGACCACTGAAACTGTTTTTACCCCAAAACATAATGATACTCAAAAATTTACATACATGAGAATGATAACTTGTATTTTCAAGAGAGGTTATGTTAGGTGTAATTCACTATCTCTCCTCCTTCCTTATTTGTGTGTGCACTCTTTGAAGTTCCTGGATCTTTGGGAACATAGATTGTATATTGAATGGACGCCGTCTGCCTCCACGCGGGGTGAAGCCACTCCGAGAACAGCACCCTCTGTTGATGGGCTGCAGTATAGGTCATAAATCCCGCCTCCGCCAGCAAAGCTTATGGAGCTGTGGACAAACTTTAGAAATTTATTACACAGAACATAAATTCTTCTCCCCCCTGGTTGTGATGTTGACATGCAGTTACTGTCCGACTGGTTTGTGCTCAAGTCCTCTTTTTTCTGTGAAGCTCCGTTTTTAAAAGTTATTACGGGGTTCATGTTTTCTATGATTGACACCTGATACAGCCTATGGGCGTTCAGGGATTGAGTAGCTCTCCCGGGGGATACACTGTGTGAGCCGAGCGTCATCACAGCGACTCTCTGCGACTGCGCGGCCAAATGCACACAACGCTACTGCACAGCGCAGGTTTCAGGAAATGAAGAAAAATCCCGGAAATACCGAGAGCTATTTGGCTTCAAATCCATATACAGACGGTAGGCGGAACCAAGTTGTCCATAGTATATACAGTCTATGTTTGGGAAGTACTACCTCCTAAGCCGGGCCTTTTTAAAAGGAAGGTCAATCACCCCATACTTAATTTAGACCCTGGTCTCTGCTGTTGAAATGCACCTTTATTCCAGCTTGTGTCTCTGACCTTAACGAAGGTCTTAGTTTCTAGATGAACAGCTACAGGTTTCAGTAACAGCTGAGACTCAAATCCAGCTCGTACTGGCCTTTGTTTAGAAAGGAGTCATCAGTGAAGTGGCGAGCACAAACAGCTACGATGTGTCTAAACTTCCCACTGTTTTCTGTTTTCTAAACAGCTGAGACTTCAGGACCAAAAGAAGACTGAGAGAAACTTTAGAGACATACTGAACCAACTTAACTGAGGTTTAGTATCAACATCCAACTTTGTTACATCATATACATGTGTATTAAAAGGAAGATCAACATTAAAGTGTGTCTTTTAGTTAAATGCACCAGTTACAAGTTATTTTAGGGCAGATGTTCTGAGATGGGTTCAGACTGCAGGGGAGTGAGGCAGGTGAGGTCATGTGATACTGGTCTGTTCCCCCCTCTGTGGAAACTTCTCAGCTGTCTGCTCCACATACCTGCAAAGTAATGTGTACTCTGCCCTCACACAGGTGCACACACAGCCCCCTCCTGACAGTTATATGTGCACTAAGATTGTGTGCAGGTGTGTCACTCTTGATTTAAAGACCCCCTCCCTTCTGTGGGGCCCACCAAGAGGGTGAATATCCACTCCTCTTTAAAGCAACCCTCCCCTTAAACGGTTCCCCTTCCCCCCTCAGGCTGCAGGACTACTCTGCCATCTGAAAGTTCATTTTTTACAGGTTTTAGTTTTTGAGCTGCAGCCAGAGTGTTTCAGCTTTAATTAATTTACTGTGAGAGGAAGTAAATACTCCTTGAAGGCAGCCCTCTCGACGGTCTGCAGAGGTAGTTTTGGGCCAACACTTTAAGATTATGGAGAATTTTCAGTGGTTAGATCAGCTCAAATCCAGCTCTGGATCATTTTCCTCTTTAAATACCAAACTGATAAATCAAAGTTACATTTATTCGTCATCATTACTTTTAAGCGTAGTTGCAATTTGTAAGGCTTAATGTTTTGTCGTGGTAAGATTAGTGAATTAATCAGTGTTTTTGGGGAGGTTATTGTTGGTGCATTTATCAGGATTAAGGGCCAGAGTTAACAGAATTCCTTATTTTTATTTTATCATGTAATACTTTGACCCAAATGTTGCACCATAGTTAAGCTACTGCAGGGTCCTGCCTCCTGCTGCCGCAGTGATAAGAAAGAATAAATGGTCCACTTCACTTGAAAGAAAAATCACAGACAGCTTGGTGTATAGTCTAAAGTAATTAGCATGTTGTGTCAAACTGAATTTTTGCAACCTTCATATCCAAGCACATCAGCACTGTGCATCAAATCAAACTTCACTTGAGCAAATGTTGATTAAAACGATCGTGTTTTAACTCTTTCAGTCCAGATTTCGAAAAGCTTTAGTGTCTGAAATTTGAGGATTCAGATCTCTCCCCAGATTGACAACTGTTCCTCCACTCTTCAGTGATGTCTTTCAGAGTTTCTCTGCCAGCATGTTTCAGTTTAGGTTTGTTTACTGTGAGGGGAAGTAAATACCCCTCAGACAAAAGCCTGCGTGCCTCTGCTCCAGATGTTTCTCGTGCGACACCCTCTTTAAAGGCATTTATCTCCCCAGCTGGCCCACCGCAGGATTTTCATAGTGTTGTCACCCCAAACAAACATCCCAACTGTAGGAGCTGCAGACCTGCCCAGCCAAGTCTTTAGCCTGAGGTTAGCTTTGTGGAGAAAAGGAAGAAGCTGAATGGCTGCTGGGACATGTGAGCTTTAGCCTCTTTATCTCTCTGCTGGCTAATATCCCCAAACAAAAGGACAAAGGCAGAACAGAGACGTGCCAGAGAGTCGAGTTTCACCTGGAAAACAGAAACAGTCAGACTGAGGGAGGGACGCTGGATCTTCACTGTAATGTAGTTGGAGTTCTCTCTGCTTTCACACATTAAAAAATCCCTCTGCTCCCTTCAGAGCAACAGGAGGAGCAGCTGGGGATGGTCAAGAGATGAATGAAAGAAAATCAGCGAGTTCTGGCAAGAAAGAGACAGACAGAGATCAACTGTATTTCACACAGTCCCTCTTTTCTCTGAAGTTCAGCCGCACACATGAAACTGATTCTTTAACGTTAGTCCTTCACTGCCTTCAATCACCCTGAGCATGAAGCCACAGAGAGCTAATACAGTAGATAGAGTAATGAGGTCTTTTCTGTAGGAAACTCTCAAAATGCTTTGTGAAAACATTTGTAGATTTCCATGTTGAAGAGGAGAAGCTTTGATTTTCTGCAATAACAGAAGGGTTCAACAGGCAATTCAGAGCTAAAACTAAGAGGTAAACAGCAGGAAGACAAACTTGTGGATCACAACCTTATGTGGGCTGCAAAGCCAAAGGTGCAAAAAGATTTGTTTTAACATGTTTGTCACAAATATGCCTATACTAGTAGGTCAGCTTATCCACTTTATCGAGGGCCCTAACACCTGTAAATGTTTCCTGAGAACATGAAACAGTTACAATTAATACACACGACAGCTGGTACTTTACTTGAAGCCACAAACACTTTTGCACAAAAGTACAACAAATAAAGTGTTCCTTTGAGAAGTGAACATATAGCAGGGTGTAAATGTCAATGCACAGTCACCAAATACATCAGCTGACCCAGTCTCTTAGCAGACTGATGTTCCCCAGCAGCTGAACAAACAGCTTGGTGGTCTTCAAAGTGTGTTCACTTCTCCCAGTGTTCAGCTCCTACCAAGTTTTGATCAAAACAATGATCCTCACAGGCCACCGTTCCATCACCAGTGATTGATCCCTCTCCTGTTTGGTGTTGGCCTCTGGCTGTCACAGTGAGCAACCCTGACTTTTTGGCTCATACGTGGTTTGGCAGAGCTGAGTCCAATTGGCAGGATTGATTACATATATATATATTTATTTACCTTATTGAAGTCACTAGTTTGGAAATTACCTCACTGAATTCAACAGACAGGGAAAAGAGTTTGTTTTTGCTCCGTCAGAATCGTCCGGTCCAACATGTGTGTTTTGGCTGTTTGACTTTATTGTTTGAATAGTTAGCACGCTGAGCTGTTTCTGAATCAGACTATAAAAACCAGAGAGCAGGAAGGAACCTGGACTCTTTGAGTCGGCCGCCCACGCTGCTCATAGTCCCAAGAAAACACACAAGAACTTGAGTCACAGCTACTACTGCACTTCCTGTGTTACAATGTTTGTGCGTGTGTGTGGTAATGTTGAAAGAAAATGTTCAAAACTCCACAAACTGGGCTGCATGTGTGAATTCAAATGACAGATTATTCCCCCTTGACTTTATTCCAACTCGTTCCCGCCATCTGACCCTGTTAGAGTGAATCCAGAGTGAGCGGATGTGTGAACACAGCAGGTAACATTCAGAAATATTCACTGTACGCGAGCGGTCAGGGTGATAATGTGAGCTTCTCTGCTGTGAACTCTTTGCTGCTCACCTCAGCTGTCTGCGTGATAAAAACACTCTCTTATACATGTTGGGTGAAATTAATGCTGGAAATGGAAAACATTATCAGCATCAGATAAAAGCCTCAAAAAGTTATTGACAATATTGATAGATATAAATTTTCCACTAAGATTCATGACCGCTAATGTGATGCACTTATTTCCTGCATGCGATGACAAGCTCGTACTTACCAAGATTTCAAGTTTTCAAAGTTTTGGAAACAGACATTAAAATAGATGATGTAAATCATGGTGTCATGTTACAAACATGAGGGAGGGCAAAGGCACATCCACACTACTATGACAGATTTTGCCTTTATAACAGTTCTTCGTGTAAAAGATGTGCAGACGTGTAGTATCAAATGATTTTGTTCATTCTTTTACAAGTGGTTCTTTCTCCCACAACTCACATGATACAAACATCATCACTCCTGCACACTCCTGCGGTTATTTTACAGTTATTTTACTGGAGGATCAATACTAGATTGGTCCTGGTGAAACTTTTTGCTGTTTCTGTTCACACATGCAGCTCACTTAGCAAAATCTAGGAAGGTTTCAGAGTTGTTGTTTTTTATTAAAAATGTGACTCTAAGACATGGTTTATAAAATCCTTTATAGGAATAGCATCAAACTTCGCTGACATGTGATACACTGCTAAAAAAAAAAAGTGCAATCAAGTTCGGACTGACGATGTGAGGCACCTGATGCAGTATCGACAAAACAGGACACCTCTACGCATTTTGACTGGACTAAGTTTTCACTGGGACATAGTGGACAATAAAAAACTGGTGTTTAAAACACAGCTAGGGTTGTTGTGTCAGACGTGACACATAAAAGTCATGAGCCACATTACACACAAAAGAGATCAAAAACAGGAAGCAGCTAAATATAGCAAAGACAGAAAAAGACATACATACATATACCATTACCAAAAGAATAATGAAATTTGTTTTTTTTAGAGTTGGTGTAGGTAGACAAAGTGACAGATACATCTATATATAAACCAGCTCTGAGGCAGCCTATAATCGAATCAAATGAACAAACACAAAGTAAAGGGAGTACATAAATACAGCCTTACTGTTAATAGTTTGTTGTTCAGTATTACTCTCCACACACAGGGATTAAATGATTGGTTGATTGATTGATTGATTGATTGGATGATGGACCTCAACACCCTTCTCTGGCTGAATTTGGCTTCACCTGTCCGTGGAGAAACAGTGTCTAACAGAGGGATGGTTGTCCAGGCTCGTTTTCTCTGGATCACACTCGCTCACTGTACTTCCTCTGAAGCTCTCTCTGTGGTTTTGAGTGCGATAAACTGCAGTCAGATGTTTTCATTACGCCCACAGTGCCAGTCCTGTAATATTTTAGATAAAATGCTGCAGCAGTGTGATGTGTGTAGTTTGGCTATGTTCTCTGTGATTGTAGGGAGCTGTGTAGGACAGTCTGTAATCCTTCAAATAGACCCGATTAAATCATAATCTGTAATTTGTTTATTTGAAACAAACATGATAATTTTTTTTTTTTTTTACCTTTTTGAGGCTTTGATATTTTATCATAGACACAGCCTAAGGACATGTGTCAGTTAAAAGGAGTGGATCTGGGTGTTTGTGACAAAATCTCATCACTGACTTAATAACACTAAACAAGAGTCAGTGACACACTCCAGCTCGCATGCCCAGATGTGAGTTAGTGGGGGGTTTGGGTCCAACATACCAACCACATGATGAAACTCAGACTGGTCACACTGATGTAATGGAGTCATTAGATAAGGCCTCCCCCACATGGCTTCATGTTACCAATGCAGCTTCAGTCCCTCTGTGTGTGTGACTCTCAGGGTCATGAGCCTTAATGAGTCAGATGTCAAAATTAATACAAATGTCACCCTCCTGAAAATAAGTCTGTGGTTTTCAGTTCTCGGATTCTCTTATTATAAGATGACTTTGCTATGACTTTATTCTTTAAGAAGTTACTTTAAAAATAGTTAAAAAGCTTTTAAATAAAACTGTTATGCGGCCCTAATTCTCTGTAGTTCTTCTCTGTGGCGTTTTATTTCGTCAGACTAATTATCTCATCTGCTGTGTGATGTCAGGTGGAGACTATGTTTAGTGGGCTTTTATTTTGGTAAGGAACATCACCAAGCTTTTCCTCATCATGTCCAGGCGTGTCTTAATTTGAAACACAGGATGGAGATGATACCCATGAATCAGGTTTGATTACCTGCAGTCAGAGCTGATAACCACAGAGAGCAGAGCTATGGTGACTGTGACAGAGGAACACATGACAACACAACAGGTGAAAACAACACAGCAACATCTGCCTCACAGAGCGACCAAACTCTCACTACCTGGCAGTATGTAAATAGCTAAATCAAAATGATATAGTATAATCAATGTCATTAAAATAATCATACAATCAATGTTTTATATGAATATAATGAGCTCCAGTTGCAACAAACAAAAGTGATAAACAGCAATAAATTAAAATACAACAGAAAAATATAAATAAATATCCTCAGATAGGCCACATTTTAAAACAACTAACCTTTAATACAGTTTGATGCTTCTATACTCAGTTTTTTGTGCGTTCATTGTTAAAGCTTTAACGGTATTTCTGCCCTGTGGTATGAAAACGTTTTTGCTATTTTAGATACTGCTTCTCATAAACTGATTTTAAATGCTCCAAAAAGCTATTTTTTGTATTCAAGAACTCAAGTTTTTCCCTCGTAGATGTAAAATCAAATCTGTTTCAACAGATCTTTCAAAAAGAGAATTGAAATTGAAAACAGCATTTAGAGTATGTGGGACCATATGGGAACTTCCCCCCAAAATGTATCTTTAAACCACTCTAATGTTCACAAGCATCTCCCCCCTAAAAGTCATCAACCTCCAGCAGTCATCAGACACTTGTCAGCCCTCTTCCTGAAGTGTTTCCAGTCCAGTCCAGGGCCCGCCTGTGCTCCACGTGTGACAGATAAAGCCCTCAATGGCAGCCCAGTGGAACAGCGCTGGTTAAGAGTCAGACACCCTGCGGGCCTCTTAGTTCTCATCCATCTGCCTCTTGTTAACAGAGCAGAGAGCTCTTCAGGTGAAGAGAGGGGACATGAATAAGCCAGCTGGAAAGTTCAGCGTGCTTACAGAAGTCTGATTTAAATCAAGAACGCTTTAGAAAGTGAATGTGTGGATTTGGTGGGTATTTTAATCGACACAGGTGTGTGCCATGTGCTGCAGTGGGCGAGGGTCCAGCTCCGTATCTCCCACATTCCTATCAGTGATCCCTCATGTAAGTCACTTCTCTTTAAAAATAGCACTCGAACTGGCCTTGTCACTTTAGGTGCATTGATTTTTAATGGCCTAGATCCAATGCTGTACATATGACTGTGTGTAGGAAAGGTTGGTAACAAACAGCCTGATTTGATGGAGGTTTGGATGAGCAAAATGAATAAAAACCTCACCTACAAAAAAACTGTATAAGCTGATCTGCTCCTGAGGTTTGCCTCTATTAGATGTCCATGAAAATAGGCATTGTCCATTTACTGCCTGATGAATGTGGGGGTGTTTCTACACTGCAAAACGGGGACTCTCTGGAGTTAATCAACGTGGTAGGCACATCTCAATTCCAAACGCTTGGATGGAACTTTTCTGTAACATCCTCCATGTGGTACGAATTTATTAAAGAAGTGAGAGCATGAATGAAAACCCCACCAGGATCAAATACGGCAGTGGAGCTTTGATTCCTAAAAATGTCAAAAGACGACCAACTGTTGATCTTCAGCTCTTGAGGACATGTGATCCCACCCCGGCTGTAATTGAAAGCTTGTGCTCGGTTACAAACTGATCGGCTGTTTCATAATTACCTTTGGTGGCATTTATCCTGGCTCGTATCCAGTCACCAGAAGAAGCTCGAATCACTCCCCGCATTCCCAAACCCCAGATCTGAAGCAGATGGCTGGGCGGGCACCCTCGTGTAGCTGCAATCCCCAGGCCTGAGCTGCTATTTCAGGTACTGTGCTGATGAGCCGCTCTGAATGTGGAAATCCAGCACAGGGACTGATGTGGTTCAGCTTGTCCCAGTTAGACTGTAATCAGCTCTAAGAAACTGGAGGAACTCTCCGAGTGCTTGTAGTGGTTCCTAAAGAGGGAGATGGTGCTGTACTCAGCGAAAAGAAATGATGCTTTTTTGACGGATTTGCCAAGTTTATTTGGAGCATCGGGACATAGCTCGCTTTAAAGTTTTCACTGATGCACTTTTTTAAAGGTGGTTTATAGTCCAGAAAAGAAAGGATTTGAGTTTTTTCTGTTTCAGTCAGGCATCCCACGAACAGCTGAATCAGCACAACAGCTTGATTCTTTAAAAAAAGAGACTGTTGATATTTTGGAGAGGTGGGCGACTGCTTATGTGCAATCATGACTCAGCTCCACCACAATGCCCTGTCTGTGACCTGGACTAGGTTGTCAAATTTATCTTTTCTTTGATTCTTTTGAAAACCACAATCTGTACTTTTTTTTTGTTTGATCGCATTGAAAGCACCAAAGCTTTCAATAAAAAAACTCCCAGCCCACCCACTCAAGTTAAAGTTCAGGTTTAGGAGTTTGTTTGCTCATCACTGAAGTTATGTTGTTCCTGCCTGTCTCGTGTCTCTCTGCTCCGCCCTCTGTCACAGCCACTTAAACAGCCCTGACCCTCCTCATTCAAAGGCTGGCATTTATTTAAGAGTAAATAATTGGAAAAAATTGGAAAATACTGACAGGGAGCAAACTCTTACGATAAAGACACCCCCAACAAATTTCAGATTTGTCTTTTGTATGTAAGAAGACATGGTTTGTTTGAAGCCTTTATACAGTGTTACTCATTGGGAAATCCTATGTATTTTGACTCTTATTCCTGCTATCAGTACATAACTCTGTGCAGAATGAAAATCAGGCGTATCAGATTTAAAAAGGAGTGCAGAGTCAAAGTGTTCTCCTGATAGATCTTTGAAAATATCATTTACTGATTACTCATCAAAACACACACAGATTTGTCCCATGACCAAGTAATTTCAGATGTGATTATTTTACTGCAACATAATGGATATAACTGAAAGTTTTGCCATTTTTATGTCGAGTCGTACAAATTGTCAAAGTCTGGAAGCCAGGGTTAGACTCAGCTGATGTCTTTTATAATCTTTTATTTTTAATTGATTTTTATGAGTCTGTTGTGTCGCTGCCTTTATTTTGTCAGACAAGTCAGACCTCACTGGGACTAAGCTGTGGAAACAAAGGTCAAAGAGATGAATAAAGACTGTTCACATAAAAAAACGAACCAGTTTTGGACGTCCTGAAGTTCATTGTTGCTGCAGTATTTCTTGAACATCAAGATCATTTGAATTATACGGGTGATGTTTTAAGGTGTAAAATTCTGATTTTGCGACATCTCTGAGGTTGATATTTGTTTATATCTTAGTGAAGCATGATTACAGATTTACTCTGTTAATTTCTGCAGCTTAGTGACCCCAATGATTAGATCTTTCCTCACCTTCAGACTGCTTATTCCTGAAGTAAATGTCATAAATGGATGGTGGCAGAGCTGGTGTTTCAGCACAGGAAAATAACTTGACTCTGTTGGCCCCTCACAGAGGGTGGGTTGTTTTCACTGAAGCCCAGTTTCTCTCTGGAGGTCAACAATGTGGGTCAGTACCCATCCTGCTTACGAGGCACTTCTCTGACAATAGAACGGGCCAATCCGGCAAATCAGAAGCCATTCTGAACTGCAACTTTGGACATATTTGTCTCCATGAATGGGGTTATGGGAAGTATGTGATGTGGCCTCCAGAGGAGCAGCTGGATAAGGTCCAGGCCAGAAACAAAAGGGCTCGGGTCCAAACTGATTAGCACAAAGACCAAACAGCGAGCTCTCATTGTGCATATCGACATCATGTGCATTCAGGGCCTCGTTGACTGGATCACCATCAGTCAGCTGGAATTGTTGCTGACAATTTTATCGGCTCTGCTTTAATTCTGCAAGCCGCTCTCGTTTTATTCTAACAGGAACCTGAGCATGGGTTTTTTTGTGGAGCTTCAGAGGATTGTTTTAGTGCTTAGATTGTACAGAAAAACAGAGTGATTATTACTTCTCTGCGACATTGCACTGCTGTTTCTTTCTGTTTCCTGACTGTCATTTCTCAGCAAAGTGCACAGGTGCTCTCATCTCCCCTCAGCTCCGGGGTTTCGGAGGATCATAGAGAGCTTTGATGCTTCTCTCCCCCCTCACACCAACTCCCCTCGACACCCAAATCCCTCTGCACAGAGGCCTCCACACGTGTTTACCATACAGATGACCTCAGAGCTACAGGAATGTGCAGAAAGCAGAGGGACACAGATCGTGACAGAGAGATTAATCTGAAAAAGGCAGCCTTTAGATTTACGCATTTTGTTTTTTAGAGAAGTCAATCTGCTGTACATGTTCAGTGAGCGACTGGTTTCCTTCGTTTGAAAGATTGAAAGAGCTGATGTGCCTCTTCAAACACTCAAGTGACGTAGTTCTTCTTCCCACATATTTACCTTGAGGATTACATAATTTTGCTTGTGTCCTCGTCGAACTATAATCTGAGGTCATGTCCACACCAAAACCTGTCAACATATTCCTGTATAACCTTTCAGGCATATGAATAAACTTTCAAACGTAAACTTTTTGCATGGAAAACAACTATTTTGTGTTGCAACCTATCAAGAAAGAGGCAGATTAACGGCATTTTAGAAGAAAATGGATTTAATATCACCTTGGACATAGCTGCCAGTTTTTTATAAAGGAATTCAAACCCACATGAATCATAACTCACTAAAATGATCACAGTAATTTTATAGTGAAAGTTAAAACATGATGTGGGCATTTTAAAGCAAACCACCAGCTTTTACACTTACTAGTAATTGAAATGGATAAAACTGATGCACAGCCTAACAGAAAAAGGCTTTGTGACATTTTTCCACTTCAGACCTTGTTAGAGATGGGTCTTTGGTCGAGATGATATTAGAATATAATTCTCAGTTTTTCCCACCTCTACTGTATGCAACCTTGTCCTTACGGATTTGGTATATTTTCACACATAAAGCCTCCATAAAAACATTAAATATGCTAATTAGAATGTTCATTATTAGAGCATTGCATATTGGTAACTTATGAGGGCTAGCAAGTGCAGCATGCAGAGTTCAGACTGTTAATCAGTTTGTTCAATAGCTGTACGCTGTGTGGTTCAAATGATGTGATGCTTTTTGTAGTCTCTATCTGAACCTGCACCCTGATTCAAAAGTTTGGATTCAGACCTGAAGGTGTAGGGGTCTGCTGTGATTTTGAGAGCAAAATTAAATGAGAGGTAAGAGACACTGCACATTTATTTCATACTAAATAGTTAAACAACTGTATCCTGCTTATTCCTTCTGTGTACTACAGACTTCTCTCTCCGACATTGAATACAGAAGCTCCATAGACCCTCAGTGAAGCTCTTGTAAAACAACTCCAACATGACATTGTCAACATTAAAAAGTTGAAGTTGCTCTAAAAAGTGAAGGTGCTGTTGAGCCTTTGCATACTTTGCATCAATGCTCTCATATTGAGCAACTTGTTATAAATAATCATGTCTAAAAACTTACAGTAGCAGAATTGGGACAGAGAGGAGTTTCTTCACGCATTAAACTCTACAGTTTTACTGCAGTAGTCTGTAGGTTAAAGTACCTCACATATGACTTTTTCCATTGTTTAATGTTGTAATTTGATCATAACCTGTTTATGCTTCTTGCTTAAAAACTCTCTGATATGTTATAAATGATAAACACCAAGTTTTATATTCATGGATTTGTCCAAATGCAGAAAAACAGACAAATAAGAACAGCTGTTGGAGTTGGTAACTTTACTTCAAAATCAGCATCACAGGGTGCAGACTGTCGCCTCCTTCACTTGCAGATTGAGGTGTATGGACTTGAGTTTAGAAAGCAGTGATTCTGAGTATGAAACAGCAGCTTTGTGTGTAAGTAGGTGGTGTTTCGGCATCTCTGTGGTATCACTCTGCTTCAGTTTATTGTTGCAGCAGAGTTTTCTTCAACAGAAAGTGAATCTCAGTTTGTGTCCTAGTTTCAGGAAGTGTCAGAGCTGTCTTTTAACATAAACTCCTCTGTACTTTAACTTGGTCCTGTAGATTCAATAGCCAGCGTTTGACTCAGAAAATGACTGATTTAATGAGTTGCATGTGCAGTCATGAGTGTAATTGTGTTAAATGATCCGGTGGGCTCTGTTGTGTCAGTGTAGGGCTGGCTTTGTTTTAAGCTCACGTCCTCTAGAGATGAAGGAAAATGAAGGTTTATCCGTTCATCAAAAAGGCCTGATGGACTTGAAAGCAGAAAAGTCTTCTCATTAGCGATCTATTAGTTTTCAAATGATCTGATCTTCTTGATATTGAAGTTTGAGTTCTTGATTGCAGCCTGTTTTTGCTCTTGAAATCCTTTTGTCAAAGCCTGTGTTGTGATGATCATTCAGACAGATTTACCGTCCTTAAACACCCCCAGAGTCCCGTCTGTCTCTATCTAAGAGCTTTATTCCCTCATGAGAGCCAGAAGTACGCAGCTGCTACTTAAAAATGCAGAACACAATCAACAGTTCCTAAAGACTTGATGTAAATCGTCCATTTATAATAATTAAAGGATTTAATGCAGATGTATGGAGCAGAGCTTTTTGGTAATTAGATTACAGCTTTGGGGACACATGCCAGATCAGCCTTCATATCCACTCTCTGCTGCTCTCTCTCTTGCTCTCTTGCTCGCTCTTTCCTCTCAGACTGGAAGCTCTCTAATTGAGTCAGCAGTTGATTGGCCATTAAGTAGATGGACACACTGAGATATTGATGGTACACCATAAAGCCTCTTAGGGATCTTTTGGCTTCTTTGCAGAAGCATTTGTTGCACTTTGTCTTGTTGAATACTGATCTTTTCTTTCAGTTACTTCGTATCATTGACAGGATTCATTAAGCAGCTGATTCAGACTCTATTCTCAGGTTCAACTGAGGTCGACTACAAAAGCTTCTGCTCCTCTAGAAACAAAATCATCTTGCTCATTAATGCCCATCAGGTGGTTAGAGTTGTTGCTACATCCACAAATAACTGACTCCATCTTTATGTATTCACGTACTCACCTCCCCTGCAGGGACAGGGAGGACCATGTTGTTTGTTAAGTTTAAAACATTAAAACAGTGATAGATAGAAGATCTTGTCATTGTCACTAAAAAGGAAACCACACTGAAAAATACGTAAATACAACAAATTAAACATACAGAGAACTGTTTAGAAATTAGGGCTGATCGATAAAACGACAACGATATATATTTATATCGAAAATTAATTTCAATATCAATAAAAAAAAACATGGTCAATATCCTTTTTAATTGTCGGCATTCTTCCATGTTTTGGTAGACTATACAAATAGCAAATACAAAAGGGCCGTTGCTCTGGATCCGCCTCACACTGAACCAATTGTACTAAATTAGAACACAAGTAGCAAACAACTGCGTACTAGCAGGCTGCAGCTACATGCAACCATAGCACATTCAAAACACGTGAAGCCGACAGCACAGTTGGTAAGAAAAAGAAAAAAAAAAGAGTGTGGAGGTATTTTGTTTTTTTGAGGTCTGACATGAAGTAGAGTAATATGCACTGCAAATTATGTCGAGTACATGGTCTCGCAAAGTCAGGGAATATCTCAAATCTTTTCACCACCTAAAGCAGTGCCACACAGCAGAGCACACGCAATGCAGAAGGTTACAAACCCTGAGCAGAGCAAGGAGCCCATGGTGCCTGTGCAGCCGAAACAGACAACCATTCAGTCCACTTTCTCTAGCGCAATGCCTTACGAACAAACGTCGAAGAGACACAAAGACCTCACAGATGCAGTTGCTTATTGTGTTACAAAAGACATGCTACCAATAAGCATTTGCATCAGCATATCGATATCGACTGATATGAAAGAAATATATTGTGATAAACTTTTTCCCATGTCGCCAAGCCCTACTGGTTATAATGGTCAGTGGTTTCAGAGAGATCTCTCCTCTTTCCCTCTCACTTAATGCTACTGCAAGTTGTCTTACAGTGCATGTTAATATGCATGATTGAATTGATTGATGTGAATATTTTACTTTAATTTGTTGACATACACTTGTTACATTCCTGTTACAGAGACTTTATAGACTCTGAGTAACACAAAGCCAAACAGATGCGGTCCAACACTCCGAGAGCTGCTGTTCAGACTGTCCTACATATGAAACTGTGCAGAACTGCAGAACCTGCTGTCAGGAGACCACAGGAAGAGCGAGCAGCATTACATAATGAGAGGGTTTTAGAAGTAGAGCTTGTTTATTTAGGACAAATTACCATAATATTCGAAATTCAGACGACTGTCTCATAATTGGGTCTTTTTTTCAATCAGATACTTCTCTTTTAGTCTCTCTTACCTGTTCTCTAAAACCAGATGAATTTGTCACTTAAAACCCTTACTTTTTATCACTACAACATTCACTAACTGAATATTTCTGCATCTTCTTCTGCAGTTATTTCCTCTATCCAGTTTCTAAATGTCATCTGTAATGTAAGAAAAAGTTGCTGCCTAATTAACTAAAGAAGTACAAAAAGTCTACTATGTACAAGTCGAAGATCCTGTTAATGGGTGCTCTAGTTTACCCTGTAAGGATACCTGTAATAACTTTTCTCACAGCTACTTTAAGGTCCAGTGTGGACAAGAATGAAAACAAAATGATCATTTTCCTTCAGGGTTTAGACAAATTCATGAAACAAGGTTTTGAAAAGTGTCCATGTGCACACAGATCCACAAACACACCTGAAATCTAGTGACTGAGATTCAAGTGGTGTGAGTGCACACAAATAAGAAGATGATGGTGAGCACAGTTCAGGCACAGTTTGCTGAAGAGGCGCTGATAGTGATGGCCTGGTGGTCTGCCTTCGTTCATATTGTCTTCCTACTCATGCATGGATATTTGCCTGACACTGTGGCAGGGCTGTGACGTGTGCTTCAAGGTTTAGCCAGTTTACATGGTGGCATTTTGAAAGGAGTTCACTCTGAACCCCAGTTTGTGGCCAGAGTACCACAATGGTTTGACTGTTTTCTGTTTGGTTTGTTTTCATGTAAACAGTGCCTAATTATGAAGCACTTCTCACAAACATACAGCCCAAAGTGCTCGACCCTCAGAGCGTTAGACGAGGGAACGCTGACAGAAGAGAGAGAGAGAAAGAGAGTGAGAGAGAGCGTGACATTGAAAGCACACTGTGAAAGCTAAAGCCCTGTCCATTTCCTGGTAGTGAAATGTCCTGCTGTGTTCTCCTCAGTGTTTACTTTCGCAGCTATTTAGATAAAGTTTAGATTTGAGTCATTTCTGCCCTTCATGGTTTTAGTCCAGTTTTAGTCAATAAAGAGATATTTGAACTGTTATTTAATCAATAAAAAAATCTTTGTCAAGGTTTAACTAAAGCTCAAAACTACAAAATCTCACTGTCTTGGCACTAAAAGTTGCATATCTGGATTTCTCAACTTCAACTGGATGATGAAGTTCAGACTTTCTCACAATGCAATGCTGCTGTGCTGTCCCCGCTGATCTACTGAGACACTGTAATAAAACGATCCTTTCTTCTTGTCTTCTTTATGTGGAGTGAGGTGAGGGGTCTGGGCTCAGACCCTTATACCCCTAAGTCCAAGAAACACTGCTGCACAGACACTCTGTTCACTGTGCTCTCAGCTGCATCTCCATAGTGATATCTAGTTTGTTCTTACTCTGAAACATCTGACTGAATTTGCTTTACATCTTGTCCTCAGACGAGGATGAATTTAGGTTTGCACACAGAGCTGTTAGTGATAAATAGCAGGAAAAAAACAGCAGATGTAAAATTTTAACAGGCACCACCCCAGCTGCTGATTATGCTTTTGTCGCCGACATGCACCAGGAAAAATTTATGAATAAAAATGAGAAAAAAGAAGAAAGAGGGGATTTGTACCAACAGTTTAATATAACGGAGCCTGAAACAGAAATCACTGCTCACAAATGTCTGAAAATTTACCTTGAAAATAGTCTTGTCACTGTCATGGTCTTGTTAAATGAAAAAGAGTGTATAATCATCAGAGTGATGGATTTAAACTCATCATAGTCTTGTCTTTGTCATTTTTGCTTAGAAACTTGTAGGAAAGAGTCCATGTAGAGCTGCTTTAAAAATTTCATGCCATTTGCGTCCACACATGCAACTTACTGGAAACATTTAAGACTTTTGTGCATGTGTGGGAACATCTTCGAAACAAACACTCGAAAAAAAACAAAGATTTACAATCAGTCAGATATTTACAGCTTAAACCGACCTTGAGGACCTCTTTGGTTTAGTCTATTTTGGCGCCCCCTGTGGACAGAGTTTTATGCTCCTTGCATGCTTCTTATGCATTAGCGTTTGCATTATTATTTCCACATCATCTATGAGTAATGTGCTACAAATTCAGCTGTACGCTGAAACAATTATCCTGTCTTTTCAGCTGAACTGTTAGTCTCCACCTTGTGTCAGTGTGCCAGCAGCAGCCGCTGAGCCCGACAGTCTGTTAGCTTTTATAATGACACCCAGTCCATTGAAGTGTGCACAAATACAGTAAAGGCATGTTGCAGCCTTGGTGCTTTGGCCTTTATTATGAGGGATCACTCTGGGCCTGAGTGTGTGAGTGTGTGTGTGAGTGTCTAAATCACCTCATTAATCTGTTTCCTCTGCTGAAGATGTCTGCTGCTGCTGCTACCTTCCATTAGCACACATCCATTATACACTGCCCTGACCAGAGAGGACACACACAGAGGAAACGTCTCCCTCCTGTGTGTGTGTGTATGTGTGTGTTTCGTTTGATCCAAGTTGTCCTGGTGTGTGTGTGTGTAGCTTTAAATGAGGCGTGATCTGACAGGTTGAATCCCTCAGAGAGGACCTCAGAGGGTCATTCACCTGCACATATTACCTGTTTAAGCGCTCTCTGCTGTCGCCCCTCTGCCTCTTTAAGTGGCTTAGCTTTTCAGTCACGCTGACGAGAGTGTACACGTGTGTTTGTGTGTATTCGTATCAGTACGTGTGTGTAGTCTGCTGCCTGCTGCGACTCTAGGTCTGATGGGAATCTGGTTGCATTGGTCCTCGAGTTATTTTCAGCCTTAATGAAACACCTGAGACCAGTTTAGCTCACCTTAATTCTCCACATGGGTTCAGAAGACTCATAACTGAGGGATAATAAGCTGCACTGGGCTCTTCTGTACCGCTGATGTGTACATGCACTGGAAGATAAGATACTCACACGAACACACACACTGCACTGACAGTTGTCTTCTCTTTATGGTGGGCTGTCACCAAAGGGGCAATTATTAGAGTTTCCATCATCAAAAGTTGGGAAAAGTCCCCAAATAGCCGACCTGTAAGGGTCTACTGTATTTCGTAAAGACTCAGAGTCAACTTTACATGTTGGAAACACACACTCAGTTTCTACCACGTGAACCTGCTGTTTGTTTTCCATTTTGATATCCCTCATCCCTAACCTTAAACCTTCATTTGTAATATCCATCCTCACCATTCCTTCTCTCCTCCTGTGTCTCCTCAGAGATCCGGGCTCAGCTGGTGGAGCAACAGAAATGCCTGGACCAGCAGACGGAGATGAGGGTCCAGCTGCTGCAGGACCTCCAGGACTTCTTCAGAAAGAAGGCGGAGATTGAGATGGAGTACTCCAGAAACCTGGAGAAACTGGCTGAACGCTTCATGGCCAAGACTCGCAGCACTAAGGACCACCAGCAGTACAAGTAAGGAGATGCTGTCCTGTTATTTTATGATTTCATGATATTTTTGTGCTCTTAATATTTTTAGAGAGTCTGGATTTTGTAGGAGTCTTTTCTCTCAGGAGTTTGATGAGAGTTCTCCTGGATTTCAGGTTTATGCTGAGAGGAGTCCTGTTCTTTAAGGATTACTTTCTTTTATTCCATACTTAGTGTAAATGTGGTAAATTTTTTAGTTTCTTTTTCAACTCTTTAGACATTTGTATTCCTGGAAATGTTTGGAAATTTTCAGGACCGGCCTCTTAAGAGGCAAGACATCATGTGAAAACCGACTGTAGAAATCCCCCCCTGTAATGATTGCCTATGAATAATATCCAGGATGAACAACAAAATACCACAGTCTGACGCTTTGATGACGCTTTCAAATACATCAGTGCTTTGTGTAATTCAACACATTTGTAGTGTTCAAAACAGAGGAAACTGCTGAGCAGGAAAACATATGAAACTGCTTTAATACATCATCTAAAACCTTTGTACTTCCTCAGTCCCAGTTGTGACAAATTTCCTGCCTTTTTACTAACCACCGGCCTTCTTGCAGATTTTTTTTTCTCGGGCCGGGGGTGAAAAAGTCTGAGTAATGTTGGGTGACATTTGTCTGCTGATGTTGACAGTTGCTGCCCACCCTCAAAATCTTTGAACATTTCTGGAATTTGGAGCATTTATGAATGAGGCTTTACCTGAATGCTTTTATTTTTACCCCTATATCTTGTGTTTTGAAATTCATCTGAAGACAAAGGTGTGGAATCTTCAATTAAAACAGAGATGTAGCGTGAACCTTCACATCTTTTTAATGAGTCTTTGTTCTGTGTTGATGCGTTTTTATCTTGTGTGAAATCTATGGTGAGACCTTGTTTGTCACACTAGCATTGGTGGGGAGTAATCTATCTTGGCTTATGGTTGTGTTTTGTGCCAAGTACCACCCACACAAACCTTCATAGGAGACTTGTTATACTGATTTCCTAGAGTAGTTTTGCATGATTTTAACTCTTTATTTATCTTGCACTCATGCGTGTTAAAACCTTAATTTCAGCACTATTCAGCTTCTGACTGAAACGCTTCATCTTGACTGTTTTTCCACCATTATAAAGTTAGACACACAGCTTGTGAGTGTTATTATTTACACTGTTTTGTAGTCATGAAATGGCTTGAATGTTGTGCCTCACGTAAAACGTCTGAGGCTTTCAGTTAGCAGTTTGCCATTTAGCCATATTTTCATTATGAGCTGTAGTTATGTGTCCTGCATGTCTCTGAGCTTCATGAAGATCCTTCTAGATGGTACAGCTCCAGGTTTCAGTACCAGCTGAGACTCTAATCCTTTGTTTCCAAAGGAGTTATGAGTAAAATGGTGAACACTAACAGCTATGATTTGTCTGTTGTTGCCTTAAAAAAACCTCCAAACTTCCCACTGCTTTCTGGAGCCTTCAACTTTGGAGAGAGAAAATAGCTGAAACTTTTCTGGACCTAAAGAAGACTGAGAGAAACTTTAGAGACATACTGAACCAACACAAAGCAGAGAAGAGAGAGGAGGGGGGGCAATGACTTTCTGAAAGAGTTTTGTGGGTCGGCGTGTCCTTTTTACACTGTCCCAATAAGGACTTCAGAGCCTGGCGTCAGGCTCAGGCTAAGTCTTGCAATGTATGTGAAAATTTAGAGTGGACTTCTAAAGTTGTAATGTTATATGTTTGTATTTCAATCCAGATCAGCATAATAGGTTTCCCATACGCACCTAAAAGTCGATCTCGGATGTACAGTAAATGGTCCAAAGTAAAAGACAAGTGCTATGAAATATGATGCATGTGTTTTGTCTCCTGTGGAAGTTTGTGGAAGTTTCTTTGTAAAAATGCCAGAACTATTTGTAGGATCTTGGTGGAAACTCTTCTTCTCTCTCTTTCTGTCTTCCTCCTTACTTTACTCCATCTATCTTCATCATGCTGCACAGTTTGACTCGGAGCCTTCATGGAGCTCTGGACACAGTAAAGCATGCTGTAGTTTTTGGCCTGATTATCCTGCTGGAGTCTGCTCATGGAAAAAAACAGACATTAACATGCTGTTTGAACTTGTGGTGGAAATAAAAGTTAAATGTATGTTTGCCCTCGCCGTCTGCAAGTAGTCACTACAATGGCTCTAACAGCTGTGTCCCAGCGTGTATGTGTGTGTGTGCGCGTGCGTGTGAGTGAGTGTGTGTTTTAAAGGGACTCGGTGGTTTTCATCTCATGATGCTCAGTCTGGTCACTTCATTCAGACACACTTGGCGAGTTTCTGGGATCATAATTCTTAAGTAAATACACGACGTCTGAATAACATTAAAACCCTTCCTGTGGGTTTTTTAATCATGCGGCTAATATTTTTGTATTTTTCAGACAGAGCTCCTACATTGAGACTTTTGTGCTGTCCATACTTGGCTGTTTTCTCTGGACTGACCTGTCAGTGTGTGAAATGGTACGTTTTGATTCTGTCTGTCGCCTCGGGCCACTTTTTTTCATGTTACAGGTCAGCTTCCTGTAGCGGGAAGCTTAAGTTAAGCGTTAAACTATAAAATTTTAAATCTGTCTGTAATTAGTCCAGACAGGCTGCATTTAAAGGGGCCCACTGCTGAGGCTTTGAGCGAGCTGCCTTCTTGAGTCTGGTTTACATAATGTTGACGAGACGTCACTCTAACAGTCAGGAGTGAATGAATAAACACTCTCTGTGACATGTTTGGTTTGTTTGGACGGCAGTTTCTTCCTCTTCTTCCTAATTTAGAAAACCAGCTCTCCTGTAGAAGCCAAATGTTTCCTCTCTGCACACATGGAGGACTGTTTCGGCTGGAACTGAAAATCCTGACCAACATCAAGTTAACGCTGTCTTTACATGGTCCCGAACTCTGCTCAGGTGTTCAGAGTTGCGGATATATTCCCACTCTTAACTTCTTACAGGTTTCTACCATGGACCCTTGTATTGTGCAGCATACATGGCAGAGCTGAGGATTTTCGAGACCTAAGGAGAAGGAAATTTTTGTGCTGTGAGAATTCAGTCCTCCTAGAAATTAAAGACCCATTCTGATGAAAATCATGTTTTTCTTGTTGTCTGCATGTTCATATGGCATTTTTCTGATGCTACAGGATATATCATGAGAAAAACAAGTGCGAAATTGTATTTCTGAGTATTTCTGCATTCAAATCACTGTGAATCTCTGGCAGACCCAAACAGCAGGATCAGATACAGCGACATTTCCTAGGTAGAAAATCCAAGCTCCGCCTCCAGAGCCCCGCTATGCAGGCCAGACTCTGAGAAAAAGAGAGGATGACCACAGAACAGGAGTAGCGTTAGCAGATTGAAATGCTTGTAATTATGATATTAGCTTTCATCATTTCTCTAAAGACATTAGTGTCTGAGAGCTGAATAGCTTCTATGTTACCTGTTTCTTCTACAACACCAGCAATGTTAGGCAGAGCTAACAGAGTGTACAGAGCAGCGCTGTCTCCGCCCACGACTCAGAGGCCAATTGCTAATGAGCTACTGGAGCTCTGAAGAAGAAAAGCCCTTGAAAATGACACAGGTAACATGATTTTGGCAAAAAAATTCATAATCACAGTTTAAAGACCACTGAGAACACTTGAAGTAGTAAAAGTATGTAAGTATGAAAACTAGTATCTGGAGACGGTTATTTTTGATTAGGCATATGGCTTCCCATGATCTTCAAGACAAGACACTACGGACTGAACAATTATTGTGCAAAACACTGAACAAAGCACACCCTCTAAGGGAACTTAATTGACTGGTGGTTTCATGTTGTTGATGTTCTGCATAATTTAGCGATGCTAGAACTTATCTGTAAATGTTGGATCCAGCTTTTATTGAATTAAGAATACAGTTGCATGAAACAGATGAAAAAGCTCAGCAGCTCATTATTACAAGAAGAATGAAGACGGCTTATTTCTCATGTCTTTTGGAGCACAGCCTATAATTACAGTCACCCACCCACATATTATAGATCCAGCATAAACACTCAATGTCTCAGCCACACTGAGAAGCCACAACAGTGAGTTCTGCTGCAGGTTTGATTTTCATACTGACAGCTGAAGTCTTCAGCCCATTTAAACACTCTGCTCCCTTCACAAACACACTCCTCCCTTTAAAGTAACATGCATTAGCCTACATTTTTCACCCACATGACTCTGTAACACTTCATTGACTTTAATTGTGCTCACATCAAACATTATTTTCCTGCTCCAGGGTTATAAATGAGGGGATTTTTGTGGGTCTCAGCTGTACGTTTTATGTTTTGCTTCTTTATAACCATCAGCAGGAACTAACTGCAATGTGCAGTAATGGAAAAAAATGCAAAAAGGCTCTGTTAAACTTGATAATGAGGTGTTATAAAGTGGACTTTGGAAACTCTATGGGACACATGCCGCTCTGCAGGATGCGGGATGTTTACCAAAAGAGCAATATGCCTCCTTGAGCTTTTGGCTTTTTGAAATTATTGAGTTTAGAACCCCCAGAGTTTCAGACAGGAGGGTAGACTGAGTTCACTCATACTTTAGCAGATAAATGCCACATATTTGAGAGGCACCAATCTGATATTTGATACCGGTACTGGTCCCGATACTGAAGAAAATTCTAGATAGGATATCTTGACAATGGGCCCGATGCATAGGGGTCGATCTGTTCCGTCTAACTCTATGCTATGCCCACATTGTTTTCAAAATGGAGCGAGCAAAGGGGTCTGTTATCTTGAACTTTATCACAATACCTCAGCCTACAAGCTTGATGGCCACTTGCAATACCTGTGCAGTAAATGTTTTGAGGGGCAGTGGTAAAACTTAAGGTTACAACAAAAGGCAATTCAGTGCGGCTTTTCTGTATCGGAATTTGATCGGTATCCGCCGATACTAAACTGTAGATATCTGTATCGGTATCGGAGGTGAAAAAAGCAGATCAGATTTATGGTGAATTAAATCACAGAAGAGCTCCTTTGCTCCAGTATAATGTTTGTAAGGGCTGAGAATACTGCTAACTGTCAGTATCTCCACTCTACTGCTCAGAGCTGCACTGTGCACTCTTATCCTGATGGTGCCGAAGAGTACACAATGAGCTGGAGGGAGAGGTGTGCGAGTTTATTGTCATTTAAATGCATGCAAACAGCACTGGTGCACAGAGACTATATTTGATCTGCAGCACAGTTTATGGAGTAATTAACCCTTTGTGCATGCCCTGTGAATTAGACATCCTTTCGGCTCTGCCTCAAATGCAAATTTAATTAAGGACAGGGCCTGTATTTAAGGATGCACTGTATGTGGAAAAAGTTCAGCTTCTCTGGTGCCATGGCTTTTATTCTCTCCTTCCTGTGAGAAAACAACACAACAGACTCACATCACTTTGTGCAGCACACAGTAGCAGTCTGTGGGAGAGACATTCAGTCCTGTCTGCGCTGTCCATTTGTGTTTCAGTGAATGTTTGCAGAACACACACACACAGACACACACTCACAAATGAACAAATACTGGCAAACACTCCCCTCTGTCTCTCTGGCTCTTTTCTTAAATACACACACTCCCATACACACACACACACACACACAAACCAGAGAGTGTATTATGCCGAGTTTGTTCAGGGAGGGACGTGGAGCTGGTGAGCAGAGGAATCATTGAATAATTTATTTTGCCAAAGCCGCAGCTGGGATCAATCTAAATAGTCTGCTTTTATCCTGAATTAAGTTTCTGGTCTGAGAACTTCCTCTCTTTGTCTGTGAGGATAAAAGGAAAGGTGGAGGACATGCTGCAGCTGCAGAAGCTGCCACAGCCATCACTGTCTACAGCGCATTCACATTAGTGTTTGAATAAGATGAAACAGGATTTATCCATTTTAGCTCCGATGTCTTCATGTATCTGCTAAAATTGACCCTTTGTTGCACTAATATGCTCAAATGTCGAACTTTACCCTCTTTGAATGTAAAGTTTTAGTCTGATGTAGATTGTCAGCGGTTCCCTCCTCTGGTAGCAGCATCAGGCCTAGATAACAGGTTGATACCAGTTGCTGTGCGGCTCTGAAGGCCGTCTCTACAGCGCATTAATAAAAGATTTGATCAGGTCGTCATTGGAGGACCTTAACATTTTGCCTCTGATGCTGATAAGAGCTCCTGTTTGAAAGACCCTGCATACTGAAGAGGTAGTTATCTGTTATTGTCGGCATCCTGCTTCTGTATAGGAGTGTTGGTATAGACCCAGTGAGTGTTGTACCAAATCGGCACGAATGAACAGAAACACACACATTATTAAGAGGCAGTAAGTTTCTAATGAGTCCTGCTTTCATGTTTGTCCCTCCTCGACATTAGTTTCCTCTTTTGTACCTGTTTTTCCTCCTTGGGGGCCGTCTATCTGTCTGACCCAGTTCTTGCCCTGGCTGGGGGGGAAATGACAAGATTGAGGGATTTTCCTGTCATTATGTGGGGTAAGCAACTCCCAGAGGTTATTCTGTCGTCACTGCCTGTGTCAATCTCTGACTTGTTTTCTCGGTCTGTGCTCTTTTCAGTGCAGGACTGTACTTTGATTTAGTAGGTCAGCCCTTTAACAAACATACAGTGGGCTGTATACACTGCTGACATATTTCTCTTGTGTGACATAACTTAACATATTTTATTCTTTGAAGGGATTTGATAACTTCTGGACCATGTTGTGTGTTTGGTGAGTGTGTAACTTTAAAAACAGAGTCATATTAAAGAAATGTGCTGCTCTCTGTGTCAGTGTCACACACACACACGACCTGGATCCTAGAGCCTTTAACTGCAGCCTCTTCTGTCCTCAGCAGAACCAGAATTACTTACCAACCTTCCAGGCTGTGTGAGGTTCAAAAGCCCTTCACACCGCTGATTGGAGGAGAGAGGAGAGAAATTGTAAAAGTAACGAGAAAAGAGTCACATGAGCATCCTTGACAGAAGTCTTTCACTGTTGGAAGTGTCACTTCAGTATCAAAGGGATATTCTAGCGTAAAATTAAGTTAGGGTCAAACACACTGTAACACTGAGTTAGACATCCCCTCGAGAGATGATTGTTGCTGACCGCTTGCTTCTCTAGTTATACCAACTTTAGTAATGACCGCACAATAGCAATACACTGCGGTCTGAGGAGCCACATACAACCCTCAACCAAAACACCACTCTATAGCCACAAATAATGCTCAGAACAGCACCTAACTTCATCAACAGTACAGGGTCCCAGCCATAGTACTAGCCATCAAATATCTTTTTAACTTTGCCTAATTTCTTTAGCAAAGAGACTAAACACAACTCACCCTCTCTCTTCCAGCAGCCGTTTGTTTGTAGGGAGACCTCAGGCCAGTCCATAACAGACTGCTGCGGGGTGACATAGCCAAAGGAAGAACATTTATGATCATTTCTTCATGGACATGCAATCAGACCAAGATGCTAAGGCAGAAGAATTACCACGTCTGCAGTGCAAAATGATTAATATGATGATTATTACTTAAAGGAAATGATAAAGTAATGATCATAAATGTTCTTCCTTGAGCTGCGTAACCCCTCAGCAGTCCGTAATGGACTTGCGCAAGCTCTCACTACAAACAAGCGGCTGCTGGAAGAGAGTGGGTGAGTTGTGTTTAGTCTCTTTGCTAAAGAAATCAGGCAAAGCTAAAAAGATGTTTGGTGGCTAGTGCTATGGCTGGGACCCTATTTGTTCTGTTGGTGAAGTTTGGTGCTGTTCTGAGCATTATTTGTGGCTATAGAGTGACGTTTTGGTTGAGCGTGTGGCTCCTCAGACCGCTGTGTATTGCTATCCTGTGGTCGTTACGAAAGTACTAGAGAAGCAAGCAGGCCTTTAAAGTACTGTATACTGTCCTCTTTCATGAATTCAATAAAGCTAATAAGTTATGAATAAAAACTGCACAGGGGATGCATGTGTGAAAGCTAAAGGCTATGAGGCGTGTGTTTTTACAAGTTTTTAGGACATTTGCATGTGCTAACATATGTTGAAAGTTATAAATTTGGTCGAGAATAAAAGGAAAGTTCAGACGGTTTTAGTATTGGGTGCAAACTCTTTCTGTCCTGCCAATAATCTGCACTCACTGAGCAGATTTTCATCTTCAATAAGAATCGTTTGTATCTTCACAGCTATGATAAACACTCACAGATGGAAAAAAAAAGCTGTAAATGACTTCTTCAGAAACCTCAGAGGTCATCCCTCTAAACTTCTGCACAAACGTCAGCAGCCACCTGGACATTATGCATGTGCACATGCAAAAGTGAGCATGAATTAATAACATGTTGGACACACACTCGTGTTGTTTCATATATGAAGATCCAGCAGCATATTCACAGAGCTGTTACATAATGCAGAAAGAATACTTTATGTTTAAATGCTCTTTGACAGAGTGAAAGTGTGTGTGTGTGTGTGCGTGCGTGAGTGTGTGCATGTCTCCTTGTGAGGCTGTCCAGCAGTCCTGTTACCATAGCTCTGGGATCGTTTGGCTGATTTTCTCTCTCACCCTCTCTCTCTCTCTCTCTCTCCCCTCTGCACGTGTTCCAGAGTTGGGACATGTGGCATCAGTACATCACTCAGCTTTTAGTGAAATCAGTTTTATTTTTCCTTTTTTTTCTCTTCCCGTCTTTGAAATATGACTGTGCTCTCGAATGCTCCCGGATGTTTTTCATGTCAGCGTGTTTGGCTCTGCCTTTATCAGATGTAGTTTGTTTCCTGTTTTTGCCGAGTATCAGGGTTCATTTCAGCCGGCTGGAATGGTGACATCAGTTATTCATTTTGAGAAATGTTTCATTTTTTGCTCGTGCAGCAGATGCTGTGCCATGGCTGAAGGCCAGTTCAGGGCCGGGTCACTTACTGAGTGCAGACTTTCACCTGTTGTGTTGACAAGTGCTGCCTGTCTATGCAAACTAACTGTGTGGGGGGGGAGCAAAGGCAGGTCTCCAGATGGTTCCTGCAAGACTTGACCCTAAACCTAACCATAAACCTCTCCCAAACACACACACACACACACGCCCTTGCACAAACACACACACTCATATTCATAGCAGGCAGGAGGAATGTTACAGATTAACCCAGAGGAAGTCGGCCTGCAGGCCTGTGCTTATGCAGGGCCCCCGCCTGCTCCGGCCTGGACAATGTCCTTCATTTAACATGGAAGCAGCCGGCACACGGCTCAGGAAGCAGCTCTCAGGCTCCAGGATTTGACTCTCCAGCTTTCCTGCTCTCAGGCTGTGTCCGAAACCACTCAGTATTCACAGTGGAGTGCAGCGCTTTACAGTGCTGTTTGAATTCTGAGTGAGAATTAATTCACCCTGCTAAAATCCACCCATTGTCTTTGACTCTGTAGTACCAAAGGATGTACACTACCAGTGCCCACTATCCACGCATCATATCTCATCATGCACTACTGGGAACAAGAAAAGTAAGATTGGCACTCCATCAATGAAAAGTCAAAACTGTTAGTTGTGTTAAAAGAGATAATGGATATCACCAATAAGTTAACATTACGGTCCTTCAACATCTGCTATAAGGGGAACTCAGTATGCTGTCTCTCTTTCTGTGGCTGTGAGATTATGGACAAAATGATAACCATGATTGTTTTGATGAATATTGACCACATTTCCACTCCAGAGTCCCATCTGTCCAGAGATTTCTCCAGATTCTCTGAATCTTTTAATGATACTATGTTGTATAGATAATGAAATCCACTCATTCTTTCACATTTGACACTCAGGAATATTATTCTGAAACTGCTGAACTATTAGCTCACTCAGTCTCTCACAGAGTGGTGAACCTCTTCTTATCTTACCCAGTCATGTTACTAACCTGTTGGTGGAAATTCACCTCATTAGTTGGAGATGTTTCTCCAGCTGTTATTTTGTATTACACAACTTTTTACCTGTTTGGTTGTTCCTCTAGCAACTTTGTTAAAATTATGTTGCTTTATCAAATTTAAACTGAGCAGAAATCCATCATTAATAATTTTACACTTGGACACTACAACCTTGGAGATGGTGTCTTTGCATTTTTTTAAACTACATAAAAGGGTTTAAAGATTTGAAAACCACCGGTTTTCACCGTGCCCTGATGTTTTTATAATTGGGGTTATATTTTAAACATAAGATTGCTGTCAACCATGTTTCCTTTGTAGTGGAAAAGCTAAAACTGTGATATCTAATTAATGATGAAGTCCAGCTGTGTCTCCTTTTCTTGCTTGTCTGTCCTCTTCTGTGACAGCTCATAAGAAATTCTTCTTTTCAGCTTCACTTTAAAAACATCCACTGGATCTGCTCCGTCTTCATTCCATTAAGTGTATTAAAAGCCTGTGGCACTCTTTCCTGGTTGTAAAAGTCAGCTTGACTAAGAGCATTGAAGAAGCTTTGCCCCAGAAATGTCACTGATACAAAGTATTTCTAGCTTTTCCGAGCATACTTGTATATGGAGCTCTGTAGGCCCAGAACATGCTGTATATAGGACATTTAACACCAAGGGAGACCTGTGACGCATCTCTGCTCTGCTTCTATAACGGGCCTGGTGCTCTGGAGGTGTTTGATGACATGGCTCTTGTCAAAGATCTGCAACAATCTGGCGGATAAGATGACAGATGTTGTCAAATTAGGGTCGAGAAAGTGAAACAGAAATTCAGATGGGAAATGTCCCAATGCTCTGACACTAAACATGAAGTAGATGCTGGTTCATGTCATGTCTATCTGCTCATCTCTGCAAGAAAAGCAAACTATGGAGGGAGTTCAAAGCCTGGAAAGTGAGAGTGAGGTGACCACATTTGATGCAGTGTAGGAGACTGATACAGATACTAGCATCCTCATTAGAACAACTCAGGTCATGTGTTGTAAATGAAACTACTCCTACAGATCCCTGACTGTCTCTTTATTTTGTTCAGGAAAGACCAGAACCTCCTGTCCCCAGTCAACTGCTGGTACCTGCTGCTGAACCAGGTAAGGAGGGAGAGCAAAGACCACGCCACACTGAGCGACATCTACCTCAACAACGTCATCATGAGGTTCATGCAGATCAGCGAGGACTCCACGCGGCTGCTGAAGAAGGTGAGGAGGGAAAATACACACACTGCTGTTTCATGTGCTACTCAGTGTCCCTCTAAACCAACTTTTGCTCACTTGAGCAGTACTTTGGTCTTAAGACTGAGGGAAAACTAGACCCCCGTAACCAGGACTGCAACCCACGCCTCTTTTTTACAGTGAACTAGTTCTTATTCGTGAAAGGATCGTTGAAGTAGTCAGATATATGGTTCATGTTAAGAGGTCAGCACACGTACATAACTATCAGAGGTGTGGTATACAATATGAACTATACAAACCTCTATCATTTTTTTTCACACACATTCATTTTATTAATTTTTCTGCACAATAACAGGAGGTGTTAGCTTTTTCCGGCAAAATCACACTTCAGAGCATTGAAAGTCTTTGGTGGTGTCTTTAACTCTGAGCTTCTCTGATGTTTAGTGTCTGCCGTAACGTCTGTTTAATCAACTGTAACCAGAAATTTGAAGTCCAAACAGAATCCAGATTTCTGGTCGCAGTCGAATCGGTCGGCAGTGTCTCCGCTCACTCATGTTACGTAAACAGCCTTTCAGTTTCTATTAACTCAGTGCGGTGTGTTTAGTTGAATTAAATGCAGGATATACAGTTTGAGCGTTTAGAGCCTTGTCTGATGAGCTGAAGCTCCGCTGGGCTTCAGTTTAGTGACTTATGGTAACGTGGAGTCACCACGGTTTCACATCAGTGTGCCGCGGCTCTGCCGTCTGAAGACTGCGGCTTCATGGCTCTAACCGAGCCTCCGCTGCCTTTTCCACCACAAAGACGACAACTCCCTAAAAGATTATGAGCTCCTCTGCTGCAGGAGTCACATGAACTCACCGCAGGCCTAAATTACAAAGTGGCTTTTCTTCAGAGGAGTCTTTGTGTCAGAGCAACTCTTTCTTTACTTTCCTCATCTCGGATGCTCTTCTCGTTCCCTCCTTTTGCTCTGCAGTCGCCTGCAAGCGATGACCATCTGACCTAATTCAAAAAGCAGAACTTATGTTGGTTCTTTAACTGGAGGGGCATGTACAGCTGTCAGAGTTTCCCGAACAGAGGAGAAAACTCCAGCTGAGTTAGCAATTTGTAGCATCAGAGCAGGCAGGGGTGGAACAGTGCTGTGTATGTGTGTGTAAGTGTGTGTGTGTGTTTGCGCCTCTTGAATTTTCACAATCAAATAAAGTGTGTAATCATGCCAATATCACGCTTCTTCAGGGTACAGCGTGCCAGTTCAACAGGGTGGTGATGACTCAGGGTGGGAATCACTAGTGGTCCCACGATACGATATTATCACGATACTTAGGTTACAATACGCAATACGATATTACTGCAATTTGTAACACTTGTATCGCGATTTATACATTTTTTCAATTGTTCAGCTAATTTAAGATTTAGCTTTCCTTTATGTTTGTCTTATTTTACGCTGTATCTTATTTTCTTGTGGCACAACTTACAGACCTTATATATATATATTTCTTGCACTAACTTTCTCCTGCTCTATGACGTCACCTCTGCCAACCTGGACAAAAAATTTATAGATTTGACTTAATCTTAGCAGTTAATTTGAAAAATCAATACATGGTAAATGAGACAATATGATATATCACTAGACAAAAAATTGGGATACTTTGTTGTATCGATTTTTTCTTCTAACCCCAGTGATGGCTGAACTCAGTTCCAGCTCTGTTGCAGAATTACAGTTTGAAAGCAGCTGCTATTTGTCTGCAGATCATTTTTATGACTCTGTTATTTTGCATGTTAATCAATTTCTACTCCTCTCTGTATGTTCTTTGTCCTAACTTTGCAGTACCATCAGCTATATCTGAAGAAACATGATTGAGTGTAAATATGCATTAGGTATGGTATTTATCATGGGGAAAATCTACTATTTTTAATGAGTAGTCAATGATTGATTATTAACATTTTCAAAAGATCTCTCATTTTACATTTACATCTGTATCAAGCAGATTAAGTGCTAGCATGACTGTAATTAGAAATGGTTAGACATAAAAATAACACCGCTGTGAGCCACAAGTGTGTTTGAAAGTTCACAGAGAAAGCTGCACCTGTCTTCTCTCTAGAATTACTAGTTGAAGCCTCACACTATAAGAAGAAAAGTTCAAACCAGTTCACTGCAAAAGTTTTAAATTTTTCACCTGAAAAAGGATAGGCATATTCACAGTGTAAGATCTTAGAACTTTCAGCTCTAGTGGGTGTGTCCAGGTCATTCTGACCCCCAGCACTCAAACAGGAAGCTGCTGCAGTCTGTCCTCTTGGTACTGTTTGAAAGTTAAAGGCTTTGCTAACGGGTCCAGATGTGACACAGACGGATTCATTTTGCAGACATTCCTCTCGTTTCCTCGGCTGACTCTGTGCACCTTATTCATCATAATGAGAGACTGACTTCAGTGCTATGTTAAATTTTTTGTCAAAGTCTACAACCTCTGTCCTAAATCCTGAGATCCTGCTGGGAAGTACACCCCACAGGTACTGTACTAGTCCCGCACGAGTCCTGTCTCTGCTCCAGCTGTATCATTACTGCTGAGGAATGTGAAATATCTATCCTCATTGTGTGATGGCAGTCCCTTTAAAGTTTCTCCAGGTGACATTGTGCAGAGAAATAGCAGACTAGTGGGAGGTCTTGGTTCATAGCAGACCTGAGACTTGGCTCACCCTGTAATTAAAGCCTCCCTGAGCTTTTGATCCCAGCAGAGCTGCAGAAACTAGACCTGAACAACAGAGAAGTTCCCAGTGAAACATGGGCTCTGTCTCAGCCTTCAAGAGTCAGCTGCACTGCTGTCTTCCCTCCGGCATATCAAAGAGCGTTTTTTATTTCCCTGCTGGTTTGGGTCTCATGCTGTGAGTTGGAACAGCAGAGGAGGATCCAGGAGCAGCTCTACGTCTACATCTACATCAACATCCTCTAGTTAACCTGTTGGATGTTTTGTTTGTGCTGTAATGGTTACAGTGCTATAATGTGGTCACTCTTTCAAACATTGGACACACTGTCTTCAGAAACCCTCAGTTTTGTCTTTTTTCACTTCAATAACAAAATTTAGTTGACTTTTCTTTCCTTCTTTCTGCCTATACAGATCTTCTCCCTTGAATATAGTTTTCATTATTCATACTATCTGCTCTTTGTTTTCCTCCGCCCTGGTTTATTTATGGAAGTCACGCTCTGTGGCTGCAGCTACAAGGTGGATTCCTCTTAGCCTCCGGCACTGTGCAACTTTTCCACAGGCAAATCTTGAGTTGGAGACTGAGTCACAATTAGCATTTACTAAAGAGGAGGTTTGGACATGTCGTGGTTTTTAAAAGCCCCTGTGTGAATGATGAAAAGATGGCTGGAAACTCTAAACCTGCTCCAATTACAGAGGTTTGTGTTGTGGCCCACTCTGTACTGATCTGACCTTTTAGACTGTCCAAATAGAATAGAGTCAGTGCTTATGTTGTTTGCTTATGTCTGATGTGACATATGGTAAATCAATGAAACACAAAGGCAGATGAGAACAGACAAAAGACAAATCCTTCCTCTGCATTTTTTGGTTTGGATGACAATACAGTGGGGAAGAGCGATACTTTGAAAGAGTTGTCAAAACATCACAGTTATGCAAGACGAGCTTATTCGTTAATTTCCACATCATTACCAAAGAAAGAGAACCTTGTTGTGATAGGTGACCAAAGTTTAACAACCAAAATGGTCTTTGTAAAGCATTTTTATATCTGCTGTCAATTATGGTATTTAACCTTCAGGGTAAATAGAGATTGACTCATGTTTGGAACCAGACCCTAGTGGTCACTCAGGGAGCTGCAGCTTTAAGCATCTCCTTCGTTTCTCTGTTTCAGCTGTTGCTACTTGACCATCTCTAGATATAGAAACACAACATTCAATTTGACAAATTTTTAATTTCCACAATCTAAAACCATCTTTCTCTACATATTGTATTTCATTTATATCTCTCTTTTTTAATCCATTAGCCCAGCTCTCATAAGGCTTCCTGCTGTATGCTGTAACTTAGTGTCTGTTTTCTTAGTAAAAAGACACTCAGATCTACGAGCGCCATGCAGCACAGGCCCTTGAGGGCTCACTGCTGCCATCTCCATACCATGATTGATGTCAGTGGCAATATGAAACCCGCCTTTTCTCAAAGGCTGGCTCGGTTCCTCCTCTCTGAGGCTGTTTCATCTTTCTAATGTGGTTTGAACACAGATGGTATAAGCTTAAAAAGGGGAAACCCATTTGTAGAGTCTTTTTCAATGAATTTAAACCAAATTAGAAACCCTCTAAACTGAGATTCTTTTAACATGAAAGGTGTGTGTTTTGCAAATAAATCAATACTATCAGTTACACACACAGCGTTTGGTAAATAGGCATTATTTCTTGTAATTGCAGTGTGTGTGCTGCATTCAGTGACACTTTGAAAGGAGATGATTTCACATACTTCTTAAAAGTGTTACGTTAGCTGTTGCTTTTTGGATGGAAGCCCTCAGCATGTCTTGAATGTAATGCCTCCTTTACTTTCATCTCTGTCTTTACTTCTTTCACAATCGCTCGCTCTCGGCTCATGTGATCCCTGTGAAGGCTTTTCATTGAGCTCTGGATCACTTCCCAGCCTCCTCAATGGAGAGGAGCTGACAAGCGTTAGATCTGACAGTTAGTCAAAGGTTCTGTCCTCTGAGCTGATGATGGATAATGGATTGTCCCACAGGAGAGAGAAGTCTGTGTTTGATTTGGAAGAACCCACAACTGATAGAAAGTTTTTGCTAAATATGGTGCTGTCGTGTTTTTCAAGATACAATTACAGATCTGTTACTCGTTGGCCTATAATAAGCCTATAATTTACCAAATCTCAGGACCTTTCTGTGCCTTCTGTATCTCCACCCCATCCTCAAACCCGCCTGAATTCCACTCTTGCCAAGTTTGGCGCTTCCCAAGCTCTGTTATCCCGGCTTACAGGCTGTTTGCTCCCTCTGATTAGGTAGGAGCTGACAGAACAGGTGCTGGTTGGAAAGGGGATGCCAGTCGGCCAAATCAACCAGCATGGCAGTCAAACAAGTTCAGACACAAGGCTGGTCACTGGGAGCGTAATCCTCTTTGCTGTCTATTCACAGGCTTAGACATTGTGCAGCTTTACCCGTCAGACTTAAATGATGACCAGAAGTTTGTGTTTATGCTGTCAGTTATTGAACACATGGGCGAGGAAGAAATCACTCCTCTTCTAGAGCCAAAGTATTTTCTATCTGTGTGTTAGAAGCACTTACCTGGATCAGTGTGTGTCCAACTTTGAGAGAGTCTTCATATTTCATACAGTAACATGGGCTGGGCAGTCAATCATATTCTGAATGTAAGTATGTTGCCCCTGTTTGATCTTTTGCTCTATTATTACTGACTGTACATGAAACTGAACAAAAGCTGAGTAACATCTGCAAACATAAATTGGACATATAGTCATCTAGAACAAAGCTCAAGCTACTACATTTGGAGCTGCTGCAACAAGAGTACTGAACAGAAAAACATTTGAGACTCAGTGTCCAGTATTCTGCATTCATGGTCTTACTGAGGAAAATGAAAATGTCCACATGGTCGGTTGTCATTGAGAAGTGCAACTGGGAGACAGTCTGGCAGCAAAATACAAATTCCAATGGCACTGATGTTGCCAGTAAGCAGAGGTACTGGTCCACCATTGTTGCCAGTCTGCAAAATATTTGTGCATTGACTTTAACCACGTACAATTCCAGAGTCCAGCATTCTAGAACCCAACATTCCAGGACTCAGCATTCAGGACAGTATTGTGGAACCCAACTCTTCAGGATTCTAGAATGTAGCATCCCAGAACCCTTCATTCTAGAACTTAGCATTCTATCATTTTCAGAGCCTAGCTTTCCAGAACCCATCAGTCCAGCATTCTAGAATCCAGCATTTTACATCCCCACTGTACAGGACCCAGCATTCCAGAAACTAGTATTCTAGGACTCCACATTCTAAAAGCCAACATGAAAGAATAAGCATTCCAAAACCAAGTAATCTTGAACTCAGCACTCTAGAACCGAGCAGTCCAGAGTCCAGCATTTTAAAACAGTGTGGGTTAAAGAACTGAAAGGTGATTGAAATTTCAAACAGTTTCATGATTAGAGACAGTGCGTGTTACTTAAACCTGATAGACAGTTCAACAAAAAAACTCGTTTGAGCACATCCTCAAAACCAGTCTCTTGATACTTAATTATGAGCATAATGTGAGTGCTCAGGGGTGTTAGAGGGATTTTTCACCTGATGTCAATTATATTTCTCCATTTAGGGGACTTAAACCTTGGACAAGTCTGTGGGATAAGGGATAAATGCAGACTTTTGGTTGCACAGGGTGCACAGGCTCAGGTAGTCTCAAACCAAACCTGAAGTCTGGACCAGAGGGTTTGAGATGGATACATGGCACATTTCCACATCACTCCCTGTGAAGATCTGCTCTGAGCCACAGTCTTGATCAGAAGTAAATCTCCTCTGTGTTCGATACTTTCTCAGAACCTTTTACAGCGGTTTGCAGGGATCAGCTCCCAGAATGAGATTTGTCTGAGGATAACTGGGTTAGAGACAGACCTGGAGTGGAGACCAAGGCTGTAACATCATCCAGGTAGCAGCATGCAGTATCAGCCGTGGTGCAGAGATCAAAATTCATCATCATGACTCCTAATCTCTTCAACATGTGATATAGTATAGGAGTGAGAGAAATATGGCGGCACTAAAGGTAAATTAAAAGTGAAAGCTCCCCTAAATCCATCACAGCGTCACTCTTAAAACTGTATCCTGTAACACTGAGGTGCATTAATGTGGGCGTGTGTGTGTGATAGTATTACTGAGTCAGCCTTGTGGCACGGCTGATCGAGTTAACATATTTGGGAAAGTCTCTCCAACTGAGGCGCAGAAGCAGGATAATGTGTTGCGCATGTGGGCAGTGAAACTCAAGCTGGGTTTGGCGATTTGAGGAGAAAAGCCGTCGGGACGCTGACACCACTTTTACAAACCTCTATCTGACACAGGATGATAAATCTCCTGCTCTGTTTTGCATTTGCACATTTAAAACTGTGGGTCAATGTCTGGTCTCTGCTCTTCATTCATATTTAACTGAATAAACAATGTGAATGAAAACAAGCTTTCTGGTTAAAGAGTAGTTGTTAGAAATTTTAAATGCTGATGAAACTTTACAGTCAGATCTGGTGCTGCTGTTTTGGTTTTAAAGGACATAACTGTAATTTTTCTTTGGGTTAAATCTGCTTCATTAAGTGGAATTGCAGGTTTATCCTAATTGTGTCTTTGTGTTTCTCTTTCAGAGCAAGGAAATAGCCTTTCAGCTGCAGGAAGACTTAATGAAGGTCCTAAATGAGCTCTACACAGTAAGTAGTAATGACTGCTCTTTTTTTAACCTAATGCATTTAAGTGATGTGTTTGAGACTGCTTTATAGCTCCAAGCTTTCCAATCTAATACCCTGAAGCTTAAAGATGTCTGAGGGATCAGATATTAAACATTTAAGCAAATGGAGCGCTTCCAAATAGACTAAACTACAGGGAAAGTTTGTTTTATACCTTAACTGAGAATTTCTGAACACAATCTCCTCTGCTTGAGAAATGTGTGTTCGACTCGTTCAAGCTCATCTTCTGTGTATAGAGATTCAGGGATTTAAAGCCAGAATTGTACCTCACATTAAGATAATTTCTCACCAACATCCCGCCTTCTCTAATGGCTGCCACACAGTATGGCTGTGCAGAGAGAGAGATTACATACAGCCAAGTGAGATTCAGTGCTGTTAGAGATACATTTAAAATGTCTTGAAAAATTGCTTGAAAGGGATATTCCTGTGTAAAATGAATTCAGGGTCAAACAGCCTGTAACACAGAGTTAGACACCCTCTTGAGAGATGAATGTTGTTGACAGCTTGCTTCTCTAGTTATACCAACTTAAGTAACGACCCCACAATAGCAATACACAGCGGTCTCCGTGGCCACGCACACACCTCAACCAAAAAGCCACTCTATAGCCACAAATAATGCTTAGAACAGCAACTAACTACAGTACATATACATGGGGTCCCAGCTGTAGAATTAGCCATCAAACATCTTTTAGCTTTGCCTGATTTCTTTAGCAAAGACACTAAACACAACTCACCCACTTTCTGGGGTGATGCAGCTCAAGGAAGAACATTTATGATCATTTCTTCATGGAAATGCAAACAGATCGAGACACTAAGGCAGAAGAATTAACTGCATCTGCAGTGCAAAATGATTAATATGATGATTATTACTTAAAGGAAATGATAAAGTAATGATCATAAATGTTCTTCCTTGCGCTGCGTCACCCCGCTGCAGTCGGTGATGGACTGGTCCGAGCTCTCGCTACCAACAAGCGGCTGCTGGAACCAGAGTGAAGCCTCTGAGAGACTGTTTACAGAGAAACTGAGACTCTCCACAGACAGATGAATAGTAAAGTAGAGTAAAGCCTCCGAGAGACTGTTTATCTAGCAGATATGAACTGAACCCACACACATTTTTTTAAGTTTGACTGTAAATAAGAGCAAAGTTGAGGCTGTTTTTGTAGCTCATACAGCCTCTATGTTCTTCATTTATAGTATCCTGGTGGTCACACTTCCAGTCCATAGCCATGCTGCTCCAAACACAACGTGTTACTTTGAACTCAATGTGTGTCACTACAGACCTGACCTGGTTTAGCCTCTGTGGGAAGACAAATATACAAACACGGTAACACATTCGGTAACTATTGCATCAGTCAGCCACAGTCCCAATGCTGGCCTCCACCAATGAAATAACAGGTCTGCTTCATCTCTAAATGTGTCCCTTCTAAAAGAAACACCAAAGTAAACATAGCAGCTGCAGACTCCAGACCAGTAAGTGAGGAGTGCAGGCCGAGGTCAGTCACCCGTCTCCAGACTGGTTCCAGTTGGCCAAACCCCACCAAAGACAGAGGGCTCCACACTGTGTGTCTGTTGTTAAAGTCAGCCTAAAATAGCTCAGTTTGGGAGGAAGATGTTTAGATTTGAAGAAGGGCGAGTCTGTTTGCTGAAGCTGAGGTTTGCTGCAGACAAGTGTACTGCATACACAGGTTGTGGAACTGTAATTTACTGGAATTGGTTCGTTCCAGGTTAAACCGCTTGTGCTTTATGTTACTGCACTCTCCCAGATGATTGAATGCGTTTCTGGGCTTTATTCCCACTTTCAGACACTTGTTAAACTGGAGCTATTCAACTGAGAGCCAGAAAAAGCATGAATAAATGATGAAACATACAGCTTTTTGGCTGATTCTGAACAAAATTAATGCCTTAAATGCATACTAAATTAATCAAAGTAGATAAATCTTCATAATTTGACAAAACTTCATGTTCTGTTGCTAATTTAGAAGAATGTGGGTATGGTTTTGGGGAATGGATTAGAAACACTTTTCCTCTGCTCCCACATTGGTTGTAAATTTCCAACCTCAATACAATAAGAGTTTGAACAATGTGTGAAATGTTTTATTAAAAACAGGATATGATGGTTTGCAAATCATTGAAACACTCATCCAAAGACAAGAGGTTCACCACTCTGTGAGAGACTGAGTGAGCTAATAGTTCAACAGTTTCAGACTAATGTTCCTGAGTGTCAAATGTGAAAGAATGAGTGGATTTCATCACCTAAAGTACATAATATTATTAAATCTGGAGATCTGAAGAAAACTCTGTATTAAAGGGACAAGGACTAAAACCAAGACTGGATGGCCCTGATCTTCAGGCCCTCAGGCAGCACTGCCTCAAAAACAGACCAGGACTCTGGAATGGAAATCATTGCATAGGCTGAAAATCCCTTCCAAATCCAACACAGTTCATCACTGCATCCACAAATGATGTTAAAACTGAACCATGCAAAAAGGAAACCAGATAGAAACGCGACGCTGGTGACTTCTCTGTGCTAGAGCTCATTCGACATGGACGTGGATGAATCAGATTAGACATTGTTTTTGAAAGTCATGGATGCCATATCCTGAGCTTTAGACAATGAGAGGGTTTACCGGACTTGTTATCAGCTTCCAGTTCAAAGCCAGAGTCCCTGATGGTATGAGTATCATCAGAGTCTCTGTGTAAAGAGGAACTGATGACACATAATGCAGTTGGGAAACATTAACCCTTTTGTAAATATCAATTATAATTCTGTTAAAGCTCATGATTGATTTTCATACATCTCTCAGGGTCAGTGAGTTCTTTTGGATGAGTCCATGTTAGCCTCATGGACCTCCACAGCTGGTGATTCATGTCCACAGTCCTCTCCTAGGCTACAGATTTGTTTCTGGTCTTTGTAATTAGACTTTTATGATCTCAGGCCTCCCTCTTTGGGTTTTGTGGTCTACCTGCTTCTCAAGAACTGAGTCACAGCTGAATGGATTATGCATGAGTAATGCCCACACTGATAGTGATGACTAAAACTTCAGGAAGTAAGGCTGATTGGGCAACCATGATGCATTTCCCTTGTGCTCTGTAGTCGCTGTCTTCTTCGAGTGATTTATTTAGATGTTTGACAGCCAGTGTAACATTTTCAGGGGGAAATTCAAGGTTTTCTTTTGAAATTTTAAAGTCAAACGAACAAAATGGCTCCAATAACAGATCTCCACATAAACATACAGCAAATGTATGTTCACAAAGTCACCAGTAAGAAGTCTTACAGTGAAGCTGAGTCTCATCACAATCAGATGAGTCTTTGTGGTGGATTTTCCTGCTTTTGCTTTCCATACAGACTGTCTTTCCTGTAGACACCAAAGTCTGCTGGTACCTGATTGGTCAATACTGTTAAGACAAAAAACATACTATAAATGGAAACCAGAGAACTACCTAAAACCTCCTCAATGATCAAGACCCTGATTGAAAATTTAACATCATCTCAATAAAATGACCATAAACCCCTTTTTATCATGTCACTAATCATATGTTTTATTTCTCTCCTTCATATCTTCTGCAAAGCAGTGAGCTAAATTGCCATTCAACAGCATCCTGCCTAATAACTTCAAGGTCAAACCAAAAGAGAAAACCCAAATCCTCCTCCCTCCTTTACTTTTCCCTCCTATATGCAGAACACTGAGGGCAGCACAGTGTATTTAGCTGCAGTGGTTTGTGGTCGTTGTGGTCGTGTGAGCGTCTCTTATAAAAAGGCTAGAGAGGATAGTTCTTTGGTTTGTGGCTCAGGAGGAGATGAACCGCCTGCTGAGAGGAGGGCCGAATCGATATGTGATGAAAAAGTGAGGCAAAGAGAGGGAGCCTTAGGCGTGGTTTATAAGAGTTAGTCATCTTGATAAAGAATGATAACTCTGACCTTCAGTCCCCCAAGAACTGACCTTTTACACAGCATCTATAAGCTGGAGCAGGACTAGTTAAGCAGCCCTCAGTTACGGTGAGATACACCTTAAACCCCGGATTATCAGACCTCAAAGTTGAAATCGTACAGGTGGATTACCTTGTGGAGATGTTGAGTGTTGTTCTTACCGATCAACACACACTCGACCTGCTGATTTTAGATGGATAGTGTTGATCTGTCGATGTTTGTGTGCTCTGCCGCAGACTTACACCAACAGCACAAACATGATTAAATTTTTTTAAGCATTTCAGTTACAAACACAGCCCTCAGTGATGGTATCAGTCTGCACTTAGGTTATTATTTCTTGGAAAGAAATGCTGATATATTACCATATAACTGAAACATCAATATTTGTATTGCATCATTATTTGCATGTCCATTTAAGAAAAACCACTCAGCAGCAATTAAGCTCTCTTCCCACACTTAATATTGCAGACAGGCTGGTGACAGTGAGTATCCGTGGTTGCAGGGGCAGACAGTCAGTACGTATATATGCACAGATAAATCCAGCAACAGTTTCATCTCCATCAGGAGATTTAGCTGGATTATCGTCCTTGTCGTGGTGTACAAGTGTTATTGTCGTAGTGTTATTGATAGAATCGCCTCAACTTCATTAGGTGACCACACTCCTCCTTTCTGCTGGTCTCCCAGTTGACCTTATAAGTACCAAAATACACTTTAGCAAGAGGCTAACGGGATGTTTATGGAACAATGAAAACATTTGTTGAGGTCTTGTCTTCTACTGAGCATGCTCAGAACACCTAGACCAGTTTCAGTCCAATAGAGGTGTATACCTGACAGAGAAAAGGTGTGTTAGTCCAACTATTGAGACGTGTTTACTTGTTAAATAGAAGTTTCAATTTCAGCTGGACTAAGGAGATATATATATATATATATATATATTTAATAACATGAAAACACTGAAATAACGAAACTAAAACAAAGTGAACTTTGAGACAAAGCTTTTACTTTACTCAAGCTTATGTTTGGCTTTTATTATAAACAAGAAATGTGAAAGTAGATGAAACAGTTTGGAACAATGAAACAATGTCTTGACTCTTACTTATTGGCAACAGCATTATTAGCCGGTTAAAAAAGTTATTCATATTTTCATTATGGTTATTATTAGGCCTGAAATGCTGATCATATGTTGTGTCTAAGCTGTACCACAGACACCCTCCACCAGCTTCTGCTGGGGCTCCAGTTGATGCCTACCACCACAAGGCTACAGTGCTCTACTACCTTGATGTTAAGAGAAACAGGAGACTATCATTAATATTTTATCAGTGATGCTGTAAAGGGAATTCTTTCTAGTCGATAAAATTGAAATAAACCAACTAGTCTATAGCTTAAAAAAAAACAGAAAACATGCAAAACTGAGCACAATTTATTGAACAAATTCACTGGTAAAACTGTGTTGAATGGTTCTGCAGAGTGTGGCTCATCAAAGCAGAGCTAGCACCATCAGCCTTCAGTCCTCTCTGCTGGTTAACGTCCACATACCCGTGCTGGTTCAAAGCTGTAGCACCCCTATCTCTGAACTCACACACTCACACATTTTTACTGTTTGTCTTTGTCTCTAGGTGATGAAGACATACCACATGTACCACTCAGAGAGCATCAGTGCAGAGAGCAAGCTGAAGGAGGCCGAGAAGCAGGAGGAGAAGCAGATCGGCAGGGGAGATCCGGTCTTCAGCATCCGGATGGAGGAAAAATACCAGAGACGCAGCTCCGTGAAAAAGATTGAGAAGATGAAAGAGAAGGTAACACCGAGAGTTCATAATCCTCTATGACTTTAATCCAATTTCTGACTTTTATGTTTGATTTTGAAGTATTTACAAGGATTTTCACCTCACTAAAGCAACAAAATGTCTGGTCAGGATGTCCTACACTGTCATCCAGAGGAGAGTTAAATTTCTCAGGGGCCCCGAGTTAATGCAAACGTGCTGTGAGTGTCGTCACAGACAAAAGAGCGGCTGTTTATTCTCAGAAGAGGCCTGTTTTCTGTAAATCTCTGTCACTGAGGACATTAATGGCCTTTTTAACTGGAATGCATCAGGAATTGTTACAGTATGAAAGGTTTGGGGGCGTTTGAGTCAGAGCCTGATGGTCAGCAGGTGGTGACTAACAAACAGACTGACTGACTGTATGTGTGTCTGTTAGAGAGAAAAAAAAAGACACATGCCTCACACTGAGGTACTACTAAAGTTGAAGTAAAGGACACAGACTGTTTTTATTCATACTTGCTTTTGTTCCTCATGTGCTATTTTAAACAGAGTTAAAATTTTCTATGGTTAACTGAGTCTCAGCCGGGAGACTCAGAGACATAAAAGCACAATCATTCGTCAAAAAGGCGACTCTCAGCTCATTAAACACCTCCACCCTCCTCCTCTTGCTCTCTCTGTTTTCTCATCCTCCTCTCTTAATTCTCTCATCAGCGTCAAGCCAAGTACTCGGAGAACAAGCTGAAGTTGATCAAAGCCAGGAACGAGTACCTGCTGACTCTGGACGCATCCAACTCCTCTGTGTTCAAATACTACATCCACGACCTGTCTGACCTCATCGATGTGAGTATTAAACCTCAGAGCTGGTCTGATCATCTCGACTCAGACTGGAGAAAGTTGGTCCAGACTGCTGCTCTATACAAACATACTATAATACTTTTTCCCATGATGAAGACAAGACGATGACGAGCTAAAACAGATCACTGATCATAAAAACCCTAAGGAGGGTATGTGTAGTTTTTGTCAACGAGACAATTATGAAACAAAATTTTTTCACAGGGACCATCAGATAGTTAAAACCTGTCATATTTTCTCAACAGTCATTACTTGAGAGGCTCAGTCTTTCATTAGCTGATAATGGGAGAGCAGGCTGGCTGATGGCTGTTATTTGACACTGATATGATATCCCATCGTTGTTGTTTTTGTTGATGTTTTTTCAGAAAACGATTTATTCATCCTAACAGATGAGAAACCAAATAGCTGAATCTGTTCTCTTTCCTCTTTTTTTAACATCCCAGATGTTACGTCAGTGCTGCAGTGTTTCCCCTGCCTTTTCCTTGTTGCTTTAAAATCTAACTCTGACTGCCTGACTGTCAGAGTGGAGCCATCTTGAACCTGAATTGTTCGTGTTTTCATGTTTTATTCCCATTCAGCAGTGCATCATCACCCCATTCACTACAGCACTCTCCACTCAGCCCCGTGAGCACATCGCTTTCTCTGACCTTCTCTGCTACTGTAAAGATAAAGACGATTTATTTATGACATGGCTCGGCCAGCTTGTTGTGATTGCGTTACAGAAATAAACTTCTGGTTCTGTTGTCTGCAGAAAGGAGGTTTTCAGGGTTTTTATATATTCTAGGCAGGAGTGAGGAAAGAGACGTGCAGCCTCTTCTCAGCTGCATGCTGAGCGCTGAAATTACCCCTGTCCCCGCTCTGCTCACAAGACTTCACATCCCACCAGGGTGTGTGTGTGTGTGTGCATGCATGTGTGTATGTGTGTGAGAGAGAGAGAAGCTCTCTGTGTGAAGTGCATGTGATCACACACATTTGTTTATTGATGAAGACGAGTTTTCATAGTCGATAAACAAAGAGTACAAGCCAGCTGGTTATGTTGTCATTTTTGCACATCACTCAGACCATGTCGTTTTTGTGTGTGTGCGTTTGTGTGTTTTTATGGCTGACTGTGGTGTGTGTGTGTGTATATGTCTCCCCAGGAGAGGCCTCAGCCCAGGTCGTAGTTATTAAAAAGCAGCAGTAGATCCGGGGAGAAACCTTGTGTTTGAGCGCTTGCTGGTTCAGACGGTCTTGATGGTTTATTCTCTTTGTCTGTTTTTAGGGTTGATCAGTATTTCCCTCACTGTAAACCAGGAATCACAGATAAATGTGTTTAATCTGTGTCTTTTACTGTTCGTCTTTAAATTTAAAGGATTTGAGTGCTGTTACTAATCATCCAAGTATGTCTATTAACCCTTTGGGATCCCAGTCAGCTAAGACCCCTGCCAAAAAATTAGCCAGAGAACTAGAACAGAAACTAGACTACCAATCTCTGCAGAATTTGAAGTGGGATATCTGCCCATGCTGCAACCATAATTGAATTTTTTTTAAAAACCTACATCTGATAAGCAAAAGAATAAGAAGGAAGACATACTGTTTTACAAAAGAAGATGATGATGTTCATGTTTTGAAAAAAAAATAATACTGAGGGGTTGAATCAGCATGTTTGAGTCATTCTGGAGAGTTGTGTCATGTGGTCATACTGTCTGTTGTTTCTTTTGAGTGTTTGATTTCTGGTAAAAGGGGGAACATTGTGTGTTTAAGGTTAATTATAACTCTGTCTTTAGTGTTTCTGCTGTAAATTCAAGAAAAAGTGAAAATTTGAATTAGATCCTTATTTTGATCGTCCTCTCCCCGCTCCTCAGTGCTGTGATTTGGGGTACCATGCCAGCCTGAACCGCGCTCTTAGGACCTACCTGTCTGCTGAATACAACCTAGAGACGTCTCGGCACGAGGGTTTGGACATCATCGAGAACGCTGTGGACAGTCTGGACCCACGCAGCGACCGTCAGAGGTTCATGGAGATGTACCCTACGGCTTTCTGCCCGCCGGCCAAGTTTGAGTTCCAGTCTCACATGGGAGACGAGGTAACGACGGGGGTTCATCCTCTTCCCTCTGGCTCTAAACTCAGACTTATGCTGTTACAGTCAGAGAAAAAGCAGTGAATCAAATAGTTCATGTCACTGCTTTATTTTGGTGAAACCATTATGTTTAATACAGAAATGACGTCTTAAAGTAGCTTAGAAATGTATGAAACCGTACAGAACTACAGAGAGACAACCAAATTATTATGCAAACAATGTTTTTCTCTGATTTTCCTCATGTAATGACAGTCAGCATCATTTTCAAGCCAAGAGCACAATTCCAATTTTATTATACAAACCTCGTAATATATATATTTTTTTTCCCCAAAATAAACAAATCTCAATAAGCACAGTTTAAAATGATGATGCATAATAAAGTTTCAAAACATTTTAAAGGTTGAAAAGAACTGAAAATGGCCATTTGTTGAGTTCGCAGCATCAGGGGGTCGTATTTATCAGAATCAAAACATCTTAACAGGCCAAGATATACAACACCAGCTGTTGAAGTATTTAAAGGCAACAAACAAACATGTTCTTCTTCATATATAGTCAAACTCTACGGACATGTTTATATGCACTTGAATGTATTTATACATTTCTTGAATATTTTATTCTCCCTTCCCTTTGGCCCTCAACACCACTAGTGTACTGTTGTTCTTTGGGAAACAATGCATATGATTTGCAATAAAATAGATAGATGAATATTATAGATGATATATATATATATATATTATAGATGAATATGATATTTGACTTTTGTAGGAATGCAGATATTTTTTACACTCATACGGCTGATGCTGATATTGTTACTAATGTCTACACACCCTTTATTATTGTGAAGAACACCAAACAGTCATGCCTGTAAGCTGTCATTGCATGCACGTATTTAATGCATCACTTTTTTTTCATATCTGCTGGAAGCAATGGTTGACCTCTAAGCGTTTATCTGCCAATGTTAAGCAGATAATAAAATACATTTCCAGTATCGATGAAACTGCAGCTCCTTTGTTTTAAAAAAGCTCTGTCTCCAAATTTCTGAACATTTGGCTGAGTTTGGAGTCGATTAAGGAGTCTGAGACTTAATGAGGTTGTATTTTCAGTGGCTTTACTGCAGCGTTTTACGACATCTAGGCTGTTAGATCAGCTTTATGGAGCTCTGACTTTGACAAATCATGTGTTAACTCTCCCCTGCAGCCATGTTAGCTCCACACGTGTTCTGAGTTCACTGTTTGGCACCAACAGCGCTGATATCATGTTTGTTTACTGGCTGTTTTTGTTGTGTTGCTGTCTGCAGACAACGGGGAGAGGTGGCCGAAGTTTAAATTCTAATGAAGTATTTGAAGTTTCTGTGTCACATTCAGACCTGCAGTTAGTCCGGTCAGGTGAATCATAATAATGTGTTACCTTTTTGCTCCAGGTGTGTCAGATTACGGTGCAGCCGCCCGTGAATGGGGAGCTCATCCTCAGGTTCCAGCAGCTTCAGTCTCGCCTCGCGACGCTGAAGATTGAGAATGAAGAGGTAAGATGACGCAGACAGATTCACCCCCGTGTTTTGAGTGTTTTTGATTTGTGGTGGGTTTGTATGATCTCCCCTGCTGCTCCAGTTTCCTCGTCTGTCAGAGGTGTTGCAGTTTTGTTTTTTTTCCATTTTCAGAGCCTCAAAAAGAAAGTTAACTTTAGCCAGAAGTCTTTCAAGGTGAAGCTGTTGATCTCTGAAGAATCAAAGTTTTAGTTGCATATATACACACATACACAAAGACACACAGATACAAACACACACCCTGTATTTTCCTCTCTCTCATGCCCTGCAGGTAGCCATCAAACCCTCTCTGTGAAGCCTCCGTTTCTGCTCCCAGCGGTAGAATTCACCGTCTGGCTTTTATTTGCACAAACCTGTCCCACTCTGCTCTGTTTTGACATTGCAAGGAGCATCTCTGCTTCTCAGGCTGGATTGTTTTAATCTGTCTGCAGAAAGAAAACATACCTCGACTATTTTATGAGACAAAGCTAATAGAGGAGAAGAACCATGACTGCAACACTTGCACTGACTTGATTCCTCTCTATCAGGCAGCTGTTTTGTCTTCCTCTCCTCCACATGGATGCTCAGTCCTTCTTTTATCTACGCTCTACACAGAAACACATGAGCACCTCACTTGGCTTCCTCTACACCCACAGTCACTTCAGAGTCCTTTTCACCGTGTTTCTGACATTTTGGTAAAACTGAGTGAATATGCATCCACAAAAATACAGGGTGACGCAGAATAAGCTGTGTTTTTGGCTTTGAGAGCCCTGAGAAGATCAACTGAAGCTGAAACAAACCTGCAGTTATTCACTCAGTTAGTAAAGGGAAAGTCCACAACAAAATGTCACTGACTTTTTCCTCTACTTTGTCATGTGATTGCGTAAAAGAGCCAAATGTGTGCAGGTTTTAGCCCCTCAGATGTGAAGAATTGCCGAAGTGTTTTTTTTTCTCATCTGGATATGTGTGCAGTTTTCATCAGATCAGTGACCAGTGTTGGGGTAACGTGTTACAAGATTACCCTTTCCCCAGCTCTTCACTGCAGAACAGCTGGTTTTTCCACAGAACAGATGAGACCCTTCACTCCATCAGCATGGGCTGTGCGTCTCACATCCATCTCATGTGCCAAAATCCTGCAGAGTAACAGATCTCAAGTGAGGGCTGTATTTGTTCTCTGTCAGCTGCTCTATAAAAACATGAAAATTATGCTAAGAAGGCACTTCCTAAATGAACTTCCAAACAAAAACCCGATCTGTTCCGTCTGTGAAGAGACCCACTTAGTTCCTGAAAGAGAAGTCCCTGAACTGAAAGTTCTGGGTGCTTTTTATGGTGCTGGGGCGAGGACAGTCATCCAGTTAAGTGGCCAAATCAAGCTTTAACTGAGGCTCTACTAGACTGTGTGTGTTTTTGCATGTTGGCTAGCTACACATGCAAAACTGGGCAGTTGATCCAGTGCTTTAGGGGGCATTCACACCATGACTGTTGGGTTTGTTTTAAAAGGACCATGGTCCCCTTACTCCTTTGGTCTGGGTGGTACGAATGCGCAGGCGAACCGTGGTCCGGATCAAACAAACAGACCATGGTCCTCTTGAAAATGCCGAACTCAGTCCCCTTCCAAACGAACCATGGTCCGGTCCGTGATGGGTGTGAACGCAGCCCTGATGCAGCCGGACTTTTTATATGTCAGTATGACCCAATAAATTATGCCTGGCCCAGAGGTTGCAGCAGACGGAGAACAGCCGGTCAAAACACCGGACTGTCCGTAAAACTGGACAAATGGCAGAGGGTTTGTGTTTTAATTCAATAGACGGGTGATAATTATTAAATACCTGTGTGTTCTTCTGTTCAACAAACGCGCTGACAATGTGTTATAGGCATTCCTTGGAATTAATGCCCAGCGTCTCCTCGCGCAACATCTCCGCCACCTCTGGTGAATTGCGTCAAGCAATACTCTTATTGTTCTCTCTGGTCGGCTACGCTCTTTGCATTGTGGGACAATAAAGATTGTGCCCCAAATGAGCGGGTGGTAGACAATGATTTTCCCTCTTTTTTTGGTCCGCTTAGCAAAAGACCCATGTGAACACTAACCGGACCAAATGCAAAATGCAATGATGTAAACATTTGGTCACTTATTCGGACCTTCTAAGTGGACTTTGGGTGAGGAAGGCCCCTGAGTGACATCTCAGAAATGCCAAGAGGCACACACCAGGCTCTCCAGCTGTTCAAAGTGGTTCAGCGTCGTTGAATCGTAATGCATCTGTTTTAGACAAAATCAGTGTGGCCTCAGAAATCAGTTTTAGGAGATCTAAAGGTGTTTGTACCTTTGGATGAAAGATGCAGATCTTGCCAGGAACAAATGAAGGTTTCTGGGCTCCATTTTTGGTAACTTTTCAAACATTACTTTAGTCAGTAAAACAAGGGACAGTAATCCACTGATGTAGGTGATAAACGATCCTGTATGATTACTGCTTTACAATAAAAAGAGCTGAATAATGAATTGATAATGGAGAGAAGTTCTATAGTTGAAGATGTACCAAGAGTCATTCTGCTGTTTGTGTGATCTCAGTTGATACTGTCTGCAGTGGGTACAGTGTTTCTGCATCTTTGCACACACACACTCAAACACACACACTTCACTGTGTTTTGTGTGTCTGTGTGTGTATGAGGGGGCGATGACAGGCCCTGGTGGCTTCATGTCTTTTCCGCCTGCCTCACTGCAGAGGATGTCCTGGTGGGTCAGGGTAGGAGGGCACTGCCGCCTTGTGTTAGGGTCACCAGGTGGCCTCTCTCCCCCGGCAGATACATCCTTGAAAATGAACTTTTGAAGTCGCTGTGGTGACCTGTGTGCATGACTGTCAAATGTGTGAAAGGGAGTCCAAAAGCTGCAGAGTGGTGCAGCACAGAAGTGCAGCTGTTTCCTCAGACCTCTGTGACTCCTGTGAAACGGTGAGAGAAAACATTGCTGAATAATTTACTCTGCGTCTTGAGTGGGTGGAGTGAGTGGTGGAGGGAAAAGTAGATCTCACTCATAAAGAATCAGGGTTAACCTGAACCTGCTGGGCGCCTTACAGCAGAAATTACAATTGAATTATGCTCATTAAAAAAGCTGCTCGCTCTGAGGACATCACTCATTCCAGCTCCTCAGTCAGTCAGCGTGGCTCATTTCAGTTTCAGATGTAATAATGGGACCATTTAGATCTCATTTAGCTCCACATGATTCTCTTCCTCTGCTCTCTGAAGATGTTTCTCTCTAAACTCAGGCAGAAAAACACCGTCTCACTGCAGGGAGGGTTCGTTTCCCTCACACTGATCTCAGGACAGCACATCAAAGCCTGTGTGTGTGTGTGATCGCAGCAGCATGATCAGCAGATTACACACCCACTAAACGCTCTGGCAGAAGATATGAGCTGCAGAGATAACTGTTGGTAATATTGTTCCGCTGTCCTGCAGAATCATGTTGGTTTAACGTGTGCAAATCGAATCGTTTTGGTGTTGATTTCAGCATCTTGTGTGGTGCACAGGCAGATTAAAAAAAGATGAAAATAGTTTTTGGGGGTACATTTGAGGTTTCACTGATCCTTTCCCACTGCATCAGTTCTGGGCTGGTTCAGACCAAAAACTTAATCTGAAGCTAGTTGTCCTCCAAGATCTTCTATGAAACCTTTGTGATATCAACCATTAGAATTATGCTTGATTGTGATTAAAAGTGACACTTAAATTGGCCTGATTTAATCAGATTACTAAACTTACAGCGACTATTCAAACGCCTTTGTCTGCTGTCATACTCCGACATGAGCTGATTATTACACTCCAGGCTTTTTGTGACTCAGTTGCACTCTACAGTTTAACATGAAATCACAGAACTAATGTGCCTGTCACGACCCTCCTCATACAGACTGACATGGTTTTGAAATAACTAACGAATAACTAATAACTCAATGACTCTCTGCCTTTTAGGGTTTAGCTGCAGTCAGATCAGCTTTGGAGAACATTCCCAACACAGTGCAGCTACCAGCATCAACTTAACACACTACAACAAGCAACATGAATATTCTTGAAATTAGGGCTGGGTGATATGGGAAAAAGTTTATCATATTTTTTTTTCATATCAGTAGATATCAAGATATCGTGATATAAAAAATGGTTGTGTGTAGCGGCAGCCTGCTACTACGCAGTTGTTTGCTACTTGGTTCTAATTCAGCTCATGATTTGTTCGGCGCGAAGCGGACCCGGAGCAACTCCCCTTTTAATTGGCTATTCGTATAGTCTAACAAAACATGGAAGAATGCCGACTATTGAAAAGCATATTGACCATGTTTGATATCGAGGGAAATTAATTTTGGAGATATATCTTTATAGTTTTATCGCCCAGCCCTACTTGAAACACTGTGATATAACTTAGAGGGCAATATCGCCCCCGCTAGAGCTGAGACTGCAGCTCATAAACAGTTAAAAACACAGGCAGCAGTTAGACTTGTTCGTGCTTTTAAACTGATCATCAGGATCTCAAAGTAAGGTCTGAAACTTCACAGCTGCTGCAGACACACAGTTACACAGTGTAAGCAGACAGTTTTATTCTTTCTCTTTGCTGTCACACATGTTTTAACCTGCGCTGTGTTTTTGTGTCACAGTGAGGTGTTAACACTGAAACTTCATCCACATTGAGCCGCACTGTGTGTGTATCATCACATCATCCATCAGAGCAGCGTATGACAGAGGTGCAGAAACCCTCCCTCTTTCTTTTTGGAGGCCAAATGATTCACAGGTCCGATGATTTGAAAAGAGACAAGCTGTAATCAGGTGTTGTTCAGCGTGTTTGTGTGTGACAAGATCCTTTTTCGTTCTTTCATTAGCTCAGAGGTCAGACTCTTCATAGTGGAGAAAAAAGGTCCCTCTCTCTGAGCGAGGGTCCTCTAAACCGTCAGGAATGAAAAGGGGCCCAACTCACTCATTGATCCTTTAAAAGCAAACACAATCAGGCTGATTGTCCCAGCTGTTCACACTCCTGCAGGCTGAACTACAAAGACATGTGAGTTTCCCTGAGGGGAGTTTGTTGGCACTCCTGCATCGGCACGGCCTCTTTTCCTCTGAAGTCAGTGAGTCATGCTCACACTCCACAGACCTCAGACTCTTCCTCTATCATTCTCTTGCTCCCCCTCCTCTTATTATTTATCTCCTCTGACCTTTTCTTCCCTTACATTTTTATTATTTTAATAAACTCAAGAGTAACATAAGGACTGTCTTGATTTACAGTCAGAACAGCAGCTGTGCTTATACCTGACTGATCCAAGACTTAAATTTATTTCAAAATACATTAAAACCTCCTTCAACAAAATGCATTTGATGAATATGCATTTACAGTTCATCCATTACATCAGTAACACTCAAACATTTGCCAATGTCAATAACTAATTGCAGGTTTTCGCTGTATCATAGAGTGCAGGGGTCAGATTTGAGACAGAATATGATGAAAATATAGAGAAATAAGTTGTGTGTTGTGAATCACATCAGCTGGTAATTGTGGTTCAGATTCAGGTTTTTCATAATCTTCCTTGACATTGCAAACTGCTATTTGTGAGCTTGCACAGGAAACTTAACATTTAAAAGTTTACACTGCACAAAGTTATGTGTTTGTAATGTCAATTTAATTTAAAGAATTGTGTTTTTTCACGAACCAAAAAGGTTGCATACACCTGCACAAGTCAGCCTCCGCTACAGCCTACCAAACACCAGCGTAGGTCAGTCATCACTAATATGTGAACATCATCTTTTCTTCTACACCGCAAGCTCGGTGTTGAAGATACCCATGACATGGTCTCTCATGATCTGCATACCATCAGGGATGCTGGATTAGGACTGGAAGTTGATACCAAGCCTTGCACTTGCACCACTTTCCTCTTTAGAGCAGAGGATGTGGTGTCCATGATTTCCAAAGAGAATGACAAGTTTTGTTTCTAGATCCTGTTTCTGTTTGTTTTCCTCTTTGCATGGTTCAGTTTTAACCTCATTTGTGGATGCAGTGATGAACTGTGTTCACAGACAATAGTTTTTGGAGCAGATTTTGAGCCAATGCAGTGATTTCCACTCCAGAGTCCTGTCTGTTTTTAATGCAGAGCTGTCTGAGGGTCTGAAGATCAGGACCATCCAGTCTTGGTTTTGGTCCTTGTCCCTTTAGTACAGAGATTTCTCTAGATTCACTGAGTCTTTGAATGATAGTATGTACTGTAGATGATGAAATCCACTCATTCTTTCACATTTGACACTCAGGAACATTATTCTGAAACTGTTGAACTATGAGCTCACGCAGTCTCTCACAAAGTCCCATCTTTCCTTCTGAGAGCCTCAGACTCTCTAAATGTCCTTTTTATACCCAGGCATGGTACTAACTTGTTGGTGGAAATTCACCTTAGTATTTTGGAGATGTTCCTTCAGCTTATTTATTTATTTATTTATTTATTTATTGAAACAGTTTTAAGTTTTATGTTAGGGTTTATATGATTCGTAAACCATCATATAATTGTACACAGTATCCCCTCACTCTAACAGATTCAGAGTGGTTGAAAACAGACTTTGTAGACAGCTTTTATAAACTTTAAAGAGCTGTTAAACACTTGTTTTTTTTTCTGCTAACCTCATGAACTGGACACTGTCTCAGCCTGCTGACTGTCTCAGCAGAGGAAGTGGAGAGGAACGCTCTGCAAAGCCTTGACATTTATAAACTCTGGGAGAAGCACTCCTGTTGACAGGGAGGAGGCGGTTATGGAAATGAATCGTAAAAGCCTGACTCTGAATGTACCATCTCCTGCAGATTCTTCACCTCTGGCTCCTCTGAGTGTGTGCAAATGGCTGTTTTGGCTGGGAGTCATGTTCAGGGGCTTTTTTAAGGTTGTGTGTTGTATGAGAACAGCAGAGTTTTGAGTGCTGTTAGATTAGAAGAGACATTTTTGGGGAGTGTGATCCATGAAGCTCAGTATTCTGTGGTTTTAACAGTGTAATGGTGACGACTGGGTTTGTGCTCCTGCTAACCCCTCACCCTTCGTTGTGTCTGTAGATCAAGAAGACATCAGAGGCCACACTGACCACCATCCAGGACATGGTAACCATCGAAGACTACGACGTGTCTGAGTGTTTCCACCACAGCAGGTCCACTGAGTCTGTCAAGTCCACTGTGTCGGAGACGTACCTCAGCAAACCCAGCATCGCCAAGAGGAGAGCCAACCAGCAGGAGACGGAGCAGTTCTACTTCATGGTGAGGAGAGAGAGCTGTGGTTTAAAGGGATATTTCAGTGTTTTTTAAAGTGAGGGTGAATGAATTAAATGTCACCAATAAGTGTACTACCTCTTAGTGAGAAACTGCTTGAAGAACCAGCACAGATGCTGGGCCACCACTCTCTGCAGACGGCGTCGAGTCTATTGCACACTTTCGCGAACTTTGAGAGACTCTGTCCCAAACACTCATATCAGTGTGACGAAAACTCTTAATGAAACTCATTCAACCACACTTCAAAAAATCTGAAATATCCCTTTAAGAGAGGCTTGCTGTGAACATGAGGAGTTTAATACTGTGGGAAAAGACTTCAGACATGTTGTCTCTATCAGTAAACGTAGAGTTTAATCTCTCTTTGGAGCCGTTTGAAGCCTTGGTTAGCTCTTGGAGTGAAAATGCCAGATTACTTCTGTGATTGCAGCAGATGTGCTCTCTAAATTCTTCTGCAGAAACCTCAAAAGATAAATCTATAAATATGAAGTCAAGGCTTTTATGATGACTCTAAAAAGCTTTTTCTCTTTATGAAAACTTCATTGGACTTTCATGCACCAAGTGCCTCAGAAATCTTTGATCAGCTGATGGAGTTTTAGCCCTGCAAAGATATTTCCATTTGATGAAGCCAACAGGGATCCTGTTCCAGTCTGAAGATGGACATGCTCTGATAAAGGCTCTAAAAAGCCTCTCAGTGTGTCCTCTGCCCTTGGCTTTCTTATCGTAGATTGCTGTCTTAAGAGCGGTGCTGTGTTTGGCACTCGGGGGCCGACGTGTAATTACTCTCAACTCTCCACAGAAATTCCGGGAGTTTCTGGAGGGCAGTAATCTCATCTCCAAACTGCAGGCCAAACACGACCTGCTGAAGAGGACGCTGGGTGAAGGTACGGCATTCACTCTGTCATACTTTATACTCTGCTCTTATGGCTGCCATTACTCCTGCTGTTTCACTGTGCCAAGCTCTCAATGTCAAATCCACTTCAACCAGCCTGTGTGGCACTTCTCCAGGCATAGTCAGAGTGTATTAGCCTTAAATGATTTCCAATTATTCAACGTGTCAAAAACTCTGGTCTTTTTTTTTATTTCTCTGTGTCCTTTTGAGCACTTACAGTCTTTTCTGTGGCAAACCTCCCATTGTTAGCCTCTTTTTTCAACTTGTCAAAGCTCCTTGATGCTAATCAGGGTTTTAGCAAAGCGAGAGGATTGTGAATTTGTATTATCCGTCTTAGTGATTGATTTGCTCCCACCTTAATGGACTGTGCTGTATAAGACTTGTGGCAGTCTGTCATTACTGACGCTCTCTTTTTGTTCCACTTTGGTGGGATCTCCTCAGGGCCTTAGTTAATCTGCTGTCAGCTCAGAGAGGGACCCTTAGTCATTATTTAAACCAGCAGTCCTGGTGGTCTCAGTCAGAACCGTCTGTCTAATTAATGGAACCAAGTGGCGAGTAGGAAAACCCCTCTTTTTGCTTACGTTACTTCTTTAAATTGTTGTTACTGAGCTGGAAGACTAAGTCTTCAGCATGTGGACAGCCTTGACCTTCTGATTGGGAGACGACCGACTCTACCCACCTTCCTTAAAAGTTGAAATCCAACCTTTAAGCGGAAAAATTGAATTGCTGTTACTGCCCCTTTTTGGGGGGATCAAGTTTTTCCATTTTGTTTAAGTAGAACAACAAATAAACAGAGATATGATGAAAATACACATGACAGGACAAAAACAAAAAAACAAAACAAGCAGATATATGAACATATAAGTAATATTAAAAGAAAAAAGAACACTAAAAAACAACAACAAAAACAAAATTGAATATATAAGAAAAGTATCAATACCAAACATAAATTCAATATATACAGACATCCAAATATAAAGCCCCCTTACCTAACCCCTACCCCCACAGGTCACGCTGCTATTCAAATTAAACTGCAGAAATTGGGTTTACATGTACTGCATGTGCAAACTTGAACCAGGAAGTAACAACAGAATGCTGTTACTGTCCCTTATGTCAAAGTCTGGAGTTTTAAAAAAGATTTGGTGACCTTCAGACCGGGACTTTAGTTAGAAAGGGAGAAAACGTTTGTAATGAAGTTTCAAATCCACTGTGAAAATGGATCAATTACAGAGATGTTTGAGAACATTTGGCAGGTATTTGTCATTTCACTGTTAAATGTGTTTTCTTTGGTTTGTTTCATTTCACTAACACTACTTTAATCGTGTTATTTCTTTTCTTCGCACAAACAGAAATCTTTAAATCTGAAGATGTTTGGCCTGTTCAGACATGAACCTCTTAATGTTACTGTAATAATAAGTGTGTTTACGGCTTTGTTACTTGTAAACATGCAGCTAATAGCCTGTTTTTAGCAGCTGAAGGGTTTCTGTGTACGCTGCTGTGTGTTTGAGTGTGTCTGTGTGTGTCTCTGTAGTGTTACTTTGGCTCAGGAGGCCAGAGGTAGGGACAGATGGCAGGCTTCAGATGCTTTGGATGGCGTGATGTAAAATGCACCACAGAGACCTCAGAGACAGGTCCTGGCATGTCCTCACGTCTAACTCGTCTTTCTCTCTCTGCCTGCAGGCCACAGAGCGGACTACATGACCACGAGGTAAAGTACACCCTCACTCTTCAGGGTCTCTGCATATTCACAAAAAACGTCCACCCTATCTGTTTTCATTTCAGCTGGGGTAAGAAGTGTTTTGATGTGTTGCTGTTCATCAAGGCAAGGACACTTCTTCCTCAGGAGTGAACTCTTCTGTGACTGTGAAAACACAGGAGGAAAGAGGAGGAACTTTTTTAACCCTAGATCAAAGATCCAGAGGAAAGCTGAGCAGATCTGACGGCCTCTATGTTTCTAAAGTCAACTCAGAGTTACTGTACATCCCAGCACTAATGATGCATTTCCACCAAGTGGTCCAGTTTGGTTCAATGGACCCTGATCTTGCTTGTGTTTCCACAGGTCATATGTTTAGGCATGAACATCAACAGTTTAGACCGATCAAACCGCCAGCATGATGGGAGCACCTCACTTAATTTTTCCAGTGAGCTGCGCAGATCTCAGCAAAAAAGATCCACAAAATATAATGGACCGAGGCCCGTATTCGCTCTGTGTCATCTGTAATTATGTCAAAAGCATTAAAAATATTCTATGATAGTACTTCCAGGATGCCCTTCAAAGTAAAAGCCTGATTCTTTTCTGTTCTGTGGAAAGACAAACTTTCTTTGCACGCAATTCTTGCAGAGTAAATATGTACAAGTTTTTTTGACTAGGTTATATGAATGAGACCTTCTGAGTGGGACACTAGCTGCCTTTTCATTGGGCCGATCAATCTAGCAGGCAATCTAAAAATGCACTAGGTCTTAAAGTAGCAGATTTGATTTGTCACTATGACTGAGGAGTAGAAGAAACCAAGGTCCCACACTGCCGATGTCGCTCAGAGGTGACAGGAAGTTCATCTGCATTCAGTCACATACAGTTTTCTCTCTGAACAGATGAAGTCCTGACATTTTCTAAATCATTTCAAGACATTCAGGTCCTTTTTTTCTGGGACCTACAGGACAAACTCAGCCTCGAGTTGGGGTCCGAAGATTGGATGTTTACATAAACTCATACCCAACATCCAAACATCGTCAGAAAAGGTTTTAGAGAGCAGTTCATGTGTTTTAAAGATCAGATACAAACACACAGAGAGCCAGAGTCCTGTCCGAAGGTGGATGCTGACACGTTAAGGCTGGACTGGACTCTCTCTGTCCTGTGGTATCTTGTGGAAAAAGAATAAGGTCGAATAATGAGGAAAAGGTTAATTCAACTTTATCTGAAATAGCTTTATTCAGCTGTCAGTCATCGGGAGTGGAAGGTCTTAGAGAAAAGTCATTCTCGACTTGAGCTCAGGGTTTTAAAGTTTGGCGAAGAATGAGTCCTCTCTAAAAGGACACTTGTATTTTTAACCTCTTCTGATGCCTTCTTTGTATTCTAGACATCCTCACGGGACGTTCAAAAGCCACACCGGCACACGGCGGGCTCGACCCCGCTCTGTTTTTAATGTTAGATTATTTAATGGCAATTTGGAGTCATTCATCAAGGTACTGATCACCAGTCTGCCTGCCTGACAGCACTCCTCCTCTCCTCTTTTTTCTTTCCTGCTCTGGTTTTCTGGCCTCTTTGGTGGGTTACCTCAAAAGCCTCTCAGCTGTAATGAAACAAAAGCAGTAATAAATATTTGTAGATATGGATTCTGGAAATGTTCCTCATGAGTCAGCTTTGGCGTTGTCTGGGATGTGAGAGCGGCACTGATTGATCTGGAGGGCTTCAGGAGGAGAGGAGCGGCATATACCGGGGGATAGATGTTTGTCTTGGTCAGCTCCCCTGACTCACTGCTGAGCTGGCATCACTGAGCGGCTCTGGCAGAGATTTCTCCCCTCCTCTTCCTCCTGCAGAGCAGGAGCAGAGGGCAGAGAAATCAGCAGGATAAATGGCAGTCAGGGGGCAGATGCCAGGCTGATAAGGTGTGCTTCCTCTCTCCTCCTGGAGGCCCCTGTCCATCTCCTGGTGTTTGTCACAGAGTAGACAAGGGTTTGTTCTCGGTTAAAGCTTTGGTGGGCAGCTGCTGTGGTCCTAATCTGGGTCTTGCTTTTCTCTCTTTTTCCGTCTCTCTCCCTCTCTCTGTCCATCTGTGGCCCTTGCAACTCTCCTCTGTAGCCGAGGACGAAGGAACTCACACGCTCGACATCAGGTAGCCGCCTTAAACCACTCTGGGGTCCCGAGCTGCTTGCCTGCACTCACTTCAATCATCTTCATGCCTTTAACAACAGTTTCATCTCCTGTTTCCTGAGTCTTTAACCTGATTTCTTTGTCTGAGACTGACTGAGCTGACAGTTTTGTACAGTGAACATTTCTCACTGACTTTATCCTTTTGGTGTTTTCCTCGGATTGGGAAGCTCAGATGCTGCTTTCATTTTAAATTCTTGTGCAAACCAAAGACGAGAATACGATAATTGGTTCTCACACTACTACCCTGTGATTGATTAGCATGCGAACAGACAATAGTCCACACGCCTGCACTCGTTTTACATTACTCTCTTTATACGTCAGTTTAAGAAGACACAGCCGTATCTCTTAAACGCCGACAAACCAGACCCTGCTACAAAATCCCATTAGTCCTCTGTGCTTGTTTACATCAGGATAGTAGAGTATTATAGCATCCTAGCAGCAGCCATGAACTGGACACAACAGGTGACCAACATTACAGGATAATATGAAGAGTTTGTTCTAGGGATGCACCAATCCTATATTTAATATCAGTATTGGCCCCGATACTGAAGAAAATTCTAGATCGGGTATTGTAACAATGGGCCCGATGCATAGGGGCCGATCTATTCAGTCTAACTCTATGCTATGCGCCGTGAGTAGCATCCACAAGTAAATACACTTGGTAAATGCCCACATTGTTTTCAAAATGGAGTGAGCAAAGGGGTCTGCTATCTTGAACTTTATCGCAATACCTCAGCCTACAAGCTCGACAGCCACTTGCAACACCTGGGCAGTAAACTTTCCGAGGGGCAGTGGTAAAACTTCAGGTTACAATAAGAGGTAATTGGAGATCAGTGCATCCCGAGTTTGTTCAAACCGTTCGTAAATCTGGGGTTGACGAGTGAGGTTAGCTTACAACGGTTGTTGTTCAGTCACCTTACCACGCACATCCCCAGCTCATTATATGATTTTTTATCATCTTTGCAAAGGTAAAAGTAGCTAGCATAAGTTTAAATGACTTATAGAACACTGCATAACAGCGTAAAATCGTCCCCCACCCTGAGCCTCATGTCAGAGAGAAATGGCCTCTGTGTGAGGATGGTAAATGAGTGTTGGCTCTGAGCTGATGTGATATAAATCTCTCATCTGTGGTCTGACACATCCAAAGAGAAAAGATTACATAATCCTGCTGCAGCAGACCCTGTCCTCGCACTCCCCTGTAGCTCCCCTCCAAATGATAGATATTTGATTTTGGCATGGCTCCTGTGTTTGGACCGTGTGGCACCCCTGGGGGCTGTAAACAGATCCACTGTATCATTAAAAGCCTGTACTGAGTCCATGCACAGTGCTGAGCCACAGGAGCAGCTGGCAATGAGCTCCAGATCCGTTCACGTTTAAGAGCGAGAGAGGAATGTGTACAACGTGAAGGAGACGTGCTGCTCGCCGCAAATCTAGCGTGTAGCTCTTCAGATAAGCTGGTGCACTTGGCGGCCAGCATAACACACGCGGAGTATATATAGCATCACTGAAGGCCGATTCAAAGTGTGGGACTACATGTTTGTTCATGCTTGTTGTAGCTGGTCAGTGAGTTTGGTAATGTTTCATCATAAAGGAGACTCAAGATGGTAAACCAAACTGTAAGCTCAGTCCGTCTCAGTAAGATTATCTCTGTTTATTCAAACTCCTCAACTCTCTACTCTGGGTTTGCATGTAAATGTAATTTTATATTTCTGTCATGTTAGAGCCCGACCGATACATCAGAAGGCAGAAACATCTCTTCTACTACTTCATAGATATATCAGCCTTCATCTTTTTGTTACTAAAAAAGAAAGGTGGCAGTAACCCACTGAGCAATAGACGGCTATTAGACGTCTAGTTTTTTTAGATCTAATTTCATTCGCCTAGATTCTGTATATTTTTAGACGGAATTTAGACGTTGCACCTTAACCCTTAATTCGATAACTGTTTATTTCAAAAAGCCACTGTGAGTTGCATAACTGAACTCCAAGTACTGAACCAAAATAATTATGATAGCCGTTAAGCAATATACAGTGTAGTAGAGATATAGCCCAGATTTAGACTTAGTCTAAACTTGATCTAAATTTAGATATCTAATAAACTTTCATTTTTAGACCTGTGGTAGCCTCATTTTAGACCAGTCATCTAAGCCAGTGGTTTTAGGCCACCTGATTCAAATGATCAGCTCGTTATCAAGCTCTGTAATGGCTTGATAACGAGCTGATCATTTGAATCAGGTGTGTTGGAGCAGGGAAACATCCAAAACATGCAGGACAGTGGGCCTCGAGGACTGGACTTGAGAACCACTGATCTAGGCTACATTTAGACTTCTATTAGACCTCTTTTAGACCAAAAAATGCTCAGTGGGAAGAGCCGTCATCTGGGTTTTTAAGGGGTACACCTCCCCTCTGAGTCTGCAAAGAGATGTAAAACAAGAAGACAATGGAGGCAAAGCCACGGCTAGAAATCAGTTTGTGATGGAGCTATACCCTGCTAGGTCAGGCTGTACGCTCTACCTCCCCCTGCTCCTCCATCTTTATGTGGGAGAGGTGGAAAAGAGAAAAGAGAAGATGTACGACAGAGTCCAGTGAGATTTACTGTTATTTTACAGTGCTTTTCTGTTTTCTGTGGTCAGCATTTAAAAAAGTTAGAAACTTCTGGTGTCTGTCGGGCTCTAGCTTTTATAAAGAGAAACGGTTGAATGTGCAGGCTGTAACATTTCTCTCTTTACTTTGAAGGACTCTGGACAGGCGATCCCCCGTGTGGTTGAAAGTTGTATTCGCTACATTAATTTGTACGGTAAGTCCACTGCTTCAAACTGTGAAGATGAACTCAGTGAATATGGGACTGTTTCTTCCCATAAATCAGCTTTTAGTAACTCTGTTTGAAGTGACACTGAAGTAATTTTCACGCTCTGATTGTTTGGGCGTGTTCGTGGCCTTAACGTCAGCGTTTTTCACTTCTGCAGCGGTCATGGGAAAATGCAGATTCTGTTTTGTTTACAGCCTTTTCCAGCCAGCTTTCCAAACAAACAGAGAGGCAGGCGGGCAAGCAGACAGACAGCTCGGTCTGCAGCCAGTGTTGACTTTCAGAACTCAAACAGCACTAAAAAGAGCATCTGAAGGAATTGAGTCTGTAAGCTGTAAAGATGTGACAGTAATGTGAGCTCACAGGCTCGTCAGCTGGATCTTATTAGCTCACAAAGAGGAACCTTAAAGAGACAAACAGCGCACTAATCTCACTCACTCCTGACCTCTGACCTCTGCTCATTAAGTCCTAATCCCTGCTGGAGGAAACTTTTGCAAAGCTTGATTGCAGCGTCCCTGACTCATTAATGATCATTAATTAGAAAAGTGAAGGGGCTTAACGAACAGGGCGAGCCTCCTCAGTCAGAATAAAGCTGCTGGATTCGCTGAGTAGAGGAGTTTCTTCCTGTTGACTTTTGTTTCTCCTTCTCTTTTCTTTGACTTTCTCTCTGTAGGCCTGCAGCACCAAGGAATATTTCGTGTGTCTGGATCCCAGCTGGAGGTCAATGACATCAAAAACTCTTTTGAAAGAGGTACAAACATCTATTACTACACAAGCAACATCTCACTTATTATCAACGTGATCTAAATCTAAAGGATATGAAGGATGTGTTTCTTTCATAATCTGGATGTCTGACTGATTTTGTTGCAGGAAATGACCCTCTGACAGACGAGGAGAACAATCATGACATTAACTCGGTGGCTGGTGTTCTCAAACTTTACTTCAGAGGCTTGGAAAACCCACTTTTCCCCAAAGAGAGGTTCAACGACCTGCTGTCCTGCATCAGTAAGGATGTTAAACATTAAACCTTGTTTTCAGTGTGATATTAATGTTATTATTTGGTCTTTTTTAATGTTTATTGTGGCAGAAAAGAAATAAGTCTTTGAGCTTTGACTGTTTCTAGAGGATGTTTTATGTTATGGCGCTAATGCTGCCACTTTGTTCACTCCTTCTCTTTAAAACTTTGTGTGATGGAGGGTCGGAGCGCAACATGAAATTGTAGAGTTATTCCCTCTTTTGTCTCAAAACCAAACAAACCCAAGCAAATTTTCAAGAAAAATATTTCTTAAATTTACTGAAAGAAACGATTGGTTGATGTTGCGATAAATCAAAAACAAACCCATTTTTAATGGCAAAAAATCTGCAGCATTGAAAACTTAGAAACACACATTTAACTTCATTTGTTGGCTGAAAGCTCCAACTTTAACACCCAAACACAATGTAAAGTCTGCTTTATAAACTATTATCTGGGTCAAGATAAGATAAGATAAGATAAGATGAGATACTCCTTTATTAGTCCCACAAGGGGAAATTCCCATTTACAGTTAATCCTTCCCAAGAAACATATAGTAGACAGATGCATACAGGGTAACAGGAACAGGAGAACTGTAGGATCCCCAGCCTGACTGGCACTCCCTTCTTAGATGAGAAAAAGTAGAACAGAAGGGAAGAAGAGGGGGAAGAAAGGCAACTTCAAACTCTGCTCCCAAAGGGGGGCACTGTGTGGGATCAGTAAGAAAACACCTCAGCACATAAGCAACATAAGAAGACATGACAACAACAACAAAAATACTCAAGAACTTGCACATGTGGGAGGAGGGCAGGTGTCAGGGAGGGAGGTAAATGATTTTTTTCACACCCCTTAAAGTAAATGGTAAAAACAACTGAGCAAACAAACACAAAAAGTGAACACCTCTGTGAACCATCCAAGTTTTCAGCCCATCAGAATCTGTCCAGATTTGTTCATAAACTCCCTCTGAGGTTCATTAGATCTGTCTACAACACCAGCAACAACATCTGAACTGCTTGTTGTGTCAGTCATGAGCTCTGTAAGCTACATTCATGCTCTCGTTCATGAGCTGCAATTTGAGCAACTCACCAAAATATCAGAGCAGTTATGGAGAGCAGCTATTTGAGCTCTTCCATGCACCTGTTTGCAGGGTTAGGCTGCAGATCCTTGTTGTGGTAAAACAAGACTTTGGGTGCGGTATTTAAACTGTTAAATCACCCACCCTGAGCCAGGAGTCTTCTCGTTCCTCATAAAGATCACTCAGTCTCTCCTCTTGTGTACTTGAACGCTCGTCAATGCTTGTGTATACTCAGCCGTGTGTGAAGTGTGTCTGTGTGTGTGTTTCCTTGGTGGACTCTCACACATTCATGCAGGATGAGGGATGGGGATTCCCTGTTTACATTCCCAGCTCAACACGCCGGTGATTGCAGTGTGGGCTGAGTGCTCAGAGGGCTGCGTACTAAAAACCCTCTGCTTATTCCAGACGGAGCAGCTCAGACCTGCTTCAAGATCACTTTTCCATTTTAGTGCTCCCAGCTGACTGCGCTTTTCTCACTCTAACAGCAGCATACAGAAACCTTTTGTTGTGTTTTATTCCAATGCACCACGGTGATGTTTTGCACCGCTCTGCTCACACATGTTTGAAGGTGATGAATAAGGGTACAAAGCAGAGCGGATCTGTGAAAAGAAACGATAGGAAAGAGGAGGCACTCAGGAAACCTTGCAGAATCCTGGTTAGGTATTCATGAAAATACATCACAAGTACCCCAGAAGCTCAAATCCCAGATGGCTCAGAGTGGCTGGAGGGTGACGGGGCTATTTTTATCAGCCAGTAGAGCTCGGCTCAGCCAAATAAAAAAGACTGCAAAAAAGAAATCAGAGTAATAGATGACACAAAGTCGGCATTCCCCCTGCATGTTGATAAATCTGAATATGAAAAAGATTTTTATTGCTTTGTTTTCTTTTCTTATGTTGCTGCGATAAATGTTTATTAAGGAAAAGTTTCTCCTTTGGTGCTAATAAAACTCTGTCTTCAGGGCAGAAACAGAGAGCATGAGTAAACGGTCTGAGAGAAATGAAAATCTACTCTGCTCCTTGTTCTCAGGTGTCTACACACACTCCTCCTCTTTGTGGTTTACATGCCGTTCAGCATTAATGGAGCCTTCACAGATGTGGAAGCTCCCCATGATTTGGACTCTGATTTTCACTGTAACATCAGGGATGCTTGAATTGGACTGAGAGCTGATAGTAAACCTCTGCTCTTATGAGAGGAGGATACAGTGTCCATGATTTCCAAAAAACAAGTCAGATTTTGATTAGACCATGTTTCTATCTGGTTTACTTTTAGCATGGTTCAGTTTGAACCTTATTTGTGGATTCAGTGCTGAACTGCGTTGGTTTTTGAAGTGATTTTGAGTCCATGCAGTGAGTCATATCTCTTTTTAATGCAGTGCTGCCTGATATTATGTACTTTAGGTGATGAAATCCACTCATTCTTTCACATTTGACACTCAGGAACATTATTCTGAAACTGTTGAACGATTAGCTCACGCAGTCTCTCACAGAGTGGTGAACCTCTGCCCCTAGCGTCCTCCAGTTAATTAAAATGACATATAAAACCTCACTGTAAAAACATGACGGCCAGCTGGGTCTCCTTGTGATTGGCTGAATGGTGTCAAATCTTGTCCAGTACTGTACATCCAGCTGAGTGTGAAAGCACAGTGTGCACTCATGAGGTGTTTTTTTCTTCTCACTGTATAACCGGTGGTCCTCTGTGACTATTTACTGCACTCAAACACGAGCTGAACCTGCATCTATGTTGATGATATCATATTATTAGTAAATCTTGGCTGGTCATCCTGATCAGTAATCGACTCTTTGACTTGTGTTTATGTGCTTGGGCGTTGTTAAAATCAGTATTGTTTGGCCTTTTAAATGTTCATCCTTGTCAGGTAGTGTGTTTTAGGTGGAGCGGAAACACTTGTCTGTCTTTATTCACTGTACATGCTTAATCTTGTTTCACAGCTCGTTCTTTACATCATATCTTATCTGTCTTTTTGCTCCTCAGGGATAGAAAACCTGTACGAGCGAGCGCTGTACATCCGAAAAATCCTCCTGACCATCCCCAGATCTGTCCTCATCGTCATGCGCTACCTCTTCGCCTTCCTCAACCAGTGAGTTTATAAAGACTTTCCAGAAAATCCACCTTTTTCTCTCCACTGTCATGAATTCAAAGTAACAAAAACATCCTTGTGGTCTTTTAATATTTAACAGCTAAATACATCTTGAAAGAAATAGATAGTGAGATAGTGAAAAGGGAATATCAGAGAGAGAGCAGAGAAAAAAGAGACTCTCAAGCGTTGCTCAGATAAGACAGCATCACAAAGTCCTTTGTTGGTAACCTTCAGTCTGCTCAAGAGGGCCTCACATATCCAGCACTCTTGATTTAGAGTTTACTGATCCCATCCCCTTGAAGATCCAAAGTAAAAGTGACCCTTTTCAAATCCTAAATGTGTCCTCATCCCTCTGCGAATTCTTTTCCTCAGCCTGTCCCAGTACAGCGACGAGAACATGATGGACCCATATAACCTGGCCATATGCTTCGGCCCCACGCTCATGCCCACACCAGACAGCCAGGACCAGGTGTCCTGCCAGGCCCACGTCAACGAGATTGTCAAGACCATCATCATTCACCATGAGACCATCTTCCCTGATGCCAAAGAGCTGGACGGGCCCGTCTATGAGAAGTGTATGGCTGGAGGAGATTATTGGTAAGGAATGATTCATATGGACTGTTTTTACTTTGATTAAAAGCCAAACATAATTTGATAATCCAAATGTTACAGCTTTTTATCTTTGAGTTTGAACAAAGGTGTCATTCTTATTTTTCGAAGTTAAGCTGCTCAACAGTTCAGGGTCTTCTTTGTCCTGTTTTTTGGTGTCATGATGCTCCAAATGTTTTCAATGGGGGACAAGTCAGGACTGCAGGCAGACCAGTTTCTCAGCAGGACTCTTCTACTACAGAGCCATGCTGTTGTAATCCCTGTTGTCAGAATGTGGTTTGTCATTGTCTTGCTGAAATATGAAGGTCTTCTCTGAAAAAGTCTTTGTCTGGATGGCAGCAGATGTTGCTCCTAAACCTGTAGATATTGTTCAGCATTAATGGAGCCTTCACAGATGTGGGAGATACCCATGACATGGACTCTGATGATCCCCATATCATCAGGGATGCTGGATTTGGACTGAGAGCTGATAACAAGCTGAGTGGACTCTCTACTCTTTAGAGAGGAGGATGAAGGGTCCATGATTTCCAAAAAGAAAGTCAGATTTTGATTTGGATCCTGTTTCTATCTGGTTTCCTCTTTGCATGGTTCAGTTTGAACCTTATTTGTGGATGCAGTGATGAACTGTGTTGGTTTTTGAAGCAACTTTGAGTCCATCCAGTGATTTCCACTCCAGAGTTCTGTCTGTTTTTAATGCAGTACTGTCTGAAGGCCTAAAGATCAGGACCATCCAGTCTTAGTTTTGGTCCTTGTCCCTTTAGTCCAGAGATTTCTCCAGATTCTCTGAGTCTTTTAATGATATAATTTACGGTAGATGATGAAATCCACTCATTCTTTCACATTTGACACTCAGGAACATTATTCTGAAACTGTTGAACTATTAGCTCACTCAGTCTCTCACAGATTGGTGAACCTCTTATCTTTCTTTCAGAGAGACTCAGCCTCTCTAAATGTCCTTTTTATACCCAGTCATGGTACTAACCTGTTGGTGGAAATTCACCTCAATAGTTATAGTTGTTCATCTAACTGTTGTTTTGTGGTGTTGGGTATCGTTTGCCTGTTAGTTAGTTTGTTTGTTTGTTTGTTTGTTTGTTTGTTTGTTTGTTTGTTTGTTTTTTGTCTCTAGACTGTTTTGAAGGTTGTTCCTGGCTGCAAATTTAAAGTGAGCATATTTTTATGTGACAAGAAAATGTGTTGTCTTCCCTCTTCTTTCACTGAGAAATTGCTTTCAAACTAGCTCTTAATAACATTTTGCTCGATTTTGATGCTTTTTTGGAGTGGGGAAGAAATTGTTTTGGACCTTTTATTTGATGGAACTTAATGGCTGAAATCTGATTCACTAATTACCTGTCAAACCATCATGTGTTGTCCTGATGCAGTAGCAGAGATGTGAATGAACCGATGTAGGTTTTAGAGTCAGACGGATGTTAGTGGTTTTCTCGTCTCCTTTTCCTCTTTATTTTTCTTCCATGAATGGTTCACATGGCACTCAGCCAACCCTCCTTCATTATAGACTCAATCCTGATGCAGGTATGCGTGCTCTCTCTGCGGTGCAGCAGTGTCAGTAGTATGGCAGCCGAGCTGATATGAGTGATTACACACAAATTAGGACCCTGTGGTACAGGGAACATGAGCAGAGCATGTCTCAGCACTGACACTACATGTTGGACTCTGGGTGAAACAGCCTGAAACCATCACTTTAATCACTTCAATCACAGCAGGAGGGAAAGCAGAGGTCACCTGGCAGAGAAAGGAGGGTAAGAAAAGCACAGCACATGTAGTCGTCACTTAAAGCTGAGACTGTGTGCCAGCTCCACATCTGTAAGCAGTCTCTATCATCTGTTTCCTCTTTCTCTCCCCTTTATCTATATATCCCCTTCCTCTTTGTGTCCCAATCAGAAACTGGTCTGTCCAGCACAGACCTCCACCCTCTCATGGCTCAAGAAGCTGTAGGCAGATTTGTTGTTTTGGTTGTATCATTTTCTTTAAGTCCCACAATGTTTTTTTTTCACTATTCAAAGTGCTATCAGTGGTCTTTAAATTGTGATTATGAAGTTTTTTTAGCTAAAATCATGTTACCTGTGTTGTTTTCAAGGGTTTTTCCTCTGCAGAGCTCCAGTAGCTTATTAGCAATTCGCCTCTGAGTCGCAGGTGGAGACAGCGCTGCTCTGCACACTCCTCTTCACACTAGCCTGTAGTCTAACATTGCTGGTACAGCGAAAGTGGCAGGTAACATAGGAGCTATTCAGCTTTCAGACACTAATGTCTTTAGGGACATGATAAAAGCTAATATCATAATAAGTTTTCTTATGAGCATTGCAACGCACACGCTTGTTCCACAATCGTCCTCTACTTTTCACAGTCGGGCCTGCAGAGTGGGGCTCCGGGGGCGGGGCTTGGACTCGTGACATAGGAAATCTCACTGTGTCTGATCCTGCCATTTGTGTCTGTGAGAGAAACACAGTGATTTAAATGCAGAAATACTCAGAAATGCAATTTTGTTTTCACATGAAATGTCTTCTAGCATCAGAAAAATGCCGTAAAAAAACATGATTTTTTTTGGAGTGGATCTAGAAAGAAGAAGAGATGGCCTCTGAGGAGACTCTGTTCCTGGCAGGGTTAATCCGTAGAGATATGTGCAGCTTTACTGTCAGCTCTCTCAGCATGAAACCAGCAGAGGGCTGTTGAAAAGAAAAGGCTCAGTCACAGAGAAAGGATCTGAGCTCCTCAGAGAACCCTCACTGTGACCGCTGTGTGAACTTTGTCTGGGTCATCTTAATCACAAAAACCTCCTCTTGCCTTGTCATCTTCTCTAGAAGAAATTCTGTCTGTTCAAACTTTGGGCAAAGTTTAATGTTGTAGTCTTGATCAGGAGAATACAGCTTTACCTTAATCCCTATTTTGTCAGTCGTTTGACAGCACCAGCAAGATTAATGTAATCAGGGAACATGTTTTCTACAACCCAACTAATGAGGACCAGGAAGCGTTCCTGTACATGCTCATTTTTCTTAATAAGAACAAATGTAAAGAAAAACACACACTTTTCAAGAAGAACAAGTATGCAGAAAACTGGACGCTGGAAGCTGAAATACTTTGAGTTGTTTTAGTTCCACATTCAGTAGTTTGAGCCTTGTTTTGTTTGACCTTTGGTGTGCAGAGATTGTTTTTATGAGTCTGTTGTGCATATTGATTTTCGGCATGGAAATCCATTTTAACACCATTGTTTGTTCTGTAGCTTTGCATTAATATTATTTATATTCAGTATAGTCCTGTGGAAAATATGTGATTTAGAGAAAAACACATTTGGTGTAGTTTTTGGTCAGAAAATGTGGTCTTGTTGTAGATGAGTCATTGGTAGTTCATCTTTTCAAAGTGAAGATACTGTGAATTTGGATCCCATGTGCACAGAGTGGACTGGGAAATAGGGGTCTGACTTTGGTCCCCTTATAAAACACTTTTCTCCTCATCATAAAAAAAACAAAACTTTTTCTCTTGAAAAAGAGCATCTAATCTAAAACCTGTTCTTGATTTTGACAATTAATGGTTTGGTTTGTTTCTGCAGTGAGAGTCCGTACAGCGAGCATGGAGCCCTGGAGGAGGTGGACAACGAGGGAGGGACGGAGACACACACCAGTGAGGACGGTGAGTACAGACACCTAAAACATGAAGACTCTGATACTTCAATCTCGAACTACTACTACTGCTGCTGCATTTACTACTTATTTACTCTAAAAGCACATTTGCTGATGCAGTGGTTCTCAAGTCCAGTCCTCGAGGCCCACTGTCCTGCATGTTTTGGATGTTTCCCTGCTCCAACACACCTGATTCAAATGATCAGCTCGTTATCAAGGTCTGTAATGGCTTAATAACGAGCTCATCATTTGAATCAGGTGTGTTGTAACTAATCTCTCATGACCAAATGCAGCGGTCATTTGATGAGTGTTACAAGCATGATAAAATTAAGTTTCATTACAAAGCATCACAATGTAGTCTATAAGTATTCACAGTGTTGTTATATCTGAAGTCTAACGTGAAAACACAAAATAACTCTTTTAAACTGTGTCTTTCATTAAACATTACATGATCCAAACTGAACACTCAGTTAGCCCCATTAAGTAAAACTTGATGTCCTGCAGTCTGACTGTGACCCTCCCTCTGTGGGGCTGTGTGGGTTAAACCTCCCTCTCTGCAGCTAATCCTGCCGTTCAGCCTGTTAACGCAGTAACCTTGACGGTCCAGAGAGCCAGACTCACAGTGATGGACGTCCACTCATATTCTAAAGCTTCTCAAGGACTCCTCCTCATCCTCCTTTAACAAACTCCACGGTGGTCTGCACAGACCCCTTAGGAGAGATGTCATTTCCCACGGGTCACAGCCTTTCTCAGCATCACTCCACTTGATTTCTTTTCCTTACCCTGTGAAAAATGTGTTAGAGTGGTTTGCAGAGCAGGGAGTGTGTGGAGCGTGTGTGGAAAGTGTCAAGTTTTAATAGCTTTTCAGAAATTATGCGATCATTTTATTTTTCTTTATTTAATCACATTTCCATGTGTCCGAGATAAATATTAAGGAATGAGAGTCACATAAACTGTGAAGGGTGCAGCAGACTTCTCTCACACGAGCTGGGAGATGGTTAATTCGTGCTATCATGCATGTGTTCCTTTGTTTGACTGAAATAGACTCCGGTTGGTCCGTGCCAAATCAAACAGGGAGTGAGTTAGATGAAACTAAAATAGCAGCTGGGGTCAGATGTTAATGTTAACATGCAGCAGAAAAGAAAAAAACTTAGATCTCATTAAGAGTTTAAAAACGTGAGACAGAGAGCTGCACAGATTTGAGGAAAATGACCTGTAGCCGAGTGTTTCATATCATAGTTCAGTCACAGACACATGGAGGAACATCAGAAAAAAATGTAAGATCTTGAGAATTAAGTTAACAATTGTGCAGAAATTATTCCAGATTGAAACGCTCTCTTGCTCACCCCTACTGTCAATAGAGGGACGTTGGCCTCCAAGGACAAAAAGCTCCTGTGATGCATGAGAACTCTGATCCTTTACAACAACTTTTTGCCTACAAAGCTGTTTATCAATACAGTATTTTTAATGCTCAGTAAAAAACACTCTTTTCTTCTTCTTCTTCTAGCTGATGCTCTCACTAAATACAAAAGCATTTCTCTCTAGTTTGTCCCTTCTGTGCTGCTGTAGAAACATGGTTGAATAAAGTGGCAGCCTCTGTAGAGGGGGACTCGCCCCTGTGTGGATCTAAAAGCCTTGTTTGATCTGTCCTGCTAAATGATGATAAATTACATACACGTACCTTTAGACTGTAAATTAAAGAGAGAGGTTGCATAAGAAAGGAGTCTATTTGTATTAGCCAAAACTGTAGTCTGGGCTGTATTTTGAAGGAGAAGATCTATCTGTGTACACTAAAATAAGAGAAGTGTTTTGTGGAGAAACAAGAGTTTCATCACTAACTGAGTCCTCATCTTTTTGCACAGTCTTAGGCATGCTGGCTTCATCAAAGCCTTCAGGAATGCAGAGGAAAGGCCTCAGTGAGATAGAAACTGAAATTTGTCACATCTTACATGGATTGACTCTGTTAATAAAATGCTAAGGACTCAACCTCTCCATTCAGCTCCTTCCAACTCTTCAGCAACATCAGGATAAAAGTGCACAGGGCAGCTCTGAGCAGCAGAGAGTGTGACGTAGGTCACTTCAAATCTGACGTTGTTTTAATTGTAGTGTGCGGCTGATATGATGTGATCCCGGTTTATTAAAGGTTCTGTTGCGGATTGAACACCGGTCCTTATTTGATGATTGAGAGTACGCACTATGACACAGTAATCTTCCTGTCTCTTATCAGTGTTTTTTAAAGCAAATAATGACCACAGCACTGTCAGTCCTATAGAATTTGCATATATCATGTTTTGCATGTTTGCATAGCATTGACACTGACACGCACACCGCAGAGTCGTTCTTCTAGTGTTTGAGTTTCTTTTTTTTAGACGGAAATTGATGTCAGTTTAAATACAACTCATCCAGACAGTAAACGCCTCTTTTCACAGATTTTGTCATCATTGAACAAAAGAAGTCTGAAACCATTGAAACTGGTGTTGCGGCTTGAAAGAAACTGCTGCAGTGAGATCAGGTGTTACAGACAACGACGATCACAGAGAGCCCTCATAATCCTGGAAGGACCAGTCTCTTTTAATAGACAGGATTGAGAAATGTGGTGGATTACTTTTTATGACAAATAGAATTTAATTTCTCCAGAGTTTGTCCAGAAGCTGATAAGTGGTAGTTTTCTGCGTCAAACTCAGACTGTGGCTGCCCTCCCTTCAAGGAATTAATGGACGATTACGTTTTCTGGAAATCCACAGCTGCTGTGTTTTTATTGTTCCAAGAGTCTCTCTTAGCAGACGGGGGAGGATGTCCTCTGTGACGTGAGTCCCTCCCTCTTGAGTCTTGAACTGTGCTGGACTTATTGTCATCGGTTATTTTTAAATTCCCCATGACCTCATTTGATTTCAGACACAAAAGCAGACCCTCTTCCTGTTTGGTACGCGGCGTTTGATCCAGCAGACTGAAAAGTTTATACTCTCAGCTCAAAGCTAAAATGTGTTCACCTTCTCTGGCCTCAAACTAAAAACAGAAACACAGACGGAGAGAAAGAATTAAAGTCATTCCACATGTTGGTCTGAGTGGTTTTCCGGAAACATCCTCGTCTGGTCCAGCCCCCCCTCCGGTCTTTGATAGAGCTCATTAGCTGGGACGGATGGTCTGGACTGGCCTCAACTTCACATGTGGAACAACTGCGTCTGCACAGAGTCATAAGTCAACCCCAGAGTGTATCCTGCTCGGGGCAAACACACACACGTCAGTCTCATGTACCGCTGCTGTCACGCCTGGAGATTAAATGCCTGTTTTCAGAGCAGCACTTCTCGTATCCATCGATACATGGATTTTATCTGCTGGTAAATTTGCTCCAAGGTCAGAGGTGAACTAACTGGCACATTGATTATGTATTGCTCTGCAGGACTGTAGCAGGATGCCCTTGTTGTCCAGTGCCCCAGAAGGCATACTGGGTGTTGGATTGAATGTGTTAACAGGCAGTTCTCATCATTTCAAGTCCAGTAGTTCACTGTAAATCTCTGAGTAAAAGACACACTCTCCAAAGGTCTGTGCATCTTATATACCAGTAAAAATGCAGAGGTACTTTATAGTGTTTACAGTATTATACCCAGAGGATTCACAGCAACATAAACCAACTTTTTAACAGCTTTTCTTCCTCATTAGGTCTTAATGCATTCAAAAACAATGGTGGTTTCCTATTTAGAAACAAACCCTGTGGAGAGCTGGTTTGGCTGGAAATACTTGAAAAGTGACCATCAGACATGAGTGACGAGAGTCTCACTGGACTGGACGCTGGTTATGGGTCCATACTTCACATCTGTCATTGTTACACCCATTGAGCTCAACTATCTTACCTGCAGCTAGCAGGATTGCTAGGTCCGCATGGTGAAAACAGATGCTTTTAGAAAGAGCTACACAGTTGCACCAAAACTGCACATTGCAGACTTTGCTGAATGCAATCAAAAGGGGGATAGTTTAAACCTTTTACTACCTAAAACAGACTTAGCAATCTCTGATCCTTATATACAGGTGTGACTTCTCTGGATTTTATGGTAATTATGATCATTGTCTTTGAATACAGAGTAAATAAAAGGGAAAAATGGATAAAACTCAATTTTATCAAGTCAGTTTCAAAATAGACATATTTATTTATTTACCTGCCAGTCTGGGACACCTGTAGAGCAGCTTTGTATGATTTGCAGCCCCAAAAACTTCTTAATGATCCTGAACCAGCATCTGTAAAAACCTCTATATTAACTTTATCCATCCTGGAACTGACTTTTTTGGGCTGCTTCTACACCAATAGAAGTATAGTTTAGCTTTTGGTGTTACTTTTTACACAGCTGTAGGGTTATGAAACAATTTGAAAGTTTTGCCTTTACAGAATGTCTGAGAGTAGCCTTTGGCACCCACAAATCTTACAAACATGTTTTTCAAAGGGAAAAAAAGTTCAAAAAATTGGTGAGAAAAAGTTTCCAGTCTTTTTGTTTGTATCTGGTTGAATCCTTCAATTTGTGTTTAAAACTTTTGAACTTTATTGGGCCAGTTTTGATCCTTGCATCTGGATTATCCTAATCCCAGAGGACTGGATTTAGGCTGGATTACAGAAACAAAATGTTAAAAACTATTTTATTTCAGGCTGTTATTAATGGATGATGGACTACAGATAGGGCAGGAAACAGTGACATGTAGGAAAGAGGCTGCTTGTAGTATATATGAATTATATATTATATTCTGAGTAGGTCAAACTACAACATACCAGAGCTTTAAGGGCCCAGGAGTTGAAGCACCCTGTATAGAGGCTGCTGTTAGTGATGCCCTCTGTAGACAAAGTATGTCATCCCACTGAACTCTATAATAATCTGTGTTTGTTGCTTTTTTAATAGTCTGTATCTCATCTTTAGGAAACCAGGGCATAGGTGAACTGAATGACCTGACAGTGATAGAAAGAAGTGACAGTCCAAGTATGAATCCTCCTCCAGCTTCTGCATCCTTATTTTTATGTCTGAACATCACGTCCACACCGACTCTGCTCTACTGGGTCGTGAGACATCCGACAGTTCATATCTCGTACACCACAGGCCTCCACCTCTCAGGGTGCAACTCTTTTTAGCTCCAGTCTCAGTGTGAGTGTGTGTTTAATGCCGCCTGGTTGGATCTGGAGAGATTCTGTTATAATTGAACAACGTTACAGAGGAGATCCTGAGATTTGGCTTCATGGCCCGCTGCTTTGAGCTGCAGCCACGTCACTGCAGACTCACTCTGAGTGTGTCCTGCATAAATATTATCAGATGGATGGATGGATGGATGGATTTGAGAGCAAGAGGGAGGGAGAAATCTCCTCATTCATCAACATAATTAACAACCTTGTCCAGCAGCAGCTCAGCAGCTCAGCTAAATGAATTCTGACAGTAAATTTCTGCTTGTCACATTTCATTGGAGCGACGTCACGACCAGACGTGTCAATTTAACCAGTTAAAGTGAGCAGGGCAGCGAGGATGACAGGTTAAAGGTTAGGGGAAAATAAACTTTGTATGGAAGAGAAATGAAAAAGGCCAAAAAGGACACTCAAAGAAATGAAGACACCTCCGCCCCCATAATTCCTCTGTTATGTGGCCTCTGTGCTCATGTGGGAATTACCTTCAACCTCCATAAAAGATAAACCAGGATGCTTTTAACAGCTGATGCAGGCTTCAGCTATTTTCTCTGCTTGCTGTGTGGGGTGAGGCGGTGTCTGTCCAGGGACCTCCTGTCTGACTTCAAGTGGGGGAGCGAGATAGGAGGGGAGCAGAGGTAGGAGCGAGGGAGGAATAAAGAAGCTATTTTTAGAGCTGTGTTGCTGCAGAGAATGCATATCAGCTCAGAGACGTGCACCTTTCTGAAGAGGAGGGTCTGTTGCTGCTGTTGGATGTTTTTTCCCAGAAACAATACTTGCACTCGTTTTCAGGACCAGGGGGTAAATCAAAACAATTATGTTGAAATAAAGCAGCTCAATCTTTCACGTTTTTTAGATCTGTAGTAACTTTTTCCGATCCCTCAGATGATTATCCTCCATGTCACTGACCCAGGGCTCCTCTTGTACACTTATTGAATAGATTTCCGCCCAGGGAAATGACCCATACAGTGAGTGAGATGCCCCTGAGTCATATAGATCTCCTCTCTGCAGCCTCTATAATTATCCTGCTAAACCCCTCAGGGCCTGTTGTGGCCCTGGCCTGCTGTTGTAGAACCAGGTTACTATCGACTACAACTAAAATAACAAACCGACTCGGCACACTTGAGCTCCATGTGCACTAACTCTCACACATATGCATCCATGTGCGCGACCATGCAAGAATAAGACCTGATATTCATCTTCATCAGAGGCACTTTGTCTGTTTGAGTGTACTTGTCGTCTGTCTGAATTGAGATATTTACCTCCTAATCCTGCTCCTCCTCCTGCCTCATTCATCAGAAATGTCTGTGATAACAGCTGTCTCTGCTCCGTGTCCCATCCCTGTCTGACATACCTGACCTGCGTAATCCTTTTTCTGCTGACAGAGGGCGAGCCCATTGAAGCCATTGCCAAGTTTGACTACGTTGGGCGCTCTTCCCGAGAGCTGTCCTTCAAGAAGGGCGCCTCCCTGCTCCTGTACCAGCGAGCGTCTGAGGACTGGTGGGAGGGGCGGCATAATGGCATCGATGGCCTGGTGCCACACCAGTACATCGTGGTCCAAGACATGTGAGTGTTTTTATCATGTTTTATTTTAGAAATGCATCAGAACAACCCAAAGTTTACAAGACTTTAAATGAACCGATGAATCGGAGCAGCTGATGTAGGAATAACGCGATGGGCAATTTAAGTTCAGTTAAACTATGAATTTTCGTCTTATTTATTTCATACATACATAGATACATCATGCATCCAAAGATTAGATCACCCTCAGTGACAAACTCTCCAACTTTTGGCAGGTCTTAATTTTGGCTCATCCCCTACTAAACATGTTTGGGGTTAGCTGTAGCCCAAACGTCTTAAAGGGATATTCCGATATTCCGTCAAACACACAGTAACACCGAGTTAGACCCCCCCTCGAGAGTGAATGTTGCCGACCACTTGCTTCTCTAGTTATACCAACTTAAGTAACGATCACATGATAGCAATACACAGTGGTCTCAGGAGCCATGCGCAAACCTCAACCAAAACGCCACTCTATAGCCACAAATAATGCTCAGAACAGCACGTAACTTCATCAACAGTACATATAGGGTCCTAGCCATAGTACTAGCCACCAAACATCTTTTTAACTTTACCTAATTTCTTTAGCAAAGAGACTAAACACAACTCACCAACTCTCCTCCAGCAGCCGCTTGTTTGTAGGGAGAACTCAGTGTTACAGTGTGTTTGACCCTAAATTAATTTATGCCGGAATATCCCTTTATTTGATAAACTGTTCTACAAGGTGAGCACAGATTACAGGAGCTGTTCTCAAATCTAAGAATGTAAACAGCAGATAAAGAGGATATCATAAAACTGCCCCAGTCTAAATTCAGTATAACTCAAAGTTTCAGTCAGAGTCTCAGTGTTTTCACCAAGAATTCTGCAAAAACTACCAAAGAAGAAGAAAAGTAAAAAGTTGTTTCTGGCTGACTTGTTTCCACACGTTACCTCAGGAAAACTTGTGGCTAAAAGCTCTGACTGATGATAACCCCTGATGGTTGAACGACACACTCGTCTTCTTGACTTTCCTCTGTAACAGCCCGAGAGCCTCAGCAGGCTTCCGACTCCAGTATTCAGGACCTTCAGCTGTCCCTGCTCAGCTGTAGATTACTCTCCATCTCTAGTGTCCTCAACCAGCCCCTCTGTCTCTGCCTCTCACACTCATCTCTAACAAGCACACACTCTGCAAAGCTGAGTGTTGGTGTCTAATGGACTGGATCCTCCATCTCTTTAGGAGGGGAACAAAATCACTCCAATCACTTAGCAGCTGGCCGATAAAACAGGCATTTAGAGGGCCATTCCCTCGATCCTCTTTTCTCCCCCCCCTGCTGCTGTCCCGTCACTGTGCCTCCATCAATAATTTAGCAGGAGAGCCTCTGCTGTCGTCTTAGGTAATGAAAGAGCGGGGGATTTACAGCTGTACGGGCTGTCCCTTTTCCTCCTCTGTGTTTAAACAGAGCAGGCTGAGCAGTGAGGGCACACAGGGCGGTGAGCTCTGCACGACTCATAAAAGAGCTCAAAATAAAACGTGCAGAGACCTCAGATAACTCTCTCAAGACTTCACATTTCTGTCCTTATGTTTCATTTAATGTCCTCTCTGAAATTCTTGCTGTGTGTGTCTGTGCATTCATGTGCACAAGCATTAAAAAGAGGCTTTGTTTCCTGTCAGCTCATGGCAGCAGTGAGCTCAGCAGGTCTGATTTCTGCCACCTGACAGGCACCGACTGTGCCTCCATCCAGACCCACACCTCCCTGAAACCCATACAGCAGTGTCTGTGTGTGTGTCTGTGTGTGTGTTAGTGTGTGTGTCTGTGTGTGTGTGTGCCACCAGAGCATTGTGAGGACTGGAAACATGACTCATCTGACTCCCTGGACCTTGGAGAGAGGGAAACGTGCTGACTCACTGGAAACTCTATCAAACTCTGTCATTGAACATCACTGTGAATATGAAAGACCAGCTGATTCGCTGATTCCCTCTTTTTTTCTTACAGTCTGCCGGTTTTTCTGTCACTTCCTCTTGCTATTCCCTTGTCTTATCGCACTCTTTCTCTCCCCCAGAGATGACAACTTCTCAGACACTTTGAGTCAGAAAGCTGACAGTGAGGCCAGCAGCGGACATGCCGGGGAGGAGAAATGCTCGGGGAAAGACATCAGCTCACCGTCCGACTCCAGGATCTCTGAGGCCTACATCAGCAGGTGGGCTAGAGAAGAGCCGCTTCAAGACTAGCATGTTAACTTTTTTTGTCCTTGGAAATGTCATGTGATGCATTAAAATGAGGAGTTAAATTGTGTTGAGCGTGGCAGCAGTGATCTGTTAGCAAATGAAATGTCAAAAGACACTTGGTTTCATCCATATCCTGCATAAAACCACGGACATAGTCTCAGTGACGTCTTCCGTTGGTTTCTGAAAAAGAGTTTTGAAGCACAGAGGCATCAGTGGCCATGTTGAGAATACTGACTCAAACCACCTTTGGGTTGACCCAGGTAGAGCCGAGGCGGGCCTTTAGCCTCCTTTCTAGCCATAGAATGGACGCTGTCTGCCTCCTCGCTGGGTGAAACAGCACCCTCTGGTGTCGGGCGCCAGCCACCCTTATGAAGCTGTGGACAAACTTTGGAAATGTATTACACAGAATATAATTTTTTCCCCCTGCTTGCGATGTTGACATGTAGTGATTATAAGACTGGTTTGCGCTCAAGTCCTCTTATTTTCCGTGCAGCTCCATTTTTTAAAGTTATTAGGGGGTTCATGTTTTCTATGATTGACACTTGATACAGCCTATGGACGTACAAAGATTGCATAGCTCACCCGGGGAATACGTTGTTTTAAGCTGAGCATCATCCCAGATTCTCCACGACTCCCCTGCCGAATGCGTACAATGCTACTGCACAATGTTGGTTTCAGGAAGTGGAGAAGAAATGCAGAATTACCGAGAGCTTTTCAGCTTCAAATCCGTATACTGGCGGAAAGCGTCACCAAGTTGTCCATAGTATATACAGTCTATGGTTTTAGCAGTGACAGTGCACCTGCCTGTGAGTCACAGCAGCCACACCTCTAATTTGCCAAACTCAGGACCTTTTATCTTTCAAAACAAACACAAATAGCGAATTATCCCCCATCCTCTGAGAGGTGCACCTCTCTAAAATTATACGTTTTTTTGGATCACTGGAATCTGTCCTGATTTGTGTACATTGTAAATATATCAAAAGACAAACGTAGGATTGGTAGAAAATTAAGTTTGTGGTTTAGGGGTTTTGTAACGACTGAAATGGGTGAAATCTTGGCTTCTACAGGCTAAAATTACCTACAGGGGAGTGGGTGCATTATCTGTACCCCCAATAGCTGGCAACTTTTTTCTACCAGCTGACTATCCCATATGCATTTGGGAAGCCTGGGTGTAGTATGGAAATACGTCAGGACCCCCAGAATGAGCTGGAAACTGTGTGTGGAGAGATGATATGTATTAAAAGAAAAAAAACTTGGTTCCCGTCCTTTAATGTCAATGAAAATCAGCTTAGACCAGCTTACCAGTGTGTGTTTGATCAGCCTGTTATTAGAGGAGTCGACATAAAGCTCTCTCCCTCCTCACTCTGGTCCTCGCTGCCATACACTTCCAGTATAGGTATTAAAACCTTTTTCATGGTGGAGGTTAGTCATCAGCTGGCCTCACAGGAGTTTACTACACACCCACACACACTCAGAGGGGTGGTAGACACTCACACACATATCCTATCACACCTCAGACATCCTGGCAGCGTGCTCTGGTTGTGAGCCAGCGTTTCTCCTCCTCGCTGCCTCTCTGCTGGTGGAGGAGGCGACCTTGAAACGTCTGTTACTGGCTCCTGCCAAACACGTGAACAAATGATTTCTCATTCAGAGCCACACTCACTCCCTCCACCTCGCTGCTGAAATGTTGATGACTCACACACGAGGCGGTATTTACACCACTGCAGGTATCTATGTGCATGAAGAGGATGTATCTGAATGAAACCACTTCAATGAACCTCCTCTGACTCCCAAACGGTGTTCTCTACCTGTCACCAGCTCCCAGGTGACCCCCCGCCCCCAACCCCTACCCCACTTCATCTCTTGCTCTTTTCTGCTCTTTCATTCAGACAATCCTGGCTGTTGAATTATTTATATCCTGAGTTTTATTTTGTTATTATCCTCTTCTGCTGCTGCTCTCCATGAAAAGCACTCTCTCAAAACGGAGGGAAAGGTAGATCTGATCATCAGTCAGGACTTTCCATGGATTAGAAGAGAGGATGCTCGCCGTAAAGGGGAAAAAAAACTCTCTCTGTGACGAAGATGATGATGAAGAGCTTGCTCAATATTTTGAGATTATTTTTAGTCGAAGCTGAGGCCTGACTGAGAGCAGAGAGTGTGATGACAGCCTGCAGAGAAAGTTACATGCTGTTGCTCTTTCCTCTATTTCCAAGTCTGATGGTTTGAATGCAGAGTGCTCCCCCTGCAGACTGGAAGAGGTTTCTGCAGTTGTTTACTTCTCCAAATCTTTCACTGCAGTCAGAGGAAAAATGTACAGGGTCTCTCCCCCTGGTGCTCACAGGATTCCTCTCTATCATCTGCAGATTTTGGTTCTCTGTGCATGGTTTGTAATTTTGCAGAGTGTCTGCAGGTTTGGGGTTTTACTGTCCTTTGAAGATCACAGGTGGACTCTCTGAATCCTGAGCAGTTCCCGACAGACAGAAGCCACAGTGTGCAAACAGCAGCACAAACAGCTGCAGCTCCATCACCCCAGAGTCTCCGAGTCTCATATCCTTTCTCATTACCGTGTTTTGTTCCAGTGCGGTGATGAAGCTGCTGCTTAATGATAATGGCTGAGACGGCGTTCATTAGGCAGACGTAAACTCTCAGATGAAGCTGTTCGCCTCGGTGAAGTGATTAAAGGATGAGTAATTCACAGCCTGTTCATCATTTCAGAGAAACAGTTACGCTGGTAGAAAACTGATTAAAATGTTTGTTCCTACACGTGTCAGCCTTCAGATGTTCAGACGTGTCAGATCTTCTCTCTGGATGTCATAAATGTTGTGGCGGCTTAAAAAGAGACTGAACAATAACAAAACGTGTGTTGCTGGTTTCTTTATTTACACCTGGGAAACATCTAAACTGTGTTATCATAAATACAGCAGCCGGCTCCTCAGAGTTTCATGCTCAGGAGGATTTAACAAAGACAATGAAACAGGACTAAAAAACAAGTCATGGTGGATTAATTTCAAGCTTAAGGTTAGACTGTGCAGTGATCCTGATTGTGCTCATATCTGCAAGCCAACGTTACAGCACAAGATCACCAGAAAGGAAAGTGATTGCTCAATAGTGGGCAACGGGAAACTGCAACAGTTTCAGTCACGATTTTGTTTCCATGACCGGTGAGCCTCACATAGGGGGTCAGCTATTAAAGGTTTGGTCCTAGTCTTTGGAGTTAAATGCCACTTTGTAGTCGAGGAAAAAGTCATATCTTTTTGGCATCAGTGTGAATCAGAACAGTTTTGTTGTTCTCTGCTGTGAGGACTGTGGTTGAAAGCTTTTTCTGACTCCAACTGTAAAGCAGTGATGATGAACAGGCTGGAAATGGTCTGATCTCCCTTCCTCTTGATTGTTTGCTTTTGCAGGTTGTTTCGAGACATCAGCATGAATTCAACTTTGAATCAAAACCAGTTAAAACTCCAAACAGGAGTTCAATATTTGGGTTTCTGGTTAAATTTTAATAAATGAAGAAGTAATCAAAAGAAAATCAAAAATCTCCTTCTTCTCCACGTCTTTTGTTCCTACAGACACAAGAAAAGATCAGATCCTCCGACTCGGCGCCCCCCTGCCCGCCCCAGTGACGTGCACTGCATGGTGCATCCCTCCCAGCATGTTCATGGGGGTCATGGTGGCACCCCAGAGATGGGCTCTCCTGTTCTCGGCCACTTCAGCCCACGAGACATGCTAAGGAGTCGTAACCACATGCCCACGGACAGCCCTGAACGCCGGCGCCGCGCAGGCCATGGCAGCCTGACCAACATCAGCCGGCACGAGTCTCTGAAGAAGATGGAGAGCCCCCCGATCCGCCGCTCCACCTCCTCGGGCCAGTACACGGGCTTTACCGACACCCACCACCACCATCACCACAGCGGCAAGCCCCTGGACCCGGAGACCATCGCACAGGTCAGCGCGGGACGAGCGGCGACCCGACCGCAGCTCCCTCCACCATCAAAGCCCTGCCCTGCCCTGTAAAAACATAGTCAGTCCCTGTCTTCTGCTTCCTCTGGCTGCTACTGTGTCTGTGTGCTAAAACCACGCAAAGACTCGCTTCACAGTCAGGCAGGCTGCAGGGGGCGTAGCTGACAGAGGGGCTGCAGAAGGAGATTGAATACAGTCCTGTCTGAACGCATGCAAGCTACTTTAACGACATCTTATCCTCAAATTACAGCAGAGTATCAGGGCCACAGCAAAGAAAGAATATCCATTTTTATCGGTTTAGACATTACAGTCGAGATTTAATGAAACTTAAGACTCAATACGGAGAGAATAAAATCCTCATGTTTGGTATCCCCCTTCAAAACAGCATCATGAGGATACTCATCGACTTAAACGACTTAAAGATTTAATTCTCTCATATAAAAACTTGAATCTTGTATTTGATGACTCATTTCTCATTAAAAACAAAACTTTCAGAGAATAAAATAATGACTTTTATTTAAAAAATACAGTGATTTTATTCCAGTGAATAACTTCATTCCCATAAAATAATAACTTACACCCTGACTATGATGACTTAAATCCTGTAACATAATTTTATTCTGGTAATATCAAAAACTTAACTCTTTTATTTTTTATCTATTCTCATAGTATAACATCAACCTTGTAGCTTTAGGACTTTGCTTTATAACAACTTTAATCCTCTAAAATAGTTATTTAAATCTACCTTACTTCTCTGAGAATCATTACTTAAATCTTGTAACAACTAATTTTCTCAATATAACAAATTTATTCTCTTATTGTTACAGTTTGTTTTTCCACTATAAGAGTTTATTTACTTGATGACTACAATCTTGTAATATTTAAATTTTTCCACTTACTATAACAAATTTATTCTCATATATTTTTTACAACTTTCTTTCAGTCATATTAAAACTTAATGTCCTTCTCTGTCTAACATTTCTAATTATATAAGATTAAATTCTCCAAATGTCGTGACTCTTTTCTCTTTATATAACAACTGTATACTTAGAATATATTGACCACAGTCCTGTGGTTTATATAAGGAATTAATTATTGAATATTTTGACTTTAAATGTGTTTTATAACAGCTTTGTTCTCATAATTTTTAATTAGCTTCAATCTTCTTAACATTGTTAACCTTACACTCATGATATAATGATTGTATTGTTGATATATTTCTATTTTCTCCTTACTGTGGTCCTAATACTCTTTCTCACAGTTAATATATAGACGCTGCTAACAGATATAAGTTTCAGCCTCATCACTGATATGATGCTGATGGCTCATTTGAACTGTAAAAAGCAGTAAAGTCATCGCTTGAGTTTCTATAGAGGCTCATTTGGAGAGCAGAGGTCACAGAGAGCTCTTTAAACTGTGCTGGTTTCCTGTCTGTCTGCTCGGAGCATGCTCAGATGAACATGATCCATCTCTGGATTTCCTTCACTATCAGGAGTTCTTAGCATGCCCAGAGAGAGCTGCATGTATAATGCATGCTCAGTGTTTTCTTTAAAAAGCTGTCACTCGGGTCCTCTGTTAACATGCCTTTTCATATTTCCTGCAGTCTCTTCTTTCTCCTCTCTTTTTTCTTCTGTCTTTATATTTCTTCACTTATATTTATTTTTTTCCCATTTTTAACCCGTCCTTCCTACCTTTTGCTCTCCTCTTGCATCAAAGTTATCATCCCTCCCCTCTGCCTCACCCTCCTCTCTCACACACTCTCTCTGTCTCCTGCAGGACATAGAGGAGACCATGAACACCGCTCTGAATGAGCTGCGTGAACTGGAGCGGCAGAGCTCAGCCAAGCACGCCCCTGATGTGGTGCTGGACACCCTGGAGCAGCGGCAGACCTCTGGGAGCAGCGGAGGAGGTCCCACTCCTGCCAGCTCCAGCGAGTCCCTCAGCCCCATCCACGGTGTCATGCTGAGGTCCACCGCCAACACTGAGCCGCCCATCCGCCGCAGCACCAGCACCTCCAGCGACACTATGAGCACCTTCAAGCCTGCGGTAGCGCCTCGTATGGGGGTGCAGCTCAAACCCCCTGCACTGAGGCCCAAGCCCATGGTCTTGCCCAAGTCCAGCCAGGCCTCACAGTCTCATCCCACATCTCCTCAGGACCCTCTCGACAAGTCCTGCACCATGTGACCTCAGGGACAGGAAAGAGAAATGTAAACAAAATACACATCACAGATAGACGCCAAATAAGAACTTGAAACATGTGAAATTAACCAGCCCGGACAGGAGGAGATGTTCCCTTTAGGACGACTCTGACCTGAGAGACTGATGCAGGAGTTACCATGGAGACGGAAGAGCCAGATGGACAAGTCTTCTGTCCAAATAATGCACAGTGATGTGTAAATACGCTGAGGTTGATATTATCTGACAAATGTCTTTTTTTATGAATCCAAACAACAAATCACAAAGGCTTCCTTCAGAGTTTTAGAAAATGTCCATTGATCAGTTTACAGATGTTTAAATCAGGCTGCATGTAGCTCCTCTCTTCACCACTGAACCCTCACAGAGCTCAAAGGTACAGTGTGCAGAACTGGTGACATTTAGTGATAACTTACAGAAGGGATGGGGATTCAAAACCAGTTCCAGATCAGAACCACTTTCAAGTAGTTTATTGGTTTCCTGATCAATGCCCCCACTTAGTTCTGTGTGCCTTCAAAACAATCAAGTGACACATGACTAGAGGAAGCCAGTACGACAGACGGGAGACTGGTGCGGTCCAGACTGCGGTTGTAAACTACAGATTATTATGTTTACAAAATCAGTTCTTAATGTTTCAGGTATCCTTTGTAGTTGATTGAAGAAAAGCAAATAGATTGGGTTACATTTGAGGTTTCGGGAAAGAGCGGATATTTCTATGGGAAACGTGACACTGTATGATTTCTCACATCATAACAGAATTCATATAAAACATTTGCCCATGAGTGTTTCAGATTTGATAAGATTTGATCATAGGATTTAATTTAGGAAACATTACTGTGACGCGGATACAATGCCGGTTATTTCATAACGCTTTTAATCGGATGACTAATTAATATGTCTGTCTCTAAATGATTTTGTTGTTGACACAAAACCCAAAAAAGTCAACTTCTGGGATTCAATAAAGACCCAGATTAACAAACAGAATCCATTCACCAATAACCACTTCTTCTTCCTGGTCCTCTAGCTGATTTGTCCATTTGAGCTACTGTAGAAACATGGTTGTGCAAAATGGCGACCACTGTGGAAGGCGGCCCCGCTCTTCTGTAGATTTAAAAGGCTGATTCCAATTTAACAAAACAGTTTTTATATTTCTACACAAATTTGGACTCACTGAGTATTATCCTCTGTTTCTGCTGAGCCTGTTTTGATAAAGGCGGATAATTCTGCACACTGTACCTTTAAAGGAGGAGAACTGTTTAAAGTTATATTCACACACTTTTGAGTATTTTCTTTCTCTTTGTGAGTGTTGTGAGCTGATTTTAAGGCCTTATTGACTCTTTAATGTAACAAATTTCAAATGTAGACTTCTTTCATAATGGTGCTGTGGTTACCTTGATGGAGAGAGGTTTGAAGGTTTGAAGGTTTGGGGCCTGAACAGCCTTTAACATGTTACGGTACTTTGTTGATATATTACAGAGCTAATAGTAGTAATAAGCTTTTTCCACTAGCTTGTAAACTGCAGCTTTTTTGGCCTAGCCTAGAGAGTGTTGTGTCTGAGAAATGTACAAAGATCACCTCCGTGCTGGACTGAACACGCTGAATATTGCCTGGAATGACTATTGGATGAAACCACTACTTCACTATGAACTCTGTTTGAACATTTCCATGCGCTCTTGGATTCCTGCATTTATAAGTCGATATGTTGGGGTGAAATCTGCCTGATAATGTCTGCTTTGCATCTGTGGATCCCATGGAGAGCAGTGATAGCTCATCGTCTGTGTGTGGTTTATACGTCATAAATTCAAACGGACACCGTGGAACAGTTTCTGTTTTGCCTCTCCTAACTTTATTAACCCAAAGACCTGACTGTGCAAGTCCAAGCATGGATGTGGACCCTCTGTTTAATCCTACTCCCCGGACTGATGTGTACAAACTCATGGCAGCACCTGGTAGGAGTGCTGCAGGTAGCCATGAACTTGATGACTGTTAGTGTAAAAGGCTGTCTTTGTCCTGTTTCCTTTGACTCCTGTTGTCTAAATCATTGAAAACGGCTGCTTGCTTTGTGTAAAACTATTTTCTTTGTCTAACTGGGGTAGCACTGAGTACATGTCATAAGTTAGTGTGTAACCTATAATAAATGCAAGTCAGCTTGGATTATTTTTTTTTTTGTTGAGAAATCAGACTGGGAGCCAGTACGGAGGCTAGGCTATTGGCTGCTGCACAGAGGGTCAGCTCTACCACATAAATGTCAATGTACACTTCTACTCAGAGACTTTTCAGTGCTTAACTATTGAATTATGAATTTATTTGTTTTGGCTCCATTTATAGACACACTTATTCACAGTCTGCAGTGCACTGATCTGCTGTTCAGGTCTACAGGCTTTAAAAGAGACAAAACCTTCAACCAAACTAAAACATGAGTGATTCTGACACACTGTTACTCAAGAGGACACCTGTATGAAGTAGAGTCTCAACACTTTACCGACTCAATTAGAGAGGGAGGAGACTTCTGTGCTAACTGAAGAACAGACGAGATTATCAGGGGATGCAGGTGTGCCACCAGGAAACAATTAGGGATGAACCAAACGTGCGCATCAACAAAAATCAGTAAACAGAGTTGATGGCAGACTTAGGCAAAAAACGTGCCATGCATCAGTCTGCAGCAGATGCTTACCTGTGCATCTTCATCTTCATCACGACAATGTAAATCTGGAAAGCTGTTACACATTACTGCTGATCCAGATGAGTTTGTATAGGACAGAAAAAGTTCCCTGCTGGACAGACTTAAACATCAGTAGGCTATCATCTCTCATTTTCACAATCAGTGCATCTCAATAATCAACAGAACTTTAGGAGCTTTCTGAACCAGTGGCTCACATGTAGCTGCAGTCTGCATCATGCACCATTCAGAGTCCACTGAACACTTGACACCCACTTTCTGCCAAACAAAACAACAAATAATATCCTTACAGAGCGTAGATCAGTCTTTGGGTTGCAGTTTGTTACACTGAGGTCGTAGAGCTGACCTGGTCTGCAGAGGTTGATGATCTAGCTTCTGCTCTGGCTCTCTGGATGGTTTCTGAACAAAGGGGCTGAGCTGACCTGGGTCTGATGTGGGTCACACACTTACTGCTGACAGATGAACAGACTGAGCTATCCTTTGACATAATATTCAGGTGAGAGCAGTGTGCTTTTGTTCTTTGACTTGTATAGCAGAAAACAATGCGCGTGTACCAGAAGAACTCTCACCTGATCAGTGATGAACAGCCCATGTGAGCCCGTGCAAATGTGTCATTGTCATGTGATTATTTCAGATGGATCAGCACCATAACACTTGGACTGCCCTCCCTCCCCCAGTACTGTAGAGGTAACTGAAGTGCTTGCATGTGTTGGGAGTGTTAGATTAGTGTAACAAAACACAGAAAAGGTTTGGTTTGCTGTGAATAAGCAATGCTCTCTAACAGCAGGTTTACACATCTGTGATTGATGGATATTGAGTGTATGATAATCCAAAAGATGACTGAATCTGACTCACTAACTTTTCTTTATTTTTGTAATCATTTCTGTTTAGTTTGTTGTGTTGAAGGGTAGAAGGAGGTGTAGAATAAATATTCAGAGTTACAGGTGACTCACCCACAGTATGAAGCCAGTTGTAAAAAAAACAAAATAAGGTGTTTGACTGTCACTATGTTAACATCATAAATGATAGGCCTCTGCAGGCTTTAAGCTACTCTGTGGTGTCTGTACATCTGTAGTATGTACTTGTGAAAGTGCCTTTGAAAATGTTTTAGAGGAACTTGAGATATTTTGTTTCATTTTCATGTCAGATTCTGTGTTTTATGGAAATGCAGAGAAAACATGAACAAATATTGATGCCATTTTTCAAATAGTAATGAGAGAATTAACAATAAACATCTTAATCATTGTGACATTGCACTTGTATGTATATAACTGTATATACAGCATGTAACATCATAACATTTAGAGTTCTGTGAGGTTTTACACCTCTGAGGATTTCTTTCTAATAAAGGAAATAGTTTATAGAGTCCGAGGTGGGTTTTTTCCCTCTGTTACAAACTCACAACTTAAAGCTCCTGTGAGGAACGTCTGACCTGTTTGTTTTAGCACCCGCCATAGACAGAGCAGTCTTTGCTTAGCTTCTCCTCTTGATGATAAAGTATTGTATCCTATAAAAAAAACCGCCAGCTTAAGAAATTATGGTAGTGTTAGGAATCATTTATCCAACAAAAAAAGTTGAGTCCTATGGTTCCTCTGTGGCCCTTGTTTTTTTTTTTTTTGTTTGTTTATTTATTTATTTATTTTTGGCTGGTGTAACGAAAAAGAAGAAATAATTGACACAGAACAAGTGCCTCTACCATTTCTCTATTAAGGTCTGAGAGAAGTTTGGAGCACGAGTTTTAGTAAGTAAACAGAATGATCAAAGCTCCTAGGAGTTTTTAATGTCTATAAAATAGATTCAGATTCATATTGATACCTTTTTATGATCATCAAAAGCAAACTCAAACATCAGTGACATGATTGGTAATTTTAATCTTGTAATTTATAAAGCTGAGCAGTTGAGAAAACAGTCCTGTTTTTGTTGTTTCCACTTGAAATACTCACAATTAATGATACAGTTAACAGTCAATAGTCAGCAGGAGGAGTTTTTTGGCAGAAGTCAAGCATGTTGGGGGACAAAAGAAGCAAAGACTGGTTTGTCCACAGGGGGCGCCAAAATTGAGACAAACTGAAAGTTGCTCAATGGAGCTTTAAGCAGTCATGTTTCAGTAAAGCATGAAAAAGTTATGACAAGTCTGAAGACACATGACCGACAGAGGTCATAAAAGTATGACAGCCTTTCTGGTAGTGACACTTTTTACAGGGCCTTTCATCCTTGGTAACCCCTGATTAAGATATACTGTAATTAATAATGTCATAGTTATATTTACAGATGATTTTGGGTGACAAACATGAAAGTCTGAGTGTTACAACACTGATAAGTTCTGTGGCAGTGTCCTCCAGCTCTTAACAGGCTGTTAAAATTTCCTTCTGACTGTATGTGTCTTTAACTGCTGGTGTTTGAGAATCAACAATTGTTTTTGCAGTCAAGTTTATTTACATAGAAAATGGGACAAGTTAGCCCTGGATTTACACACATGCTTCATTTGAACACATTCACACATTACTGGTGTCTATCACATTCAGTTGAAGTTGCAGGTGATTTGGGGGCAAAACCAGAGGCAACAGAGCAGCAAATCTTTATTCACACTTGAATACCATCAGAGCATTGTGCTTTGTGAATCAGACCTTGAGACTACAGCAGGAACAGCTGACTGATGGTTCATAGAGCTATAGTGCTGCAGTCATTCTTTGTGTATTCACCCAGAGTGTGTTTCTTTACGTGCTGTGTTCTACAATGTGAGGGAGCTTTACTGGGATTCTGTGCTGTCCAGATCCAGCTCCAGCTTCAGCACTGTTTGCAGGAGTAAAAGTGGCTCTCTGTGTGTTCCAGGCTCTACTGTGGACCTTCATGGCCATCTGGGAAACAGAAAAGAGAGAGACGATTGTTTTACATTCAGTCCAACAACTATTGTTTTTTCCTGCAGCTGCGCTGAGGCCCACCATGGTGCAATAATTAAAGCTGAACACACTCTTTCTTTAAACAGGTGACAGACAATCCAGGAGAAGAGAGCTGAATGCATTTGGAGAAAGAGAAAAAAAACTTTGTTCACCTCAGTGACTTCAACCTTCCTCTCCCAGGTGTGGATGCTCTGCTGCAGCATCTTGTGTTTGTTCTTGATGTGAACATACTCCATTATACTAGGGGCCTGATAATCTGCTATCTGGCGGCGCAGGTTTTGGTTTAGAGCCTCTGCTTTTAAACACTCCTGAAGGAGAACATGATGTGAAAGAGATGGAAAACCCAAACTGTAAAGACCAGGAAATAACTAAGGTACATTTTCTCATATTGCATTACTTGTTTATTGGTCCGTGTCGGTAAAAGAATCATTGTGGTGCATCATCACAAACCTCTTGAGCTCGCTGTATCTTCTCCTCAATTCTGGCCAGAATCTGCTCTCTGTTTGTGATATCACTGCTCAGCTCTGTGGACTCCTGTGTCACACTCTGCAGCGCCCCCTGTCAACAAACACACTTGAAGACTGAATAAAATGGTGCCAAAGTCGACCAATAAAGGTATGCTTGATAAAGCTGAGGACATTTTTTCTTTCACACACAAACATCTAACGTGTTACCTTCTGAGAATTGAGGATACGTGTGACTTTCAAATAACTGGCTTGAAGTTCATCCAGGTTTTTTTCGATTTTCGGCTCATCAAATTCCTGGAAAATGATCTGTGACAACCCACAGTGTCAGATAATGTTCGATTAGCAGATCACACCATATTGTTCACTGTTAAAACAGACTACCTCTAAACAACTACTTTATCTTTTGATTCATTACCTCATAGTCAGCCTTAACTGCGTCTCGTCTCTGTAGAAGCTGCTGTTGGATCTTCTTCTGCTGAACCTTCAGGGCCTTGTTTTTAAAATGATACCGCTCGAGCTGGGTGATCTGTTACAATTTGCGTGTTGGAGCAAAGAAAAGACTGTTAAAAACAGGCAGGAGGCTGTTATTTTGTTTTAAAAGCTGAGCTAAAACTGCTCATCTTTAGTCTCTCTTAAAGCTTCTTTCCACAGGTTCATCTAGTTAAACCACTCTTACTGTTTACCTGTGACTTGTCCTGGATATACTGGAGCACCTTCTCAGGTTCCTTCATATCCAGCATGTTATTCTTCAGAGGTCTAACCAGGTGGTGTTCAAACTTTTTCTGAGCCTTCCTGATTTCTGACAGACGTTTTTCTGACTCCTTCATGGAGGCCTGGACAGAAATAAGCTCGCTTAGTGTGGGTTTTTTTCTTTGTTTGGTGTCATTTTAAGGTTCTTGTAGTTACCCTGTAGTTATCCTGATTCCTCTTACAACTCTGTTTGAGTTTCTCTTGGTCGTATTGCATCTCTGTAAACTCTCTCTGAGCCAAAGAAAGTTTTTGTTTCATGGTCAGCTGTGGGAGGAGATCTGGTACATGCGATTTTCGTCTCCACCCATGACCCTGACAGGCGCACACACACACACACACACACACACACACACACACACACACACACACACACACACACACACATTCATGGCCATAATGAACATGGGTTATCAGGGGTGAAGTAACAGGTAAAAAGATTACAAATTAAGTCATTGTGGTATTTTATATCAATAAACTTCTCTTTTCCCAGACAAGACCCAATAACTGACAAAGTACACCACAGACCTGAGAAATCATGACCAAAAGTTTTACATTGTGGTAAAGATGAAATTAAAAAAATAATAAAATCCACTCTTGACATGGGATTTCTTAATCTCCAGGAAAAATACAAAGAAATAAATGATTTTACAATCCAAAAGAGAGGCAAACCTCACCAAGTTTACTTTTTTGGTGGATATTTCTTACTTCCCCTGACAACTTCAAGTCTCAAGTCACAAAATTATACCATTATTACACCATGCTGACCTTCTTGATCCAAAATGTGTCATTTCCTGTTACTTATTTGTGGCCACAAAGTCTTAGTTTTTGCCTGTTTGTGCATGACCAGCCGACCAAACAACATGTCTAGAAACAAAACTTCATTCTGCTAGACTTAGCACTTTTGACGCAGTAGGTACTGTATATCTGGTGCAGGTGAAGGAGCAAAGATTGGATGAAAGGTAGATGAAATTCACCCCTCAGAAAAGTCTGCAAATAAACAATGTCATTTTGTATTTAATTACATCCCCAATTCTTCCTGTTTTCAGCGAGTCTCGGTTTCACTGTCAATAGTTAGTTTTGCTGAAACTTCACCCCAGCTCTAGCAGGAACCTGAAACACAAACTGAATCAATATCTGATTTAGAACGATTTGTTAAATACACGTGCTAAATAAATCTCTGTCAGATTGCTGCCTGAGCTGCTTGCTTTCTGCCTGTTTTTCACTCTGTACAGACTGTTTTTATCACAAAAGCTGTCAAGTTTTCTGTCTCTGTGTGCATCACTTACCCCATCTCCCAGTTTGGACCCTCTGGGTGTGTCTGGACCATTTCCTACTCCCTGTGACTGCAGGTACTGAGAATCAGTGTGGCTGATAAACCGTTCAAACAGGTCTATCTCTGCCAGAAGAACTGCATTGGAGCATCTGAAAGAGGAAATAAATAGCTTTACAGTCACCCAAAGAGGAAAACTGATTAAATTGATTCATGTTGAAGGATCAGAGTTTGGCTGTGTGGAAATATCCAAAATTTAAAGCTTATTTGAAACCACGAGGCTCAGCAGGGCGGAGAGGAAGAGTTAAAAATTGCACATACTGCCCACCCTGCAGGCCAGACTGCTTTACTTTACATCAGAGCTAGTTTTAGCGGTTAACGTTAGCATGTTTCCACTGAGGGATTTAGCATTAACTAAAACAGCACTTCTAAAATTTGCCGCCTATTCCAGTAATGATAATTTCCTTCAACAACAAGTGTAATTGATTATTTATGTCCATTACTTCAATTCTTGGACCCGCTTGAAGAGATCTTCTCTTTCTTCTTCGGTGACTCCTTTGCCTTTTTCCTCCATCAGGGAAAGCTCGCGCTCCATGGTTGCTAGGGTACATACAACACCTGCCTTGTTGCGAGGGTTTTGCTGCATTCACGTAGCCAGAAGAATAATCGGATAAAAGAACTCTAACCTCGTATGATAACGTGAAGCCTCTTTACGACCGAGTGAAGGTCGAAAAAAAAATTCTTATACACAGCTTTCCGAGTTAACAGACATTACATACCTCTAAACATTGCGTACCGCGGCAAACTTTGACTTGGACAAAATCGTTTCATGAGGCTCAAGTGATTGCTTGTTTTGCAGTTGACGTTTTCTTTCCGCGAGTTACCGTGAGCTAACCATCTCCTTCTGAAATCATAAACTACAATACAACCTCTTCCAATTGTGTCTATATAACTTCTGTTTTACGGTTCAAACCTTTTAGTCACACTAAGGTTTGGAGAATGATGATGTCTGCGGGAGCTCCGAGCATCAGAAGGGCACCTGAACATAGTGTAAAAGTTGTAGCAACGCGCCGTTTCCCGTCCTTTCGATGAACGTATAAAATATAATAAATCGATATTAATTCTGTGTAGCATAATACGTTAGCAACAATAATTTATGCCACTGAGTTTACTTTATCAAGATTATCGCTCAAATTTCTGGATTTATTAAGGAGACCTGGCCTTGAGTTTCCTTCAATTTTGTTTTTCAACAACAAACTCGAAGTTCGTCTTATTTAACCTTTTTCTAAAGTACTTCACTGTTTTATCCACTGAAAAGGTACAGAACAGGACTTTTATCACGGTTTATACTGCAAGATACTAAAGCTACATATATATTTTTAAATATATAGTTTAGCTACTTCAGTAGTTTCCAAACCCTGAAACTCTGTAGTATTCAATTTACAGCTTATGTTTTATGTCCTTCCCAAACAGTATAAAGATATACCCTTAATAGATTCCACAGCTAGAAATTTATCTCAGAAAATTACTGGGGGAAAAAAGAGATTTGAATCAACTTGTAAGATTTTATTGCATTTTCATATTAATATTTCTTAGACAAAAAAATGATTGTATATATTGTAAATCAAATTATATAACCTATGCTTATTGTACAACTTTAACTATTAATACTTCAACAATTCAGAGAGAAGTAAGTGCAGTGATATTCATTGTCTTCTGTAACCATTTTATTTTTTGTACTAAAATGTTTGTTTTGTTTTTTTTTTTTTACTAATTTCAATGTCATAAGAGGACACAGATGAAATCAAAAACAGCCTTAGTGGAGAGACTGACTTGTGCTCAGGTTGACTGTGCAGTGCGGTACAGTTTCTACAGTCTGTTCAAATGACAAAAAGCAAATCAAGAAGACACAACTAAATCAAAAGACAGAAAACCATTCCGAATCAGCAGTTACACCTAAGACTGGTCTGGTTAAGGCTGTTGCAAAAGCATGATGGCAGCTGTTGGAGACATGCAGAATTACAATGAACAGAAAGTTGAGAAATTTAGAAATAATGTTGAAACTCATTCCATCATTACATGAAAACATTGTGGACTACCTCTCAATTTAAAACTCGTTTAATCACACAGATGCAGCTATCACTTCAACTACATCATCTCCAACACATCTACGTACACATGGCTACATGCCTACACATTTCCCCACAGAGGCTGCAGGAAAAAAGCTTCTCATCAGTGTGGGTTCTTCTCATGTTTACCATCACACTTTTTTAACACTTTTTGATTTGAAAGAATTTAAGTGTGTTGATCTAATGAACTCACTATGCTGAATGATTTTCCACAGGTACCACAGAAGTATGGCTCTCAGCTGTGTGGCTTCGTATGTGCCGATTCAGGTCAGCCCTCTCAAAGTATCTTTTCCCACAGATGCTGCAGGAGTGTAGCATTTCCCCGATGTGGATTTTTCTAATATGTCGACTCAGTTCACTGCTAGATTTGAAAGAACTGTCACAGGTTTTACAAGGAAAAGGAGTTTCACCTGTATGAATCCGAAGGTGAATATTCAAATCTGTGCTGCGATGGAATCCTTTACCACAGAAGCTGCAGGAGTGTGGCCTCTCGTTCAAGTGTGTCCTCATGTGGTCCGTCAATTCATGACGTGATCTGAACTCATTTCCACATCTTTTGCATGCAAACAGCTTTTCACCATGCGTCTTCAAATGCTCTGTCAGGACACTTTTTCTACTGAAAGATTTGCTGCATATTGTGCAGGTAAAAGGCTTCTCACCTGTGTGAACCAGGGTGTGCCTCTTAAGGGTTGAACTCTGGTAGAATCTTTCCCCACAGGTGCTACAGGAGTAAGCCTTCTCACCTGTGTGTATTTTCATGTGGACTTTCAAGGCCTGGCGGAATCTGAAGCCTTTTCCACACGTTTTGCAAGAAAACGGTTTCTCACCTGTGTGTGTCCTCATGTGGTCTGTCAAGGCAATTTTTTGTCTGAAGGATCTGCTGCAAATGGTACAGGTAAACGGCTTTTCGCCTGTGTGAATAAGAAGGTGCATCTTTAAGTTAGAACTTCGAAAGAATTTCTTCCCACAAATACTACAGGAGTACGCCACCTCGGCTGCATGTTTCTTCATGTGGACTGACAAAGCCTGAACTGATTTGATGCCTTTTCCACATGTTTTGCAGGAATATGGCTTCTCATCTTTGTGGGTATTGGTGTGCACTTTCAGCAATGATGTGTTACTGAATGTTTCGCTCCCGTAAGCATATAATTCCTTACCTGTGTGGAAACACAGGTGTGTCTGTAAATCTGTATCATCCATAAAAATGTGCCCACATGTGTCACATTTAGCAGAACTTTCACCTTGTAGAGGATCAGAGGGAATCTCTGACAGTTTTGTGTTTTGGCTTTTTTCATGACCTTTTGATTTTTGTTTTGGTCCTGATAGTAACTTTGTTTCTAAGTTGCCATGCTTGCCTATCTTTGGATTTTGGCGAACAGCAGCATGAGAATTATAAGGGAAGAACTGGTCCTCAGTGTTTGGTTCTGACTCAAGGTCCTCGCTCTCTTCACCAGTGATGATAAATTTCAAGTATTCAGTCTCCTGCTCTGGTTTAAGCTGCTCTCTGTCCTGACTGGTGCAGTATTCCTCCTCTTCCTCTTTAATCTGTACAGACTCTGGGTCCTCTTGGTCCGGACTGGAGTTCCTCTCCTGGTTACAGAGCTGCTGGTCTGAGAAAACCTTCTCCTCCTCCTTACAGTCATGTTTTTGTGGAAGCTCTGCAAAAACACAGAAGCATAAATATGTCACTGAGATGGGACAGAAAACAAAGAAGTGAAATCAGTATACTGTGTATGAAAGAGCAACATCTGAAGACGTTCTATGAGAGGGATGTAATATTTTAAGGACAGAGTTGTAATATTAAACACAATTTATTATTTAAGTTAAAATGTTTAAGAATTAAGGTACAATACTGAGATACTCTCGCAAGATAAATGTCTGACCCCAGCTGCATCATCTATGATTGTCCACCTCAGGCCCAGAGCTCCTCCATCTCTTAGGCTCTTCTGGACTGTTGCTACAGACACGTACGTCAGTCTAACTGACATCAATAAAATAAAACTAGAGTAAACTGCCATTGGACCTGCCAACTTTAATCACCTTAAATTAATTTAACATAGTCCTTAATTACTTTTTTCTTTATCCTGTTCATTTAAGTCATTTTCTACCATCTACTTACTAACCAGATCTCTCTAAATGTCCCTGAGCCCCTATAGACGGTTGGCTGCTGTGGACCTGTCTGACTCTAGCTGCATCGTTTATGATTGTCTGCCTCAAGCCCCGAGCTTCTTCTCTTGGGTTCCTCTGGACTGTTGCTGCAGACATGAAGATCAGCCTCACCTACATTAATAACATAAAGCTATAGTTAACTACTACTAGGCCTACTGACTGTAATCTTTCCTGATCTCCCCTCTCCCCTTTCCTATTCTCTCTCTCCTTCCTTCTATCTTGTTCTCTCTCTCTGTCTCTCTCTCTCTCTCTCTCTCTCTCTCTCTCTCTCTCTCTATCTCTGTATTCCTCCCAAACCCAGCAGGGGCGAGGTGGCTGTCTAACATTCTAGCATGAGTCTGGTCCTACCCAAGGTTTCTGCCTGTTAAAAGGAAGTTTTTCCTTGCCACTGTTACTCTTGTCAGATGAGATGGGCAAATCTGTTCCATCTTAAGGTTGGGTCTTGATAATTCATCAAACAATGAGCGTGGTCTTGACCTGCTCTTTTTCTTTGGAAAGCATCTTGGGATGACGACTTTTGTGAATTGGCGCTATATAAATAAAATTTGATTGATTGATTGATTGATTGATTGATTGATTGATTGATTGATTGACATAAAATGCAATTTGCAACACAATGTAAAATACGTTTTGATGCTATGAAGAAAAGAGTGGTAAGATAAGTTGTAACATGAAGAGAACAATTTAAATCAAGATTATAAACTGTATTAAAGACTAATATTACTTTGAAAATTTCCCGGTGATATTACAAAAATCAAGTCACAAAATGTGAGACAAAGTCAACATGAGTGAATTAGTTATTCTCTAACTACTACAGGGCTGTTCCTCTGCTTTAAATCACATTATTTACAAAGAAGCCGAGAGGAGAGGCAGCCCTGACATAAACCGAGCTCATGCTTTATTATTCAGTCAAAACGTGTTTTTTCTCACCTATTCTGTGTAAGTGAATGTGAGGTTTCCAAACCAGATCCAGCAGTCTGCGCTGACGCTCCAGCTCTTCCTCGTACTGGACCAGAGTTCTGTTAAAAACTCCCAAAATGTCTTCAGCAGCAGCAGCGAGCCGCTCGGTCACAAACCCTCTGAGAGATTCAGCTGCAGACATCGTTGATTTGTTACGGTTTGTAAAGAAAACTGCGATGTGAAAACGGAAACATCCCCATATATCGCTGTTTGTTCTGCTTGTTTACTTCCGCCGCGTGTCACACCGGTAAAGTTCCGTAAGCGGAGATGCGGCAGCCAAATGTTCCACCCTTCTCTTCGTCTCCTTTCCGTTGCCCCAACGGTTTTAATTATCTCCAACTTTAATGCAATGGTTCGTAAACCTCTGTAATGTGAAACCTCTTTCCTTCATTTACTAATGCTACTCTTTTTGTAACAACTTTTGTATAACTGATAGGAGTGCTGTTGGTACTTCCAAAATCGTTTTCAGTAAAGAATACAAGGACCTTAAATGGGCTTAGGTCCAGAAAAGTCTCTAGTGTTCCTGGATCCTGTTTCTATCTGGTTTCCTCTTTGCAGCGTTCAGTTTAACCTCATTTGTGGATACATTGAGGAACTTTGTTCACAGTCCAAGGTTTTGAAGTGATTTTGAGCCCGTGCAGTGATTTCCATGCCAGAGTCTTGTCTGTTTTTAATGAAGTGCAATCTGGGGACCTGAACCACGACCATCCAATTTTGGTTTAAGCTTTGTCCTCTTTTCTTTCACTTCTATAAAAACAGGATACAAATGCATTACTATGAATTTTGTTTTGACAGTCCAAGTTTATTGAACACCATATTCTTATCACCACACCTTATCAGCATGACAGCTACAGTCATCTAAATCAAATTTGTTGTAGATTACCATTTAAAAAAGTTATTAAAACAAACAAACAGATAAGAAAATACTAAAAAAAAACAAAACAAAAAAAAAAACAGCCAACCAAAGTAGCTCATTGGTTAAAAAAAAGAAACATTTGTTGAGCCGGAGGAACTAAACAGGACTCCATAGAACAAGTATTACAGTCAGAAAGTCACAGTAAAATGTATCTTAACTGTTGGATTAACTAAACACACAGATGGTATTTTATTAGCTGAGAGCTCATCTCTATAACGTGCCTTGTGTAAGGTTGAACTTGCACAGAACAGAGAATCCAGTTCACATACACTACAGGCCAAAAGTTTGGAAGCAAGATCAGATTTGTACAAAAAAAGATCATAGTTTCATATATATAATTTGCAACACAATAAACATGACTATTGTGTAAAGAGTAACTTATCAGAAGACATTTTGACTATAATTATTAGGTATTTGAGTTATTGTTGCTTAGACTTTGCTTTCTTTAAAGTAACCTCCTCTGGCTTCGACAACAGCTTGACATATACCAGGCATTCGTTCCACAAGTTTTTTAAGGTATGTTCCAGGGATCGCATTCCAAGCTTTCTTAAGTTCATTAAAAAGAGACTGCGGATTCGTGGGAAGTGTTTTTCTGACCGATCGATCCAATTCATCCCACACAAGCTCAATTGGAGAAAGGTCTGGAGACTGAGGGGGCCAAACCATCTTTTGAAGAACACCTTCCTCTTCTTTGTTGTCTAGGTAACCCTGACAGAGCTTGGCATAGTGCTTAGGGTCATTGTCTTGCTGCAAAACAAACTTATGAGCCACAAGTCTTAGTCCAGGTGGAACAGCATGGTGCTGGAGGATGGAGTGGTACTGTTCCTTTTTCATAATACCCTTTACTTCAAAACAAATCTCCTACTCCATCACCTGCAAAACATCCCCATACCATGGAGCTACCACCTCCATGCTGAATTGTGGGTGTAACACATGGTGCTTTCAGACGTTCACCAGTTCGTCTGCGGACATAGACTCTGCGTTTTGAAGCAAACAGTGCAAACTTGTTTCTAGTCATCATAAGTCCAATTTTTGTGAGCTTTTGCCCACTCATATCTCTTTTTCTTGTTCTGTGGAAGAAGTAGTGGGGTTTTTTTGCAGATACACAACCCCTAAGACCAGCCTTTCTCAAAGGTCATTTCACGGTTGTCAGAGATATGGGTTTCGACCTTGTCATCTTGATTTCCTCCCTTATTTGTGGTGCTGTCTTTCACTGATCCCTCTTACTGGTGACAATGCTATTTTTATCCTCTGCTTTTGTAATAGCTCTCTTTGCTTCAGGTCTTTTTCTATCATCATAACTGCAGGTTCCTCTAGTCTCTTCAGAGTGTAGTGGACTCCTTTGTTAAACACCTTTAGGCATTTTGCAATTTCTCCTTCTGTGTATCCTTCTTTCCTTAATGTACAAATCTGTACTTTTGTTTCTTTACTCAATTGCTTCTTTCTAGACATTTTTGTGGCAGTTTGAACGCAGTTGATATTTTTTAGGATTTTTGTATGCAGACTCTCAAAAGCCAAAAAGTTGAAGTGAATAATCCAACTGTGATTTATTTTTTTGCTTTTGCACTGAAGTTGTGACTCTAGCAAATGTTTTCAAGCCTAAAACTAAGCCCTTATTATCTTTTGCTGACATATATTTAGCAATGGTCTGTTAACATCAATGTATATCTAAAGGTAAATGGAGTAAAATGGTGCATTTCCATGAAAGCAACATCTGATCATGGAGAAAATACATCCCAAAATTTATAAAACTCATGCTGGATTTAAAAAAAAAAAAGCATTGTGAACAAAAACTTAAAGCTACTCCCAACTGTTCGGCCTGTAATGGCCTTGCTTCCAAACTTTTGGCCTGTAGTGTAAACTTCAACAGTATTCTGACTTCACACAATGACATTTGCTTCTGATTTCAGTCACCAGCTTCTGTGACACTTTTTGATGGAATTTCCTGCTGCATCTGACAAACCTGACACATTTTACCTGTGTGGGTTCTTGTGTGATCATCTAAAGAGATCTTCCTGACTAATGATTTCCCACAGGGACCACAGGCTGTTCACCTGTATGGATTTGGGTATGACGATTTAAGTTTGTTTTTCGAGTAAACTTTTTCCCACAGTTGCCACAGGAGTACGGTTTCTTACCTGTGTGCGTTCCTATGTGCCGTTTCAGGTTACCTTTACTGCTAAAAGATTTGCTGCATGTTTTGCAGGTGAACAGCTTTTCCCCTGAGTGAAGTAGCATGTGCGCTTTCAAGTTTGAATTCCTACGCAAGTTTTTCCCACAGATGCTACAGGAGTATGGTTTCTCACCTGTGTGTGTTTTCATGTGCTCTCTTAAGTGATCTTTCGTGTAAACAGATTTGCTGCATGTTTTGCAGGTGAACAGCTTTTCACCTGAGTGAACTAGCATGTGCACTTTCAAGTTAGAATTCCAACGGAAGCTTTTCCCACAGGTGCTACAGGAGTACGGTCTCTCACCTGTGTGTAATCTTGTGTGTTTTGTCAGCAAATATTTGTGCCTGAATGTTCTCCCACAGGTGCTACAGGTGTACAGATTCTGCTCTCGATGTGATTTTGCGTGATTCGTCAGCAAACGTTCGTATCTGAACGTTTGCTTCTTCTCACCAGTGAGGACACCTAGATGTGTCTGTAAACTTGAATTGCTCGGAAATGTTTCCCCATTTGTGTCACATCTAAAAGTCTTTTCACCCTGTTGAGGATCAGAGTGAACCTTAGGCTGTTTTGTCCTCTGACTTCTTTTTTGAACTTTTTTTGGGCGGGGTTGCTCTGGTTTTGTAGTTGAGTCTGAGTCTTCATGCTTGCCTTTCTGTGGATCTTGGTTTGCAGCATCATGAGAGGTGTGAGAAAGGAGCTGTTCTTCCTTTCTTACTTCTGGTTCAGCGTTCTCACTTTCCTGACCGGTTAGATTTAACGTCAAGTATTCAGTCTGCTGCTGTGGTTCAAGCTGTTCTCTGTCCTGACTTGTGCAGTATTCCTCCTTTTCCTCTTTAATCTGTACAGGCTCTGGGTCCTCTTGGTCCGGACTGGAGTTCCTCTCCTGGTTACAGGGCTGCTGGTCTGAGAAAACCTTCTCCTCCTCCTTACAGTCATGTTGTTGTGGAAGCTCTGCAGAAACACAGAAGCATAAATATGTCACTGAGATCAGACAGAAAACAAAGAATTAGAATCAGTATACTGTGTATGAAAGAGCAAAATCTGAAGACATTCTGTGAGAGGGATGTAAGATTTTAAGGACAGAGATGTAATATTAAACACAATCAAGTTAAAATGTTTAAGAATTAAGGTACAATACTGAGATACTCTAGCAAGATAATGTAACAAAGCCCTGGCAGCCCTGCTTTAAACCGAGCTCATGCTTCATTATTCAGTCTAAACTTGGTTGTCTCACCTATTCTGTGTAAGTGAATGTGAGGTTTCCAAACCAGATCCAGCAGTCTGCGCTGACGCTCCAGCTCTTCCTCGTACTGGACCAGAGTTCTGTTAAAAACTCCCAAAATGTCTTCAGCAGCAGCAGCGAGCCGCTCGGTCACAAACTCTCTGAGAGATTCAGCTGCAGACATCGTTGATTTGTTACGGTTTGTAAAGAAAACTGTGATGTAAAAACAGAAACATCCCCATATATCGCTGTTTGTTCTGCTTGTTCTGCTTGTTTACTTCCGCCGCGTGTCACACGGAGTGAGCTTTTGCCCACTCATATCTCTTTTTCTTGTTCTGTGGACGAAATAGTGTTTTTTTTGCAGATACACAACCCCTCAGACCAGCCTTTCTCAAACGTCATTTCACGGTTGTCAGAGATATGGGTTTCGACCTTGTCATCTTGATTTCCTCCCTTATCTGTGGTGCTGTCTTTCGCCGATCTCTCTTACTGATAACAATGCTATTTTTATCCTCTGCTTTTGTAGTAACTCTCTCTTGTCCAGGGGCTGTATTCCTAAAGAATCTGAGAATCCTCTCAGACAGCTTTTAACTTAACCCAAAAATTCCTAGCAAGGAGTCTTAGCTTAGGAGTGTTTCCAGAACATTCTCAGAGAACTCTGAGCAAGGAATGGACAGAAACTCCTATCTTGGTGAGGAGGTGAGGTTGACCCCTGTTGCTAGACCCCTGTTGCTAGGTATGAGTCATCATTTCAAAAGCTGTGATTGGCTGATCCCAAAGGCTGGGAAAAAAATCTACTTCCGGTGATGATGGGTAAAGGATGGACCCTAAAATCAATAAAATTAACCATAGAATCAAATGTTATAAAGAGTGAACAGTGTAAATATTTGACGTAAAAGAAAATATCTCTTAAATGAATAATAAGCACAACTATCACATAGTGATATTAGCTTATTGATTGCTATTATGGTAATTTTTACATTTTCAACTTTCAACACCTCAACTCAGTTTGGATGAGATAATATGCCTTCATTTGTCCTCGAGTGGGGTAATTAGGTTTCAGTACAGCCAATCCTAGGAACATACAGTGAATACAGTACATGATGTGACATGGGGTAGACAGGAACAGGAGTGCTCGCAGCAGCAGCCAGGCCTCATGGGCGGTGCACCTTTTCAAAATGTTGAAAAAAAAAGAGCAGTGACTTGGGGTGGGGGGTGTAATTCACAAGGGTGAAATGGCTCAGCATTCATCAATGTCTCTGATTGCTGAGCGGCCTATAAGAAGAAGTGTTGGTTTCCCTTCAAGTCTACATCAAACCAGCGAGCAGCCATGGACAAGAAAAGAACTAAGAAACCCAACTGGACAGAGGAGCAGTGTTTGCTTCTGGCTCAATTGGTCAATGAGCACAAAACTGTTTTGAGAGGTAAATTTGGCCCCCGTGTCACAGTACAAGCCAAGAAGCAAACATGGGAAACTATAGCACAACAGGTAAATGCATCATTTCCACTGGTTGTACGGACAAGTGAGGATTGTGAGAAGCTCGCTGCTCGGTCACAAACTCTCTGGGAGATTCAGCTGCAGACATCGTTGATTTGTTACGGTTTGTAAAGAAAACTGCGATGTGAAAAAGGAAACATTCCCATATATCGCTGTTTGTTCTGCTTGTTTACTTCCGCCGTGTGTCACACCGGTAAAGTTCCGTCAGCGGAGATGCAGCAGCCAAATACCCCCTCCTATTCGTCTCCTCTCCTCTCCGTTGCCCCCCCACGGTTTCAATTATCTTCAACTTTAATGCAATGATTTATAAACCTCTGTAATGTGGGCCCGCCTCCTGAACAGGGCACGTGCTGCTGAATTTTGTAGTAATTGTACACCTGAAATATAGACAGTCGGAGTTTATTGGTCACCATATTCCCTATACAATCTTCATCAGCATTACAGCTACAGTCATCTAAATCAAATTTGTTGTAAATTACCATAAAAAGAACTTATCAAAACAAATAAAAAGATAAAAAATATTCTGGGAAAAAAAAACAGCCAACTAAAGTAGCTCGTCAGGAAAAAAGAAACATTTGTTGAGCCAGAGAAATAAAACTGGACTCTATAAAACAAGTATTACAGTCAGAAAGGCACAGAAGAATATATCTTAACTGTTGGATTAACTAAACACACAGATGGTATTTTATTAGCTGAGAGCTCGTCTCTCTAACATGCCTTGTGTAAGGTTGAACTTGCACAGAACAGAGATTCCAGTTCATATACACTTCAACAGTGTTCTGACTTCACACAATGACATTTGCTTCTGATTTCAGTCACCGGCTTCTGTGACACTTTTTGATGGAATTTCCTGCTGCATCTGACAAACCTGACACATTTTACCTGTGTGGGTTCTTGTGTGATCATCTAAAGAGATCTCCTGTCTAATGATTTCCCACAGGGACCACAGGCTCTTCACCTGTATGGATTTGGGTATGACGATTAAAGTTTGTTTTTCGAGCAAACTTTTCCCCACAGGTGCTACAGGAGTACGGTTTCTCACCTGTGTGCGTTTCTATGTGCCGTTTCAGGTTACCTTTTCTGTTAAAAGATTTGCTGCATGTTTTACAGGTGAACAGCTTTTCCCCTGTGTGAACAAACATGTGCAATTTCAAGCTTGAATTCCAACGGAAGCTTTTCCCACAGATGCTACAGAAGTGTGGTTTCGCTGCTGTGTGTTTTTTCATGTGCTTTCTTAAGTGATCTTTCGTGTAAACAGATTTGCTGCATGTTTTGCAGGTGAACAGCTTTTCCCTTAAGTGAACTTGCATGTGCGCTCTCAAGTTTGAATTCCAACGGAAGCTTTTTCCACAGGTGCTACAGGAGTACGGTCTCTCACCTGTGTGTACTACTGTGTGTTTTGTAAGCAATAGTTTGTGCCTGAATGTTCTCCCACAGGTGCTACAGGTGTACAGACTCTGCTCTTGGTTTGATTTTGCGTGATTCGTCAGCAAACATTCGTATCTGAACGTTTGTTTCTTCTCACCAGTGAGGACACCTAGCTGTGTCTGTAAACTTGAATTGCTCGGAAATGTTTCCCCATTTGTGTCACATCTAAAAGTCTTTTCACCCTGTTGAGGGTCAGAGTGAACCTTAGGCTGTTTTGTCTTCCGACTTCTTCTTTTTTTAATTTTTTTGGGGGGGTTTTGTTCTGGTTTTGTAGTTGATTCTGAGTCTTCATGCTTGCCTTTCTGTGAATCTTGGCTTGCAGCATCATGAGAGTTGTGAGAAAGGAGCTGTTCTTCCTTTCTTAATTCTGGTTCAGCGTTCTCACTTTCCTGACAGGTTACATTTAACGTCAAGCATTCAGTCTGCTGCTGTAGTTCAAGCTGTTCTCTGTCCTGACTGGTGCAGTATTCCTCCTCTTCCTCTTTCATCTGTACAGGCTCTGGGTCCTCTTGGTCCGGACTGGAGTTCCTCTCCTGGTTACAGGGCTGCTGGTCTGAGAAAACCTTCTCCTCCTCCTTACAGTCATGTTGTTGTGGAAGCTCTGCAGAAACACAGAAGCATAAATATGTCACTGAGATGGAACAGAAAACAAAGAATTAGAATCAGTATACAGTGTATGAAAGAGCCAAATCTGAGGACGTTCTGTGAGAGGGATGTAATATTTATATTTGAGATAAGTTGAAACATAAAAAGAACAAGTAGAATCAAGATTATAATCTGTATAAAAGACTAATATTACTTTATGAAAATATAGCGGCAATATTACAAAACTAATGGCATAAAATGTGAGACCAAGTCAATATGAGAGAAAGAAACAACTTCACTCAGTGTGTCTGTGGTCTTGTTTAAAACATCAGTGTAGTGGATTAGTCAGGAAACGCGATGAAGCCTTTTGTTTGTGCTGTGTGAAACTGACGATTGAGTAAAAAGAAGCAATTCAGTCCTCATTTGTGAGGTGAATCTGATTATCCTGTCTTCCTCTGCACAAAGTGAAAAAGGATTGCTGGTGCTGTGCACTGGGCATCTACTTTTGTTTGAGATCACAAGACTAAAGTCAAGGGCAAAAGAGATACAATTTTACAGTTACCATAAGTGGTATACTCAGTAGGGTTGGGTATCGTTTGATTTTGAACGATTCCGATTCCGATTCCTCATTTCGAATTCGATTCCTATCGATTCTTTATTTCGATTCTTTTAAAAGGCAGGATATCATAAAAAAAAAGCATGGTTTGAATGAGGGCGCTAACTGGAGCTCTTCTTTTTGGATGTAATTTCTGAACTTCTCCATGAATTTTTAAATCATATTAACTTTTAGGAACTTTACTATGAATTTCTCACAGGGCTATTTTCAATCAGTATATAAATATCATTTTTTGTTGTCAGGTCGTTTGTCTATGAAAAAGCACAAGGGCTAACGTTAGTTGGATATTTAAGTTGACCCACCGTACTCAGTGCAATTTGTTTACCGCTTCAAAGTTAGCAGAGGACAGAGGTAATTTATTGTTTCACTTATCTGATCCTGACTGGTTAGCGGAAGACAAGTGTTGTGCTGTAGAATGCACCCCTGCCGTAGAATGCCTCCCCTCCACTGACTAGCTTCTTAAAGTGGAAGACAATGATCTCATATTTAAAAAAACACGAGTATTAGATCATGACAACATGTCAAATGGAGCAGTAAACTTTCGTTTTGTTTGTATGTGTCTCAAAAATGCACACATAAAGGTGTACTTGGGTATATAAATTGTACAGTAAGCTGTTAATGTAGAGAACATTATATTTTCCGGACAGTAAATATTCAGAATCAGAGGGCTATTGTTTTCGGCATATCTGAATAGCCTGAATGAAATCATTAAAGGCACACGCTTTAGATTCCGTTCAACGATAAGAAAAACTTGGATTGTTTCGCCTTGTTGTGTACTTTCAACCGCGCTCCCGTCAGGGGTGCATTCAACAGCAGGGGTGCATTCTATGGCATAACACCGGCGAAGCGCGTCAAAGACGAGCACTCGGGTATTTCTCCTCCATGAATCCTGAGGTGTTTAATCATGTTGGTCGTTTACCCTCCTTTGCATGATTTAACTGTATTGCTAATGTTGCATTGAGATAAGAGTTCATTCTTCCTGCTAAAGTTAGCCAAACTTTTGACCAACGAAGAAGAAGCTGCCGAGCACCAACGAGGACGGAGCGTATGAGACGAAGTCACACATGAGAGGAGAGAGACAGAGAGAGATTACATTGTAACCCACAGCGGCTGCATTGCTGTGGGTTGCAATGTACTTTCTCTCTCTGTCTCTCTTCACTTTCTGTGTGGCTTCGTCTCATACGCTCCGTCCTCATTGGTGTTAAGCGGCTTCTTCTTCGTTGATTTTCGGCGGCTATTTCTTCCGGTCGGCGGACTCCGGCATCGAAACTTGGAATCGAAATTTTAATATTTGAACGATACCAGAGGAATCGAAGTTTTAGTCTCGATTCCCATCGATTCTCGATACCCAACCCTAATACTCAGGGTGTTCAAAGGGGGCAGGGGTGAAAAAAGAAACTCTAGCAAGGTAATGTAATAAACAAAAATAAAGTCACAAAATGTGAGACCAAGTCATCAGAATTAGTTATTCTCTTACTAATGCAGGGCTGTTCCTCTGCCTTAAATCACATTATTTACAAAGTAGCCGGGAGGAGAAGCAGCCCTGCTTTAAGCCGAGCTCATGCTTCAGTATTCAGTCTACACGTGGTTTTTCTCACCTATTCTGTGTAAGTGAATGTGAGGTTTCCAAACCAGATCCAGCAGTCTGCGCTGACGCTCCAGCTCCTCCTCGTACTGGACCAGAGTTCTGTTAAAAACTCCCAAAATGTCTTCAGCAGCAGAAGCGAGCCGCTCGGTCACAAACCCTCTGAGAGATTCAGCTGCAGACATCGTTGATTTGTTACGGTTTGTAAAGAAAGCTGCGATGTGAAAACGGAAACATCCCCATATATCGCTGTTTGTTCTGCTTGTTTACTTCCGGCGCGTGTCACACCGGTAAAGTTCCGTAAGCGGAGATGCGGCAGCCAAAAGTTCCGCCCTCCTCTTCGTCTCCTCTCCGTTGCCCCCCACAGTTTCAATTATCTTCAACTTTAATGCAATGATTCATAAACGTGTGTAATGTGGGCACGCCTCCTGGTCAGGGCACGTGCTGCTGAATTTTGTAGTAATTGTAAACCTGAAATAATGATAATGGGAAGACCAGAAAGCAGGGCACAACAGTAGTCTAAACAACAGGTGATAGAAGCATCCATAAGCGTCTCTATGTTGGCCAGAGAGAGAATGGGACGGACTCTGGCAATGCTCTTTAGGTGTCAGCGCAGAGTCAAAATTTACACCCAGGTTTTTCACTTGTGCTGATGGATTAAAAGATAGTGCTTGTAGTTTGGGTAAAAAAAATTCTTTCTGGGTCAATGACTAAAACTGGTTAAGGTGGAGAGAGTTCTCTGCCATCCAGGATTTGATATCTGAAATGCAGTTAAAAAGAGCATCTATTGGCCTGGTGTCATCAAGAGACACAGAGATGTAGAGCTGCATGGCATCGGCATAGCTGTGGAAGTTGGTTCCGTGTTTCTTGATGACACCACCAAGAGGGAGCATGAACAGGTTAAAAAGCACAGGGCCTAAAATCGAACCCTGGGATACACTACATGTGACTTTATGGACTTTGGGGGAGCACATGTTTACACTTACCCTGAATCTTCTGTCTGTGAGGTAGGAGATGAACCATCTGTGAACAGCACCTGAGAGGCCAAGGGTTTTTAGGCGAGTTAAAGGAATAGTGCAGTCTACTGTATCAAAGGCAACGCTAAGATCCAGCAGAACCAACACTGTCACCTTTTGTGTGTCACAATTTGATCGAAGATCATTTAAAATCTTTACCAGGGTGGTTTCAATGCTGTGGTTCACCCTAAAACCAGACAAAACTTATGATCATCTAAAAATGATTTAAGTTGGATAAAAATTAGTTTTTCCAAAATTTTACTTAAAAATAGTAAATTCGACACTGGTCTGTAATTGTATAAATTGTTAAAATCTAAATTGCTTTTCTTCAGCAGGGGCCTCACCACTGCCACTTTAAAGGCAGCGGGAAAGGCCCACTGTCTGAATTTCACTTTGGGTATGATGAATTGAGAATACATGAAAGTTTAATTTTCTAAGTTAAACTGTGGTAAAATAAATAAATAAATAAATAATTTCTGTCATCGTGTTTAAAAGCTTTTCTCTGAAAGACTCATAAAACGACTTAAAATATGAGGTCAGGATAGGATATAAAAGACATGTGTTGGGCCACACTGAGGGGAAAACTTTATCCAGCACCTCAGCATCAACCAGCACAAAACTGTCCAGTGTTTCTTCAGGTAAGGACAAACACTCAGACGTGTTAAAAGCAGTAGTTTGACTTGATAAAATGTCATATCTCATTGTGTTTATCTTCTCCATGAAGTGGTCTGCAAATTCCTCACAGAGGGAGTCAATGGAATTAAAATGACAGTTACTAAAATCAGGGTTTAAAATGTTGTCAATGGTTAAAAAGAGAAGTTTGGCCCATAATATATGGCCCATGTCTCTGGCTCATTGAATTCATCACAAACTTTAGCTTTTTGCTCCACTTTTAAATTGATGCTTTGTTTTTAAATTTGTGCCCTTGAAGCAGGAATAAAGTTAAAAACTACTTTCCTTCATTCACTAATGGTACTCCTTTTGTAACAACTTTTCTTTAACTGATAGGAGTGCTGTTGGTACTTCCAAAATCGTTTTCAGTAAAGAATACAAGGACCTCAAACGGGCTCAGGTCCAGAAAAGTCTCTAGTGTTCATGGATCCTGTTTCTATCTGGTTTCCTCTTTGCAGCGTTCAGTTTAACCTCATTTCTGGATACATTGAGGAACTTTGTCCACAGTCAAAGGTTTTGAAGTGATTTTGAGCCTGTGCAGTGATTTCCATGCCAGAGTCTTGTCTGTTTTTAATGCAGTGCAGTCTGGGGACCTGAACCAGGACCATCCAATTTTGGTTTAAGCTTTGTCCTCTTTTGTTTCACTTCTATAAGACCAGGATACAAATGCATTACTATGAATTTTGTTTTGACAGTCCAAGTTTATTGGTCACCATATTTTCATCACCACACCTTATCAGCATAACAGCTACAGACATCTAAATCAAGTTTGTTGTAGATTACCATATAAAGAAGTTATAGCCAACCAAAGTAGCTCTTCAGGAGAAAAGAAACATTTGTTGAGCCGGAGGAACTAAACAGGACTCCACAGAACAAGTATTACAGTCAGAAAGTCACAGTAAAATGTATCTTAACTGTTGGATTAACTAAACACACAGATGGTATTTTATTAGCTGAGAGCTCATCTCTCTAACATGCCTTGTGTAAGGTTGAACTTGCACAGAACAGAGAATCCAGTTCGCATACACTTCAACAGTATTCTGACTTCACACAATAACATTTGCTTCTGATTTCAGTAGGCCTGTCACGATAACAAATTTTGCTGGACGATAATTGTGCTACAAATTATCGCCGATAAACGATATTATTGACACCGTTTTTTAAATTATAGATATTGATATTAAATGGCATAATAATGCGAGTACACGTGTCAAAAGTGATAAACTTTAATTTCACCCACGACGAAGACGTAACGTTGACGAGCTAAACATAAGTCGGAGATGACTAAAATGTGAAGAGACGAAAGTGCGTTTACGTTGATGGGACGAGACGAAAATGACAGAGTTGCAAAACTCAGTCAGTTAAACGCTAAACATATAGGAACAGCTTCAGTCCGCTCTGACAGCTCTCATCATCCTGCTGTGCTCCTCAAACACACAGACACACGCGCGCGCACACACGTGGAGTTATGTGGTTGACGAAAACAAAACTGGTTTAAAGCCGAAATATTCCCAGCTGTCGTGTTCATTCTGTTAGCTTGCTTTTCACTCACGACGCTCACTTGCAGCACTGTATCCAAAAGTCTGTGTCTGTGTGCCTGTGCGCGCCAGCCCCCTTGTGACAAAGACACTGAATGACTGACAGGAGGGTTCACTAACTCCGTTCATTCCGCTATAGAGCCAACGCCCCCAGGTGCCGAGAAAAATGCGCAGAGTGAGACCTCTTCTCTCATCCAGCGTGTTTGGTAAAACAAACGCACGTCAATTATCGAGGCTGGCAAAATGACCGACCTCGTTTTTATTTACTGAGCGATAAGGCGATTTATTGATTATCGCGACGGGCCTAGATTTCAGTCACCAGCTTCTGTGACATTTTTTTGATGGAATTTCCTGCTGCATCTGCCAAACCTGACACATTTTACCTGTGTGGGTTCTTGTGTGATCATCTAAAGAGATCTAACTGCCTAATGATTTCCCACAGGGACCACAGGCTGTTCACCTGTATGGATTGGGGTATGACGATTTAAGTTTGTTTTTCGAGAATACTTTTTCCCACAGGTGCTACAGGAGTACGGTCTCTCACCTGTGTGTGTTCCTATGTGCCGTTTCAGGTTACCTTTACTGCCAAAAGATTTGCTGCATGTTTTGCAGGTGAACAGCTTTTCCCCTGAGTGAAGTAGCATGTGCGCTTTCAAGTTTGAATTCCTACGCAAGTTTTTCCCACAGATGCTACAGGAGTATGGTTTCTCACCTGTGTGTGTTTTCATGTGCTCTCTTAAGTGATCTTTGGTGTAAACAGATTTGCTGCATGTTTTGCAGGTGAACATTTTTTCACCTGAGTGAACTAACATGTGCACTTTCAAGTTAGAATTCCAACGGAAGCTTTTCCCACAGGTGCTACAGGAGTATGGTCTCTCACCTGTGTGTAATCTTGTGTGTTTTGTCAACAGATGTTTGTGCCTAAATATTCTCCCACAGGTGCTACAGGTGTACAGACTGTGCTCTCGGTGTGATTTTGCATGATACGTCAGCAAACGTTCGTATCTGAACGTTTGTTTCTTCTTACCAGTGAGGACACCTAGCTGTGTCTGAAAACTTGAATTGCTTGGAAATGTTTCCCCATTTGTGTCACATCTAAAAGTCTTTTCACCCTGTTGAGGATCAGAGTGAACCTTAGGCTGTTTTGTCTTCCATCTTCTTCTTTTTTTAACTCTTTTTGGGGGGGTTTGTTCTGGTTTTGTAGTTGATTCTAAGTCTTCATGTCTGCCTTTCAGTGGATCTTGGTTTGCAGTCAAGCATTCAGTCTGCTGCTGTGGTTCAAGCTGTTCTCTGTCCTGACTGGTGCAGTATTCCTCCTCTTCCTCTTTAATCTGTACAGGCTCTGGGTCCTCTTGGTCCGGACTGGAGTTCCTCTCCTGGTTACAGGGCTGCTGGTCTGAGAAAACCTCCACCTCCTCCTTACAATCATGTTGTTGTGGAAGCTCTGCAGAAACACAGAATCATAAATATGTCACTGAAATGGGACAGAAAACAGAGAAGTGGAATCAGTATATTGTGTATGAAAGAGCAAAATCTGAGGATGTTCTGTGACAGGGATGTAATATTTTAAGAATTGAGTTGTTATATTAAACACAATTTAGTTCAAATGTTTAAGAATTAAGGTACAATACTGAGATACTCTAGCAAGATAATGTAATAAACAAAAATAAAGTCACAAAATGTGAGACCAATTCAACATGAGAGAATTAGTTATTCTCTAACTAATGCAGGGCTGTTCCTCTGCCTCAGATAACATTATTTACAAAGTAGCCGGGAGGAGAAGCAGCCCTGCTTTAAGCCGAGCTCATTCTTCATTATTCAGTCTAAACGTGGTGTTTCTCACCTATTCTGTGTAAGTGAATGTGAGGTTTCCAAACCAGATCCAGCAGTCTGCGCTGACGCTCCAGCTCTTCCTCGTACTGGACCAGAGTTCTGTTAAAAACTCCCAAAATGTCTTCAGCAGCAGCAGCGAGCCGCTCGGTCACAAACCCTCTGAGAGATTCAGCTGCAGACATCGTTGATTTGTTACGGTTTGTAAAGAAAGCTGCGATGTGAAAACGGAAACATCCCCATATATCGCTGTTTGTTCTGCTTGTTTACTTCCGGCGCGTGTCACACCGGTAAAGTTCCGTAAGCGGAGATGCGGCAGCCAAAAGTTCCGCCCTCCTCTTCGTCTCCTCTCCGTTGCCCCCCACGGTTTCAATTATCTTCAACTTTAATGCAATGATTCATAAACGTGTGTAATGTGGGCCCGCCTCCTGGTCAGGGCACGTGCTGCTGAATTTTGTAGTAATTGTAAACCTGAAATATAGACAGTTGGAGTTTATTGGTCACCATATTCTCTTAACAATCTTCATCAGCATGACAGCTACAGTCATCTAAATCAAATTTGTTGTAGATTGCCATATAAACAATTTACAGTCAACCAAAGTAGCTCGTCAGGAAAAAAGAAACATTTGTTGAGCCAAAGGAATAAAACAGGACTCCATAGAACAAGAATTACAGTCAGAAAGTCACAGTAAAATATATCTTAACTGTTGGATTAACTAAACACACAGATGGTATTTTATTAGCTGAGAGCTCATCTCTCTAACGTGCCTTGTGTAAGGTTGAACTTGCACAGAACAGAGAATCCAGTTCACATACACTTCAACAGTATTCTGACTTCACACAATGACATTTGCTTCTGATTTCAGTCACCAGCTTCTGTGACACTTTTTGATGGAATTTCCTGCTGCATCTGACAAACCTGACACATTTTACCTGTGTGGGTTCTTATGTGATCATCTAAAGAGATCTTCCTGTCTAATGATTTCCCACAGGGACCACAGGCTCTTCACCTGTATGGATTTGGGTATGATGATTTAAGTTTGTTTTTCGAGAAAACTTTTCCCCACAGGTACTACAGGAGTTTGGTCTCTCACCTGTGTGTGTTTTCATGTGCTCTCTTAAGTGATCTTCTGTGGAAACAGATTTGCTGCATGTTTTGCAGGTGAACAGCTTTTCCCCTCAGTGAAGTAGCATGTGCCCTTTCAAGTGTGATTTCCTACGGAAGTTTTTCCCACAGGTGCTACAGGAGTACGGTCTCTCTTCTGTGTGTGTTCTTATGTGTTGTTTCAGGTTACCTTTACGGCCAAAAGATTTGCTGCATATTATGCAGGTGAACAGCTTTTCCCCTGAGTGAACTAGCATGTGCGCTTTGAAGTGTGAATTCCAACAGAAGATTTTCCCACAGGTGCTACAGGAGTACAGTCTCTTACTTGTGTGTACTCTTGTGTGTTTTGTCAGCAAATGTTTGTACCTGAATGTTCTCCCACAGGTGCTACAGGTGTACAAACTCTGCTCTTGGTGTGATTTTGCGTGATTCGTCAGCAAACGTTCGTATCTGAACGTTTGCTTCTTCTCACCAGTGAGGACACCTAGATGTGTCTGAAAAATTGAATTGCTCGGAAATGTTTCCCCATTTGTGTCACATCTAAAAGTCTTTTCACCCTGTTGAGGCTCAGAGTGAACCTTAGGCTGTTTTGTCTTCCGACTTCTTCTTTTTTGAACTTTTTTTGGGGAGGTTTGTTCTGGTTTTGTAGTTGATTCTGAGTCTTCATGCTTGCCTTTCTGTGGATCCTGGTTTGCAGCATCATGAAAGTTGTGTGAAAGGAGCTGTTCTTCCTTTTTTACTTCTGGTTCAGCGTTCTCACTTTCCTGACCGGCTAGATTTAACGTCAAGTATTCAGTCTGCTGCTGTAGTTCAAGCTGTTCTCTGTCCTGACTGGTGCAGTATTCCTCCTCTTCTTCCTCTTTAATCTGTACAGGCTCTGGGTCCTCTTGGTCCGGACTGGAGTTCCACTCCTGGTTACAGGGCTGCTGGTCTGAGAAAACCTTCTCCTCCTCCTTACAGTCATGTTGTTGTGGAAGCTCTGCAGAAACACAGAAGCATAAATATGTCACTGAGATCAGACAGAAAACAAAGAATTAGAATCAGTATACAGTGTATGAAAGAGCAAATTCTGAGGATGTTCTGTAAGAGGGATGTAATATTTTAAGGACAGAGTTGTTATATTAAACACAATTAAGTTAAAATGTTTGAGAATTAAGGTACAATACTGAGATGCTCACGCAAGATAAAGGACATAAAAAGCAATTGGCAACACAATGCAAAATAAGTCATGATGCTATGAAGAAAAGAGTGGTAAGATAAGTTGTAACATAAAAAGAACAAGTAGAATCAAGATTATAAACTGTATAAAAGACTAATATTACTTTATGGGAATATAGCGGCAATATTACAAAAATAATGACGATTGAGTAAAAAGAAGCAATTCAGTCCTCATTTGTGAGGTGAATCTGCTTATCCTGTCTTCCTCTGCACAAAGTGAAAAGGAGTGATGGTGCTGTGCACTGGGCATCTACTTTTGTTTGAGATCACAAGACTAAAGTCAAGGGCAAAAGAGATACAATTTTATAGTTACAATAAGTGGAATACTCAGGGTGTTCAAAGGGGGCAGGGGTGAAAAATAATTAAAAGGGCAACCGTTGTTTGCCATGAGTCACTGTGACATATTAGATCAATAGATAGTACTCTGATACCCAGAGGGGAAAATGTGGTAACACAATCCTTGCATAACTACCAAACACCTAACCCACTAAAAACACTTAATTTACATTTTATAGACTGCAACAGCATCCAGAGGGAACTTGGTCAAAATTTATTCACTTAGTCACTCTAATGTACTTGGTTTACAGTTACAACAGGAAAGTTCCGTTTACGTTTTGCAACTGCAAAAGCATTCAAAAGGTACTTTGTCATAATATTGTAAGCACATCCAGTGGGTGATTGACCCAGAAAAGCAGAATGTTATATTTTACCAATGTGGCGCTAAAAGCCGGTGCTTTCTTTTGTTTGCAAAATTGGACTTTGGCTTGATGGACTGCTGTGGGGTGACGCAACTCAAGGAAGAACATTTATGATCATTTCTTCATGGAAATGCAATCGGACCGAGACGCAAAGGCAGAAGAACTACCATGTCTGCGGTGCAAAATGATTAATATGATGATAAATATTAATTCTGGGAAATGATGAAGTAATGATCATAAATGCTCTTCCTTGTGCTGCTTCTTCCTGCTGCAGTGGATGGACTCGCCAGAGGTCTCCGTACAAACAAGTGGCTGCTGGAAGAGAGAGGGTAAGTTGTGCTTAGTCTCTTTGCTAAAGAAATTAGGCAAAGTTAAAAAGATGTCTGGTGGCTAGTGCTGTGACTCTATATGTACTGTTGATGAAGTTAGGTGCTGTTCTGAGCATTATTTTTGCCAATAGAGTGGCGTTTTGGTTGAGCCTGTGGATCTCTGTATTGCTGTCTGCAGTCATTACTTAAGTTGGTATAACTAGAGAACCAAGTGGTCGGCAACATTAATCTCTCGAGGGGGTGTCTAACTCGGTGTAACAGTGTGTTTGACCCTAACTTAATTTTACGCCGGAATATCCCTTTAAGCCACATTTAGGAAGCACAGTTATTCTCTAACTAATTCAGGGCTATTCTGCTACTTAAATCACAGAATTTATTCAAAGAAGCTGAGAGGAGAGGCAGCCCTGACATTAACCGAGCTCATGCTTCATTGTTCAGTCTAAACTTGTTTTTTCTCACCTATTCTGTGTAAGTGAATGTGAGGTTTCCAAACCAGATCCAGCTGTTTGCGCTGACGCTCCATCTTCTTACCAGTGTGGAAACCTAGCTGTGTCTGTAAACTTGAATTGCTCGGAAATGTTTCCCCATTTTTGTCACATCTAATAGTCATTTTACCCTCTCGAGGATCATAGTGAACCTTAGGCTGTTTTGTCCTCTGACTTCTTCTTTTTTGAACTTTTTTTGGGGGGGTTTGTTCTGGTTTTGTAGGTGATTCTGAGTCTTCATGCTTGCCTTTCTGTGGATCTTGGTTTGCAGCATCATGAGAGTTGTGAGAAAGGAGCTGTTCTTCCTTTCTTACTTCTGGTTCAGCGTTCTCACTTTCCTGCCCGGTTAGGTTTAACGTCAAGTATTCAGTCTGCTGCTGTAGTTCAAGCTGTTCTCTGTCCTGACTGGTGCAGTATTCCTCCTCTTCCTCTTTCATCTGTACAGGCTCTGGGTCCTCTTGGTCCAGACTGGAGTTCCACTCCTGGTTACAGGGCTGCTGGTCTGAGAAAACCTTCTCCTCCTCCTTACAGTCATGTTGTTGTGGAAGCTCTGCAGAAACACAGAAGCATAAATATGTCACTGAGATGGGACAGAAAACAGAGAAGTGGAATCAGTATACTGTGTATGAAAGAGCAAAATCTGAAGACATTCTGTGACAGGGATGTAATATTTTAAGGACAGAGTTGTAATATTTAACACAATCAAGTTAAAATGTTTAAGAATTAAGGTACAATACTGAGATACTCTAGCAAGATAATGTAATAAACAAAAATCAAGTCACAAAATGTTAGACCAAGTCAACATGAGAGAATTAGTTATTCCCTTACTAATGCTGGGCTGTTCCTCTGCCTTAGATAACATTATGTGCAAAGAAGCCGAGAGGAGAGGCAGCCCTGCTTTAAACCGAGCTCATGCTTCATTATTCAGTCTAAACGTGGTGTTTCTCACCTATTCTGTGTAAGTGAATGTGAGGTTTCCAAACCAGATCCAGCTGTTTGCGCTGACGCTCCAGCTCTTCCTCGTACTGGACCAGAGTTCTGTTAAAAACTCCCAAAATGTCTTCAGCAGCAGCAGCGAGCCGCTCGGTCACAAACTCTCTGAGAGATTCAGCTGCAGACATCGTTGATTTGTTATGGTTTGTAAAGAAAGCTGCGCTGTGAAAACTGGATCATCCCCAGATATCTTAGCTTTTTCAAAAGAGTCGCTCTGCTTGTCTATTTCCGCCGTGTGTCACACCGGTTAAGTTCCGTAAGCGGGAATGCGGCAGCTAATTGTTCCGCCTTCCTCCTTGTCTCCCTTCAGTCGGCATCATAGACTGTAGTGCCACCTATCTATGGAATCATACTGTTCTGACCATTATTTGTGACTACGAGTGTCTTCTTGGTTGAGCTTTTGGGCCGTTGCTGAAGTTGGTATAACTAAAGAAGCAGTCGGCAACATTCATCTCTCGAAAGGGTGTTATGGTGTGTTTTACCATGGCTTAAAATTACGCCACAATATCTTGTTCATGATAAAAACCTTTACATAAAAACTTAATTTTTTCGTCACTTGTGTTGTCTTTGACCAATATTAAAATTTGTTTGATCATCTAAAACAAAGGTCATAACTTGACCTTTTTAAATCAAAAATCAAGTGGGGGTGTATGCCCTAAAGTAGAACGTCTACTCAATATAAAGGAAAGGTCTTATCTAAAAATCTAGATGGATCTATGGAGCCAGAGAATGATTCCATAGAATTTGGAGTAATTGTAGACCAGACCAGGTATGGATTTCATAAAATAGTTTCTAATGACAAGTCTGTGTTTACTGCAGAACTACTGGCAATCCTTTGAGCATTGTGGTGGATAGAGCAGGATTTTCGCTATGGGGTAGTAGATCCCTCCCCCACAGTTTCAAACAATCCTGGAGGAAACCCTGGAAAGGTTACCAAAGCATCCAAAGTACTGATTGCTCTGATTCTGCAGCTGCACTAACCTTTGAGAAGAGGTAATATTGTCTGGCCTGTTCAGAGTAGAAAAGGCTGGCTGTGAGGTAAAGTTTTGTTGAGTTCCTGGACATTCAGTACAGGGAAACAAAAAAGTAGACATAATAGTAAAAGCAGCCCTCAAGAAAGAGCGTGTGGAGAATGAATGGCAATGAGAATGGGAAAAGGAAAAGAGGGGAGCCCACTATGTCTCTTTTCACCCAAAATGGAGAAAAAATTTATTCATTATCAAGGAAACCAAAAAGATTCTGTTAAATATGCAGATTAAGCCTGGGACACTATGGATTAAAAAAAAATTGTATACCATTTATAAACATAGTAGGCTACAGGGCTTTGTGGGTGTGGCCACCCTGAAACAGTGAAACATGTTTTGATTGAATGTAGCTCCTATGGTGCTGAGAGAAGAGACCTTATAAAAACACTATGAGACCTGGAATTGGTTTCGTTTTCTATTACGTCATTCTTTGGCCTCCACATAGTAATTACAATGGACAACTTAGCTCTGCCTTCCGTCAGTATACAGATTTGATGCCAAAAAGCTCTCTGTATTTCAGTGATTTTCTTGGTTTCCTGAAACCAAACTTGCGCAGTAGCGTTGTACGCACTCCACCACTTGCACAGTAGCATTGTACACATTCGGCGGGAGAGTCATCAAGAGCTGCTTTGATGACGCTCGGCTCAGCGTATCCAGTGAGCTACGGAATCTTTGTACGCTCATAGGCTGTATCAAGTGTCAATCATAGAAAACATGAACCCCCTAATAACTTTTAAAAATAGAGCTGTACTGAAAAAAAGAGGACTTGAGCACAACTCAATCGTGGGGGTCCTTACACACTGGGGCCGATGCAAATATAGAACGTGAAATTACGAAATATTCGGAGGCGAATTTTGACGCGCCTGACTATACACATCAAGCCCGATGTGATTTTGTGACTTTCTGGGAGGAAAAATATGCATCCCGGTGAAGACTTTTCCCGGGGAAAGTCCCGCCTCCTTCGCCTCTGATTGGCTAGAAAAGCTGGAAACGTCATCACACGCTCAAGCGAAACGGTCAGCACTTATAGTCTATCAGATGTACTGAGTCGGGGCCAGTACCAGATAAGCACATTAAACTATGGTAACAACCGTTAGCTTACGTTAGCACAGATGAAAGTTAAAACAAAGACGTTTAGCAAACTGTTAAAGCACACAAACCATCTTCATATGAGAGATCCAACGCTATGACTCTCCACAAGTTGTCCTTCAGGTCGTTATCTTTGTAATGTTTGTGTCTTTTATCAAAAAGCACTCTGTTTTCCGACACGTAAACAATCAGCCGGTCGGCCATGTTGGAAATACCGGGGAATCAGACGTTGCAACAACAGGCAATCTGATTGGTCAGAAGTGGACACACAGTATGCGAAACTTTAGAAAAATCGACCATGATCCGAAAAATATCTCGCAATATCGCAGGACGGGAAAACGTCACTGATGTGAACGTTTGTAATGACAGGATACGGGTTCGAAAAAAATATTGACATCCGAAATAATTGCATGACAAAAACAGTCCCGGTGTGAAAGGACCTTTACAGTAACTACATGTCAACATTGCAAGCAGGGGGGAGAAAAATAATATTCTGTGTAATAAATTTCTAAAGTTTGTCCACAGCCCCTTTAAGCTTTGCTGGCGGAGGCGGGATTTATGACCTATACTGCAGCCCGTCAACAGAGGGTGCTGTTCTTCTGCCAACAGATTTTGGCAGTAGTATTACAGTTCCTGCGCGATACAGGACTGTATTAAAGAATGAGACGAGATTGTGACACCTAGTCCGTCCAGTGGAGAGCAGTTGTACGCCTAGTAACGTCCAAACTACCGGAAATACCAGAAGTAGTAGAAGAAGAAGAAGACGAGGAAGCCGCAGTTCCACCTTCGGTATTTTTTCAGTGTGACACAGCGGAAGTACACCAATAGGGTCTCTCCTGCACGGCTTGGGGGTGAACAAGGAGGGTTTTTTGTTGGTTTCTTTACAAACCGTAACAAATCAACGATGTCTGCAGCTGAATCTCTCAGAGGGTTTGTGACCGAGCGGCTCGCTGCTGCTGCTGAAGACATTTTGGGAGTTTTTAACAGAACTCTGGTCCAGTACGAGGAAGAGCTGGAGCGTCAGCGCAGACTGCTGGATCTGGTTTGGAAACCTCACATTCACTTAAACAGAATAGGTGAGACAATGAACTACATCTGGTATTATTGCAAAGAGAAAAAAAGCGCGGTCTAAAGTTCGATCACAGTGGTTTGCATATAGAGACTGAGTGTGAGGACAACATTGACGAGAATGATCTGAAATAACGACAGTAAAGTCACTATTTTATAATATTATCAGTCTTTACGTAGTTTTAAAGGGTTGCAGGTACAGAAAGCAAATAGCTGTCTGATCACAGGAGGTTTTCATGTATTCATGAAACCAAATCAGTTATTATTAAAGCTCATGTCAAGACCTTTGTGTTTGTTCTGGCACTCCCCGAGTACCAAAGCAAGATTTTCTGACTTTATCATCTATTTTTTATTAGCATTTTCAGACAGACATCTCACCCTGCAGACTGCAGACAGTTAAACATATATCACATATTTATAACATGTGAAAACTGCTGTTTCTTAAACTCAAGCGAGTTTTAAAAAAGGATAAGGAACTTGTCAGTTTGATCTCCTCAGTCCCTTTGTTCCAGAGAGTTGGGGCCCCAACAGAAAAAGCCCGGTCCCCCTTTTGTCCTCAGCCTGGACTGCTGAAATCCTGTTAAAGGTGGGGTAGGCAGGAATCTGTTAAAGAAGCATCCTTTTGTGGTGTATATACAAAAAGCTTTTGACATCAGTCAATAGCTATTAGTCATTGATGAAATTTGGTAATATAACAATATTGCTGTGTTTTGTAACATCTGTGTAGTCAACATTTAATATTTTTGAGCGCTCTGCTCTTTCTGACTGTAAACAAAGCCGTTCTCCGCCTCCCCCAACCTGATTGGTTGTGAGGCAGACGCTGCTCCCCCGTGTCGTTCATGAGCTCAAACAAACTTAGTGTGCTACAATATCGGACAGTAGAAACAACCAGAATGTACAGAAAATTGTCTGAATCCTCCTTTAGCCACGACTGTCAACACAAGCAAGAAAACAAAGTAAATACCGGAGACTCTGGTGGAATAACGGGCGCTTAAAACAGAGGTAGACCGGACAAGAGCTAAAAGCCGGGTCAACAATAATGGGGGACTCTTTGGGATCTTACGGACCCTGTAACCTTTCTGCTGGACAGGTAAACCGCTTTAACAAAGTAAGCCAAGTGTCTGTAACAGAAGTGTTTCTTGTCAAACGGGACCTGCTGCGTGTTGTAGTGCCGCTAAACTGTTTACCTTGGGTCCTGGACTATGTCACTTTATCCTAGTTGTAGAAGTCCTGCAAACATTGTGTTTGCTGGTAGGCATCTACAGTAGCACCAATGCTTTTTACTTTAACGTTGACTGGGCTCCATTTGTAATTATCTGAAGATTTTATCTGCATTATATCTGAATTCAATTGAAACCATACGAGCGAGCAGGAGCGTCTGTTTGTGGGCGGGGCTTGTTGGAGCAGAAACTGAGGGGAAAGGAGGAGCTGAGAGGAAAACTGGTTGGGAAGGGTAGTGTTTACATTCAAGATTTCTCCCAAAAACTGGCACTTCCTCAGATCCTGCCTACCCCACCTTTAACGGGTAAAGATAAGAATGCATTTCATTGGGAAAAGATAATGGTGATATCAGCCCATTAATCAACCCAATAAACGGGTTAAATGATTGATCTCTACACAGTTGTTTTTTTTTCACACTGCTTATTGCTTATTTTGAAACTATGTCCTGTGTCGCAGGTTTGGACAAAATCCGTCTTTGTGTTCTTTCAACCACTCCCACCCCAAATATAGTGGTTGTGAAAAGTATTAGAATACTAGATGGATCCAAAAAAGACTATACAATGACCTCTTTTGGCCTCTAAAACATGATTTCATTTCCGAATGTTCATGAAATAAGCAGATGGTTGCTCTGAGCACAACAGATATAAGATAAAGTGAATCCTACTGTTTTTATCCAGATTTAACTTTAATATTTGGTATGTCCAGCTTTTGCAACAATCACAACAGCACGTCTTTCTGGCATTGTGTCTGTATATTTCCTGAGAACTTCAAAGCTAATGTTATCCCATGCTTTTGGCAGCTAAAGCCAAAGACTGTCCTTTGAATATACAATAGATCTGTCTAATTTATTTTCCAACTCTTTATATCCATCTTCCTTTGTCTATTTCTTGTGTTATTTTGCAAATTTCAGGTGTTTCACTCTATTTTTCTCTTTCTGTAATGGTTTCTTTGCTGTTATTCTGCCAACAAGCCCTTCTTCTCCCAGTTGTCGATGCGCAATTCTTACACCATAAGTCATTGTATTGTTGATGTGATCACACAGTTCCCCTGAGGTCTTTCTTCAACACACCAGGAAAGTGTCTTAAAGTGACGTACATCAGAGTTGTTCTTCTTCTGATGTTAAAGCTTTTCACCAACTATAGAAACCTCTAGCCTGATAAAATCTGTCATTTAGGACTCAAAAAACAAATATGTCTTCTCAATAATACACCTTAAGTTTAAAAATGTTGTGATTTCATTGTTTTTGAAAGATTGGAGCTTGATGCTTAAAATTTTACAAACTCTTTAACTCATAACCTTTGCAGGTTTTCTTTTCTTGGACATCTTCCTAATATCATGCCCCACTAACTCAGTCCATGTCTCTGTCCCATTTCAGCGGTATACTTACGCTTTTATCTGTGTTCCTGCAGAGCTCCCAACGCATTACTGTAAGGAGGAGGAGGTTTTCTCAGACCAGCAGCCCTTAAGCCAGAATAGGAACTCAAGTCTGGTCCAAGAAGACCCAGAGTCTCCACAACTCAAAGAGGAACAGGAGGAACTGTGCATTAGTCAGGACAGAGAGCAGCTTGAACCAGAGCAGGAGACTGAAAACTTGACGTTAACTCCAACCTGTCAGGAAAGTGAGAACACTGAACCAAAACTGAGAAACAATCACCAGCTCTTTTCTCCCAACTTTCATGCTGCTACAAACCAAGATCCAAGTCAGAGCAGAAAGATTCACTGTGATCCTCACCAAGGTAAAACGTCTGGCATTTCTACGGGATGAAAAAATTCAGCTCAATGATCTTCCTTTCATTCAATTTATCAGGGAATAGAGACATAGCCTAGCAACAGGTATGCCTCAACGACAGGATCATGGATAATTTTTTTTAGTAATCATGATATCTGCCTCAATCCTGTATTTAGCACCCCATTGAGCTGTTTTATTCACATGTTTTTATTGATATCATACTCCTCTTTTCATGACATTTTACGGCAATGAAAGCGATGAGGTAAAAAAAGTCCTGGTCGTCTAAAGTGAAGAGAATATATTATAAATTATATATACTGGTACTTTCTGGTACAAGTTACCATCCTGTCTCTCTGGTGTGTTTATGCTTGTGTTTTGTGTTCCCACAGAGCCCCCAAGTGCTCTCTCCAGTCTGGACCCAGAGCCTCCTCAGATTAAAAATGAACAGGAGGAGCCTTGCATAAGCCAGGACCGAGATCAGCTTGAACCAGAGCAGGATACTGAGAACTACAAGTTTACTGTTACTAGTGAAGAAAGCAAGAACTCTAAACCAGAAGTTCCTCACCACTCTAATAATGTTTATTTTCAAGATTCAAAGAAAGACAAGCACGAACAGTCAGAAACCAAACAGAAGGAAAAAGTTGATGAAACAAGTCAATCCACTTCATCAGGTGAATTTTTGGTTATTTTGTCAAGATTATCAGGGGTTCCCTCTGATCCTCAGCAAGGTGAAAAGACTTTTAAATGTGACACATGTGTGGAAGTCTTTAGGTATAAGTCAGAGTTAGAGACTCATCTGCGTGTCCATAAAGGTATGAAGACACATACCTGCAAAATCTGTGGGAAAGTTTTTGGTTACAAGTCTTTACTCACCATTCACAGTCGGACACACTCAGGGGAGAAACCATATTCTTGTAAAACATGTTCAAAACGCTTTCGACTCAGCAGGACACTGGTAATCCACCTGAGAACACATACAGGTGAAAAGCCTTACTCCTGCAGCACCTGTGGGGATAGATTCTCTCGATTGTCACATTTGAAAAGGCACAGTCGGATCCATACAGGTAAGAAGCCTTTTACCTGCAGAGCATGTGGGAAATCTTTCAGAGAGAAAAGCTTCCTGTCACTCCACATGAGGACACACACAGGTGTGAAGCCACATACCTGCAAAACATGTTTAAAATCCTTCAGATTTAGTAAGACATTAGCTGTACACATAAAAACACACACAGGTGAAAAACCGTACCCCTGCAGCATCTGTGGGAAAAGATTCAAACAGAACTCACATCTAAAAAGGCACCGTCTGATTCACACAGATGAGAGGCCTTTTACCTGCACAAAATGCAACAAATCCTTCAGACAGAAAACTGTCCTGACAGAGCACATGAAGACACACTCAGGTAAGGGGTTATTTTCATGCACTATATGTGGAAAAAAGTTTATGTCAAGCTACACACTCAAAGTGCACTTTAGGATACACACAGGGGAAAGGCCTTACCCCTGTAGCATATGTGAGAAAAGTTTCATTCGCAACTCAGAGTTAAAAACGCACCTTCGGATCCATGGAGATGAGAAACCGTTTAACTGTGAACTCTGTGAGAAAACTTTCAAATTCAAAGGTGCGCTGAAAGAGCATAGAAAGACTCACACCAAGGAGAAAACACACACCTGCACCCTCTGCCAGAAATCGTTTCAGCGAGGTTCAGATTTGAATATACACGTTCGGATTCATACAGGTGAAAGGCCATATATCTGTAACATATGTGGCAGTTCTTTCAAATCTAGCAGTGAACGGGGTCGACACATCAAGAAAGTCCACATATGTGAGAGGCCACACTCCTGCAGCACCTGTGGAAAAAGATTCTTTGAGAGGACTGTGCTGAAAAGACATATGAAAAAGCACACAGCTCAAAGCCATACACCTGCTGCACCCATGGAAGACCATTCAGTAGGAGGTAACAGCGCCTGATTAGAAATCATGCTCCAGGTCTCTGGGGGTTAGGTGATAATTAACAGTCCACATAAGAAGAGCTCATATAGTTAGGAGACTTTACCTTTGCAGCATCTTCTGGGAAATGCACCGTTATATATCTGAGTTTGTGGGTCATTTGACACCAATTGCTGAAAGTCACTGTGCATGTAGATATTAATGATATTAATGTTCAAATGAGAGCTGCACCTAAAGAGGGCAAAGTTGGCTGGCCAATTGAACAGTACAAACCACAGTCTGCAAACCAGCTTCTGGTAGTTTTTTAAAAATATGACTGGACATTTTGCCCTCAGTGGAGAGCAGGGATACATAGCTGGGTAAAGGCGTCCATATATATCCAGAAAATATGAAAACTTCATTTTTTATATTAAAAAAATTGTTTCCAGGAAATTCAAACCCTTGGAGCTGCACCTGTATGTAAATATTAGGGGGATGATGTTAAGCTGCATCTTGACAGGGGATTTACATTTCATGGATGCAGTTTAATTTTAACAGTGTTTGCAGCTATTTTTACTTTTCTGTGCATGTATCAAAGATGTTAAGTCTTGACCATTGCTATTCACTTTTAACAGTCAAGAATTTTTTAGATTAGTTTATCTTGATAAAATTACCTTATATTGTTTGATGATGAAGGTCTGACATGAACTACACAGAATGAAGACAATGTACCACATGCATCTGCCTGTACAGATAAAGGTGATAAAGCTGCTGCTTTTGGTTATTTTGTTGTTTGAACTGCGACATGTCAGTGCTGTAGGAAATCCTGTCCACTCTGTCAATTTTCTGTGTATACACAATATCTGATTAAAAAAACATTTACTAGTACACTAAAAATAAAAAAGGTATTTTTTTTAATAACAAATATTAAATTTTTTAAGAGCAGATCACTGTCCATCTGTAATTTTAACATGTATGCCCGAGTAATTAAAACAATGCTGAGATTCTGCTCAGCTCAGTCTGTACTTTACATACAGTACTCATAATAGAACAATTGTCAAAAACTGGAAAAAGTAAAAAAAAAAAAAAGGATGGAAATTCAGTAAAAACTTAGATTATCACTGAGATGAGAGATTTTAGAACCAAAGACTGAAATCTTAAAGAAAAAAGTTTTAAGATTACAATTCTAGAATTTAATACAGAGTTACAATCAAGAAATAAACAGAAGTCACTTCTATGGATAGAATAGTACAAAGTATAAGAAAAAAAAATACTTTGTACTCAAATATGAAATTCTCAGTTTTTAGATGGTAATTATTGAGATGAAAAGTCATGATTTAATCAAGAAGTCAAGGAAGTGGATTCAACAGTCACCAATATGGCAAAACAAGTGAAATGGGTTAGTAAATTGAAATAATGAGGTAGGATGTTATTATAGAACCTTACAAAAATTAGGTAAACATTCAGCTGTGTATCAGTTCAGGAGGTCAGAGTTGCAGGCTTCTCCTGCCAAGCACTAAATCAGGGGTGTCACACTCAACCACAGCAAGGGCCATAATCTGGATTTAGGTCTAACCTGTGGGCCAAAGAGGGTCAACATTTGAAAAATAGCAATGATTATAAATCATTTGGAAATTCAAATATGAGAGATATGATAAAAAGATAGAAAAAAATATTTTTTTATTCTATTTTTATTTATTGGTTCAAAGGATCAGAGCGTGATATTAAAAATAGAAAAATAATGCATTTAAAGAGCAAATACACGAGAAGACCATTTAAATCAGGTTTAAAAGGTCAAAATATGACTTAAAATTTAAAATTGGAATTTGAAGTATAAAAATGACACAAGTCTAAATACTGAGTTGAACAAAATCAAAGCATGAAATAAAAATCCCAGTCATGTTTGACCTGTAATCTTGAGATGCAAAATTGAAAACATGAAATGAAACACCAAAATTTTTTTCCCCCACTTTCTTGACTACTCATCAAATTTTCCTTACTCTTTAATTTCCCAGATTTTCATGGTTTATTATGGACATTTTTAAATGGTGTTTAAAAGTTTACATTATAATACTGGAGGAAATCCTCAGACTTCATACTGGTGGGCCAATAATAATACAAATACGAATCTTTTTAGTGAACTGATTCTAGTGATTCAGTACATCTAAAAAAACTGCCGTGCCCGTCTCTACTGTACAGCAGAATGTAGGCCTCAGAGGATGAACTGCAATAGCATGTAGCCATCTGTGTGTGGCAGCAATGCACCAAATTGTGCCTAGTCTGCTGGAAATCTAAAGAAGAAGACGAAGAACACGAAGAAAGCTTTAAAGCGAAGAAGAAGAAGAAGAAGCTAACCTCCAGGTTGTAGGAAGTGTTGAGTTCAGTGTGGTCCTTTTACCTGTTTGTGCTTTTTGTCTTTTTTGCATCGATCTAAATACACCGCTGGTAAGTCACAGAAATCATATTTATCAAAGTTGGCGAAGTTAGAAACACTATCGGCTGATAGAGCAACACCCGTAGAGGTAAACAGCTTGTTAGCTTTGGCTAGGCTAAAACTGTCAACTATCTCTGTAAATGTCGAGGTTTCTGTTTTTATGAAACTTTCTCACATTAATCAAAGTAACTTCGCACACTTTTAACTCAACACGCTTTTATTGTCATTGGGATATTTTATTACTGACATATCCATCTCAGGTGTTCATTAAAGTAGGTAAACTTTGGAGAAATGATCTGAACTACGGACTTCGTGAATCAGGAGCTTTGTTTTACTGAAATAAAGACAAATATCTCAGACGAGGAGATATTTTTGTACCAGCAGCACACGCCGAGAGAGAAATCTAACCTTAAACGAGCTTGGTGTGGTTTAATAAGGCTGTTGAGTCTGCCTGAAAGAGCGTTTTTCTGTGAAGTATCCTTGTTAAATGGAGTGGAGTTTGGTCCTGACAGCGTGTCCTCTTCCACGCAGACATCCGTGATAACCTTTAAGATCCCGTGTTTACCTATGGGGCAGGTCTGTGAACAAACCCTCCAAAGAAAACAGTCCTCGGTATCAGATCAGCCTCCTATGGGGCTGACAGAACAAAAAGAGAGAGACAGAAAACGACGGCTAGATCTTTCAAGAGCTCATGTTTTTAGTTAGAGAGCAGATTTATTTATATCTTTACAGATTAATCTGTGCAATCAAGACACTAAATCTCTGAAAATTTTACAAAATAAGTATAGAGAAGAAATCCATGGTTCATGACAACATTTCCATTGCCTTAGGATTTCTGTCCAGCCAACTGTGATAATTTAAAGCTCCTGTAAGGAGTTTTTTGCAACATTTATGGAATAGTATTTATGCCTTTTTATGATAATCAAAAGTAGGACTGGGCGATTATATGATCATGATCGATGATCGTGATAAATTTCAGTTCGATCACAGTGATCAGCTGTGAGCATATTTGCTCGATCAAACATAGCGGAAATGTGCGTCACAACAGCCAATCAGAGTCAAGCTTTTCCTGCTCACTTCTGTAAGTTACCGGAGAAGTAAACAGGAAAAGTAAACAGAATGACCAAACATGGAGCTAAAGGCGGGGTGAGGGCAGCAAAATAGATGTCAGCCGTGACTTTGAGACATTCTTCAAAGATGTTATTGTTGAGAAATTATTCAACGTCGGTTGTGTGGCGGTGGTTCGGGTATCTCCAAAGTGAGGTCGAGTAATTAAGCCGATGTGCAAGGTATGTCGGTGGTCGGTGCCCTCCAACATAACAAATCTGTTTAAACATTTGAAGATGTACTTCCCAAGTGATTATGCGAAAAGCATGGAAATGCGAGCAGAGTCTTCACAGCCTGTCACTGTTGACGGCATGAGTAGCATGAGCAGTTTAGTCACAACTAGCGGAACAGTTACCAGACCAAAGCAGCAATCAATCGTATCATCAAGTTTACATCATCTAATGTTTACATTTTAAGGTGTTTTCATTATTTCTGAGGGGGCGATTTGTTTATTTTGGGTCTTGCATACCTGCAAAAATACTTGGGACTGTGAACTAGTTCAATGTATTGTTTAGAATTTATCTACATTTGTTGTACTGTTGAGTTAAAATGGTTTTTATATTTTTCTAAGTGTATCTTATTCTTTGTTATTTACTTTGTATGTTAGTAACATGTTGAACTAATCTCTAGTTTCTTTAGTTTTTAGTACAGATACTTTAAAACTGGCAGTTTAAAAAAAAAATCGTGATAATAATCGAGATCGGACGATACAGCAAAATATATCATGATCATTTTTTTTGCAAAATCGCTCAGGCCTAATCAAAAGCAGACATCATCATTACTGACATGACTAATGATTAAATTGATTTTTAATATTGGGTGAAGTGGGAGCGAAGAATCAGTCTCTTTATTGTCCCAGAGGGGAAATTAGAATTGCAGCAGGAGCACACAAAGACAGAAACAAGCAATAAAAGAAACACCATACATACACACAAGATCACTAAAAGATAATGTTCAGCCCAGAGCCAATACCAAAACTGGAAAGGATAACTGCCTTAGTAAACTGTGAAAAAGTGTGAAATGCGGGGGTGCCAGCTAAAAAGTTTCAGCTGGCAGCTGGCAAACATTCCTGTTATTGATGTTTTTACACTTTTACAATAAATGATTCAGTTCGTAGTCCAAAGTCAGTAGGATGAGAATTTTTTGTCAGAAGTTTAGCTCAAGCTTGTAGAAGATAAGAGAAGCAAAGACTGGTTTGGCCACTGGGGGCGCCAAAATTTGAGACAAACTGAAAGTTCCTCACTGGAGCTTTAAGACGGGAAGAAAAAATACAAGGTTCATATTCAGGATAAAGAAAATAAAAGGAAAGGAAAGGAAAGACAAGTGGGATCTCCCTTCACAAAAAGCATAATGAGGCTAATCGTTAATTTTATTCTCATAACATCTTGACGTTAATCTCATAATTAAACATAAAGATTTTAGTCATGCTGTCAAATATTTTTACACTGAATTCATTCTCAAACATAAAATCCTTAAATTCTATTTTATTCATGTGACCCTAAAACTCTGCTGTAATTTTGGGCATTGCTAATATACATATAATCTGAATCAGTCACATGTTTTAGATAGATTTATAATAAGTTAATGGATGCAGATTTTATAGAACTTTTTGAAACAATGATAGTGAGATGAATAATAATGGTTTCCTGATTACCACAGTTAGTTTGTGTCATTGATTTCATATTACTGATGTACGAATAAAACCACATGATCACTCTTAAGAAGTTTATCTGTTTGCCGGGCTGCATTTGTCAGTGTTTATAAGATCATGGAAACCAAAAAAAAAGTAAAAACTACGGTTAATTTTTACTTTCACATATGTGAGATATTACGAGATGTAAAGTATGACTATCTGTCTGTGTGTGTGTTTTGATGTATCATGCAGGTGCAGAGTAGACACTACCATCACTTCATTCATCTCACCTGGACCTCCACCCATGTACTGAGTGTGTGTGTATGTCTGTGTGTAAATTTACTCAGTGTCTATGTAAGTGTGTGTGTGTGCGTCACCCCCCCTCAGTCCACCATGTCCCTGTTCCCTTCCACAATCCAGATGAGTCCTCAGGTGTGTCTTCACCTGCTCTGCCTGCTTCTATTCCTCACCGTCTCCTCCTCCACATCAACACCGAGGAGGGACCCAGTTCAAGGTGATCTACCGCTGCCAGGTAAGACTCTGCACCTCCATGTAATAGCAGAAAGTTGGGACACTGTGTAAAAGGTTCATTAAGACAGTGTTTGATGGTTTTAAATCATTGAACACCTATGTAGAACTGATGAAAGTGCAAAGACAACATATCAAATATAAGGGCAGAAAAATGTTGTTTTATGAAAATGATATACTCATTTTAAACTGGAAGCTGACAAAGGGTAAAACAATAAAGTAGTTCCAGGATCATTTTCCCCATCATGTGTCATCAGCTCTTCTTCCCCAATGCTCTATAATCCTTTGTGAACCCAAGAGACCAGTTTCTGGAGACTGAAAGTGAGATGTTGTCCCATTCTTCACCCTTTTTGTCTTGTGATTTCAATCAACACTACAAGATTTCTGGATTTGAATTGCACTCTGAAAGCTACGTGCAATGTGACATTTGCTTATTTAAAAGATGTCCAAGGGATATTTTGCAGATGTAATATCTGGACAATCAAATGTGGGGGTGTTTAGTATATGCAGTACTTGAAGAGCTTCTGTAACCAGTGTGTTATTCACTGCCACAGGCTTGTGCTGCTTTGGTTTTTTATGATTTCTGGATAAATTGTGTTTTTATTCTTTTTCCACAGGTGATAATGCCTCCGTCAGTCCCTCGACGAAGAGCCCTCCTGTGGTGGTTCCATTACCACCACAGAACAATACAGACAGTGGCGTAATAGCCCCAACTCCTGACAGCAAATCAGCAGGACTGAACAGCTTATCCACAGCAACAGCAACCAATCAACATTCAGAATCTCCACCTCCAGAGGTCAATGCTCAGCCTCCTGGACAGACCCTTCCTACCATCGAGGGAGCTCCTGCAGAGGCTACTGTCAACCAATTACCCACCAACCCCACAACAAAGTCCACAACAACAACGCCACCGGCAACAAACGCAAAAACATCTCAACATCTGACAACAACAAAAGCAGCAATAACGACAACCACATCACCCCAAACTTTGAAAACAACGAATGCAACATCACCTCAAGCTCCAATGGCACAAACAACAAATTCAACAAACTTGACGTCAACAATAACCTCGACATCTTCTCCACTAACGACCTCTGCAGTTACCAAAACACCTTCACCACCATCAACACCTTCACCGCCATCAACACCTTCACCGCCATCAACACCTTCACTGCCATTAACACCTTCACCAGCACCATCAACGAAGTCTCCAACCACCACAACATCTTCACCACCAACAACAAAAACCACCAAAGCCATGCAAACCTCTGCAGCAGCACCGACAACCACAGGTGTGAAGATGTCAACTCCATCATCATCATCATCATCAGCCACTAAAACCATGAAGACGCCACCAGCCCAGACCACCCCCAGACTGACCACTATCGCCCCCACAACCCATCAGGAGCAGGTCACAACGGGGACTCTGCGGGTCGCTGTCGTAGAAGTGGCTGGATCTGCTCTGACCCGCCAGTTGGTGGACACGTCATCTCTCCTCGCCGTGCTGCTCTTCGGGCTCCTCTTCTTCTTGGTGACGGTGGGGGTGTTCGTCTCGCAGGCCTACGAGAGCTACAGGAGGAAGGATTACACGCAGGTGGACTACCTGATCAATGGCATGTACAGCGACTCCGGAGTGTGAGGAAGCATGGTGCAAGGGGGGGTGGGGTCGTTTTGGTTCTCGGTTCCAGAATTTGAGGGATGGAAGATGGACTGAACGGTGTCACGGCGTTGATGCTGTGCCTCTAATCGGTCAGTTGGGTTCATTCTTGGTCTTTCTTGAACTGTCTGACAGCTTACTGAACCGTTAAAACTTTGACGCTTATTTGAGCTTATTTCCTTAAAGGGTTGAATGTGGAGAGTTTAGCTCTTTCTATTCATGCCAAATGAAAAAAAAATCTTATAAAAAGAGAGGTTACCTGGGTACAAAAGACCAGTCATGTTGGCTGCGGGGTGGTTGGACCAGTTAGGATTCTGCAAAGGGGGTACAAAGCTTAAACCACCCAGTCTCAGCTGAATGTAGTCCTACTTAAGTCCAGTGTTTGTTAAAGGGCAGGGTGGTCACTGTAGAGAAAGAAGGAAAAATATGATGATCAGACTATATAAGAGGCTCTGAACTGGTTTCATTTGGATACCAGGAGCTCACAACCACTTCTTATATACAGTCTGTGAGCCAAGCAGATTCTATTTGAAAGCCCGGTGAAGGACCAAAGAGTGTTTGTGAATTAAATGTCAAATATTTAAAAAAGAAAATCTTAAAAAGAAGAGAAATGAAAAGCTCAACAGATTTTCTCACCAGCTGAGACCTTTTTAAAGGGGATTTGATGAAAGCAGAGCTGCTTAGTTTGATCGTCTTAAACGTACCACACTGAAATCAACTGAGATGAAACGTTCACACATGGAGACCAGCACATCAGTAGGACGTTACTGATATAAACTATCATACTTAAGCTTCAGAAGTTTTATTAATTTGATAGTTTTACCTGTCAAAAGTTGCACAAATCAAGAAGTTTGAGCAAATTGGCCACAATTGATACAGAACTGTGAAAAATGAGAGCTCAACTGATCTGTCTTTGGGGAAAACAAAAAAACCTGTAGTTTCTTAGTTTTTCTAAATGTGAGGCAATATAAACTCTTAAAGCAGAAAACGACAATTTGGGGGTGATTTGGAAAAGATGTGATGACAGAATGAGTCCAGAAGAGGGTGCTACACCTCCTTAACTCAGCGTTTATTAGATTTCTTTGCTTAAAAAAGGCAGATACATTTGCACAGTTTTAAAACCAGCACATGTACATGAAGAAGAGTAGTGATCTTAAATGCAGGTAACCAGATGGATTCCAGCTGAACTGAACTTTAACTGGATTTTTCTTCAGTAAACATCAGTGTTTCAGCTGGATAGGTCTGACCTGAGAGAGCCCGACGTGAATCAGCCTCCTCTAAATCTGAACTTAATATCCATGTGGAAAAAAGTCACACGAGTCAAGAGAATTATTAAGATATTTCCCAGAAACATTTCACTCGGGTTCTCCAGCCAGCAGAATACAGTAGAAGAAGTATTTCCATCACTCTGCACTCAGTTCCCCCAGATGTGGCCCTCTGTGTTGTGTGAGGGCCAGGGTTCACTCACTGTGGCGTCTGCTGCAGCCAATAACCAGAGAGAGACAGTAGAGTCACTTCACAGTCACCAAGTTAACGTTTTCATCCTCTAGGTTTTTCCACCATTCGGGTTTGTTTGGTGAGAAAGTGCCTCAGTAAATTCACTCTGAACCATTAAAAAGCAACAATTTCAAAAGTTTCACCTCAGATCAGAGCAGCTTTTTGTGACCACCCTGATTCTCCCTCTAAACATAGCAAAATAACCTGACATTATTTCACCACTGATGCATCCTAACCAAACCTCTAAGTGTTTCTCAGACTGGCGAGGACTGTGGAGAGAAAACGTTGTCAGAGGAACCTCTATAAAAAAAAACACCCATGTAAGATGAGACTGAGGGTGTTTGTATATGAACGTTGTCTTTGCTGTGAAAATGTTGTTTCATTTCAGAACTTTAAAGACACAGTCAGACATTTGGGATGGTTTGGTTTGCTCACAGTGATTTAAAAAAAAAAGGGAATTGGCACACATCCAAACAACGAGCAGACATTTTCTGTTTCAAGACTTTTAAAGCGCAGATCAATGACAGTAACTGAGCCAAAGTTTTCAGAGAACAAATGTGTATGTTACCCAAAACCCTGTTGATTATTTTGGCTAGTCAAAGATGTAGTTGGCTTGAATTTTTTCACCTACCTGCCAACTTGGCCAAAAAGTTAATTTCAGTCCCCAAAGAAGTGTTTTAATCTGTTCCTTTACTGGCTGAAACTCCTTATAGTAGCTTTAAGTGTAATTTTTCTCCAGCATTAAGAATGGAGCTTACCCCACTCTGAGGACAGGATTTTAAAAATGTCTGTCTGGCTGTTGAACAAATCTGACTGACTAAACTTTTTTTTTATTGTAAGTCAAACCTCAATGAAGCTTGGAGACCTTAAGCTCGTGTGTTATTATGTTACTGGTTAGAGAGACAAGGAGATGAATCTTTTAAAATACACATGAACAGGATGAGATCAGGATGCAAACAGCTTTGTCCGCAAGGTGGCGCCAAAATTAACACATAACGATCAGAGGAGACTTCTCATGATGAGAAATGAAGGTTTTTGAAAAAAATGAAAAGAAATGTAAGCAAGGGGTCGGCAGCAGCAGCGGTTAAAAATTCGTTAGAAACTTGACTTATTTGCTTTTTACCCCCTGAAGTTTCCTCATCCTCATTTTGTATATTCTGTTTCAAGACCAGTTTTGGTTGAAGCATCTGGTTTAAGCAGCAGCCTCTGGGCTCACAGGAGGTAAAAAACACACATTACATATCTACAGGAACCTTAAACCAGATTCCATGTCGGAGATTCAGCAGCCTGATGAGTTTTTCTGAGTATAAACCCAGAAAAAAACTAAATTTTAGTCCAGCTGAGGTCAAAGACAGAAAAAGACCGTCAGAAAACAGAGTTCAAAGTGTCAGAGGAAATTCATCCACAGATTTGATTGAACTGTGATTTGAAGTGACTGAAACCATTTCCTAAATGTCTGATTGTTCCCTTAACATTTCAATTTTATGTCTTATTATTTCACTTTGTTTTTCTTCCAGCAGCTTTCAGTAATAATAAGCCATTAAGGTATTCCTGCTGCTTTTGCACACATGCGTTAATTCATGGGAACAGGGCCATACTAGATTTTTATGTCACTGTATATTTTTTTACTTTTGCTCACAGTGAATGTATTTTTGACTGACTCACTCACTCACTCTGTGGGGTGTTTTCTTCAATCAGGACTATGTTATGGTTTAAATCCAGCTCATAGTTCTTCCTGAACTCAGTGTTCATGTAGCTACATGTGCTCATCTTCCCGTGCTTTTGTTTACATCCTCTCATGTCATATTTTGAAATGACCCCCACAAATTCCCTAATCTTTGGGCTTCTCACAAGAGGCAGCCAGTATCTTTTTTTTTCTGGTAGTAATGAGTAACTTTCTGCAGCTCAGACATGAGATTGCTGTTAAAAGAAAAGTGGATTGAGTCTCAACTTGTAGCTGTAAAAGTTTTAAAAAGTCTGAAAACATTCCAGAAAATGATGGGAAGATCCTGGCTGTGAATAATAGATGATATTCAGGTTTATAGGTCCTAGTTGTCTCAGCCCTGTCTGGGTTTTTGTGTCCCTCATTGTTCAGTGAAAACTTAAATCTGTGTTGTTTCTCTTCATCCTGCAGACTGAATAAGAGTTGCCTTTTCTTTTTCTTAACCAGCTCGTATTAATGTTCTTCAAGAACGGTTCATATTTGACGGACTTTTGCCAAATAATAACTGAAGCACATTATTATTGATCAAGCCAAGGGAAACATAAAGCCATTATTGAGGTGTGACTGACTGACTGGACGAGCTGAGAGGAGGATTTCTAGGGGACCTGAGCGCTCACACCAATCAGAACTTTGAATGGAAAAAGTTTTGTTTGTCTTTTTAATCGATTTGGGTTTGAAGACATGATATCACTGATTTAGTGTTTCCTCTAAACGACCGACACCATGAGTATGGAGGCAGAGAGCAGCACTTGATGTTGTTTATTTTGGGCGTTTTATGCCTTTGTTTTGGAGAATAGGAAGAGCAGGAACTGGGGGGATGTGATAATGGGTCACAGGTTGGAGTCAGACCTGTTTAAAGGTCTACAGTCTATCTGGGACCTTCCCACAGTGATCCTGTCTCGCCATTGTTACGCCTCTGTTTTTACCATTTATAATAGCAGGTAGTTGATTGTGGGCACAGTCGTAGTCTCAGGTTTGATGGTGGGACTATTGCTTGAGAATGAAAAAGGCAAACAGCTAATTTAATTGGACAACACGCTCCAGAAATAATAAACAACTTTTAAACAATAAATGCAACCATGGCTGCTCTCAGTCTCCAGAGCATGGGTCTGACTCGTCTGAAGTCATGATCCCTGAGTACTCTCGTGATCTCAACCTTACAAAGTTTACTTTCTTCCAATCACAAAAGAATTATTTAATGATGTCAGTGCAACCCAAAATACATACAGATGCTAAATGAGGAACATCCAAACACCAGGTAATCACTGATGTACACGGATGACGTTACCATGGTGGACTCTGATGCTGTGCACTGATGGTATGAGTTAAGCAGCATGAGATCAGAAAATACTGTGTGATCACTGAAAGGTGTTTCAGACAAAAAGCAAAGCAAATACAGAGTCACGATTGAAGTCCTGAACCAGACTTTGACCTTAAAACAACAATTTCAGAGTTGTTAGTTGACAAATCCTAAAGTCTGACTTTGAGCAGATCTGCATCACCATCCTCTTAGCCTGTTGACTGGAATGATTAACCCAGCTGAGAGAGTCCAGGAGATGGTGATCAAAAGGATCTGACAGTGAAACTTGCAGGATGCTGAGACTTGCTTTGCTTTTTGTCAGAAATTCAAGGTTTCTTATGTTCTGGAGGATCTTTTGTGTCCTCGGGTGACTGAAACACGTTGCTCCTCTGATTTGTGTCCTAGAGGATGTCCCTGCTGAGATGTTTTGAAGATTTTTGGTTTCTTGAGTGTAATTAGAATTTATCATGTCAATATTTAAAAGAAACAGAGCTGCTCATGGTCCTGGAAACATCACATGTGGATTTATGTTTTGGTGGATTTGTGTGAAAATGTCCAGAAATGTCAAAGAGAGTACACCTGCTGTGTGCCAACTCAACATGTACGAATGCACTTTGAAAGATATTTTTACTTGCAGAGAATAAATAAAAGAACTAATCTGGTGTGTTTGCAGTGTGAGTTGATCAATGATTAGCCAGCATTGATTGGAGGTGATGTTTTATTCATGTCTGCGGTGTAGTAACAGAGATCTCTCCATGTAAAGAGGAATTGATGAAAGCTGCAGAGAGGTGCAGGTTTAGCCGGCGGTTGAGTTTGTCTGCTCGGCTCCTCGGAGACTCAGCTGTTCATCACACCGATCTGCTCCCCTCATTTCTCACAGCTCCACCTCAGCCTCAGGGAGTCTGCAGGACGCACAACGAGCCCAACTTGGCTTCTGCTTCGTGGATTTGTAAAGGGAGAAATATTTTTATTGGTTGTTTCATGTTAATCAGATGGGAAAATGCACGCTCATAAAATGCACATGCGTGTTTAACAGCAGATCTGGCAGGAGAGGGGAGTGTAAAGGTTGTGGAATAAACTTTTTACAGGTTAACTTTAGAAATGGTTCCAAAACCTGTTTCTAGATTAAGTCCTGGATTGAAAGATGAACAATGAAGCTATGCTTTCCTCCTGACCATCGAGGGGCAGTCCATTGACTGTATGTACTATGGACAACTTGGTTCTGCCTTCTGTCAGTATACGGATTTGAAGCTGAAAAGCTCTCGGTAGTTTTTTCTCCACTTCCTTAAACCAACATTGCGCAGTAGCGTTGTACGCATTAGGCGGGAGAGTCGCAGAGAGTTGCTGTGATGACGCTCAGCTCCAACAGCGTATCCCTTGGGTGAGCTACGCAATCTTCGTACTCCCATAGGCTGTATCAAGTGTCAATCACAGAAAACATGAACTCCCTAATAACTTTTAAAAATGGAGCTGCACAGAAAAAAAGAGGACTTAAGCACAAATCAGTCTTTCTACATGTCAACATCGCAAGCCGGAAAAAAGAGAAAAAATTATATTCTGTGTAATAAATTTCCAAAGTTTGTCCACAGCTCCATAGGGATTGCTGGAAGGGGGAGGGGTTATGACCTATGACCCCGCCTGTCACCAAAGGGTGCTGTTCTTGCGATGGCTTAACCCAGCAAGGATGCAGACAGTGTCCATGCTATATACAGTCTATGGGGCAGTCACATGTCAAGATCATGGATGGGATCTCCCTAATGTCACTCATGACTTTCTGCTGAGGCTTCCTGAGGCCCAATGACTGAATAAAAATTGTTTATGTAAGAATTAAGGCACTATGAATGAAGGTTAGTCTATCTATCTATCTATCTATCTATCTATCTATCTATCTATCTATCTATCTATCCATCCATCTATCTATCTATCTATCTATCTATCTATCTATCTATCTATCCATCCATCCATCAGCTTAAGCACTTCACCTGGACAGGTCACCAGCCCATCAGAGGGCTGACTAACAATCATATATACTTGCACTTACATGAAAGGGCAATCTAGAGTCTTATTGCCGTGTTTCACTGTGGTGTTCAAGTCCCAGTGAGTTTTCTTTCCTTGTCTTGATGGTTGGTTGGATGGATGGATGGATGGATGAAAGTTCACAGAGAAACCTCAACAGGAAGACAAACAGCTCAGGTATGTTCACAGGGGCTGATCTGTTCTGCAGTTTAAAGACTGCAGAGAAACAAAGTGATGCATGAACCCTCAGAGGTGAAGTTTCCATGAGAACCAGAGAGAGTCTCAGGTTTTCTCCTCTTCACCTCTCCTGATGTGTTTCACAGAACGGCCATGAGTTCCTCTCATCTGAGTCACCCTCATCATGCTGCCAGCAAACCCACAACAAAGACAACAGGACAACACAGCAGGCAGGGCGCAAACACGCTGAGCCACACACAGACTAAACAGTCAACACACTTCACATTGTACACAAACACAGGGCCGTTAACGCTGCATGGATCAGTCTCTTTTATTTCGAAATGTTTTTATTTCTAACATGGGAACAAGTCTGTATGTCAGAAACCACAGATCACCTCACTAACACTCTTCAACCTTATACTGATGGAGAAATCAGACCATATTTTCATACTGACAATATTTTAGAAAAATGTTTTATAACGGAGCACTTTCAGCTCATCAGATATCTGATATCTCTGCGCTGCAACAGTAAAGAAAGACAGTGAAAGTTTTAATGAGAGACTCAGAATTCAGAACTCCAATATGGCTTTAAAAGGCAGGTAGATATTAAACTTTGTGTAGTATATTAATAATTTGTCCATTTCTTTAGTAGAGATATCTCATGTGAAACATCCCAAAGACCTTATGGTCTAATGTCACACCAAGAAATTTGATTTCCTTCATCATTCATACATCTATTCACAAGCTGGTCTGTATTTTCCTACTTTTATGACCTGCCCAGTGTTTTACCGGTATTTAAGGTAAGTTTGTTTTATGTTGTTCTTTGTGTTTACTTTGATAATTTTCCCACAGTCTGCAATCATCAGTGCGTTAAAGATCTCCCCAGAACAGTAAACGGGAGAGTAATCTACAAAAAGCACATTATTAAGAATATTTCATCAATTACATTCGTTGTTCATAAATAATATGAAGAGTTTCGGTCCAAGTATAGATCCTTGTGGCACTCCCTCTGTAATATCCTGAAGATGTTCTTTGTAGTGTGTCAGTTGCACATACTGTTTTCAGGCTTACACTCTTATAATAACCTGCAAAAGATGTAGAGTTCTTTTAAACCGGCAAGTTACAGTTTATAAATATAAATCATCTAATCTACAGAAAATCATCCTGTTAAGTTTTCCAGTTGCTCCTGGATCTTCTTCGGTTGTTCCAAGATCAGAAGGCACATTTAACCCCTCCAATGATCTCGGGGTCCACCTCAGGACTGGCTTCCAGTTAAATTAGTTCAGTTTTATTATGGTTTTATTCCAGCACTTTTGGACCACTACTACTTCATCTGCATCTTTATTAGCACTGGATAGAAACACGACTTCATCTCAGTAGGTCAAACTCTGTCCCAGAGAAGCTGCCTCTGTCCTCTGCTTCTATCTAATTTTAGGGGTTCTGCAGCTCTGGAGAAGCTGTCTCCAGGTCTTATTGTGAGGCATCAAAACTTTTGGAGACTCTTTGCTAACAGTAACTTGAACCTCTCTCTCTCTCTCTCTCTCTCTTTGTGGGCTCAAAAAACACCTCCCACCTCGCTGAATAATGTAATAAATAAAGTTCAAACTCCAACGGTTTGGAAAACACGCTGCTTCTCCTGAAAAGTTGCCATTTGGACAGTGAAGCTGAAAAGTACCGATACATGAACTACTCCCACACAGATTTCCAGCACACCCACGCTGACGTCCAAACCACACACATTTACACTCTCACACACACTCTCACAGCAGGAGGCCCCTCAGGTTTAGGGAAAACAACAGTTTTAAGAGGGAAACATGGCAGCCATTACCACAGAAAAATGTGAGAACAGAAATTGAAGCTTCAAAGGCCCGAGTCAGGCCCGAGTCAGGCCGTCACCAGGCGGCAAAATCCTGGCGTGGAAAATTATGGAGTTCCTCATTTGTCCACTAGAGGCTGTGTCCTGCAGTGAGTCAGTCCCCTTTCAGCCCCATGTTAAAATGTCCAACTTTACAGCAGAAAGAAACATAGTTATGTTTGTCTCCAGTTAGTGAGATCAACTCGGAGGGGGATGAGTTTTAGCAATCTCTGTTTTTCAGTGTGAACCCTAAACTAATTACCAAACTGCACCTGCTCAACTGACACTAACAAAGGTGTGTACAGCTGACACCCCTCCAGATACTTGATGTTACTGCAAGTTAGAGCTGGTCCCTGATTTCTTATTTAGCTTTAATTATCAGCTGTGAGCATTTATCCACCTCATTAGCATCAAAGAGAGCACATAGGTTTGATCTTCATGGAGACTAATGACTACGTTTAAGTGTCATTTCTCTTTATTCATCTTCATTACACTTCTGCACCCTGTCACTCACAAATCACATTCAACAGGTTTCTATTATCAGTTTAATTATTAAAAAAAGGATCTCAAAGCTGCTGTGTGGTCTGAGCTGACATTTGAATTTATCTGAAGTGTGAAAAAAACAGCCTCAAGCATTTTTCATTTTCATTATCTTAACAGATTTTTTTAAAGTTTCAGTCTGTAGCTGTGTGAAGCTGCTCAGACCAGAAGCAAAGGGAGCACAAACTTTCTGGTACTGATTTGGATTTGACTGCAGAGCAATGGTGTGAATTCATGTCTGTTGAAAACAACCTGCAAATATTTGACTTAGAGAAAACACCTTCCAGTCTGATCCACAGCTGGGTTATTGTCCCCTTAACCTCCATGAAGTGGGTCTTGATGAACTTTATCGCTGCATCCATTTCAATAATCCAGTACAAGGACTTCTCTAACTGACACCAACTACCAACATGGGGCCTGTCCATGGGTCTTCATTGAGTCTCAGTCTTGATTTCAGTGGACATGTCTCCACTGAGTCTCAGATTCACTGTACTAGTCTCCATCAAGTCCCATTTTTAATATTTTTGTCTCCATTGTGTTTTGCTTACATTGTATCTGTCCCAGCTGAGTTTCAGTGTAATTGTATCTGTATCCACTGAGTCACAGTTTTACTGTATCTATCCCCACTGAGTCTCAGTGTCACTATGTATGTTACTACTGGGCCTTAGTTATACTGTATCTATTTTGGCTATGTCTCTTTTTCTCTGTATTTATCCCAACTGAGTCTTGGCTTCAGTGTATCTGTCTTCAGTGGGAGTAGGTTTCATTGTATCTGTCCACAAAGTCTCAGTATTACGTTGTATGTTTCCACTGGGCCTTAGTTTAACTGTATCTATCTTAGCTGAGTCTCAGTTTTACTGTAAGTCTCAGTGAGTCTTGATTTCTGTGTGTCTATTGCTTATTAGTCTTAGTTTCAATTAATCTGTCTCCATTGGGAGTAGGTTTCATTGTATCTGTCCTGTCTTTACTGAGTCTCAGTTTCATTGTATCTGGCACTACTAATTCTTAATTCTACTGTATCTTTCTCAGTTTCACTGTCTGTCTCCACCGAGTCTCAGTTTCACTGTATCTGTCTCATTGAATGTCAGTTTTTTACAGTTTTAAATCACATTAAAGTCTGCTGGAGAATGTCTAAGACTACAGGCCCCAAAATAAACAGATTTGACATGACTGACTGCGAGACATTGAGAGATTTTGCCTGATGTAAAGGATTTAAGCATTTTTTCTAATAACTTTTGTCTAATAAAAAGCACAGAAACAAACCCAGCTGACGTGGGTTTTTTTGAAAATACCAAATGAAAGAAATCATTAACAGACTTACTCCTCCATTTTCATTGATAAACAAACACTCGGTATAACTTCTTAAAGCTCTCACACCCTGCACATTAATTCTTGTGTGTGCAGATAGGAGCAGGATTGGGACATGTAGCTCTGCAGCACACAGTCAGAACTGATCTAAGGGCAGCTGACAGACGACACAGTGACCCAGCGCTTACTGAGACTTCCTCTAACTACAAAACGTCAGTCTTCATCCAAGTCCTCATTAGGCGGGTCCCTCTAAAGCAGCACAGATGGTTCAGGCTGATTGATTATTGTTTCTAAATTTAGATTGAAAAAAGCCTGTAACCCTGCCAGAAGCATGAGAGCCTGTTTGTTTCCTCATTTCTCTCTTTGTCATCACCGTAATCCAAACAAGCTGCTGACTGCAACGCCACAGAACAACAGTAAACAGCAGTGTTTAAAGGGTTATTCTGGTGTTTTTAGGACCGGTTCATATTCCAAATCACTGACAAAGTGTCTTTGAATGTGATTTTCTTCATTCTGCCACAGCGAAACGTACAATGACCCTTTAGGTTGATTACAGGAATATTATATGGATGCAATTTTTTTCACAAAACATCATAAAAATTCAGGGTATACAGAGACACTCCAAAAGAAATGTCATTTGAGATGGAGACATTACAATAAGTAGGAAAAAAATTAACCAAATGAAAATGTTTTATGAAATGCAAAAATTTTTATTTATAAAAATTTGTCAAATGAAAAAACATACACTAAGCGTAAAAATATTTATCAGGTGCAAAAACATTTGACAAAATATGACGTTTTTTTCTTTTTCATGATTTTTTAATATATATTTTTTCTTTTCATTTTATGAATGTCTGTTTCTTTTCCTGAATTATTTACTTTTGTTTTTTGGATTTCATAAAATGTTTTTCTGATTCAATCAGTATTTTATTCTGTGAATTGCTTCTGATATTAAGTTTAAAAAAATTATGAAAAGTTTGTTCAGTTGACCTATAAAGGCTGTCATGCCCTTTAATTTTACTATCTGTATATTTAACTATAACATTATTTTATATCATAAACTCAAGAAGATGGCCTCAGCTGTCAGTAACAAGAAAACCACTTACTGATGACAAGAATTAGTAAAAGTTATATAAATTAGTTTCTGTCTGGATTTGTTAATAAGGAGCCAAAGACCCAAACTAAACATTGTGTTTCAAAGTCAGATGACACTATTTCAAAATCAATTTTTCATGAGTCAGAAATAAAATCACCATAAAAAAAAGACTTTCTTCTGATATCTTGCTACAGAGTCTGAGTCCTGTTTGGGGTGTTGGTGTCCATCAGGGGTAATATACAGGTCAGCTGTTATTATGTCAGGACCTGCAGCCTGGGTTTGATGAATATGGGGTTGCTGTTTGGGTTGAGCGTTAACATAAAAAGGCTCTGATTGTTGATGTGATGGACGGTGGGAGCTGATTCTGGGGCACCAGAGCTAACCACTAAACCTCTCCAAGGTGTCATAGACCCGACTGAACCAAACATCAGTGAAAGGAGGAGCTCACCTGACGGCCCCAGGGATGTGCTGACTCTCTTTGTCTATCTGTGCTGCATCTACCTCAGACATCAGAAACCATGAGGAGGGCCGCAAAACTCACCAGTAGAGGGCGTGATGGGCTGGTTTTCTCTGCTGATTGTTTGTCCTCCTCATTACAGCTCAAGCACTGTTTTACCACTACCTCAAAGACTCAAACCAAACAAATAAAAAGATGCTGTTGTCTTGTTCTTGTCATGGCTTTCTATGAAGCACTGTTCAGGCTGATGTTTCTTATTGAAGAGCATGAAAGAGACACCCTGTGTATATGTTTATATATGATTTATATCAAGAATTGTTTTATCATGACATGTTGTATAACAGATTTAAGTTTATGCTGTCAATTGGCAATTCAGTGACAGTGCACCTCAGGTGATATAAAGTAGTACTGTAAAAGTAATTTAATTAGTAGCTTAACCAGTAACTTTTAAGCAGTAACAAAGTAAAATAAGTGATCCATTTTTAAAGATGTAAATGTGTAACCTAATTTTTGAGAGACTGCCCCAAAAACTGCAAGTACAGTAAAACAGACCCACAGAGCAATAGACGGCTATTACACATCTAGTTTTTTTTTTTAGACCTAATTTCAACCGTCTAGATTCTGTATATTTTTAGACAGAATTTAGACGTTGCACTTTAACCCATTATTTGATAACTATTTATTTCAAAAAGCAACAGTGAGTTGCATAACTGATCTCCAAGTACTTAACCAAAATAATTATGAAAGCTGTTAAATAGTGTAGTATAGATATAGCCCAGATTTAGATTTAGTCTAAACTTGGTCTAAATTAAGACCCCTAAAAAACATTTATTTTTAGACCTATAGTAGCCTGATTTTAGACCAGTCATCGAGGCTACATTTAGACGTCTATTAGACTTCTTTTAGACCAAAAAATGCTCAGTGGGATACCTAGACTTCAAGAGTAAAAGGAGGCCTTTGCTCCTATTTTTGCAGGATTAGTCTCAAATATTCCAGTTTTATCCTCCACATGCTTGTTTCTATTTCAGAGATCCTAAAAAGACTGATGGTGGATTAACAGTGTGTGCTGAAACACAGGTGTGTATGAGTGCAGTGTGAATATGTGACTAAGATGAAGCTCTGCAGTGAGTCCACCTCTCCCCTCACACAGCCTCACCTGTTCCTTGTTACCTGCAGAGAGAGAGTGCGAGGTATTCGTTACACTCGGCGGTTTAATCCCTGAGCCTCGTTCTTTATGGAGTTGAGACCAACGCAGAGATGGTTGTGATATTTGCAGAGCGCGGTGAGCGGATCAAAGTGAGGCCGGCAGCTGAAGGCTGCAGGTGACTGAGGAGAGAAAATATGTTTCATTACTGCATACCAGGACAGGCAGGGAGCTCAGAAACACAGGGAGCAGAGGGATACAGCATGTGTGTAACTCTAATGATACATGAAAACCTGCCAAAAGGAGGCAAAAAGTTCAAACAGATTACTCACAATTATAAATCTAAGACCATTTTTAGGGCTGGTCTTCAGCTCAGTCTGGTTTTCATAACTGAGTTACAGCATTAGTGCTGTTTCTTTATTTATCAAAGGGTCAAGATTTTCCAGGGTACCGGACTATCAAAGCCCACAGGAGAGTACAGAAGAGTTATCCTGCATTTTCTGGACTCTCAAAAGCAGTTTTTGGGCGCAATGATCAATCATGAAGTCCCAGTAGAGATACTTAATAAATCAAGTAAGTATAAAAAAAGAACAAAAAAAATTTTTTTTCCCCTGTTATCTCATTTAAAAAGTGAACATTCATGAGTTTTCTTATATATAAAATTAAATATTGGAGGCCTGTTGTTTGAATTTCGACGATTAAAGCTTCTCCTGTAGGTCATAAAAATGAGAAATCCAGCATCACGTGCTATTAGGATATGTCATGATTAAAAAAAAACAAAGGGTTTATAATTTGAAGGTCAGGTATTTTTCATCTTGCTCTTGACAAATAACCCACAGACTCAGACTCAGGTCGTGCCAGCTGGCTGCTCATTTACACACAGTTACACCATGGTCAGCAGGTGCCAGGTCCTGCTGGAAAAAGAAATTTAAAAACTTTTTTAGCAGATGAAGCATGGAGATCTCCAAAACCTCCTGGTAGACTTTAGGCTGGGTTGACTCTGAACACGGCAGCAGATGATATGGCACCCCAAACATCACAGACTGTGGAAACATCATGCTGGACTTAAAGCACCTTGGATTCTGGGCAGCTCTGATCTTCCTTCCTCTGAAATAGGACTTTGAACCACTAAGCAATTGTCGAGTTCTTTTTATTCTCAGCTCAGGTTAGACTCCTCTGATATTGTCTCAGGTTCAGGAGGAACCATGTCCTGGACTTGTCTGTGTGTAGTGGCTCTTGATGCCCTGACTCCAGCCTCAGTCCAGTCCTTGTAAAGCTTCTCTAAGTCCTTGGATCTTCTTTGTTTGTCAGTTTTCTCAAGGCATCGTAGTCTTTTGGTCTCCTTTTCCTCCCTCACTGTTCTGAAGTAAATAAGGAGATTGTGGTTTCCGTAATAGATCACACCTCACAGCGGCAACACTACACTACATTTTGCGTATTTGACATCCACAGTTTTCTGGACAACTATCAAGTCAGCAGTCCTGACCATGACTGTGTTTGAGTGTACTGAAATAGACTAGGGCATGGTTTTTATGAAGCAGAACCTGTCCACAGCATCCACACTCCCATAGTAGGTCCTGAGTTTCTGATAGCGGCCTTCAGCTGGTCTGTAACTTAGCTTCAGGTGTTGATCATGATTGTGGTTTAGACATAAAGATACATGATGTTCATACTGTTTGGAGAGAGAAAGAGACAGTCCCTCAAACTCAAAGTGAAATACTCTAAGATTTTAAGTCAATGTAAAAAGTTTAAAAAGTTGCCAGTATAGTCTGTGATGGTCTGATTTGCTCTTGTAGCTCACAAAAATCATCTTGATTGGTTTTATAACCGGATAAAAAATCTCAACAGGAGCTTCAAGGCCAGACTTGGAGGTATTTTCACACAGCGCTTCTTGGATCTGCCCTCTCTCTCTCTCTGAAAAACTGAAGGTGACATTAGCACTTGCACAAGAGCTGTAATACCTGGTGTGTGCTGTATGGGCCATGGTTTGGACTAGCTGCCGTCGGTCTCTCTCATGACGGCGGAGCAGCAGAGGAAGAACATGTGCTTTGAGTTTAGGAGCCTTTAGAGTGGAGGCCAGTTGGAATAGAGACCAGTTATCCAGAAAGGAGAGGAGGGGTGCCAGCGCTGGCTCAGTTGAAGGTGTGTGTGAAGACATTTCATCTCCGCTCTGTGTCTATCTTTTGTTCTTTAGACAAAAAAGCCCAACTGTTATCTTCCTGCCAGTATGAAACATCGACCCAAGAGTTTATCTGCACATTTCTCAAGATGAACTGATGTGTACACTTGGAAAACGTGGTGGAAGATGTTCTGTTATGTTCTGCGGTGATGAACAGTACAGTCCAAATGTGATATGTCAAACGATCAAGTGGGTCTGCTGTCTGAAATTAAAAGCTGACAAGAACATAAATATGAAAATCTCAAGAAACTTTTTAAAATTAATGAGCTCATAATGAGGATGCACATAGTTTTCTACATCCTCAGAAAGGAAGACCTCCAGCATTTGAACACATGGGCCTCTTTTTCCACATGATCCGTAGTCAAAATTAGTGATAGGAACACCTGAAACTAATCCAGCCTCAGAGGAAACAGCTGGCTAATTTAATATTTAAGTAGTTAATTTTAGTTAAAAAAGAACTTTTTAAAACCTCAGAGTTACTGCAGCCTCTAATCTAAGAAAGGTAACAAACCAAACCTCTGGTCACTTCAAGGGCTTTTATTTTGGTAAATCTGCAAGGCATATTTATATGAAAGCTAAATAATGCTCCAACAGTCCCTTGACATTTATATTTGATATTCACAATTTTATTGAACATTTTGATCCATATTTAACCTTTTTAATCAGTTATGTAATGCTTGGATTCAGTGTTTGAATTTGTGTTGAACACTGAGATTAGATATATAACAGATTTAGATATGACTTCAAGATTCATTCTACATTTATAATATGCAGTGGTTTAAATTTTGAATTTTATTGAACATTTTGATAATTTTGATATCAAACATTAACATTTTAAATTAAACATTTGGATTTATATTTGATTGGAGTTGTAATTTAGTTTAAAATTATACATTTAGATGTCAATCTAACCTGTAAAGGTCAATTTAACATGAAAACTTCAACTTATCTTTAACATTTTGATGTAATGTTTAGACATATGTGGCATTTTGATGTAATATTACACAATCTGAATGGTTAACATTTTAGGTCAAGGATTTAGAGTTGTACTTGAAATCTGGCATTTGGATTCAGACATATTTGTAACATTTATACTCATATCATTAAAATCGTCATTAAAAGCTTGAAATGCTTTTAATGGTGATACAAATATGGGTTTTGCAAAAGTTATGTAAGAATGGTGCTCAGTGGGCGAGGCTTTGTGGTTTTTAAAGAATGCAGTTTAGTTCTTTCTGAACAGTTATGATTTGGTGTCACTGAGGAGACATTTGTTACACTTTTTGGAAATATTTTGACTTCAGATGGCCCAAAGAATAAATTCTTACATAGCTGCAATTCTCTGACCACGCCAGTTTTTCTATGTTTTGGGTTTTGTGAGGAAGACTCTGCGACACCTGCATTCATGGAGTTTTCCTTTGCCAAAAACTGTAAAACATTATGTTGGTTTATTTTCATACTGGTGAATTATTTCAAAATAAAGATCTGACATAGATGAGAAAGCTAGAAACTTTTATATAGATCAACAAAACAACAACCATCCAACACATTGCAGATTAAAGACAGTAAAATCTCCTTGTCTAAACCACGTAAAAACTATTTTAATGAGCACATCTGACCAACCTCACAGTGAGTGTACAGGCTGTATTTCATCTGTTTTCAAGTTATCTGAACAGCTTTAGATTTTTATGGTTCTGTTTACTCTCTGTGTTACAAAAATAATCACACGTATTACTGCACTTTATAAGTGGTGCCTATTAACCAAAACAACAATCATTCTAAAGTACCTCTGCGACCACAGTACCCATCTGATCAGAGAAACTCTAAAAGACTTCACTATGTTAAAAAAAAAGTTTTTAAAAAAATGTTTCAAACCAAATTTCAACATAAAACCCTGCTAGCGCTCAAAGTGAAGAGGCTCCGGCAGCTCAGTGTGCAGCAGACTATCAGAATAGAGGAGGAAAAAAGGCCAAAAACACAAGAAACACACCAAAAAAATTCCATATACATGGGCCCTGAATGAAAGCATTCATGAAGTACAATATAAAATATTTTTAATGTCTGTGACAAAAACTATGGATAAAGAGTGAATTCAACCCTCAGTTTAACACTTTTCTCTGTATTTTGGCTGAAAATCTGCTTCAGGTGAGATGTGCTGCTCATGCAGATAGTCCAAACAAGCTAATCTGTTAACACGCACGCTGAAAGCCACACCTTTCCCAGGTCATCATACACCTAACGGGCTTCCTGTAAATTTTGCTTTTTTATTTTTATTTTAAGCTCGTCCACCTTAACACAACGAGTATCACCATACACCAACACTAACCTACACAGGCACTGCAGGTACCAGTCTGTTATATAAGACTATAGTTTTGTCATTTTGTTCATTGAGTCTGGACCTGAACTTTTAAAAATTGATGTCAAAATATTAGTCAGTCAGTTAGTTATTTAGTTAATAAGTTAGTTAGTTAGTCTCATAGTTGTATACTTTGAAAATGTAGTTGGGGATAACTTTCTTCTTTTGCACAGATATGTAGGAAGTCAGACTCTAAATGGCCTGAGCTCACTGTGCATGCTCCAATGTTGAACTTTGACCCTGATGTTGAACAGAACTAATGTGTTTTAGGAATCTGGGTAGTAAACAAAGGATAACTTTTTAAAAAGATGAGACGGTCATATTGTATATAGGAAAGGTTAACAACAGCTTTACTGGTAAAAGTTGTCTGCAGCAGAGGTGGACATACTTTGGTCAATAAATCAATTCTTGTCCAGTGCTAATAAACTTGGACAAAGACAGTAGTCCACCTGATTGAGTTATAACTGTAGACTTAACTGTGCTTGGAAATGTACTGAGAGACCGCTGTATTGAACTTAAACCCTGTGGGTGGTTCTGTCCCTTATCTAAAAAAAAAAGTTTGCGGTTTTTCAGCAGACTTACTCAGAGAGAATAAAAGGCCTCACTCATTTTTTGCCGCTTTGTGTGAGATGCCAGTTTGTCCTGCTCACACTGAAAACAAGCTGACCTTCCAGCATCTCCAGGTGGTTTGAGTAAAGCCCCTGTGCATAATCAAAGCCGTGATGTGTTCCCTGGCGTTATCTATCAGACTGATCCTGGGCCGTCTGGCAGTGTGTGTCCTCTAACATCTGAACTCTCTCACATAAATGTGTCCAGAAGAGAAATACCGGCATCATGTGGAGGGAGGAGGGGGAGGTTTCCACTGAGTCAAGGCTGCAGCTGAATCCTATCAGGTTTTCTTCATTCCAGTCATTTCATCTAAAAGACTAATCAGATGAAAGAAAAACAAAATTCATTTCTCATACCAACAACTGAAACCTTTCTCACAGACTTTATCCTTCTCTTTCTGAGGAGACGTTTCTGCAGCAGCGCGAGCTTATTCTGGAACTTATTTTTAAGCGCCAATTGACAACAAACGTTATCTGCAGACGCTTATCAAAAAAGCTGGTCTGGTCTATCCTCTATTGAAAAGACTCGGTGTAAAGATGGGATTAGACTGAGCCCCATCTTGTAAAATTAGACCCACTCTCATCCCATCTTCAACCACATGAGTGAAACACTTTACAGCATTTATCAAGTTAACGCCGAGAGGAAGAACTTGCTTTAACAGGCAGCAACCTCGAGCAGAACCAGACTGATGCTAGACAGTCATCTGCTGAGATTGAGCTTGGTTTAGTAGAAGTCAATGCAGAGATCATTCAAACCCATTATTTGTTAAATTGTAGGTGTTGAAATTTAAAGAGTTAGTAGATTTCAGTATGTTGCAGATTATGTATAAAGCTCATAGGAAAATTTTACCACTCAACACCCAGAGCCGATTTGAAAAAAGAGAAAGTTGGTATAATTTAAAAGGATTTGAAATATCTAAAAAGCCAAGATTCAGAACTAAACTTAAAGAGTGCTGTGTTACAGTGAGAGGAATTAGTTTGTGGAACAATCTGAACAAAGAAACTAAAGAAGCTAAATCAAATTTTATCTTCAAAAAAGTGTCAAAGCCAGTATGTTGAGTAAATACAGGGAAATTTGTTAATCTAAGTCTTGGTATGTTTGTTTTGTGAAAAAATGTGAATTAATGTGGTCTTTTCTGTTCGTTTTGTGGGTTGTTTTTGAAAATAAGAAATAATGAACTGTAAAAAGGCATATTGGCCTGCAGCTCTTGTTTATTTTTATGTATTTAGTTGATTCATATTTTATGAAGGAGGGGCAGACTCTATAAGAGTTTTCTTCTTTCTGCTCCTTTTCATTCACGTTTGAGATTTTTCCTTGTTTGTATTGAATGTTTTAAACATTAACTGAATAAAATAAAGTATGAAAATGAAAATGAGATGGAGAAAGAGAGAGATGGACAGACACAACAATGACAGCAGTAGTACATACAGGTGTTTGTTTACAGTACTGGAGACAATAGTACGGTGGCCCTGAGGTGCAAAACACAACGGCAAATCAGAAAACCCAACACAAAAAGAAAAAACACAATGGCAAAAGAGAAAACAACAGAAAAAGAGAAAACACAATGGCAAATCAGAAGACACAACAACATTAACCATTGTTTTTTCTCTGTTTGTGTTGTATTTTCTAATTTGCTGTCATGCTTTGCACCTCAGGGCCACCGTTTAATAGTACATGAAGTCTTAACAGGAACAGCATGATAATGACAACAGACTGGTCTTAATTTGATTTATGGAAAATGAAAGTGAACAGGTCTGTAGTATTGTTATTACCACAGTGTGTTGGATTCGTTCCGATAGTTTATATTTGATTTTTCTTTTGTATTGTTTCATATTTCTTGAATGCTTATTATTTTTAAATATTTAGTCGTTAAAACTTTGATCTGCTCTCTATGTGACAGTTTTCCATCGACAGACCTGATTTGGTTTCTAACTTTAACCCTAGTTAGACTTTTAGAAATGTAAATAACACTTGTAGCTTCATATTATGTTGTCATTTTATTTTATTTTACATGTCAGGTGGTATAAATCAATCCTGCTGCCTCGTGTCGGATGACGTCACCCACACCGCCTAACTCCCCCCTCTATTTTTTTTCTCCGTGCGCGAGCTCGACAGTCCAAAGTCTAAAGTAGCACGAGCGCCTTAAGTGAGGGAAAAAAAGTGCGGAGAGTGTACAGAGGGACTCACGCAGTCACTCACACACACACACACGGAGGCAGCGGCGCGTACAGACACACACACAGAGAGCAGAGAGGAGCAGCAGCAGCAGCAGCAGCGGCGGAGGAGCGGCGCGCTGAGGCCGGGCTGTGTTCATGACCACTCGGAGCTGCGGACATATTTACAAGTTTCCAGCAGAAAATCCGCCGACATGGAGCGGGAAGTATGGATTTAAAGCGCGCAGGAGCTGAAATGGGCGCAGTGCTGCTGCTGTGGAGCTGCCTGTTGTCCGCGGCGCACGGTACGTTCCTTTTTTTCTTACTACTCGGTCCTTTTAGAGCAGCACTGAGGGTTAATAACCGATAAAAACATGGAAATAACCGACAACAACAAGCAGAGAAGTGAGCGAATCTCCGCTTGAGCTCCAGACTGAGCCGAGCGGAGCGCAGCGCAGCGGGCTGTGATTCCTCCTCTCAAAGTTCAGTTTTTATGTCCCAAGGGTGCAACTACACAATAGTGGCGGTGAAAGTGTGGAAGTCTGCATTGTTCGAGTGTGTGGTGATGAGAGGAGGCTAGAGCTGTGCGGTTATTTAACCACCCGGAGTGTTGCTGCTCCTCCGGTGCAATTTTTTGTAGTTTGTGTGCGTCGGAGCAGAAGTGAAGTTTGGAGCAGCTCGGGTCTGAGGGGCCTCGGCTGCTCCAGCCATTCCTGCTCGGTGTCGGGTGTCAGGCTGACTTTCTGCTCTCGGAGGGGAACTCAAGTCAGATTTTGGTGTTTATTGAGGGGGTAAAAACGCTGCCGGACACTCAGAGAGTAGGTTTATGTCTCTATTTTGATGCTTTTCTCTTCCTTTCGGGTCATTTGTGGTGGGAATGTTTAAAGTGAGAGTGTGCAGTCAGAGGCGGAGCTTCGCCTCCTCTCATATGGATGCATGGAGGCATTACATCAGGGCCAACAGCTACACACTACCAGACTGCTCATATATCTGCTGCTAAATCTACAAAGTCCAGGCTCGGTTCATGATCGAGCAACCACCTGTAAACCTGAACTACTTAACTAAACTCTAATCTATCGACTTCAAACCTCAAAACCTGCTGAGGGGAGTCTGAATATTTCTCTTTATCACTTTGATTTCTTTGAGGTGGGTTCAAAAAACCTCTGCAAACTACAAAGTTAGGTCTATAAGACATTTGATGCATGTCAAGCTCATTCATAAAGCTTCATTCACACAGAGATTAAAAGTGATTTATAAAGAGAATGTTTCGAACATAAAACATGCAACAGTAGAGAAAAATAAGATTTTCAGATTGTAAATATTGTGTACTAAAATGTGAGATTAACAGAAGTATATTTGTATTAGTTAAACTGAAGGATTATTGAGTTTATGATTTAGGTTATTGAGTTTATGAGTAAACAGCTAAAAAGATTCAGCATGTTTTAAAAAAGGTAATCAACTGAGGAAGTCTTAGGTAGAAAGTTATAAGTCAAGAGTGAAACTGCACAAAGTCAAAGCAAAATATGCATTTTGATTGACAAACAGCTCAAATATGATGAAACTAATAAAGCTGCACAGTTAATCCATGCATGAGAAAAGACACAATATAAGAGCATAATGACAGCCTTTAAAGAGAGATGTCAGGATGAGTCAAAATCTTGAGAACAGAGTTTACAGAGCGCTTTCCATGAAACAACAACACAGTAATGACAAAATAGTGTAAATATTAAGTACTTTGAGAGATAGACAAGATTTAAAATCACACACCGATTCCAGATTTAAATATGAAACTGATTTTGTCAATAAAGTCCCCAAGGGCTTTTTTTAAACCCTGCCCTCCAGATGTGAAAAAAAACTGTTTTGTTTTCCTCACACTCAAACTATAAAATCACTCTGTTCTCAGGACTTCAATTTTTTTTTTATCAGTGAAAACAAAAAAAGAAAAAGAAAAACAGAAAAAGTGACGGACCAACAGTCCCTCGGTCATTCTGGATCCCATCTTATCCACACAAAGGTCTAAATAACCATGAAATATAAAATGAGTACAGTAAATAGATAAAGTGGTTCTTATCACTGATTACTGTAGTAGATTAAAGTCATCTTACAGTGACTATGTGATCTTTAACATTTATTTATAATGAAGAGTCTGTTTTCAGTTTCAGTTTGAGACTCTTTATTGATTATAAAGTCTATTTTTAGGGCACCTGTCATATGAGAAATGCAGTTTAGAGTGTTTTATAAGAGGAGAATTACAGACTGAATATAAAAATGAACAACTAGAGCTGATAAAGTGACATGATGGAAAATAAAACATGATAATAATTGTCAGAATAAGGTCATAGCAGATGGGGAAAAACAGAAAGCACAACACAAGGAAACAAACAACTCGATTAAAAAGACGATGAAATTAAGATGAAAATAAAATACCTGATAACAAAGAAAAAACAGAAAATGCAATGTTGAAAAACAGGACAAGGTTTAAAAAGCTTGTAGTTTAGAGACGTTATGAGGAGAAAGTTTTTAATTTGCTTTTTTAAACTTAATTAGGTTTGGTAAAAGTCGGTCTGTGTTCGGTCCTAGATCTGACTGGAAATTAAAAATGACAAAATTTGCCAATTTGGTGTCCAGGATAGGGATGGGCGATATGGGCTAAATTTATCACGATAAGATTTGCCATTCTGGTGATAACGATAAAAGTCCCGATAAAAAAATATTTTAATTCCAATCTATATTTTTGACTCATTTTGTCTTGAGAACACCAGTTGGAGTAGTCAAATAAGATACTCAACCCTAAGTTTGAGTGGTAGGTTATTGAGAAAACTAATGACATCAAACAAGTTGAAATTTGAAAACACTTTCACCACTTATTTAAAACTCTGGTTGCACAGAGTGAACAACATCAAATCCACTGTCTGATGTCAGACATACTTGATTGCATTCATCTAAGCCCCAATCTTGAAGGAAATCCCTCATGTGGAGCCTCATTCAGTAATGAGCAGCTCAGAAACGTTTTCTTCACCATCTTCAGCCATGTTTGTTTGTTACTCGGCTCTGTGCGGGCTATGGCTGTGAGTCAGTCTCTCGCGCTTACGTTATCAACTTGCATTTATTGTATTTATCATGAGATGGCAAATATTTATCATGGAGGATTTCTCTGATGATGTACGGTAAACGAAAATTTATTGCCCATCCCTAGTCCAGGAGTCCTGTTTCTATGGCTGTTATATTGTAAAAGGTATCTGTAATGTTTGATTTTCATTGATATCATTGTGAAACTCAAGATTCTGGCATATGGACGATGAATCATCGACTGACATCAGGTTTTAGGATGATGATGAGGTAGCAGGTGGGATGATAGCCAATACTTTGTGCTGACTTGTTGTCTTTTTCTCTAGTTTGTTGTAGCTAGGAGGATATCTGCAAACTTAATCAGCAAAATTCACGTTAACTTTGTGTTTTTACTCTATATAGACTCATTCATCTTTTTGCACATTGATTAGCTGGATTATCAGCATCTAAACATTATACCACTAGGCTGATATCAGCGTCATCTTGTCTCAACAGAACCATGTTTGTCTTGTCCTAAATCACAGCACAGCAAGTCCAAAACCTGGCTTGTGTTAAATCTAAATGCTGTTGTGTTGTAATAAATAACACAAGTTATTATATTTAATATTAGACTAATGCAGTTTAATTTTTCTGCTGACATGAATATCAGTCATGATATTCCTCTGTTGTGATATTTTATGGAGTCAAAAATGTTTCTGACTACATTATTTAATAAAATCTTTGTTCAAATTCAGCAATTTATCTTTCTCTTTTCTGTCTGACTATCTGAAATGACTAAAATAGAAAATACAGAGTTAATTTAGGTTTTAAAATAAAAACAAAGAAAGAAAGTCGCAAATAATGCTTTTACTCCAGTGCTTATATTAATCTGATATTCAAGGTTTTCTCAGTCAGTAACCTGGTGTAGATAAAAATATGTTGGGTTATGCTTTGGATTTTAGATAATGACAGATATTCACGTCTGAAGGATTTTCAAATGGCATTATTTGTATGAAACACTTGACAGTCACTGTTGTAGATTTGAAAAGTGTGAGTTATAATTCTGAGGAGATTATTGTGACATTGGCTTTGTGGGCGCTGATGTCTACCAAATTCTTTCAAACTCTCTAAATGAATAAAAGCTTGTTGTTATGTTTGAAATCGAGTCATATTTATGAACTATTTATTTACTTGTTTATTTGACAAATGTATGAGACTAGCCCTGGCTTATTTGAAGTTTAGGCGGTTAGGCATCCGTCATGAAGACAGAAATGACAGAGTATTAAGTTTGAAATGTCAGAAGCATTGAAAACATACAAAAAGGTCACTTTAATCGATGAAAAAGAGCTTACTCCTCCAGACCAGACAGAAACACGAGCCTGAGTCCATAACAGACATTCACCAAACACAGTGCCACTGATCTCTGCCACTCCTCAGGAGTCAAAGGTCAACAGCAGGAATGGTTTACACAAGCACCGTAACACAACAGGACTGTAAATATTTACAACAGCAACTCTGAACTCAGCAGAACCCGGTCTGCAGGAGGGCGAGAGATTCATGTTCACGACACGCACAGCAAATACACACAAACCACAACTGTTCACACACAAACTGTGATGTTCAGGATTAGGTACACAGTGTGTCTGTCAGAGTGGAAGAGTTCAGAGGCGACCATGTACACACACTCCTCACACACTTCACACACACTCTGCAAAATCACCAACTCTGTGTTAGTGCAACACAGGCAAACGCCGCAGCAGTGTGTGAGCACGTCAGAGAGAGAAAGAGCGAGTGTGTGTGTGTGTGTAATCACTGTGCAAATAACTTAAGCTTTGCATTACACTCACTGTCATGTTTATTATACATAAATCAATGGGTGTAAGGTTAATAAAATGTCATAAAATTATGAAAACTATCAATCAGTGCTTTGAAAGGTTGGGACAACATTCATAACAAAATGCAGAGCCAAAATCTCTTGAGACACGAGTAACTGGGAACTGAAACAAGCGCCTAAAATTCTTTGTATCTCATGAATAAAATTTTTCAGGCCTTTGGAGCTGCTGGCTGGAAGGGACCTGGGTTGACCGCTCCACTTATAACCCTTGTGTACGGGGCGCATGTTTTGACAATTGGGCCAGCAGCAGTGCCCTACATAAGTTCTACTCCAATCAGTTCAGTTCACTGTGTTTTAGTGCCCAGCATCCCTCACTTCCTCAGTTTCACCTTTCTGTTGTCACTGCACCCCCGGATAAAATTAGTTAATCTACATTGAAGTTATTACATTATGAGCCAGTATTGAACTGTGAGCCATTATTACATTATGAGTTTTTACAGCCATTCAGAGCAGTTCAAAACAGATTTAACAAACAGGAACAAGAGTGGTGCAAGCAACAATCAACACCAGAGACAGGGGCACTTGTGCTGCACTCAAAGCCATCAGTAGATGCAGGCCTCAAGGTCCTTTCACACCTTGTCGTGCAAAAATTTCGTACGTCAATATTTTTTTTCCGACGTCAATACAAGCGTTCACATCTGTGATATTTTCCCGTCCTGCGATATTGTGGCATTTATTTTTTCGGATCATGGTCAACTTTTCTAAAGTTTTGCATACTGTGTGTCCACCTCTGACCAATCAGATTGCGTGTTGCTGTGACATCTGATTCACCAGTATATCCAACATGGCTGACTGGCTGATAGTTTACGTGTCGGAGAATAGAGTGCTTTTTGATAAACATTATAAACATAACGACCTGAAGGGTTGTGGAGAGTCAAAGCGTCGGATCTCTCATATGACGATGGTTTGTGTGCTTTAACAGTTTCCTAAACGTCTTTGTTTTAACTTTCATATGTGCTAACGTAAGCTAACGGTTGTTACCATAGTTTCATGTACTTATCTTATCGCCTCTGATTGGCTATATGTGCTGGCCATTTGGCTTGTGAACGTGTGATGATGTTTCCAGCTTTTCTAGCCAATCAGAGGCAAAGGAGGCAGGACTTTCCCCAGGAAACGTCTTCTTCGGGATGCGTCTTTCCCCCCCCGGAAAGTCGCAAAATCGCAGCGGGCTTAATGTGTATAGTCAGACGCGTCAAAATTCACCTCTCAATATTTCGTAATTTCCCGTTCTATATTCGAGTGTTCCTTCTGTTTCAAGTGCATTTTTATGGCTTAGATTTGCGATCCAACAACTTTATTTGCCTTTTTTTTTGCTGTGGCCTTTGTGGAGCTGTGCTCTCTGCTGGGGCGATGTATGATCTAATCTATCTGTATGAAACTGAGCCTGTTTCCAAGTGCATGACTGTTAAAGATTTTACTTGAGCATCTCCTTCTCCATCTGTGTGTCCTCTGTGATGTCTGTGAGTTCAGCCCTGCAGTCTTCCGCCCTTATTTGGACATTAAAGGTGTGTGCTCCTGCAAATAAAGAAATACCAGCAAACATGTCAATCATTAATATGAGAACACAGTTTGGATGAAACTAGCAGATGAAGAACTGAGTCATAAACCAGGTGAAAGTTTAGAGAGAAGTGGAAAATCAGACTTGTGGAGATGATGGTTGGTACGTTTCACTGCAGATTCAGGAAGTGTTTTTTTAGTGACGTGACTGTTCTGGATTTGTCTGGATTTTATGACCTGAAAAGTCAACTCATGGGACTGTCAGTCATCCACGGAGACGTCAGCTGGTTTTAGTTCCTGCATTTTTCCGTATCGGTTATCAGTTACTGCAGAGGTGCTCCCAGTAACTGAGCAAATATCTATTAGCCACTTCAGATGTGTTGTAGCTGTAAAAGGACATTTTTATCCGTGCACTTAACTGATGTTTTCTAAAATCTGCGCTTAAGTTATCATTTCTTATTTGAAATGGCAATACAGACCTATGTCATCATGAAATTGCTGTTCATTTCGGTTCTTCATGATATATGTATACACAGTTTGCTGCAGAAGAGCATCTCTCTCCTCTCTTTGTGTGCAGCCTGGTGACAGTGAGTTACCATGGTAACAGGACACGCTATGGCCGTCACTCTCAGACTTTCTTTTAACTCTGATTTGCTGCCATAGAATCTGATTTAGAGGTGGAATAAAGCTCTGGAATAGGATCCAATCAGCTCTATTACTTATAACTAAACTAGAATAATTCCAGTCATGTGACTCAAAACTGAGCTGTACATTTAAAAGCTGCAGATGTTTAAACTGTGCTGAAACGGTCAGTAATTCACAGACAACTCAAATTAAACACACTTGTCTTTGATGTGACATGATGCCAGGTGAGCAAATACAGAGGCTGAAGGTGGAAAAATATATTAAAAACAGAGTGAAAACAACAGACAATGATGAAAAATAGACCCAAAAAAAGCAGGAGAACCCCAGACCCTCACCCATTTATATTTCTTGTGCTCGGGGGCTGTAGTTCAACTCAATCATCTCTTTAATAATACACAGAAAAGTTTCTCTGCGGTTATAAAATGAGGCATTTGCAGCACCCTGCATTTTTTTCATGTTTTTCTGTCCTCTTCTAATCACAAACCTGCTCCTGTGTCCTCGCTGATGTCCTGTTTGTTTGACCCCCAGCATCCCTCACTGCCTCCATATGAGGACATTCATGCTGTTTCTGCAGAACGTTTAACTAGCCAGAGGACAGCATCTAAAATTGATGTTAAATGGGACCACAAAGGGTTATATTTTGACGAGTTTAATGACCAATCCACCGTTTTTGAATACTTTAGACTGAGGAAAAAAACTGTCCGACACATGTAAACACTGTGGAAATGTTTTGATTCCTGCAAAAATCTGCAAGGATCTTTGAGTATTTCTGTAGCTGCTGCACTCATCATCATCATCAGCCTGCACAGCTGTACATTCACTGTACACCCCCCTGCATTCACTGAATTCAGTGACTATAGTTCACCAAAGCTGCGTGTGAGTCTGTTGTTTTGTTTGCACGAAGGAACGCTCAGAATCAACAAACCAGGGCGAGACCTGACAAGGCTGACTGACAAGAGAGCAGAGCCAGTGCTAATGCTAAAGCTAATCAGACCGCTGAAAACAAGCGTATTCACTCTTCAGATGAAGTTTAAACAAACCTGGAAAAAAACATTTTCAAATGTGATTTGAGTCTGCATGGAAAACTGACATATTTTACAGCCATCAGTAAATTTTAAGCACCTATTTTGTTATTTGTACAGAGAAAGCGTAAAGCTGAGAACTGAGATGCAGCAGAACGAAGCCTCTTTGGCTGCAGGTGAAGAAAAGACGGGAGTTTGAAAGTGGAGGTCAGGAGAAGAGATTTGGTGACAGTGCTGAGGAGGAATGTAAGGAAGAGATTGATATCTTTTCCTGTTTGTGTTGCACTGGTGTGAAACTGCAGAGCGGTGCTGTGCTGTTTGAATTTCATACAAACCCAACAGAGTCAGAGGAAATGGGAGGATGGAGGAATGAGAGGAAAAAAAAACTGCAGGGAGAAAAAAAGAAAGAAGAAAGAGGAGAAGCAGAGGTAAAAAGAAAGACTCAAGGGTTTGCATGCAGTCAGCAAAAATGTGGGATTTAGTTCAATGTTGTCAAGTCTCAAAATGCTCAGTATGTACAGAAAACTGGCCTGTTCCGATTTTCAGAACATAAAACTGTACATTTTTAGAGTGAGTAAATCTTAGGACCGTTGATTTAATAGAGTTGGAGCGTAATTTTGACCAGTGTGTGAGGGCGAGCAGCCAGAGGGAGTTTGAAGTTAAAGCCAGGTAATAAATAACTGTTTTCTGTTGTTTTTTCTTCAATCTTTATCTGAAAAAGAAAATACTCCAGACCTATGTAAAAATGAAAAATGTCCAAAGCAAGAGTTGGCATCGATTTGCTTACTCCTGCATTAAGCTGTCTCTGTGTTGGATCACTGTTGAAACTATAAAAAATCCACAGACTGTCAAATAGCAATAATAATATGAATAACTTATATAGCACCTTTAAAAACATACATTCACAAAGTGCTTTAACAGATAGAACAAACAAAGGCAGAAACAGGCAGAACTCAGAGTTTCTGCATTTTCTTTCAAACTACTGTCTGTCCTTCTCTGAAATTGTGAAATACACTGTAAATACATTGTAACTGCATAATTTAGATTTATATTTCAGTCGTTTTGCAGTGAGGTTGTATGATTTTCAAGTCTCTACAAAGTGTTTAAGCCACAGTGAATGTTGGTCAGCTCAGCACTGCAGGGGGAACCTGCGTACAAGCTAGGCTACAGTTTTCTGTAAATGGGCTGAGACGTAATTTAGCTCATTTAGAGAGACTCTGAACCAAACACTGATTTCTGACTGAGCGCCTTAACTTTGTTCACTAGTTTCAGTCCTGTCACAGCCTTTAGTCGCATATCTTCCCCTCGCTTTTCCCCTACACTTCCTGTCTCTCCTATCTAATAAAGGGGGGAAAAGCCCCCTAAGAATACATAAGAAGATGTTCAGAGTAAATCTGAAAAATCTAAGAAGTCTGGAAACATGAGTCAGGGTACCGAGGAGGAAGTGGACCACCAAAAAAGTTATATATTTTTTTCAACACCAGCTTTTTTGATTGCCCTGAAAGTTGTCCACAGACAGCAAATGTCAGAATTTATTGAGGAAAAAAGTGTGCTGACACCCTGAAAGTTTGTGGTAATCTGCTTTTATTCTTCACACACACAAACACTACACATACATTCAAACAGACACACACACACACACACACACACACACACACACACACACACACACACACACACACACACACACAGATGCACACATGGGCTGCATAAACACACTCCCTGCACTCACCACACAATTTCTTTTGTCCCAACTGAGGAGGTGTGACAGAACTCCCCTCCTTCTTACAACAGTCCCTCTAAGACACACACACACACACACACACACACACACACACACACACACACACACACACACACACACACACACACACACACACACACACACTGAGAGTTGCATTGAGATGTGCTGTGATAAGAAGTGAGGGAGCCTTTTAGCTTTCTTACTGCAGGGAGAACAAAACAGGAGTGTGTGTGTATGTGTGTGTGTGTGTGTGTGTGTGTGTGTGTGTGTGTGTGTGTGTGTGTGTGTGTGTGTGTGTGTGATGGGGGAGGAGGTCATACTGGGGTGGCAGCTTGCAAAGAAAAGGGGTCCCAAAAGAAGTTTCTAGAGCAATGCACCGCTGCACCCCTTTCTACACACACACACACACACACACACACACGGAGCGTACTTTGATTGTTAATCCTTTTCACAAACTGAATTGCAGTTTTTTGGTCTGATCTTTTGTGTCACACCGCTCTTGCACACACACTTACACACACACGCACAGTTGACACACATTTGTAGCGTCTTCAGTCGGAGTTATTGTGGTTTTGTTTGACTAAAATGTGTGAGGACAAAAAGAAATTTAAACAAATCTTCACAGTGAATTCACTTTTTTTTTCTCTCTCTCTCAAACTATCAAAGCTGCAAATTCTTCACCAAAAATTACGAAAATAAAAGTAACACAGGGTAAAATAATCAGCTGAATTACCCACAGAGGTCCCACTCTCTTAGAAACAAACAGACATGGTGAATCAAATCTGTACTAACACTGAAACATAATATTTGAAATTAAAATCGCAGTTTCTCCAATGATCTTCAGTATAGCTGAATGAGTGAACTCTAAACAGATGCTATTTTAGCTTCTCTCCCTCAATAATCCAAACTAGTTTTCTAAGCAATCACACAAAACTGCTTTAATGAAGTTTACTTTTGATTTACACATCGGATTAAGGCAGTCCTTCACCAATATCATGTTAATGTTAAGTACAGTTCAGCCTTAACTACTGCAGAAAATGCTCTGAAATCAAAAACTTCACTCAGCATCAGTGTGAGCCCACAGCCTGTATGTCGGAGCCAAATGGCTGTAGGCACAGTGTGTTTCCAACAACCAGACTGCAGCTAATGGTTGAGACCAACCATTGTCTAACTGTGTATGAATAATAATAGCTGTCTTTATGTTTTTAGTCTAATCGTGTTTTTTTCCTCCCCAGCAGGCAGTATGTTTTCATGCACAGGAGAGTCCAGCTATGGTTATAGCTTGATTAAAAGCTCTGACTGGACTACTGTCCTTGTTCCAGGTTATAAGCACTGAGCAAAAATCAAATTATTGACAGAGGCGTGTCTGCCCCTGATAAAGTACAGGGATGAGAATTGATAATCTTAGAAAACTAATATCATTATTGAGACTCCTAAATAACTCGAGTCCTTAACAATACCACTGAAGAGTCTGGTTTATTATATAGATTTTTTTCAGTAAAAAACATTTCTTCTTTTTCTGGGAGTGACATTTGAACACATCCTGATGAGGTGTTATCTACTTTTGCCTAATTCTCCTTTTAGCGACCTGACCTCGAACACCTCACAGTGTATAAGTATGTCGCTTCAGTTAGTTAGCTAACCAGCTTTCCCTTCTACGGTAGGCGGTGACATCCCCCTTTTTAGCTTATTACTGTCAGGTCGTCTCCCAGTTGACGGATTATGTTTTAAATCAGTTAGTAAAAGGCATTAGCTTGGGGCTAACAGGATGTACTACATAATTACAGCTCTGTATGTCTGTCTGTCTGTCTACAGTCTCTTTGTTTTTATGTTCCTATGAGGTTTTGTTTACTTCGGAAGTTTTGTTTTGTTTACTATCCAGCTCCTGGGTGACGCGTTCACGCTGTTCAACTTCTGGCTCAAAGCCTGGTGTGCGAACACTGGAGCATGCTCAGAAGATAGTGAGGAAGATAGAGGCGTAAACATGGATGAGAAAATCAAATCCCAACCACTAGATGTGTGTGCATGACCTGGGTGATCAGTCTCAGTGTTTCCTGTCCTCATCAGGTCTCATTGTTCTGTGTAAGTGTTCAGTATTTGGGTCCTGCAGTCTGGACTTGTTCTCTCAGTCTTTAGGAGACCTTAAATGTCCCTCAGAGGTCTGCTGGCTCTCATCCTTAGAAGAGTGTCTCTATGAGGACTCAGCTGACCTAAGGAGACCCTCTCTGTGTGGTCCCTCACTCTGGTCCTGGATCCTCTGTAGCCTGCCTCTGTGTGAACAGATAGTCACAGTGACCCTGTGAGGATCTCCTGACTGTACTAATATTTTTGTTTACTGTGATAATTTCAGTCATTCAGTCTCATGTTGGCGGTTGTTATCAAAGATGGGAAAAATTAAACGCATTAACTATCTAAAAGAAAGCCGACGTATCTCCTGCATGCCCGACTTTCTTGTCCTCATACTGCCTCTATCTCTTCAGCTTTACTCTCAAACAGAGGGAAAAAGAGGCAAAAACAAGTGAATGACACACCACATTAGTGATACAAAACTGATTTTTTTCCACAAAGATGCACAATCACAGCACTCTCTCCAAATGCTGCAGGCAGGAGAGCCTGAATGTGAAAAAGTAAAATAAAGATATGAATATAAAGTTACATACATGAAATTGAAATGTTGGATCTCACTACTAAACATGTACAAAGTGTCAGAGGTAAATTCATGTTGGAGTAAACTCAAGTGAGTCTGCAGGCTGCTCTGAACGACTGGTTCAAAAAGTCAGCAGAAATATACAAGACGGGCACAAGGTTTCCTCAGATCCTGTCATCACTGATGATGAATCTCCTTAAAGGGATATTCTGGCGTAAATTAAAGTGATGGTCAAACATACTGCAACAGTTAGACACCCCAGAGATGATTGTTGCCAACTGCTTGCTTCTCTAGTTATACCAACTTTAGTGACGACCACACGATAGCAATACAAAGCGGTCTACTTCTCCACGTGCAAACCTTAACCAAAACACCACTCTATAGCCACAAATGATGCTCTAGCCATAGCACTAGCCATCAAACATCTTTTTAGCTTTGCCTAATTTCTTTGGCAAAAAGACCAAACACAACTAGCCCACTCTCCTCCAGCAGCCGCTTGTTTGTGGGGGAGCCCTAACGAGTCGATCACAGAGTGCAGCGGAACGTTTATGATCATCACGTCATGGAAATACAATCAGACTGAGACACAGAGGCAGAAGAACTACTGTGTCTGCAGTGCACATACAAGATATAAAAGAAATCTTATTTCATTTTCATCAAGTAATAATTATAAATGTTCTTCCTTGAGCTGTGGCATTAGTAACTGGTCCACCTGTGCCTCTCTAAGTCTTTTTGTTTGAATAGTTCATTTGGATCCAACAAATAGAACACAAAATAAATATTACAGAAAGAAAGAACTGTTTCAACAGCAGATCAGCAACAACTGTTTTCTGTAAGCGACATTAACAGTGTCAGACTCAGTCTGCAGATACAGGAGCTGTTTGTGGTTGATAAATCCTGCTCCTCTGTAACAACAGCTCTGTTTCTGTAATAACAGTCTGAGCCTGTTGGGGGCAAAAGTTCGAACTCAGTGGACACATTTTGACCCACCAAGTGAATATAACAGATAACTGCTTCTTTACCTGCTGCAGGATGAAGAAATCTCCTGAAGCAGATTTCATCATCCAAAGACGCCTTAAATGACAGGGTTTTATTTTCCTTTTGTTTCATTCATCTGATCATATTTTCATTCATAGCTGTCTTGTGTTGAGATCTGGGTCTGTTTTTCCAGTTGGAGGCTGTTGTGTCTGTGGATGATGAGCTGCAGCTGGTACAGGAGCTGTGGTCACAGGAGTGTGTTTGTGTGGACTGTAAACAGACGAGTTCAGAGTTCAGACCCAGACTGAAGTCTCTTCATGTTTTCTATTACTGACTGAGTGATGAATTCAGTAAACTGGATGGATCTCAGTGTTTGTTTGGGGACAGGGAGTTGTTGTGGCACAGATTGACAGATTCACTGTGTGCTAACGCCGAGGGATCAGAGGAGGCCGAGCCCAGCCAAACCACAGCTCTGCCACCCGGCCAGAAGAAACCACAGGCTGTCGCAGCTGCAGGGACGACTGCTGCTCTGTACACTCACTCACACACTCAGACTCACACACACACTTTCATAATGTTAATGTGGTCAGGGAGCAGTTTACTCTGAAACATCCTGCAGAAAACGGTCAATTTATTTCTACAAAGTTTAATCATCAAGTTGAAGGTCTCGTGTTTTTGATGACACATATTCAGTTTGACGAGGTTTGAACCAGGTAAATTTTATACCGTGACACTCCTGAAGTCTGGGTTAGAATTGGAGTTGGAATCACTTCTAAAAATCAACCCCGCATGTACAAGACCTGCAGACAAAAGTGAGTCCTTACTTCGGTTCTCAATTTCTGCAGGGAAAGACCTCTTTCATGAAGTGAACTTACCCTGACTCAGAGGACAGACCCTGGTCCCTGCACAGTCTGCACACCACCTGCACACCCGTCACACTGCTGCTGCTGCTGCACACAGATGGTATCAGCTGGATGATCTAGACAGGCTGCACTCCCTGAGAGTTTGTGTTCACTGGTTTATACTACAGCTGCGTGTGGTGTTTGTTAATGAGGAGGACATGCCTCAGAGTTACTCTTCCAAATCAAATTGAATTTAACATTGTGATTTTTATTGGTACAGAGGAAAACAAAACTGCAACTTTAAGACATAACTGAAAAAAGATGAGCAGAGAAAAGGTTCATGGGTCCAGTCTGACTGATGGCTGCAGTGTAAAAGGATCGCATGGATTATTGGTCTGGAGTAGCTTGTGGTAAGACCAGGATAGATATTAGACAGTGTGAAAAAGGTAGAGGCAGAAAAACTGGTCAGTTAACTGTTTTTCAAACTTTTTTCTGTCAGTATCTCCATCTGCAGCACCGTGTGTGTGCTGTATCCTGCACAGGAGACGGGGAGCTCAAAACATTACTGAAACAGGTCATGTTGGATTGATTAGTAACACATTTTAACTTTGTATAGATTAGCTCCATCCCTCACACTTATAAAATGTGCCACTGAATCCCGGTGATTCGTCAGTGGTGTTAAAATAAAATGAAATAAGATAAAACTACAGGTCCTTGACTATAGCAGCCTCTGCCAGAACAGACTACTGTGCAGTCTCTGATAAACGTACTGCAGAAAGTAAACATGCACATGACGCCGTTTCTGCAGATTCTACACCAGCAGCACATGTGCAGTGTGAAAATCTGTGCAGAAGAAGACATTGAGTCTCTGTCGTATTATAAGCTCATATCACAGGACTGGTGATGCTTATAAAAAATAATCAGGAGTTATCTTGTGTTAGTCCTCTCCTGTTTTAGTGAAGTAAGGTGTAGCTTCACATGCACTCCTGCATCTCCGTAGGATGTTGGTTTAATGTAGAGGCATAATGTTTTTTTTTTTACGTACATTAAAACACAATGTATTCATCTGATATGATTCCTGATAGTTCTTGCAGGAAGAAAAAATGTTGCAGTGTTTTGTTTTTTCAATGTTGTCTTGTTTTAGATATTGTCTTAGACTTTTGCTTCATGTTTGTATATCTCTGCCTGTTCTGACCGACCTCTCTGTTAGTGAAACAGACCTTTAACTTCTGCTTTCTGAGTTTCCATTTGAGATCTGGTTCATGGTTCAGTGTGACAGGTACAGATCCATAAGCTCTGTCTCCCAAAACTTTACTATCTTCAGGTTGCTGAGGTTTCCAATGTTGAAGTTTTCTTTCAATCCCAGTGGAATTCAGGAAAGATTTCTGTTTGTTTGGTGCTCGCTGCTGGACCTTGCCCTTTAACATCTTGGTCACTATTTCACCAACATGAAGTCTCACAGAAACATCACATTGTTTTCTTGTTGGTAATATTCAACTATATCCTCATGACTCATTATAAAGGTTCTGGGGTTTTGGCGTTCTTACCCAAGACCAGGTTGATGTTTTGTTGATCCAGTAAAACCCAAAGGCTTCAGTGAAATCGTGGACAGGTTGATGGTTGATTTGGCTGCAGATGGTTTTATATTCAAGCCAATGGCAGCGGTAGAAAGGGCTCATAAAAGGTTTGAATCTTGTCCTAAAATGTCGTCTCCTCTTCCTCTTCCTCAGGCTCTCCTCTCCTCCTCTTTGCAAACCGGCGTGACGTGCGACTGGTAGACGCAGAAGGCATACGGGGCGAGTCGGCCATCGTTGTCAGTGACTTAGAGGACGCGGCAGCTGTTGACTTCCTGTACTCAGAAGGTTTGATATTCTGGACAGATGTCAGCGAGGAGGCCATCAAACAGACGCACTGGAACCAGTCGTCCAACTGTAAGGCTGCAGACTAACTGCTTTACCTGTCTTTGGACGTTCGTTTGACTCCTCCTCTTTCTCACTGTGTCTCACTCTGTTTGTTTCTGCAGCTCTTAAAGAAGCCCTAGGGACGGGTCAGACTGTGGTGGTCTCAGGTCTGGACAGTCCTGATGGGCTGGCCTGTGATTGGTTAGGTAGGAAGCTTTACTGGACAGACTCTGAGACAAATCGGATAGAAGTGGCGAACCTGGACGGCTCCTCCAGGAAGGTCCTGTTCTGGATGGACCTGGACCAGCCGAGGGCAATTGCTCTCAACCCAGCTCAACGGTAACCCACATAGACTCTTCTTACTTGTAAACCTGCTATCAGAAAAACAGGCTGCAAAATTTTAAAAAGTATCTGAAGAAGTTTAAATGGTGTTGGAGCAAATGTGCTGCAGGAAGTAAAAGCATAACGACTAAACACTCACAAACAGCAAACCTCACAAACAGGAATCAGTGCTTATCTAGATTTCCCTACCAGATTCAGTTTCAGTTCATTTTATTCATCGTTCTGAAAGTGCACGACAAAAGCTAAAGTAACCCCAATAAGAAACTAAGAATTAACTAAAAGAAGCAGCTTTACATATTCTGCAGAGCTACAGCAGTTCAGAAGTGCAAGAATTGTTTGAATTAAAGCATTTAACATTGGTGTAAAAAGGATGAATCTAAAGAGAACTCCAGTCTATGACATGATGCAAATCTTTCTACCATATAGTAAGATATGATAGGAAAAGTCATTATACAGTACGATATGATATGACACCATACGGTACAATATGATACGATATGATACAATATGAGACGATACAACACTATACAGTATGTACAATGAGATACAATATCATAGACCGTATGTCACCATTTGGGCAGTTTGTCTTAGAGTAAAGTGCTGCACATGCTCAACTGCATCCACAATAGTACCAATGAAAAAGACAAATGAACAACAAAGTGTTAATATGATCCATATAAACAGAGAAAACACACCAAAGAGTTCACAGCAAACAAGCAACATGTGAGTAAGAAACACATTCAAACAACTCCAAGTTTATTCAAACATGTTAGAAAACTGATAAATATTTAAAAACACAGAAAGTATTTCAAATATAAGCCTATTTAAAGGAACATAGTTTGGTGCATTTACTGTATTTATGCCAGTCTTAGATACTCACAGTCCCTCTGACCCTCCACTGCTAGTTCATGGTCACTCTTTGAGGAAATTGTGCATTTAAATGTGACCTTTTTCACATAGTGTTGGACCAATATTTCTGTCTTTAAATAGTAAATTTCCTCTTTCCCCACACCAGATACATGTACTGGACAGACTGGGGGGAGGAGCCCAGGATAGAGCGTGCAGGGATGGACGGCAGCAACAGGTGAGAGATCTGTTCAGTCTTCACTGAATAAAAACATGAATGATGAGCAGCTATGAGCTGATGATCACGTCTCTGACAGGAAAGTGATCGTGGACCGGGACATTTACTGGCCTAACGGTCTGACCATCGACCTGCTGGAGCAGAAGCTGTATTGGGCAGATGCAAAACTGAGCTTCATCCACAGAGCCAACCTGGACGGATCAGCACGGTAAGGACTCTGGTTAAATATATGTGTGTGTATATGTAGAGACATGTGTGTGTTAGAATAAAGTTGGTCATTTTCTCACAGACTTAATATAGAATAGAACCTGGTCGTATAGTTCAGCACTCTCCTTACCCTAAAAGCAAATATGCAGTCAGAAATAGAGGTATAGTTACAGGGAAAGATTTTCCCCCAAATGTCTGGAATCAGAGTGCAAAGGTGGTGACCAGTCTGTGTCAAAGCTGAGAAAACACCAGTGATTAGGGCTACAGATAAACTGATGTGTTATAAACTGAGTACATGAAGTGCACAGTGACAAACTGTCAAATTAATGTCTCAGGGAGGACTGCCTGGACTAGCTCCTTTTAAGGGTAAAACTGGAAGAAAAGCAAATGAAATATTCCTCCCAGATAGTTGATCTCAAAAGGGTCACTCCTTCTCCTTCTTCTCCTCCTCCCCATCCTCCACCGCCTCCTCCTCCTCATCATCATCATCATCTTATTTTCTTATAACAACAACAACTCTCAGGCCTCTAGAGGTCTCTAAATACGGTCCCTGAGTATTTTACTTTCCCCTTTGAACAGAGCAGCAAATAAATCAGCCCTTAACTGCAGTTCTTCAATAGTCCACTAGAGACTGTCTCAAAGTGAATCAGTCACCATAGAGCTCCATGTTAAACGTATGACATAAATTAAGATTTTGATAGTTTAGTGCAAAAAAATGTGGGTCTTATTTCTTCATTCTTGACAAGATCTTAAAAGAAAGTTCACCTCAGATCGAGAATCAAACACTCCTGTTTACATTAGTTTATAGATTGAACTCACCTCTATACGTAACATCACATTATTGTATTATAGTTGGGTTAAATTAGGGGTATGGCCTCTTTGAGTGACAAGTGGCAGCTGCTTGCTGTCTGCCCTGGGTCTCCTCACTCCCTAAACTTTTCAAGGTGGTGTTTGTGTTGTTGGAGGTTAATTAATGTTAATGTTAGATTTAAAATCTGTCCCGCTGTTTGCTTTACTGACTGTCTACCAAGTTTGATTTTCAGTTTTGATGATGTTTTGACATTATTCATGTGTCAGCAGTGTTTAGCAGATCTCTGTGTCCGTGCTCATTTGACTCTTTCTGATTTTGAGCAGGAATTAAAACCTTACACTCATGTATTAAACTTTTGGCCTCCATAGATATTGCCATGAAACTGCTCAGGTCTGCCTCTTCAAACTTTAACGATCAGCAGAAAATGTTCAGAGTATTCACCCTCTTTTCTTTGCAACAAAGAGGTGGAGGAGGGGAGGAGAAAACGAACTGTTCAGACAGAATGAAAGAAAAATAGAGCGAGTATGAGAGGGTTGTCCAACACAAACAGAGCTGTGGTATGGAGGCCCCAGTCAAAACACACACTCTCCACACACACACACACACTCCCACTGCATCAATCTTTCCCTCTCTCCTTCAGGCATCTTATCATCCCCTCTCTCTCTCTTTCTCTCAGCCTCCCTCCATCTTCCTCTCTGTTCTACTCCTCAGTGGAAATTTCCAGACACTTGTATTTTTTATTTTTTTTCACCATAGTTAAATATTGAAAAAGCTCCATTTCTAGATCATAACCTCAGGAGGAGAAGAAGAAAGTGCCAGAAGGTTTCACATCGAACTCAAGCACATAAAGAACCGCTGTCAGTCCTACAGCATCCAAACATCTGTGAAATCATTTAATCTCAAGTATCGACGCTTTCTCAACAAGGAAATTCCAGCAGAAGTAAAGGAGAACATTTAGAAACAGGAAGGAGGACAAAGGTTAGAAATAGAGGCTCAAATCTTGAGTGTCATCGATAAAAACAAAGCACTAAGATTAACTTTAAATGAAACCAAACTACAGCTGACTGATTTAGTCCTTGTGGGTCAGCCCAGAGGAGTAAATAAACATCTCTAAAGGGGCGTCACCCGAGACCTATAACATACAAATTTAGCCCACATGGGACCGATCCAGCGCCCATGTTTGCTATCTAAACACTGTGTCCATTTCTCAGACATATATGTTCTTTTAGGTTACTTTTCTGTAGTCATCATCTACAAAAAGTAAAAAAAAAAAACACAATCAAAAGATTGAGAGAATCTGGAGAAATGTCTGTACTGAAGAGACAAGGACCATAACCAAGATTGGGTGGTCCTGATCATCAGGCCCTCAGGCAACACTGAATTCAAGACAGACAGGACTCAGGAGTGGAAATCACTGTATGGGCTCAAAATCCCCTCCAAAAACCAACAGAGTTCATCACTTCATCTACAAATTAGGTTAAAACTGAACCATACACAGAGGAAACCAGATAGAAACAGGATCCAGGAACACCAGAGACTTCTCTGGAGCTGAGCCCTTTTAAGGTGGACTGAGGGGAGCGGTGGACACTGCTTCGCCTGTTTTACAAAGGGTCAGTGTCAAAAAAGACTTTTATTCTGGGAATTGTAGAAGCTCAGTTCTAAAGAAGAGTCCGAGTAAAATCTGGTACTCTTTCTGGAAATCATGGATGCTGCATCCTCCGCTCTAAAGAGTAGAGGGTCCATTCAGCTTGTTCTCAGATCCTAGTTCAAAGCCAGCATCCTTGGGGGGATAGGGATCATCAGAGTCCACAACCTGGTCTGCTGCGTTCACTAAGGTTTAGAGAGGGTTGGTAAAAGAGCTGAGGACCCACAACGATAAAAACTTTTTATCATTATAAAAAACATTTTATCCTCTATAAAAACTTTTTTAAACAGGTTGCTGACCTCAAATAAAAAATTTGGATATTTTTCATATAACTATGAAAGTTTTTAGATTGTTTGAACTGTTTCAATGAAATAGAAATGATTTGTAAACTTTTAAAATGTGTTTTTACATAAGAATTTTCTTACCGCAATTTCCTTCATGCCCGTAGTATCCAGGAAATCTAGGACCCTGTAGATATTCTAGGTATTTTAACTCATGGAAGTGCCTGGTTTATGGGATAAATTGCTGTCCATGAACTCCAGCACTGGGCTGTGGACTCCTGTTGTCTTCATCTCCTGGAGTGGAAACCTCTGACGTGTTAGAAACATCGGCCAGAAACTTTGTTCCTATGGCAGCAACACACTCCACTGTACGCTCTCTGCTTAAAGCAGCACAACACAATATGTTTATGTAACCACAGAATCCATCAGGCTGTCATGACACAGTGTGTGTGTAGGTGTGCGAGGACGGTGTGACGTTTGTGTTCACAGCTGAGACACAAACACACACACAGGCGCACACACGTACAACTCAATTAGATGTGAAGGCCCAATCTGCATCTGCCTGACAGGCTGAGTGATGAACTAATTTAGCTGTTTGCCTGTTGGTCTGTTGGTCACACACACACACACACACACACACACACACACACACACACACACACACACACACACACACACACACACACAAAACCTGAACAGAGCTTTGAAATCTGGAGTTGGTTAAAATTTGTTCTTTCTGTTTTCCGTTAACCACCGCTGGCAGACTCTGATGCAGTTACAGAGCACGCACACACTTAAACACTCTTAAACACACACACACACGAACACACACACGAACACAGGGTGAAAAAATGATGATTGATGAAAGCCAGTTTCTGCTGTGTTGATATTCTAAATACAAGCAGCTTTGATCGTGTGCCGCGGTGCGTCGGTGTGTGTGCATTTTCCTGTAAGTGATTCTTTAAGACTGTTAAAAAAAAAAATTAAGAGTCTTCTGATCAAACACACACACACACACACACACACACACACACACACACACACACACACACACACACACACACACACACACACACACACACACACACACACACACACACTTCATGCTGTTTGCAGGATTTTGGCCTTAAAGGTGCAGGGAAGAGAAGAACTTTTTGAGGCCTAGCGTCTCTTCTTGTGGAGTTTTATGGAAAAGTTTGAGGAGGTAAAACTGATCTGACTCCTGAGGTTTTTGGCCCTTTATCTAGTGTCTAACTTGGATCCATATTTACCGAGCAACCAGAGAACTGTTTTTGTTTTAATCTGACCATCATCATGTTGAATCATTCTCCTCTGAAGACACACTTTTCGGTTTTTGAGACCTTTCTTTCAGGATCCTTGTTTTCTACCACACTTCACAAAATTCAGGTTAAGACCTAAATGATACCTGGACAAATTATATATAGCTATATATGTGTTTTGCACAACAAAATAAATGTATGAACTCCTTTTAATCTGAAACATTTACATCATTAAACTCTAAATTCCAAGTATTAAAGCTTTATTACAAACTTGCAAGTCTTCTTACTGTAGTCATTAAAAATATTCAAAACTAAGTTTTTTCAGTGTATAAAACAATTAGAGTATATATTTTTTTGATAATTTGACTATAAATTTATGGGGGTGTAGATTTGTTAAAATATTCAGTCAAATTTCTGTCAGAGTGCCATTAAAAGTTTAAGTGGAAAAAAGCCTTTGTAGACATTTTATGGTCTTGAATTTTAAAATCTTTTTAAAATTCAAAGGAAACCTTTGGGTCTACAGATGATGTGGCAGAGTCTGCTGCTTTTGTTGCTTTAATCTTTGTCAAAAACTTTGTTAGTCTATAAAATATTTCAGCGTATCTGCAAATAGATGGAGGCAACACAAACTCTTAAAACAGCAGATGATTCAGATCATTTAAGACTAAATGTTTTTAAGAGCTAAAATGTGTCATTAAAATCATTTAAAGTCGTGCCTGTATGTTTGCGGCACATTTTAAAAACACCCATGGAGTAATTTTTGTACTTAAAATGGAGTGATGCATAAAATTGTTTAAGGAAAGGGAATAAAAGGAACAAGTTTTAACAACCATAAAACATTTGAATGAAAGTTCAGTGGACGTTAAAATAACAGACCTCCCAGTAAATTTTGTATCTAACTTAGTGACATCCAAAATCAACATGAGGCTTAAGAGACAACCTGTTATTTTCAACAATGCCCAGGTTCTTGGTTAAAGCACGTCCATCTTTCAGTTTTAAAGTTTGCATTAAAGACTTGGATCAGTGCTGTGGATCTGCTGCAGCATTGAAAAAGTCTTCAAAATCTGCTAAAATCGTGAAAACAAGAGTTCGAATAAAGTAAGGAAAGGAAGTAGATGAGATTATAACACCTCTGCCTGAGCAGTTTGCAAACTGAAGAGTCTAAGTTTGGAGGAGCATGCTTCACAACTCTCTTCAAGAATTCCAGTCCAGTACTTTTAAGTCCACATTGTGTATTGTTGTAATGAAAGTGGAGTGCAGTCACGCTCTTGGTTATGCAGCTCGCTGCGTTTTGCTCTGGTTGTGGAAATGAGCTGTTAGCATCCCGACTTTGCAGCTCAGAGCTGCACACTCACAGTTATTAAAGGAGCTCAGATCTATTTGTTTTTAAGCTTTTATTTTGTGCGCCCTGCAGGGAGACGGTGGTGGAGGGGACCCTGACGCATCCTTTCGCCCTTACGCTGTCTATGGAGACCCTGTACTGGACTGACTGGCAGACCCGCTCCATCCATGCCTGCAACAAACACAGTGGAGACAAAACCAGAGAGATCCTGAGTGGGATTTACTCCCCGATGGACATCCAGGTCCTTGAGTCCCACAGGCAGCCGTACAGTAAGTTGAACGCTTTTTATGTTCTCGTATATATTTCTGTAAGAAGGTGTTTGTGCTGGAGCTCATCATGTTTTTGTCTTCTGTGCTCTCTTTGCAGTCCAGACTCCCTGCAGCAATAATAACGGAGGCTGTAGTCACCTGTGCCTCCTCTCTCCAGTCGAGCCTTTCTACAGCTGTGCCTGCCCTACAGGAGTCCAGCTCAAACCTGATGGCAAGACCTGCAAACCAGGTATGGACCCCAGCCACCTGTTGGTATGGTTAGAGTTTCTACAGTGCTTTACGGAGGCTCAGAGCTGTGAAACAAAAACTCTACGGCTTTTCAAACCTGTTTGATCTGCACATAAAGACAGTCTCCAATTTTCAAATCAGACTTTTTCCAAACTAGGTGTCACCAGCAAAAAATGTCAAAATGTAAATTAAGTGTTGGAACTGAAGTCCAGCAGTGGTGGACACACACACAAGCACACACAAAGAGAGTCATTAGCATTTGCATGTTGCTGAGCTGCGTCCTCATGGTCTGTGGTGTGTATTGTGGTGATGCAGCTCTGAGTTTGTGAGCGTGAAAACAGTGAAACTGACCTGTCTGCTTGCAGAGTGGGATATTAACTGACCAGCCGCCATGTTGATTCCCACCATCCTGAAACAATAGAGCCTTATTCTGCAGAGCCCGGCCTGTGCTGGAGTGTCTGTTATGTGAATGTATTTAATTTGAATGAAGCATGCCAACCAATCAGTCAGCCACTGTTGACAATAAAAACAACAATGCTCCATTGTGTCAGCCGCTGTGTGTGTGTGCGTCTCTCTGTCCGCAACCCTAATTTGTTTTGCTTGGCTGGTTAAATTGAAGGCGTTTGTTATTGCGCTGGCAGCAGTGAGAGAGAGTGTGTGTGAGTGAGTGTGTGTGTGTTTGTATGTGTGTGTGTCTGGGGTCTTTAAGTGTCTCAGAGTTAAGTCAAGCAGAGAGGAGAGTGGGATTACAGGCGTTTTCCCTCCTTCCTTTTTATCCCGTCCCTCGACGTGGTCATTTAGGTAACGATGGAACAACTTAAAATGTCAGATCTGATTGGCCGCTAAGCCGAGGGATGCCACATATTGATTGGTTGTTTGGGTCCAGCTGGAACAAGAAAGAAGAGAGATTTACATGATTTCCACGACCTCATTTTTTTCTGGATCTTTAATAGATGAGAAGTTTCCTACTTTAGTTGGACTGAAGTACTTTTGATTTATTCTTGAATATTTTCTGGTCTAAATGACAGAAAGGTCCAAAACATTTTGACTTGCATCAGCGATACATGCTGCATAGACTGCAACTAAAATACATATAAAATAAATACTGTAGATAATAATAATAATGCACTTTTCATTTCTCTGTTGGACATATTGGCCGTTCAAGTCTTAATCTGCTGGTCAACAGTATCCCAAAACTGGTTCACTTAAACCTGACTCTCTCTGCAGCCCACTTACACTGTGAGGCTCTGTCGTCATTGTTGGTGTGACCAAGAATCAACATGACAGAACCACAGTGAAGGATTTCAGGGCAGCCACTCCTTGGTGGTAGTTGTCTGGACTTTATCTTTCTGCATCTTCAGATTTGTCCCAGGAAAATACTGGGGTGAAAGTTTCTGCTGTTTACATTCAGACTTTCAGAGCTCCCTGAAAATCTTGTAGAATTTTTTAAAGTTTGTGTACATGTGTGAATACAGCTTTGGAGCATTTATAAAGACATGGACCATAACTCCCACGGAATCCAGGCCTTCTCCTCATAGAGACAAAATCGATGTATTGCTGTTTCGTTTTGAAAAAGTTTTTCCGTAAAGACAGAATCTTTTAAGAATATCCATGTAAACACGAAACCAAAGAAAACGACTAGAAACGATGTGGTGCACATGCCAAGCTAGCGCTGTAATAGTGCCCTGAAAATGCACCAAAAGACAAAAGAAGAGTACGGAGCACGTGTATAAAGGTTTTTGTGCCGTAGACAGTTCAGTTCCACGTAGGCGCCTTAGGAAAGTTACGCTGTGTATGATGGAGACGAATCGGTGATCGTACACGGATTTATGGATTCTGGGGCCAGTTTTCTAAAAGTATTGTTTACAGTCACCTGAAATGCCATTTTTGTGCAGATAAAACGCTGATACAACAAAACAACTTTTGTGTTTACTCTTGAATTCATGTCCATGTGGACAGGGCCTCAGTTATAAGTTTGTGATGAATTGAATCAGGCCGTTTAAAATTGTTTTATGTTTTAATGGATCATCTCTGATGCAGCCCATAAGTCAAAATTACACACTGCTCTGTCACATGACATCTGGCCTGAGCTTACCTAAAGTCTCTGTAAATCTTCTGTGGGGTGAAAACTGTGTTTGTGTCGACTTTTAAAAGCATTATACTGGCTGTTTAAAAAAAACAAAAACAAAACAGATTGTCCTCTTTTTAACATCTCGGCAGGGGACAGGACCAGACACCCAAATAATACTTAGTTTGTCGATTGTATGAAATCTATTATCTTCTGGACTCACTCTGAGTATCAGTATGATGTTTGCCACAGAGCCAGGTCTTTGTCTTTGGGTGAATTTATCTGGTAAGTGAAACAGGAGGAGAGAGGCTGAGGCAGAGCAGGGAATAGACAGAGAGAGACACTTTGAACTGCTTTAAATGTGAGCTCTTCACAGTCAGAGGTGTGAGAGACGGAGAAAAAAACAGTTAATTGTCTCCCATGAGGTGAGTTTGGCTCCTGTTAAATCTAAACCAACAGGCAAACAGTGGAGGATCCCTCCGGACGGAGAGCTCTTTGTTTCCAGACTGGATAGAGGAGAGAGAGAGGAGGAGAGCGGGGCTGGGGATTGAACTGTTTTCACCAAACATGGATGAGCCTCTGTGACTTGATTCATTTAAGGGAAATTATTTTTATTGAGCCTAATACCTGCTGCTTTCTCCCCGGCTGTTTGGGCATTGATGCATCAAAACTAAAGTACAATTTTCAGGGTAGTTTGACTGTCACTACAGAACGACTCAGTCCAGACTCTTCTTTACTTAACATGCAGGAACAAGGACTTTATTTAAACCCCAAACCTCTCATTGTAACTACAGGAAAATGGGCAGAACATTTCAGCTAAAGATGCATTATTATCCCATGTGCCAATGGTTTTAAACTCATTTGAGCAAACATGCTTCGCCTTTGGTTAAATGACCTAACACAGTGAAATATCAGGTTATTTCAACATGATCTGATTTATGCCTGCAGCAGCATGGAAACTGGTGTTGCTTGTACAGTTTGTGGTGTTTGTGTTGGTTCAGAAAGGTGCATTTTTTCAAACAAAGACCTCAACCTCAAGCTTATTCTGCAACATTTACACAAAGGGAATCATAGCCTATCTGATCCAAGAACTAAATGCTGTATAGTTTTCTCAAGAAGTGGGTGTTATTTTAGGTTTTTCCCTGCATGATTATTTGTATTTTAATAGTTTTACACAGCTACAGTTAAAGCTTTGTGTGGTAGTAAAGTGTAGTCTCCAGAGAGCAGTATTGACACAGAATGACCAAATTAAGTTCTGTTAAGGTCAGTGACTTGGTTTCATCTGGAAAAACAAGACTCACTTGGGCATCAATGAGAAGTCAGCAACAGACTCAGTTCACTGTATGGACTACAGCTGCTAATGGCACCAAAAACTGGGCGTCATCCCTATCTACCCTGTCCCAGGATCCAGGTTACAGAGAGTATTGGATTGATAATCGAGCAAACTTGCCCATTAATGTTTTTGAACTGTGTTCAGTTTGCTTTCGTGTTATGTCAGATTGTGGTGATGAGCTGTGAGCATCTCCACTTTTTTTTATCCATGTCCATTTTTTATTGACCACAAAAAATATTCTGAGTGCAGAGTGTTTTTTTTTAGCTCTGCAGGACAGTTCAGGGAGCATTCAACCTTTTTTATGTGCTTTAATGTGAATAACTTGGTATCATTTTTTTTCATTTGCACAACTTTATCTGGCACATAACCCGTGCATTTCTTTGGTGGACTGTAAAAGACTTCTGACATAAAGACGTCTCTAATGCCTTCATTTGATCGACCGTCAGTGTGAAAGTGACAGTCATCAGCGTGGAGGATAATCAGAGATAAGGCAGAGTGATGAACTTCTCATCTTGTTGTTTGTTCAGGAGCAGAGCAGGTTTTGCTGCTGGCTCGACGGACTGATCTGAGGAGGATCTCCCTGGACCTGCCAGACTTCACTGACATTGTCCTGCAGGTAAACACACACACACACACACCACTACACACTCACACACTTTAAAGTCCTGTGTTGTTAAACCCTCTGATTGTCTCTGTTCATGCAGGTTGATGACATTCGCCACGCCATAGCCATAGACTACGACCCCGTCGAGGGTTACGTCTACTGGACTGACGATGAGGTTCGAGCCATTCGGCGGTCTCACATCGACGGCAGCAACGCCATGATGCTGGTTACCACGGAGATCAATCACCCGGATGGTATTGCTGTGGACTGGGTGGCCAGAAATCTGTACTGGACTGATACTGGAAATGACCGCATAGAGGTACACGGTTACTGCGGACTGTATTCAGTGTGGAACGATCGTTTCTGGGATGTCTGAAGTACTTTAGTTTTAAATATTTCATAATTTCAGAAGCTCTGAGAATGTGTGCGGTGGATGTCTTTATTTGGCTGTGATGGCTGCAGTGTCATACCAAAACAAAAGAAAAACATCTACTGAAAGTTTCTGGTTTAGTCCCGACAGGCTCAGATTGTTTTTCTAAGAGTTGAGCAGCATTACAGAAATGATGCCTATAGAGAGAGAGATTTTTGTAAAGAGGAAGAGGATGATTTGAAAAAGTAATTCTCATTAAACTAGAGCATGACATCATCTTCTCTGCTCATCTGCCTGTTTGGCCAGTGTTTTTTTTTAAGTAACTATCCACTTCACAGTCACATTGACCACAGTGTTATTTTATTCGACAAAAGTTGACTTAACTGGCTAGAATTGACCTTAAACGATTACGATCACCTTACACACCCAAACCAAGCCTTAATCAAATCTGTAAATAGTCATTTTGAACCCTCTCTTCCTTGCTCCTCTTCCTTATTCAGTTTCATCCTCAGCCTTTCTCTTTAGCTATCTGCCACAAAGCCTCTCCTATAATTGCACAAACACACAAATAGATCTTGACTGTAGTCGACTAGAAACCAGACACTTCTGTGCCTGAGGTAAAATTACTGTTTTTTTTAATTAGCAGTGACTGATTTCCATCAAGAGAGCGATGCACCTCAGGTGTGTAAAACTAGGGCTCAGGTTAAAAAACTTGAAGATTTAATCAGTAAAACACACAATACAGTAAGAGATGGTTCTGAATGTGGGAAAAGCAGATGTATCTGAACAGTCCAGATGAATATTAACAGTGTTGTACTTTGTGTTTGTCGTATTTTAAGACTGGTCTGTGTTTTTTGGTGTGTTAGGTTACCAGGCTGAATGGAACCTCCCGGAAAATACTGATTTCTGAGAACCTTGATGAACCTAGAGCCATCGTCCTGGACCCTGTCAATGGGTAGGTGTCAGCATGTGGTTTAAGGGTTTTAGAGATCTGGAGGTAAGGATTTGGGAAAAATCAGGAAAGACAAAAATAAGGATGTGATAATAACATCAGCTCTAAGATAAGTTTTTTGTCAGAGACTGTTCAGATCCAGAGGTAATCTGTGCTGATTTCTTTATGAGGTTTAATAAATTAGAGTCAAAGCCCCAACGACAATCTCAATAAATCCCTGCAAAGTTAAGTCTCTGGTTTTACTGTTCCTATAACTCATTTCTGTCCTCTCTCTCTCTCAGCTTCATGTACTGGACTGACTGGGGCGATCATCCAAAGATTGAAAGGGCCAACCTGGATGGGACAGACCGGGTGGTACTCCTCAACAGTTCTCTGGGCTGGCCGAACGGACTGGCTTTAGATCTCTCCGCAGGGAAACTCTACTGGGGAGACGCCAAGACCGACAAAATAGAGGTAAGAATGCTATTGTTATGAATGCTGTTTGGACTGCTAGGCCACAGAATAAGTGTTCAGCAGAGCCCCGTGGTCCTGATCCGGTGGGCTGCAGAGTTTGAAAAGGTGGAGAGACTCCTGCAGGGTTGTGTTCAGTTGTTTTCATCTGGTCTGATGAGATCTGGGACGGCTAAGTTTGCTCTTAACTGGCCAAGAGGTTTTTCACTTTCTATCTCTGATATATTCATGTTCCTGTCACCTGTTTCCACTTTGTCTAATCAAATCAAGTGTTTCCTCAGATGAAGAGCCGGTTTGTCATAAAACTGGTCCCAGAGCTTCAAATGCTTTTGATGTTTATGAGCAACAAGTCTGCAGGCGCTCGTTTCACACAGCAGCAGACGAGTTTAATCTTCTGTTTCCTATTTGGCTTCAGACAGCTCATCAGTGGATCATGACGAAACCTCACGGCCAAAAGAGGTCCAGTAGCTCTTAGTTAGATCATTATTATTTTATTTTTATTTATAAAAGGGTAAAGAAAGTGGACTTTAGTGAAAACTAAGATCCCTCAGACTAGAGGCCATGTGCTTTCACCCTGATGAATATTAAATGTAGTGTTGGGGCCGATCCCAGTTGTAACCCTTAGCCCTTGGTTTTGCGCATTCACCTCAAGGGATGCACCGATCCGCTTTTTTCACCTCTGATACAGAAATCTACGGTTTAATATCGTCCGATACCGATCTGATTCCTACACAGAAAAGCTGCGGTTAATTACTTGACAAATGGTCTGTCCCATTGTGTGGAAAATACTGGGATCATTCTGTTGTGCATCACACTTGACTTAACAGATATAAATGAGTTACTTATTTATTCAATAACTGTGCATCAGTACAACAATCTTAAACCAACAACAAAATATGACAAGTGTAGGAAAAATGTCAGATCTGGAAGATAAAATCCAATGTAAAATAAAATAAAATAAATATTAAACAATAAAGAAGCTGAAAAAAAAAAAAACAGAAACAAGATTTCTAACTTAACCTGCATAAAGCCTTTTTAGATTTTTCAGTCTGTGTAGTTAAGGACTCGTAATGCATTTGGAAGGGCAGGGATCTCCCAGAACAGAGCCACACCACCAAATATAACTTACTGCATGAAGACAATAATCCTCAATGATAAAACCTTTTTTTAGATGTTTTTGAACTATTTTATACAAAATCACACATAACATGTTTTGTAGATCCTTGACTGAAATCTTTAATCTTGTGGCTGATTTAAAAATAAATTAGAGAGTTGCAAAAGATCAAAAAAGTAGAATCAGTGGGTTTGTTCACTTTTGGTTTGTGTAACAGTAACTTCTTAAATCCTAAAAACAAGTTAATTGTTGAGGAAACTGACACAGTAGAGTGTTGGCTAGTGCTTGTTGATTGGCGTTTGTAGACTGTCTAGGGTTTTATTTTTTTTTTCATTGAGGGTACCACAGCAGTTTTCCGGTGGAGGAGAACTTGTGCATGTTTTCTGCAAACATGAGAAAACTGTGAGCTGATCTGTCAGTGAGTTTTAAGGCTGTAATTCAGTTGAACTGGTCTGATTTGTTCTTGAGGAGGTCTGCACGCTCAGTCTGAGCTGCAGAGGAAACCGAGTGAATCAGGGCAGGGGGCTTTTGTTGTGTTTGCCCTTCCCCCTCTCACTTCTCTAGCTCCTTTAGAGCAGGTGTTTCTTTTTTGCTCTCTGTCCGTATCAAACCTTATGTCTCTGTTTAACTCTGCCCCTCTCTTCCCTTTAGTTAGATTTCTCAGTTTTCTCCTCTCTTTCCGTTTGCATGTGTTGCTCCTTGGTGAGTCTGTGATGGTGTCTGGTTAGCGTTGTCTGGTTGTCATCGCTGCGTTTCGCTTGTTTGGCTGTCGATGTGGCGTCTGCAGAATATCTCAAGTTCACTCCAGTTAACATATTTCCATCGCAGCAGAGAGAGGAAGAGCAAGGAGAAGAACAAAAGAGGGAATGCCTGAGCTTTCTGGCTGAATGCTTACCAATTGAAAAAAGGTGGCTGCTCTCTCCCTCCCTCCCTCGTCTCCCCCTCTCCTCCCCCCGTCAGGGTGAAAGGACCCACCTCAAAGGGCTTTTTCACGTTTCAGCCTTGTTTTTATCCTGTTGAAAAGAAGCTGCTGCTGGGTGTGAAGACATTTCCATTGTATGTCTGCCTGTGTCTCGCTTGTGCGTGTGTGTGTGTGTGTGTGTGTGTGTGTGTGTGTGTGTGTGTGTGTGTGTGCAGAAGTCTGATTTTGAGCTGTGTTTGTTGCAACTGTGCACAAAGACACAAAGATTTTCAGAAATCTTTATATACCACGATATCCTTCCTCCCTGAATACCTACTTTTACAAAAATCCAACATATATCTTCGTGCTGCTGCTGCTTAAAGACAGAAAAAACAAACAGAGTCCATATTGCACACAGTAAAATACAACTGTGTAATCCAGCAGCAAAATAAGTGCATAAATATTACCAGCTCGCCGTCCTTTGGTTTATTTTTGATCCTGTCTGATGGTGTTGTGGTGTCATGTAGCCTGCGTACATGCAGCAACTTTTTGATACAGAGAGAGGCGGATGGTTTTTAACATAGTGGCAGATTTAATGTCATTCAGACCAAAATATTTTAGTGTTTCTTTGTGTTCCAAGCAAGTTCAGGGACACAGAAGGAGGAAAAAATTTACATGAGCTTCTCCAGGATCAAAGCTGAAATCTGCTGTGTAAATAGTAGCACCCCTGACTGCAGCTCCACCCGGCTCTTAAAGGAAATCAGAGGGGTTTGATTCTTGTTACACCAAAAATACATATTTTTTCCATCGTTAAGCAAGTTAGTTTTAACTCTGTGCCTCACGTAGTGATCAGACTGTACACTGCCTCTTGTTTGAATCCTTCAGCCTGTTAGGAAGCCAAATTTGGTATTATTATTTACCAGAAACTGGACTAGTGACTCTCGTTGTATTTTTACCTGCTGATGTTACTCAATTGTGGTCCCATCTCTGGGTTTTTGGGTGGTTGTAGAAGGACAGCTGCTTTGCCCAAAGTTGACATTCTGCCCTTACTTTGACTTTCATTTTGCTTTCTGCGTTGGAAAACTGGAAATACTTCCTTGAGATTCTTCTCAGATGTTGTGTCGTGATCATCTGCTTGCTTGTTCACATCCACATCCTATTTTTTGTTTTGAGAATCTTCTCTGCATGAATTTACAAAGTCAAGAGTGCCATTCAGTAGTCAGGTTACGACGAAAGTTGCCCCCTGTTGGAATAAATAAACTTCATAGGTGAGTTTGAACTTTTCTTTGCAAGTTTCATCGAAGACCGCCCTTAAATAGACCGACAGAAAGGAATGGTCGTTTCCAGACACTGGAAGAGCCTACAAAGTGTTTTGAACCCCTGACATAGATGACACTACTCCATCTCCCACTATTTAAAAGATAAAAGAGGTCAAAATAAACATGTGCTTGGATAAAATTAGTTTCTTTTGAAAATATAAATAAATGTATGACAGTTTGGTTCACAAAGTGCAAGAAATCAAGTGTTTGATACTCTAAATGCTGTGCAACAAGAACAAATGTAAGCAAGACGGTTCAGGTGCATATTTACAGATGTTATGTATGTTACTGTGTTGTTTGTGGAGGTCTGGCTTATGTTTTTCGGTGCGGTACGTAACTGTGAAATCTTTTGTTTATCTCGGTACAGGCAGTATTAACAGTGTGTGCTCGAATATTGTGAGGGTACATCTTTACAGACAATACGGTGCATGTCAGAGAGCTGAAAGGTGCTCAGAGCCCTCCAGTTTACCTTTTGAAAGAGAGAACAGAGAGAGAATGATAAATCACCAAGGCAGACAGCAGACTTTGACCAGGAGCGCTAGAGTAAAACTGGCTTTTATTTGTGAAGGTAACGCTGTGTACAATCACACACTGAGCTGATTTTTGTTTGGAGCAAAAACAAAAAAGACAACGTAACTCTGAGGTTCCTTACAGCGCTGTTGTGGACTCTCTCTCTCTCTCTCTCTCTGTTTTCGAGTATTTTTAAAGAAATCTGACTCCCCCTCTGCAGCCTCCCGCACCTCCCCCTCCAATGGAAGAAAAAACCCTCTGAAGTTACCGCACGGGCACCCTCCTTTTCAAAGAAGTGTGTGTGTGTGTGTGTGTGTGTGTGTGTGTGTGTGTGTGTGTAAGACGCAGAGTTCACCGCTTTGACTGATGTGTTACTTTCTCTGCACACACACATACACACTCACACAGACCGGCTGCTTTGTTGTGATTATGCAGATTGACTATGCGTAGCGCCATTCAGTCACACTGTGGAGCCATATGGTAACACTTTTTGTTTGTGTGTGTGTGAGTGTGTGTGTGTGTGTGTGTGTGTGAGCTGGGTCTTGCAGAGCTGGGAGGTGTCTGCTGGAATTTCCCCTCTGAAGGCCCTGCACCTTGTTTGAATAGCGCGTCTCTTTACCTGAGTCTTGTTTCTGTTACCGTGGAGTCCGACGACACTCTGAGCCTAAATGTCAGCGCTCAGAGAGGTTCAGAGTTGTACTCCAGTTTTAAGCTCTTTTCTCTCTATCTGTTTTTTTTTTTAAATTTATATATTTTACACTTTTACTGCTTCACATTATTTACTATTTTCTGTCAAGTTTTGTTTCTGCGCGGACCAGAAGACACAGTTTACTTCTGGATCTTCCTTGCTCAAATTTGCGAAATCATGTGTCTTCATTCTTGGTGTTTCAACACAAATTCAACGTTTCCCCTCAAGAAACAAGAGAAAAACAAACTTTATCCTCTCTCAAGGTGTTTCTTTTTTCAAACTTAGCAAACTTCTGATGTGAACAAAGTTTTACTGAGATTTCATCTTAGCTCAGAACCAAATCCTAGAAACACTGACAAGCAAACTTTGACTGATTTAAACACCTTAATGACAAACTGAGACAACACTGTTTTATTTTTCTGAATTTTCTGAATTATGTGTATGTATTACCAAATAACGTATATATTACAGATACCGTATTGACCCAATATGGGTATATTTTGGGGACTATCTAGTAGGGAGAGACTTTTAAAGACCAAACTAGTTTGTACAGAAAGCTATTTTAATTGATAATAATAATTAAATGCACACTTAACAGAAAACAAGTCGTTTTTGAATGTCTGTCAAATACAATAATGTTTTCAATATCTATGAATGACAGTCACAGCTCAATTTAATTTAAAAATCATCACATGTACATGAAGTGTCCTGAGGATTGTTGCGCAGAGACGGCACAGATTTACTGAAACTAGAACTAGCCGGACACTACAAATCTGTTCAAAACTGTTCCATCTGCTCTATTTCTGTGCTATTAAAGTGACCTCTGTTTCAGGCTCTCCTTACAGGACCTTCACAGGTTAGCTGACTGCAGGAACAGCCTCTGACTGGTCAGAGAGACGAAGTTCAGTTGACATTGTGTAGTTGGCTTAATGTACACACACCTGGTTTAACCTGAGAATTGTTTGGATGTGAGTATTAATTGAAGCATTTAGATAAAAATACTAAATAAATGAAGAGAAGAGACCTTTTGAAATGTAAATGTGCTGTGGAGAAGATAGTTGTTTTAATTTCACCCTGGAGGTGAGAGGATTGGCTGATACCGACGTGGACTTGTGGTCATCTTTGATATCATGCTGGTGTTTTGTTCCCTCCTGCTGGGACAACAACCCCGTCCGTTGGTTTCGTTCCTCTGTTTTTGTTTTTTTTAAATGCAAATATTTAAACATAGTTTTTATCCTCAGTTTATTTTGCAGTTTTGTCTCCATTTAGACATGAAAAACAAGAACCTCAAAGTCATCAGTGTGTATAAGTGTATAAAGTCTGAGTTCAGGGTTGGTCACAAAGGGACAAGAAAACTGTTTTAAAATGCAGATTTTTCAGCAGGGTCTTAGTGTTACATCACTCAACTGTTTTGGTCGCCTCTCGCTCACAGAAAGTGGAGCTGTGCTCAGTTCAGTCAGATGTTTGAATTGGTTCAAATTTGTGTTACAGTTTAAATGTTTGTGTATTTGCACGGTGAGCTCATCTGTAGATGGTTTTACAGTGAACCCACAGGTGTGAGTGAACCAGGAGGTGAGGGGTTAACCCGACTGTAAAGGGCCTATTTTAAAGCTGGCATGTGTTGGGTGTAAATATAGTGAACATGTATGACCATTGGAACATGTGACTGGATGCACAGGGAGCATGGTGAGCAGAATAACATGAGAGGAGAGCACTGAAATAAAGAGGTCTCAGTCTGGGTGAGACCTGAGTGAGGATGAAGATGAAGACGAGAGCTTTGTGTTTGCTCTGCTCTTCTCTGATCGCTGAATGGATCAATCAGATAAAAGATTGAACTGAAGGTTTGTGTGCTCGCTGGCCTCTGAGAGGTTCTTTGCTGCCCCAGAGCTTTATCCCGGTGAGGGCCGTGAAAGATGATTTGAGACGCTTTGAGAGCCGCTGAGCCGCTCTTTAAAACAGCCTCTGAGCTGATAATGGAGCCGGCGGCCAGCGACAGGAAAACACACGGAGGAGATCCAGCTCTGACAGGCAGCAGCACACTGAGCTTCTGTTCACTGCTCTGAGCTCGAGACGCTGATGAAGCTGAAACCAGGACGGCTTGAATAAGAGGAACCAGGCCCTGCTCCAGCCCGCTCTGCTGGTGCCATGAGGACAGTTTCAGAGTTTACATCAGACTCTGTCCTACGCCTGCTACAAGGCAACAGGAGAGCATGTTAATAAAACTGATGAGAAACTGGATCCTTAAAGAAGAGAGGCTGCTCAGCTACTGCAGCCGGGCTGTCATGCACCAAAACAGTCGACAAACACGTCAGCAAAAGGCGAACAGGCTATATGTCAAACTGTGAAAATACTGACATCTTTATGGCTCTGTTGGTTTTCCATCTGTCACTTTTTGATGCCCCCTCTTTCCTAGTGGGCTTCCTTCTATTCCTTCCTTCTTCCTACTATTAGTGCTGTTCAGAGCCTTACCTGTACACTGTGCAGCATGCTCAAACTACCTCCCTTTAGTAAAATCTTGGTTTTTAGAGGTCTTACATTTGAGTTTTTCAGATGAAGCTGTTTCTGTAGCGTTAAATAATAACAGGCTAACTGAGGTTGATGGTTACAATAAAAAGCTGAATAGCATCCTGTCACAGTGACACAGAAACATCTCATCTCAGTCAGACGGGTTGGAGTTATTACAATCACAAAATGTGCAGGATGAAACACGTCCAGTCAGCTCTCTTTATTCTGTTAATGATCGTTACAGGCAGGGAGTGTTACTGCATCCTACAGTGTGATGACAACACTTAACCCAACCCATCACAATAACCTGAGACCGTCCTGATCCAGATCCCGAGTCTTCGCCCTTCAGCTCCAAGTGTTCGAGTCTCTGCTGCGACATGTTTCCAGAAACCCTGCTGAGCTTCCTGCAACCAACTCGCACTTTTTAGACAAATCACACACACACACCTGTTGTTGTTCAGAGTTTCCACGGTGACCTGCCAGCTGTGTGTCGCTCTCTCCATCCCTCCATCCTGCTACGACAGACTGACAGTAGCCGTATGTCTCATTTCCTGAGAGAGCTGTGTGTGTGTGTGTGTGTGTGTGTGTGTGTGTGTGTGTGTGTGTGTTTGTGTGTGTGTGTGTGTGTGTGTAGTGGCAGTTCTCACGTATTTCATTAGAAAAGTTATATTGTGGTCTGATGTAAGCAGTGTTGTGGTGAACAGGCAGGAGCAGCTCTCAGCCCACAGCTCTGTGTTTGTGCGTGTTCGTGTGTTTTTGTTTCACTTCTCTCATATTGACGGGATACGACAGTCACCTCTTTCTACACCAGTTACAGAAATGCAGTGAAAGACAAAACATGTGTTGTAAGGTTTCAGCTAAATTCGGTGTCCAACAATACTTAGTGCACTGCTTGAGACTAAAATGTGTGCTTGATATATTTTACAGACTAATCTAGTTTCTCAAAATCCTTTGAACATGCTGACTCACTGACAGAATGCTGCAGTGGATCGGAGAGACCTACTGTAAATCTTTACGTATTTATTTTTCTGTATTGTTTTGTACTAAACCACACCAACAATTTAAAGGTCTGTTATCCTGTCTCACTAGTGTACCCTCACATACCAGGAAAGTACTGGGTGATAAAACAAAGACCTACCTGTTTTTTTTTTTTTTTTTTCTTTTGGTCTAAAGTGCCAACACTTTCTGCTACCTCGAGATAGCTACTCACCACCTGTGTACCTGACCACACCTGGTTTTAAGACCAACACACCCACTGGTGCTAACATGATGTAAGATACACAGCAGTGGTGCTGGGCGTAAAAATGCAACTCTACAAGTTGGGCCCCATACAGTGGTAACAGATGGTTCCAGAAAGAGCTACACAGAAACACAAAAAGTGCATGTTGTGGACTTAATTGAACTACATGACAAGAAGTTTTAACCTTGACCCCCATTAATAGAGCAGTGCGTCTTATATTCTGGATTTTGAGGTGGTACTGACATCCTGATCCCTCACATATCTGGGACTGCAGTGTGTGTGTTCATGTTTATCTGTGAATATGAGGCTGCATGAGCGTATGTGAACTGTCCTGCGACGGTCTGACTTCTGCCGGCGTGTCCGATCAGACCTTTGTTACTTTTGTGTTTGCTCGCTCTTTCTGTCTTTTTGTCCTTTTTTTTCTCTCCAACGTGTCCATCAAGAAATGAGACGTTCTCACACCCAAAATGAAGAAAGACGGGGGTAAAAAATCACGCTCCCAGTGCATAATTCTTCCTGAAAAAGGCAGCGTAGAGAAAGAGGGAGCAGGAGAGGAGGAGAGGCAGAGAAAGGGAGTCTCTCTGCCATCTTTTCACTGGGATGGCCATGTCTAATTGTGTCACAGTGATAAATGAATAGGTTTTTTGTGGAGGGGTTGGGAACCTCCCTTGGATCAGAGGCCCATCAAAGTGAATGGTTTATTTTTTCTGTTTGCTCACCCCCGCCCTCTGAATGGGTATTTAAATTAGTATTCACTAAACAGATAGCTGGAAACACGGCTGCTCATCACAGCAACAACTCTCATTCTTCTGACTCTGCTTTTTTTTCCTCTGGATCACAGCAGAAGGACAAATATTTGAGGTGTGGAGGTCCGGCTGAAATCAAATCCAAATATGAGGTTTATTCAAGGCAATGTTTTGTGAAATCCAGAGTTACTGGAACTCTTCAGTTCTTACCAAACTCAACCTTTGTTACAGGCAGGACTTTTTGTTTTTCATGGACACAAACTGAGGTGTAGCAAGAGTTGTTTTTGGCTTCTCAACCCTGAAAACCTTTCTGTAGTCCTTTCCTTTAAGTGGAGACTCTGAGTTTCAACCCCCAATGGACCATTTCCTGTGTGTGTACGTGTGCATGCGTGTGTGTGGACAAAGGAGTCAGTGTCTGTTGGCATCCACGCATAACTGTGAATTTCTCCTTTTTGTGCATCTCGCCTTCACTCTTACTTTTCATCCTCAGTATTTCATCGTACAGGGTATTGCCTGGTCTCTCTTACACAGCTACTGAACATTTGGACAGGAAACCATAAGCAGAAAAAAAGATCTCATGATTATCACATTTGTCACAGAATAACCCATTTGACTTCGCCGATACCGAAGTTAGTATCCTAATACCCAATATTGAAATGATACTAAAAACTTAAACAGTACTGGTTCAGTTTCCACGACTTGATCAAGCAGAATCAGGGTGTCCAAGCCTCAGTCAAGTTTAGATTTTTAATTATGACAATATTTAAACACTGTAAAAACAATGTAAATCATCCATCCATTATACTTTTCATTTAATCTAAAAAGTGATTCTCATTCATATCGATATATCATATTAAATTACCGTTTTAAAACAACATTTAAAACAAATATATACGACTAAGTATGCTTAGCAGGGTGTAATCAGAAATAGATCGGTCCCCGCTGAGAATCTTGTGTTTTACTGTTTTCTTTCTGAAGACATGACCGTTTCTTTTAGTTCGATATATTTGTTCATACTATATTTATACAATTATTTATTATATTTATTTGTATAATGTCGGTTTAAGGCCAGTGAAAATACAGTTTAACCCAACATCACCAAAAAGTTGTAAACACACAGGCTGCCATCTTGGTGAATGCACAAGGAGCCCAAAGCTTTCATCTGTGCCGTCCACACGAAAACAACTAAGTGGGGTTTAAAAATCTCCACCTCAGAAGGCACGTCCTCCATTTTCAGTGAGCTAAAACTGTTTCTGCAGAGACATAAAACACAGACGAACAAAAGCACACGTTCAAAAACTTCTGCTAATGTGCGTGGATAGAGCCTCAGTCACTTCCATCAGATCAGTCATTTAACCAACATAAAGTAGCCGTAACTAAACTCTGAGGAAATTCTTATACTTTGCTGTTGAGAATAAAAAGTATAAAATATATTGAAATTTGGGTTTATAGTGTGACACTCATCAAAATATTTTACCACATTTTCGACCAGCTAGCTCTTCTGTTTGCAATTTCTGCAGCTGGATTTATCAAGCTGCCATCCAGTAAGAACAATGAGACTGAAACTTTTACTATCAGCTGTTTGAGTTAAACTCACTGACTAGAACTGAAGCTGGAAGGAGAGAAACTCTAGTTATTACCGTCACAGATTGTTGTCCTACAGGACCTTTAAACGCCGTATGGTGGCGCATTTAACAGACTAACTGTAGGCACACTGCACCCTTTGAATCAGTCTGTCTTTTTCCTAACTCCCATGATTCCTTGCATGGGCTATGAATTTGTCTTCTGGAGATGTGATTGCTATTAAACTTGGTGTTGAGTCCTTGAATTTCAGAGTGAACGTACACAGTGTGACTGACTTTTGCAACAGCACCGTTTGCTTTGAAAGCCTCTTTTTTGAAATCATGTTTGGCAGTTTGTTGGGATTTTCCAAGAAAGAAAGAAAGAGTGGGATGACATGCAGCAGAGGGTAGACAGCTGTCAGTGAACCCGGGGCCAGTGTGAGCAGGACTCAGCCGCTGCATGCAGGACAGTCAGTCTTGAGCTCTTTAAGATCACCCGTCTTATCCTTCACCCCAGAAAATCCAAACTACCATGACCCTGCTCATGTTATCAAGCCTTATCAACTGTAAATGTTTGCGTGCGTCTGATTTTCCTGAAAAATCTGGCAGCAGAAATCAGCCAGAGGCCTTGGAGCAGAATCATAGTCACTGCGAACAGGCTGCACGCCTGCCAGTACACACTCTGCATTACACACACAGACCACAGGAAGAAAGAAAAACACTTTGCAGATGAGTGTGTGTCTAAAATAAAAGCCTGAGTCTATTTCAGTCCCTGTCAGTCCAGTAATAACCCCAGCACAGAGGAGAGGAGGGACACACATGGGCTCTAATTGTAACCTTGTAGATCGCAGCTCTCACTCCTGCACACACTCACACACACTTAAACACATGCACACAGGAACATGTTGGCTGCGGTGCCTGTATCCGCTTTCAGTCTAGTAATAGAAGCCTTGTGACTGATTCACACACACACGCACAAGGCATTGGTGTGTTTCTAACAATGTTAATGGTGATTTGACGAGCGGTGCCTAACTTCATTTTCATGGAACTTACTGAAAAATAAACTGAAGACTTGAAAACATAAATCATCTTGTTTTTGTTACCACAAGAGTATTTGGGCATTTCAAACAAAAATACCATCTAATAGTGGAAAGGCGCTCCTACAAACACACACACACACACACACACACACACACACACACACACACACACACACACACACACACACACACACACACACACACACAGACTCAGGCTACACACAAAAGCTAATGTTGCTGTGAGCCTGTTTTGCATTATGAATAAATTAAAGATTGACACTGACTGACGCACATCAGTGAAATATATAATCACACTTTTCAGCATCTGGGTCTGTAAGTTTGTTTTCTCTGGTTCTGGTTCCTCAGCGGTGGCTTCACAGAGCAGATACCAGCATTACTGTGATGCAGCAGTGTGGTGTGCGTGTTCAAATTTTACAGTTATTCAGACTGTACACTTAGCACTACACCCATATTAACCACTGACTTTATGAAACATAACAGAGTCTCAGTGAAGCCAGTCGTTGGTTTTTATAAACAGTGGTGGTCTCCAAATGCCGTCTTAGCCAATTCAGGGTCAACCCAGTAATGGGGAAAGAGTGGAGCTGAGTCAGAGTTGACTTAACCCACTTGTTAACTCATCTCAGACGCCCCTCCCTGTAAATATGCATATTCATGCATAACTGTGAGTCTAGAGTCTGTAAACAGACACACACACACTCAGTGATTGAATAAAGAAATAAGTCAAAACCTGTTTTCAGTACCAGGCTGCAGTTTTGTTAAATACTGCTGTAAACTTCGACACTTTTACGGTGCTGTTAAATCAGATTCCCCAGCTGTGGCAGCTAGCCTCGAGTGGACACTTGAGGAACTGCAGTTTTCTGCACTTTTTTGACCCCAGAACTTGCTGCCAACTCTGGGTTGGTTTAAACTGGTGGTTACTTACACATATTCTTTTTATGCAGTTGGTAAAAAAGTTTTAGGGTGCAATAGCCACCTGCTGGAGGGGTTCAGAACTGCAAGCAGTTTTTCAGGTGACTGAAGAACTCTTAAATACTGAATTCATGACAGATTTAAAATGGCTTCAAACTTTTCTGCTGAGGCTGCAGCGTATCCATTTTTCTCCTGCTGTAAGGTCAAAGTCCTCTTGACTGTAAAATGCATTTATTTAAAGAAACTTTTTCAGCTCCTCTTTAAAAGGAGCAGGACCTCCTCTGTCATCATGTACTTAACTTTGAATTTGTCATCACACTAGGGAAGAAACGGGCTGTAATAATGTCAGTTTGAGTGGAATTCCCCTTTAAAATCCCTCCGTAGCACTGTTATTTTTGACGCATGGGACGTACGTCTTCCTGTGGACGTCCCCATTTTCTCCCGCTCTGTGTCAGTGGTCAGTTTCTCCCTCCATCCTGTTTCCTTCAGCTCCTCTCCTCCCTTCCTGACTCTTTACCCCCAGCCTTTCAGTCATATTTGTCCCCCCTCCCTGGGGTCAAAGGTCGGGGCAGCAGTAGAATAGAAGCTGTGGAGCTGGAGTAAGCTCAAGGACTTTTCAGTGAAGCTGTCACCACATTTTCAGGACATAGGAGGAAACTTTTTACCCCCCTAATGTGTTTTACAGTCACTTTACAGTTTAAAGGAAAACATTAAACTTGTATTTTCCAAGGAGAAATAATGAAAAAGGTGTTAAAGTCTGTTTTTAAACGTTAAACTAAAGTGCTAACTTTCTCCTGTCCCCTTCCTCTTTCTCTCTCTTTCTATCAGGTAATAAATGTGGACGGCAGTAACAGACAGACCCTTTTGGAGGATAAGCTGCCGCACATCTTTGGTTTCACTCTGCTCGGAGATTTCATCTACTGGACCGACTGGCAGAGACGCAGCATCGAGAGGGTCCACAAGGCCACGGCAGTACGAGAGATCATCATCGACCAGCTGCCTGATCTGATGGGGCTGAAGGCGACCAAAGTGACAGAGACCCATGGTGAGGAGTAGACGGTGCTGGAAGACAATTTTAAAGAGGAAATGAAGTGAAATGATGACTGATGAAGTTTATCTTTCTCTTCCAGGTACGAACGGCTGTGCAGTGGATAACGGCGGGTGCAGCCATCTTTGTTTCTGGTGTAAACAGGTGGTCAACTGTGCCTGTCCGATGGGGATGGAGCTGCTGTCAGACCTGCAGACCTGTGTGGTGCCTGAAGCCTTCCTGCTCTTTACAAACAGGTGAGCTGCTCTTACCTGCACAGAAACCCGGCTGCTCCTGAGATATGACCAGGTAGTGATGGTTCTGACTCTCTTTCAGGGACAACATCCGCAGCATCTCTCTGGGTACGAACAGTAACGACGTGGCCATCCCTCTGAGTGGAGTGAAAGAGGCGTCTGCACTAGACTTTGACGTGTCGGAAAGAAGAATTTATTGGACAGATATTCAGGCCAAGGTGAATTTGATTTTGAGTTTTGTCCAAATGGTTCCTTTTTTTCAGGGCTGGGGGTCTATCTGCTAATTAAAAGTGTACACTCTTAAACCCTCAACCTCATCTCTCTGTCCCGTTTTTCTCTCAGACCATCAGCCGAGCATATATGAACGGCAGCTCTGCGGAGCACGTCATTGAGTTTGGACTCGACTACCCAGAAGGCATGGCGGTGGACTGGATGGGTCGGAACATTTATTGGGCTGATACGGGCACGAACCGCATCGAGGTGGCCCGGCTGGATGGACAGTACCGCCAGGTTCTGGTCTGCAAGGAACTGGATAATCCCAGATCACTGGACAACCCTCGATCCCTCGCTTTGGACCCTGCCAACGGGTAAGAACAGGAACTCCAACACTCTCTGAACACCCTTAGATAATAATATCACACTTTTTACCCTCTGCTCTATCCTGTACTTTGGTTAGTTGTTTAGGGAGATTCTTTGGCGCCCCCTGTGGACATTATCTTTAGAGCTCTGGTAACATGGATTTGATAATCTTACAGTTTGTATCTTATTCAGAGTGAAAAAGTCCTAGTTTCTCTTTGGGAGAGCAGGTTAAAGTAGGCCGGGTAGCTGATCTTAGATGGAAATAAATAGGCAAATCCCTATCCAGATCCAGATCCCTCCGATCCAGATCAGATTTTCCAAACAGCCTGGCTCTGAGTTATCCTGGAGGTCCCTGTGTCTCAGAGGTATGAATCTGTGCCAATGACCTCATGTAGCGTGTGTTTTCTCTCAGTCTGAGGTAGTGAGAGCGTGGCCATGTCATCCTGTTGGTATGCAGGTACGCCAGCCAAAGCCACGCCCCCTTTTTCATAACCCTCCAGCTGAGTGAGGCAGGATGCTATTAAACCTGTTTGTTACCAACCTTGCCAACCTTACCAACCCTGCAGACACTCCTCTGCTCCTCTGTTCCTGTGTGTGTGTGTGTGTGTGTGTGTGTGTGTGTGTGTGTGCGTGTGTGTGTATGTATGTACCTGTGCCAGCCTGTCAGACCCCAGCTCCTGTCACTCACCTGCTGATGTCTTCATGAGGTCATGCCTCACACCTGTCAGCCCGCTCGCCTCCAGGCATCTGATGTCATTTAATGATCACACTCTGGTGCTCTCACAGTTGAAGACAATAAAATAAAAGTGTTTTTGTTTAGTAGGAAACAGCAGTTAGAAAGTGGAAACAGGTCATAGCATTGGGAGGGATGATCTGATGGAAGAAATATTTTTATCACAAACCTCCTCAGTCTCTCTTTGCCTCTTTCAGTCTCTCTCAGTCTCTCTCAGTCTTTCTTTAATTCTCAGTCTCACTCTGCCTCTCCCAGTCTCTCTTAGTCCCTCTTAGTCCCTTTCAGTCTCTCCTGGTCTCTCCTGGTCTCTCCTGGTCTCTCTGATCCTCTTTGGTGGCTCTGATTAATGCAGGGATTCAGAGTTTGTCTAACAGATTTTGTTCTGTGTTTTCTTGCAGTTTTATGTACTGGACAGAGTGGGGGGGTCGACCTCGGATCGCTCGTGCCTACATGGATGGCAGCACCACCAACACCCTGGTGGACAAAGTGGGCAGGGCCAACGGACTCACCATTGACTACGTAGACCATCGGCTGTACTGGACTGACTTGGATACGTGCATGATCGAGAGCACTAACATGCAAGGTGTGCAGACCAGAAATCACACTTAATCCCCCAAGGAGGCACCATGCATGAAATAAGACATCACATTCAGTCCTGAATCAGTGGTTTCCAAATGTTTTCTGCTCTTCCAGCTGTTTTTAGTGTGTACATAAAAAATTAGAGTCAGTCATCAAGAAGTACTTACACAATAAAACAATACTGTATATAGTTAAAATAGACCCGTCCCATTAAACTAGTAAACTAATCTGATCTGTATTTATTCCATTTAAGTGTGATGCTCTGAACAGGCTTTCCACAATAATCTGAACATAAACATTGCTGCCCCAGTTTTAGGCGTCATCGTACTTGATTAAAGGTTTTCCAGCAGGTTTTGACAGGTTCTAATTTCTCCTCCAGGCCTACAGAGGGAGATCATCGTGGACGATCTGCCTCACCCGTTCGGTCTGACCCAGTACAGGGATTTCATCTACTGGACCGACTTCAACCTGCGCAGCATTGAACGGGCAGACAAACGCAGCGGGCTCAACCGCACTGTGGTGCTGCAGGTACGAAACCCAGATATTCAGCAGCAGGTTTGATCGGGAGAATGTTTAAATCTCACTCTAGATTTAGTCTAATCTGAAGTTAACTCCATAATAAATCGGTTCAGTGGGGAGATTTGAATCAATCAATCAGATCAGGAGATCCTAAACTCTCCCTGTCCTCTGACTGTGTCCTCAGGGTCAGCTGGAGCTGATGTTGGACATCCTCGTCTTCCATTCATCACGCCAGGAAGGAACCAACGAGTGTTCCCATAACAACGGGAACTGCGCTCACCTGTGTCTGGCCACGCCCGCTGGTGCTCGGTGCCGCTGTGCCTCCCACTACACGCTGAATGCGGATGGACGAAACTGCAGCTGTGAGTACAGAGCTGAGAGAGAGACATGAGTTTGATTTGGTCTGTAAAATTGATGAAAACCTGAACTGGGGGTGAACCACAGCTCAGCAGTCTATGGTCTTTGTTTTTTAAGGATGGGAGAAAGTTCAGGTAAAAAGTTTTCTATCTGCAGTTTGTGTCTGTAGAGGCAGCTGTTGTCTCCCTAAAATCAGCCTCATGGCTCCACCTTCAGCCTGTTGGTTCACATTAAAGCATGCTTCAAACGAAAAACTCCACCCTGACAGATGGATATAAAAAACACCATTATTGTTTCCTGCCTGGTTAAAAATTTCCTAGAAATAGTATTCGGTACTTTTTAATGTCTCTAATCCAGGCAAAAAAGTTAAACAAATACAGACGTTATAAGACAGTTTCAGCTTTAATCTTAAAACTTGTCCTGATAGAGAAATAGAACAGAGAAGGCAAGACAGAGGGAAAAAAAAAGAAACAACGAAAGAAGGAATATAAATAGAACCAGAAAGAATCGAGAAAAAAAAAAGGCAACAAACATACAAGCAAGTAAAGACAAAAAAATCTCTTCTCCCCCTGCAGCTCCCTCCAGTTTCCTGCTCTTCAGTCAGAAGGCGAGCATCAGCCGGATGGTTCTGGGTGAGCAGAGTCCCGACATCATTCTGCCCATCCACGTCCTGAGAAATGTCCGTGCCGTCAGCTATGACCCGCTGGACCGGCTGGTGTACTGGCTGGATGGACGGCAGAACATCCGCAGGGCGAGGGACGACGGAGCCATGGTAACACCCGACATATGATCAGACAGAAAATACATCCGATCATCACTGAGTTTGTAATGTGGATTTAATGAGAAAATATTTACCAGTTTAAATGAAGGACAGTTTTTTACACTAACTTCCCTCAGTAAAATGATAAAAGTGTCCCTCTGTCATATTTCTTCCCTGAATCTAAACCCTCATTTCCACAAAAAAACAACATCTTATACCCTGTATCTCTGTTTCCCTGCAGTCCTCCATGATAGTGAGCAGCACCGTTCAGGACAACCAGCTCCACGACCTGAGCCTGGACCCCTACAGCCGTCATCTTTACTGGACCTGTGAGACCACCAACACCATCAATGTGCAGCGTATGGACGGACACATGGTGGGTGTGGTCCTGAAGGACGACACGGACAAACCACGCGCCATCGTGGTCAACGCAGAGAAAGGGTGAGAGGCTGTTGTTGAACTTGGAAGCTGTGGTTTTATTTCACATGCACCTGTTGATCTCGACACTTTCTTCTGGCTTTAACACACACAGACACACTCTGGGAACCGACTGCATTTAATACGATGTTGATGGGATGATTTTTACATCTATGATGAAAAGTTGGGAGGGAAGCACTGATGGAGAGCACTGACTCCTACTGTTACAGGCTTTTTGTTTTCTCTGCACCCTGCAGGTTTCTTTTCCAATATCATCTCAAATGAACCGTTTTTCCTTTCAGAGAACATTCAGTCCATGATCTCTCTCTCTTTTTATTGCACGCAAACGGGACTGTGCAACAAATGTACCAACTCTCCCCCACTAATAAGTTTTTTTTTTTTATTGACAACTGAACAAGGAGGCTGACATATGTACGCAGTAGACTAGCAGGTTATATAGATATACGCACACGGATGTACACAGTGAGGCCATTATTTATGTCTGTCCATCTGTGGTCTAACTGTGTATTCTGTGTCTCACTTCATCTGCTCTCCCTCTCTCTGCAGGTACATGTACTTCACCACGGTTCAGGAGCGCTCAGCGAAGATCGAGGGAGCCAGTCTGGACGGGACAGAGAGAGAGTCTCTGTTCACCACCGGCCTCATCCGACCCGTCGCTCTGGCTCTGGACAACAAGCTAGGGAAACTGTTCTGGGTGGACGCTGACCTCAAACGCATTGAGAGCAGCGACCTGACAGGTCAGTTCACCATAACAGGAAGTAAATAAAGCAGCAAGATCAGAGGACCAGAGAACATTTAGATTCAGTTGTCCAACATCAGATGAAATCTCTTGTTTCATACGTGAGGTCTTTTGTCCCCAGTGTGATGATGTGTTCATTCCATTTGTCCATCCCCCTCAGGAGCCAATCGCATCGTCCTGCAGGACTCCAACATCCTGCAGCCGATGGGTCTGACCATCCTGGGAGATCACCTGTATTGGATCGACCGGCAGCAGCAGATGATCGAGAGAGTGGACAAGCTGACCGGAGACGGACGCACACGCATTCAGGGACGGATCTCATACCTGACCTCCATCCACGCTGTGGAGGAGATGGACCCTCAGGACTTTGGTAAAGACTGAATGATTGAGTTTCAGTGTCCATCTTTCAGAGTACCTGAAACAGTTCATGGCACTGTTGTTAGTGGAGAATGTTTCCAGAGTTTAAGTGATGTCTGTATCTTCTGTCCAGCATCACACCCTTGTTCCCGTGACAACGGAGGCTGCTCTCACATCTGCATCGCTAAAGGAGACGGTACGCCTCGCTGCTCCTGTCCCATGCACCTGGTATTACTGCAGGATCTGCTGCACTGTGGAGGTAAACCACACTCATTATGCTTCAGCTTCATCACTCTGTGTTCACTCCTACGTTTAGTCTCACTCTTTCTCCCCTCCTTCCTCCTCAGAACCTCCCACCTGCTCCACAGAGCAGTTCACCTGTTCCACAGGTGAGATCGACTGTATCCCCATGGCGTGGCGCTGTGACGGGTTTCCCGAGTGTGACGACAGCAGCGACGAGGAGAACTGTCCTGTCTGCTCTGCGTTTCAGTTCCAGTGTGATAAAGGCGGCTGCATCGACGCTCAGCGCCGCTGCAACGGAGAACCCGACTGTGCCGACCACTCTGACGAGCAGGACTGTGAGAGTATGTTCAAGAGGATCTATGCATCAGCTCTCACCCAGTCATTTTATAACATCTGATACTTGGAAATAAGTTTTAATCTGAACCAAATGAAAACAATTGAGCTGGTTATAAAAGCTTCAACTTCAAATTATTGCACTTGTAATAACGGTCGTACTTTGTTTCTGTTTCCGCCACCTTGCAGCCATCTGTCCTCCAAACCAGTTCCGCTGTGGGGATAACCAGTGCATCACCAAGAAACAACGGTGTGACAACTACTCCGACTGTCCTGACGGATCAGACGAACTCGCCTGCGGTAAAATCTAAAGCATTTCTACACTTGTCTCTGTTTTTACACCTCTCAGGTTTGACTCTGACTCTGAGTCCTCTTTATCTGTGCAGGAGAGTTTGTGTCTCCTCCATCCAGTGGGCTCCCAAACACCGGTCCCAACACCATCGGCCCTGTCATCGCCATCATCCTGCTGGTCTTTGTGATAGGCGGGGCTTATTTTGTGTGTCAGCGGGTGGTGTGTCGGCGCTACAAAGGCCCTAGTGGGACTTTTCCTCATGAGTACATCAGTGGGACGCCTCACGTGCCTCTCAACTTCATCGCCCCTAGCAGCTCACAGCACGGCACCTTCCAAGGTAACAAACAGACAGGTTTAGAGCTGTCATGTTTAGAGTGGTAAAACTAACAGATTTTTAAAATAGGAATCACAGTTTATCTGGAGGAAAAGGTCTTCAGACACAGTCAGGAGAGACATCCCTGCAACAAAGTTCTCCACCTTTTGTTTGGGATTTGTTAGCCCCCCCAAAAAGGAGCTGATACTCGTCTGAAGCCCCCCACTGAGCATCTCCACTGAGTGCACCATCTTCAGTCTGATGGTTCTTATTGATACATGCTTTAACCTCCAACACCACCATGATGGTTCAATTTCAGAACTCTTACATCAGTGTATCTGTATCTGACAGATAATCAATCAAAAGATGCCTGTTTCAGTCCTGGTTTCAGACCACACCGATGCAGCAGTGCTGCACTTATTCAAATAATAAATCTAAAAGATAATGAATGATTTTTTTCTTGTCGTCATTTGATTCACAAATGAAGACAGTAGTAAGAATTATTTTAACTGTTATGATGGACATGTACAATAATGAATAATGAACTTGAATTTTTGGGGTTACTGCAAATCCACAAAACTAGTCTGGGTCATTTTTCGTCATTACTGCAGCGGGTATCAGGCCTTTATTTGAAGCAGGCTTGTATTAGAGACAAGCCTCTATATTAATTCCTCTCTGTCTGAGAATTATAATTCTTTATATTTTGATATAAAGTGGTGTCCTGATTCTGTAGAAGGACTGAGTGGCTCGAGTGCCCACTAAACCTGTGCATATGGGTCAAAAAGACATTTTCAGATTAATGTAACTCTCCACACACTGCACAGAGGAGCACATATCGTCACCGTGCACCTTGTGTCTGCAGACATTGAAATGATCTGAGCTTGTGATCAGATTAAGAAAAATGTACTGGTTAGATTCTTGAAATAAGATATTTTCATATTTCAATAACTTGAAAGGTATTTTTTTCTTATTCCACTGGCAGATTATTTTTTAGTCATTGCAAGCACTTCAGCTCTTTGTCACATCCTAAATCACATCCTAAATTGTCTGTACTTGTCAGGTGAATGTGGCTTAAATTAAGCCTTGTTTTTTTGTCATCAAAATAAGAAAAAGACTCTGTCTGCAGGGAAGCATTTAACAAATGTATCACACACACACATCATTGTTTGTTAATCTATCTCAGTGCTGAGGTTTCAGGGTTGAAAGGGTTAAGACTTTTCCACGTAAGATGTTGACTTTTCATATCCTTTAGCGGGTTAACAGATGTAAAGCCTCTCTTCACCTGTGCTGACCCTCACTCTTGTTGTTCCTGGACTGTCTGATGTGTTTTTGATAATGAAAACAATAAAAATATGGTTTAGAAAAACAAAATCTCATAAGTGACGTGTCTTGTGGCCGTGCATGTGCAGGTATTTCCTGTGGTAAGTCCATGATGAGCTCAGTCAGCCTGATGGGCAGTAGCAGCAGTGGAGCGCCGCTCTACGACCGGAACCACGTGACCGGAGCCTCATCCAGCAGCTCATCGTCTACCAAAGGAGCTTTCTACCCTCAGGTAAACACACGCACACACGCACAAGCACACACACACACACACACACACACACACACACACACAACTGCTTCCTCTCTATGCTGCAATAACACCTGCATATTTTCACATTTTGTTTCTGCAGATCCTGAATCCTCCTCCGTCCCCGGCTACAGACCGCTCTCTCTACAACACTGAGATCTTTTACTCCTCCAACAGTCCCTCCACCACCAGATCATACAGGTATGACACACACACACACTCTGAACATGTGCAATATGGGAGATGTGCAGTGTTTGTTTGTGGATTTCATTGGTCTGGGTTTCTCCTCAGATATGTGGATTATACTTTTTTGGAGGGGGTTGTTTATTAACTCACTTTTCCTCTCTTCTCCTCCTGCTCCTCCTCCTGCTCTCCTCTCTTCTCCTCCTGCTCCTCTCCCTGCTCTCCTCTCTCTGGTGTTAGGCTTACATAACAATGTTAGATAAACATATGATTGGCCCTCCCTTTTATAACCTCCAGGCCTGGAGTGTAAACATGATAACACTTGCTGACCAGAGTTATGTCACTCACCCTGATCTAAACTCTGTCTCCTCCTTCAGACCGTACCATCCTGCCAGAGGAGTGGCCCCGCCCACAACGCCCTGCAGCACTGATGTCTGTGACAGCGATTACACACCTCACCACCCGCCGGCCGGGCTGGCGTCGTCAGCAGGCCGCTGGAAGGCTGTGGGCCACGGCGGCCACGGCAAACACAACAAGTACTACATGGACCTGAACTCAGACTCAGACCCTTACCCTCCACCTCCCACCCCCCGCTCTCAGTACATGTCAGCTGAGGAGAGCTGCCCCCCTTCCCCCTCAACCGAGCGCTCATACTTTCACCTGTGCCCGCCTCCGCCATCACCCTGCACCGACTCCTCATGACCCTCTACAGCCCCTAAGTCCTGAGAGGGGGACAGAGGGAAGTCAGGGGAAGAACTCGTGCCCACTTCCATCATCACACCTGCTGCTCGCCGTCTGCTGGTTCAGCTCCAGTGCCTTGCTCAAGGTCCTGCACCTGTGGCTTATCATTCCAGTCATCCTGCTGATCTCAGGGTGACCTTCATCAGATCAGTCTGTTCTCCAGGTGTTTGCTCCCCTGGAACAGGTAATCACTGCCAGCAACTCCCTCAGTAACTTTCATTCCTTCAAGAGAAGAAGAACCTCGTCTGCTGGGCCACCAATCTGTCCAAATACGAGCCTGACTCCTCGCCACGCCTCGAGCTGCTCCCACCCCCAACTCCTCAACATGTGCATGAACTCAGACTGAGAGGTGTGTGTTTGTCTCCTCCTTCCTCACGGCACCCGTGTTTGTAGGACTGTACATAGTGTTAAAATAATATGAACAAAAGAAATCAGAGAGGAATTATTATTTTTATTCACGCTGGCTGATCCACCGCTCCTCTGAAACAAAGGCCAGATAGACGAGTGAACGGAGGAGCCATGAACGAGTGGACAGCCGTGAATGTTTCACTTGATGTAGGACATTAGATAAATTCACAGACGATGACTGAATGAATGTGTAGATGAGTGAATGAATGAATGAATGAATGAATGAATGTGTGGGTGGAAAAGGGCCAAGATCAAAGCAGGGCTGGGCAAAAACAGGATGAGCATATTTTTTCTATAATGATCAATATGGATATTTATCATTCTGTTAAATCTGATGCTGCCAGTGTAGAGAGTATCCTGTAAAGGATGAAGGTCAGAAGAAACCACTTTAGATCAGAGCTCAGAAACAGTATTGTACTAAATTATACTTTTTTTAAAGTGCAGATCACATCAAGATTTTAAAAACTCTGAATGAAGCAGTTTTACATCAAAAAGTAATGTTTGTTTGACTCTCTTAGCAAACACAGGAGTGGGCTGTGAGCTGAGCTGCCACTAGAGACATTAGCTCACCTGTAATGTTGTTATATTCCTGTTTTTCAACCATCAGTCAGTATCCACAGGGGGTCTCCTGAGACAAAAGACAACCCCTCAATAAAGATCCAGTCCAATAAAGCAGCTTTAGGGTTAAACTCTGTTTTATGTAAGGACCTTCATCATAGCTTCGGGGGCTGCCAGCTGAGCTGCTGTTAAAGCTGTCAGCTCAGTTACAGGTGTCTCCACCTCGATGAAATGTGAAGACCTGGGGATTAAATCCAGTTTAAACAGAGAAGAAGCAGTTTCCTATAAATCCAGTGTTTTTTCCAGGATCCAGGGGGCAGCCTGCTGAGCTGCAGCTAACGTCAGTTGATGTCAGCATGAGTAGAAACCATTATATGTTTAAAAGATAAATATTAATTAAAACAGCAGCACAAAGTAGTTTCAAAGCATTTAAAAAAGTGTATGCTGTAGGCTCCAAGCTGCAGACTGATTGGCTCTTGTTGTGTTTACTGTCCTCAGTTTTACAGAGTTATCAACCTAAATGTCATCTCTGATTTTGTCTTGGAAACGTGATTGCCCAGCCCTATCAAAGTGTGAAATCTTCTGTGCATCGTTTGAAAAGGTCCCCTCCCATTTCAAATCATGTTTTCTCTGTAGTCGAATGTTGGACCTCATGAGCTTTTCCCACAAAGACACTACAGTCCAGTCAGTGTCCCACAACATCACAACATACCAAATGACGTGTAAAGCTATTGTACATATGTGTAATGAAGTCAATGATTGAGTTGTGAGAAGTGAATCCATCACATTTACCTTCACTTTGCCGTTTACCAAAATTCTGTTTGCTGCTATTGTGTACATAATCTACCAGTTATTTTTAATTATTACACAGAAAAAAAAACCCAAATTACCACTTTCATACTGACCATAGATCATGAAGCTATTTTACAGTTAATAACAGATTATTCTTATAGTGAATTTTGTATTTCTGTTTGTGTGTAGATCTTTGTGTGTCAGTGTTGTCGCTGTGTTTGTTGGTTTGAAGGAGTCTGTTTGAAAAGGGTCGAAGAGTTTCCACTGAGACATTTGAGCTCCTGAAATCACCTGAAGGTCTTATAGGACACCTCTTCACGCACTGACTGGCCCCGCCCACTTTCACACCTGGCCAATCACAGTGTAAATTAGGCTCTAGTACCTGACACCATGCATTCATGTGCAACTCTGTTGGTCTCTTGTATAGAGTTTGAAAGTTGTTCATTATTGATGTCTTTAAATATTCTCTAAATTGAAAGTCCCACTCCAATGGTTTTCTAATACAATTTAAAGTGTTCACAGAGGTCTGTAAATCGCACTTAATGAAGTTTTTTGCCAAAACAACACTGCCTTTGCACCCTTCTCTTCACGCTAGCTTGCAGCCTAACATTGTCAGTGTAGTAGAAGGGGTAGGTATCATAGGAGCTATTCAGCTCTTGGACACTAATGTCTTTGGGGACATGATGAAAGTTAATATCATAACTAGCTTTCTTATGAGTATTGCAATCCACTACTGCACACACTTGTTCCACCATCGTCCATCTACTTCTCGGGGTCTGGCCTGCAGAGCGGGGCGCCAAGGGCGGAGCATAGATTTGTGACATCCAAAATCCTACTGTGTCTGAACCTGCCGTTTGGGCAATTTTGCACTTAGTTTTCTCATGATATGTCCTCTAGCATCAGAAAAATGCCATATGAACATGTAGACAACAAGAAAAACTTGATTTTCATCGGAGTGGGGCTTTAAGGTACTTTCTTGTTTTCAGCCCTTTTTTTGGCCAGTGATTCAGCCTTATGTTGACTCAAACACCTGTTCATTTGAGGTGTTTTGTCTGCACTGAACCAGACCCAGAGGACTGTAAAAAGGATTTTAACAGACTCCTAAGTCACTGCTCTGTCTGACAGATTCAGACTATAGAACAGGCAAAAAAAGCAAACAACCAAAGTTTTTATCCTGACTTTATCCAGACTTTTTACAGCTTGGTTAAATTTCTGTGTAAGCAAAAAATAAAGGTGATTGGACACAAGAATGCAGGCGTTTTGACGAGCTCTTCAGTTTTTCAGGTGCTCTTCTCCAACACAGTGAACCTGGGATAACAGTGAACAGACAGAGATTCTTTATCGCCTTACCGGTCCTCTGACCACTTGAAACATCAACTCTCACACATTGATTGTGGTGCCTTCAGGAGCTGTTAGAGGTTTGGTGTCATGTCAAAAGACACGCCAAACCACTTGAGTTTCTAATGAGTGGGAAACCTTCAGCACCTCCAAACGTTTTTACTCTTTTTTTATCCAGCTCACAGGATTTAGACTGTTCCTACTGACCTGCCATCAGCTGCCTTCTGCAGACACTGTTCTCCTTGAGTATCTGCATACAGATATGTTATTGCTGCATGTAAGAAAACTAACATCTAAGATTAAACTCCACAAACCACTTTTGATAAATGTATAGATTCATGCAGAGAAGCAGGGCTACTTATTTTTTACCATAAGACATTTTTCTGGACTTGTCACCTTAAATGTTGCACCAAAAAATAGTTGTAACAAGGGCTCAAAAACCTTTAATATGATGTATTTTACAATGAACCTTCGCAGGCTGCAGAGCTGTTTCAGAGTCAGACTGTTTTATCCTCTGCTAGAACAGAAAAAAAACACCAAGCTCTCCGGTCTTAGTCATCTGCTATTGTCTCCTACTGTCATCAGAAACCAGCGTTCATCAGTGTGGGTCCAGTTAGGTTCACCTGTGTTTGTCAAAGTGGGAACTCTTTGACCGGTTTTATATTTTGGGCTGTTGGCCCTGCCTCAAACCACTGTGTCAGTAAAACTCCTTAAAACCTGTATCTGTCGTCTCGGCTAAAAATGCTTTGTGTAATTTACACTTGTGACATTTTTTGTATCAAAAGCATTTTTATATAATAAAGGTTCTATTTTAAGGAATAATGACGTGTCTCTGATTTAAGCTGAACACTGGTGGATCTCTGTTATCTCTGCAAAAATCAATCACAGGTGACTGTTTTTTAATTTACAGGTAATACCATTACATAAGATAATTCTCAACTGAACCCAGAGAGGAAATCGGGCGTGTACAGCAACACAAGCACAGTTGAGAATACAAAAGGAATAATAGTAGAAAATAGGCACCCAATGAAAATAAGTGGTGTGAACAACTATTACATAAAGGTATGAATAAAGAAAGGACATATTGGAGGCTATAGAGACAGGATATGATATGATAAATAGCAACAAGGTCTCCCAAGGTAATGGAAACAGTTAGCTAATGTATAACAGAGAAAATGATATGAATAATTGACTGTAAGGTAGTGGTAGTTTAAGGTGCTTCATATAGTGGCAATAAGTAGTACAAAAATATCATTAAACAGTGCATAGGATAAGGTTAAGTAAAAAATTGTGTGCCATGCTTTCATGGCATTCAAAAAAATGCAATAAATAAATAAATATTGAAATGTGACTTTCATCCTTCTCCTCTGAAAACTAATCTTTAGTTTTGATAAGCATTGCAAGAAAAGAACCTTGCTTCTTCATATGATATGTATGAAATAGTCTTAAATGTGTACCCAGAGTGGTTCATATGGATTAAACTATCTGAAGAATTATACACTGATATTCAAAATAAGGATTTTTTAAGTACACCTTTTAAGTACACCTCTTCATTTTAATTCTGTATATCACCCTCACTGGATATGAACTCTTTTAATCTACAAATATTCTAGAGAAATGATCAGACTGGATGCTTTGGTTTGAAACTGAAGAATTAAACACATTATGAATGTAGTGGTAATAATTGTTCAGATACATACAGTATAAGGCTCCAGAAGGCTTCATGTTATAGCAATCTTTATTTTACTTCTTTAGTATATTAAAAGTGGAGTTACACAGGTTTTAAAGCTTGTAAAATATCACATATCCATGGCTATGACTGTATTTTTTGTCATCTTCCAAAATTCTCTTTGTTTTTTCAGTGTAGAGGGTTAAGGGAAATGCCCAAGTTTTGTGCAGTGCTGTAAAAATGCTACAATAAAATCAGAGAGCTTTAAAGGGTGTATTTGTACTATTTAGATATAGGCATAAAGTCTGCAGCTGTTTCCCATTGATTGAATGATATTTTTGCTTTTTCCAGGTTTTACACATTCTTTTATATATATATATATATACACACCTTCATTATAAAGGTTATATCTTGGGACGGGCTCGTTTATTTTCAGTCTGTAGGTAACCTGTAAAACAGTGATGACACTACTTTTATTTGAAAAAAAACGTGGGCTCGTCCGGGATTTGAACCCGGGACCTCTCGCACCCAAAGCGAGAATCATACCCCTAGACCAACGAGCCGCTGTGCGAACAAGGAAAACTCAACAGTATTTAAAGGCTTATAAGTCACTGTCGGGTTTCTTTTACAGTATTAGGATGACATCTACTGGTCAAACAAAGAGCTTCTACTTATTTGATTTCCTTTGGAGTTAGTTTGTTTGCCTAAATTGCCCGTCAGAAGTTGGGTCTTTGTCATCCCGATACAATTTGGTGCATCAGTCACGATTAAACTAATTGATAGAGACAGAACGGGTCTAATCGATTAATAATATAATTTTCACAAAAAGTAATGTTTTGCCATCAAACCTTGTAAGGTAAGGTTTTCACCGGAGTGAAGTTGGTGTTAAGTCTGTCGAATTTCTAACTTAAAACTTACTTCACCCCAGTAATATACCGTATTTTTCTCCTCTGTTTGAGAAGTTGCCCTCAAGGAAAAGAGGCTCCCGAGACACAGAGTTGATCCTTCATTTGTCATGTTTTTACTATCAAAATCTAGTTATTTGATCAAAACAGTGGCTCTCTTCATTAAAAACTTTACAGAAAATAATAAGAATACCTGCCACTAGTTTGTCCTTTCTGTGTTACTGTACAAAAATTTGCAAGATGGCGGGCTTTAAAGGGGAGGATCCACCAGTGGTCTCAAGGTAGAAAAAAGGCTTCATTTTAAGTTCCCAATACCTCAACTATTTTTATAATCACATTAATAGAAGCATTTTATTAACGTTCCAACTCTACCAAATCTGCTGGGATTAATGTAAAGTGACTTAATTCTAACCTTGTACATAAGGTTGGTGTGAAAGATGTCTTCCTTATCTCCCCTGTTCTGGGATTTTGTGGTGTATTTCTAAGCTTCATGTGATGGGTTTGATTTCTTAATGTGTCTTCTGGATTCTTACGTTGTTTGGGTGAACTTTTCATGGCTTTCTTTTCTGCTGTTGAGATTTGGTCTTCTTGCTCTTGTCTTAAATGTTGTTTCTTTTTGTGCAAACTGTCAAAGCATTATGTGAATCCCCGTTTTATGAATGCTACAAATGAAGAAATCTTTTTCATAGTAACACATTTTGACAGTGCAGGATAAGAAAGTACTCAGGGCTTGGTAAGGTTTTTTATTGAGATATTTTTTACTTTACTTTTGCTGACATTTGTGAAGAAGTGACACTTTTACTTGAGAGCTGTTTCTGTCTACTCTACTCATTACTGTCCACCTGCTGCACAGACTCCAAACGAACAGTATTAAAGTAGCTTACTTTGGCTTTGCTTTTGTACAGTGGAAGGAGGTAGAAACATGTTGTTCATGAACTGCAGTCAGCTTAAAGATTCCCATAACTGGAATAATGTTATCCTTGTTCAGCTGTCAGTCCTGTCAGCGGTCCTCATGTTCGTCTGAAGGTAATGACCCCTGCCTGACTTTGTGCTGCAGACTTTCCCAGGCGTTCAGCTTCCTCTGCTGCCTCACCTCCAGGCTACCTGCAGCTCTCTGCGTCCGTCTTCTCCTCTGAGGTGAGAGGGAATTTCCCGTCACATTGTGAGTCTGTCCTCCTGGTGTCCAGCAGAGGTGACACGTCTCAGTAATGATGCCCTCAGGCCTCAGCTCTGCAGCAGGTACAAAGACTCCCAGCCTCACCTTTCTTTTGCTTCTTCTGTACCTCTATTGTCCTAAAAACACTGCAGCTAAAGGTCATTTCCTCTCTCTGCTGAAATAACTAAAACCCTTACTGCTAAAGTCACTGAACTGGATGCTGTCACATAATCTGGGAACCATCTACACTTACAAACTCCTGTGATATGGTGTCGTATTATCTGGATTTAACACATATTGTTTAGGTCTGCTGGAGAATGCCTGGCATGCTTTAGTTAGTCTTTGTTAGTCCCTGCCTGGGGGAACAGTTAGTATCAATAAGAAGAAAGCTGTACAGGTCTAAACCTGGCTTTAGATGGGCTTCAGACCAGCTGAGGGGTGGGATGTCTGCAGATTATTTAGACTTGTGTGTTAACAGATCAGAGGCCTGAAACCAACATGCTGAAAATCTGCAGAATTGGCTCAAGTAGAAAGTTTATTGACCTGGTACCAAACACTGCTGGGTGCTTTTCAAAGTAAGAGTCCATCAGAGGTGGGTAGTACTGCATTACAATAACTGATATCTTTTAAATAAAGTCCCCCCTCCAGCTGTCAGCACAGTTAGGACCAGAACTTCACTCATATAAATGCTCTCCCTGTCTCATCTGTCTAAATGAGTGTTCATTTGTTTTACCTGTACTGGTGTAAATATCAGCAGTGGGAATATTTTAGAGAGTGAAAGCAGTCAAACCTGTAACACGATCATTTCCCAGTGAGGTCCTTACCTTTGGACTGTGATATCCCAAAATAGGGTTTTCATGTTGGGTCAGTAGGCTGGGGAAATATCAAGAAGAGAAGAATATGAAAAGATTTGAGTTTTTTAGTGATGAGGTCAAAAGTGCACCTGCTGACCGTTAACTCAGACAGATCCTATGAGTATCAAACGAGTAGATGATGCACAAACAGAATAAAGATAATTTTGAGTATTAACTGAAGGCCGTTGTTATACTGAGATGAACTTGTCCAGGTGAGGTGGGAACTTTCCAGTGCAGGTAATCCAGCTGGCAGACAGGTGCTGAAGGCTGAACAGAGGCAGGGAAGAGGAGGAGACCAGCAGTACGACTTCTTCAACTTTTTGTTTTTTCTTCTCTTTTCTTCTCTCTGTGCGCTTGCCGCTCTGTAATTACACCAGCTGCCTGAAAGCTGTGGCTGTCTCTCCCTCTCTGCCTCCCCTCTCTTCCCCATTTTACCTCTCTCTCTGCCCCTGAAATTCTTTAATGTACCTCTCCTCCCTCACCGCTGTTCATTCCCACAATAAAGTCCAGCACCTGCCCACTGACACACCTTCAGGCCTGCACAGTGGCAGACTGCAGCCAAGCATGAATGTGAGATCTGACAGAGGTACATTTAAGCGGGAGCACAATGGGACAGGTCACTGCAGTAGGATTTACTGCTCTGCAACAGGTGACACTGCAGATCGAGGGTTCATCTATGTCAAAGGTCTGAACTTTCAAATACAGTCAGCTGAGCTAACAGAGAGTTATCTTCTGACTGTTTCCTTCTCTTCAGCCTCTCTGAAGAGGAAGAGGAGGACTGGCTGTCAGGTGGAGTAAACAGCACAGCACTGAGACAACAGAAAGAAGCTGATGCGTTACTGTGGCTGACATCCAGCCTGTCCAGCTGATCAGGGGTCAGAGGTTACCTGGTTAACTGTGTGTAAACAAACAGGGTCTGATGCAAAACTTGTACAGACTGATCCTCCCTCTGCTAGTCCAGAGTCAGATTCAGAACACCTGTATCACCTTCTCTGTAAAGACCATTAAATACATCTAGATTTTTTTTGGTCATTCATTTTATCATGCCCCCAGAGAGCTGAATAGCTCCTATGTTACCCGCCACTTCTACTAGCTGGCAATGTTAGGCTACAAGCTAACGTGAAGAGAAGTGTTGAGAGCAGCGCTGCCTCCCCCCATGACTCAGAGGCAAATTGCTAATGATCTACTGGAACTCTGCAGAAGCAAATCCCTTGAAAATGACACAGGTAACGTGATTTTGGCTAAAAACTTCATAATCACAAAATTAACGACCACTGAGAACACTTTCAATAACAATCACAAAAAAATAAGATTAGAGTGGGACTTCGAGTTTTCACTTGTTGATTTCACTGATAAATTTTACACTTGAATTTCTTCTTATTTTATGACTTTTTGTCTAATAAAAGTCTTAACCTCAACTTTTGCTTCTTCATACGAAGCTGCAAATTTTTCACTTTTATTTCTCCAGGTTGTGTTTTTGATTCTATAATCATGACTCTTAACCTCTCAGGTGCTCGATACTCATTGACTCCTTTTTTTATTTCTTTAATTTTTTCCCCTTTTTTGACTGACAGTAATGGGCCTCCATAGTTTCGCCTCCTAGTATTGTCCACCTGTGTTTCCCACAGTTCTAGCAGATCGCTGTCAGACAGCCACAGGCTGAGACTCTGAGGTGTCAGGGGGAGGAGGGTCTGATTTTTATTCAGTCAGAGCCGAGAGGGAGGAGGAGGGCAGATCACATGTTTCTCTCTGAATATGAACATATGGCGGAAGGATCTGAAACTCATCATTAGTGCTCTGAGGGGCTGATGGGATGGTGAGCTGCTGGAGTTTACATCACTCTCATGTTTCCATCCTGGCTGACAGCAAAGGCTGAGCCTCCATGTCATTTCTAAAGGTTTCAGACAACGAGGCCAGTAAATAAAAAATGTTATATTGTGAAAGGTGCAGTTAGTAAATTTTCAATCATGTTATCATCCTCTAAAGACACCATGCAGAAAAACTCTGTATGTGAACTAAACAAAACCTGCTTCAGTGGTTAAAGATAGCTCTAAGATGCCATAAACTGACAGTCTTCCTAATGTCCAGCAGGGGGGCGACTCCTCTGATCATTAACGTCAGTCTGATTATGTGGAGGTCTATGTGCAAATGGTCTAAAATCTCAGCTAATTTAATCCCTCATGTTTTCCCCTATGAGTTTATGGTCTTAATCCCTAGTTTATTGTTGTCCTCATTACACTGATAAAAAACACCTTATATCATACCTACAACCATTTGTCCCTATCAATTCATCAGATCGTCTGTTTATAGTTTGTGGAGAGTCTCAGTTTCTTTGTAAACACTGTTTCAGGGGCTTCACTCTGGCTTTCTCCAGCAGTATGAGCCTTAAACAGAAACTGATGTTGTTGTGATGATTTCCTCATTAACAGGTCTTCAGTTTGCTTAAACAACAACATCATGATGCAGATTAGTCCAAAGTCCAGCTTTGTCGGTTTTTCATCTACTTTGAAAATGTTTGTTTGTTGAATGGAGGTCAGATCTTTCATTTTTGATGCATTCAGGGAAGTCAGGAAATCTGAACTCTCAGCATCAGTCATTTTAGTGTCCTAGTGTAAACATTTGTTTTAAAACAGATTGTTAGCTGACCTTCATGCAGATATCTGTTCATACAAAAAAGAAATCCTCCTCCTGTATGAGATTAAGACTTGATCCTCATCAGTACCCGTCACTCACAGACCTCCTATTCAGCTGCTGGTGACAAGATGCATGAGCACTGCTGGTCAGATCTGCCACAGAGACATGTTACTGTTTTCATCTTTAGTCTGTTTCTGCAGAGCACCAAAAAGAGGACAATAACAACTCTTACCAACATCCATGTTTACAGAGTATGAGTTTCAGTCTGGATGACAGGATTTGCTCTGTTAATCTAGACCAGAAGTCTGTCCTCTTCACATCAGACATTAAGGACTCTCAGACCTGCTGTGTTTGACAGAGCTCCTCCTCCTCCTCCACTCAGACCTCTTCAGGGTGTCTAAACAAACCTCCACCCACAGGGAGTTTAGGATGGAGGTCTGAAGAGGTTAATTTAATCCAGACTAACATATGGAGAAAATGAAATTGTGGAAATAATCATGAATCAAGCACTCAGTATAAACCATAGTATGGAGGTAAAGCATTGTCATTATAAGTGTTTTTTTCAGCAGTTAAAAGACGAGACTGACAGAAAAAGCAACAAACTAAAAGTTTATTGAATTAGGATTCGTAAAGATGATTAAAAAACAGTTAATCTATGAACTAATATGACTGTAAAACAGGACGCACAGTGAGGGTCACTATCAATGGAGATACAACCAGGTCCTTACATCCTGGCTGGTCTGAAGGGTTGTGTATCTTCAAAAAAAAACCACTACTTTGTCCACAGAACAAGAAAAAGCGATACAAGTGGGCAAAAGCTCACAAAAATTAGACTTATGATGACTAGAAACAAGTTTGCACTGTTTGGTTCAAAATGCGGAGTCTATGTCTGCAGACAAACTGGTGAATGTCTGAAAGCACCATGTGTTACACTCACAATTCAGCATGGAGGTGGTAGTTCCATGGTATGGGGATGTTTTGCAGGTGATAGAGTAGGAGATTTGTTTGAAGTAAAGGGTATCATGAGGAAGGAACAGTACCACTCCATCCTCCAGCACCATGCTGTTCCATCTGGACTCAAAAAACATCAGCTCAGGTATGACGCTGAAATCTCCCCCCTCCTTCAGTCATCCACCCTGATCGACCTCTGAACCATCAGAAAGTCTACAGCCTATCCTCATGACTCTAGTTAAACATTGACATTAAAAAGCACGTGAAGGTTCTGTGATATGAACTGAATATGATCCTGATTCACTGTGTCATAAAGGCAGACCGATGTTTATGTCTATTGAGATGTAAAACAGGAAAAGTTTCACCCATACATCCCACAAAGAGCTGTCCTGGATCTGTGAAAGGACCAGATGTCCTCACAGAGCAGCAGGTGCTTCACCATGTCCCACTGCTGAATTCCCATACTTCCTTATACTGTCTGCATTTATTCATCAGACAGTCAGGATGAAGCAGAAACACAGCAGGACTAAAGTGTAGAAATATGGTGCTGCTGTGGGAGTGCAGGTGAAAGTGTCCTGAGGAGGGCAGCAGGACCTCCTACTGATCAGGACTCATGCTCACAGTAAGACAAGTTTAAACAGATTTTAGCAGCATGTAAACTGTGGTTTGGTTTCTTGGATTAATAACGATGAAATGAGAAACGATCAGATGGTGGAACAGATTCATGAATATGTCAGGGAGACGGGTTATTATGAAGACTTCTTTTTGGAGGAAGTTGCAGAAATCTCACTGAGATACAGAGCTCTGAGGAAAAGGATAAAAATATATCTTTTGAATAGAGAACACATACTGACATCACAGAGTAATATAAAGTTTGTTTCAGCCCTGACTATAACCGAGTGGAAGCTGCGATTAGGGTTAACAGAAGCAGAATTCACATCCACTATATCAACAATCAAACAACAGTGCCAGCAAACATCACACAGTGATGATCACCCTGATAGGCAGGTGCAGTTCACTGCTTTTGTTTATCGTGGCCCAGGTCTCTTCTATACTGGTGTTACGTGCTCAGTGTTGCAGCTTTGCAGGTGCCAGTGTTTCAGAGAGACATGTTGGCGGTGCTGCAGCTGCTCCTCCTCCTCCTCTGTGAACGCTGAGACTGACGCTGATAGTGAAAGTAAAAGTGTTTTCTTATTGTCAGAGGTGTAAGAGTCATTCTGTGGTCAGATGAGTCACTCTTTAACCCAGACAGGTTTTCTAAAGGCCACGTCTGATTTATTAAATGTATAAAATGCTTGAACCAGTACCAGTACCAGTGTCACTACCAGCCTTTTTTTGTTTTTGTTGATCAGAAGTTTGTGTCTCTAGTTTTTGTACACAGAGGAATTTAGTGGTAACACATTTTAAAACGACTCTGCAGTTTCAGAGAAATGTTTGCAGATGACACGAAGGGGGTAAAAATTGGGAAATTTACTGTTTCCATACTGTGCAGGCATGCCCTCACAGTATGGAAACATGCCTGCACAGTATGTACAACATAAATAGTATCCTATCAGTATCCTAAATTAAAGTAAAAAAGTGCCCTCTGGATGCCCCCTCAGTTTAATTAATCTAAGTTAAATTCTCTCACTTTGTTAGTTTAAGTATTAAATTAATTTACAATATCATCCAGTTTTAGAAAATTTGATTTAATTTAAAAAAAACAACAACAATAAATCAAATCTATATGAATGTGAGCTTAATGAAGGAAAAAGTATTCATGGAAAGGCGTTTACAATTCTTTGAAAAGGGCAGATACTCATTTAACAGAACTTGCTGTGCGTCGGTGTCCATAACATACTGGAGGTGCCTTTGTTTCATCCCTGCCCCTCAAACAGCCTGAATACACCACTGCTTTCTATTATGACTGTAATAAAGGCCAAAGTCTTGTTAAAATGAAAGTTAGAGATAAAGTCAAATCATATCAAGTCAAATATTTCTGGTTTATTACCAGCTCAGATGATTTCTCAATGATCGGAGTCTGGATACCAATGGTGACCTTTGTCTTACTTGACAGACAGCAAGTGATCTGTCATTACAGGATAATATAACAGGCTGAGAGTGGCAGAAAATACAATCAGACTTCAAAGTTTCATGATTTTAGCAGCCAAGCAGAGCCATGGCTACTGTGTACAGAGTTAGAGTGGGGTTTAGGCTTAAACAGTGTGAGAACCAACATAGGCAACCCAGAAAAAAATGATATTTGAAAACTATTGAAATGGTCAATTATCCAGACAGGTGTGTTTTTTCACATATGAAGAGGGTCTGCACTAACAAAACTTTCCCTGCCCTTAGTCAGACTGAGCAGAAAAGGCCCTGCAAATAGAAATAAAACAGTCTTATACCCTTGAATCTGTAGATGATTGGGTTACTAGAACTCCCCATGAAGAAAGAGACTACTCCTCACTGTCTCTGCTTTCCTCACCTGCTACAACCACAGTTTCAAGAAAGCAAGGATGCCGGTACTTCCCCTGATGATCTGTTTGTTTTTCAGTTGTTTTGTATTGTTGGAAACATCTCCAACTCATGAGGTGAATTTCCACCAACAAGTTAGTACCATGACTGGGTATAAAAAGGACATTCAGAGAGGCTCTCAGAAGGAAAGATGAGAAGAGGTTCACCACTCTGTGAGAGACTGCGTGAGCTAATAGTTCAACAGTTTCAGAAAATCTTCCTTCGTGTCAAATGTGAAAGAATGAGTGGATTTCATCATCTACAGCACATACTATCATTAAAAGATTCAGAGAATCTGGAAAAATCTCTGTACTACAGGGACAAGGACCAAAACCAAGACTGGATAGTCCTGATCTTCAGGCCCTCAGGCAGCACTTCATCAAAAGCAGACAGGACTCTGGAGTGGAAATCACTGCATGGGCTCAAAATCACTTTGTCTGTGAACACAGCTCATCACTGCATCCACAAATTAGGTTAAAACTGAACCATGTAAAGAAGAAAGCATATTGAAACAAAACCCAGGAACACCAGAGACTTCTCAGGACCTGAGTGTATTTAAGATGGACTGAACGTTTGAATGATGTGAAAACCATTGAAATCAGTTTTTATCAAGATTTTACACAGACTCCCAACTGTTTTGGGGTTTCATTTGAATAACTTTGTTCTTTACTAGGACAGACATGTCTTTGAGTTCATGGTATATAAACTCCACAAAATGTGAATCATCCATATCAGTCTGATATTCACATTCTTCATGTGTACAATAGCTGCTCTACACTTATTTGTGCAGCTTTATTCCTCAGCCTTTCAAAACGCTGAAATTGCATCTCTGAAGGCAAAAAAGTCCAACTTCATCTTTTTTCATAGATTTCACATTTTTCTAAAGTTTTTCAAAACTTCCAACTTTGAAGTCCAGCTGTAAATCAATTATCGGAGCCATGATGTGTGAAATGCAAATAACTCTAATCTGGTGAACAAAGGATCATTTGGCCTACTTCATAGCAGAGTCTGTGGGCTACGCTTAGTGTGTGTGTGTGTGTGTGTGTGTGTGTGTGTGTGTGTGTGTGTGTGTGTGTGTGTGTGTGTGTGTGTGTGTGTGTGCGCGCACATTGCACACACTCTGCAGCGTACACCATTGTTCAGTGAAATCTGTCTGGCCTGTATTGTCCTTATGTGATGGTATTGTTGGTGGTATTGTTTAAGCCAGTCAGTTTGTTCTCAGTTCCTGTGTATCTTGATGGCCATTATGCTGCTGGAGGCCATGCCATGTCAGATCGATCGAAGCGTAGGGGAAACAAAGAGACAGCACAGCTTGGCTTGAACCTCGGGTAATGGGCTGAGAGAAAAGAAAGACGACGAGAAAGCAGAAAGCTTGAGGTGGATGGGCAGAGGCATCATGTGGGTGAGAGGTGACACAGAAAGAGTGTATGAGGACAAGCTGATGAGGAGGATCACAGATGTGTGTCATGGACATTAGATCAGGGATCGAGAAAGTCACACAAGTTTTAAGGTCCACACAGACCAAAAAGACTGCATATATCTCTTTATTAGGAAAATGATACTTGGAGATTTTCCTTGCAGTATGTCAAAGCTTTTAACAACAGCACACCAAGATCTTTGTGCTTCAACCACAGTATAAACCACCCTGAACAAGTGCTCTTGTTCGCTAGTGCCAGTACAGTAAAGGGGTATTCCGGCATTTTTAAAGTCAGGTTGTATGAGTTCTGTGTAACCAATTAGTGTTTTAGCTACAATGGAAGTCGGTCAGCTCAGCCCCTATACTGAGAAACTGCAGAGAGGGGGGCTGACACATGAGGAAGGCCACAGTTTTCTGCAGAAAGGGCTGACTCTGCCACAAAATTTAGCTAATTTTCTAGCTGACCCAAACACTTACCTTGGTTTTGGTGTGCCAACTACTAAGAATTTTTCAGCACTTTGCCATCAGGAAGTCTGTTTGATTTTGCACTATTTGTGACACTAAAACATACAAACTCCTCTGTATGCAGAAGGATAAAGCTTTCTGGTCTATAATGTACACGTCCCTAGCATATTGTAAAATTGTCTCTTTACAGCCTGCAAACCAAATATCTGATCAATTCAATTCAATTTAATCTGTACTGCAGGTAAAGCACGTCTTTGTGTTACATCTGCAATTAGTGCAAAACAATGGGCTTTCTGCTGGAACAGTACTGAAAACCATATACCTAAACTGAGGTAAGTGTTTTGTGTTAAAGTCTCTTTAAACTTGCTCATGTACCTGGCAGAGTTGTCCCAATTTGCAGAAAACTAGTCTAGCTTACATGCAGGTTGTCCCATGTCCCATGTTTTCTATGATGGACACTTGATATAGCCTAGGGGCATACGAAGATTGCGTAGCTCACCTGGGGGATGCATTGTTTGAGCCGAACGTTATCACAGTGACTCTCCGCGACTCTCCGAGAGCATACCGACATACCGAGAGCTTTTTGGCTTCAATTGGCGGAAGGTGGAACCAAGTTGTCCATAGTATATACAGTCTATGGTCTCAAGCCATGTCAGACTGGGGTCACTAGGAATCTGAGGGGGTCATATCTCCCCTGTCCCCAGTGCATCCTGTGTGCATGCAAACACCATCAATTCATGTCAGTGGGGCCTGGCATGCTCTGCTCTTCCTCTTGCTTAGAGGCGGTGCACCAGCTACTATAATAACTGTTGTTTAGGACTGTGCACAACATGCTCATGTGCTTCCTTCCTACCTACCTGACTACCATAATAACCATTGTTCTAGTATACACACAAAATTTTTTTCCTTATTCATGAAACGCTAGAATCAGGGACATTTCCGGGGAAAGCTTTAGACAGGGACAGGTCCTTGAAAACAGTGTCTTTCTTATTCTGCACTTTATTAGATGTCGTCTTAGGAGGTCTTGAGCTCCTTCATCCCGTAGGTTCCTCTGAATCCTTGCTGCAGACTCTAACTGCTGCAACTGTTCATATCAGTCTGACTTTTATTATCATAAGTGTAATCGGGAATGTGAATCTCAGAGCTGCTCAACTCTGCACGGTCAATATCGTCAATATATCATTATTAAAAATCTGTATCATTGTGACAAAGCTTCCTGTAAGGGACTGCACCAGTTCACCCTGAGTTTAATAGTTCATGGAGAGGCGATCAGGGTGGGCTTGGTCTTATAATATATGGACATAGACAACAATGATGATAATGATGAACATCATAATGATAATGATGATGGTGATGATGGCAGCTTCATCAGAAGGAGGACCGTCTCTGAGAAGGAGAAGGAGCGCTTGGCGTCAGAGGTTGCTGCTGCTTGCTTAGCCTCAGCAGGAGGGATGGCCTGCTTCATCGTCAGCTGAATAATGTCACATAAAATTAATGTGTCTTATCAAGCAGAGACTCGAGCATTGTGATAGACTGGAGATCCTTTTCCCATGTCTTTATCACACACACACACACACACACACACACACACACACACACACACACACACACACACACACACACACACACACACACACACACAGTCCTGATGTTTGATGAAAGTCTGGTGGGATCTTGGAGGCCCACCCACATAGTGACCCTCTGCAGTCTGTACTAATGAGTTCAAATCATCATCATCATCATCATACTAACTGTCAGTTCAGGACAAACTCAATCATTTTAAAGGGCTGTTTCACATTTCTTTTACAGTTGTATTAGTTAAGGACTACTGTCTTAGCTTGGTTTCCTACTTTTACTTCCAATAAAAACTGATGTCAGTAAACTCAGAGTATATGTTGGGGAATCAATTTGCAAACTAAATTCTAATGACTAAACAAAGCTGATGGTGTCAATCAGGGGTCACAAACCTTTTTGGCTGAGAGAGTCATGAAAGCCACATTTAAAAATGTATTTTTGTGAGAGCCCTATTATAACTTGTAACACTAAATACAACTAAATGCATGAATTTCTAAGTAAGACCAATAATTTTAGTGTACACTAGGTCTCTGAATTTATTCTTTGTTATAGTGTTGTTATACTAAAGCTAACCAATAATAAATTAAGTACTTCTCACCAATTATGCGACTTCTGGTGCTGCATGGTTTTTCTGATGGCTTTGTAGTCTGGTTGGTACATGGTAAGGTCAAGCTCCATGTAGGCGTTGAGACTCCCATCCATTAAATGTGATCGTAGGTTGGTCTTTGTGTTTTTTAGATGTGAGAATGTCTGCTCACATGCTTACGTAAAGCCAAACATGGTCAATACTCAGGCAGGACTGTATACTGTAGTGTGTGGTATGTGACAGAAAGTGCATTCCAAGTTTTTGCAATAAGCTGGTCTGCGGGTTTAAGTTTTCTGCCCACTTGTGTTTGCTTGCCAACTCTGCTTGCTATCGTACAAGTCTTTCCAAATCTTCATTCAGTGACTTGGACTTATTCACCCACATGTCTGAGGCCTTCAGGTCAGCAACTTCTAGGTCAAAATCTCTGATAGAGACAAATTCCGGAAACCATCCTTGAACAGAGGTGGTGGACTAAGACACTTCCTATCCCTCACTTACCGTTCAGCCTTGGGTTCCATTCAACAACAATCGAAACAATGATTTTGTGCTGGATCACAGGCTCCAAATCATGAAAGCATGGCAAACCTGAAGAAGCCCAGGAGGGCACCCCTCCAGGTGAAACCAGGTGAACAACCCAGCTAACGACTTTCTGGTGACCAAGCTGGTAATGACTCTCAGGTGACCACCCAACTTTTTTACAGTGGGAGGACCAACAGAGGCTTCGAATCTCCTACTTTGGCCCCTGTCATGTTAGAACTGAAAAAGCCTTTTGGAAGAGAGGAGGAACGTCTTCAAGAACCTCAAACAAGTCCAGTTGCCCTTTCAATGAAGAATTGGAGAACCATGACCTGGATGAATAAACTTACACAGACATTTGGTCCGTTGTTATATTTCACAAGAAAACCATTGTGCTCCCATTCAGGAGACCTTCATCTCAGTGGAGGACCTTCTGGTTCTTGCTGGTCATATGTTGAGCCAGCTGCCATGGCTGGAAAAGCATGTTCTGTGTGTGATCTGCTTCAGTCTTCCAGCCATGTGGGAACCCAGATTCCATGCACTTTTAGTTTTAGATATGAATACAGTATGTACTTTTACAGCCCTACAGTCAGGTCACAGAAATACACTCACAGCTGAAACTCATGAAGATCCTGAATGCTTGTTTGAGCTCAGAACTTTGAATTTTACCTCTCAGCCACCTTTCTGTGTTGAAACTGAGCCCTGCAAACAGACTGACTCTTACAACAATAAACCAAACTACCAGGCTGCTATTAAACCAAGCAGAGAGTGTTTACATTCACACTCAGGCACACACACAAGCACACACACACACACGTTGTTAGGACATCAGAGAGCCTGGTGTTCGGATAGTCTGAGCGTCCATGCTTCAGTGGACAGAGAGAAAAGTTCTCCAACACATCACAGACCACAAGACCAGCTGGTTGCCAGGCAGGCAGCTGGCATCAGCTGGCATGGCTCTGTGTGTATGTGTGTGTGTGTGTGTGTGTGTGGGTGGGGGTCCCTCTGTGCACTCAGAGTTGCGCTGCTCCACACACACTCTGTGTTAACACAACAAAGAGCAGAGAGCAACAGGGTGCGTTCAGGGGACTGAGAAAAACACATCATAATGAGCAGCACTGACTGGCTCAGTGTAAAGATCTGGTTTATCACTGCTCAGGTGCTTCAGAGAGGTGTCAGTGAGAGACAGTCAGAAGTATACTCTTCATATTTTATACAGGAGGTCCAGTTTCCTGCTGGTATAGATCCAAAAAGGTGGACATGAACAGGCCTCCATCGCAGCCGTGTGGCGTAAGCCTGTTTGAGTGAAAGTTATTTAGAGATTAAAAGTTTTGACTTTGACTTTTTCATACTCAACTTTTGATGTATGTGTTTTTGGAGAAGAGGATCTGTGAAAAACAAACATGTCATTTTAAAGTATGGGAACACTACAGATTTGAAATGAGAGAGACAGACGACTTCACAGGTCAGGAGCAGTAGCAGGATGACTGACCTGATAACCCACCTACACTGGTGACACAGTGTGACTGTAGAGGCGTCTGTTCCCTGTCATCCCTTTACCTTGAATTTGGATCTGTCTATGAGTACAGGCCCCGGGTGCACTGATGGACAGCAACAGCATCACAATGAGGTTAGAAGCTTAACGACAGTTCTCAGTAGCTTTATGGTAACACCCCTCAGAACAATAACCTACAAAGCTGAACTAATGGCTAACAGCTCCATTAGGTGATTTAAATGGACTACTGTGCTTGTCTGTGCAACTATTGCATTGACAGTAGATGACAACATGTCCTCTTTCAGCTCGTTACTATCAGGCCATCTCCTGATTGCCGTATTACACATCCAAACAGTCATCAAAACTCTTTAGCAAGAGGCTAACAAGATGTACATCAGAAGATGTAAACACTGTCACTTATGCAGCGCTGTACCGTTTGTTTTTACGACACAAATCTTTTTATAATTTTCCCATCCTTTCTTCATCTATAGAGGTTTTGTTTGCTAAACACTGATCATGCTCAAAACACTAGTTTCAGTTTGATTAAGCCATGACAGAGAAAACTGATCCCCAACTCCATCATCCAGGTCTGTTATAGTCTGATTATAAGTAGTTTGATTCAGTGTGATTGGACTGATGTGTTTACATGATTTTTGAGCCCAGTTTCACTCGGAGTAGGGCAATAAAAGGATTTTTTTTTTAACTGCATGTCAACATACTGATTTTTTTTCTGGCTTTTTTCCGTTGCTTTGCTGTTTTTTGACCACATAGTTTATTATATTCCATTATTTCTGTCTGTGATGAGTGGAGACACATGGGTACAGTTTCCTCACCAATCATAATTTCATCAGTCAGAAATCTTTCAGGAATAAGTGTGACTTTTTTTAATTTCAGAGGAGGAATTCCTTTCTCCAGTGGGAGACTAGATGAGTTTGAGGTTGAATGTTAAACTCACAGACAGACTTCAGGAGTTTACTGTCAGTATTTTTTAAGCCTGGAGACATCCCAGAATCTTTTAAAGCTTGTCAAGGTCTCCCATACCTCATCTTCTGACATTGGTAAAAACGTAAAATGGTAATTTATAGGAGAATTCATACACTGGAGAGGACTGCTGTTGGTTGGTGAGATATTCACAGCAAGTGTAGGACCAACCTCAGAGAAAAGTCCACTGAATTTATGGGCACATAGCTGGGGGTCAGTAATGATACCCTCATTTCTGTCCATTCTGCTCAGAGATAATACGATGGGTATGCAGTGTGGTCTGTGATTGCACATTTATGTCAGAAAAACTAAGTCAAAACATCAGCCAACCTCCTCTGTGAGTGACATCAGTTTACCTGCACAGCAGATGAGGCTGAGGTGTTTGTTCTGTGGATGCAGAGATTGGGAGTGGTCTCTGTTATTTAAAAAAAACTGCTCTTTGTACAAAGGAACTCCATATATGGGCTTCCTGCAGGTGTAGAGAGTGTTTGCTGTTTAAACTTCAGTCTGTCTATCACAAACACTCCCTGCTCTGTGATCCATTTAACCTGTTGGAGCTGTTTTCTGAATAAAGGTTTGAGCTGGTCTGATAAAGAGAGATAAGAGTTCATAGAAAACATGCCGACAGTTTTCCTTTGTGACTCAGACTGCTCTACTTTCCACTCTGCTCTGGCAAACATCCATCCCTCTCAGATTTACTTTATCTCTGACACATACAGTTATTTTCCAGAAAAGACATGACCAATGATTTACAGTGTAGGTAATCATTATACACAATATTCAAATAACAACTGAATAAAAGTTTTATACCAAGTCGAAAAAAGTCAGGATGCTTTAAAAAATGTGAATTAAAAAAAAAACAGAAAATATTTAAATCCTTTCTTTGACAAGTCAGGACTGCAGGCGGACCAGTTTCTCAGCAGGACTCTTCTACTACAGAGCCATGCTGTAAGCAAATGTGGCCTTTTTTTGTTTAAGTTCTGTTTTTATAGTTCTTGTACTGTATCTGTAACTGGTAAAGGTTTTTTTATGCAGTTATAGTACTGCTATAAAGAATGCTTCCCTCTGCACATCAGAGCTGTGGATGCAGCGTCCATGATATCCAAAAGGAATGCCAAATTTTAACTCATTGCACTACAGGACAGTTTTCTTCTTTCTTTCAGTCCATTACTGGCTTTTGAGCAGTGTTGATAACATGCCTGGTGGTCTCTGTCCATTTTGAAGTGGAGGTCCATCATTTCCTAAAAGGAACTCAGCTCAGACACAAAATGGAAAAAAAAAATCAAAATGAATAACAATGGGGTAATTTCCTCCCCAAAGAAGTTTCAGTCTCAGGGCTGCTGATGTGGATAAATCATAGATATGAACATTTTTAGTAACAGATGATGACTCATTGACTCTGTCTCTTCTGCAATAATGAGTAACCTCTGGCTGTTTGCCAAAGATCTAAACATAAGCTGATTATACATGGTATCCAAGAGTGCAAGGGATAGTTAAAGAGTGAGTGTATTACTCTATCAGCTCAGCTCTGTGCAGTGATTTCCACTCCAGAGTCCTGTTTGTTTTTAATGCAGGGCTGTCTGAGGGCCTAAAGATCAGGACCATCCAGTCTTGGTTTTGGTCCTTGTCTCTTCAGTACAGAGATTTCTCTAGATTCTCTGAATCTTTTACTGATATTATGTAATGTAGGTGATGAAATCCACTCATTCTTTTACATTTGACACTCAGGAACATTATTCTGAAACTGTTGAACTATTAGCTCACACAGTCTCTCACAGAGTGGTGAACCTCTACCCATCTTTCCTTCTGAGAGACTCAGCCTCTCTGAATGTCCTTTTTATACCAAGTCAGGGTACTAACCTGTTGGAGGAAATTCTCCTTATTAGTTAGAAATGTTCCTCCAGCTGTTTTAATTCACTGTGAATCATTTACTGTATTTTAATAAATATTTTAACAAACGATTTACTTCTTTACAAATCCTCACACAAACAGCCCTGTTCCTTATGCACTGTGTCTTATTCTACACAACGACCCTGCAGCACATGCTTTGCACAGTTACAGAGAAAATGCTTAGGTCAGCAGTTTAAAAAAAGAGACAACAGATAACTGACTAACTGACATGCAAAACATGCAAAATGCCCTAAATGCATCTACTCACACCTGAGGGGCAAGGTTTGAAGAAATGTTTCCTTTATTTTACTTTCTCTCACAACAGTCCAACTTTTACAGAAGAAGAAACCAGAGGAGGTCAGAGGGGTCACCAATGAGCATTTAAACTCACAGACCATGACACATCAGCCTCATCATTTCTTCTTCCTTGGCCTTAGTTCACCCCAAACTCTACCCATCACCCTAAACTGCCCCCATCCACTCCACCCCACCTCACCCTGCCCCCCGCCCCAGCCTCACCCTCTCTCTGCGCTCTCTCTTCCCACAGTCTTGTGTATGTGACCTTTAGTCTGTCTATTGTTCTGTAAGTGGGCCAAGAGGAACCAGTCATCTGCTTATTGAACCAGTGGTTAGCAGAATGGGGCTGCGCTAAGTGTCAGTTATGGACTCTGTGTGTGTGTGTGTGTGTGTGTGTGTGTGTGTGTGTGTGTGTGTGTGTGTGTGTGTGTGTGTGTGTGTGTGTGTGTGTGTGTATGCAGGATATGAACCATATGCTGTTGGGTCTTAATCCCCTGAGGATATCCTGTTGTTTATTTAAGGATTATGGATAAGAACCATGTGCATATGGTCTGTTACATAATTCTGTGAGTACTGACAATTACACTAATCTCTTCTCTTAAAAAAAGGAGATTTAACAGATTGTAACTCACTGTGTCATCACTTCTACAACCACTTTTACATTTCAGAACATCTGTTAATGCTAGATAAGTGTCTGTGATCGCTGTATTTGGGATGATTTAGGAGGGAAACTGAAGATGTAAACCAGAACTGAGAGTCGCTAAAGGGCTGATATGCACCTGCCCTTATATTTCCAATTTCATAACATCATTTCACATTAGAGAAATGGACACCTGATGCTGCTGATATTAAAGTGATTGAAATACATACATTATTCTGATCTAAATATATCTCCAGTCTCAGCCAAATGTATGACTCCAAAAAGATAAATAAAGTGTTTGGAAAAAACAATCTTGATAAATTACAAATCAATAAACCCAATATGTTATGATGAGGAGAACAGCATAATAATGAAATCAACTTTTGGGGTTTGGAAAGTGAAATGTTGGACTGCAGGCAGACCAGTTTCTCAGCAGGACTCTTCTGCTACAGAGCCATACCTATGAGATACACATGACACAGACTTTGATGATCCCCATGCCATCAGGGAGTCTGGATTTAACTGAGAGCTGAGAACAAGCTGAGTGGTTCCTCTACTCTTTAGACAGGAGGCTGCAGCATCACAGGTTTCCTCTTCCCCTCAGTCCAATATGGGCTCAGGTCCAGAGAAGCCTCCCCTGTCACTGGATCACTTTTATAGATGGTCATATGTGGCAACCATGATTTCCAAAACCTGTAGATATTGCATTCATGGAGCCTTCACAGATGTAGATACCAGTGGCGGCTGCTGGTCTTTCAAGGAGGGGAAGCTCATTTTTCTGGCCTACATCATAATTGTATTTGTTTATTAGTATGTAACAGAACAGAGTCGCCAAACACAACGGCAGTCGTTTTTAACAAAGACAAAAGTCGCTGAGGATCGGTAAAGTCTCCGGAGCAGTTAAGAACAACGGAATGATTAACTTGGAAAATGCTCTGGTAGATGTTTTATTCTTCAAGATCGCTGATTCGCTTGTTTAGCTGTCAATCAAAAAAGGATTTCGCCTCTGACAGCTCATCCAATCATGGATGCAGAAGCTTGGAGTCCGGGAGAAAGTCGGGACCGCCCTCTCGCCATAGAACTCCAGTGAAGCTGGGCTTCCGATGGGCGGGACAAAGCCCAGCATTTATCCAATGAGCGTCTAGTTTCGCTGCTGGAACAACCCACTTTCAGCTTCCACATTGAAGTCAGCAGAAGCCCAGCGTCCGGCTGTTTAAAGCGCTGAGGCGCTGCGAGGATGAATGAGAACGAAGTTATGCCGGTTACCTGTGATTATCAGCTTCTTATCACAGTGTCTGAACAAAAGATGAAGGCTTTCTAGCGCGTATTTAGTTAATGAAATGTACACACAGCCGTACGTATTTCACCACTTTTTCTTTTTTTTGGGGGGTGACATTTTAAGGGAAGCCGAGCTTCCCTTGCAGTCTTAGAGCAATCGCCACTGGTAGATACCCATGACATAGACTCTGATCCCCATACTATCGGGGATGCTGGATTGAATAGAATATTCCTTTATTGATCCCCCATGGGGGAAATTTTTTTTGTCACAGCAGCATCACAGACAAAGATAGTGCAAAATGCAGTTATAAAAATAAAGATTGTTATTTTAAGAACTTAAATAAATATTATAATTAAGAAAAAATTTAGGAGAAAGGGAGAAGAAAATAAAACTATATACAAAATACACAATTTAAATGCCAGAAAAAAAGTGGTGGTGTGAGTCCAGTTTCATTACAGTTTGTTATAAAGTCTTATTGCAGAAGGGAGGAATGACCTGCGATAGCGCTCCATCTTGCAAGGTGGGAGTCTAAGTCTGAGCCGGGTGGACCCTCCTCTCTCCAGATTTGGATCCAGCGATCCACAAGACAGTCATATTCACGGGCTGAATATTTCTCACAATAAACTGCTGAACATTTTAAAAAGGTTTTTGATTCCTATACTGCATGTGAGGAAACACTTAAAAAACAGAAACCAGTACATTTCCACTTTTCTATTGTTTTGGACTCTTTACATATAAGTTTTGATTTTGTTGTACTGTCAGACCCAGTTAAAGCAGATCGGAGAAGAAATACTTGAATGAACCAGTTAGACTCTATCACAGTTTGGATTTGTTTTATTTGAGCATGAATTTCTTCACTTCAGAATTTGCTACTCCCCTTTTTCTACTGGGACTCAAGTGGCTGTGTATTTGTCCTCATCAGCCACCGTACTGGACCAACCACACTGACTGACTGACTGACTGACTGACTGACTGACTGACTGACTGACTGACTGACTGACTGTGCACCACCTGCTCAGTAAATCAGAATCAGAGCCAGCTCCATGGCTCAGGAAAGCGTGCACAAACTTGATATTTGACTCCAGATTTGTACATTCCTCTCAATAAGCGAACATGTCCGGGTCTGTAAATCTATGAGAGCCTGATGTTACAGCTGAGCGTGCAGGCAGTTGTCTTTTTCAAACATGGCTGAAGTTTTGAAGATGATCAAATGTGGGTGTTGTTGGCTTTCACTTTGATGTTTTTGATAAAGAGTGTGAAGGACTCTCTCCCCTCCGTTACTGCGGTTCAGCGGTGGGTCTGGACAGGAGGGGGGATGACCTCTGACCTTATGTCTTTCTCTGTCTAATCCTTGACAGCCATGAATCTAGAAGCTGAGAGAGATACATGGCTGGAAACCCCCTCTGCTTCTCTCTCTTTACTCCTCTCCTTCCTCTTTCTGCTCCCCCTCTCCCTCCTCCCATGACCCTCTACTTCCATTTTTTCCTCTCTCCTCCACCCTAACCTCCTTTAACCCTTAACTCTCATCCTTCTCTAATTCTCTCCTTTCCTTTCCTCTCTAACAGCCTGACTGCAGTGCTTTAAGGACAACATGAGGGTTTTATTACTACATGAATCTACTGAAACAGTGATGCAGCATCAAAACTGACCCATCTAAAGTGTTAGCAGCTGTTTTAGGCACAAAGACGCCAGGACCAGGATTAAATGACTGTAAAGCAAATATATATAATGAAAACATCTGAGTAACCTGTTGAATTTGTGTTAAATTTATAGGTTAAACTGTAAATAAACAGAACACTAAGACTGCTTTAGGTTTTGGTTGTGGACACTGCAAAAACCTCAACTATAGCAAATGTTGTGTTTCATTTTAAGAGAATAACAAATTCAACTGATTTAACCCAGAAAAAATCTTGCAAAGTAAGAAAGATTTTCTTCAAAAATAACTAGCTTAAACATGCGGTAACACTTTATTTGATGCCTGTCTATATAATGCATTATAAATATATGTAAAATGTGTTATGATCACATTATAGCGCAGTATAAATATAGTTACAAACACTTATAAATGATCATAATGCTTTATGGCAATAATCATAATAAATGATAAAGCATTTTATCATGACTTACAAGGTCAGGTATTATAATGTGTTATAACTGTTAAAACTCACTGACAATGCACACATAGATAATGCAATGCAACTGTTGTTAACAGTTATAACACATTATAAAACCTGACCTTGTAAGTCATGATAAAATGCTTTATAATGTGTTATGATCATTGTTATAAAGCATTATGATCATTTATGAGTGTTTATAACTATATTTTTACAGTGCTACAACATTATTATAACCCATTATAAATATATTTATAATGGTTTACAGAGATTGGCATCGTAAAGTGTTACCAAACATGCAAAAGGATTTGATTGTGCAAGACAGTTCATCAGATACTGGACCTAATGGTTGTAATTTTGTGATAAAGAATCTCTGTTCATTTCAAATTTGATAAAGCAACATGTTTCTAAAATCTCCTTTGAGAACAGCCAAACAGGTAAATAGGTGTTTAAGAGGAACAGCCAAACTGGTAAAAAGTTGCAATAGAGGACCTGAGTCCATTTAACGTGGACTGAGGGAAAGAGGAAAACTGTCCTGGAGTCTGATAAATCAAAATCTGACACTCTTTTGTGAAATCATTGTCACTGAAAGAGCAGCAACCACCTGGATTGCTATCAGTTTATTAAGCCAGTATTCATTATGTGATGTCGATTCAGAGGTTAAAAAGGGAAAAAAACAAAAAAAAAACAATGGTGTTTTATAGAATTTGAACACTTTTTAAAATTAGGATTGTCTTACTTATATTTATTTCCTGACTTCTGCAAAGTATTGGTGCTGATTTTGTAGATGGAGTTCAATGGAGTCTGGATTCTGGTTGAACATTCAGACCTCAGGGGCATAAAATGGCAGTTTGACATCACTGAACACATGAATTCTTCATCGGTTAGTGATCTTGTGCTGTGTTGAGTCTCAGCTTACTCTCTGTAGCATACAACAAAACTTGCTCTCCAGTGAAGGCAGCAGTAGCCGAGTAAATCCTGTGATCTCTGAGGAAAGTGAGTGTTTTTAGTTTGAATCATGTACTCTTATTTTGGGCTGGTCATCCTGACAGGCTGCTGGACTCTTCTGGGATCCAAACACTGTTCTTGCATGTCTTTATGGGGGGTAGAGACGAGTGTGGGGCACCCATTGAGGAGGGTATTGTCTTGAGGTTTTCCTCTTGTTAGCACCCTTGGCCTTTCAGTGTGCTGCGTCACACATACACACATACACACTCACACACACTCTCACACACACTCTGCCTCTTCTCCACCCCCTCCCTTCCCCTGTCTTTTCGGATCACTTAACAGGACAATTACTCTATCCATCTTTTCTTTATGCTCCATTGTGTCTGTACCCTGGGTTTAGAAAGCTTTTATGGGGAAACCATTTCTTTCTCTTCTTTCAAGCTTTTCTTCTCGGCTACATTCACATTGTACCGTTTCAAGCAGAGATGATAATGATTTAGGTTCAGGGTCAGAGGCAAACTCACCAAGATTTAGTGCTGTCTTAAAGGTATGTTTAAATGATAAGAAATCACTTGTTTTCAGCAAAAGGAAAAACGGAAATATTCATGATATCCATGACACTGTGTTGGTTGCAGCAAAGGGCATGCTAATGGGTTGCAAAGAGCTGCTGAACTGGCTAAAACAATGATCCAGCATTTGGGAAAAGACAGAGATGAGGTTAACTTTCATTTTGCATCAAATGCTTGAAGGAGACTGAGGCTGTATCTAGAGTTAAAACAACATAAAATGAGCTACATTAATGCGAACTGTTATGCAATAACCTTTCAACAACTCATATTACTGTAGGCAGGAGGCTGGATCTGATTTTGAATATTTGATGTTTAAAGCCTACATTTCTGCAGAAGAAAACTAGGACCTCTCCCTCATGTGTCATCATGATGATACTTTTAAGATGTCCTCACAGGAAGAGTTTATAAAAATCTTCTGAAGTTCATCTAAAATCAGTCAAACATGAATGACTGAATGACTAAACAATCCTCCAGACATTAGCATCATTATGTGAGAAACAGAGTCAGCAGGCTGTTTGTCCAGCAGGTTTGGAGTATTGAACTACTTTTTAAGGAGGTCCCAACAGGTTAGAAACATGACTGGGTATAAAAAAACACATTCAGAGAGGCTGAATCTCTCAGAAGGAAAGATAGCAAGAGGTCCGTGAGCTAATAGTTCAACACTCTCAGAATAATGTTCCTGAGTGTCAAATGTGAAAGAAAGAGTGGATTTCATCATCTACAGAACATGATATCATTCAAAGATTCATGGAATCTGGAGAAATCTTTGCACTAAAGGGACAAGGACCAAAACCAAGACTGGATAGTCCTGATCTTCAGGCAGGACTCTGGAGTGGAAATCACTGCATGGGACCAAATCATTTCTTAAAACCATTGTCAGTGAACACAGTTCATCACTGTATCCAAAAATGAGGCTAAAATTGAACCATGTCAAGAGGAAACCAAATAGAAAGAAGATCCAGAGACAAAACTTTCATTCTTTTTGGAAATCATGGACCCTTCATTCTCCTCTCTAAAGAGTACAGGGTCCACTCAGCTTGTTATCAGCTCCCAGGTTAAGTCCAGCACCCCTGATGATATGGGGATCACCAGAGTCCATATCATAGGTATCTTCCACATCTATGAAGGCTCCATTAATGCTGAACTATATCCACAGGTTTAGGAGCAACATCTGCTGTAATCCAGACAAAGACTTTTTTAGAGAAGACCTTCATATTTCAGCAAGACAATGACAAACCACATTCTGCATCTACTTCATATGTTGTCTTTGCTCCATTTACAATTAAGTAAGAGGTTAAGATGCTTTACAAAAGTTTATTTATTATTATTATTATTTTTTTTTAAAGATTTGGGGTTGTGCAACTACGCATAAAAAATCCACTAAGTTTTGTTAAGATCATTGTTTATACACATGAACAATTGCTGAGCGCCCAGTCCAGGATCTGAGATTAGTCTGTTAGTTTTTAGTTTTTGTCTAAACTTGGTGTAAAACTGTTTGAGAAGTCTGAGGATCAAGGTTCTGAACTCATGTTTTTATTTGATGTGGAAGAGCGGTGGTTGCACTACATCTGATGAATGAACTCTTGCAACAGCACCATTATCAGAACTGTTGCTGCTTTCAATTGTCCTCTAACAGGTTGGAGTGAATTCCTCAGTTTAAACCCCCCAGTGGAAACAGCTCAAACCCATCCCCCCTCCCCAGTCAGGAGCAGCGACGAGGGCTGTTGTCTGAGGGATGGAGGGCGGCGTCTCTGAGAAGAAGGCCTGCTCGTTCTCTGTCCTGGTGTCCGGACTTGATAGCCGTGATACAAGGCCTTTCATGGTCTTAAAAGACTCTGACACACCACTGAGCCGATGAGCGTCTCTCAACAAACACACAAACACACACATCAACTTCAATACATAAAGGGTATGTGGGGCTCTGCACTTCAAACCATTAGCAGGGAATTCTAATCAAGTGTTAACTTTTCAAACCATGCTAGGGCTTAATATTAGATCACTTTTATAATCACCTTGTAGTATTTAGGAAACTTGAGGCACACTGTCAGAGATTTTCTGAGTTAGTCAAGCTGCGAACTTGGGATATAAAAATTCGGCTCGTGCAGAAGACCCAAAAACTGCATTTTCCCCAATGTCCACTAGACTTAGACTTTAACTTTATTGTCCCCATGGGGAAATTCTTTTCACAGCCCTGTCCCCACTTCACAAGTCCACCACAGTGGACAGGACACACAGTGAAACATATGGGACCATCTTAACAACAGCATTAAATATTTAAACATTTAATTGGGCCAATACTAGCAAGGCCTTCTGTTAAGTGCAGCTATGGAAGTAGGTACCAGGCTCTCCCCAAATGTATCTTCACACTGAGTGGATTGTGGTAAAGTGTGTGTTTAATGGATGTGTAATGTTCTGTTCCTTTGCGTTTGCAATGTGTGCAATGGCCCTGTTGTTGAGATCTGTTAGATTTGGTGTGGGGAGGCTGATTAGTCTGGAAGCTGTGGTGGTTACGGGTGAACATGTGGTCTTGTAGAGGCTGTGTCCTGCAGTGAGTCAGTCCACATAGAGTCACATGTTAAATGTCTAACTTTACAGTAGAAATAAATATGCTTACTCTCTGGTACGAACACAGTTTGGGTCTCTATAGTTCTGCTCTCAGGTTGAATATTTTATAAAGCCATTTCCAGACATGCACTTTGGGAAATTTCAGTGGACACTGCAGTGGCCAGGATGTAGTGTTTTACAATCACATCCAAAATTGAAACCTGATCCTTTAATTCAGCTCTTCCTGAAGTTTTAAACTCCTTCAGATTTTGTTTTCTTTATTCTTGTTTTCGTCTCAGCTCCTGGAATATGTGTAACATGTACACTTATGTATGCACTTTAGCAACAGGTTTTGTTTTTACCCTTGTATCAATGTATCAGATTTATAGAACTAGAAAATTCCTTCTGGGAAATTTTGAAAGGGCTACAGGGGTTACTTCTGTGGTGTGTATGTTAGGATCAGATTCTCCAGAGATTTCAAATAATTAATACTACTAATACTGCTGTGATATCATATAAAAAGAGCACACCTACAACAAACATTCCTAACTCCAGTAATTGCTTTTTTTAAATTATTTTATTTTTTACTTGCTCCATTGATTTGAATCCAATTTTTTTCCGAAGTTTTTTGCAACTTACACTGCAAAAAAATCATATAACATAGAGAAAAGTGATAGCCCAACGATTCCAATCAAACAGCACATTTTGATTTATAATTTATCCTACAACTTTTTGAGCTTTGTCCAGAAGAGGAATAAGAAAAAATCCACATGATAACAATATTGCTCCGTGGCCCTAATGAAGTAAGTGAAGAGGAAAAGTGAGAATAAGACCATTTCTTTATTGAAAACACGTTTTTTTTTTTTTGTTTTTTTTTTGTTTGTTTGTTTCTGTGCACACATGCAGCTCACTCACAGGGAAATTTCTTAAAATTTTCAGGACCTTTGTGCACTTCTGAAAGGGGTTTAATGACACATTTTTGTATCACTCATTGTGTGGCTTCTATAAAGGTTAAGAGTTTCTGTGATATTGCTCAATAAGGTGTCTTGTATATTCAAAGGATGAGAGAGAACATGACTGAACTAAATCCTCTGTGCAGAGATAGTAAAATATGTGACTCCTGAAGTGGAAGGAGGAAAAACATTAGTGACCGACCAGACCGGGATAAGCACGAGTTAAAGAACGTGCAGCAGTGACTGACGCGCATAGAAGTTTGTTCCAGGTAATTTCAGTGGAAGGCCCTGCCCTTCTTGTGCTGCTGAAAAGAAAACATTAGCCAGCCCTTCATTTGTGATGTGTTATATAATGTTTGATAGTTTGAATTGAAGGTAGATCATTGAACTTCCTCTGATCATCAGTCTCTTTCTCTCTGTCAGCTCTGTTCATCTGCATTGAAGGATGGTCTCTCAGATTCCTCAGCACGGAGACCTCTGTGTGCTCTCTAACACATTCATCTTCAAATTATCTCTGAGTTCACACATTCTGTAGGACTCTCTCTTTCTCTGTACACCTGTTCTGATCTTAGCCTTCATCTTTGTACAGCTGTAAGCGCCTTAATTCAGATCATACCTGCAAACTGATACCTGGAAATCCAGCTGGACCAGAGGGATTGTAGTTTGGTGAAACTTTCCCGAAACTCTGTTTAACATCACATTACTTAGTATGGCATCAGCAGGAATGAACATGTTGTTTCTTTCTGTAACCGCAGACTCTCTGAACTATGTGAAGGCCTCCTCTGAGTCTGAGTCTGAAGCTCTACAGGACTAAAACCGTTCCAGAAACATTCATAGATGACACGGCAGAAGGCGAGCGAAGCCGATCAGCACAGATCAGTGTCTATTGTAGGAGGGATCAATCACGGCGTATCAATAGAATCTATAGACTGCTATTGTGCGCTGTGTCCAGAGTATGACCCTGGACCCGGCCACCCTGAGAAATGGAGGTTAGAGGTCATACTCACAGACAGAGAGAGAGGGAGACATGCATGGCTACATAGTTCTGTCTCCATCTCTCCTCAAACCATCAACCCCTTTATGTAAATCCATGAATCTGAAAGTAGATCTGTGTCCATAGATTCGATTTTAAGTCTGAGAAGTGAGTTATTTACCAATCAGCAGGCTTGGTGTGTGCAGGTGAAACAATTTATATGGGGAGCAAAAGCAGGATGTTCACAATCCACATTTATTAACAGCTTTCAAATTCATGTTCTTCTTCTTTCAAAGACAGACCTGACAAAGCTGTGACCTTCTACTAATCTGCATCATGATGTTATTTTAGCAAACCGTAGACACATAAACTGTAAGAATTAACAAGAAAATCAGTTTCTGTTCCAGCTGCATACCACTGAAGAAGCCTCTGAGTAACTTACATCTAACTGTGAAACTGAGACGCAACACAAACTGATGAACAGTAGATCAGTTTGAAGCCTTTGTAACTTTGTAACTTATTATTTACAGCAAAACTGAGGGCTGTAATGAATTCATGAACATTAAGCCAGAGTTAAGCCTCTTGAGACCATCTAAAAACGGATAAATTGGGTTTACTCCAAGGATACATGAGGTGTTAAACTTTCAGCTGCAGATGAGGAGACAACACAGAAAATCAGGTTTTGTTAATGAGTCAATGAAAACTAGAATTCCTTGACATTTGGCATCAGTTTCTAGAAGTAGATATTGCAAAGCTCTGGCAGAAGATGATAGAAGACGACTGCTAACAGGCATGAAAGGTTTTAGGAAGGAAATCAGCTCCTGTTTGAGATTAGTCTCACATTAGGATCTGTATCTTTTTGATACAGTGAACAATCATTTTTGTGAAATACACATTAGACTCTGCAAACACACTAGACTCTTCATTAAACTGAAATTCACAGATCCCGCTGTGTGAATGCTCCTGGCTGAAGTGATGGTGGCCCTCAAGGACAAAAAGCTCCTATGATACAGGGTAGGCCAGATTCTCGATTTGTCAAGTTTTTACTACTTAAAAAACATCCCTCAGTTCCAATTCTTTGACACACAACAAAACTTTCCATTTTTCCTTCCTACAGTACAGGTGCATTTCACAGGGCTGATCTGTAGAGCTACATTGGCTCTATCACCGGAAGTGTATTACTTTTCACATTAAAATCAAATGATTGATAAAATTGTGTCATCTCTGTGTCAAATGTAGCAACATTTTACATTGTGGGACAGCGCTACTTGATACAAACGAGAAAACACATGAAGTATAGCCAGCTTATAAGAATTTCTAACAAAATCTTATAAGAAATCTGAAGCATAAGCAAGATTTCTGAAAATAGTTATTTTCTAATAGAACTTAAATGCAAGAAAACTGTGGCAGTAAGTGAAAAACAGCATTGTTTTCGTAAAATCAAATAATTAAATTAAATATCATATTGAATTTCTCTCCAAACAGGCCCTACTTTTGCATGGATTCCTCATCAATGTTGAAGTAAGGGCACCGAAAAGCATATTTTAGAAAGAAAAGAAAATGCCCCGGAGCTTTTTAAATAGAATTATTGGAGAAAATCTCATTTTTTCAAAAAAAATGTTAAAAGCATACAAGGTATTTAAGAGTAATTCTTGTTTTATGAGCTCTACTAACATTGAAAATTTAGCTGAATCACCACCTTGACCTGTAATGTAACTTTTGTTTGGATTTTTTTTCATGTTTTTAAAATGCTAGCTTTAATAAAGCTTGTGGACGTTATCGTTGACTATGAAAAGTGTGCTTTTATTTTGTAGTTACAGACCGGATGTGGTATTGTGCTTTCTGTTTCATTGACGTTGAGTATATTAAATACAGCAGCGCTACAATCACAGCGCCACTATCTTCTCCTCTGGCCGTAGTACTGACAGCCCGTACGGAGCGGGATGTGAAACAAAAGAAAGAGACTCAAAAGTGGCCAGAGAAGAAACAAGGTAACTGAGAAATAGAGGGCTCACTGAAACTATCATTCACATATATTTATACAGATAAAACAAATCTGGCTGCGGTTCTTTCGCCCAGCATGTTGAGCAGCTAATGAGAGTCCATTGTGAGCAGATTCAGAGCTCCTTCAGCTGAAACAGACTCTCACTGTTTCAGAGAGTGCTGAGGTAAATGGAAGCGCAGCTGCTGTGCTGTGAGGGGGACAGGCCTGCCATCCGGAGGGCCTGCCAGGACTCCAACCTGTTGACTGACCGGGTCCTGCAGGCTCTGCTGCGGGCTGAAGACAAGTACCTCCCCGCTCCAAACTACTTCAAATGCGTCCAGAAAGAGATCTCTCCGTACATGAGGAGGATAGTGGCCACCTGGATGCTGGAGGTGAGTTTATACACGGATGTAACCTCACTGTTACAAAGTTTATCTCTCTGTCTGGAAAGTTGTATTTTCACTTTTTGGAGAGATTGAAAACAGTTTATTGATTCGGCATGCAAACTTGAACGACATTCATATTCAGACCCAAATTTAAGACATACTCACACTGCTCTCTAGCACCGCTCCTGTGTTAGTGGGTGGTAAAAGAGACTAGCAGGAGATATTATGTTATAAATGAGTAAAGTATGTATGCCGATTGAAATATTAATGCCTATTAAGTGAGAACAGCCGAAAAAAGTTTTATACTATTGCAGTCTACCGGAAAAATAAGCGGCTTTTAAAAAATATAGTGACTTTTTCAATGGGGTCTGGAAGTATGTTAGGCAACGTCACAAGAATTGCTATCAAATAAACGAACTGGGTAAACAGGAGCATGCAACAGGTTTATAAATGTCTCTTTGTAACTTCTTGAAGACGATAAGAATGAATAAGAAACTGAAGCTGCCATGTTTAAAATGTATATTTTCATCGGTTTATTCAGCTTAACAAATTTTAATTGTTTCAACAAAAGCGAATCGTCGCCGTATTCAGTGAAAAAACTGGTCCTGTCTGCTCACATGCTGGGTTACCTCTACAGTGAGTAGTAACATTAGAAACCCATAGAGGCTGTGCAGTTCAACTTTTCATGAGTTTTTTGTGTCAAAGTTAGGATCCCCAGACCACGCGTTGTCTTTGTGTTGGAGGGTCGTGAGGAGCTAAAGAGGTTCTCAGGTTTTACTGAGGCTCCATATCCTCTGCAATTAACATTATTCTCCTTTACAGCCTGTTATAGTCACGGAGACACCAGCTCTATACAGCAGGGTTGTTACTGTCTGTTTCAATGAGGGATTACTGACATGTAATGACACATCCATACAACTTATTTATGAGGAACACTTTTTATCCTACTGTCCTCACTCAACATTTGCGTTAAAGGACTTTTAACAGTCAAGAAAGGCAGACATCCTGTAGATTAGACCTGATCATTCAAAAAGGACTTTTGTGATTTTCCGTCATTAGCAAGAAACTTAACTTATTCTCACTTTAACAGAGGTTCAACTAGCTTCCTTTTGATATTTTAACCAAGGTTATTAGTTTGTTATGTCATGGCCCACTTATGAAATTGTTGCAGAGTAATCCAGTCATTTTTTTGTTTTGTCAAGGCTTAAATAACCAATGTCTTAAATGTTTCTCTCAATTATTATTTCTGACCAGGGATTAATCTGTCAGTTAGATACAATAAGATACAAACAGGGAATGTCTGAAAGTGGAGTATCAAGTGGTCACATTAGAAAAAGGAGTCTCTAAAGCAGAGTTAAAACCCCTCCTTTCCCTTTATTGAACACACGGTTTAGTTTTTGGATGGAATATCAAATTGGTGGTACTGAAAGAAGCTCTGCCCCAAAAACTACCATACCCCATGTGTTTTCAGTGTCTTTTGGACTGTTTTCACTCTCTAGTTAAAGATATTTTCAGAGTTTTGTCACAGGGCCACTCATGCATTTGCATTCTGTCACAAATTGAGCTCATTTTACCACCGCTGATAGTAATCGGTTCACAGATGTTGAAAACTGTCCAGATCAACTCTGATCCAACAGTTCAGACTTCTGCCTCGAACAACCTTCCAGGTGCTACTTTTCTCCAACCAAAATAAAAACATACGCCCACACAACAGTAACTTTATCAATGAATACTGTAAGGATTGTGGGAAAGTTAGACATGTATTCTGCGGCTTACAAGGCACATGAGATTTGACACACAAACACAACACCTGCTATCCCATATTAACAACTCAGTCATGTGTGATAGTGTTAAACACAAACAGAAATAAAGAACTTAGAGAGTAAAGAAATAAGGTTTGAACATGTGCAAATATTAAACTCTCCCTGTATAAAAGATCCATTCTTGAAATGAGACTTTATTTTCGGCACAAAAGTGTGTTTATAATGAAAAACAGCCTCCAGCTGTGTGTGTCTGATGCAGACTTTTGGATATCAGTTACAAGTCAGTCATAGCTTCATAATAATTGACCATTTCATGATCCCTAACTGGGTACTTAGGACATGTCTTACTACACTCTGAGCCATAAAAATACATTAAATTCTCAATAAAGTAGGAAGTGTCAATACAAAAACCAGTACCTGTACTACAACTATTTTGATTTTTGTCTGTGATCAAATTAGTGTTCAATTTTGTAAAAAGATCACAAAATGAATTCATGGATTAACAGATTCAACAGTAGGTCCCAACATTGATTAATAAACAGTTAAGAATAAAGCTGTTGTTGTCTGGGTTACCTGTGCAGGTGTGCGAGGAGCAGAAGTGTGAGGAAGAGGTCTTTCCCCTGTCCATGAACTACCTGGACCGCTTCCTGTCAGTGGAGTGTACAAAGAAGAGTTGCCTGCAGTTACTGGGAGCTGCCTGCATGTTTCTGGCGTCCAAACTAAGAGAGACGATCCCCCTGACGGCAGAGAAACTCTGCATCTACACCGACAACTCCATCACTCCCTCACAGCTGCTGGTAGGTGGACAGAGCGCTGATGAAAGTCTCTGTTTTTTACATGTAAGGGTCACATTAAGGACAAAAAAGTTAGAGATAGAGAGGACTAAGCTGAAATGTCATGCACGACTATGAGGTGGATTTATTTATGCAACATTACGGTTTCAGATGATTCTCTGTATTATAGCTGAGGATCTAAACTGCTGATTTACAGCTGAAACTCTTAATATTACCTGGTGAGCTGATAATCAGCCAGCTCTGTGACACTATGAACTCTGCTCAGCTGTTCTTCGGATGTGACTAGAGTGACCCTTCCTGCAGCAAAGAGCGCAATGATTGGATATTCACTCAATGGGAAGAGTTTTCTCACCTTAGCAGACAGACTAATAGGCTTATATGAGGAAACCTGTTCAGTGTAATTTAGAGACACATGCATCAACATTTTCTTTAAATCTCAAAGGGCTCAGATGTTACATAGAGTCTGCTAAATTCTTATTTGTTCAGTTATTTCTGAACCTAAACGACATGTACAGTTTGCTGGTTTGAGACACACTGAGCAGGATGATACGATGTGATCTGAGGTCACATCAAAAGAATTAAACAGAACATGTTTGCTCTGCTGTAAAAGACATAAACCTCCTGGAAACACATCCAATCTTCGTAAAAAAATGATTTCTTTAAATTTGAGCTTCATCTTGAGTTCCTCCATGATCTCTCAGACCTCGTAAACTCTCACTTCTAAACCTCTTCAAAGCAAAGCCAGCAGTGTGAGTTTCGGGAAATGCACGTCCATCACACCCTGACCCGTCAGAAACTTAAACCTCCAACTTTAGCAGAAATCAGCAGAGTAAGTGTTGGAGTTTAAAGCAGGCGGTGATGATTCTTACCTGTCAGGCTGGAGCAGGCGCAGTGACAGCCGGAGTTTAGCGCTGACTGAGTGATGTTGAAGTGGATGGCACACAAACAGAACCAAGTCAGAGAGAAAAATCATGCAAGGAGACTATTTATAAAAAACTAAAATCACTGAAATTCAAAAACACTTATTAGACTATGGATGCTTTATCAAACAGCCTAATATCATATTCAGAATTATTACATCCCACGTTTCCATCTTTTTCAAGTCTTGTGCCGGTGTTGTCTCAGATGAAACTCACACCCATCTCCGAGTCTGAGGTCAAACCATGTGACTGTTTCGCCTTAAAGTGTCTGGTACACCATTGTGTCATACGGCAAAGAAAACAAACCAACAGGAGAAAGATCCTTTCTTAAAGTAGAGACAGACTCTTCTAAAAGCCAGCAGACCACACTGACACAGGTGGTGGTTTTACCTCAAAGAAAGGGGGAGTTATTAGTCTGTCACTGCCCTCCTGAGTTTGTCTGAGCAGAGGCTGAAACCAGACTGAAAAAAACAAACTATAAAAAAACCACTCATCATTCCAAACTAAGCGGTATGTTTTGGCAGAGGGACACAAGCAGTTTACAGACATGACTGCTTTTATCAGATGAGTGGAGGAGAACGATAAAATAGTGGATTCTTGTGGGGCACAGCTATCCAAAAAGTTTGAGGAAACTTCAGTCTTCAGAGCTGAGTCTTAGATGATTTTCCAGACCGTTCTGAATTTAAGGTCCCTGGATGATGCCTGAATCCTTTCCTCATTGATCAACACTGTAGGTCACTCCCTGACTGAAAACAGTGGCTGAATTGCCCCACAGTTCACTCTTGGGGAGTGTTGTAATGGTCTTCAAGTCCTACTGATCAGTGCTTCCTCAGTGAAACCCTAAATCCAAAAACCCAACTTACACCTGGTCATCTGTCCTCTCTCACAGCAGATGGAGATGATGGTTTTGAACAAGCTGAAGTGGGACCTGGCGTCTGTAACCCCTCTGGACTTCATCGACCACTTCCTGTCCCAGCTGGCAGTCAGAACGGAGAACAAACCGATTCTCAGGAAACACATACAAACATTTGTGGCTCTCTGCGCTACAGGTAAAGACCAGTTTAAGTCTTTGTGTTGTATCCATCAACTTAACTCTCAAACTGGTCTGAATGGCACCTCAGAGGAGTTTGACCGATAAGCTCAGGTTTTAAAGGGATATTTCAGTATTTTTAAAGTAGTGTTATACGAGTTATATACAGCCTCTCTTATTAAAAACTGCAGAGAGAATGTGCACACATGCTAGGGTACAGTTTTCTGTAGACAGACAACGCTGACCCAAACTCTCATCCAAGCCCAGGGAATTTTTTAGCACTTTACTCCACCAACCGGAAGTCCATTTGTTTGTTTAGACACAACACATACAGGTGCTCCTTTTCCGGCAGCAGGAGCAGCTAATCCGGTAGATGATGTACGAGTTGGTGATAAATTCAGATGTTTCAAAATTTTTGCATCTGTTTTCCTTAATGATAATCACCAGATGCCTCGCATCATTCTTTGGAGACAGTCATGTGTGTAGTTTGTTATCCCAGAATCAGCAGTGTATTTTGGTCAGGTAAACAGATCTGAGAGCTGAACTCGGACTCTGAAGATTCTCTAATGTATAGCTTTTCTGGTCTTGAACTAAGTGGATAAAAGCCAGCGTTCAGTCTCCAGTACAGCAGTGGACTCTGGTGTGAACTGCTGCTGTATTTGGATTCCCAAAGATTCAGGGGTTTTGCTGGAACACAGTCTCACTCTGCTGACCGATATTTTGATTCTGAGGTTCTTCTCAGTTTATCTGTTTTCATCATAAATTATCCATAAAGATCCCTCTGACCGTGCCGTGTGTTTCCATCATGTGCAGACGTGAAATTCATCGCCAGTCCTCCATCCATGGTGGCAGCCGGCAGCATGGTGGCGGCGGTGGAGGGTTTACAGATGAGGATGGTGGGGGGTGCCTCCATCTGTGAGAAGCTGACTGAGCGGCTGGCTCAGACCATCAGGAGCGACCCGGTGAGTCCACCTGCTGGTCACATGATCTCTGAGACACACCTGAGCTGTCAGAGCATCACACTGACCTGAACTCTCTCTCTCTCTCTCCTCAGGACTGCCTCAGAGCATGTCAGGAGCAGATCGAGTCTTTGCTGGAGACCAGCCTCAGGCAGACCCAGCAACAACAGCACGCTGTTGTCATAGAGACCAAGAGCAGCAGCGAGGGGCAGGACCTCTCAGCTACACCAACAGACGTCAGAGACATCAACATCTGAGGATGGATATGAAGGATATAAAGACACACGAGTGTGTGTGTTCACACTCTGCAGAGGGCGAAGTGAGTGTATGAACTGTTATAACACCACGTCTGACATGAGGGACCAGGAGAGAAGCTGATTGGACAGAAACATGTCCAGGACTAACAGCAGACTGATATTCAGTGTGAAGTGGAGAGCAGCTCAAAGAGAAAAGAACAAATTTACACCTCAGAGGAGGAGGTGGTAGCACCAGCAGAGGTGTTGACCCTCCTTCCACCACTGAACCTCTGAAACCCTCTGAAGCTGATACAAAGACGACTCTCACACTGATGTGTTTGATATTTAAAACCCAGACTTCTGTTATTTTAATGCTGAGAGTTTCTGGAAACACAGCTGATCTTGTTTACTGTTTGAAAAATTCAAGGGGTTTGTTTCAGTGTTAAACACACATATGAACTTTTCAATAAATCTATTTCTAATAAATATTGAAGATAGCATGTCTGATATTTGAGTATGTTTAAACAGACACTGGATATTTATATCAGGACTGCTCCTTTAAAGAAAAACTCATAACTGATGCTGATATCACAGTTATTAAAAACAATCTGCATCACACCCACCACACAACTTTCAACCTCTTTAAAACTTAAAAACATTTCATTCTTAAAAAAAAAAAAAACAGAAGGTACCTTTCTTGTTTTTGCCTAACTGTGTAATATGGCCGAAGTCATGTGTTCTAGTACTGAAAAGGTCTGTGCATCAGTTCTGCACTTTAAGAACTTTGATTTAATATAGGTGATAATACTCACTGAATTACACAGTCAGACTGTAACTCCATCAGAAAGAGACAAAAACACTGAAGTTGACACTGTGCAGACACGGGTTTGTGAACTTAAAGTAACAAGAGACTTTAAAGTAAAACCACATCAGATTGGACAGTCTCTGGGTACTGTGGAGGTTATTTCAGATTTTTAGAGAGACACATTATCTTTGAATGTTTGATAACTAAAGAAAAGTCAAACTGAATCTCTGGTCAAGACTTCTGAGTTCAAAAAGCAAACTAATTACACCATGTAGTGCACTGTTTTCACCACCAGAGGGAGTCATTCACAGGGATACCGCAACCATTTGTCAGTCCAGATAATCAGATGAGATAACAGACTGTTAACTTTGTACTTAATGTTAACTATGTACTTTGCTCCATTTTTGCAGAAATAGAGCAAAGTACAAGAGAAGGACAGAGAGGGGTTGAAAATGGTCCTCCTCCTCTAACTAATGTCCTTTATTGGTACCTGATACGAGGCTATCAGCTTTAACAACTGTCTAATAATATTTACTCCTCTGTCTGTAACATCTTTATAAAGTTACCACTATGTTAACTTTCAGCCTCTCAAATGTCTCAGCAGAGCGTGAATTCTGCTTTTTCTACCACTAGGTGGCACTTTAAGTGTTTGGTCATGACAACCACAAGTCTGAGTTACACTGACGGGAATCTGAGGACATGGAGAGAGAAAAGTTAGTGTTGCATGATCCCTGCACAGTTTTGAAGTCATGAAATACAGACTGTCTGTTATTGGAAATAAGCATAAAGTCACAGGACGTAAAAGAGTAACACAAACCAAGTCTATAAATATAATGATTACATATAGATGACCGTCATGATTAAACTCATACCGATCCCAGCAGAAGGAACAGGATGAACTGTTCTGGGTCAAGACGACTCAGAATGGAGAGAATTCAGTCTGAACACATGCCGACTTTGATCCCGCAGAGAAAAATCAATAAAAATGGATGATTGTTTTACTTTCAAGATAAAGAAAGAGTTTAATCTGTCATTTGAGAAAGACTGGAAACACTGTGAAACAGAGACAAGGTGCACAGTACTTATACGTGGGTGAAATAACAGAAGTCATGAACTAGGTATCTGGGTCAAAAGTCACCCAGTAAAAAACACCTAACATGGTGTTTTCATGTTGTCCATGTCAAATACTCTGTAAAATTCAAATTCAGCTTTATTTATGTGGCATTAATGCATTTCAAAGTGTCTCAAAGGGGCTAAAAAGCAACAGTGAAACAGAGAGGAGGTGTGCTCTCTCTGCCTCAGGTTTTAGTGGTCCGCATGAGCATGAAGAATGGTAGGAAGCCCTCAGAGACATGCCATCAAATGTTACTGATGCATGAAGTTCCTCATTCTTTTGATAGAAGTGGTTCTGACTGAACTTCAGTTTTGGGAAATATTAACCAACTTGCACATGGTACTTGTTGTCTCACACACAGCCTGTATCTAAAATGACGTCACTGCTGACAGACAGAAGCAGCAGTTCTTCACGTTTGTTGTGTGTTTCTTAATGTTCCTGCAGCTGTGGCTAAAACCACAGAACTTACATCATCTCAGATTTCCTTACTCTCTCTGAGGGATGATCAGTACCTCTGAGAACTCAAACTAGATCCTGTTTCCTCTTTAATACCACACATTCTTACACAACTGTGAATCTTTATTGACAGTTCAAGTAGCACAAAAATGTCACGCAGGCTTGGCTGGAGGATCGGTTTAAAGGAAGGTGTGGATGTGTGTAACAGGTGAAGTGGTTTCATATTTTTAAACACACACACGCAAACTGTTCCCTCCTGCTTTTCTCGAGACTACACACCTTTTAACAGGGGTGTGACGCACACGCAGAGGAGCTTTATAGCAGCGCTGAGCTTACACTCGCTCAGTCTGTGTCACAACAGAGAGAGAAAGAGAGAAGAGAAGTAAGAGAGTGAGTGAGAGAGGGAGCGGGAGGAAAAGAGGGGCAAACACACACACAGACACTGACAGATAGACAGACGGGTGCTAGATTGGTGTAACATGTCAGAGAAACTGTCAGGGAACATCCTGGTTACTGGGACCAGCAGAGGGATTGGACTGGAGCTGGTCAGACAGCTGGTTCAGCAGGTGGGGTTGGAGACTCACCTGTATGCCTGCTGCAGGAAGCCGGATGAAAGCAATGCTCAGGTGAGACACATTTACACACCTGACAAAGACCTGAGGGCATGTAAGAGAGATTTAGTACCACAGATGAACATTTACTGACCGTCATCTGTTTTTGTGACTTTGTAAAGACTGTGATTTCAAACTGACTTTAATAAGCGCTGAGATTTTACAAGTTTGAAAAAGTTGTTAAAGGACAACAACAACCAGCTTTACTAATAACCACATGAACTTACAGTCATCATCTATTTCTATTGATGTTCTTATTTATGTTTTATCCACATCAGCAGCCCTGAGACTGAAACTTGCTATTATCGTTATCAACAAGAACATCGTTCTCAATATTTAGTTAATTTTATTAAAAAAAAAAAAAGTTATCATCATTCCCAGTATATTGTGACAGCCTCACCATGAATGTTTGTCCACAGCAGGCCCCAAAAGTCCCTTTGGCTTCAGGCATAAAAATAAAATAGCTCAGTTTTGTGTTTTTTTTTTTTTACAGTGAGAGTATCATTTATGAGGCGCAGATCAGCAGCATGTGGTTTCCTTTAGTTTGTTTTCGAGCTAATAATTCAATGAAACAAACATGCAATGAAATCTTTGACCTTTAACCTAGAGAATAATTTGTGCTGTTTGACTGGAAACAAGAGTTGGGCAGATTTAGATCGAAACATCTGCTGATAGCAGAGCCAATCTGGTTGTCAGTGTTTGTCCCTAAAGACGGTGAATATGTGGGTGTAGCTCTGGACATCGTCAGAGTCCAAATAGACTGAAAGGGCAGAGAGGTCCCTCAGTGAGCGGGTGGCTCTCCAGCATGTTAGAGTTATTTATTTTACCATCATTACAGCTGATTACACATTTACATAATATTCACAAAGACCTCCTGGAGCCACTTTAATCGAACAGTCTGATCTTATCTCAGTAAGGAGTTTATCTGCATCCTGAACCCAACGGATCAAGACAGGGATCAACTCAGTTTAGCAAAAAGCAGAAAAAACTCATTGCAGAGGGTACAAGAAAAGTTGAACCGATAGTTTGACTGTTTTATTCCAAATCAGTGCAACAGCAGGATTTAAAAGGTGTGGTAAAGTTGCACCACCATCTGTAATTTTGTAATCAAGATGGTTTGATTAAAGTCCACCTGATGATCCCACAAACACAGATTATTTCTGACAAAGGCGCCAGAAGCCTCACTCAGCTCTCTTCCCTCTGTAGTGGGGAAAGAAATGAATTTTTCTCTTTTTCTTACAGTCTAGATTTAATTTATTATTGTTGTAAAGTAATTTAATGTCATCTGCCTAAAAATGTGCAGCATTAACATTATTATAAAATATGACACCTGTTGGAGACCAACAAAATCCCAGAGAGTGACTGAAAACCTTCACTGAGAAATTTTGGAGCGCTGCAGGCAGAGGAGCATGTCTGTGCTGCATCTGCATATTATACAACAATGAATGAGCTCTTTGACAGGTGAGACAGGCCATCACTATGGGAAATTGTTTCTTAACCACAGACCTTAAGGATGCCTACTTCCAGAATCCTATCTGGAAGGGAAACTGGCGCTTCCTGAGGGTCAGCTTCAATGGCAGGATTTCTAAGTTTCAAGTCCTGCCATTTGGCATAGCTCTAGCTCCTTGGACATTCACCAGATGAATAGATGCAGATCTTACATTAATGACATGACAGGAGATCAGGATCCTGAATTATCTGGACGACTGTCTGGTTTGTGCAACTTCAGAGGATCAGTGCCATCTTCATGTGGCTCTACTCTTGAAACACATTCATGGCCCAGGATTGCACCAAAACCACAAAAAGACCAAGCTCCAGCCCTCCCAGGTGACAACATTTATGGGCATGGGTCTGAACTCCAAGAAGGAGACTGCACTCTCCCATCCTATGCAAGCTAGCCACCAGACTGTGGCAATAGGCTCTGTCCCTCTTCTGCTCGCTCAGAGTGGTACAAGTGCCAGGCCTGTCAAACTCAGCGGAGGACACCATGTCAAGGGTGGGCCCATGGGGGCGACTTCAACCTCAGGTGAGGAAATCTGGCATTGCCTGAGCAAGACAAGGGTCGAACTGTTTGCATCCAGAGAGTCAACCTGTTGTCAATTGTTCTCCTTCCTGATGAATGATAACCCTCCTCTGGGTTGGGATACCTTGGGACACACATGGCCCAGGCTTCTGCTGTATGCCTTCCCTCCTTCCGCACTACTTCCGTCCATCCTCTGGAGACTGTAGTTGGAGAGGATCAGGTTGATATTGGTGGCCCCTCTTTGGCCCCATATGCCATGGTTCCCAGCAATCCCACTCCTGGTAGACTAGATGCCATGGGAGCTCCCCCTTCAGAGGGATCTGGCATCCCAGGCAAGTGGGACACTCTTCCATCCTTTTCCAGCAGGGCTCGCGTTGGTGGCTGAGCCTGTCCCAGGTCCCTTTCATCAGGTCTACCAGAGCCTGGAGGGAGAACAATGCAGGAAGCCTGGGCACCAGGGCTGCTCACTCCTACCACTGGGGGGTTCACTGCCTGGTGTGAAGCCCTGCAAGTAGACCCTTACCTGACCACAGCCCAAAATGTCCTGCAGATTTTGCAGTCTTGGCTGGAAGCTTGGAAGTCTGCCATTACACTGCGGGGCATGGCGGGAGCAATCAAGGCAGTTTGCTGGATCAGTTTGTTGGATAAATTAAACACTGCAGTCAGTTTGTGTGTATGACCTGAGTCTAAACATAAGAATATAATTTATCTCAGGTTTGACAACTTTATGTTTTAATTTTATGTCCCATGTCTGAAGATGCTGTGTTGGAATAAACAACTGTTACACTGACTCTTTATCATCTCTGTCTATTTCTCCACCATCTTTCTTTCTTTTTCTTTTTTACTCTTCATCATGTCTTCCTCTGTCTGTCTGTTTTCCCGCAGCCTCTAAGAGACCTCGCTGCCCAGTATCCTGGAAAGATCTCAATAATCAAACTGGGTAAACTCAACCAGCACACACTGTCATGTATACACCATACATGTGTAGAACCGGAACTTCACACCAGCAGGTTTTTATCATTCACTGTCTTATACAACTATCAGCAGACAAAAATGGACCAGAGCCAGAACCCTAACCAGTGCTTTGAGACAGTAATCAGTCTGCAAGTCAGTATTCCCAAGATCAACACTGTTATTTGCTGGGGAATGACGAAGGGTTATTATGTTATTATAAACAAGACAATGATCCTCAGATGTCGGACTCTACAACTGAATATGACCACCAGGGTCAGAGTAAACTGCACCTCTAGTTCAGGAAGGATGACACAGATGCTGAATATAAGAGGCCCATGGTTGGATCCCTGAGGAACTCCCCTCACCATTTCGACTTTCTTACAAGCAGTAGTTGAGTTGAGGGGGGATGAGGGGGCATGGCATCCCCCCTGAAATGAAAATGGTAAAAATCATACCCCTTCTAAAATGGTCATCCCAGCTTTCCATCCCTTTAGCCGTTTTTATATGGAAATATTACTAGTATTTTAACATTGGAAATATTGCCACCATTTCAACATTTAGGGGGTGTGATGGAGCAGCGTCCTTGTCCCTCTGTAGGTCCAGTGTTTAGCAAGTGAAGGTAATCCTTTCAAAGACTTAAAAATGGGACGTTTATTATAAACCTCTTGTCATCAAAGTTTTGGAACTACCCAAAGACCATGAAAGTGTTGCTCTTTTCAGACAATCTACTGTCATGCAGAAAGTTTGTCAAGAAAATACCAGAAAGGAGAGTTTCGGAGGTTGCAGCAATTCATCTTTTCATAACTGATCTGATCAAACTGTATTAACACGACCTCTCATTTTGTCAGACTGAGATCGGATACCACCATTTTACAGGTTTCTCTGATCAGATGACTTTGTAGCATGAGGTTGAGTAACGTACTCATGTGTTCATGCTTGCCTGTATCTGCAGACATGTCAGATGAGGACAGTATCTTGGCAGCTGTTCAGGCCGTTAGCGAGGAGATCGGAGATGGTGGGTTAAACCTTCTCATCAATAATGCCGCGATCAACAGACCTGAGTCACCAGCTCCGCTATCTGCCACAGAGAAGAAACACATGATGGATGTTTACGAGACCAATGTGGTCGGACCATTTCTCCTAGCAAAGGTTGGTTTGTGGAATAACAGAAATATTTGTTTCAGGCCAAGCTTAAGTCTAAAGGGAGAGAAGGACAAGACAGCAAACCAGTTCAATCAATACTCGCTTTGAAGCTGTTAAACATTACATGTATATCTTTGTTACAAGCATACCTTGACACTCACTCATGACATAACTCTGTTCAACGTTGACCTTTACACCAACACAGAACATACCCATGGTTTCCTAACAATGTTCTGACTGGTTCCTTATACTGTTCCACCCTTTTGATTTTTTAGAAAAATTTAAAAGAAGAAATAAAATCACTGAAATAAAACAGATTATTAAAACAAAATGTTACACTATAGATGATCCTGCAACATCTTGTATTGCCTGAAATTCAAGGGGCAAACCTACTGGTACTCCAAAACCATCCAGTTCAACTCCTCTCTTAGTTTTATGATTGCCATCTTGGGAGATAACTGTGGCCCCCTTGGCAAGCGTATCCATTGCACATTCCTTATCTTCCCCCAGTTTAATCCTCAGTGTTGCTCTTTGGCCACATGCAAAGAAAGGCATCTGGTGTTCAGTCTTAAATGTCGATGATTTCTCCCAGCCATCTACCTCTGCCTGATGCTTTGTTAGCCCCCACCCACTGAACACACTTACTGTGAATGCCAGGAGGTGAGACTGCATTTACAGAACCCATTCTGATAGAGGCAGAGTTCATGTTTATGATTGGCAAAAATATGCAGTCCATCAAGCAAACTTTCCTAGGGACCCTGGGGTAGAACTTGTCGATGTGTAATAAAAGGGTGCCCATTTCAGTAAGATGTATTTTTGTACTATATCTGATCTCTGAAACATAATATAGCTCTCACAAAATTCATGTTTATCTACAGTGACATACTCTTGTTGTGGTACTATCCAGATCTAACCCATTGTAGCTTCTTCAACAGAGCTTGGCATTAACCAGAAAATGAGCCAGGCAGGCTGTGATTCAGTCACTCGAGACTCCGAGAGTGAAGTCTCAGGCCATGCTGTCGACAGAATTGAGGAGTTGCATGCTAGCAGGGAGTTGAGTTTGTTGTTTAGCCCATGACGTTGCTCTGGATCCCACCCATTTCTGTTATTCCAGTTTGTTAAGATTCTGTCTGAGTAGATGAAGCGTGCACATTCACAAATGCAGGGTTCAAGACTGAATCAGCTGGTGATGATAAGAAGTGGTGGGAGGAGAACTGTTCCATAACCTCCCACCAAAAACTGCAAAAATGAAATACCACAAGCTAACAATGGAAATATTGAATTTTGGGTCTCATATTTACTGCGGCTAAACCGGTATCTCTCACCTCTCTGTCTTTAGATGTTCCTCCCACTCCTCCAGAGGGCAGCAGAGAAACACTCACCTGAAAATGACAACGGTAATATCTCAACTAGAAAATTCCCTCTTGGAAATTTTGAAAGCGCCATGGGGGTGACTGCCGGGGTGTGTACATGATGATGAGATTCTTTAGAGATTTCAAATAATTAATACTATTAATACCACTGTAATATTATATACAAGGAGCACACCTACATCAAACATTCCTATTTCCAAGTATTCATACAAAAAAAAAAAGCAGAAGACATTTGAAAAAAACTAATATTGCTCTCTTTTTTTGGCTTGTCCTATTAACTTCAGTGAATTTTATTTTTTTTTTTACAGTTTTTTAATATTCATATACTATTGGTAACAGTAATGGCAAACTGATCACAATCAAACCACATGTTTTGATATATAATTTGTCCCTCAACTCCTCAGGCTGTAGGTTTAACAATGAATCTAAATTTGTCCTAATGAGGGAGCAGTCCCTGATTAGTAAATTGGTCTCAGCTGTGGGCCTGTCTGAGGCTTTACAGGTTGCCTTGGCAACTTTAGCTGGTTGCCCGTGATGAAAGACGCTCCGCAGACTAAGGCCTTGGCGCTGATCTTGCATCTGGGCTCATTCTTTAAAAAAATGGTTGCTTCTATCAGAGAATAAAGCAGACCATGGTCATTGTTGGGACTTCCTGAACGCTTTGATATGATTTTGGTGTTTCTACAGTAAATACTTGCAAGTTATAAACAGGACTCCCTTCTGCCTCTGTCAAAAATTATTTGTATTAGTGTCAATGGGAAGCAGAGAGAGACATTGCCACACTCAGTATTTAAATTCCGTAAGTATCTCTGCTTAGACAAACACATCGTTAGAGACAGAACAAGTGTGTCTACAACTGTGGAAAAAACCTGCATGTAGAGTGTAATTTGTGGCCTGGAGAAGTGTGGAAAGAGAAAAGTTTCAAACAATTTCATGCAACTTCTCTCACTCTAGCCAATGATGTCACCCACTCTGGTAATAGCACACCAATCCCAATCAAACTGCACGTGTTAATATGTTCTTTGTCCTACAACTCTTTAAGCTGTAAGACTTGTAGTGGACCTAAATTTGTCCAGAAGAAGAACAAGAAAAAAATCCACAGTATAACAATAGTGCCTCAGGGCTGCATCCTGTTTGCCCTGTGGCCCTAATTAACTCTAAATATCTACCCTGAATCATGTGAACTTGAGTTTTTTTCCCTTTAAGCTCTTAATAAAAGTTGCACCACATACTGACCAGGTAAAGCAGGACTACTAAATTCTGACTCTCGTGATCTCTCACATTACAACTGCTTTCTGCAAATAATTACTTAAAAAAAACAAAAAAACAAAAAACAAAACAAAAACAGGCTCATTCTGTAACAGCTCATATTCAGCGGTAATCACAGCCTTTTTCACTAAATGAGACTAAAGGAGACTCTTGTCCAGTCTGCATCAGTCCCTCATAGATGCTGATTTTATCCAGCTTTCTCTCTCTCTGAAAGTCTTCTGTTCTTCTCTTTATCTCCAGCCACTTGCCCTCCCCCATCATCCCCCCATCCTCCCTTTATTTACATTCCTGATGAATCAGTCTAAAGCATTTTGTACAGAGGAGGCAGGATGGGCTGTAACTGCTCTTATCGTCTCAGCTGCTCTCACTCTAAGGGCTTCTTTCTGCAGTTCCCATATCATTTTAACTTTTCTAACTTTAATTATAAGGCAGAGGATAAGAACCATGTAAAAGGGGGAAAAAAATCATAAATATATGGACTCATAACCTCACATGCATCAAAGTGTAATTTAACTAGAACAAAGTTGTGAGAGAAAAATGTCAGATTAACAAAAAAAAGGTGATGAATACAGAAAAATGTCTACATTTATTGAACAGTCATAAATGAATAAGAATAAGGGTGCAATCTAGTGAATTTGGAGAGAAAAAGTCAAATCTATAAGATTAATCATCAGTTTACAAGAATAAAGTTGTATTTTTAATGACCAAGTCGTAAAGGTAAAACTCTTAATAAAACTTTTAGGTTTAAATTTTGGATTTGAGTTCTTTTATGATTTAAGTTATAAATAAATGAAAATAAACCTACAGTTGTACATTGGATACAATTTTAGAGAACAGAAAGTTGTCAGAGAAAAAAGTCACAGATGAAGAAGAATAAAGTCTTAATTTTACAACATTTCAGGCATTTATCCATAAAATTCGAGGAGTTTGTTTACAAGAATAAAGTCCAGCACTATCAGGTAAAAACAGGTTTTGTCATCAGATCAAATCTGTATTTTGATCAGATAAAAGTAAATTTGGAGATTAAAGATGTGAACTAACAAGAACATGAGCTATATTTAGAGGTCATGCAGCAGACCTTACAGTGCAAATCTCCCTGACTGACTGTGTCTGTCTGCGTGTCTGTCAGGTGATCAAATGTCCTGCAGGAGGTCGGCCATCATCAATGTCTCCACACTCATCTCCTCCATAGAGAAATGTCCGGAGACCTTCTCCATGGCTCAGATGTACCCCTACAGGACCAGCAAGGTACTGCCGGCTCACTCCTTTAAAAATTATTCAGACCATAATTCACAGAAAAATAATTAGAATTGAGTTTTTTAATGTCAGTGGATCAAAGCTTGTTCTCTATGACCTGAAATCAGAATGATATTCACATCAAAAAACCCAAATGTGATACCAAAAAAAAAAAAAAAAAAGAAAAGAAAAAAGATTATACTGAGATATTCAGGTCGGTGTAAAAATGAGCGACACCTGAGGAGCTGAGTGTCTGTGAGGGCAGAGCATCAGTAAATACTGAGTTCAACAAGTTTTCACTTCATGCAGATGTTTTAGCATTTTACACCATGTTTGAACTTCCTCACATGTTTGAGGAATTAGAGCACACTTCTCCTGATAAAATCAATCAGCTGTTGCAGATCAGCTGAGAACACTGACAGCATTTAAAAAATTGTGTAAACTGCCAAAAATACAAGGAAAATAATAGAATGAAATATGTTACTCTGACATAAATGAAATAGGAAAAACAGAACATTAAATCAGTAAAGCACTGGCGACTTCATCCTAATGTAACTTGGTTCAAAGAGGGTCTGAATCCAATGAAGTGTCTACAGTTTAATCTCTCCTTTAGCTGAATAACTTCACTTATCAGTCTAAATGCAGTCAAGCGTCTCTGAGCATTGAGACTCAACATAAGTGTGTCAAGTCTTTGATGTCTCTGCCGTACAGGTGTGTTCTCCTCTCTGGTGTGTGCGGTCACACTGTGCTGCTCTGGTAACTCCCTGATCCTCCTGTTTGCTCTGTTGCACCTGTCAGGGCAGATCAACTTCCACATCCAACATTGTTATCTGCACATAGAGTTCAGAGCATCACCTCCACCTGACAATCAATCACTGCTGCTGAGTTCAGGGACCTCTAAACTCGTAGGAGTCTGTAATCCCACCTAATCTGTTCATATTTTCAGAACAGGTTGGACATGATTGCTGACTTCATACTAAAGAGTGAGTTTGATAGTATGTACCTGTCAGAGCCGTAGAAGTAACACACTTGGATGAAACTCAACAGCATATCGCCACACTATTAAAATAATGGCATAAGTCATTTTTTGACGGAAATGAGTTTTTGACCTAAATCATCTCTTGATAATGCTGACCATCACTGGTAAAATCGCCTAAATCCTTAGTTGAAAGGATCATGGCATGGCAATTTAAAATGAACATATTTTTACCAAACAGTCAAGTTGTCGGGTTCCTTGGTTTGATAGATTGTCTCAAATGGAGGCTTTAAATGATTTTCAAACCATCAGATTCTTTTTAAATCGACCTTTCTCACCTTTCTTTAGTTAGGTTGTATATCTTTTAAGCTATGGTGGTATTTCCTTATTCGTTCTTGTGTTTCACCAGACTGCTCTGAACATGCTGACTCGCTGTCAAGCTGAGGACTTTAAGACACACAAAATCTTGGTGGCAGCGATCCACCCCGGCTGGGTCCGCACTGATATGGGAGGAGAACAGGTGAGGAGTTACGTACACAAAGATTGAGGTCATTCTTTGAATTTTGCAGGTTTGACTGACTGGAAAAAAATGAAGAGGAGGATAAATCGACAAGTCTGTGATGGAAACATCCAGCCCTGGCTGGGGTTGGATGTTAGGTTTTAGTTTTTGAGCAGCAGTAGGGTGAAGTTGTGTGCATATGTTGTCTTCCTTTACCTGTCCTGCAGACACCTAAACCTCTGATGCTCTGTAGAGGAACACGAATAAAGCTCCCGTGGAGTCCTGTACACCTTCTGAGTTTATAATGTGTGTGTTGGGCTCACTCCTCAGACTGACACAAACCTTGTCTTTGTTACTTCACTTCAGAAAATCAGGATTGCACTCACCGTTATAAAGATAGTTTTTCTAGGTTTATAGATTTGTTTTAATGAAAATAAAAGGCACTTATCTTTCAAAGCTTTTCTTTAACACTTAATTCAAATCCTATTTGGGTTTTTGTGAAACTCCAGGTGTCACTGTTCACTGTGGTTGTTTTTTTCTCCTTTATTTTTGCTGACTCTTTTACTTCTTATGTCTCTCTCTCCTCTAGGCTCCGGTAACCACCCAGGACAGTGTTCTCGGGATGCTCCAGCTGATGTCCTTACTCTCTGATAAAGACTGTGGGAAGCTGCTGGACCGGCAGGGTAACCCCATCCCCTGGTAGCAGACAGCAGGATGACCACAAACTGAGAATTTCACCACAAAAACAGAAATAGAGATTTTATTGAGCACAGACAGCAGAGGAGTCACAATCAAAGTTTCTCTCGGCTGTAAATTTTCTCTTGTCACACTCTGCAGAGAATCTTTGATACGCTTTTTTATCAACAATGTCTCAGACTAACTTTTATATTGGAGGTGAAGTTGCACTTTAGAGGAGCAGTGTATAAATCACAGTGCCATCTAGTGGTAAATCTGCACACTACAACCAACTGATCAACCTTTTCTCCAAGTGCATCAACCTTTGGTGGTCACAACAACACCAGTAGTAAAGTGGACTCCCCAGATAAACATATAAAAAAACTGTTATTCTATAAAAAAGCATGATTGTAGTTCTGCCCTAAATATGTTTTAATATGTCAAAACCTGAATGTATTTATTTGAGTTTCTGCAAAAAGGAAACTGGGTGCAGATGTTTCATGACAAACTCACTTTACCACGTGTATGGTACTGCTTTAGGGTTGTCTGTAGTAAGGACACTCCTCAGAAGATACAGTGTTCAGATGTTATTCTGTCCAAATAAGGTCTGTCAGGTGACCAGTTTTTCACATCCTGATTTATCACATTCACGATTGTAGGTCTAACTTTCCATTATTTTGCATCTGAAAACAGAAATGGTTTCAAAATCCACATTAAACATGCACACAGTTCTTAGCAGTGTCTTTATTTGTGAATCAAACACATGCAACGAAATGTGCTTTATGATCTTGACTTTTAGATTTATGATTTAAATAAACGCCACTCTGCTGCATCTGTGTGATTTAAAAATCATGACTTAGAGGGTGGAGACAGTTTCAGAGAGTTTGGTATGTCACATACATGTCATATTCATCTAATACAAGCTCTATTTCTATTATTTTAAAGGACAGCACTGTTATTCACACTCTTATATATAGAGAGAACGAGCAGAAATCATACCGAAACGAATGCCTGTATTTATTTCACTGCTGGTTGATTCAAACTTCCATGCATATTTTAAAGAATTAACATTTTTTTGACTGAAAATCCATCAGTAGTCTCCCAAAAGCAACTTTCTACCATTGGGCTCATCATTTAAATTTCTTTTCTTTTCTAAGGTTTTTTTCAAAATTGATCAAATTTACAAGTGCAGAGTTTTACTGAGCAGCAAATTAAAATGTATATTTTGCAGTTTTTTCTTATATTAAAAGTCTTGTGAGGAGTTTTCTGATGTTAATGATGAATAAAGAAATTCATTCTTGATGCCTTGATACATGTTCCCCAAAAGCAAACACGACCATCAGGGACAAGACTGATGATTTCTATATAATATTACTCTGTCAAAAGTCAGGATGAGGAGATTTTTATTAGAAGACACTACTTCGGCATGTGGATGGCAAGATAAGCAAAGACTGCTCTGTCCACAGGGAGGCGCCAAAATGGACCCAAACCAAAAGTTTGACAGAGGAGCTTTGATTTAAATTGCACTTAGACTGATGTAACAAATGCCAAAATCTGGTTTGTTTTAGTTGGAATGGAGGTTGTTATTTTTTTCTGTAATTAAGATTGAGAATGTTCTTTAAATTTCTGGTTTTAAAATAGAAATATTGTTTTTACTCAACCAAGTAAATAAAAAGTGTTTGTTCTAAAAGCAGGAGAGCATTGCAGACAAGGTTTGTGACTCTCTGAGTGAAGTTTCAGCTGCTAAAAACAAATTAATCCAAGATGGCGTTCAGTTAGTCCATAACTTTCTGATTAGCACTGATTTCCAGCTGTAACCATCTAAGTTTCTGACACCACTTTGGCTCCGCCCACTCAACACACAAAACTGCTTGACTGGGAATAAAATACATCTGAGCATCAAATCTGAATGTTTCAAAAACCAGCACAGCATGAGAGGAAAGAAAATCAGGTTTAATTTATTTGTCGTTTTCACCCTTTACACTCCTCTCCTCTAAACATGCCTCTTACAAAAACAGCCCACAGAGTCTCCAGGTGTTCAGACCGCCTCTGCTGCAGGTGAGTCAGAACAGTCAATGTGGACACCTTTACTGATCCACAGGTGACCACACTCAGCTCCCACTCTGCAGAGCTGACAGTCTGTCCTTAGGTGAAGGTCACAGACAGGTGTGCTCCAGTGTTTGTTACCTGTCAGGGTGGAGGAGAGCATTGACGCACAACAACATACAGCCATACATATCATCTGGAATTTACACATCCATAACATAGAGATACAAGAATCAGCCAGAATTATGGGGTATACTCATAATAATAATAATAACAATAATAATAATAATAATAACAATTATTGTTCATGTCTAAAAACTACACGTATGTTTCATCTGTCCTCAAAAAAACCATCCATATATTTATATTTCTGTACTGCCGTCTGTCTGAGGACTAAACAGGGAACTTAAATATTTACAATGATTATTTTACAACCGATGGCCCCGCCCACTGAGAGGAAATGTCCTATTGAGAGTAAAAAAGGAGGGATGGGGAGAAGTGGTCCCGGTGAGAGAGGAGGGGGGACCCCCAGGATCCAGGGCCACACAGGGTTTACCACGCTACATATCAGGAGCTGAAGGGATCCAGGGCTTTGAGCTCCAGGTCCTCCTCCTTCCTGCTGCAGGGTCAGCTCCCACCCTGTGATCCAGGGTTCCCCTGTTCCTCAGTTTGTGTCACTGTCCTGCTCTCCCCCTCTTCCCCCCTACATGACCAGCAGCTGTCCCAGCACCATTCTGAACTGCTGTGTGCATCCCGCCAGCTCCCTCACCCGCTCTGTCATGTCCCGGGCGGCCCCAGGGGACGGGTACTGCAGCGCCGCCGTCTTGGTGCTGATGACGATGTCTTTGAGTTTTTCACACAGTGTGTTGCTGCTCTGAGCCACGCGCGCCCTCACGTCCGGGGACTTGGCCTGCCGGGACAGCGTGTCTCCGATGAACACCAGCTTGTGCGCGCTGAGGATGACAAACTTGCTGTGCGCCACGAAGATCTTTGGTGGCTGATTGGAGTTGACGGCGGTGAAGAAGGCGTCAATGGCGTTAGTCACCGTGGTTACGTTCTGCTCGCACTGTTCCTGGTAGAAGAGGAGGAGCTGCCGGTCTCCTTGGCATAGTTTAGAGGTGGAAGTGGAGCCTCCAGAGCCATTCTGGCCCACCTGATTGGCCAGAGGGTGATGCGGTGACGGTACCCAGCCCGTCATATCATTGTTGATTGGCCGGCTGACTTCCTGCTCAAGCCGCTCAAACTGTTTGATCTAAGGGCAGGAAGGAGCGGGTTAAAACTTTACCAGGGGTGCAACGATGGATAGGTGAAACACACACACTAGACACCAGACACACTCTCAGGTAACGTACCTGTTGCTGTTCCAGTTGTGTTTTGTGTCTGGTGATGTTTCCTTTCTCCAGAAGCTGTCTTTGGTTCTTCTCAAACTCCTCCTTACCCTGGCACACCAACACGTGCACACACATAGACACACACATACACACAAACACTCATTAGTGTTACCGCACTCACACTGCTACATGTGTGACTGAAAACATGTCAAACTGAATCATCTCTGTCTCCCTCTGGTGGCCGGTGCAGGAACTATAGTAAGATCTATAAACTGGCATTGCCTGCACTTCTTCAGTTGGGTGGAGGATTCTGGCACAACCTCAACTTCACTACGCCCAGAGAGGGAAGACAAGGATTGGAACTGCAGCAGCATTTTTAGTTATTAAAAATCTTTACTGACACACAAATAAAACATGTAAGAAATATACGAATAAAGTTGTTCTCTGACTTGAAGTTGCTGGAATTTTAAACTTTTTCATATAACAAGCTTTTAAATGATTTGTTTCACCACATAGTGCTCTGCAGCTCTGCCTTTAAAGTACTTTAAAAAGTGCGGTAGTAAGTAAAGTACTGTATGTTATATATCTGCGTGTTAATCAAAAAGTATCAAAGTCATAGCTGGATGTATGACATCTTTGTATTTCTGATAAACAAATGCTGCAAAGTAACGCAGTGTGGATATTTAGACAGCTCTCACATTCCACTGTTTTGACAGTCACACATATATTGTCAGTAAATTAGAGCTCATATTAAAGTGACTAACCTGTGAATTCATCATAGCTATGTATGTGTGTGAAAGCTGTCATTGCATGCACATAATTAACACATCACCTTTTTGGCCAAAATGTCAACATGATCATACTAATAATATCAAGCATCCCTTGACTCAGGTCATTTCTGGTGCATCTCAGAGTTCTGAGCTCAGAGTTTGTTTATTAATCTGCAGCTTTTGTCTGATTTGTCAAAATAAATTTTGAGGAAGAGGTAGTTGACTGTATGATTTTTTTGTGTAATATGCATGTCCATTTACCTTTACAACAAATAAAAATAACACAAACATAAAGTAAACCACTTAAAGCTGCAGCTTGTCTGCGCAGCATGTATAGATTAAAGCTCTCCCTTGTTATTTATTTGCCGACAGAGAATATTTCCTCTAAACACAGTCATTCATTTTTTTTAAAATGCATAAGGAGAAAGAAGTGATGTCATGTAAAGCACTGCAACATGTTCATTCAGACAAAATGTCTGCCCGGCTCTGTGAGGAGGGGTGAGGAGGGTCTGGAGCTCAGGGTCTAGAGGGTTAAGCTAAGATAGTTCCAGAACTCCAGAGAGGAAGACACACAGCGGAAATATTTCAGTAAATGCTGCAAAAATTCACAGAGAAGCATTTTGACTCCTGAGCACTAAAAACGTTCTCACAGCTATAAAAAGATATGCATGTGCGTGCATGCGTGTGTGTGTGTGCGTGTGTGTGTGTGTTTACACACCTGTAGATGCACATAGTCGTAGTCCTCCATCCAGCCTTCCTCTGTGGTCTCATATGGCCGGTCCACGCCCTCCTCTTCCTCTGCAGCTGTAAACTTTGGCGGCGAGGGGAGGGGCCGTGACTGAATGTTCGCCTTCTCTCCACCCTGGTAGGTCCCACTTCCTGATCCTGTCATGTGACCACTGATCTCTCCGGGGATTGGAGGAAGTGGCAGCTGCTGCTGCTGCCGGTTGGTCCGTTTGAAGAGCAGCGAGGCATTACCGTGGAGAAATGAGGCGAGTTGCTTGGCATCGTCAGGGATGCCTCTCGCCGTCATGATTAGCCGGTCCAAATCATCCCCTCCTGGCGGGGGTGCTGTCAGTGCTGCGTGTGACCAGGAGATGGCGTCTAAACTCTGACTGTGTCGGATCAGACTCTGGAACACCTCCTCCATCTTCCCCACTTGGCGACCCAGTTTACTCTGCAGAGAGCGATCTGTGGCCTGAGCGGCATTCGCCACTGCTCCACGGGCAAACTCCAGAAAGTCCCGGACTGCGGCGCGGACCCGGTCTGCAGCCTGATGGATGGCCGAGAGGTTCCCCTCCAGGTGAGCTGGGCTCCTCCAGTTGCCTGTGATGAAGGACATCATGAGGGACACACTGGACTCCACTGCTTGCTGGAGGCGAGACAGACGCTCCATGGCCTGCTCCAGGTCCAAGATGAGGGGTTTCGCTGGGGTGGAACCAGGGGCCGGAAGTGAGGAGGTGTCTCTGACAGGAACCATGTCTAAGGATGAAGCAGAGTGGTTGCTCCGTGTGCTTCCTGTGCTGGAGGCGGACAGACGCTTGAAAGACATGGACAGGTCCTCACCTGTGGACTGAGGGTCACGAACCACCTGTAAACAAACACAAACACAAACACACACATATGTTGAAATGGCATAGAGGTACACAGAGTTTGTAAATATCTGCAGCAGGTAAACAGTGACGGAGGATTACATTGAACACATGACAGCTTTTGTTTGTGCCTCTTGAGTGAGTCCACTCATAGTTCTTGTTTTTGTCCCTGACAGGCTCACGTTGTGATATTTAGTGGATTGCTACAGAGACAGACATGTCTTAGAAAGAGTTTGATGATTTTTGGACGACAAACAGCTGTTACATCACTCTCTGCACACAATCCTGACTACACTGTGTCTTTCCCAACACTTCTGGGTTCACTAAACCTTAGTGAACCCAGGAGACAGACCAGTTTCTGGAGTTTGGAGAGTGAAATGTCCAATTCTTGCCTGATAGAGAATTTCAGCTGCTCAACAGTCAGCAGCAGGACTCCTCTACTACAGAGCCATGCTGTTGTAATCCCTGTTGTCAGAATGTGGTTTGTCATTGTCTTAATGAAATATGAAGGTCTTCCCTAAAAAGATTATTGTCTGGATGGCAGCAGATGTTGCTCCTAAACCTGTAGATATTGTTCAGCATTAATGGAGCCTTCACAGAAGATACCCATGACATGGACTCTGATGATCCCCATACCATCAGGGATGCTGGACTTAACATGGGAGCTGAAAACAAGCTGAGTGGACCCTGAGGAGGATGCAGCATCACAAGTTTCCTCTTTCCCTCAGTCCACCTTAAATGGACTCAGGTTCAGAGAAGTCTCCTCTGTCACTGGATCACTTTTATAGATGGTCATAAGTGGCAAACAGTATCAAATATCTTAACTATCAGACCACAGAACAGTTTTCGACTTTATCCTGTTTCTATCTGGGTTCTTCTTTGCGTGGTTTCCTCCAGCTTTTTTTTTTTTGCCATTACACATTTTTTTTTACCTTTTTGGTTGTTTCTCTTACATTTTTTTAACTGTGTAGCTGACATTGAATTGAAAATAAGCAGGATTATTTAATGAACAATAACAGTTTTCTAATTCATTTTTTAATGTTTTCGTTGTACCATTTTCAGTTCAAAATAGACTCATAATGATTCTAATTTTGTTTGTATTAACAATTTACTAAGTGTCCAAACTATTTTAAAAATTCAATAGATTTTCGTGGACTTGTCTCTAAACTTGAATGGAGCTGACATTAAAACTAACATCATTAATGTTTAAAGGCAAACATTTAATCACAAAAAGAAAGCATAAATTTGCCGGACTGTCCTTTTAACTGCCGTACCTGTGGGGGGATGTCGTACACGTATTGATCTCCTCTCTCTCCCCCCTTCTCCTCTCCCCCACGGGGGAAGTCGTAGACGTCTTGGGTATGATGTCCTCCAGTTCGCAGACTGGCTGGGATGTCGTAGATTTCCTGGCGAGCCTGGCTGACTCCGCCCCGGTCTCCATGGTAATGCTTGTCAGTCAGGATAGGGGGTGGGACATCGTACACATCCTCTGGTATCGGTGGCTCATCGTCATCATTCGAGTTGTTGTGCAGGTACTGGCCTGAGGGGGCGGGGACTGGGGGTTTGAGTTTGGCAAAGTGTGGGGGTACGTCGTAAGTCTCTTCTCTGATTGGCTGAGCATCAGGAACATCTTTACTGACAGATGGCGGGAAGTCGTAAACCTGCAAAGAGAGAGGAAGAGCGTGAAGTGCTTTATTTCTGTGAAGTTTGGTGTTTAAGTTTGAAATTATCTCTGCAGGAACACTTCAGACTCTTCTCTGAAGTGCTTGCAGCCTCAAAATTGAGAACTTAAAATTTCTATCCTCATTTTAAGAAATAAGGGGTCAGAATTAAACAAAAAGGACAATTTTAAATTGGATCAGAAACAAAAAGGACAAGAAAATTTTAAAAAAAGGAAAATAGCATTCTTTTATTGAAGCTTTCCAAGAGCATGCTGGTAGATATTTTTAATCTTCATTCACCAAATTGTAACAAACATTCATTTAAAAGCCTAAAGCAAAAAAGAAGATCTAAAGGATATTTTAAGAAGTGAACAATAATGTTTCATAACAAAGATTACACAGATTTTTGTGCTGCCATTTTGGCCAAGTCACTCTTGAAAAAGAGGTTTTGAATCTCAATGAGTTTTTTTCCTGGTTAAATAAAGAGTATTGATTGACTGACTGAGATAATATATATGTGTGTACATAAATCCTTTCAAACTGAGACTGTGATATATGAATTCATGTTAATTTACCGTCTGCTGTGTGTTCTTGTCTTTGCTTGCTGGGGTGTCATATATATCCTGACCACTAGAGGGCCCCTTTACAACCATGGGAGGAGTGTCATACACCTGAAACACAGAGGAGAAAGATACATGTTACACACTACACTAATAAAAAAAACATTACTCAGAGTAATAAAAGGTTATCAGAGTACAGCACACCTGGACCATAACGGACCAGACTTTAACACCTTTATGATCAGACACAGAATGTCTTTGAAACCTGTTCAGCAGCTGCATGCAAATACAGTTCTATATGTGACTATGGCAAGACTGAAAATAATGCAGCCTGGGCAAATACAGTTATCAGATGTGGTTAAATTAATTCATACTTTTAATGTATTTATTCATGTGGTTATCTCGATCAACCCAAATAACTGGAGAATAACCATACATATATAGTCACAATGACACTGTCATCATCATCATCATCATCATCATCATCATCATCATCATGACCAACACCATCATCATCACCATCATTATCATAACCATCAACATCATCATAATGGTCTCTATTACTGTCACCATCATCATCACCATCAACATTATCATTACCATCATCATCATCATCATTATCACCAGCAACATAACCATTACCATCATCATCACCATCTCCAACATCTCCATCACCATGACAATACCATCATCACCATCATTATCATCTTCATAATCATGATGGTCTCTATCACTATTACTATCACCATCATCATCACCACCATCACCATCACCATCATCACCATCACCATCACATCTCTATCATGATCATCGTCATCATCATCATCATCATCACCACTACCACCACCATCATCATCATCATCATCATCATCATCATCACCATTAGAATCACCAGCACCATCATTATCATTACCATCATCATCATCATCATCACCAGCAACATAACCATCAACATCATCATCACCATCTCCAACATCCCCATCACCATGACAATACCATCATCACCATCATTATCATAACCATCGTCATAATCATGATGGTCTCTATCACTATTACTATCACCTATCACCATCATCATCACCACCATCACATCACTATCATGATCATGATCATCGTCATCATCACCACCATCACATCACTATCATGATCATGATCATCGTCATCATCATCACCACTACCACCATCATCATCATCACCATCATATCATCAGAATCACCACCACCATCATCATCATCATCATCATCATCATCATCATCATCATCATCATCATCATCATCATCACATTACCATTTCAAACACCACCACCATCATGATCATCATCAACATCACTATCATCACTGTCACCATCATCACCAT